>CM029523.1:15827858-17180174 GCA_017140615.1 Eucalyptus cladocalyx | reverse complement strand
GATATGAATTATGTCTATCTTAAGTACATGGAATAGTCAGTGGCTAATTTAGAAAATTTTGAATAACGTTATAATATTTTTTTCTTTATTTTCCCTCCATTCTTCTTTCTCTAGTCGACAACGGGGCTTAAGTAGTGGCCAACGACAACTAAAGTGAACGACTAGTGATCCTCACCGAAGGCTATTGAGGATCACCGTGCTAGAGGACAACAAGGCTCTCCCTTGTTGACCTTACCCGAAGCCAGTGAGGCTCGCTCTCGTAGGCCTTTGGCAAGGTCAACCCGCTAGATTCCAATGAAGGTGACCTCACTGTCGTCGAGGAAGAAGAAGGAGGGGAAAAAGAAAAAAAAAAAAAGAGGACAAAAATAATAAAATATATAATTTGAAAAATATATTAAAATATTATTAAAATCGCTTATTTTAAGATCGGTGCTTACCACGTACAACAACTAGTCTGTGTTAGAATTTCCAACCAAAATTATTAGGATGATTTAACTTAATTGACAATGTTAATAGGTTCAAGAATGAATTGACAAAAATGTAATGTACTTAGAATTTTATGGAAAATTTTCTTGCTACTTTGGGTGGGTGGAGATTCTACGTTTCGATTAAAGGATCTGCCGCTTCAAGGTGTGGAGCTTCCACTGGGCTAATTCAATTGGAGTGCCGCCCCTTCTTTATCCTTTATGAGAAACACCGATTTCGGTTCCGGATATTGCTCGGCGTGATGAGAGCGAGGATTCCGCCATAACAACGTCGAACGATGCTGGAGTCGGCGACATGGCAGCAGAGTCGATCGTGACTCCGTCCGAGGTCTGTGATGGCGTGGGTGAGCGGAAGGATGGCGCGTCTATAGTGACCACGGTGGATGACGAATGAATTGACAACTCGGTGCACTCAGCTGACTCAGCGGCTCCGTTTTGTCGTGACCTTCTCGATGGTAAATTACTCAAAGAAGACTATTGGATTACTAAGTCCGAAGACTTGGCACGGACCCTCAAGTCTACCAATCGCGACTTGATACTAAAAATTAACTCATTTAAACATGCAATTATACTCAATTTGGAGGCGCCCATTAACCAATTATGGTTGGTTAGAACCCAAGTATTTTGTGAACTAGAGATTCAATAGATCCTGGAGACATGGTTACGCTTAGAAAAATCTAACGCTCTTTCCATACCTTGTCATTTTAATTTAAAAAATATTTTGCTAGGCGATGCTTGATTAATTTTAACCTAAACTACTAACATACAAAAGGTGGTCATGCGGGTGTACAATCAATGAAATAACATTCAATCAACAAGTGATAAATTGTAAGAAATTATAAACTACAACTTGATTAAGGTCCACTCTCTAAAGAAAAACTTACAAAATGCTAATCAAAATGCATGCCCTAAACATGATTTCTAAATGAAATGACACCTAATTTTTCTTTTTCCTTTTTAAAAAAAAATGTTAATTATATGCAATCTTAATCTAAATTTGATATGCATGAGTTTTTTACTTTAATGACATATGAGATGCAATTCATGTGACATAATTTAAATCATTACAATATGTATGTAATCTAATTTACATAACCCTAAATATGCATGTGCTATATGATATGGGAAGTATGACGTTGTAATTCTATATGCATGTTCTTTTTATGATTTTTTAATGATTTTTTATTACACATATGCAACCTGCACTAACAATGATGACATGAAATGGGATTAATTATGAATTAACCTATTAACTAACCAAATAAATGACTTTTGTGTTTTCTTTTTTTTTTAATGACTTAATGATTCTTATTAAAAAAATAACATAATGATGCAATACTAATCTTTGGCTTTTTTTTTTTATTATTAAAAAACAACTACACAACGGGAATATTAAAGCATTAACCTACGACCCACTAATTAAAGCGCAACATATGGTGTGCACATTATGAAATCTATATAACCTAAATAACATTTTTATTCTTTTTTGTTTTGATTTTATTAAAGGAAAATTATCCTAATTTTATATGAATCTTAAAAATTAAAATGCATTGATTTAAACATGAGATATGTATGGACTTAAATACCTAAGCTCTATAATGCATGATATATGACGAGCAAATAACGATGACACGCCAAAATAAAAAATCTATCCATGTAAATCAATGGCATATTATTTTAATATGAATCAATGATGCAAAGCAATTCATGAATTTTGCCATGAAAAGTCAAAATAATCAAAAATCTAACCCGACGTCTCGCGGCTCAATATTTTTGATTATCATGACTTAATATGACCAATTTCCTAAATCGGGTAATGATAATAAATCAGAACAAATCAAGTTAGAATAAAAATAAAACTATGAGTCCAAATACTCAAAATAAACTTAGGGCCTGCATGTTTGTGTTTCTTTTTGTTGTTCATGAATAGATTTTCTGTTTTTTTGTTCCGGAAACAAAAAAAAGCGAGAAACATGTTTATTTGTGTTTTTGTTCAAAATCTATTTTTTTCTTTTGAGAATAAAATTAGAACAGAAATAAGAAAAAAAAAAAAGTCATTTTTTTGTTTCCGAAATACTTTTTGAAGAATTGAAAGAATAAAAAAGTTATTTTTTTCTTCTTCTTTTCTTCTTTTTTCGTTGGCCTTTGTCGGCCTCGGCCATGGTATTGACGGCCCGGCCGTCGAGGGCGGCGACCTCGCCGGAGGGCCGGGCCCCCGGCGAGGCCGAGCGTAATCCGCGACCTCACTAGAGGGTCGTTGGCCCCGAGGCCGAGCGTCGCCGTGGTGGGTGAGGCCGCCGGCCCTCATCGACCGATTGTCGGCCATGGCCGAGGTCACGGCCAAAAGAAGAAAAAAATAAAAAAATGAAAAATAAAGAAAAAAAAAGGAAAAATAAAATAAAAATGTTAAATAATTAAAAGAAACAAAAAAATACAAATTTACCGAATATGTTTTTATTCATTTTTTATTTCTAGGAAAAATTTACCAAATGCATCTTTCTATTAAAAAATTATTTTTCGGAACAAAAATAATTTTTTTTTTATTTCTATTCTATGAAACACTTTTTTAACATAAACACGTACAAACATCCCCTTAATCTAAAAATCCCCCTTAACCTCACGGTTAACTTGAGGAATGGCGAAGAAACAGTGGTGGCCGAGCTGCGATGGTGGTTCGGTAATGGTCGCCGCTCGAAAAGGGGGTTGTTTGTCGGAAATCCGGCAAGGCTCGTGTGATAACCGGACCGCAACAAAAACAGGAGGGCAAACGTAGGTGGCTCTATTCGGAGCGTGCAGCAGCGAGCGAGGAGCAGCAACATCGGGACGCAGTGGCTGTGGCGTGAGCGGGCGGGTGCGGCTCGCGGAGCTTCAAGTCGGCATCGGACTCGTGAAGGCAAGTGGATGGCGTGGGAGCGTCGGCAAACGGCAAGTGGAGCGGTGAGATGCGCTATGGGGCGTCGGCGTGTTAAGAACATGAGAACACAAAACCGGAGAAGTTGTTATAATGCTATAAAGTTAAGAAAGACAACGAATAAAAGCATTGACAAAACGAGATTGTGGCTGCCATTGAAGAAGCTCGGAAGAAGCAGAGTACACAAGTCGGTGCTAGTGATGTTTGTACATGTATCTAAACAATGTGATGGAGATAAGTAACACGTGCCATATTCTCAAAAGGAAAGAGAAGCCGTTAGTTTAGTTTTTCAATGTATAATAGATTAGACGAAATTAGTTCTTTTCTTCTTGAAGTCTTTCATGAATTCTATTTTACGATAACGGCTGGTTCTTTTTATGTTTAGCATCTCGTTGTATATAGAAGTGCTTAGCCTTCTTCTTCTTAATTGAGTCAATGTAACGTAATTGATAGAAAACAGAGGAAAGAGCACGCCATTGAAATGTGCTCGTATTGAGTCACATATACGATACAATACGAGACGAAAGAAAAGAAGATAATATTTCTTCCATATTCATACATCTTACTCATCTTCACATGGTATCGAGCTTGATCGATCATCTCGTGTTGAAAAGTTTTTCATGAATACTCAATCGTTCGTGAAATCGAATCGAAGGTGCAAGATTCAGAAGATCAAGTGACCTCGAACTTCAATGATTGCAGCAATCAAAGTAGCTGTGATCATCCTCGTGTACTTGTGCTTTCAAGATTCAAGATTAAAGTGACCTCGAACTTCAATGATCGCATGAAATCAAAGTAGTTGATCATCCTCGTGTGCTAGTTTGCTGAAAGATTTCAAAGTGTTTTGTATTCGATTCTACTATTCCTTGTTAAGATCTTAACATCGCTCATCATCTTGCAAGATCAACAGGTAATCCTGATTTCAGTCACAGAATCGACTTTTGTCATCATCAAACCTCTGTGAGTACAGTAATGATAGCAAGGACACAGAAGTATCACTTTCCAATACATGTTAACACCTCCAATTTTGTCACAATTAAACTTGCTGAAGATAATTTCACATTGTGGCAAGCTCGGTTTTTCCAGTTTCTTCGAAGTCAAGAACTTTTCGGTTTCATCAATGGTGAAATTCCTTCACCTCCTCGAACTCTAGAAACTCAAGACCGTGAAACGAAGTCATAAATCCAGACTATACAGATTGGACAAGAATTGATCAACTTGTTTCATCTTGGATTAGTGGAGCTATATCCGAAAATATTCTGAGCTTGATCATTGGTTTAGAAACTTCCTATGAGGTATGGCAAACACTTCTCAATCGCTTTACTCAGAAATCAGTAGCTCAAGAGTTTGAACTGAGAGGAAAGTTACAGGCATGTCAAAAACGAGATCGAGCTCTTTTTGTTTATCTGAGAGAGTATAAGTCCATCTGTGACCAGCTGAATGCGATTGGAAAACCTATAGATGAGATAACTAAAATGTTTTGTGTTCTTGAAGGACTAGGTTCGTAGTATGAGAACTTTCGAACTACTATCTATTGTTTGAAACCTCAGCGGATTATGATGAAGTGATAGCACAAAATTGAACGATTTGAAACAAGGCTAAAGACATATTCGATGAATCAATTTAACCCTAATCTAGCCTACTTTGGACAAAGAAATTCTAAAACACAACAGAAAGGGAACTCGAAAGAGAATATAGCTTTCGGACTTCGGTTTTGGAGGTCAAAGAGGCAAGAATGAGAGAGGACGTATTTTTGGTCGAGGTCATGCAATGAACAATGCAGGCCGTAGTTATGGATATTCAAGAAGGAACCAATACTATAGACCAAACAACTTGAATCAGGAACGAACAGATCAACAATTCAAGCAAAGGATTGATTACTCTAGTCCTGGACAGGGGTTTCGACCATATGCAAGTTACTCACAAAGGTATCAAGATACCAAATCTTATCCAACTCAAGTCTTGATGTCTCAGAAACACTTGCAAAATGAGAAAACAACGAAAACACTCGGTTAGAAGTTAGATTTGTAAACAACCACGACATGATGCTCTTCGTTGCTGGTATCGATTCAATAATTCATATCAGGCTGAAGAGATTCCAACTGCTTTGGCAGCAATACATCTAGAGGATCCAAGAGGAAGTGAGTGGTACCCTGATACTGGAGCAATAGCACATATCAGTGCTGATCCTGGTATTCTTCTCAACTCTACTCAATATACTGGAACTGACACAGTCATGATAGGTAATGGCTCCTGTCTACCTATTGCTTATACTGGTAATACTCAGTTGAATACAGAAAACAACACATTACCTCTAAACGATGTCTTGATTGTTCCTGAAATCAAAAAGAACCTTCTCTCTGTTTCAAAACTGACAAATGACTATCCATGTTCGTTTGTTTTTGATAAACTTGGTGTATATATAAAGGACAACCAAACCAACAAAACAGAGATGCTCGGAAGGAAAATTAGAGGACTTTACTTGTGTGGATCCTCAAACTACAGCAGATACTTTACTCGAAGACACAAAGCAATAGCAATAGCGAGATGTGTGGCATCAAAGACTAGCTCACATAAACTTGAACATAGTGAAGCATTTGCAAAGTCAAAACCTGATTTCCTGTAATGCAAAATCTGAATCCATTTGTAGCAGCTGTCAAATAGCAAAAAGTGCAGCTTTAACTTTCCCATTATCAGACTCTACATCTACTATACCCTTAGAAAAGATACACTGTGACATCTAGGGTCCTTCACCAGTGAGATCTTTACAGAACTTTCAATACTATGTCATCTTTGTAGACAATTCCTCTCGCTACATGTTGGATCTATCCAATGAAGCTAAGTCGACTTTTATGACATCTTTATCATGTTTCGAAACTAGTCGAAGCAATTTGATCATCAAATCAAAATGTTTCATTGTGATGGTGGAGGAGAGTTTACCAGTAACAACATTTCAAATCATTTGCGGAATTGTGGTATAAAGCGAGAGTCTGTCTTGCCCTCATACACCAAAATAGAATGGAATTTCGAAAGGAAACATCGCCATATAGTTGAATTGGGCTTAGCCATGCTTTGTATCATTCTAGAGTTCCATTGAAATTCCGGGTAGATGCCTTCATAATAGCTAACTATATTGTCAACATTCTTCCTACACCGAAGTTACAAATGGCTTCTCCTTATTCCAAACTTCATAATAAGCGGCCCAGTATGACCATCTCGGGGTTTTGGGTGTGCTTGCTATCCCCGTCTTCGATCCTATGCATAACACAAGTTCGACCCCCGATCTCTTACTTGTATTTTTCTGGGCTATAGTGAACGACATAAGGGATATCGTTGTCTTGTACCTACTGATGGTCATATCTATATTAGTCGCCATGTGGTCTTTGATGAAACCTTTTTTCCCTATACAAAGAAGGTAATATCCGACTATGATCAGTACACAACTCTGTATAATCAATGAGCAGACGAGGTTAATCTTCTTGATTCCACAAACACAACCTCAGTGAACAGTCACTCCAATAACCATACAACAAAGTTTCCATTACCTCCTTCTGTAGAAAGTGATCACACTCATACATCACAGTCTGAAGGTGGACCACATATATCATCTTCTCTATGGCAACAGAGTCAGACTGTTGCTGAACCAGATGAGCTTGACATTGATCAAGAACAACCAAACTTAACAAAGAACTTCTTCGGGTATTTCCTATGTTCATCATATGCAAACTCGATTGAAATATGGCATTATCAAACCTAACCCCAAGTATGCATATTTGGTGACTATAAAGTACCTTTGGAACCAAAATCGTTAAAGCGGCCTTAGCTGATAAAGGATGGTACAAAGCCATGCGGGATGAAATGGATGCTTTGTATGAAAATCAGACATGGCTCTTAGTTCCTAGAACTAAACAGATGAATGTTATAGGCTGTAAATGAGTGTTTAAAACCAAACTAACACCTAATGGCAGTCTAGATAGATTAAAAGCTCGCTTAGTTGCAAAGGGATTTCATCAAGAAGCAGGGGTCGATTTTACTGAAACGTTTAGTCCTGTCATCAAGCATGCCACTATTCGGATAGTGCTCTCTGTTGCAATAATGAAGAAGTGGACCATACATCAGCTTGATGTTAAAAATGCATTTCTCCATGGCACACTAAATGAAACAAGATACATGGAGCAGCCCCTGGTTTTATTGATCCTCAACAATCTCATTGTGTGTGTCCGCTAAGAAATCCCTATATGGACTTCGTCAGCGCCACGAGCATGGTTTGACAAGTTTAGCAACTTTCTCCTGGAAAATGGATTCTTACGTAGTACCGCCGACCCTTCTCTTCGTGCTTCACACGGTTCGAGACACGATACTATTACTGCGTATGTTGATGATATAGTATCGACAGTAGCTCATCAGCTACTAACCACTTTGATCGAATTGTTGAGTCTTCATTTTCACATGAAAGATTTGGGCCATCTTCATTACTTTCGCATTGAAGTCAAACGCTCTCCTCATGATTTATTTCTCTGTCAAACTAAGTATGCCATTGATCTTTTGACAATAGCTCATATGATCAATTGTAAACCTGTATCAACTCCTCTTCCACTTCGATCGGTTACTATGACGGATGATCTTTGCTTTGCTCTCTAATCCACTTGAGTATAGGAGTCTTGTGGGAGGTCTTCAATACTTAACAATTACCCGTCCTGATCTTGCTTATGCAACAAATACTCTGTGTCAGAAACCGCAACATCCAACAGTTGCAGACCTTCATTGGTTAAAACAAGTACTTCGATATGTTAAAGGCACCACTCATCTTGGTCTCTTTCTTCATTCTAATAGCTCAACAGCTCTCTATGGCTTCTCAGATGCTGACTGGGCTGGGTGTACTGACACCAAGCGATCCACAACTGGCTATTGTGCATATCTTGGCTCCAATCTTCTTTTGTGGTCAGCTAAGAAACAACCAACTGTCTCTCGCTCTTCCACAGAAGCCGAATACCGAGCTCTTGCCTCTACTACAGTTGATCTTACTTGGATCGGTTTTGTCTTGCGTGATATTGGTATATCTCTTCTATTTCCAACTATCTTATTTTGTGACAATAAGTCTGCTATCTCCCTTACAGCCAACCCAATTCTACATGCTCGTACCAAACATATCGAGGTTGATTTCCACTTTGTTAGGGAGAAAGTCTCCTCAGGATCACTCAGTGTTCGCTATGTTCCTAGCCATCTTCAACTTGCAGATATTTTTACAAAATCCTTGTCACACTTTGTTCATTCTAGTCTTTGCTCCAAATTGGGCATGGGATTTTTATCCCCTCCCAATTTGAGGGGGGATGTTAAGAACATGAGAACACAAAACCAGAGAAGTTGTTATAGTGCTATAAAGTTAACAAAGGCAGCGAATAAAAGCATTGACAAAACAGAGACTGTGGCTGTCATTGAAGAAGCTCGGAAGAAGTAGAGTACACAAGTCAGTGCTAGTGATGCTGTCAGCCGTGTATCTACACAATGTGATGGAGATAAGTAACACGTGCCATATTCTCAGAAGGAAAAGAGAAGCTGTTAGTTTAGTTTTTCAATGTATAACAGATTAGACGAAATTAGTTCTTTTCTTCTTGAAGTCTTTCATGAATTCTGTTTTACGATAACAGCTGGTTCTTTTTCTGTTTAGCATCTGCTGTATATAGAAGTGCTTAGCCTTCTTCTTCTTAATTGAGTCAATGTAACAGAATTGATAGAAAACAGAGGAAGAGCACGCCATTGAAATGTGCTCTGTATTGAGTTACATACAGACGAGAAGAAAAGAAGATAATCTTTCTTCCGTATTCATACATCTTGCTCATCTTCACAGGGCGCGCAGTAGCTCGGACCACCGGCGATGGGCGTCGCGGGCAGAGGATTCCGGGTGCAGGCGTCGGCTGAGTGGAGACAGGGGCGTCGGTGCTCAAGCAGAGGCGCCGAATTCTGGTGTTGCTGCAGTCGGTCGAGCGGTGTTGCTTGGTTGCAGCGCTCAAAGGGGGGAATCGCCTGGATCGGCGTCGGGCCGTGGGCGTCGCTGGCGAAGGGCACGTCGGAGGCAGAGTAGCGCAGGAGGTCTGGGCGCTGCAGCGGCGTCACTCGGGTCTTCGTGGCGGTGTGGAGTCCGGCGGCTTGATCGGCGAGGAGGGCTGGTGCGAGCAGCAGGTGGCAGGCTCGCGGGATTGCAGCAGAGGTGGCGCGGAGAGACCGGTAGCGCAGGAGCTCGGTCTGGGCAGCAGCGAACGAACCCTCCCCCATTCTCACCTTTTTTGACTTTTCTCTCACAAAAACTCTATCCCCTTCTGTGAATGCTTTGCAAACTCATCCCAAAAGTCCCCCATTAAACCTCACCATAGTTTGCCAAATTCTCTCACCATGAAAACACACGAACGCTTTTTGCTAATTTCTTCAGCCCTCCTTTGGTTCCGAAACCTCGCCTTCTTTTTTATAACGGAGGAAAGACTCGAAGTTGTTGAAGATTTCTCAATATTCACTCAACTTCTTCAACAAAAAGTGGCTCCAAAATCACATGAATGTTGAATTTTTTGAATTCAAATTTATTTTTCAAAATTTCCCTTTTAATTAAATACTATTTTTATTTCTAAAAAATGAGTTTAAATTAGATATCAACACAGTTGGTGGAACCACGTCTTCTAGTTTGCTCATATCTATGGTAGGAGTACTAATTAAGGAAAAGGTAAGGCGAGAGAAAAACATCTTTTGACCACTATTACTAGTAAAATCGGTAAAGAATATTATTGTGCAGATGATGCATACTTCTATGCATCACCAACGAGCCGTGCATAACATTTTTAGAAGCACCGCGAGCTTCGTTGATGCAGCTGCAAAATCGCCAAATCTAAGAAAACATACACTTATGCTAAATACAGTCTTGGCTCTGGTTTAATTTCCTCACATTCATCGTGGGTAAAAGCCGAAGACGAACCCGAAGTGTGTACTGCAGTCATGCTCCCTGATGGCGTATTCCCCGAATGGCTTCCACTCATGCTTCGACCCTTCATGTGATAGTCAAGGTCTCTCAGAGCCTTGAACCTCGGGTCTTCGGTGTAGTTGCCTGGTGCTGGGATTGAATCTGGAATAGTTGCCCTTCCTTCGAGCATGTTCACCACCTCAGACATCGTTGGTCTTAGCGATGGCGATGCATTGGTGCAAAGTAGAACTACTTTGATAACCATTTCTGCCTCTTCCCGATCAGTCTCAGGCTTCAACTTCTCATCCACTACTTCCATCAAGTTGCCAGATTGTTGTAATTGACAGGCCTGCAATCATAGCATTAATATCGTCAGCATCGAATAAATGGATCACCATATCATGTTTCGGGCCATTTTCTAAAATGACAAGCACCTTTATTAAATTCAATGATGTAAATGCCTAAAAAGTTCTAGTACTGAAACCGAGATAATTTAAAAGTGAAGATTTTCTTGAAAATGAGTAAATGCTCTTCTCATGAATCTCGTCATACCATGCCATCTCATTAGATTGTTCATCATATAGAGCACCGGTCACAGTTAAAAATGAGAAGAACTTACCCAATCCAAGAGGCAAATGCACTCATCACTTGGCACAAAACTACTGTTGCTTTGACCACTAACAATTTCCAATACAAGAACTCCAAAGCTGTACACATCTGCTTTATAGGTGAGGTATCCCCATAGGGCATATTCAGGTGCCATGTATCCCCTGCAAATAAGGACATAAGTTCTAGGTTAAAATTTCCATTAAGGACATAAGTTCTAGGTTAAAATTTCCATCAGACATCAACATCATACATATAAAAACAAGTCAAAATATGGTTTTTGTGATATTCTCAGAGACATGGCGACTCACATTGTTCCGGCAACCCTGGTATTAATATGAGTCTTTTCCTCTTCATCGAGCCTAGCCAATCCAAAGTCGGATATTTTGGGGTTTAAATCTTGATCCAGCAGCACGTTAGTAGCTTTAATATCTCGATGAATAATTCTAAGTCTGGATTCTTCGTGAAGAAATGCCAGACCTTTAGCCACTCCAATGCAGATTTGAAGCCTTGTAGGCCAGTCAAGTTGAAGCTGATAGTTCTGTGGACCTACAAAATACCCATTCACTGTCTATACACCGAAATTTGATCACATGGCATGAGAATTTAGCAAGAACTACAACTGAAAAATTCATAGACTCACCAAACATAGCACGGAAAAGACTATTATTCTCCATATACTCATAGACCAGCAACAGTTGATCCCCTTCAATGCAACAGCCGTGAAGCTTGACAAGGTTTGGGTGTTGTAAACAAGAAATCATGCCTATCTCATTCAAAAATTCACGATTCCCTTGCTTCGATCTGGATGAGAGCTGTTTAACTGCTACCAAAGTACCATCAGGTAATTGACCCTGCACACCACAATAACTCACAGTTTCTTCCGAAGCAAACTAAGTGGGAACTTTGTTATTGTGGACATACGAATAGCATTTTTATACCTTGTATACAGGACCAAAGCCACCCTCTCCAATCTTAGAAGCAGGATTGAAATGATTAGTTGCTGCTTTAATTTGATGCAAAGAATAAGTCTGTATTTGCTGATCCAATCCTTTGTTATCATCTGGACAAGGATTTTAAAAAATCAGTGGGAAATAGTTCTCCAATGCCCAAAGGAAAATCTCGCAGCAATGCAGACTAAGATGTATAACCATTGTTTTCTGACTGAAGAACCTTTTTCTTATAAAGAATGAAGGAGGAGCAAAATAAAGAATGAAGGAATCGAAGTGAAAAAATATGTAGAAAGGAACATGCATGAATAAATGCACCTGTGTTGTCTCTTTTTGATGTGTGAATGATAGACATACATATATTTGGCCCTGAAAAAAGGATTTCATTTGAACTTGCATACATATGATCCACGTTGAAAGGGAAGGATTCATGGTACAACCTGCAGATTTTCTTCTCCCCCTTTTCCCAGTCAAGTACCCTTTCCACCAAAGGATGCACAGCATGAAGAAAACAAAGCACGAGACTCCAACTCCTATGAAGATAGAATTAGTTCTCCTTTTTCCATGACTAGAGCAAGCTTCAAAACCTGCCCAATGAAAAAACTCAAAAGATAATACTACTTCTGAACAAAGCACTAAGGAAAACATCAAAGGAAAAGTAAAAGCTCTAGTTTATACTGTGAATGAAGGAAAGAAATCCTTCTATTTTGCTTTTGAAAACCAACATCATGTAATGTATGATCTTATTTAATGAAGAATATAGGTTTAAACAAATCCTCCTTAGGTACTTTCTGCACTCAATTGAAAGAACAAGAAAGCATTTTGTTTATATCCATGTCTTTATATGGTTTCGTACCACATATAAATTATCATATGCACAAAACTGCAAGACTGGTAAAATTCACTCTGTTTCAAGCACGATCCTAAAATGTACCAGGTCATGTCCTCATCCATGTGGCAGTGAATGCAAATTTAAGAACTTAATCTGTTTTCAGCTTTCAACAAGGAGAGAAGAAAAGAATGAGATCTACTCTTGACATAGAGGGGAGCAGCAGGTGCACTTTTTCAGCATGTTATACTGTAGCAATTTGACTAAACTAAGATGAATATTGAAATTTTTTCTATGTTTATCATTATAGAGACAACATGATAAGAAGCCAGCAAAATGAAGTGTACTTCATCCTTTAAGCATTCAGCAAAAGCAGAAGCATAATATTTCTGAAGAAAACCAAATGCCCATAAAATTTGACCAGAGTATGCCTCGCACACGTATTCAATCCACCTTTAAACAAAGCAAGCTGGAGGCTCAAACAACTAGAAAGGTCAAGTCACATATACTAAAACTGGACCCGTGAAGAAAAAGCTAAGAGACATATTCTTAAAAAAAAAAAAGTAGTAGTACTACCATTAGTCCGAGCATATAATGGACATTGATTTATCCCTAAGTTGGGGTGGGTAATGTCTCACCCAGTAAGTACTCTTATTCATTGGGACCAAATTATAATGAAGCAGTTGGACTCTTACTATTAAACAATCAAAGCAAAGTACAGGCAAAATTACACTGGTTTTGTAAATTGCAAAGATTTTATGCAAAACATTTACTGACTTCTAGAGCAATTATACGTAAAGAAAAGATATAAACAATTCACTCACCAGAGACAACAGAAATTGCTGATACTAGAGGACCATAAACACTTCTACGGGGAATTCTTGTTGTTCCTTTACCAGCCCAAGAAAGTCGGACCTCCAGCATATTATTGGTCACATTGACATTAAATATTTCCACTACAGGTTTTTCAACCCCACCTGCCTCATCTTTGATATTGAAATCCTTCCGGACTAATTTGTCCTGTGATATTGTAGCATGTTGAGAGGAATGCCAAACTCCAAATATGTATAAAGCACAAGACGCAAAAGTAAAACGTGGAACTACCTGAATATATATATGGAACATTCGCTTCCGAGACTATTAAATGCATTGTCAGTTGTGAACTGAATCTCTGCAAACTGTAAATATACAGTGTACTGTCCATTTCTTAAGCAATAAAAGAAGTAGGTAAGCGAAATCGGAGAGATTCTTGCCGTTGTATAGCGAACATCCATGTTTGCATCTGATAAAGTTACAGTGTATAGTGTATTTTGGAAATCATTGTCGTTCATGAAGTCACCTGTGCTACTAAACCCCCAATTCCGATTTCTATCAAAGAAGTATAATGCAGTACCACCCTTGACCTGTCCATCTCCTTCATACAGAACAGTCTGTTTATTTTCTTTGATGTTTGCATCTTGTCCACCACAGTTAACATGTTGGCAACTCGAATCTGTCAGAACAAGTTTAAACTTCAGCAAAATAAATGATGGACCTTAAATAAGGGTGTTAGCATATTTGAATAATAATTTAAGCCTTTATCTAGTAGGTTACGCTTTCAAAAGAGTTGGCAGTGGTTTTACAAAACTTTACATGATATCAGAGCAAAAGGTCCTAGATACAAATCTTATCAGGCCTTTATTCGCCTCCGCTATTATTCATTTCCACACACTAGTTGTAGACCAAAGTCCCAACTTATGAGAGAGGGGGAGTGTTTAAGCAATGTTAAATCAAGCCTTCATTTAATAATTTAAACTTTAAAATAGTTGACAATGGTCTCACAAAATTTTACAAAAAGAATGCTCCGCATCTTAGGAACAAAATAATGAGGAGATGCCGTCCATGGACAGAAAAAGAAAACCTTCTCATTTTTCATACAGAAAGGCATTGTATCCAATACATGTTTGCAGCTCACAGAAAAATACATACAGTGTGAACAGCGGAAGTTGCCCAAGCATGGCACGGCTCTACTTCTGCGGCAGAGTAGAAACATAAACCGATAGTTAAAGATAAGTGTTCCTGCCTTTTGAAATGAATCAAGGACATAATAGTTTGAACAGAGCTAGCAGAAATAATACATGATAGACGTCTAAAGCAAGTAAAAGAATTGTAAAGTGAGGGAAAAAGAAGAACCGAGAAATCTTACAAGTTGTTCTCTTGTGAAGAGCTTTTGTATAGGTTCAAGTTTAGGTCCCTGACAGATGAAGAAAAACTGACTCATCAGATTTCTTAAGCACATAACACTATGACTTATTGGGCAAAAATCACGAGAATCCTCACAAGTTGTCCCGACAAGCTTGTTGGTCTGAGCTTTGCCATGAAAAGTTGTTGTAAGAAAGATCGCTGCATCCACGCAACAACAAGCATTCAAGTGATTTTATCTTAAGATGAAGATTTGACAGCAATTGTATCCCAAATAAGCGAAAGAGGGCAAATCCAAAATTCCTAAGTAAGCTTGTGAAATCAACTTTGACAAGAAGAAAACATACACACTGGTTCCATCCTTCAAGATTGAGTCTGGTACTTGTCCACTCAGAATATTGCCCGTTAGAAAGCTAGCCAAAACAAAATCTGGCGTTTTAGCACTCATGAAGAAAAATGAGCACCAAAAAACATGAGAAAAAAAAAAATTTATTGATGCATCCGAATATATACTGTGACATAGTTACAGATTGAATGCCCCCATTTGAGGTTGCAACATTTGCTACAAGCATGTTGGGTTTTGTAAAACATGGCTTCATATCTTCCCTCTACCTCTTAGAGCACATAAAATAAAAACACCGATATATGTGATGATCACATGGCTCAATTTTTCAGCTTTTAATTCAATCCTATTAAGAAAGATTTTTATAAACAAATCTTCATTTACACGGTCATGTCACCACCCATTTCATTATATCTCATACAATTGGTAGGGTACAGACTTACATAAATCTCACACTTTTTGCAGTGATTGTCGCTGGAATTTCACCAACTAATCTGTTGAAGCTGAGATCCCTGTTAAATGGAGGATATGAGTGCTTGTATCTGCAATATTACTCCAAAAACTGAAAACAGAGATCTCAGCTAACAAAGCCAGCTCTAAGTCTTGTGTACAGTACATAATCAGAGGGTAGTAATGTTGAGAAGACAGTATGTACACAAACTTGACTGGATGCAGAAATTAACGCCAAACATCCTACCAAGAAAACCCCCTGCCCATATTGGTAACTTTCCTGTATAGTTAAATTTGGTCACCAACTGAAAAACGAACTTTGGATTAATATGAATCACGCATTCCCAATTTATACACATATTCCATGCAACATCAGTTTGGTCCTCCAATCATAAAAACAATCGAAAAAAAAAAAGATGCATGGTTTATTGTGATATGCTGATGTCAGTCAAGTACTGTTTGTGGCTGTTAATCAGGAGTGGAACCAAATCTTTTGAGGTTATGAATTATACATATGTATGATATTGCAACTCACAACGATTGTCCACTGGTAAAGTACTTGTAAGAAGGGGCAGCAGTCGATGTCTTGGTTGTGGGAAAAATATGTCCACTTTCAAGGCTCTAATTCTAGGTGCTTAGAACAGTCCATTATTGCGGATCGGAACAAAATATATGTGGACAACCTCAGCAGGAGGCAATTCTGTATTAGTGCCGAACAATGGTACATGGATTTATCAAGTTTAAGTTAATTGAGTTAATAAACAAAAAGTACAATTTGACTCTTCTTTTTATTAAAAAGAAAGATCAGTACAAGGTCCCAACCGAATTTCACACCTAACTTCTGGCATATTCGAGGCAACACCATCAGTAGAATATATCCTTTGATCAAGAAATGTTATCATTGTGCACTTTCAGCTCTCTTGCACAGCATGACTTTGACAAATCCTACTTGCGCATCTACCGTTTCTCATACAGCGGCTAAAAAAGAAAGTTCCAAGTTTATTTGAGCACCCAGACGAGATTAACCACTACCTTTGTACAACAATGAAAAATTGCACTGACTTCTCTGAAGGATCTTTCAGAGTATGGAAGATCGTTAGAAATTCTTCTCGAAATTGAGAATGAGTGATGTGGACATTAGCATGATTTGTACTGTACATGATGCAAAAAGCAAGCTTAGAAATTTTACAGATGATAACTCACACGAGTAATACTTACACGACTTCTAGTTCTTCTAAGTTCCAAATGTAAGAGGGAATCTCCCCAGATATGTTACAGCTCCTTAGCACCCTGACAATGTAACAGATTAGTTACTCAAACATTCATGACATGTAACGAAATGATTTCCTAGTACAGAAATGAGTGAAACAAGAATCAAACCTACAATGTTACAAGGCCTGTCATATTACTGAGATTAGGAAATAGCTGTCTGGGACTGATTATGTCACTAATTTTCCTGAAAAAGACATAAGAACTTGCTCTAAATTTCTCAACTTGATAACTGCACGTCAGATTTTCAAATATGAGTTTCACAGGATCATGACAGGATACTGTACGCTTACAAGTGGACCATGTTATTCAAAAGTGAGACAACAGTTGGAATAGGCCCCTCCAGCCCACTTGCGATCATTTCTCTGCACATCACAATATGAAAAATGATAGTTACTTGCTTGGAATGAGTAGTGTTTGCTCTTATTCATCATCTCTAGCTTAAAAAATTTCAAACCATCTTACAATCTATTGAGTTGTAAGCAGTTCTTGATGAACTCTGGTATTCTGCCACTGAAGTTATTATCATTTATCCTCCTGCATTATGCAATTGAAATGTGTCATCAGACATTTGAATTAAGATATATAATCTGTATGGGAGGAACGAGACAACATCATACAAATCTGTAAGATTTATCAAACCAGCAAAAGAGGTTGGCAAGTTTCCAGTTAACTGATTGGAGGACAGAATCCTGAACATGCCAAGAACAGAACCACATCAACATCTAATATATATAAAACTTGCAATCAGAACAAGTGGACAATAAATAATTATACAGCATCTCACAGAGTTTGTAGGTTGATCAAACTTCCGAGCTCAGGAGGAATGTTGCCAGAGAATTGGTTGGCCTCAAGGCATCTGATTTAGAATCCCCAGTAAAATCACTAATAGTATGATCCAACATAATTTAAGGAAATTGCATAGTAAGTGTCCTAGCTTCACCGCAAAAGTAATCATGGCAACTAAGAGATTCTATAGACATTATTACAGCTGTAAGCAAACTTGCAAGCAACAGAGACAAAGATGTTGAAAACGCACAGGTATGTGAGAGAGGTGATACTGCCCAAAGTCTTTGGAATTTCCCCAGATAAGCGATTCACGAGAACAGAGCTGCATCGATCACTCCAATTATTTATACCAAGGCTAATGAGATGCCAGTACAAGATAGAATTATTAGAATAGAATCGTTAAAAGGATCTTACATTGAAGTCAACTGCATAGAAGCCCACTCCTGAGGTATCGTCCCATAGAGGTAGTTATAAGCGAAGTCACTACAAGAATAAGATAGTATTTAGCCACAAAGTAGGATTTCAAATAAGTATTCCATGTCCATATATTAGCTTATATCTGCAAGAAATATGATAGTGTTTAATTAAGGTCTCACATTTTTCTAAGGTGAGGAAGCATAGCAAGTTCAGGGGGAAGGATCCCAGGGAGACTAAAGCCCTTGAGAGTTCTACAAAGCATCAAAACCAAAATTAGACAAACTCAAGTAACATCACACAATGAATGATAACAATTTCTACACAGACAAACAACAGAAAGAGGTCCTTACGGGCTATGCTACAAGCATGCAATGAAAAACTGTTTTAAATTTGCAAAGCACATCTATACTCACCAATGCTGCATATAAGCTGTTCTTTGAAAGGTTACAAGGAATTATAATGACCGGCTTTAATGTTTTTTAACCAACTAGGATGAAAATTAAAAGGAAGTACAAAAGAGTATAATTAAAAAAATACTCAACATATTCTAGGATAATTCACTATGTGTCTACATAATTTCTAAAATGTCATGTTTGGAATTGGATGTTACCATGGTATGAGAATTTTGAACTAAATAGTGGCTGGCAGTCCAGTAAGCATGGGAATATTAGGTAGATGATTACAATCTAAACATCCTACTTATTATATATTTTAAAAAGAGAGTCAGCATCTTCTTGGTTCCTTCTGAAGAATATCATGAAAAATTGCGGAAATTGACTCAATCAAAATATACAGATTTTTACCTAGTCTACACGCATAAAAAATTTCCAGCTGCAGAAAAGAGGTCCTTTTTTTCTCATACCTGTATATAGCGAGGCTCTCATTTGAGTCACAGTCTCAGCTTTCAAGGTCTTGCAATAACTAGTTTCCCAAGAAAAATTGTGGACTCAAACCTTTTCATTGTTTTGTCATGTAAGCATGTTATTCAGCTGCCTATGTAACACCTATCATTTTGTGTTTGCAACCAAGAATCTGAACATTGTCAAAGCAGCCCCAGATATTCACACTATTTACTGTACATCAACCCTGCTTAAGAGACCGTATATTATAGATAGACAAAAAAAGAATTATTTTCTCCAGTCAAGGTGCAAAACTATGCATTAAATCTGAGTAACAAGCTGAGGAGTATATACATGTTTACAACATGACAGAAGGTATCATTTAGGAAGTTGCATTCACAAGCAACGGTACTCTTGGCTCCTTTTGGTATTTCTGTTGTTACACCAACTTTTACAACTTCACAAGAATCACCATCAAACTCCCAATACTTGGCCCCCAGTTTAGCAGCAATTTGTTGAAGGGCATCCACTGAATCCCATTCAGAACCATGTAAAGAAGAAAATAAGCAAAAAGATTAGTGCCATTGCAGTAACCTGAGTAGCCAATCAAATATTTAAGGATATTTGCCTGATATCATTAGCAAAGATCAGGACAACTTACTGGAAAAGTATTAAGCATAACAAACAATCGTAACCCCAAACCAATCTTTGCAAATTTGCTTCCAAGTTCCTAGACTAAGTTTTAGTAATTCTGCTATGCAGACCCAAGAGAAGAAACCACTCCAACCAAGATCAATCCAAGAAACAGCAGAATCAGCATAACGGCAAGCAAAATAAGAATTGTGGACAACGTGACGAAAGAGAGAACTGGATTTTGTCTGTTCTTTTTATTTCTGTTGTAAGTTACTGTACCGCAGATCTCGTTGTGCTTCAAACCCACTAAAGAAAGGCTGAAAAACACAAAATTCCATAAACAAAGACAGATGCAAAGCCAACTTAGCTACTCCAAACCATCTTAAGAATGCTAAACTCAGAAAAACTCAGCACAAAACTTGTAATTAGCTCCAGAGTTGACAAAATGAAGATTTTGCACTCACCTTCTTGGGGAGAAACCTTTGGTTCAGCCAATCTAAGCATCCTGAAGTAGCTCAAGGCAAATATCAAGAAAATTAAGGAGTTCTTCGCAACCATGATCAAGAGAAAATGTGGGCCTCGGATAAGCCAGGACCCAGATAGCTGTTTTCGCTTTGGACTTGCGTTCTCAAGGTATTGTCAAAAGAAGCAAAACGAGGAAACGTAGCATCAAAAGACGACAGGGAGCAAACTCCATCTGCCTTATGTGAGACGAGGAATATCTCTCTCTCTCCACTCTATTTGACCTTTCTGGGTTGGAGGTGTGCATGTTGGAGCGTAGCCGCCACCGTACCAAATGAACCGGAGTCAAACTTTCATTTCAGTTTCAGAAGACAAAAAGATCATCACCTAAACTTTTCCTGTCAGATTATCAATTTTTTTGCTTTCTCCTTGTTTTGCCTCGGGACTTTCGTGAAGGTGGAAGGTGTTAGCTAGTAAAAATTACAATTACTTGTGCTCGATTTTTGAAGAGTTTTTTTTCTCAATTTTTTTTTTTTTGAAATACTAAACTTCTCATTTGAGTTTAAGCTTAAATTAATTTAATTTTCAAAGAACTCTATAATATTATAGTTATTACATTATACTATACTCGAGACTCATTGAGTAATCGAACTTTCAAGTTTTAATTATACATATCAATTCATCATATTATAAAATCGTCATGTCAGCATTTAAACAAAAACAATGTCGTTTTAAATTTATTTTGTAAACTCTAGCTTAGAGTAGAATATGCTTGCTATTAAAAACAAAAAAAATTCCTAGCATCAAAATGTTAATCGAATTTATTTGACCGGTAACACATAATCAAACATATTATATACATAGTTAACATTGAAGCTATAGTTAATGTCGAAGCTAAGAGAATGTGCGCTCCAATACTCGCCACTAAACACTTCACTTATGATAATGTGGGACAGTTTTGCCGCGTGCCAGCTATTGGACCAATAAGCTTTTGCTATAATTTAATTTTGTACTCGTGAAAAGTTAAAGAAATTTAATGATTTTGCCAAAAATGAGAATTTAGATTAAGGCATAATGAGTATGTAGTGAAATCTCCATAGTTAGGATATTCAATGAATATAAACAGAAGATAAACAAATAAATAATATGAGCAAAGAATAAGATTATAAAATAATAGCTCTTGTTTCTACATAAGTTATTTAGTGACATGTGTTTTAAATAGAAATGAATTTTTACTATGTGAACCAAATAAGTTGAGCATAATAATTTATGAAAATGTAATTGGAGCTTGATATTTTACACCGGACTTAAATACAAGCAACCATATATATATGCATATTTTTCAAGAAAAAAAAAACTATATATGCATATTTACATTCTCCCCCTTTGTGGACAAAAAATGGGAATGTAACCGAAATTTAACCGTGGGCCTAAAAGCTGAGATCTCTCTTGGCGTCCACACCTTTATAGATTGAATCATTGCTAGGCTGTTGTAGTGGGGCTTGAGCTCGTGATTAAAGTGAAAATTTTTCCTAAAATAAAAAATATATATTTATTGAATCAAGCTATATTCAACATCCCGCAAGTGTTTGCCATGTCACACCGCTTAATTTATTAATGCTGTAAATCGGCCTCCATGCTTTTTCTTCTTCCAAGAATAGGACAATGATCATAGCATTATAAAGTAGGTCACACTAGTCCAGTTGCCTACTCCATTTAGGACATCATGAAAGTTTCATTACAAAGAAAGAAAAGAAAATGCCACTTGTGAACCATATATATATATATGTAAATGAATTTGCCACTTGTTTGGGGGGACCGTCAACAGTGGCTGCCAGATAAAAGCTAATTTCAGAGCATCTCAATCTCAGGGTTGATGTCTTGGATTTTTCAAAGGCTTTTGCTTGGTGATTATGGTCGGTCGATGACGATCTAGAAATAACTTTTCCTTTAGTGGAAATCTTTTTTACGCGGGCTTTGACCCCATGGGCCGTGTTCGATTCTTCATCGTTCGTTATTGGATGTAATTTGCATATCTGGACGGACAGCGACGTGGGTGTCTCACCCGGAGACGAGACCCCATCACGTAGAATTAGGGCGTTTGGTAACGATTCTGTTCTTGAGAATGATTCCGATCGAATCGATTCTTTTTGATTCTCGTTCTAGGAACCGATTCTAAAGCATTTTAAGCCTGTTTGCAGAACTATCCAAAATTTCGATTCTCCCGAATAGAATTGCGTTTGGTACCGTATTCATTAATTTCGTTCCAAATCAATTTCTTTTAATTTTTAAATAATTTTTTTTTTACTTTTTTCCTTTGTTTTCTTTTCTTCTTTTCTTTTTTTCATTTTTTCATTTTTTTCTTTTCATTTTCCTTTTTTTCTTTTCTTTTTCTTTTTTTTCTTTTTTTTTTCTTTTTCTCACCTTCTCCTTCTTCTTCGTCGGCCGCCGGACCGGGCGACCGGCCAGACGAGGGCCGGCGACCTCACGGCGTCGCGGCCTCGGCGAGGCCGGCCCCTCGTCGGGCCGAGCCTCGCGGCGGCCCTCGCGGCCGACGGCGAGGCTCGCCTAGCCCCGCGAGGCTCGGCCGAGCCGATCCGGGCGAGGCCGAGCCCCGCCGTGGCCGCCGACCTCGTCGGGGCGGGCGGGGCCCGCTGTGCCACCGGCGGGCCGGGCGAGCCTCGCCCGGCCACCGGTGGGCCGGGCGTCGCGAGGCTCGCCAGCCCGCCTGGGCCCGGCGAGGCTCGGCCTCGCCGCCAGATCTGGGGAGGCCGAGCCTCGCGGTGGTCGGGCTTGCCTCCGCGAGCTTTCGCCCGGACCGGGCGGGACGGACGGCCCAGGCGCGGGGGTGGACGGCGGTGGCGGATGGCGGACGGTGGCGGGCGGCGGTGGACGGCGGTCGAGATGGCCGAAGGAAGAAGAAAATTTATTGATTTTGATTCTCAAATTGATTCTCGGAACAAGAATCAACTATTTTTTGATTCTTAATTCTGTTCCCAACTGCTTCCGGAACAAAAATTTTACCAAACGCGATTCTAGGCCGAAACCGATTCCGGAACAAAGAATCGACGGACACCAAGTTTGGATGGTTACCAAACAGAATTATTGTCTTGGAGCTGACTAGACGTCCATTCCGACAAGAGTGGGGCAGGGTCGAGGAGAAAATTTCATACGAAAAATGTCACAAATAATTCCCTGAGATTTTATCTAATGTTCAATTTTATCATTGAGCTTTTGATTTGCTCGATTTGATTTATGAACTATTAACAAATATTCAATTTAATCATCCCATTCAAATTGTTAAGTGATGATTATTTTTCTTTCTTTTTTTTCTTGTTCTTCTTCTCTTTTTCCTTTGCCGCAGCGACCCTAGGTTGGCTAGGGCAGCCCTCGCCGGCGTTGGGTGAGGGTGGCCCTCGGCTAGGGCGAGCAAGGGCGGCCCTTGCTTGACGCCGGGGGCGAATCTTGCCGCACCCTCGCTAGACTTAAGCAAGGGGTGCCCTCGCCTGATGCCGATGAGGGCCTCCCTCCCCTGCGTCGGGCGAGTACGACCCTCGCCCAACGCCAGTGAGGGCGGCCCTAGCCAGCCCAAGCGAGGGTGACCCTCGCCGAACGCCAATTTCCCTCCGCCGACTCCGCCTTGGCCAACAAAGGGAAGAGAGAAGAAGAAAAAAAAAAGAAAAAAAATATTAAAAAGTAAAAAGACCAAAATACCCAATTCCGTTAACTTTAACTAATGGAAGGACAAAATTGATCAATTTTCAAATAGTCAATGACTATATCAGACATTTATCGATAATTCAGGAATCAAATTAAACAAATTAAAAGTCTAGGGACGAGATTGCACATTAAGTAGAAGTTTATGGATTGTTTGTGACATTTTCCCATTATCATATGACCATAGTACACGTGCATGGTTGCAAAATCGCCGAACTGGAAAGAGAGACGACGCATTTGAATAGTAGCCATTTCAAATTCGCAATCAAGCGACGTGAGACGATACCGGATTGAGAATTGCTGTGGAGTCATTGCTAGGGGCAATGATATTGCAGTCATGAAGTATTCTTATTCCTTCTTCTTCTTTTTTCAAATGAAGTGACTTTTTTTCACAAGAATATATAAAATGTCTCATTCACCTGCATCAAACGAAGGGCTTCATGCATACAGTGGATGGCGTGGCTCCTAAAGTTACTCTAGGTGGGTAGAGAATTCGTAATTTTAGTAAAAGATCCGCCGCTATTGAGAAAAATTTATAATAGATTTCAGTCTGATAATCATCTTAAAGTATTTTGATCTAGAAAAATACTCTTGGAGTGAAATTATCTCGATCTAGTTCGAACTCAAGACCAAACTGTAAGGTCTACTTCAGTTGGAATAACCTTGGGCTTAAGTTTAGACTTTATATTGAAGATGAAAATCTTACACTATGACTACGTTTGGCAATCGAGATGACATTCGAGATAAGATCAATATTATCCTATACCGTGTTTAATGCCTACTTAAGATAGGATAAAATCGGATATAAAAGAGATATAAGCCGGATAAAATTACCCTATAGAGAAGATGGAATATAGGTAGATATGATTTATAATATCTATAATAGAAATTTTTTTATTTTTTTCAAATAACAAACTTATTGACTTAAGAAAATTGAAATTATATTTCAATACAAATAGTATTTGAACTCTAATATAAAAAAATTCAAAATATGAAAAAATGAAAATTTATTTTTTTAATTTAATCTTAGTTTTATTTATATATTTGACTTTAATTCTATCTTATAATATAAATTAGATATATAAATATACATATATATATATATATATTTATATCTATTACATATTTGAGGTATTTTTGTATTTTAGGTATATTAGTACAGTTTGCTATTTAATAAAATTTCATCAAAGAGAATGATGAAATGGGAAAAAAAAGAAATAAACAATAAAATGATTAAAAAAAGAGAGGAAAAAATAAATTAAGCAATAATTTCGGGAGAGATTTTTACCATATTAATTTGAGAACTTTTAGGTTCTTTTACAAAGGCTTTTGCTACGTGATTACGTTTGGCCAACGGCGAATCTGTAAAGAATTTTACTTCAGCAGAAGAGAGAGGGGTCAAAGGGTCGAAATCTTTTTAAGCCGGCTTTGACCGCACGGGCCGTGTTCGATTCTTCATCGTTCGTTGCCGCATGAAATTGGCCTATCCGAACGGACAGCGACGCGGGCGTCCCACGCGGAGACGAGACCCCGTCTCGCAGAATCAATATCTCAGAGCTGACTTAGACGTCCGTTCCGACGTGTGGGGCACGGTCGAGGAAGAATTATTGTACGACCATAGTACACGTGCATGGCTGCAAAATCGCGGGCCGGAAAGAGAGACAGACGCGTGCGTGTAGAACGCGTTTCAAATTTGCAGTCAAGTGATGCGAGACAACATCGGATTGGGAATTGCCATGGAATCGCTACAAAGTGGCGAGGAAATTGCAATTATAAAGTGTTCTCGTCCCTTTCCGATTAAAATGACTTATTTTCACAAGGATCAGTAAACTATCTCATCCATATACATCGTTCCAAGACTTTATGCATACGAATGATGGTGTGGCCCTAAACTTGCTTTTGGGGAAATTATTGTATGACCATAGTACACGTGCATGACTGCAAAATCGCGGGCCGGAAAGAGAGACAGACATTTGCGTGTAGAACACGTTTCAAATTTGCAGTCAAGTGATGCGAGACAACATCGGATTGGGAATTGCCATGGAATCGCTACAAAGTGGCGAGGAAATTGCAATTATAAAGTGTTCTTGTCCCTGTCCGATTGAAATGACTTATTTTCACAAGAATTAGTAAACTATCTCATTCATATACATCGTTCCAAGACTTTATGCATACGAATGATGGTGTGGCCCTAAACTTGCTTTTGGGGAAAAATCATCTAAAAAGTCTATATAACTTGCTTTTAATTTTACTAATTGAGCTCTAGATATTTTCAAGTGTTATCAATTGAGAATTTTTGTTAGAAATTGCTAATATGGACTCTACTTATCTTAAATAGATAGCATAGTCAGTGCTAATTTAGAAAATTTTGAATAACATTATAATATTTTTTTTCTTATTTTCTTTCCATTCTTCTTTCTCAAGCCGACAACCGGGCTTAAGTAGTGGCCAATGACCGACTAAAGGAAATGACTAGTGACCCTCACCGAAGGCTATTGAGGATAACCTCGCTAGAGGATGGCAAGGCTCGCCCTTGTTGACCTTACCCGAAGCTACTGAGGCTCGCCCTCATAGGCCTTTGGCAAAGTCAACCCTTACTAGATTCCGACGAAGGTGACCTCACCGTTATTGAGGAAGAAGAAGGGAGGGGGAAAAATAAAAAATAAAATAAAAGAAAAAACAAAAGAGGACAAAAATAATAAATAAATAATTCGAAAGATATATTAAAATATTATTAAAAATTGATTGCTTTAGTATTAGTTGTGCCATGGCCCATGTAGAATAATTAGCGTCTATATTAGCAATTTCCAACTAAAATTGTCAAGATGAACTCAATTGGCAATGTTAATAGGTTCAAGAATGAATTGACGAACATGTGATGGGTTTAGAATTTTATGGACAATTTTCTTGTTACTTTGGGTGGGTGGATGGAGATTCTCCGTTTCGATTAAAGGCAGCTTCAAAGGTGTGGAGCTTCCACTGGGCTAATTCAATTGGAGTGCCGCTCCTTCTTTATCCTTCATGAGAAACACCGCGCCGGGCCTTTCTTGATGAGCCACTAAGGCCCGCCGGGCCAATCCAATTGGCCTAACCCGTCTCTCTTTCGAGCCCGACAGCCCGGCCCGGGAATTCTGGGGCCTCCAAACAATCGGCCCGGGCCCCGCTGGCCCAGATGCCACGTGGAGCTCGGTTCTCCCGCCACGTGGCTCCGGGACAGGATCCTCCCCATCCTGTCTCGCTCCAGAAAACCCTAGCCCCCGATCTCCATTCCCGATTCACCTCTCGATTCTCCATGGCCTCGTCCAATTCCGGCGACGACGGCGACGACGACGGCGACGCCGGCTCCACGTTTCACGATGCCTGCGACGACTTCCCGTTCTACGATTGCCCGACTCCCGACGATTCCGCCGCTCCCCTCGACGGATCGGAACCGAAGCCGCCCTCCTCCTCGCCGGAGAATCCCTCCGGCCTCCGGCGCCGGCGTTCGGGTAGGGTCCCCGCCGGAGGAGAGGCCGAGGCCGAATCGGGCTTCGCCGCCTGTTCCAGGGAGAACAGGTTCAGGCTCTACCGCGATTTGACGGAAGGCGAAGGTCCTATCGAGCGAGCGGGCTCGGATGTGGAGGAGAGGAGCTCGATTTCGGTTCCGGGTATTGCTCGGCGTGATGAGAGCGAGGATTCCGCCATAACAACGTCGAACGATGCTGGAGTCGGCGACGCGGCGGCGGAGTCGATCGTGACTCCGTCCGAGGAGGTCTGTGATCGCGCGGGCGAGAGGAAGGATGACGCGTCTATAGTGACCACGGTGGATGACGAACGAATCGGCGACTCGGCGGACTCGGCGGTTCCGCCTGGTGAAACCACGTCTTCTAGTTTGCTCATATCTATGGCGGGAATACTAATTAAGGCAATTGGATTCCAAATTAACTTGTTAGTTAGCTTTCTTACTTTCCCATTTTGGTGTTTTCGTACATTTTACGCCTTCGTCTTCAACCCCTATGCGACAATGAGGCGTGGCGTGAAGTGTTTGACTGGAAAGATATCGAGCGTAAGCAATTCGGTGTGCGATAAAATGAGTCCTTTTGTACGTGAATGGTTTGAGGACAATAAGTCAATTTGGAAGCTCGTGCTGCGGTGCGGTTGGGGGCTCTTTTGGTCGATGTATGTTTGTTTCATCTTGGTCGGTTTACTGGTGACTGCTGCTCTGATTAGTGGTCTTATAATGAGGTTTCTGGTGGCAGAGCCGATCAGGATAGAGGACAAATTGAACTTTGATTATACGAAACACAGCCCGGCCGCTTATCTACCGGTAAGTTCTTGTGCCGGTGCGGATTGTGGTGTGAAATGTGGAGGGATTGTTGTTGACGTGGGGAAGAGTGGGAGATCGCGGGTTATTCCTCCTCGTCACGAGCTGGAAGCAACCGTGTCTTTGACATTGCCAGAGTCTGAGTACAACAGAAATTTAGGTGTCTTTCAGGTAACTTTCTTCTTGCTGTTGAATTGGGTTCAGTTTGATTGGCTTGAAATGTTGTGTTATGCTTATTCTGTTCATAGTGTGATTTGATTTTATATGTGTGCTATTTGTAGCGAACCCGCATTATGTTTTATACAACTTGATTTGCTCAGATGCCAAAATGTCAGTCTTGTTTAAGGTAGATGTGGGCTTTTCCAAGAGAGCTATGTACTTATTTGCCTTAGCCCTTTACTTCTTATATACTGACTGTAGAGAGCATTGTCTTCAAGAGTTGCTGTTGCCTCTTAGTTAGCACTGGATCCTGCAAGTCTAGATCTTTGCCAGATTCTTGGGAAGTTTCACTCATCCTAGTTCTGAGGATTCTTTGCAAAGGGTTTGATTCACCAATAGTAGCATTCTGGGATTTTGTAGCACGACAAGTTTCTTTTAGTGGGGGTTCATTTCATGCCCCATATCCTTTTAGCCTGCGCTAGTGTTGCCTCGTCAGGTGAAAGATTTACTTGTACTAGTGGTAAACTTGTTGGTAGTTTCTGGTCCACTGGAAGTGTAAGTTATCAAGCGTAGCTTCTTCTTCCGAAATAGTTTTAGTTACCCCACAAGTATTGGCATCTTTCCTGCTTGAGCAGGCTTAAGTAAATTTGACGTTATCATTGCTATGTCTATATTATTTACTCTTATGTTGTCATATGTATGACTTTTTTCTTCTTTCTTGTTTCACACAAATAGTATTGTTTTCCTGCTCATCTTGTCCTTTATTTTTGGTCCAACTTTGTAGGTTACAACCAAAGTAATAAAATAACCACTTATCTTGAAGATTGACTTTCAAATCCTTAACATTTGTTAGGTCAGGGTTGATCTGCTGTCCGCTGATGGTGAAGTACTTTCAAGTTTAAGCCGTCCGTGCATGCTACTCTTCAAAAGCGAGCCTATCCGCCTTCTCTTAACTTTCCTTAAAGTAGTTCCGCTGATTGCTGGCTATGTATCGGAATCTGAAACCATCCATGTGAAGTTTCAAGGTTTTATTGAAGGCAATGTACCCACTGCCTGTGTAAAGGTGGTCCTTGAACAACGGGCAGAATTCCGTCCTGGAGCTGGCATCCCTGAAATATATGACGCGTCGCTAACCCTGGAGTCCGAGCTTCCTCTTTTAAGAAGGATCCTATGGTACTGGAAGAGGACCATATTTATCTGGATCAGCATGGTGATGTTTATATGGGAGTTGCTATTTACTCTAATCTGCTGCAAGCCCATCCTTATACCACGAACAAGGTGGAGTGTCGATTCTGCTAGAAGTCATGCTCAAAATGCTTCTCCCTCACATTGATGGTGTGGAACTTTGGCCTGCAGATAGATTATACAAAGGTAACATCTAATTTTTGGCATCTGCACTTATGTCCTCCTTCGAAAGAAACGATTCGTCCTCATTTTGAGTGCCTCCCTCTGCAATGTGGGGGAACCGCGACCAAGTCGGGCCAAACACGTGGGTCTGGACAAAGTTTCTAGGCCATGTAAAACATGTCTCTAAGCGTTAAGTGAGACATTTGTATTGTACTCCTGCTCATTCTTTGATTCTTTTTCTCCTCCTGTCATATAATAAATATAGCGCCTGTCCTCTTAAGTATATGTTGGCAAAGAGTATTCGGCTTGTTATGCTTGTTGCCGCTGTCGCTCTTAGATGTCGTTGTGACTTCCGAAACATGTTGGGCTGATGCTGTTTTGGAAGACTGGAGAGCTTCAGGTTATCCTTCAGATAGCGGGTTTAAGTTTTGTGAGGTGGTGAGGAAGCATATGTAAAGCAGATCTGTTTAAGCATACCGTACATACATATGGCATTTCTATTTTCTTTGAACCTCATTTTTGGTTGTTTCATTTCGTATTTGATTTGGTTCTCTAAAGTAATTGTAAATCTATGTAATAATATGTACATGGGGGGTAATTTATACATCCAATATTCTATTCCTCTTGCTTTACATCAATTATATTGAGGCAATTCGCATAATCGTGCCTTGTCAAATTTAGGTCTAATATGAGCAAATGTGGGTTGATCATATTACAACTTTAAAAGTTTAGACATGTGAAAATGTGTTTAGACGTGTATAAACGTGTCTAAAGGTGTTTAAAGATGCCTAAAAATATCTAAACGTGCCGTATTTATAGAAATAACAAATCAACATTGACAATTAATTGTGTCTAAGAGTGTCATACTATAAAGGATTAAAGAAGGAGACAAACACATATTTGTGGACAAAAGAATGCTTCAAGTGCCATAACTTGACAAAAGGGATATTTAAGTGCCACATTCGAAGAGAAATGGCTCATTTAAGTATTACTTTGACCAAAATGCTGATGTGCATGATTTTTTGGGGAAGTAAGTGCAAAACGACATTGCTGACGTGGCCAAATAATGCAAGAATGACGTCGTTTCGGTGCGGACGTGGTAAAAATAACATAATAATTTATTAAAATAAATTTATTTAAAATATTTTTAAAAAAAAAATTTTAATATTAAAAAAAAATTTAAAAAGGAGGGAGCCCTTAGTTGTTGCCACTGCCTCTCTGCTGCCGTCGGGAAGGGTCGGGGATGGAGGGGGGAGGGTTGGTTGGGGTCGCCGAGCCTTGGCTAGGGGCTAGTAACCCTGGCTGACGGTGGTGAGGGCCCGTGAGCCCTCGCGCAAATCTAGTAAGGGTCGGTGGGGCTTGCTAGCCCTCGCCATTGGTTGGCCGGGGTCGGTCCGGCCGGCCTGGCGACCTCGGTTGACCCTCCCTCCTTCATCGCCGGCCTTTCTTGGCGTCGCCAGGAGGGCCCTTAGCCGCCTCACCCCCTTTTTTTTTTTTTTTTTTAAATTTTATAAAATTAAAAAATTTAAATAAATTAAAATTAAAATTAAAATTAATTAATTTTTATATTATTTTTCTCATGTTAGCACCAAAATGACACCGTTTTACACTGTTTCGGCGTAAATCGCCACGTCGCATTTTTGCCGGATTGGCACTTAGTAATTTATTTTGCTTCGATTTTGGTACTTAAGTGTCACTTTCGTAAATAATAACACTTAAGTGTCATTTTGTGCCAAGTCATCGCATTCGGGAGTTCGTGTGTCCATATTTGTGTATAGACGAGTTGACCCTTTCATAAGCGAACCTGTCTAGACTTGATATCGACATGCTTAATTATGGGCAATCTATATGTCATGTGAACGGATCATTTGTCAACCTACGTTGGTTGCATTAGTATAACGAGAGACTTTGCACAACAAAGAGCTTTATAACTCCAAGTACATTTCTCCTTGCAATGTCTGATATTAGCTTTAGATCGTGAGAAGTGATTCCCGACGAGAAATGGTATCATAAGTACGGGAACTTTTTCTCGTTTAGGAATCAGTACTCAAATAGTTCTTTTTTTTGGCTTAATCAATCATCTAATCTTAACTTTTTGATTGCACTGGGACGCGATTGCCACCGCAAGGTCAAGCTTGGGCTCGTTGTAGCCCACAATGTTAAGTGCCGCCTCCACAGCCCATCTGGCCATCATTGCCATCCCGCCACAGCTCGCGATTCTCTCTCTCTCTCCTCTTCAACCTTCAATAGAGGTCTCACAACCTAAACTTTGAGAGGCACGTCCTACAATCTAATGCGTGTAACCTTGTCTTGTTGGGTCGTTTATCGCAGCGAGCTGTGTCAACCATCGTTGGCGGTGCCTAGGCCGAAATCCTAAAATGGCAATTAAGAGGGAAGGGGTGAATTGGTTGATAATACCATCCTTCCTTTAGGTCTTTTTGCAAACTGTTAGAACGATTGTCCTATGAGATAGATAGACGATCCTATTTAGCAAATAACAAAAATTTACTATTCGAGGGACGAGAGATGATGGGTCAAGTACGTACTGAGGTTCGGCCGTCCACGCCTAGTCCTCTCTCTCTCTCTCTCTCTCTCGGCATCAGCGGCCTTATAGTCCGTGCAGGCTGAACTTCACTACCAAACCAAGTAAAAATCACTGGGATACGATGTATTTCTGACGCAGCAACAGCATGTCTTGCTATACTAGAATCCTAGTAAAGCTGTTTACAAGAGACATATAATCTCTGTCGATACAACCGTAAGTGCTAGCTCAAAAGTAAATGAAGAAGCAAATTTGGTTCTCAAAGCTTAAAAAGATCCTGGTTCGGATGTCGCTTGATTCGGAGATCTCGTGGTCGTTTGCTTGATTGTTTCCATCTCCTGTTTGATCTTGATTCTGCTTGCACAGTCCACGTAAATCTGTCTGACCCTTGTTTTACAGCTGCATTATTCTTTCCATAAACACTTCAACCACCAAATAGTAGGAATGATTGGTTCCTCATCCGGTGTAGTCCCAAGGTGGAACCGAGAACTAGACTGGGAACCGGACCGGCCAGTCTTGGAACCGGGAACTAGACCGACCAACCAGTCCAGTCCGGTCCAATGGAACAGTTCAATTTACTCAAAATTTCATCCAATCAACCTTTCCAAAAGAAGAAAAGAAGTCGTCTTCCATAGCAAAATGTGTGTATAGATGAAGACATGCCTTGATCCTGTAGTTTCTACTCAAGGAAAACAAATAGAGGGAAATTGGGAAACTTAGTATTTATTAAAAAAATAAAAAAAAATATTAATATTGTTGGTCCGGTCTGGTTGGTTCGGTTCCCACCCTAAAGCTGGGAACTAGACCGACCGCCCACCGTTCAAAAATAGAAATCAAGAAACGAACCGCCGCCCATGGAAATCACCCAAAATTGGCTGGTTTGACGGTTTCTGATTTGGGTAGTTCCGGTTGTACACCCCTACCAAACAGACACATCAATAAATGAGATCTTTCCGTAGAAAGTTTCCTCAGTGCTAGGTTTTCCGCTCTGTGAGTTAATGTCCATGAAGTAAACTTTCCTTAAAATGCTTGTTGCGCAATTGCTTCTAGATTCTCCATGCCATCACATTAGGGATAAGTGTTTCAAGTTCTAAAACTTGTCACGAAAATGCATTTCGGTCCTAAAACTTGCAAAAAGTGCAAATAAGTCCTCAAACTTGTCAAAATAGTTCAATTGAGTCCTAAAATTGACGCCGCGGTTTTATTGACGGAAAATGCGACGTGGCGCTAACGTAGTATTTTAAATAATTTTTTATTTTCCAGCTGGTTTTTTAATAATTTTTTATTCAAAAATTTTAAAAAATTATATTTAAAAACTAAATTTTAATTTTTAAAAACTGCTAAAAAATTAAAAAAAAAAAAAAGGGAAGAAGAGATAGCCGCCCATCACCGGAGGGGCGGCGGCGACGTCGTCGGCCGTCGCCCGACTGGGCGGGCCTCGCCGGCCGAGGCCGCGACCCTCGCCTAGTTCGGGCGAGGGCTCGTCGGCCCGGATCCGGGCACGCCCCCTCGCTGTGGGCCGGCCGACGCCGTCGCCGGCCCCGGGAGGCCTCGGCGGCCCTCGGCGGGGGCCGGCGGGGCTTGCCCGGGGCGGCGACGATCGCCGGCCCCAGTGAGGGCCGGCGTGCCCGGATCTGGGTGCCCTCGCCGCGTCGCCGCCGGGCCGCGCCCGGCGAGGCCTCGCCCTGGTTGGGCGGCGGCCGGCGATGGACAGCCACCTCCTCTGCCTTTTTTTTTTTTTTTTTCTTTCTTTCTTTTTTTAATAGTTTTTAAAAAAAATGAATTTTAGTTTTTAAATATACATTTTAAAAAAAATGAATAAAAAATAATTTAAAGCCAGCTGGAAAATAAAAAATAATTTAAAAAGTCAGCTGGAAAATAAAAATTAATTTAAAATTCCACGTCAATATTTTTAACGTAAAAATACGACGGTGTTAGTTTTAGGACTCAATTGAACTATTTTGACAAGTTTGATGACTTATTTGCACTTTTTGCAAGTTTTAAGAACTGAAATGCATTTTCGTGACAAGTTTTAGAATTTCTGGAATACTTATCCCCATCACATTATGTTTTCGATGCTAGAGCCGTGGTAATTGTGTAGAAGAATATACAAATTTTGTCACCTGTATATTTTTCTTTTAGAGTCTACGTATCTCACCCTCCTCAACATGGATTTTCCCAAATTCCATAACTCATCCTCCGGAAGATAAAACTGCGCGTTATTCATAGTGCTCGTGGGGAAAAAGTAGTACATAGCACCTTAGATTATAGTCAGGATCATGTTTTGCTTCATCCCTGATTAGAAAAAACCTTCTTCGACCATGTATTTGATTAATATATTACAAGTTATGGACATCACTCCCGCCAAACTTAATTAGACAAAATATTGTGATATTAGTAAACATTAACCCCACAATTAGAGGCGAGGTTCGAGGAAGTTTTCTCCCGCTACATTGATTTGTTTTAGCCCTACTTTGTCCATTTCAACTAAAAGTCCTCCCTGAATTTTCTTATGCCCTTTTTTTCTTCCTTCTGCAGCACTGAATTTCTTTCCCCAGCTTGTCTATTCATAGCGCATGCAGACACCATCTATTCTTAAACCTCGCCATGGTTAACGACGGTCCAACGTCCAATCATTGGACAGTATATCAGCCTATCAGCCACCATATGGCTATGACTATGCTATGCATATATTCAATCCCCTCAGGAGTCAATCTTCTTCTCCGTGTCGTGAGCGAAACGATGCGAAAGTATAGGGCTGGAAATTGCCATGAAAGGTGGCACCTTCAAGAAAAAGGCCACAATTTTTTTTATCAATTCCATGAGGTTCTTTTTACTAATATTTTGAAGCGCGTGGAAGATTCTCGATTTTGGAAAACATGGCTTGACTTGGATATATTGACTGTTGATTAATTCAGACGGACGAGAGCTCTAGAAGGGTGATAGATTTGTGATGATGAATTGGTCTTCACAACCATGGTCAAGACACGTAGAATTTCGAGTCGTACTCTCGTGCCTCTCCTGATTGCAGCCGCTGTGGAGGATTACTATTGAGCAAATTGGGCAATGCCGAGACATTCTACAGGGACCCATGGACAACTATCGGCATGGATTGCTCCTTTGATTTTAGGGGCTACTCAAGTACTCATGCCACACTAGGGTGGGAGACCTACTTAATGAACATGAACGGGGCAATTAGTCGCGTTGATAGTTTTGGATTACTCATGTTGTCAAAATAAGTAAATTTAATAAATAAATTATCATAATCGCCAGTTTGGTAAGAAGTAAAAGAGTCTTTACAAAAATGACAATTCATGGAACTAGAAGGCAAATCTGATTTGGCACATGAGAAGGCAACATGCTAGTAAGGGACAAAGATTTAAAAGGTTGTCCAAAATAGCGGGCGGAAAATTTAAAACGGCAAGTCGCATCTATACAATCAAGCAAGTTTCATATGTTAAACCTTATTTGATTTATGACATTCCCCATTTCATTCACGAAAAGTTGAAGACTAGTATGACATTTGACAATCTCTCTCTCTCTCTCTCATCAGTTGGAGCCACTTCTCCCGCTGTTTCTCACGCTGTTTCTCTCGCCGCTTCTCAGGAACGAGCCGCTCGGCACGACCTCACGCAAAGGCTTGTTGGTGAACCGGATGGTGTTGTAGACAGCAGCCCCAGTTATCGCACCCATGGTTGGGGCGAGTAGGTATATCCATATCCCTTTGTATTGTTTAGACACGATCGCCGGCCCCAAGCTTCTCGCCGGGTTCATCGATGCTCCAGTAACCGGCCTAATGAACGGTAGAGCACAAATCAATGGTCAGCGTTCTCAATTTTCTTCCAAGGTTGCTTTCTTGCTTAAAGAAAGCTTTGAACCAGGAACAAGACTGATGTGGACATGAATTAGCATCATCAAGACCTTTTTGAATGAGTTAAAACTGTAGAAAAGACAAGTCTATTTAAAACTACACAAAGGACAAGTTAAATTTACCCGGTAAACATCACATTGAGCAGTATAGTTGAACCGACAGCAAGGCCAGCAAGCTCTCCAATCTGAACAAATCAAGCACAAAATGATTAAAGAATGGAATGATTGATTATTCATACAACAGGTAATTATCGCTATGGGATTAAATTACAGGATCAAGTCCACGTCATAAACAGTCCATCAATATAAGATTTCTTTATAAGAATATAATTGGGTTTGTTTATTATGGTTAATGCGATCACACACGATGAACAGCAACCTTTTTTTCCCTCTAACTTGTATTTCAGAGAGTAGAGCAAGTTCTTTATCAGAATTACTGACAAAACCAGTTATTATGTGAAACTTAGCATGAAGTGGAACTCACAGCTCTAGTATCAGTGGCAACACCGCAGATGACAAACATGAGGTAGAACGTTATGATGAACTCGATGACGAAGGATTGCAAGTCCGACCCGGAAGGCTGCGTCCCCGTAAATTGGTCGTGGCTCCCTGTGAACAACAACCGGAGTGTCCCGGCCGCGAGGGTCGACCCGATTAGTTGTGCCAATACATAAGCCGGCACCTGGAAAAGAGGATCGAAACATCATTAGATGATGGCATAATAGATAGGACATCGACGGTAAATTACTCGATCATCGCTCAATTTCAGTAAGCTCCATTACCGTGCGAATGGAGACACGGTAGATGCAAGCGATCGCTGCTGTGTAAGAACACCACGCGAGATGTAAAGTGAAAAATTCCCTAAAATTACCTGCTTCAGTGGGAATCTCCTGGTGACGGCAAAAGCGATGGTGACGGCAGGATTGAAATGGGCACCGGAGATGTGGCCGACGGAGTAAACGAGGACCATCACCACGAGCCCCCACACAATCGCAATCCCCGGCTGCGTCACCACATGATCATTCTTGTTCACCGCCACTGACCCACAACCGGCGAATATCAAGAAGTAGGTCCCGAGCATCTCCGCTATACACTGCCAACAGCCCAAGATCACGTTAAAGTCAATCCTGCATCACTCGTGCAGGTTCTACGGTGATTAACTTTGCTCTTATGTTGCGTCTGTTTTAACTGGAGACTAATGGTAGGGAGAAAATCTTCGGTTTTGGAGATAGTCGCGAAACTCCATGTTGATCTTTCGGAGCCACCGTGGGACAGGACTACACCCGTCCGAACTGCCAAATGAATTCCGAAAGATCCGGACGTTTCAACAACTAGAGTTACACGAAGTTTTCAATCATGGGCAGCGGGATGCCAAGGAACTACAGGTAAAACGGAGAAGCAAGGACATAAAACGAACTTAAAAAGAAGAGGGGAAAAGACTGATTTCATTTTCTTTCTTCTCTGTTGCAGCCCGCGTACTAAAAGTACAGCAAGGAGACACCGGGGAGGAAGAGTCCTGAACTCTCACCTTTTGGAAGAAAGGCAGAGAGAAACAGGGGCATGCCTCTTCTTTGATTTTGGGGGTGGAGTTCGTGTCCCTCATGTCCACCACAACAGCATGATTTCCATTCTCAGCCATGACTCTCTCTATCAGAAGAACAAGTATCACGAGAGAGAGAGAGAGAGAGAGAGAGAGAGAGAGGATTTCACTCAACTATGATGTTCATACAGAGGAAGTTGGAAGACCCATTTATAGGGAAACCCAAGAAACATAAGCAGAGCTGGTAAGAGAGACACAGAGAATTTGGAACTACTGTGAATGCGGGAGGAGAGTGACTATGTTCCCTTCCATCATTTCTCTTTCTTTCCCATTATCTTTTAGGGGCTTTTACGACTTGGTTTGATATTGGGTATTTTTAAATTTTTTCTTTAAGGAAATTTTGCAGACATCGTTGAAAAATTGCGACATGTAACTGAGCAGGAGAGATCAGGAGCATTGAAGGCGCAACAACCGTCCACCGGAAATACGGAGACATTAATGAATGACTATTTCAGGCTGACTTTTTCAGGCAGTCACTCTGCCCTTCAAGCACTTCATGCTGACCCCTCAACCTGCCTTCCGATCTGGGGCTATTTCTCTCCATCTTTTTTAGCTCAACCGAGCACAACTTGTATGAATATGCCAGAAATTCCTAGCTCAAGCCATCCAATTAATGGGTTAGATGTTGATATATTTTTTTTTTGGTAACGTTAAATGTTGATATCTTTCCTCAGCGGGAAAGCTTGAAAAATTATTCTATGCATTTATTACACGGTCTATCTAGATTAATTGATCGATCATGCTATTTACATAACATGTACTTTAGGTCGATTATTGGAATTTAAGAATCTTATTTCTTATTGGTAGGTCTCTCTCGATGGGTTACGTCACGCGATATTATTGCTATATAAAGAACCCTTTCTTAGGAAGTCCTGCTTAAACAGGTTAAATCTTGAATGTGAAAAAATGCCCATCTAATCAGCTTATCAAGTAGGAAAGGCCCTGAGCTCATGAAATACTCGATCAAGTCATCAATTGTATAAGATTTATGGCAAAATTTGAGAGGGTGACCTAGAGTGCCAAAAATAGTGTACTTTTAATTGTGTACTTCCATGCCTTTTCTAATTTAGTTCATGTACTATTGAATTTATTCAATCAAGTTTTTTTACTTTCATAAATTTTCTAACCGTGTCCCTCTAGCACCAAATTTGGCCAGAATCAGCTAAGGCGGTCCATCCTATGCCACCCAAATACGATGTGGCTAAACTCCGACCTGCGAGAATCACTTCAGCAATTCCATTCACTAATTCATTTAGCACTTGATAATCTATAGGAAATTGCTCCATTTGTAATCACAAACTACATATTTCGAAACCATGGCTCAGTTCCAGCGAGGGACAACTACGACAAAAACATATAGATTTCCCAGCCTCCTTTTTTACACCTTTCTTTTTGTGCTGTATTGTCGGCAATATTAATAGAATATTTTAAGAAGCATAATCATTGTTGCACTGTACAGCCTCGACACTTCCAAATACAAAGATCAATAGGCGCATATATATATATTCGCGTTAATTGCTAAGATTTTACTAAGTTAGAGATTAATCTAATGTGTAGCGTATGCGGCAAGAATATTATGATTGCGATATGCATGATAACAAGGTCATGCGTGGAATACTTCAAAAGCAACAAGAAACCCTATGGAAGAAGAGAATCTTCAAAGCAATATATATTTTTTTTTTGGTAACCGAGGATCCGCCGGGCTTACACCGAGCAGCTCACAGCCTATAAAGTGCGCGGTACACCCTGGATCAAGCATCAATATTTCGGGGGTGCTAGCCCAGTAACCCACTCCTGGGACCCCTACTTAAGTTGTGTTAGTGCCCGAAGATTCGAATATGTTCCCTCGGCGATGAGATAGTAAGGCACAAACCATCATGGCCACCCATGAGTGGTTATCTTCAAAGCAATATTGACATTGCACAAGTCGAAAAAACACCCATTGATTTAAACGGTGTTTTAAAAGTTAATAATTTCCTTTTTCACGAAATTTTGATAGAGACAATTTCTACAAAATCGATTATGTCATTCAGCATCCTTGCCAAAAAGAGTAATAGAACAATGCGGCTTCTTTGAGAGATTATATGTTTCACACTGATAATCCAATTCATCAAGTTAATGACTAGTCTATAATATTGAATGAAACATAAATGGAAATTATTAACTGGGTTTTATTGCCTTAACGAAAATGTTAAATGACTAATTTGCAGACACTGTACTAAAAAAAAAAACTAAATTAGTGCTAAATGAGACCGAACAAGGATTTAGACAACTACATGCTATATAATAATGGACAAGATCACCCGAAATTAATATCTACATAAAATGTCTATAAGGGTGTCGATTCTCGACACAACATAAGAACAAGACTCGAACACCAATGGATTGAAAAATTTAGCTTGTAAAAATGAAGGCATCCATATCGGATGCTTATTCAAGTCGAAGTGCCAATGATGAGCTTTGGACGCAACCCAATTTGTCTTCGCATGTTTAGCTACATATGCTGGCAACATTACGCTGTCGGACACATATTTAATTTATGGCAAGATTGTATTTTATACATTACTAATACGAAAGTTGACAAGACAAGAAAAGCGTCAAATGTATAATATTACATAGCTTAAGATGGGTTAGTAAACAGAGATGACATCTCTTTCCTTTAGAAGTTTCACGTGGGCACCATTTTTTTTTTTTTTTTGGGGTCAGAAAAGGAAATTTCATTCAATAAACCATAGGATTATATCCAGCTGCCAAAGCATCATAAATTAAAAGGTCTAAACAAATCGAAGAGGGCGAAATGGGCCAAATCTCCGTTAGGGCATCATTTTTGTGGCTTTTGGCGGCCAGTCCGCTACTACATTTGCTTCCCTTCGACAGTGGCGAACCCTAACACACGAAAAGTTACGGAGGAGATGGATGGCTTTGTGGAAGATCGCTCGAACCTCCCATGGTGGTTGGGAATCAATATTGACGGAGTCAACCAGTATCAAGCTGTCCAATTCAATAACCAATGGATCATGGTGTCTGCCGATTTGTTGCAAATGGTGAAGAGTTATAAAAAAACACCATGAACTCCGACTGCAGAGTCGAAGAAGCGAGAAAGTTCATGGTAAGTCCATCAAGCATTTTTCCATTATGATCTCGGAATATACTGGCCATTGATCCCTGGCTTATGTGTGGCTGAAAAACCCCATCAATATTTAGCTTGAAAGTGCCTAGATCTGGAGGACGCCATAACTCACCGGTGTTGAATTGCTGTTGTTCTATGGCTGTAGGGTTGCAATAAGAGCAGAGAGCCGATCGAGCACTGGCGAAAGCACTATCAACCACTTGATGCGCATCCAACTGTTGGCAACGAAAGATGAAATTATTCCCTGATTTCCAAATATGCTAGAGGACGTATGCCAGGGTGTTCGGATCGGGTACAGATTGCTTCCTCAAAAACATAGCAGCTATCCATGCGTCTATTCTCTGTATAGCCTGCTACTGAATAGGTATGTTTATCACCGGGTCTGACCCTATGGTATTAGTCCAAGGATAGAGCAAGAATATATGTTCTGTTGATTCAAGAATGCTATTGTGACAGAGAGAGCAATATGGGTCAGGGGTGATTTTCCTATGAAATAGATTTGCTTTTGTAGGTAAGACATTGTGGCAAAGACTCCACAAAAAGAACTTGATTTTGGGAGCAATGTTTAACTTCCATAGTTGTTTCCATAAAGTTCGTGGAATCTGGTAGGTAGGCAAAGCTCCTAACTAATGTTTGGTAATTGTTGTCTACTTGATTGATTGGTAACCACTCTTAACAATATAGTTGCCATGCGTGGTTGCCGTCCATATTAGTTTATCCTCTGTATAAGAAGGACTGATCTGGATGGTAAGGATCTCCCTAACTGTATTGTTGTCATAAAAGTGGTTAAGTAGCGGGATATTCCAGGCACTGGCTTGCATATCTATGAGTTCGGCTACCTTAACAGGTTCTTCACGGTTTGCTGGGCCACCCAGAATTCCTTGTGGCAGCCACCGGTCTTCTCTAATGTTAATTCTAGTCCCATCACCTACTGACCAGTGAAGTCGAGGAAGAATTGAATCCCGACCTAATAAAAGACCTTGCTAGCCCCAAGATGGTTTGGTACCTTTATTAGCGTGCAAAAAATCTCGGGAATGAAAGTATATACCTTTAAACACTTTACTCCATAGTGCTGTAGGATGTTGAAGCAGACGCCATGCTTGTTTTCTGAGCATTGCATTATTGAAGTCCATGAGGTCTCTAAAGCCGAGACCACCTTGAATCTTGCTCATTTTAAGCACATCCCATCTTTTCCAATGGATCCTAGATTTTGTAGCTTCATTTTGCAACCAGAAGCGGGCAATCTTCTTTTCAATGGAAATACAAATAGAAGCCGGAAGTTTAAATATAGCCATAGCATACTGAGGCATTGCTTGAACAATGGATTTAATGAGTATTTCCTTGCCTCCCTTAGATATCAAGTGTTCTTTCCATCCTTCTAGTTTTTGATTCACTCTCCCAATAATCCAAGCAAATACTTCCTTCCTGGAACATCCCCAATTAGAGGGGATTCCCAAGTATTTCCTAGTTTTGACTAACACCGGGACTCTCAAAGCATTCGCCAAATTTTCCTGTAAGGCATAAGGACACATCTTGGAAAAATAAATTCCAGATTTATTCCCATTAATTTCCTGTCCCGTAGCTAAGCAATATTGATTCAATAAGTTGGCAAGATTTTGGCATTCCTAAAGTTTTGCATCTAGGAAAAATATGGCATCATCAGCAAAGAATAAATGAGATAATGTAGGACACCACCTGTTAAGCTGAATGCCTTTAAGATGTCCCATGTGGATAGCTTGGTTTATGAGATTCGATAAGACATTTGCCATGAGGATAAATAGATATGGAGAAAGTGGGTCGCTTTGTCTGATTCCTTTGGTCGGATGAAAATAGGTTAACTGCTCACCATTGAATTTGACACTGTAGGATACCGTTGTGATACACTGCATTATCCATCGAATCCAAGTGAGATGAAAACCTAACTTCAGAAGATAAGCTTCGAGAAAATCCCACTCCACTCGATCATAAGCCTTTTTCATATCCATTTTCAGAACTGCCAGAAAATTTTTCTTACGTTTTCTAGTGCGTAGTTGATGAAGCATTTCCTGCACTATAAATATGTTGTCTTGGATTTGGCGGCCACTCACAAAGGCGCTTTGTTAAGTAGAGATTAAAGATGGAAGCCAAGGTTTTAGTCGATTTGCTAGCACTTTAGAGATAATCTTGTAGGCATAATTACAAAGACTGATAAGTCGGAACTGGTCTAGGTTTTCTAGGTGAGGAACTTTCAGAATTAGGATGATAAAAGTTTTATTCAAATTTGTAGGCATAACCCCTGTTCTAAAAAACTGTTGTATTAACATAAAAAGATCAGCCCGCAAAGTATCCCAATGTGTTTGATAAAAGAGGCCATTCATACCATCGGGTCTTGGAGCTTTAGTAGACCCAAGTTGGAAAGTTGTGATACGGACCTCTTCTTGGGTAACCTCACCCACCAAAAGACTATTCATTTATGTAGAAACCACTGTCGAGCATTGATCAATGATGGGCTGATAGTCCCGGTGGCCAACATATTGGTAAAGGTTGGTGAAGAACTGTGTGGTCATATATTTTAGAGAGTCATCATCCCGAATCCATCTCTGATCACCATCCTTCAACATGCAGATTCTATTATGTTGTCTTTGTTGTATCGCTGTGGCGTGGAAAAATTTTTGTTCTTGTCCCCCCACTTTAGGCAACTAATTCTAGATCACATTGCCCAAAATTGCTCCTCTTGCTGCCATAATCTGTTTATTTCCGCCTTTATGTTGCTGATGGACTGCTTATCATATTGCGTGTGAGGCTGGTTCATGTGATTTTGGAGTTGCTGATGTAAAGTTGCTAGTTGGTTGTGGGCTATGGAAAATTTCTGACTACTCCAGTTGGTAAGGGCCATCGATACTAGTTTATATTATATTTGATGGAAATTCCTAGAGGCTAAAGATATCGAGAAAAATCTATACGCCTTATGTTGAATTTCTATTAGTAATCAACTATGAACTATTAGTGGAGACAGCTCGTGCGTTGCATGAGAAGATAAGGTGGTGAAGATTAAAGTGGATGTTCTTAATCGCCTACTCCGTAACAAATCATCCATGTATATGATAGAAAGTCCAACTCAAAAACTTAAATTGATAGGTAGAGGGAGACCACGTGTATATAAAAAGTATATAAATCACATTGGTGAGCGATATGTGATATTTCCACTCCTTGAACACATGCCATCACTAGATTTTTTTTTTTTTGATGACCCATGGAAACTCATACAGCCGGCAGCTGGCAGGCAAACCCTGGGGTTTCATGAGGGAACCACCACCCCGTGCAAGCGGTTAAGGCACTAAGCGCCTCCGCTGGGTTTCTAACTCCTCACCTTGAGGGCAAGGATCAATGGAGCCTTATCCAGCAGAGCCACCGTGGCGGGTGGTATCACTAGATGTTTGTTAATACTAGATGCCTCAACATTTTCTTTTGGAAAGTGTCAAAAAAATTTGTTGTCCTACATAGCACATCGCATCAACAGCAATTTTCAATTAAAATTTAGCCGAAAAAATTACATTGGAATTGCACACAAAAGTTTAAGACAAAATTAATAAAATTGGAAAGTTTAGTATTGAATTGGGATTTGTACAATAAGTTTAGAATGATAAAGAATTTTCCCCACAAAAAAGGGGCTTGATATAGTCCTCCAATTCTAAACATATTTCAACTCTACGTATTCTACTTGGTTAATCACCATGCCTTGCACGGGTTTTGCATTTTAATATTTGTTGAAAATTTACATTTTCTGAGAAACCTTCTGTATTGGAGCAAATTCAACGTACAAGGAAAGTATAGTGCTTGCAAATATAGCTCTTGTAACAATAACTATGAAATTTATTAAATGGAAAGAGGTATTGTCAAAACCATATAAATCATTACGAAATATGAAGTTCTAATTTTATTATACCTAGGTTCCCTATATATTAATCAAACATCCTATATATTGTGGTCCACTTAAATTTAATTCATTGTGGACTTTTTTCCTCTTTAAGTTGACACGATTGAATAGTCAAATTTCTTTTAAGCAATCCTCATTTTAAGTAGCATTTAATCCCATCTTAAACTTCACTACAATTTGAGTTGGATGGAATCAAAGTAGTCATATCAGTTCATTATAGATATTTTCTCCATTGCACATAAAAAAACGTGCATAGCATTGCCAATTTAATGAGTATAGATGTTCTTTACTTTGACATATTATTTCGCAATGCGTCACTCTATTCTTCTACAAATATTGTGTTGCAATAGATTTCTTTTCTATCTATTTCATAATATGTTCATGCATAACGGAGTCAATATTACTTAAATTTATATATATGAATGTTTCCTCGTTCCCATAGAGTTAATTTTACTGCTTATCACTTTGTAATATTATGAGATAAATGTAGTATTTATAACAATGTAGAATATAAATATCTCTTTTGTGGTAGAAAATAGAGACATCACTATAATTTTCCATTCACATTGAATGTACAATTAATTTTTCATACATTTTCCCGCGCTGGAATCCAAACGACATTATAACTCAGTCACCTCAAATCCTCAGTCTCTCTCTCTATTTTTTTTTTCCTCCTCTCATTATTATCTAAATCCCTTCTTTTTCTTCCTTATCACTCCATCCAAACTGAGTTTAAGGCTTCATTTGGGCAAGCTCGACCTCACCTGAGGTTAGTCGCCAGCCGTTGCCGTAGCCGATGATTGGCCGAAGAGAGAAAAATAAAAAAATAAGAAAATAAGAAAATAAAAATAATGAAAAATTCAAATTTCTATAAAAAACGAAAATTAAAAACAAAAAAAATTAAAATGAGTGCACGGGTGAAAATCAAATGAGATTTTCCATACCAAACTGCTGGAAAATATTTCTAGCTCATTTATAGGTTTTAGTCAACCATCAGAAAATATTGTTATTTTTCTAAAAAATGGCTATATGGAAAACTTTTTTCAAAACTGTTACATTTTTTGCGAAATGAAGGGAGCTTGAATCATAGTTAACTTTGCCCTGGATTTTAAGCCCCCTCTCTCGCTTGACAATGCTCCTCTTTGTCCTCTAATCTTGTTCGTGTAAGTCCATTTATGACACCATCTAGAAAAAGGGTACAAGAAAACATAGATTCCGTGCCATACCAACCGAGTCAACAGTCGCATAACAAAAACCCTTTTGACAAAACAAAGTAGTGAAACAATCCATTTTTTGTGCACGCGTGGTTACTCGTGGTTGATTCGCATCATGATTTGGTCGACCTTTTTAGTGCGCGCAACGTATAATGTCTTCGTCTATCCAAACTCAATTACCTCTAGAGATGGAGACGTCCTCTTTCGAAGGCAACATGACCTATCATTCCTAGAATTACTCATTCAGTAAGCTTATATTAACCGTTGGATCAAGTTATCTCACGTGTCGTGTTCCTATTAACTTTATCTCCACTCCGACGGCAATAATGATGACCTGATCACATAGACAGCGAGAAAAGTACAAAAAAAGTTATAAAATTATTATATTGGTTCTAATTCAGTGTTTAACATTTCAATTGAACAAATTTAATATTTAAAATTTTGCACTTATGCTAATTGAGTTTATCCGGTCAATTTTGACTGAAAATCGTTGACATGAATACCAGCCATTCTATATTGGCATGATTGGTATTGACATGAACAAATTTTATAATTTTATAATATTTTTTCTTTTCTTTTTGTTTTCATTGTGGTGGCTTGGGTTGCTAGTTGACAATTATAATGAAAAAGTACAAAAAATTAAAAAAAATTAAAAAAAATTTGTTCATGTTAACATTAGTCATATCACGTAGAATGGTCAATGTCCATGTTAATGATTTTCGGTTAAAATTGGCCGGATGAATTTAATTGGTATAAATGCAAAATGTTTAGGATTGAATTGGTCAAATTAAATGGTTTAAAACTTCTTCTGTTTTTATAATAATACAATATATTTAGAACTTTTTTGTACTTTCCTCCATCGTGGACCGTAGAAAATCCTAATGAAAATGAGTGGGGACATTAGTTATGGGTCAACTATTGAATGGAGATCGTGCATGACCCGTCATGATCTTTTTACACGTTTAGCTGTTAGTCAAATTTGAAAGATTCAGTTTACACTCGACTTTCCATCCAGCACTATTAGGGAGGGTGAGTTCACGCATTGTCATGGATTACGTTGGGCTTTTGACTTGGAGTCTCCAACGGTTCAAAACCTGCCCATGGGTTCGTAGGAAAACGCCAATTCGTCTTCCGAAATTAGCGGTAAATGTGACTTCGACTCCTATCTAGTCCTGGGTTATTAAGGAAAAAAAAAAGGCTTCGCATAGCGTCTCGAAAAAAATATAGGCTATGACCATCAAGTGCATGTCGCATGATGTATAGCATGACACCACCTATTTGAGCGAAATTTTGGTCTAGACTTAGTCCAATGAGGACTTACCACGAAATTTTGGTGGTCCTTTTCTTTTTCTGAGGGTAGCTTTGTTTTGCCGAATTGATTTTTAGTTTGCTGATAAAGTACTAGAAAAGGGATTAAAGCAAATGCCAACCAACAAGGTACAAAAATTATACCAAATTCAAAATCCAAAGCATGAAACGTGATTCTTTTAGAGCATTTAAGTAATTTCATCGGTCAAAATTCACTACAATCCTTTGTGTCCCACGGATATAAATCCTCCATTTGCATGGTATTTCTATAGACGACTCAAAATGTTTCAATCATTGATGTCTATCCCGTTCACATGCATCAATGATTAAGAAGTGATTGATCAGATACCAATCGAAGTAGTACGTTATTTATCCTAGTCCTACTACATTAAAAGAATGATAGACGCGAGAAGCCCCTCAAATGACAACAAAAGATTTGCCATTGTCGTGTGACACATAAAAGAAGAATTCAATATGAATAGAGAGTAAAACTTAGTTCGCTGACACAAATATAAACTTGCAAGCATGTGGAATTAAGGAAGAACAGAAGAAATCTTCTCGATATAAAAAGAAAAACGATTTTCTAAAGTTGTCCCTATCTAAAATGAGTTAAGCATCTATACTTAAGGGTGTTAGAACTGAACTAAAAGTAGAACTGAATAGAATTGAGCCTAATTTTTGTGTATTTTTGGCTCAGTTCAGGTTCTGGTTTGGATAATAAAAAAAATCATTTTTTATTCAAATAGTTTCGGTCCATTTGGTAGCTGAAAATTGTCAATCTTCTTATTTTACAATTCACACAATTTCTCTCCTTTGTCACTAAGCATCTTGTTAATATTGCAAAAAAGAAAACTGAAAAATCGAACTGAGTCTTCAGTTCGGGTTATATAGTGTTTGAGTCACAATTTGGTTCAAAGTTAAAGCCCACCTAAACCGTTCAGTTTTTCCTGAAAACCAAAACCGAATCGTTGACATCCCCATATATACTAAAGAAATCCTAATTCAAGTTTAATAAATAAAATCTGAAATCCAAAGAAATAACAAATGGACTGAAAACCCACAAACAAACAAATAGGTCTAGAAATAGAAAAGTAGTTTAAACCCATGCAAAAGATGATTTTGAGGAGTAAAATTAACTTAAAATGGGTGTCCACCTTTGGCCATAGCATATCTTTTGATCCAACTATTCCGGATCGGTATCACGGTCTATGTAACTCCTCCCGAGTAAAAAGTTACGCTATGTTTATACCATGATGTAAGAATTCTTGTTCTAGACTAACCTAGATTTTTGTTGCTCAAACGCTCTAGAATGTCTCCGGCAACCGCGTTCGCGATCGATCTTATTGTCGCTAGCTAGGCCATCATCCATAATTGGGTGGTCATTGATAACATTGGTAGATCAAAAGGGGTCAAGGGGAAACAGGAAGGCTCTAAAGGGGGAGGAAGAAGGAAAATCTGGTTCATTGGATGATAATACATGTCAACTTGCTCTCCCTGTTCTGTAATTAAGAAAGTTCACACCAGCCCACAAACCCAAAACTTTCAATGCGCATGCATTACGCGTAACACGCGCTCTCTCATGTGTTCTCCCTCCACTTCAATGAGTCGCTGTTAAAACACTGTGGAACTTCACCACCCGCATTATTACTGGCCCACTGTTTGACGAAATGCCTAGCTTAGAAAACAGCGACAACTAATCGGGAATTGACTAATTCAAAATTCTCTGGGGTATGATTTTCTTCACGTTCTTGTCTGTATGGCCCACGAAACTTAAAGGCTCCTGCGAAAGTCTCCCATGATTCATGGAAAAAACTGCTGCAACCAGGCCCCTTTAATTGGGTGGGGGCGAAGACCCTCGCGTGAGGACTGCCATGTTCTTTCATGGAAAAATCGCCTGTCTCTGAAGATTTTCACGTTCGGTTGCACTTTTGGTCCCACAGGATTTATGAAAAAATACAGAGGCATTGATGCTAGTCTCTCGCGGATAGATGATTGACGCAAATGTCCACCAAACAAGAATATAGAATAACTACCGGCATCATAGTATCTATGACGGAGGAACCATTGAGCCCTTGGCGATGTCATCAGCACGAAATTATGAGACAATTGAGATGATGAAGTGTTGTAGATGGTCCATATCAATTGCCGTCATCGCATTAGAATAAAATAGTTATCATGAAAAGAAATTTTTACTTGTGTTAACTTTGAGATCATTACGCTCGACATGCTTGGATAATTTGCCTGCTTGGTATAGTGCAAATGATTTAATGATTTAGTATAATCATAAATTTCATCATTAGATTATACTGTTGAGTTTGGACAAAAAATATTAGAAGGTGAAGGATCAAGATCACTTGTATTGCTTACAAAAATAAATGAACGTATAAAATTTCATCGTTCAAATAAATATTTAGACATAAATTATTGTCGATAATGAAACATTTTTTATTGACTAATTTTTTCTAGGAAATCTAAAGTATAATCCCTTGCCAAAAGAAATAAAAGGAAAAACAACCAGCTCAAGTTGGATTGGGATCGGTCTTGCTTGGCCTTTTTCCCCAATAACATGGTCAATTAAGTTCAAGTGTTCAACTAACAAGGAACCACCACGCAAAAAAAACTCTTCTGTGTGCATAACTAGCATTAGTCTACATCAATGGCTTGGTAAAATTTTATACTTCAATTATAAGAAATAACATTTTACATCTCCAAGTAAATACATATAATTAGACTTTGCACACCATGCCTCAAAAATAAATAAAGAGAGGATCAAATGGGCAAATTATCCGATGACTTTTTCCAAGAGCAATGACGCATCATTTTTGGATAATTTAGAGTATGCTCAGGGCACATCTGTTGAAATAATTTCCTATAAATTTTAAAAGGAGACAATAATAAAAAAACTAGTAATATGTGTATTTGAGTGTGCAGAACGAGCAACCTATATATACATAGGCTATGCGTAGATAATGTTGATAATGGGACATTTAAAATCACGGAAAGGCTTTGGCTCCGAAATAGGAGAGCAAGTTATTGGATGGAAAATGTGCCTAAAATCGGAAAGACCTTTGTAGAATGAGAACAAGAAGTAGAACAAGGTTCATTGAAGTTTGGAGGGACCAATAGAAAGTGAATAATAGAACCTAACGACGTCAATTCGCTTGGAATAACCTATTTATAGAAGAATGAACAGGCCGTAAATCTAAAATTCGTGAAAAATCCAAAATGAACATTTTGTAGAAGCAGTACAAGACACAGACAAAGTAAATGATTTTATACATGAGCCTCTATGATCCTGGTGGGAAGATCCCGCTATTTATCAATTTAAATTGGACACAAGTTGGGGTTTTTAGCTATCTTAAAATGTTGGAATCCATTAAAAGCAGCCTGGAGTAAATCAAACCCATTTAGCATTTTTCAGTTAAGCAAAAGAGATGCTAGGCAGACTATACGAGCAAAGGTTATACTTTATGGAATAGCCTTTAATGCTCTGCGGATTAACGTTTTGCTGGTCAAAGAATAGCAGAAAAACAAATACTTGACTAGATAAATCCTTCAACAGCTATTTTGAAGCTTGGAAATATTGAAAACATATCACATTGGTTCATTTGAAGAAGATCACAAACAGCTCCCTCTCTGTTGAATCAAATTCTCTTGGTTTCCTTTGTGTAAAATGGAGTTAATTCTAATGATAAATCTCTACAGTAGGTGTGAATATCTGTGATCCGGTAAGAGATTGATATAATGTTGTGAGAAATGCTTGGGTCTGTAGAAACAACTCTAGAAAATTGTTGGGGTTTTATAAATCATGTATAGGTAAAATTAACAAAACACAGCAGAAACAAAGATGATATATTTCTATACATAATTCTTCGAGGACATTGTTTGTGTGTTTTAATAAAAAATCTGAATATAAAAGGGAGTTAAATGAATTACCTCTTGAAGTACGCTTTAAACGAATTGGTTCGGATGTTTTTCAGTTCGAACCCCACAAACATCGAACCTCTACTTTAGACACACCACTAATGGACGTCGAATGGAAGAGAGAACTTTCGAATAATTACAACTATAATCATGCTAGCAATCTCGTGGAGACAATCCTCTGTATCCTTGATGTTTTTAGCCACGACCCAAATGAGAGAATCCATTTTTTTTTTCTTGCATACCAACACGCAAAACACACATGAATGGTCAGCAACCGTTGTTGATCGTTCATGCACGTAGCTTTACTATATATATATATAATTATCATTTATTAAGCACACACATGGTCAGCAACAATTTCTGACCATGTACTCATTGATTAATCAATTAATAAATGAATAAAAAAATAATAATAATACATAATCTTTATGTGTGTATTTGTATTACATTAACATATATTCACTTTGGGCATGCGTGTACATCATATACAAGTAGGCTCGTGACTATAATACAAATTAAATTAAATCTCATTTAATTTAATTTTAAGTCGACTTAATTCGATTGTAGTAATTGCAAATACATTTGCAACATTATTTCTCTCTTGTTCCAAATTATCCTAATTGTTTATGGTATGTGGCATCCCTAAGTTCATCATTAAGCTAGTATTAAGACTTGTGCTAACACATTAGTACTCCCAAAAGAATTAATTGTCCCGATTAATCTTTAGGTTCTACAAGTCATGATTGACATATAGCAACCGTATAGTATGAATGTTTTAATAACATAATGAACCTGTCGGCTTTGGTTACAGTGTAATTCAATCATTATGTCTTATTATGTCCCAATCGAACAAAAACCATAGAATATTTGTTAAGTTACCAATTCGATTATATGCACAAATCTAATTGACATGCATTTTATTCAAGACATAAACAATTTATTATCGATTACAACCCCGGCTAAGAATTTTAATGCATTGTCATAATTAGATTGCATAAGATATCATTATTATACTTTGCATGTAACAAGGAGACATATTCCAAATTGCATACACTTGCAACTTTGTATATTAACAAATTATGACCATAAGGTATAAAGACGGATCAACGACCTGGCATTATGTGCACCTGTGAACCATAGTTGTTTAACACACAAGTTAACACTATGCCTCAGGTCTAAGGATTATTTACACAAGACCAAAGCATGAACAATTAGACATTGACCACTTTAAAAGCTTCCATGTCGTTAATCATTCAATATGCGTCACGTTTAGTGAACTTGTCTAATACAAATACTCGTGTTCTAACTCAGGTATCACAATATCCAATGACTTGCGACTTATCATTTCCTTAAGTATCCAATACTTAATGGTGAAGTTAAGAACACACTGGTTTCATCATGATTATTAATATCCACTCAATAATCCATCGACTGAGAACGATTTAAAGATTCAGTCTAATTATAAATGATGTCTCAAGAATAGGTCTAGTTGCAAGTGATCTTATGGAATCATTTGGGGAGAAGTACACTAATTGTGCCATAAGTTGTGTACGGCGCTTACTTTGGTACCAAAAGTTTTCGTCGGATCACTTAAGTATCAAAAAATTTGAAAAACGATCACTTTGGTGCCATCGCCGATTTGGTTGGCCGGAAATCCGACTTGGCAGTTTTTTATTAATTTTTGACGCTAACGTGGATCGCCGGATAATACAATTAGCATACAAAGAACAAAACGATGCTATTTACCGTTTTCCCCCAAATAAGAAACCCTAAATCCCCAATTTGACCATTTCGAGTGCATATTTCAATTTTCTCCCAAAGTTATCAGCCCTCTTTTGCAAATGGAGGACAAAAGCTTCAGCAACGGCTCACATTCCTATAAAAAAAAGTGAATTAGATGGTGAGTGTTACTGTTATTGTGGGTTATCGAGTCCAAGAAGAACATCTTGGACTCGGTTGAATCTCGGGAGAAGATTCCATGGGTGCGGCAGATATAAGGAAAGCTCGAAATGACAATATTTCAAATGAGTTGATAGGAAATTTTTTGATCGAGCAACATAGGTGATATTGAAGTTACTTGAAGGCCGAAATCAACCTCTACCATGTTAATGGACGAGTTGGAGGATGTTGACTCAATGCAAGCTCAAATGAAGGGTTTAACATCTCTGGTGGACCATTTGAAGAGGGAGGTTTCAAGGCTGAAAATTGAAAAAAACTTTTATCGAGCGTTGATTGTGTTCTTATTCTCTTGGGTAGTTTATTCAAATGTAAAGTGAGTAATGAGAAGAAGTTTGTATGTCTACCATAGTCGAAGACGTGGAATATGCACTTGTATTGGACTATTTATAAGTAAAATGTGTTTTTTGATTTGCTGCAATTTTTATATGGAGTAGAATGTTTTGTTGTTGTAATATATTGGTAGAAATGCAAGGTTGGACTTGAAATGTATTAATTGTGAGCACTTAAAAGTTTTGTTGTTTAGTTGTGTATTGTCAATGTTTGTTTTGGTTAGTTTTTGCTTCAAATATAATTGTTTGTTGCATTTTTTATTTGGTAATAGTTTGCTGTATTGAAAGCTTTTTTGGTAATGGTTGCTGTATTTTTTTATTTGGTAATAGTTTGCTACATTTTTTATTTGGTAATGGTTTGCTGCATTGAAAGCTTTTGGTAATGATTTGCTGCATTTTTTTTATTTGGTAATGGTTTGCTGGTTTGCTGATTTGCTAGTTTGCTGGTTTGCTGGTTTGCTGCAACTGTTAAACCATGGCTGAAATTAAAAGATGGTGGCAAATTCACGATTGACCATTTCAGTGCCATAAGTTGTAAATAGTGATCGCTTGAGTGCAAAGTTTTTATAAATGTGATCATTTAAGTGTCAGTCGCGATTACAAAGTGATCATTTATATTGCACAAGTTTTTTAAAAAATAACATGTTAGTGCCAAATGTCACATTCCAAATGCATCTTATTCTTGCACCTTATTTTTGCACCAGTTAAGTTGCTAGTGCATCTTCTTGCATCAGCCCATACATGTGTTGATGTAACAAGATGTACCAGCACCCAAAGTGTTCTTGTAGTAGCACATATATTTAGAACCCCACAAATTTATTATAATCCACAACTTCAACCAATAACAACAATATTGCAGCAACAGCAACATTATAGTAACAGCAAAAGTAAAATATACAACATAACTGACTTGCTAGCATTTTAACTGAAACCAACACAAGAGAAAATGAATAGTCATTCTAATACTTGCCATTAACATTGCTTGATTGTTTACAAAATAAAAGAAAAGCATGTCTAACTTCACTCCCCAATCATCGAAAGTTCAGCACTCTCCTTAACAAAAACAATGGCAATATGCAGGCAGTAACTACTATTGATGATATAATATCTAGCACACTCCTAAAAAAAGAAAACATGAAAAGAGACCATGTCCAGCATCACATAAAAAGAGACCATGTCCAACACTCTCTCATCAGTCAATATTGACAACACCCTGATCTCATTTTCCTCTTGGAGCTTTGAATTGATTCATAATCCGAGCACTCTTTCGAACTTGATATGGAGGTTCTTTAACTAGGCTTTCTATCACCTCATTTTCTTTTTCCTTGTTTTTGACGGCGGCTATTTTTGTTCTAGCACATGTCATGTGTTGGTCTATATCATCACTACTACTCACAATCGTTGGTTGAGATGGAACTGGTGCTGGGTTCTTTTTGGATGGCTGTTTCGCAGCTATACCCGCTGTCTTCTTCTTCTTTAGAGCACTATTCTTTGACTGCACCATTGATTCTTGAGTTGGCCCACCTTGAGAGAGAAGTACTTCCGAAGTTCTCCCAGGTTACAAGAACATAGTGATATTGTCAACCAAATGAATTGAAGTACAACAAATTAAATGTATGAGGCCTATAAATCTTACATTCAAAATAGTCATTCCATTACGTTTATCTATGTAAATCCCATAATCATATTGCCTTAATCTTTTTCAAAAGCCCATCTTATTCATTGTGGTATATCATTTTCAGCAACAACAATTCTTGTAGCAACCTCTGCAACTTGTGCAGTTGCTCGTCTTCTCACATGAGAAATACATAACAAATGTAAAAAAATTTAGCCCATAAAAGACCAAACACAGCGATGTACAACTTACAGGATATTTTTTTCTTGTTTGCTCAACAGTGGACTCAGTTTTTGTTGTTGTTGTCCTGCCCATTCCAATCCTTGTCCCTGCACTTGAGCCTACAACAAGGCCTTTTTATGGCCCTTTAGTAGGTCTTACAACAATGTACTGTATTAAGATTATGACCAACTACAACAAATAATTAGACATATACTCATTTTCATGGTGGAAACAAATTGAGAAAACTTTTCAAATTACAAGTGCATGACAAAGGAAAAGCACAAAAGAAGCCAGTACACATGGTCAACCATCAAACTCTATCGAATAAGAACTGTAAAGTTATTAAGACAAATATGATACTTACCTTACAGCATAACTTTCTGTTTGCCCTTCAATAGGCATTACAGCAAGGCCTTCTGTCCTCCCTTCAATAGGCCAAACAAGAAACTCTTCAGTAGGTCATGTCCTTGGCATTGAATCAGCTATTACATCTTACTGTTGATGTTGCTTTTTCAGCTCACAACCTTTCTTATTGTGTCATTCCTTGCGGCAATAGGAGCATTTCATCTTTGATCCAGTCCTACTCATCCTTTGACTTGATGCCTCTTCTTGCTGCATTCTTCTTCTCTCTTTTGGCCTTCTTATTTGCTTCTTCAGCGGTAAAGGTAAAGGGCTTTCATGATTTGTTGGCTCCCAAAATTTGCTGCTTCTGATAGGCTGCATCATGAATTGATATGAAGTAAGGTATGAGCTTTTTTGTACCAATCATGTAAGTAATCATTTGGGTTTTCTTACTTCATTTGAATAGCACAAATGTCATGGGCACAGGGAATTCCATTTAGTTGCCAAGCTCGGCATAAACACTTTCTTCTATCTAGGTTGAAAACATACTTATCCTGATTTTGAATAATCTCATATCCATTATCTTCATTCCAAATTGGATGGTAGAACCTACTAGCAGCAATATTTGCATCCAATCTCTTCATAATCTTAGGGCCATAATCTCTACTTCATTTTGTAGCCTCATCTCTTTGCCTATGCAGTTTAGTCATAACCATAACTCGAATATTTTCAAGCATGCTAATGATTGGTTTGCACCTGGCCTCTAAAATTCTATCATTGAAAGCTTCACTGAGGTTGTTATCAATGATATTACATTTGAATTCTTTATTGAAGAAGGCCCGACACCAGTGCTTAGCTTAAGCCGATCGGAAGAGTGCATCAAAATCTTCCTTTGTCAGCTGCAACAATCCTTATTTGGCTAATTTGAAATTAGCCATATTCGTACTCTTTACTATATGCCAGAACTACTTCTGCAGCTTATCTCCTTTGAAGTTTCTTAGCCAGTTTGCATATATGTGTATTGCGCACATTCTATGCTCAGCATGTTACATCAACTCAGTCAATGCAGGAATAAGTCCATACAAAAATTCAAACCAATAAATATAAGTTAAGAAAAATATGTAAGTGATTAATATTACAAGGGAGTGAATTAATTGACAATGAAATTACCTTCTGTTGGTTGTTCATGAATGTCCATCCTCCCCCATCGGTTATCTCAAGGTTAGCCATTAATTTTGTTAGGAACCAGGACCAAATATCCTTGTTCTCTATCTTTACCACCACTTAAGCTATCGGGAACATTTGATTATTGGCATCTCTCCCCACAGCAGCCAACAACTCCCCCTTGCATAAACCTTTTACAAAGCATCCATCCAATCCTATAACTCTTCTATAACTAGCCAAGAAGTTCCGTTTGCATGCATCAAAACAGATATAAAATCTATGAAATCTACACCCAAGATCAGGGAGTGACTTCTCCATAACCTCTACATATACCCTACTAAATGGATTTTGAAACATGCATTTATTAGGATAATCCCATACCTACACATATTCTTCCTTATACCCACTCATCAATATCTTCATCACCTCATCTTAGCTCTCTTACATTGATTCGTTGACACATTAACCCCCACTTACTCCTTCACTAACTGTTGAAATTGAGGACTTTTGATCTTAGGAATTACTTTGATAGTATTGAAAAAATGTTTTGATAACCACACACTTATTACCATTTTATTGTTAAAGATAATTGGACAAGTATGCTTTTCCTAAAAGGACTTAAACTGGAATGACCCATTCTTACTAAGCGCGGCATAGAGCTTCCACGAACAATTAGGTTGTGAGCACTTAGCTTTCACAAATTCCTTTGTGTTTCTAATGAATTTAACGCTCATCTGTTCACAAATTAAGTTCTTCACAATAGCTTCTTTGAACTGTTTGGCATCGTCAAATCTCATGCCCATTGACAAAACAAATTTATCAACAGTTGGATCATAAAAATGGTACTTACTTTTTCTTCAAGGAGCAGGTTCTTCATCATCATTGTCAAGCTCATTTTCCAAACCAACAACTTCATCGCCACAGCTTTCTTCATCTTCACTTCTATTACTCTCAACTTGATCTCCATCCATATTTACTGGCTCGGGTCTTTTTGCTGAAGCTGCAAGTATTTTTCTCGGAAATTCCCTTTGCTTTTGTCTTGACTATGTGAGTTCATCATCATCTTCGTCACTTGGGAAATTTACTAAAGCCAAACATTCATCTTTCGATTCACTAGATAAAGTAATTTCTCATTCTAATCTAATGAAATCTTCATCGCCCATATCTTCACTCAAATATTCATCAAAGATTTCAGGACATCTCCTTCTTTGTTCATCTTTATCAATATGACTTATCTCCCTCTCATTTTGTCCTTCATCTAACCTAAACTCATCCCCGACTTGATTACTCGCTTGAATAGGATCCCTCACTTCTCCTCCTTCAGTGGTCGTCTGCTCATCCCAATCCCCATCCTCATTCTCATCCTCACTATAATACTTAACATATACCTTAGTTTCTTCACCGTGAAAATAATGGTAAATGATATCCTTAATACCATTATCGTCATTAAAAAATTCCCAACCCATCATTCAATTCCTTCCCAGGAATACAGTAATGTAGTTTTTGCACTTTGCATCATAAAAAATACACCAAATCTCTCAGAAAATCAATATATGATGGCTTCCAAACATTGACATAAATAGTACCTTCATTTCCACCACTATATTCCCAATCTTCAGTGCCAATAATAAACTCTCAACCATAGCAAACAATGACACCTACCTGATTCGCGTCCATGTCGATGCTGCACCCAAAGAAAAAAAAAAAAAAGAGTCATTATCGTTTTGTTGGAACTATATGACAGAATTGGCAACTTCACATGCAGGTCCTTGTCGTTTTGTTGTTAAGGAATAAATGCGACTAAAATCTCCCAAATTCGGTGTATTTACAAAAACAAAAGAAATCGAATTAAATAAACAAAGTGAGGTCCCCACCACCCATTTTTCAATTCAATCACATTCACATTCGGTCCCCCACAAAAGCAATCCAATTAATTAAACAAACAAGTTCGGTCCCATCACTGTTTCCCTCCTCGTTAAGCCCCCCGCATCCTATTTTTCTATTTGGTCCCCACAACAGAAAACGAATGAACGATGGAAGAATCAATTTTTCTATTCCGTTCCCATAAAAGTGACATCCCCACCACTTTCCCCACTACTTTCCCCCTAAGCCGAGCCCTCAATTTGCCCTTCGTGCCTTAACTTGCCCGTTAGAACCCTAATTTTTTTCGCAAAATTGATCCACGTAGAGAACATGACAAACTTAAACGATTGTGAATGACGGCGCAACTACAGCGATGGTCGAGCGACGGCAGGTGAGCAAATGACGGTTGGTGAATGATGGTGGGTGAGCGAGCTACGGCCGGCGTTGAGGAGAACCATATACGAACTCTATTTTACTCCCTCTTCAGCGACATCGTTTTTTGTTATGGAGCAACGTAGCGTCGTTTCTTATGTGAATCCACGGTGGATGGTAAGAAACAACGTCGTTTCTTACGAAGAAAGGAAAACGGCGTCGTTTTATGCTATCCACCGTGGACAATCTTAAGCCATGTCGATTTTTTTTTTTTTTAAAATATAAAAGCCATGTATTTAATTTGGTCGAAATTTCTCGCCGGTGGCACCAAAGTGATCATTTTTCCTCCAATTTGGCACTTAAGTGATCCGACGGAAACTTTTGGTACCAAAATGAGCGCCATACATAACTTATGGCATCATTAATGTACTTCTCCAGAATCATTCGTAAATATAAAATAATTAGACAAATGAATGAATACGTCACTGCCATTAATTAAATAATAATAATGATAGTACAACTGAAATCCCTAATATGTAACTATTACATGGTAGCTTTATGGCATATATCTAACAAAAACTTCAGGTAGATGCAACATATTCAAGTTGTAACATTTAAAGAATTACAAAGCAGATTCTGGCCTTTTTGGAAATGTTGGAGCTGGGAGAGTGGTATAGGCCAAGTGAAAAGGTTGAATTGTTGTAAGCCTAATTTGCATTTCTTTTATCCCTTAAAACTCTTTCAATTTCTATATGATAGAAGATTGTGCTTTCGCCCAAGTCCATGCTTGTACAACACTAGTGCCTCTTTTACGTAATGTCTAGCACTCATGAAAAATATATTCAACTTTGCTAGAACAACCAATTCACTCTCTTGCGGTTATTCGTTTGTTCGTGACTAATCCATTTCAATATTGAATGCAAAATTTGAGTACAAAAATTATGGTGTGTAAAATTATAATTCTTGCAAAGTATATAAGCAGTAAAAAAGATGTTTGCACTGAGATGCTAACTAAAAAACTTTGCAGATTCCTTTGAGTGAAAATGCATCTACTAAATTATGTGGTAGTTAGAAATTGTTAATCCGTGTTATGTTGCCCATTACATCCTTGGCTAGTAAACAAGAAATCTAATCAAATCATATAATTAAAGACATCAAATTGATCCAAAAAAGATACCTTTATTTTATAAGATTGAGTTAATGGAACATAGATGATATTGCCTAATTTGAATCCAAGGAAAATGACGTGTAGAATACATTTACTCAAGTTGATTTTGTAGAAATATTCCACGTCGCTTGACTATGGGATGACTTTGAATATTTCACTTCTGGCATTTTATGGATCTCCGTACAAGGCAAGATTGTTGTTTTTCCATATGTAATCCAATGTCAGAGGTCGAGTGATTTCCTTTTTTTTTTTTTATCGAAAGCAGAAATATTTCATTAACTAAGCAAAAGATGAGAGGCCCGGTAGATGGGCATCATTACATAAAAGGTCTAACAGAGTTTGAGGAGGGGACAAGACCTAATTTAGAGATAAGTAATTTTTCTTGTGGGCTTGGGCTATCCAATCTGCAACATGGTTGGCCTCTCTAAAGCAGTGTACTATTTGAATATTTGAGAAGGCCCTCATTCTTTCCTTACACTTACTGACAAGAGGTTGAGTCTCCCAACTCAACTGTTCAGAACTATTCATAGGTTTGACTAGTTACAAGTTGTCTGACTCAAAAATGAGCACTCTGTGTCTTTTAGAAAAAAAGTAGTTGAGGGCTTCCCATAAGGCTAGGGTTTTAGCCATCAAAGGAGAGGAAGTTTTGATCGATTCAGTGACTCCTCCCAACAGCCTCCCACCCGAATCTTGGCAAATGCAGGCAATGGAGTGCTTTAGCGAACCAGGCGCGTACGTTCCATCTATGTTGATCTTGTAAGCTCCTTCCAGCGGTGGAATCCAGATTTGAGGTGTTTCGACTTTTCGATTTCGAGATTTGCTATCTTCGCTGTTCCTCGAGCCAGCCGCTCGGCGATGGGTTTGTGGCATCCCAAAATTCAAGTCATCCTCTAGGGAAATTAAAGCCTATAATTAGGTAATGAAATTACCTATGGTCTATGTGTTAGCCATTAGTCTTTTAATTTGATGATTTGTGCTTGTGATTGTGGAAATTTAAATTTAATAAGATTAATAATCTATGCTTGGCCATATGATTTAAATTTCAATGAGCAAAAAAATATCCTAAGACTTTGGCCGAGATGAAAATTGGAATCCAAAAATATTTAAAGAAGAATTTCAAAAAAAAAGAAGAGAAAAAGGGGTTAAAATTCGAATGGGCCTTGGACCCATTGGCCTAAAGCTTGGTGGGCCAAGCTAGTCGGCCCATTAGAGCCCAAGAAGGGAATTCGACCAGCCCAAGAGGAGTGGCCGGATGGGCCCAAGCCCAAGCCCAAATCAAATTTAAAAGAAAAACCCAATGAGACAAGTGGCAAGGGGCAAGAGCATGCATTGGTTCGTCTTTAGGCAAAGCAATCATTATCAATCATGAGCTTTAGGGAGTATAAGAGGGGAGGAGAGAGAGAAGGTGGCTGGTTCTTTTCTCATTCGGTCGAGAGAGGGTGAGAGAGAGAGAGAGAGAGAGAGAGAGAGAGAGAGAGAAAGGGAGAGACCGAGAGGGGAAGGAGGCGGAGCCGAGGGGTGCCGCCGTTCGTTCGCCGTCCGATCGCCGTGTCCCACCGCCGTTCGTCGTCGTTTGTCCATCTTAGAGGCAAGTGGAGTCCTTAACTTCTCTTGCATGTTTGTTTTGTTGGTTGCATGTTCGATTTTAGGTGTTATTTGTGCGAAAAACCGAGGTAAGGGTTGCTTGTTTTCAAACCGTGTGACTGTTCATGTTCGGTTTGTGGGAGTCAGTAGCTTGTTTGAGCTTGCATGTGTGTTTGGAGTCCGATTTTGGCTTTGATGTCTCATCGAAGTTTTAACTAACATCTTGTACTATAACATACTGAAATTTCGTGGAAAATGATGGAGGTATGAGGGGTTAAAGTCCTATTCTATGGAGACCCCAGATCTGTGAAGTTTTCACTGACCTCTTGTTGGATTCTTGTTTGCATGTTGATTTATGTTGAAGATTTGACTTTGATGTCTTCATGTAAGTTGTAGGTAACATCTTAAACTACAACATACTCGAATTTGAAGAGAAATGAACAAGTATAGCCTAGTAAATCGGCTAGATCTTGGAAACGATGATTCTGGTGATGTGTTCCGAGACACCTGAGACTTCATGGACTTAAATGGTGACCATACTTTGGTTATTTGACCTAGATCTCTTCATGAAACTTGTAAAGGACACCTTGATACATAACATATCCAAATTCCAGAGGAAAATAAATATAATAGATGGGTGAAATCTTAATATTTCGGAGATGTGTATTCTGGACGACGCGGTAGTGGTTCCAGAAGTTTCGTGGGGTTGTATAAATTAATATAAAAATAATTTGGCTTGGAGTTCTTCATGAAAATGCACGAAAATGTCTTGGCTATCACCCTATAAAATTTCGTAATTTTTGGAGGCCATATGAGTATTTTAATCGAATTTATTTGGAAACTGTGCATTCTGGTCATTATCCGAATATCATGTGCTATTTTGTGGAAATTGTGAAATTATGTGAAATTCAGTTTGGCCATGAATTTTGTATGAAATTGTCATCCTATTGATTTGTTTAATGATTGTTTGAATATTATGATTTTTGGAAAATCATAGATATTAAATTTAAGATTTATTTATGAAAATAAATAAATATAATAATTAAATAATTAAATAATTAAAAAATAATAAGGGATTATTCTATTGGCCATGAATTCCATTTGAATTTATTATGCATTGTTATATGACATTGGTGTATGTATGATCATAAATTGAAATGCATATGTGGTAAAGTCTTGGCATATGTATGGCATTGAATCAATGCATGTGTGAATGTCATGCCTAGTATGATTTGTTTGATATCATGCCATGTGCCATGTTAAAATGAGATCAAAATAATGATAAATGTGGATAATGATAAGTGAGGAAGTGGTTGTGGTGGATGATGATGCTCGGTGGCCTAGTGGCGTAATTCCGGAGATTCCCGGGAGTGTCGGGATGCCGGTGGTATACGTACGTAATTCCGGGGAGGCCTGGTGGTATGTTGGTACATAATTCCGGAAGACTTATCGGAGGTTTTGCCTGAAAGGAATACCTCGCGATGCCGTGATTGGGGTGCGAGATACCCGGCTAGAAGGGTAAAGGCCGGAAGCCCCGTCGGAGGTTTCGCCCAAGGGAATGCCTCATGATGCTAGTTGGGATGCGAGATGCCGGAATGTGGGGGGCCGGATGCTCGGTGGCCTGAGAGGCTGAATGCTGGGAACCCTATCGGAGGTCTTTGCTCGAAGAGGACGATAATTGAGAATGGGTGATGTGGTGATCAAATCTAAAGATAAAAATGGAAATTAATGATATGCATAATGATATGCATGATGATGTGATGATGATGATATGTGATGTGATATGATGATCACCCATGATATGATATGCATAATGACATGCATGATGATGTGATGATGATGATATGTGATGTGATATGATGATCACCTATGATACGATATGCATAATGATATGCATGATGATGTGATGATGATGATATGTGATGTGATATGATGATCACCTATGATATGATATACATGATGATATGCATGATGATGATAATGATATGTGATGTAATATAATGATCACCTATGATACGACATGCATAATGATTTGCATGATGATGTGATGATGATGATATGTGATGTGATATGATGATCACCTATGATATGATATGCATGATGATATGCATGATGATGATAATGATATGTGATGTGATATGATGATCACCCATGATATGATATGCATAATGATATGCATGATGATGTCATGATGATGATGACATGTATGATATGATGATGCATGATAGTATGCGCATGGTTTCAAGGTGAGTAACGCCTGCAATGCATGTATGATTTGCCTGATGCATTGAGTTGTTACTGGATTTCCCTATCTGCTGAGTGGTTGTACTCACCCCTTTTGGGGACCAACATTTCAGATTAATAGATTTTTTGAACGGTTGGATGTGATCGTGAGGAGGAGGATAGCAAGGGAAGGAGCTTTTGGACGCCGACACTAGTTGATGGACCTTAAGCATACGATTGTGGGAGGAAATGTCGGTCATCTTTTGGAGTGTAGCCAAATATAGAAAGACTATGGCATTTTGATGTATCGACTAAAGATGTCCATCTGCTTTATGTAAATAAAAGTGTACGGCTTTAACTTTTATAAGATGTTTAGTTGGTGTGCATCGATTTCTGAATGTAGGGAAGTGAATTGTTGGATATGCTTCCGTTATATAAATTGCGCAAGGGACCGTTAATAAAAGATGTAAACCCCCATGGTTGTATGGACCCGCTGTAACTAAAAATGGTATCAGAGTGACTTGTTATTTGGGAAAGAAAAAGGAAAAGCGAACTGTGGTGACTCTAGCGGATCGGGGGCCATCGAGGGGTGCCACAGGGTTGATCCTCCATCTACACGGTGCCCAGGTCGCAGCTCCGGTAGACCTGCTCTGCTTCCTGATTCAATATTAGCTCTGGCGCCGGAGCTCCTTTCCCATGGCGCAGCTCTCTGCTCGACCTCCTGTTTTTGGGTCCATCGACTCTGCTTTCAAATTTGCCGGCTTCTAGGCCGCTCGGCTCTCTGTTCCCATGTCGTAGCTCTTCATTCAAGCCGATGTTCCCGATTCTAGGTGCTCTTCTTCCAGATCCTACGGTTACTCTGCCTCCAGATCCTCTCGGCCCAAGTCGCAGCTCCGGTTGACTTGCTTTGCTTCTTGATTCGACTTCAAATCTGGCTCCCGTAGCTCCTTTCCCAGGGCGCGGCTCTCCGCTCGACCCCCTGTTTCCGGGTCCATCGACTGTGCTACCAGATCCGCCGGCTTCTAGGTTGCCCAGCTCTCTGTTCCTAGGTCATAGCTCTTCATTCAGGTCTTTGTTCTTGGTTCTAGGTGTTCTACTTTCAAATCCAACGGCTACTCTGACTCCAAATCCGCTCGGCTTTGGATTCTAGCGGTTGTAGCTTTTCAGTGTCGCTTGAGCTAAGTTAATGATGGCCAACGTGTCTGGTGCTTTGTCCTAAAAGATGGCCTGGTTTTAGGCCTTCCAAATATTCCACAAAGTTACAGCCACCAATTGCAGATTTAGGGGGTTAGTTGTCTTATCCTTGAGTTTGCAGAACCATTCTTCAATCCGTGTTAAGCCCTGATTTGATATCTTAATGTTCAGCACAGGGTTGCCCCATATTTGTCTTGTCCATGAACATAATAGGAAGTGATGTTCAATCGTTTCCTTGTCGTGATTGCATAATGGACATATGGGGTCAGGTAAGATTTTCCTTCGAAAAAAGGTTATCCTTTGTTAGGAGAGCATTTTGACATAAATTCCACACGAAAATTCTTATCTTGGGTGGGGTGTGAAATTTCAAACATCTTTCCAGAGTGAAGGGGGAGGTTGGAACGAAGTTGTGGTTTGGTTTTCTTGACATTGCTCCATATTCTCCTTGATGTAGTTGTACCCATTTTTAACTATATATTTTCCTACTAGAGTACCAATCCACACAAGCTGATTTGTTTTTGTTTGGGGTTCAATTGGGATAGCTAGGATCTCTTCAGCTAATTGTTCCTTAAAGTGTGCCGCTAAAGTCATTTCGCCCCATCTCCCTTCCTCCTTAGTTCCGATACTAAGGAGGGTTCATTAACATTCACGAGACCCTCAATAATACCTATATGCAGCCATTTATCTTCCCTGATTTTAATCTTGGATCCATCTTCTACTTTCCACATGACTTGAGGTGCAATCGAATTTCTTCCTAAGACCAAGCTTTGCCATCCCCATGAAGGTCGAAGGCCCTTTTCTGCATGCCAAAAGTCCTTGTGGGGGATAATAAAGTCCCTTAAATAAGCTACTCCAAAGAGAAGTTGAGTTTTGACTCAACCAACAAGCTTGCTTTCTTAACATTGCTTTATTGAAAGAGAGAAGATCTCTAAAGCCCATTCCACCTTTATCTTTCTTGATTTTCAAGGTATCCCATCTCTTCCAATGAATGCGTGCTTTCTTTTCATTAGTCTTCCACCAAAATGAAGTAATTTTCTGTTCAACAACCTTGCAAATGGAAACCAGTCGCTTAAATACTGACATTGTGTATTGTGGTAATACTTGAACCACCGTTTCAGCAGCACTTCTTTTCCAGCTTTAGAAAGTAGCTTTTCCTTCTAACTTTCCAATTTTGAGCTAACTCTCCTGAGAATCCAGGCAAACATTTGTTTTTTCGACCCTCCCCAATCTGAAGGAATACCCAGGTATTTGCTAGTTTTGTCAATAATAGGAACTTGAAATTCTCTTGCCATATTTTCTTTCAAAGATTAAAGGCAGCCCTTACTAAAGAAGATTCTTGATTTGTTTAAATTTATCTCTTGTCTAGCTTCTAGGCAATATTGATTCAAAATCATTGCCAAATTTTGACATTCTAGAGTAGTACCATTCATGAAAAAAATTGAATCATCCGCAAATAGTAAATGAGAAAGAGTAGGACACCTTTTATTTAGCCAAATCCCTATAATACTTCCATTATCCATAGCTTTCTTCATTAATGAGGATAAGACATTTACTACAATAATAAAGTGATAAGGAGATAAGGGATCCATTTGCCTGAGTCCTCTTGAAGGCTGAAAGTACTGAAGATGTTCTCCATTGAATTTAATGTTAAGTGTGACCATAATACCACATTGCATTACCCATCTCACCCATTTCTCATCAAATCCGGACTTAATTAGGCATGCCTCCAAGAAATCTCATTCCACTCGATCATAGGCCTTCTTCATGTCTAATTTAAGAACTGCTTGGAATTTCTTTTTCCTGCTTCTTATTCTAATTTGATGCAACACCTCATGGACAATAAAGATATTATCCTGAATTTGCCTCCCGCCAACAAAAGCACTTTGTTTTGCTGCTATATTTTCTGGTAAGAAAGGTTTAAGTCTATTAGCCAGCACTTTCGAAATAATCTTGTAGCCAAAGTTGCATAAGCTTATTGGACGATATTGATCTAGTCTCTCTGGGTTCGGAACCTTCAAGATAAGGGAGATATTTGTTCGGTTTAGAGCTGGTGAAAGAGAGCCGGTTGTCATGAAGTTCTCCACCTCCTTAAAAATGTCCCATTTGATGTCTTCCCAGTGATGATGATAGAACAGTCCATTAAGACCGTCTAGCCTAGGAGCTTTAGTAGCGCCTAACTGAAACACTATATCTGTCATTTCTTTTAAAGTTACTTTAGCTAGTAATGTACTGTTCATTTCTTCTGTTACTAGCGTAGGTATTTGATCTACAATTGGTGCGAAATTTCTGGGGCCATAAGACTCATATAGTTCTCTAAAAAATTACACAGTATGTTCTCTCGATTGATCTTGCTCAAACAACCATGTGTTTTCTGCATTTTGTAGCATAGAAATCCTGTTTCTCTGTCTTCTTTGGATGGATGTCGCATGGAAGTATTTTCTATTATGATCTCCCCATCTCAGCCAACTAATTCTAGAGTGTAACACCCAGTACATTTCTTCTTGCCTCCCAAGCTCGTCAATTTCACCTTGCAACTTTTTGAAGGGTACCTTGTTGAAGGGATCCAAAATATTGTTTGTTAGCCACTCTAGCTCCTGCTTCAGCATGCTGATTCTCTTTTTTCCATTCACAAATTTCTTTTTGCTCCATTTAGAAAGTGCATTTTGGACATCGAGAAGCTTACCAACTAAACCTTCCTGGGGCTGAGTTATAATTTCCCAAGACTTTAACACCACTTCCCTGCATTCTTCACTCTCAAGCCAAAAAGCCTCAAATCTGGAAACTCTTTTCCTCCTAACCTGATTTAGCTGAAGATAAAGGAGGATAGGACTATGATTCGAGCCTACTGTAAGGAGGGCATAAGCTTCAGCTTCAGGGTACATCAGCCACCATTCTATTGTACATACCACTCTGTCTAGTCGTTCTTTCACATATTCATCCCCTTCCCTATTATTAGCCCAGAAAATGCACATCCCTTGCTTTCTAAGTCCATTAGTGAGCATGCGTCTAAGCAATCCCAAAAAGCAGTCATCCTGAATCGTTTCCCCACTTTTTCCCAATAAAATCGCACTTCATTAAAGTCTCTCAAGCACACCCAAGGCAGAGTATTTATAGAGCTTATCTAACACATTGTCTCCCAAAGTTGCAGCCTCTTTGGGTATGCATATGGAGCATGAACAAAGGTAATCCTCATTTTATTACCCTTAACCCCCGCTTTACATCTCAAGTTCACAAAACTTTCAATCACTGAATCAATTTCTAATGAAATACGATCATCCCACATAATAGCCAAACCTCCTGCCGTATCCATAGGATCAACTACTAAAAACTCTGAAATTGAAGTCTTCTCTTCACTCTCTACACAAACTCGGTTTTATTTTTTTTGTCTCCATTAGAAAAACTAAAGAGGGCTTGAATTGAGCCGTTAAGGCTCTCAACTCTCGAACTGTCAAGGGTGTGCCCAACCCTTGACAATTCCAACTCAATATATTCATGGTTCATTTGTTGGCTTATTAGGGCTAGTCACCACAACCCATGCTGCAACTTCTTCAGTCATCTAAGTAGGAGTGTCTAGAAGCTGAGTCCCATCCAACCAGCCTTGTATTGGGTTTGTAGATGCATGATTGCTGGCTCTTCTTTGTTTTTTGGTAGAGGGAGTTTTAGGTTGTGTGAGGGTTTTCTTTCTGATGCTATTTGAGGTAGTTGCTGGTTGGACAATTGGATTGTTAATATGCTCTGGACCTGTGAGCATAAGAGCTCTTTTCCCTGAGTTATACATGGTTATTTCTTTTGTGATGTTGTAGTTAGGGTCCATTATCATTTGTTCGGGACCTCCCTGCTAAATATTCTGATTAATGCTGAGAGGAATAGGTTGACCTTCTTCCATAACTTCATTTATCCTTGGCTGCTCAGGGGTTTCGGGAATAACCTCTTCTACATCTTTAGCTGTTGATACTTCTTGGTAGAACACTTTCCAAAATGGGCTATGATTTGAGGTTTCTGCTTCAGCCAGCCTCCAAAGCATCCCCCCAGCTCAGTTGTGAGTTTTTCCTCGTCATAAGGTATGTCTTTACAATAATTAGCATAATGTCCAATTTTTCCACATGAATAACAGAAAAAATGGCAATCGTTCATATTTGAAGTCCAGCCATACTTTCGTCTTTCGCTGACACATCAATCATCCTACTCGCAATTCAGCCTCCACATCTAACTCCACTCTTGTTTTCCCAATTTTCTAAAAAGTAGAGCCTCTATCATGTGTTTTGACATCCAAAACCTTCCCCATTGAGCTGGCAATTTTCATTATCATGTTTTCAGAGTTCCATTCTAAAGGGAACCCAAATATTCTAACCCAAAAGGCACATGTCTTGAATTCATGACAATGTGGAGGAGTATCTGGCTCCCAAGCTTTTAATAGCAATAAGTGGTTAGAGAAAGACCAAGGACCTCTCTCCAATACTCGATTTTTGTCCCCTTCATTTCGAAATACAAAGCTGATTTTCTCATTCTCTAAGGGTTTTACTTCTATATTCTCATTTTTCCATGCCTTTTACATCGCTGTTGTAAGAGCTTGGAAATTAATGGTAGGGTTCTTGTAGAGTTGCCCAACAAGGGAGAATCGACATTCTTGAATTTTTTCCTCCTATATTTCCTCATCTAGAATATGCATATCATTCTCATACATCCACTTACCCAATTTGTTACAGAGATGGGTGAGATGACCCACTGCTCCTTCCTCCGCCGCCATTGTCGCTGGTGTTCTCTTGCTGAGGGACCTATGCGTTTTCCCCAATCTGCAGGAATATTGCCGTAAATGGTGAGAAGAAGACCTCGCCACGAAGATCACTCAAGGATTTTATCCGTTGCCGCTGGTGCTTCTGAAGATCACTTCAGTGTTTGATGTAAGGGAATGAAACATTGAACCATCGGTAAAGATTCCAACAAGGCCTACAGAATGAAGGGGCTGGATGCGATTTCCATGGGTGGGGTGATGAGAACGAGAATTAGAGGCTAAGTTATGGTGGGGGATTAGGGTTTATGAAGGTGAGGGTGGGGGGCGGCCATAGCTACACACACGGTAGAGGGGAGCTCCGAAAAGGGAGATTTGCGAAACTGGTCGAGTGATTTCCTTGAATAGTCTTTATTCGCTGGAAATTTTTTGATTGCTTATGAGAATTTCTAATGCCTTCGGGCAATCGTTGCTGTCCGGTGCTTCAAAATATTTTTGTTTCCTCAGTTCGAAATAGTTCTGGGTGGAGAATCTGCTGAAGCGGAGGTTTGTGAAACCGGAAAAATACTTCTCTACCTCAATACACTACCCATCAGACATCAGCTCCTCAAAATAACTCAGGCCAAAATAAAATCCCGATTCACGCTCAAGCGCGTGCACAGCTTCTTTGTAGAGAGAAGTTGTCCTCAATTTCGCCAGTAATCTCAGTAGGCACACAAATATTAGCAGTAATGTAATTCCAAAGCCTGCATCCAAAAAAAAAAAAAAAATGAACATTTCTTTAGCCCATAAATTTTAATTTGAACCATTCAAATTGGTCTTCATGCGTAGTGAATTTTCTAATTTATTCGTTATATGCACTTTACCAGCGAAAACAATAGAATTAATAAAGAAGATGGAGAAGCCAGCACCTTGAAGGACATATTAAAGAAAGTCACGATGAAAACAAACTTAGCATGTCGAAATACCTTAAAAACCAATTCGAAATGAGACGACCCACTGCTCCATATGTGAGGCGCATGCGGCGGTGAATCAAAACGAAATTTCAAGATCTAACTCGTTTGACGGTGGCGAATCTGATGGGGTATTTTTTTTCCTTGAAAGGAAAGTATCAAAACAGCACTCAACAGCAACGAATTTGGTGGATAGAGAGAAACTACACAGGCGCTCAAGCTAGAATAGAAAGTTAATTTTGACTGGAGTTATTTTGAGGAGCTAATACTTGAAGGGGAGTGGAATGAGGCTAAGAAGTTTTTTTTTTTTTTTTTCCAATTTCACAGAGATCCACATCATCACCCGGATCTATTTCGATCTGAGAAAACAAAAATGTCTTGAAACGCTGGACAACAATGATCGCCCAAAAGCCTTAGAAATTCTCACAAGCGATTTAAAAGTGTTCCAGCCAAACAAAGACTTAATGAAGGATATGACTTAACTTTGGACATTGGATAATATCCCGGAAAACAACAAACTCGCCATGTATGAAGATACACAGAATGAGAGAAGTGTAATAATGTGAGATATTCCAGCAAATTTGATGTTCGACTCGTGAGAATTAGAACGAAAGGATAATTGACATAGAAGCAAGAGCAGGGAACAGGATTCGGACTAAGTCCGTAATTCAATTTTAACAAAACTCAATTGTAGGCCTAACATTGGTCTTGGCTTTCTATTTATAGTGTGTCAACTTTTGAGAAGGTTTGAGTACCTTACTCAAAATAAGTTTTAGTAACACCATTATGATATTGGATCCAAATTCGGAGTATGCTAGTGTCATCATCGCTTTTGTTCTTTTAAGTGCAGATCTTTCCTATGCATTTAAAACTAAATCCATGCATTCGATACCTACCCATTAGTGTAAACAGTAACTTTTTAAATTTACTGCAATTGGAATTTTAGATACGATTTATTATCCAAATTAGAGAAAGACACAGCCTTCGAAAATTCACCCTCATATCTGAACCTAATCCCTTTCGACCATGGCACCAAACCACCCCCACCCCTTTCCTCTCCTCTCTCTCTCTCTCTCTTTCACATCAAGAACTTGAGATGGTGTCGAGAATCATCAGAAAAACACTACAAGTTACAATTTGCTAGTGTAGCTCCCTTCACTTGATAGATCATACAATCAGGATACAATAACATTGCACTTACTCTTTAACTATAAGCTATTACGATGCTAAACCAAATATAGAGAGGTTTACAGATCAATAGGAGTGAAGATTTCTAGTTTAGAAGGCAATAACAGCATATTACTGCTGTCTTGTCACAGAAATCTATCAGCTATATATACCTGTCACGGTTTATTTGCTACGGAATCCAAAACTTCAACGGCTCTTTTATAAACCATCAATGGTCTTCTTTCAACGCGTAACTCGCTATCATCAGACCTGATGCACCATTATTTCAATCCATCGCACACTATCACTGTGCAGATTATAAGTGACTAGGCTAACCATCTTCAGTAGGAGCCGCTCCGCACAACCTCGCGCAAAGGCTTGTTGGTGAATCGGATGATGTTGTAGACAGCAGCCCCTGATATCGCGCCCATGGTCGGCGCAAGTAGGTATATCCATATCCCTTTGTAATGGTTAGACACAATCGCTGGCCCCAAGCTTCTTGCGGGGTTCATCGACCCTCCTGTAATTGGCCTAGTTGAGGAGAGAGCACAAATCAATAATCAGTTTTCTCAATTTTGTTCCAAGGTTGCTTTCTTGCTTAAAGAAAACTTTGAAACAGAAACAAGACTGAAATATAAATGCCTTCGTCTGACCACCTTGGTTAAATCCTAAGCCTATATTTGTCATCATCTTGTGTAGACTAATGTGGAAACGAATAAGCATCATCAAGACCATTTGGAATGAGTTGAAACGGTAGAAAGACAAATTTATTTAAAACTGCAGACAGGACAAGTTAAATTTACCCAGTAAACATCACATTGAGCAGTATAGTTGCACCCACAGCAAGACCAGCAAGCTCTCCAATCTGAACAAATCAAACACAAGATGATTAAACAATGGCATAATTGATTATTCACACAATAAATAATTGTCGCTATTGGATTAAACTACAGGATCAAGTCCATGTCATAAATAGTCCATCAAGATAAGATTTCTTAATGAGAATAATAATTGGGTTTGTTTATTATGATTAATGTGATCACACAGGATGAACAGAAACTTGTCTTTTATTTTATTATTATTATTATTATTATTATTATTATTATTATTATTATTATTATTATTATTATTATTTTTCCTAACTTTATTTCAAATAATAAAGCCAGTTCTTTACGAGAACTACTGAGAAAACCAACTATTATCTATGTTGCACCAACACACGACGTGGACACACGATATATACACGATTTACCTACACACGACACGTTGATACGTTATTTTTCAAAAATAAAAAATTTCGATATCTTTGGGACATGTTATATATTAAATAAATATTTTTATTTTTAATTAATTTGATTTAAATTTATAAATAATTAATTAATTAAAAAGGAACTTATAATGAATTTACACTAATCATTCATCATACAATACTTTTATTTTTTGAAATTACTTTTTAATTATATTTAATAATCCTTTCGATTAAATAAAAAGTCCCCTTGGGGGTTCCACCCCCGCCGCGGCGCCCAGACTCACTTATTTCCTTTGTCTCTTTCCCCACCCTTAAATTTTTTTCACTCATTTCCCCCCACCTGAGACCACCTGAGACCACCTGACAGCCACAGGCTATTACTCCCTCCTGTCAGCCTATTAATGTGAAACTTAGCCAAAAGAAAAGAAAAAAGATACCAACGCATGAAGTGAAACTCACAGCTCTACTATCAGTGGCAACACCACAGATGACAAACATGAGGTAGAACGTTGTTATGAACTCGATCACAAAGGATTGCAAGTCCGACCCGGAAGGCTGTGTCCCTGCGAATTGGTCATGGCCCCCTGAGAACAACAACCGGAGTGTCCCAGCCGCAAGGGTCGACCCGAGTTGCTGCGCCAATACATAAGCCGGTACCTGAAAAGGAGGATCGAAACATCATTAGATGAGGGCATAACAGATAGGACATTGACCGTTAATTATTCGATATTTGCCCAGTTTTAATAAGCTCCATTACCAAATGCACGACTGAGACATGGTAGTTGGAAGCAATCCTGCTATGTAAGAACACCACGTGAGATGTAAGGTGAAAAATTTCCAAAATTACCTGCTTCAGTGGGAATCTCCTGGTGACGGCAAAAGCAATGGTGACGGCGGGATTGAAATGGGCACCGGAGATGTGGCCAACGCAGTAAACCAGGACCATCACCACGAGCCCCCACACAATCGCTATCCCCGGCAGCGTCACCACCTTCTCATTCTTGTTCACCACCACCGACCCACAACCGGCGAATATCAAGAAGTAGGTCCCCAACATCTCCGCTATCAACTGCGAACAGCCCAAGATCACGTTAAAGTCAATCCCGCATCACTCGTGCAGGTTCTATGGTGATTAATTTTGCTCCTAAGTTGCGTCTGTTTTAACTGGAGACTAATGGTAAGGAGAAAATCTTTGGTTTTGGACATAGGCTCGAAACTTCATGTTGATCTTTGGGGCAGGACTGCACTAGTCCGTACTGCCAAATGAATTCCGAAAGATCGATGTTTCAAAAAAATAGAGTACACGTAGTTTTCTACCATGGGCAGCAAGATGCCAAGGAATTACGGATAAAATGGAGAAGCAAGGACATATAACGAACTTAAAAAGAAGAGGGAAAAGGACTGATTTCTTTTTCTTTCTCTTCTGTTGCAGCACGGACACGAAAAGTACAGGAAGGAGACGACGGAGGAACAATCCTGGACCTCTCACCTTTTGGAAGAAAGGCAGAGAGAAACAGGAGCCTGCCTCTTCTTTGATTTTGGGTGTTGAGTTCGTGTCCTTCACTTCCACCCCAACATCATGACTTCCAATCTCAGCCATGACTCTCTCTCTCTATCAGAAGAAGAAATATCACTCAGAGAGAGAGAGAGAGAGAGAGAGAGAGAGATTTCACTCGACTATGAAGTTTATATAGAGGATGATGGAAAACCCATTTATCGGAGAACCAAGAAACAAAAGCAGAGCTGGCAAGAGAGAGACAGAATACGTATGAATATGTCAGAGCTGGCAGAGCAGAGAGAGTTTGGAACAACTGTGAATGCGCGAGGAGAACGACGACGTTCCCTTCTATGATTTTTTTTGGTAAGGACGTTCCCTTCTATGATTTTTTCTTTTTTTGGTGAAAGATGGTGGAGGGTACGGAAATTCGTTCCCTTCTATTATTTATCTCTCTTTCCCATTACTTTTTAGGTCTTTTACAATTTGATTTGACATTGAGTATTTTTTTATGTTTTTTTTAGAGAGACATATTATTGTATGAATATGTCAGAGTCGGTAGAGCTGGCCATATTTGGTTTGGCTTTGGAAATGGGCTTTGGGACTTTAAAGTCCATTGGCCAAATACAAATACGTTTGGTTCGATTTTTTGGACAATTTTGGCAAGATACGATTGCATGTTTAAAGGACTCTAAGGGCTCTTAATCCAAAGCAAGTCTAGAGGTCCTTTGGGAACTTGCATTTTCGAAATGCAAGTTTCGGTTATTGTTCATCTTCTTCGGTGGAGAAACTGATTGGAGGCTAATGATCGCTGGCCAAAGGGTCGCGTGTGCTGACAACGTGCTGGCGATTGCCACCTGAGGGTTGCCCAACCTCAATAACCATCGTCGAACCTCAGGCGATGCCTAGGTCAAGCAACCTAGGCGACGGCCGTTCGAGGGCTAGATTTGGCAGTCTAGCTACTAGATCCGGCAGTCCATTGGTTGGACTTAAAAAAAAAATATCAATATTTTTTTGTTTTTTTAATTTAATAAAAGTCATTTACAAATGCAAATTTTATCAAACAGTATTTTGGCCAAAGTTATTCCTCAATGTAAATTTTACCAAACGTTATTTATATTTCAGAAAACCCAATTCACCCAAAGGTATTATTCTCCAAAAGCCGAATGAAATGGGCCCAGAGAGAGTTTGGAACTACCATGAATGCGCAAGGAGAATGATGACGTTCCCTTCTATGATTTTTTTTTTTTTTTTTGGTAAGGACATTCCCTTCTATGATTTTTGGTGACCGACGTTCCCTTCTATGATTTATCTCTATTTCCCATTACTTTTTAGGTCTTTTACGATTTGATTTGATATTGACTATTTTTTTTTATATTTTTTCTTTAAAGAGAGACAGATTATTGTATGAATATATCAGAGTCAACAGAGCTAGCTCTATTTGGTTTGGCTTTGGGAATGGGCTTTGAGACTCTAAAATCCCTTGACCAAATGCAAATGCGTTTGATTCATTTTTTGGACAACTTTGGCAATATGCAATTGCATGTTCAAAGGACTCTAAGGGCTCTTAGTCTAAAGCAAGTCTAGAGGTCCTTTGGGAAATTGCATTTTCGGAATGCAATTTTCAGTTACTGTTCATCTTCTCCAGTGGAGAAAATGGTCGGAGGCCGACGATCGCCGGCCAAGGGGTCGCGCGCGCTGACTACGTGTCGCCAATTGCCACCTAAGGGTTGCCCGACCTCGACAACCATCATCAGACCTCAGGCAACGCCTAGGTTGCGCAACCTAGGCGACGGCCGTCCGAGGACTAGATTTGGCAATCCAGCCGCCAGATTTGGCGGTTCAGTGGCTGGACTTAAAAAAAAAATACAAATATTTTTTTTTTTTTTATTTAATAAAAGTCATTTACAAATGCAAATTTTACCAAATAGTATTTTGGCCAAAGTTGTTTCTCAATGCAAATTTTACCAAATGTTATTTATATTTCAGAAAACCCAAATCACCCAAAGGTATTTGTATTTTTGCAAATGCATTCCCCAAAAACCAAACGAAATGGGCCTAGAGAGAGTTTGGAACTACTGTGAATGCGCAAGGAGAACGACGACGTTCCCTTCTATGATTTTTTGGTGAACAACGTTCCCTTCTATGATTTATCTCTATTTCCCATTACTTTTTAGGTCTTTTACGATTTGATTTGTTATTGCGTATTTTTTTATATTCTTTCTTTAAAGAGAGACAGATTACTGTATGAATATGTCAAAAAGCTGGTAGAGGAGAGTTTGGAACTACTGTGAATGTGCGAGGAGAACGACGACATTCCCTTCTATGATTTATCTCTCTTTCCCATTATTTTTTAGGTCTTTTACGATTTGATTTGATATTGAGTATTTTTTATATTTTTTCTTTAGGGATACTTTGAAGATATCGTTGAAAATTGCAACATGTAACTTATCACGAGCATTGAAAGCCGCATCAACCACCCGCCGGAAATACAAAGACATCATGAATGACATTTTCAGGCAGTCACTTGCACTTTAGCACTTCATGCCCACCCGTCCCGCCTTCCAATCTGGGCTATTTCTCTCTTTCAATTTTTAGGTCGACTGAGCACTAGATTACTGTATGAATATGTCAGAAATTTCTAGTTCAAGCCATCCGATTAATGCTTTAGATGTTGATATCTTTCCTTGGCGGGGAAGCTTGAAAAGGCATTGTATTCATTGGTTACATGTCTATGTAGATTAAACAACTAATCATACTATTTGTGTAACATGCACTTCTGATCGATAATTGAAAGATTTCTTATTGATAGGTCTCTCTCTATGGTCACATCACATGATGTGATTGCTATATAGATGTCCCTTTTCTAGATAAACAAGTTAAATCTAAGATTCAAAAAAATGCCCATCTAATAATCTTATCAAGTAAGTAAAGCCGCGAGCTTATGAAATACTAGCTTTACTCATTAGTTGCATAAGATTTCTTGCACAAAATTTGTGAGGATGACCCTAAAGTGCTAGGAATTATATAGGTTTAGTGTGTATAATATATGCGTATATACATATGTGTGCGCCTTCAAGAATTTTCTAATTGAGCTCATGTACTTTTAAATTTATTTAATCAAGTCATTCTGCTTTCTAGATTTTCTAACCGAATTCCTATGACACAGAATTTGGTTAGAATCGGCTGAGGCAGCCCGTCCTATCACAACCGAATACAACATGGAAAAAATCCAATCCCACAAGAATCGCTTCAGCATGACAATCTAGGAAATCTGTAGGAAATCGCTCCATTTGTCAACCGAAAAGAACATGGAAAAAATCCAATCCCGCAAGAATTGCTTCAGCATGACAATCTAAAGGAAATCTATAGGAAATCGCTCCATTTGTCATGACAATCTATAGGAAATTGCTCCATTTGTCATGACAAACTCCATATTTTGAAACTATGGCTCGAGGGACAACTTCAATAAAAACATGGAGATTTCGTAGCTTCCTCTTTTCATCTTTCTTTCTGTATTATATTGTTAGTAATATTAGTATAATATTCCAAGAAGCATAATCATTGTTGCACTGTACAACATCGACATGTCCAAATACAAAGATGAATAGGCATATACATACATACATATATATGTGTGTGTGTGTGTATTGCTAATATTTCACTAAGCTAGGGATTAATCCAATGTGTGACGTATGCAGCAAGAATGTTTTGATTGCAATACACCTGAAAACAAGGTCATGTGTGGAGTACTTCAAAAGCAACAAGAAACCTTGGGAAGATGAGAATCTTCAAAGCAATATCAACATTGCACAAATCAAAAACACACCCATTGATTTAAACAGTATTTTGAATGTTAATAATTCCTTTTTCTCGACAATTTTGAGAAAGACAATTTTTACAAAATCGACTACGTCGTTCATCATCCTTCCCAAAAAGAGCAATAGAACAATGCAGCTTCTTTGAGAGATTATCCATTCAAATTGTTAATCCATTTTATTAAGCTAATGGCTAGTCTATAGTCACGAATTGTCGTGACCAAAATTTCGAGTGAACCACTTAGGATTTAGCTAATGGATTACTAAGCCTAAACTTAGCTCGGGCTCTCCCAAGCCCATACCAATTCGTGACTTAGGTTTAAGTTCTTAACAGACAAATGATTTTTCAATTAAAGGTCGCTACTAATCTATTGGTGGGTCGATTAGAATCCTAACGGGAGATTTACTTTATCCTATGAACTAAAGATTGTGAGTTCGGGGACTTGATTACACTAGATTTCTCTAACGCCCTTCTAGTGCCTTTCCCATTATTTCGAAAAAATATTTTGCAGATAGCTTGAATTGATTTTTGATTTTAATTTACCTCCCTCTAACATGGTGAGGTGATCATGCAGATACGCAAACCACCAATTTAACATCCAAGAAAAGCAATAAATAAATTGTAGAATTTACCTCGTAACAACAAAAGCTTCGTAATAACAAAAAACATCTGCATTGTTAGATTAGAATTCACATCGACAATTCACATCGACAGTCCTAGATATGACTTCTAATTAACACGCAATTACTTTTTTTTTCACTTATTTAATAAGAATCATGTTTCATGCAATGCATGCTACTAATCTGACATGAAATGATATGACACAACAATATGACGTAAGCTACATAACGAAAGTGAAATATTTTGTGTTTTCTTAATGAGCATGCAACCTATCATAGAGAATGAAATTAATTTATTTAAAGGCAATTTTTTTGGTATTTTCTATGAAATTCGAAATTAGAAAATTACGAAAATTATCTATCCAAATTAAGATATCATCCAACTTATATTAAGAATTAGGTTAGGCCAAATCTTAATTTAAACTAGGACATTATCTCAACTTGGTAATCCCTAACCTAAAATACAACCTATTTAGGAAAAAAAATATCTAAACTTAAAAATTAAACATGAAATCTTATTCTAATATGCAATGACATGCAAAGAATGTCCTAATTCTTGTTTTTTTCTTTTTCTTTTTCATGAAATTCGAAATTAAAATTGACATATAATTAAACGTGCAATTTAAATTTAAAAAAAAACTAACATGGTAGATGAATGCATTTTTTTGGATTTTTATTTCCAAAATTCGAAATAACTAAATTTCCAATACTAAATATGTAAAATAACCCTAAAACAAGCAATGGACTTAATCTAACTCAATTTTTTTGGGGTTTTCTTTTAGGAGAAAAAAATCAATTCATATGACCTGACAACAAATCAAGCTAGATAAAGTTGATATCCATAAATTGACCCTTTCTTTTGTTGACCTTTGACTCTTATTTAAAAATAAACCAAACCTCCACCTCCTCTTCCCTCGTGAACCGACGTGCTCTCATAATGTGTCACCTTCCTCTTTGTCGTCTTCTTTCCTTTGGAGTTGTTTAATTCAGAATCTGAGATCACGTGGCCATGGATTTTCCTGACTTGTTTTTCTCGACTTTAGCCGACAGGTTGTGATAATGGGACAAACGGCGAGGGGCTGCGAGACAATGCGAAGCTGGCTTCGATCAAGAGGGCCTCGATCGTCTCTGCTGTTCACTCTTTTGCTCATTTATCGTCTCTGCTGTTCACTCTTTTGCTCATTTATTGTCGTCGACCGTCTCTGCTGGTCACTTCTTTTTTTTTTTTCTGTTGCCGACTCTCACGGTGGAGAACGTGAGTTCTCTCTCTCTCTTTTTTTTTTTTTTTGTGGCCCCATCTTTCTGTAGTGCAGCGACCCTTTTATAGGTCAAGGATTAGGGTTTTATTTTCTTCTTCAAATCAACATTCACTTAGATTTTTTTCAAACACAATATTTCTTTTTATTTTCCACATCTCTTCTAGATTTCCTTTGCAAAAAATGAATATTCTCCACCGATTTTATCACATATCGCCAAAGATTCAAAATTGTAATAGGATTTTTCTTAAATTTGAAATATTGCAAAGATGAGCTCGTCATATTTCCTCGAGGATACAGGCTTTGGACAATTTGTTCTCTTTGTGGGCTTAGTTCGACTTGTCAATTTTTTGGCGATGCCCACATTTTTAACGATTTGAGCCATGCGATCTGTGGTGGATCAAGTTTGGATAAGAATCTGCCTCTATTTGGTGGCCCTTTTTTCATTTTTGGGAGGGAAGCTTTGTTTGGCTAAATTGATTTTCAGTTTGCTAATAAGGTACTAGAAAAGGGATTAAAGCAAATACCAAGCAACAAGGTATAAAAATCATATAAAATTCAAAATCCAACGCATGAAATATGATTCTTTTAGAGGGCTTAAGTAATCCCATCGGTAAGCACTTACTGCAATCCTTTGTGTCCCATGGATCTAAATCCTCCATTTGTGTGGTATTTCTGTAAACGACTGAAAATATTTCAATCATTGATGTTTATCCCATTCACATGCACCAATGATTGAGACGAGATTGATTAGATACAAATCGAAGCATTACATTCTTTATCCTAGTCATGCTACATTAAAAGAATGATGGACACAAGACGCCCCTCGGGAGACAACAAAAGAGTTATCATTGACACAGAAAAGAAGAGTTCAATATGACTAGAGAGTAAAACTAAGTTTGTAGACACTAGTATAAAGTTGCAAGCATGTGGAAGTAAGAAAGAACAAAAGAAATCTTCTCAATATAACTAGAAAAAACTATTTTTCTAAAGTTGTCCCTTTTTGAAATGAGTTAAGCATTTATACCTAAGGGTGTCAAAACCAAACTGAAACTAGAACCAAACCGAATTGAGCCTAATGTTTGGGTGTTTTCAGTTTGGTTTGGGTTCCAATTCGTATAATGAAAAATAACCATTTTTTTATTCTTGTTTGAATAGTTTCGGTTTAATTTAGTAGTGAATATCCCCCATCTTCTTAATTTTACAATTTACACAATCTCTCCTTTGTTACTAAACATCTTCTTAATATTACAAATAAGAAAACTGAAAAATCGAAGTGAGTTTTTGATTTGGGTTGTATTGTGTTTAGGTCACAATTCGGCTCAAAGTCAATGCACGCCCAAATAGTTAAGTTTTTCCTGAAAATTTGAGCTAAACCGAACCATTGACATCCTTATATATACTAAAGAAATCCTAATTTTAGTAAATAAAATTTGAAATTAAAAGAAACAACAAATGGACCGAAAACCCACAAACAAACGGATAGGTCCAGAAATTAAAAAGTAGTTCAAACCCAGAGAAAAGATGTTTGAGGAGGAAAACAACTTAAAATGGGCGTCCACCTTTGGCCATAGCGTATCTTCTGAACTAACTATTCCAGATCGGTATCATAGTCTATATAACTCCTCCCAAGTCAAAAGTTATGCCATGTTTATCCCAAGATGTATGAATTCTTGTCCTAGATTTACCTAGATTTTTGTTGCTCCGAGCGCTTAAGAATGTGTCCAGCAACCGCATTCACAATCAACCTTCTTGTCGCTAGCTAGGCCGTCATCCACAATTAGGTGGTCATCGATTACATTGATGGATCAAAAGGGGTGGAAACAGGAATGTTCTAAAGGGGGAGGAAGAAGAAGAACCCGGTGCCTTGGATGATACTGCATTTCAACTTGCTCTCCCTTTTCTGTAATTAACAAAGTTCACACCAACCCACAAACCGAAAACTTTCAATGCGCATGCATTACATAAAACACTGTGGAACTTGACCAGGCACACTATTGCCAGCCTACTGTTTGACGAAATGCCTAGCTTAGAAAACATTGATAACTAATCGGGAATTGACCAATTCAAAAGTCTATGGGATATGATTTTCTTCACATTCTTGTTTGTATGGCCCACGATACTTTAAGGATCCTGCAAAAGTCTCTCATAATTCATGGAAAAAACTGCTGTAACCAGGCCCCTTTAATTGAGTGGAGGACGAAGACCCTCCCGTGACGACCACCCTGTTCTTTCATGGATAGTCGCCTGTCTTTGAAGATATTCAAGTCCCGTTGCAGTTTTGCTCGTGCAGGATTTATGAAAATACAGAGACATTGATGCTAGTCTCTCATGGTTAGATGATCGACGCAAGTGTCCTTATTTTAGTGTGGATTAGGATTTCAACAAAATAGTTTGTTTCATACTGTAACCTGGGTACCAAAGATGACATTTTTTAGCGAAATTAGAGTGCATTTGTTCCCCAAAAACAGAATGATTGGGAAAAAATATTTACCTAAAAATAATTACAAGTATTGTTTACAAAAATAAACGAACGAATAAAATTTTCTTCATTCACGAAAATGTGTAAATACAATTTAATTATTGATAATGAAATGTTTTTTTATCGATTAATCTTTATTATTCCCTTGCCAGGAGAAACAAAAGGACAAACAACCAGCTCAAGTTGGACTTGGGTTGGTCTTGCTCGGCCTTTATCCCTAATAATTTAGCCAATTAAGTTCAATTGTTCAACTAACAAGGATCGACCACATAAAAGCTCTATATGTGGATACCTAGCATTGGGCTACATCAATGGCTTGGTAAAATTTTGTTCTTCAAATTTTAAGAAATAATTAGACTTTGCATCTCCAAGCAAAAACATATAATTAGACTTTGCATGCCATGCCTCAAAACCTAATGATAGCGAGGATCAAATGGGAAATTTATCCAATTAACTTTTTTCAATAATCATGACGCATCATTTTTGGATAATCAAGAGTTATGCTCAGAGTACATATGTCGAAATAATCCCCTATAATTTTTTGAAGGTTACAAAATAATTAAAAACAAGCAATAGTGTATTTGAGCGTATAGAACGAGCAACCTATATACATAGGCCATCTAAGTAGCATCGACATGTGATATAAACATGCGATACGACACGACATGATACGACACGTAGATATGTCATTTCTTAAAAATAAAAAATTCTGACATGCTGGGATACGTTGTATAATAAGTAAATATTTTTATTTTTAATTAATTTAAGTCAAATTTATAATTAATTAATTAATTAAAAAAAGAACCACAATGAATTTACACTAATCATTCAACATTCAGTACTTTTATTTTTCAAAATTACTTCTTAATTTCATTTAATTATTTTTTTCGATTAAATAAAAAGTTTCTCATCTCTTCCTTCCCAGCCCTCCCCCCCCGAAAAATATTGGGTGGTCCGGGACCGCCACGTCAGCGTGGTCCCGGACCACCCACACGGCGCCACGTGTATGGGGAAGCCAGACAAAGGACAAAAATCGGGGCCCACTTCTCTGACGCTCTCTCTCCTCTTTCTCTCTTTTGTCTCCTCCCCTCATATGTGGCGTCATATGAGTGGTCCGGGACCACGCTAACGTGGCGGTCCCGGACCACCCCCGAAAAAATATTGGGTGGTCCGGGACCACCATGTCTCCCTCGTCTCTTTCCCCCACCCTTATATTATTTTCACTTTTCTTTCCCTCCCCCACCACTGACACTTCCCCTTCCCTCCTATCTCTTTGCCCCTTTTTTCCCTCGTTTCTTTCCCACCACCTCCATATTTTTTTTTTTTTCACTTTTCCTTCCCTCCCTCACCACCTAATGCTTCCCCCTCCCTCCTGTCACTTCCCCCCTTTTTTCCCTCGACACTTCCCCTTCCCTCCTATCACTTCCCCACTTTTTTCCCTCGACACTTCCCCCTCCCTCCAACATGCAAAATCCTTTTTTTATTCTTTTAGTTTCATTCTCAAAACCCTAGCAGCGCCCTTCCTCTCTTCCTTCTCGCCGCACGACCCCTTCCTCTCCTCTTGCTATCAATCTCTACTTGCTCTCGTCCTCATCACTGTTCACCACCTCGCTTGTCATGCATCGATCCTCGAGCGCACGCCCATCCCTCTTTGGTCGATTAAATAGCAATGTCCCATAACGCATCACCAACCCATTCATTTTGATGCACATGTGGAAGCAATTAAATGATCCGCAGACAACAACAAAATGGGATAGGAAAGTAGGGCCACAAATTCTCGAATTGAAAACACAACCACACTTATATATACATAGCCAATCATGACATATATAATGCAAGCTTGTCTATTTACAACGTCTACAAAACAGGTGGGGTTTCAAATAACTACGGGTCCTCGTCCTCCTCGCCATCTCCCTCCACACTTCCAACTAGAGCCTTTAGTATAATACACTGGAGTTTCGGGGTCTTCAAGATCTGGGTCTACCATGTCTACAATCGAGCCTTGAGGAGGATTTGTTGTGCCATTTCCAAAAACAACCTCCAGTACACACAGAGGTATCTCAAATTCTGATATGGGATCTTCTCTCTGGCCATTCTAAGCCTGGCAGTACCATGATTGGTATTGGTGAGGCACCTTTTTGGGTAGACCCGCATCAACCCAGACTATAGACCTTACCAGCTCATAATTCTAGCCTTTAGGGCTCCCATGCAACGGAATGTAAGATGTTTGTTCTATGACTTTCCTTGGCTAACTAAAATGCTCGAGAGGAGTTGCCATTTATGGACCTGAAATGTTATCCCACAACAGGGTGAGATGACGTCTTAGCAAGTTCTACCCCTTTAGACCTGACTAGGAAGAAAATATACCCTGAGGGTTGTGTAAGCACAAACACGAGTCAGAGGACTTACCTTGCTTGAGTCCTCTTGAAGGCTTAAAGTACTAAAGAGGTTCTCCATTGAATTTAACGCTAAGTGTGACCGTAGTAACACATTGCATTATTCATCTCACCCATTTCTCATCAAAGCCAATCTTAATTAGGCATGCCTCCAAGAAATCCCATTACACTCGATCATAGGTCTTCTTCATATCTAATTTAAGAACTGCTTGGAATTTCTTTTTCCTGCTTTTTATTCTAATTTGATGTAACACCTCTTGAACAATAAAGATATTATCTTGAATTTGCCTCCCGCCAACAAAAGCACTTTGTTCTACTGCTATAATTTCTGGTAAGAAAGGTTTAAGTCTATTAGCTAGCACTTTCGAAATAACCTTGTAGCCAAAGTTGCATAAGCTTATTGGATGATATTGATCTAGTTTCTCTAGGTTCGGAACCTTCGGGATAAGGAAGATATTTGTTTAGTTTAGAGCTGGTGAAAGAGAGCTAGTTGTCATGAAGTTCTCCACCTCCTTAAAAATGTCCCGTTTCATGTCTTTCCAGTGATGATGATAGAATAGTCCATTAAGACCGTCTAGCTCGAGAGCTTTAGTAGCGCCTAGTTGAAACATTGCATTTGTCACTTCTTTTAAAGTTACTTTAGCTAGTAATGCACTGTTCATTTCTTTTGTTACTAGCGTAGGTATTTGATCTACAACTGGTGTGAAATTTCAAGGGCCATAGGACTCATATAGTTCTCTAAAAAATTGCATAGTATGTTCTCTCAACTGATTTTGCTCAAACAACCATGTGTTTTCTGCATTTTGTAGCATAGAAACTCTATTTCTCTGTCTTCTTTGGATGGTTGTTGCATGGAAGTATTTTGTATTATGATCTCCCCATCTTAGCCAACTAATTCTAGAGCGTAACTTCCAGTACATTTCTTCTTGCCTCCCAAGCTCGTCAATTTCACCTTGCAACTTTTTGAAGCATACCTTGTTGAAGGGATCCAAAATATCGTTTGTTAGCCACTCTAGCTCCTGCTTCAGCATGTTGATTCTCTTTTTTCCGTTCACAAATTTCTTTTTGCTCCATTTAGAAAGTGCATTTTAGATATCGCGAAGCTTCCCAACTAAACCTTCCGGGGCTGAGTTGTAGTTTCCCAATACTTTAACACCACTTCCCTGCATTGTTCACTCTCAAGCCAAAAGGCCTCAAATCCGAAAACTCTTTTCCTCTTAACCTGATTTAGTTGAAGAGAAAGGAGGATAGGACTATGATTTGAGCCTATTGCAGGGAGGGCATATGCTTCAACTTCAAGGTACATCAGCCGCCATTCTATTGTGCATACCATTCTGTCTAGTCGTTCTTTCACATATTCATTCCCTTCTCTATTATTAACCCAAGTAAACACACATCCCTTGCTTTCTAAGTCCATTAGTGAGAATGCATCCAAGTAATCCCGAAAAGTAGTCATTCTAAAGTTTTCAACCAGTCGCTTCCCCACTTTTTCCCAATAAAACTACATTTCATTTAAGTCCCCTAAGCACACCTAAGGCAGAGTATTTATAAAGCTTATCTGATGCATTGTCTCCCAAAGTTATAGCCTCTTTGGGTATGTATATGGAGCATGAATGAAGGTAATCCTCATTTTATTACCCTTAACCCCCACTTCACATCTCAAGTTCACAAAGCTTTCAGTCACTGAGTCAATTTTTAATGAAATACGATCATCCCACATAATAGCCAAACCTCCCGCCGTACCCATAGGATCAACTACTAAACAACTCTGAAATTGAAGTCTTCTCTTCACTCTCTGCAAAAACTCAATTTTTTTTTTTTTTTTGTCTCCATTAGAAAAACTAAAGAGGGCCTGAATTGAGCCGTTAAGGCTCTCAACTCTTGGACTGTTAAGGATGTGCCCAACCCTTGACAGTTCCAACTTAATATATTCATGGTTTATTTGGTGGCTTATTAGGGTTAGCCACCACAACCCATGCCACAACTTCTTTATTCATTTGAATAGGAGTGTCCAGAAGCTGAGTCTCATGCAACCAGCCTTGTATTAGGGTTGTAGATGCATGATTGCTAGCTCTTCTTTGTTTTTTGGTAGAGGGAGTTTTAGGTTGGGTGAGGGTTTTCTTTCTTATGCTATCTGAGGTAGTTGTTGGTTGGACAATTGGATTGTTAATATGCTCTGGACCTATGAGCATAAGAGTTCTTTTCCCTGAGTTATACATGGTTATGTCTTTTGTGATGTTGTAGTTAGGGTCCATTATCATCTGTTCGGGACCTCCCTACTGAATATTCTGATTAATGTTGAGAGGAATAGGCCGACCTTCTTCTATAACTTCATTTTGATTTGAACGCTGGACAACAATGATCGCCCAAAAGCATTAGAAATTCTCACAAGCGATTTAAAAGTGTTCCAGCCGAACAAAGACTTATTGAAGTAGATGACTTAACTTCGAGCATTGGATAATATCCAGGAAAACAACAAACTCGCCATGTATGAAGATACACAGACTGTAAGAGGTGTAATAATGCGAGATATTTCAGCAGATTTGATGTTCGACTCGTGAGAGTTAGAACAAAAGGATAATTGACATAGAAGCAAGAGCAGGGAACAGGATTCGGACTAAGTCCGTAATTCAATTTTACCAAAACTCAATTGTAGGCCTAACGTTGGTCTTGGCTTTCTATTTATAGTGTGTCAACTTTTGAGAAGGTTTGAGTACCTTACTCAAAATAAGTTTTAGTAACACCATTATGATATTGGATCCAAATTCGGAGTATGCTAGTGTCATCATCGCTTTTGTTCTTTCAAGTGCGGATCTTTCCTATGCATTTAAAACTAAATCCATGCATTCGATACCTACCCATTAGTGTAAACAGCAACTTTTTAAATTTACTGCAATTGGAATTTTAGTTACGATTTATTATCCAAATTAGAGAAAGACACCGCCTTCAAAAATTCACCCTCATATCTGAACCTAATCCCTTTCGACCATGGCACCAACCCCCCCCCCCCCCTTTCCTCCCTCTCTCTCTCTCTCTCTCTCATCAAGAACTTGAGATGGTGACGAGAATCATCAGAAAAACACTGCAAGTTACAATTTGCTAGTGTAGCTCCCTTCACTTGATAGATCATACAATCGGGATACAATAACATTGCACTTACTCTTTAACTATAAGCTATTACGATGCTAAACCAATATAGAGAGGTTTACAGATCAATAGTAGTGAAGATTTCTAGTTTAGAAGGCAATAACAGCATATTACGTATTTTACTCTTGTGGCTAACCCTCCTCATAGCTTCATTGCGCCTTATATACTTTAGTCTTTCAATATATTTGTTGGAGACCTTCAAGGATGATTAGCTAGCCATTTGAGAGTGGTTGGGAGGTGCTCTGCTAGTATCGGAATGGCTCTACAATCACTTCACTGACCAGAGTAGGTTTGCTAAAACGTGTACTGCTGCCTTGTCTCAGAAATCTATCAGCTATATATACATGTCACGGTTTATCAGCTATGGAATCCCAAACTTCAACGGCTCTTTTATAAACCATCAATGGTCTTCTTTCAATGCGTAACTCGCTATCATCAGACCTGATGCACCATTATTTCAATCTATCGCACACTATCACCGTGCAGATTATAAGTGACTAGGCTAACCATCTTCAGTAGGAGCCGCTCCGCACAACCTCGCGCAAAGGCTTGTTGGTGAATCGGATGACGTTGTAGACAGCAGCCCCTGATATCGCGCCCATGGTCGGGGCAAGTAGGTATATCCATATCCCTTTGTAATGGTTAGACACAATCGCTGGCCCCAAGCTTCTTGCGGGGTTCATCGACCCTCCTGTAATTGGCCTAATTGACGAGAGAGCACAAATCAATAATCAGTTTTCTCAATTTTGTTCCAAGGTTGCTTTCTTGCTTAAAGAAAACTTTGAAACAGAAACAAGACTGAAATATAAATGCCTTCGTCTGACCACCTTGGTTAAATCCAAAGTCTATATTTGTCATCATCTTGTATAGACTAATGTGGAAACGAATAAGCATCATCAAGACCTTTTGGAATGAGTTGAAACAGTAGAAAGACAAGTTTATTTAAAACTGCACACAGGACAAGTTAAATTTACCCAGTAAACATCACATTGAGCAGTATAGTTGCACCCACAGCAAGACCAGCAAGCTCTCCAATCTGAACAAATCAAACACAAGATGATTAAACAATGGCATAATTGATTATTCACACAATAAATAATTGTCGCTATTTAAACTACAGGATCAAGTCCATGTCATAAATAGTCCATCAAGATAAGATTTCTTAATGAGAATAATAATTGGGTTTGTTTATTATGATTAATGTGATCACACAGGATGAACAACAACTTGTCTTTTATTATTATTATTATTATTTATTTTTTTCCTAACTTGTATTTCAAATAATAAAACCAGTTCTTTACGAGAACTACTGAGTAAACCTGCTATTATCTAGGTTGCACCAACACACGACCTTGCACCTTTGCAGACCTTGCGATATACCCATGATACACACAACACGTCAATACATCATTTTTCAAAAATAGAAAATTTCAATATGTTGGGACAATATTGTATATTAAATAAATATTTTTATTTTTAATTAATTTGATTTAAATTTATAAAAAAAATTATTAATTAAAAAAATAACTTATAATGAATTTACACTAATCATTCAACATACAATACTTTTATATTTTGAAATTACATTTTAATTTTATTTAATGATCCTTTCGATTAAATAAAAAGTCCCCTCGGGGGTTCCACGCCCCGCCGCGGCGCCCAGACTCACTTTTTTCCTTTGTCTCTTTCCCCATCCTTAAATTTTTTTCACTTTTTCCCCCTAACCACCTGAGACCACCTGACAGCCACAGGCTATCAGCCTGTCACTTCCCCCTCCCTCCTGTCAGCCTATTATGTGAAACTTAGCCAAAAGAAAAGAAAAAAGATACCAACGCATGAAGTGAAACTCACAGCTCTACTATCAGTGGCAACACCACAGACGACAAACATGAGGTAGAATGTTGTGATGAACTCGATCACAAAGGATTGCAAGTCCGACCCGGAAGGCTGTGTCCCTGCGAATTGGTCATGGCCCCCTGAGAACAACAACCGGAGTGTCCCAGCCGCAAGGGTCGACCCGAGTTGCTGTGCCAATACATAAGCCGGTACCTGAAAAGGAGGATCCAAACATCATTAGATGAGGGCATAACAGATAGGACATTGACCGTTAATTATTCGATTATTGCCCAGTTCTAATAAGCTCCATTACCAAATGCACGACTGAGACATGGTAGTTGGAAGCAATCCTGCTATGTAAGAACACCACGTGAGATGTAAGGTGAAAAATTTCCAAAATTACCTGCTTCAGTGGGAATCTCCTGGTGACGGCAAAAGCAATGGTGACGGCGGGATTGAAATGGGCACCGGAGATGTGGCCGACGCAGTAAACCAGGACCATCACCACGAGCCCCCACACAATCGCTATCCCCGGCAGCGTCACCACCTTCTCATTCTTGTTCACCACCACCGACCCACAGCCGGCGAATATCAAGAAGTAGGTCCCCAACGTCTCCGCTATCAACTGCGAACAGCCCAAGATCACGTTAAAGTCAATCCCGCATCACTCGTGCAGGTTCTATGGTGATTAATTTTGCTCCTAAGTTGCGTCTGTTTTAACTGGAGACTAATGGTAAGGAGAAAATCTTTGGTTTTGGACATAGGCTCGAAACTTCATGTTGATCTTTGGGGCAGGACTGCACTAGTCCGTACTGCCAAATGAATTCCGAAAGATCGATGTTTCAAAAAAATAGAGTACACGTAGTTTTCTACCATGGGCAGCAAGATGCCAAGGAATTACGGATAAAATGGAGAAGCAAGGACATAAAACGAACTTAAAAAGAAGAGGGAAAAGGACTGATTTCTTTTTCTTTCTCTTCTGTTGCAGCACGGACACGAAAAGTACGGGAAGGAGACGACGGAGGAACAATCCTGGACATCTCACCTTTTGGAAGAAAGGCAGAGAGAAACAGGAGCCTGCCTCTTCTTTGATTTTGGGTGTTGAGTTCGTGTCCTTCACTTCCACCCCAACATCATGACTTCCAATCTCAGCCATGACTCTCTCTCTCTATCAGAAGAAGAAATATCACTCAGAGAGAGAGAGAGAGAGAGATATTTCACTCGACTATGAAGTTTATATAGAGGATTTATTTATCGGAGAACCCAAGAAACAAAAGCAGAGCTGGCAACAGAGACAGATTCCGTATGAATATGTCAGAGCTGGCAGAACAGAGATAGTTGGAACTACTGTGAATGTGCGAGGAGAACCACGACGTTCCCTTCTATGATTTTTTTTCGGTAAGGACGTCCCCTTCTATGATTTTTTGGTGACCGACGTTCCCTTCTATGATTTTTTTTTTTGGTGAAAGATGGTGGAGGGTACGGAAATTCGTTCCCTTCTATTATTTATCTCTCTTTCCCATTACTTTTAGGTCTATTACGATTTGATTTGACATTGAGTATTTTTTATGTTTTTTTTTTTAGAGAGACATATTACTGTATGAATATGTCAGAGTTGGCAAAGCTTGCCCAGTTTGGTTTGGATTTTGGAATGGACTTTGCGACTCTAAAGTCCCTTTATCAAATACAAACGCTTGTGGTTTGATTTTTTGGACAACTTTAGCAAGATGCAATTACATATTCAAATGACTCTAAGAACTCTTAGTCCAAATCAGGTCTAGAGATCTTTTGGAAACTTGCTTTTTTGGAATACAAGTTTTTGTTACTGTTCATCTTCTCCGGTGAAGAAACTGATCGGAGGTCGACGACGTGCCGTCGATTGCCCCCTGAGGGTTGCCCGAACTCGATAACCATCGTCGAACCTCAGGAGACGCCTAGGTCACGCAACCTAGGTGACGGTCGTTCGAGGGCTAGATTTGGCAGTCCAGCCGCCAGATCCGATGATCCGGTGGTTGGACTTGGAAAAAAATACAAATATTTTTTTGTTTTTTTAATTTAATAAAAGTCATTTACAAATGCAAATTTTACTAAACGGTATTTTGGTCAAAGCTGTTTCTCAATGCAAATTTTACCAAACGTTATCTATATTTCAGAAAACCCAATTCACCCAAAGATATTATTCCCCAAAAGCCGAACGAAATGGGCCCAGAGAGAGTTTGGAACTACCATGAATGCGCAAGGAGAACGGCGACGTTCCCTTCTATGATTTTTTTTTTTTTTTGGTAAGGACATTCCCTTCTATGATTTTTTGGTGACCGACATTCCCTTCTATGATTTATCTCTATTTCCCATTACTTTTTAAGTCTTTTACGATTTGATTTGATATTGAGTATTTTTTATATTTTTTCTTTAAAAAGAGACAAATTACTGTATGAATATGTCAGAGTCGACAGAGCTAGCCCTGTTTGGTTTGGCTTTAGGAATGGGTTTTGTGACTCTAAAGTCCCTTGGCCAAATACAAACGCATTTGATTCGATTTTTTGGACAACTTTGGTAAGATGCAATTGCATGTTCAAAGGGCTCTAAAGGCTCTTAGTCCAAAGCAGGTCTAGAAGTCATTTTGGAACTTGCATTTTCGGAATGCAAGTTTCGGTTACTGTTCATCTTCTCTGGTGGAAAAACTTATCAGAGGCCGACGATTGTCGACTAAGGGGCCACTCGCGCCGATGACGTGCCGGCGATTGCCACCTGAGGGTTGCCCAACCTCGACAACCATCATCGAACCTCAAGAGATGCCTAGGTCGTGCAACCTGGGCGACAGCCGTTCAAGGCCTAGATTTGGCGGTCCAGCTGCTAGATCCGGCGGTCCAGTGGCTGGACTTAAAAGAAAAATACAAATATTTTTTTTGTCTTTTTAATTTAATAAAAGTCATTTACAAATGCAAATTTTACCAAACAGTATTTTGGCCAAAATTGTTTCTCGATGCAAATTTTACCAAACGTTATTTATATTTCAGAAAACCCAATTCACCCAAAGGTATTTGCATTTTTGCCATTCCCCAAAAGCCGAACAAAATGGGCCTAGAGAGAGTTTGGAACTACCATGAATGTGCAAGGAGAACGACGGCGTCCCCTTCTATGATTTTTTTTTTTTTTTTGGTAAGGACATTCCCTTCTATGATTTTTTGGTGACCGACGTTCCCTTCTATGTTTTATCTCTCTTTCCCATTACTTTTTAGGTCTTTTACGATTTGATTTGATATTGAGTATTTTTTATGTTTTTTCTTTAGAGAGAGACAGATTACTATATGAATATGTCAAAGTCGGCAGAGTTGGCCCCGTTTGGTTCGGCTTTGGGAATGGGCTTTGGGACTCTAAAGTTCCTTGGTCAAATGCAAATGCGTTTGGTTCGATTTTTTGGATAACTTTGGCAAGATGTAATTGTATCTCCAAAGGATTCTAAAGGCTCTTAGTCTAAAGTAGGTTTAGAAGTCCTTTAGGAACTTGCATTTTTGGAATGCAAGTTCCGGTTACTATTCACCTTTTCCAGTGGAGAAGCGGATCGGATGCCAACAACTGCCGGCCAAGGGGTCACGCGTGCCGACGACGCGCCAACGATCACCGCCTAAGGGTTGCCCAACCTTGGTGACCATCGTTGGACCTCAAGCGATGCCTAGGTCGCACGACCTAGGCAACTAATGGCCTCGCTTGGGTCGCGCGACCCCAAGAGACAGCCATCCGGAGGCCGTTTGGCGGTCTAGCCGCGGATCCGACAATCTGCTGATTGGACTTAAAAATATATATAATTTTTTTTATTTAATAAAAGTCATTTACAAATATAAATTTTACCAAACGGTATTTTGATCAAAGTTATTTCTCAATGCAAATTTTACCAAATGTTATTTACATTTCGGAAAACCCCTTCACCCAAAGGTATTTGCATTTTTGCAGATTCATTCCCTAAAAACCGAATGAAACGGGCCCAGAGAGAGTTTGGAACTGCTGTGAATGCGCAAGGAGAACGATGACATTTGCTTCTATGATTTTTTTTTTTGGTAAGGACGTTCCCTTCTTTGATTTTTTGGTGATTGACGTTCCCTTCTATGATTTATCTCTCTTTCCCATTACTTTTTAGGTCTTTTATGATTTGATTTGATTTGATATTGAGTATTTTTTATATTTTTTTCTTTAAAGAGAGACAGATTACTGTATGAATATGTCAAAGAGCCGGCAGAGGAGAGTATGGAACTACTGTGAATGCACGAGGAGAACAAACACGTTCCCTTCTATGATTTATTTCTCTTTCCCATTATTTTTTAGGTCTTTTACGATTTGATTTGATATTGAGTATTTCTCATATTTTTTCTTTAGGGAGACTTTGAAGATATCATTGAAAATTGCGACATGTAACTGAACAGAGAGAGATCACGAGCCCACCCACCAGAAATACAGAGACATCATGAGTGACGTTTTCAGGCAGTCACTTGCACTTTAGCACTTCATGCTGATCCGTCCTGCCTTTCGATCTGGGCTATTTCTCTCTTTTAGTTTTTAGGTCGACTGAGCACTAGATTACTGTATAAATGTCAGAAATTTCTAGTTCAAGCCATCCAATTAATGCTTTAGATGTTGATATCTTTCCTCAGCGGGGACGCTCGAAAAGGCATTGTATTCATTGGTTACACGTCTATGTAAATTAACCTACTAATCATACTATTTGTGTAACATGCACTTCTGGTCGATAATTGAAAGATTTCTTATTGATAGGTCTCTCTCTATGGTCACATCAAATAATGTGATTGCTATATAGATATCCCTTTTCCAGATAAACAAGTTAAATCTAGGATTAAAAAAAATGCCCATCTAATAATCTTATCAAGTAAGTAAAGCCGTGAGCTTATGAAATACTAGCTCGACTCATCAGTTGCATAAGATTTCTTGCACGAAATTTGTAAGGATGACCCTAAAGTGTTAGGAATTATATACGTTTAGTGTGTATAATATAAACGTATATATATATGTGTGTGCCTTCAGGAATTTTCTAATTGAGCTCATGTACTTTTAGATTTAATTAATCAAGTCATTCTGCTTTCTAGATGTTCTAACCGAATTCCTATGACACAAAATCTGGTTAGAATCGGCTGAGGCGGCCCGTCCTACCACAACCGAATACAACATGGAAAAAAATCCAATCCCGCAAGAATCGCTTCAGCATGACAATCTATAGGAAATCTATAGGAAATCACTCCATTTGTCAACCGAACACAACATGGAAAAAATCCAATCCCGCAAGAATCGCTTCAGCATGACAATCTATAGGAAATCTATAGGAAATCGCTCCATTTGTCATGACAATCTATAGGAAATCTGTAGGAAATCTATAGGAAATGACAATCTGGAAATCTATAAGAAATGATAATCTATAGGAAATCTATCAAAGCTAAATTCCATTCACTAATTCATGTCGCACTTGACAATCTATAGGAAATCGCTCCATTTGTCATGACAAACTCCATATTTCGAAACTATGGCTCGAGGGACAACTTCAGTAAAAACATGGAAATTTCGTAGCTTCCTTTTCTCATCTTTCTTTCTGTACTATATTGTTAGTAATATTAGTATAATATTCCAAGAAGCATAATCATTGTTGCACTGTACAACATCGACATGTCCAAATACAAAGATGAATAGGCATATATATATATATATATATATATATATATATATATATATATATATATTGCTAATATTTCACTAAGCAAGGGATTAATCCAATATGTGACGTATGCAGCAAGAATGTTTTGATTGCAATACACCTGAAAACAAGGTCATGTGTGGAGTACTTCGAAAGCAACAAGAAACCCTAGGAAGAAGAGAATCTTCAAAGCAATATCAACATTGCACAAATCAATTTAAACAGTATTTTGAATGTTAATAATTCCTTTTTCTCGACAATTTTGAGAAAGACAATTTTTACAAAATCGACTACGTCGTTCACCATCCTTCCCAAAAAGAGTAATAGAACAATGTGGCTTCTTTGAGAGATTATCTATTCAAATTGTTAATCCATTTTATTAAGCTAATGGCTAGTCTATAGTCACGAATTGTCGTGACTAATATTTCGAGTGAACCACCTAGGATTTGGCTAATGGATTACTAAGCCAAAACTTAGCTCGGGCTCTCACAAACTCATACCAATTCGCGACTTAAATTTAAGTTCTTAACAGGCAAATGATTTTTTAATTAAGAATCGCCACTAATCTATTGGTGGGTCGATTAGAAACCTAAGTAAAGTAATAAGAGATTTACTTTATCTTATAAAGCAAAGATTGTGAGTTCGGGAACTTGATTATACTAGATTTCTCTAACGCCCTTCTAGTACCTTTCCCTTTTATTTTGAAAAAATGTTTTGCGGACAGCTTGAATTGATTTTAATTTACCTCCCTCTAACATCTAACATATGAGGTGATCATGCGGATGCGTAAACCACCAATTTAACATCCAAGAAAAGCAATGAATAAATTGCAGAACTTACCTCGTAACAACAAAAGTTAGATCATAATTCACATTGACAGTTCTAGATATGACTTCTAATTAACACGCAATTACTTTTTTTTACTTATTTAATGAGAATCATGTTTTATGCAATGTATTATACTAATCTGACATGAAATAATATGACATAGCAATATGACCTAAGCTACATGACGAAAGTGGAATATTTTGTGTTTTCTTAATGAGCATGCAACCTATCCTAGAGAATGAAATTTAATTTATTTAAAGACAAAATTTTGGTATTTTCTATGAAATTCGAAATTAGAAAATTGTGAAAATTATCTATCCAAATTAAGATATCATCCAACTTATATTAAGAATTAGGTTATGTCAAATCTTAATTTAAACTAGGACATTATCTTAACTTGATAATCCCTAACCTAAAATACAACCTATCTAGGAAAAAAAGATCTAAATTTAAAAATTAAACATGAAATCTTATCCTAATATGCAATGATATGCAATGATGTGCAAAGAATGTCCTCATTCTAGTTCTTTTTCTTTTTCTTTTTCATGAAATTCGAAATTAAAATTGACACATAATTAAACGTGCAATTTAAATTTTTTAAAAACAAAAAACTAACATCCTAGATGAATGCATTTTTTTGGATTTTTATTTCCAAAATTCGAAATAACTAAATTTCCTATACTAAATATGCAAAATAACCCTAAAACAAGCAATGAACCTAATCTAACTCAAATTTTTTTGGGTTTTCTTTTATGAGAACAAAACCAATTCAAATGACCCGACAACAAATCAAGCAAGATAAGGTTGATATTCATAAATTGATCCTTTTTTTCGTTGACCTTTGACTTTTTTTTAAAAAATAAACCTCCACCTCTCTTCCCTCGTGAACCGACGTGCTCTTATAATGAGTCACCTTCCTCTGTCGTCTTCTTTCCTTTGGAGTTGTCTAATTCAGATCACGTGGCCATGGGTTTTCCTGACTTGGTGTATCCTCGACTTTAGCCGACAGGTTGTGATAATGGGACAAGCGGCGAGGGGCTGGTAGACAATGCGAAGCTGGCTTCGATCAAGAGGGCCTCGACCGTCTCTGCTGTTCACTCTTTTGTTCATGTATTATCGTCGACCGTCTCTGCTGTTCACTCTTTTTTTTTTTTTTTTTTTTGCCGACTTTCACCGTGGAGAACATGAGTTTTTTTTTTTTTTTTTTTTGGCCATGTGTCCCCCTTTTTCTGTAGTGTAGCGACCCTTTTATAGGTCAAGGATTAGGGTTTTATTTTCTTATTCAAATCAATATCCACGAAATTTTTTTCTAAACACAATATTTCTTTTTATTTTCCACATCTCTTCTAGATTTCCTTTGCAAAAAATGAATATTCTCCACCGATTTTATCACATATCACTAAAGATTCAAAATTGCAATATGATTTTTCTCAAATTTGAAATATTGCAAAGATGAGCTCGTCATATCTCTCCGAGGATACGAGCTTTGGACAATTTGCTCTCTTCGTGGGCTTAGTCCGACTTGTCAATTTTTTGGTGAGGCCCACATTTTTTATGATTTGAGCCACGTGATCTGCGGTGGATCAAGTTTGGATAAGAATCTGCCTCTATTTGGTGGCCCTTTTCGTTTTTGGGAGGGAAGCTTTGTTTGGCTAAATTGATTTTCAGTTTGCTAATAAGGTACTAGGAAAGGGATTAAAGCAAATACCAAGCAACAAGGTATAAAAATCATATAAAATTCAAAATCCAACGCATGAAATACGATTCTTTTAGAGCGCTTAAGTAATCCCATCGGTTAGCACTTACTGCAATCCTTTGTGTCCCATGGATCTAAATCCTTCATTTGCGTGGTATTTCTCTAGACGACTGAAAATATTTCAATCATTGATGTCTATCTCATTCACATGCATCAATAATTGAGACGAGATTGATCAGATACAAATCGAAGCATCACATTCTTATCCTAGTCATGCTACATTAAAAGAATGACGAACGCAAGACGCCCCTCAAATGACAACAAAAGAGTCATCATTGACACAAAAAAGAAGAGTTCAACACGACTAGAGAGTAAAACTAAGTGTGTAGACAACTAGTATAAACTTGCGAGCTTGTGGAAGTAAGAAAGAACAAAAGAAATCTTCTCAATATAACTAGAAAAAACTATTTTCCAAAGTTGTCCCTTTCTGAAATGAGTTAAGCATTTATATATAAGGGTGTCAAAACCAAACTGAAACTAGAACCAAACCGAATTTAGCTTAATGTTTGGGTGTTTTCAGTTTGGTTTGGGTTCCGATTTGGATAATAAAAAATAACCATTTCTTTTATTCTTGTTTGAATAGTTTCGGTTCAGTTCAGTAGTTGAATATCCCCCATCTTCTTAATTTTACAATTTACACAATCTCTCTCCTTTGTTACTAAACATCTTCTTAATATTACAAATAAGAAAACTGAAAAATCAAAGTGAGTTTTTTATTTGGGTTGTATTGTGTTTAGGTCACAATTCAGCGCAAAGTCAATGCACACCCAAATAGTTTGGTTTTTCTTGAAAATTCAAGCTGAACCGAACCATTGACATCCTTATATATACTAAAGAAATCCTAATTTTAGTAAATAAAATTTGAAATTAAAAGAAACAACAAATGGACCGAAAACCCACAAACAAACGGATAGGTCCAGAAATTAAAAAGTAGTTCAAACCCAGAGAAAAGATGTTTGGGGTGTAAAACAACTTAAAATGGGCATCCACCTTTGGGCATAGTGCATCTTCTGAACTAACGATTCCAGATCGGTATCATGGTCTATATAACTCCTCCCAAGTCAAAAGTTATGCCGTGTTTATCCCAAGATGTATGAATTCTTGTCCTAGATTTACCTAGATTTTTGTTGCTCCAAGCGCTCTAGAATGTGTTCAGCAACCGCATTCACAATCAACCTTCTTGTCGCTAGCTAGGCCATCATCCATGATGAGATGGTCATCGATTACATTGATGGATCAGAAGGGGTGGAAACAGGAATGTTCTAAAGGGGGAGGAAGAAGAAAAATCCGGTGCCTTGGATGATACTGTATTTCAACTTGCTCTCGCTTTTCTGTAATTAACAAAGTTCACACCAACCCACAAACCGAAAACTTTCAATGCGCATGCATTACATATAACACGCCCTCTCTCATGTACGCTCCCTACTGTTTGACGAAATACCTAGCTTAGAAAACAGTGATAACTAATCGGGAATTGACCAATTCAAAAGTCTCTGGGATATGATTTTCTTCACATTCTTGTTTGTATGGCCCACGATACTTTAAGGATCCTGCAAAAGTCTCTCATAATTCATGGAAAAAACTGCTGTAACCAGGCCCCTTTGATTGAGTGGGGGACGAAGACCCTCGCGTGACGACCGCCCTGCTCTTTCATGGAAAGTCGCCTGTCTTTGAAGATATTCATGTCCCGTTGCAGTTTTGCTCGTGCAGGATTTATGAAAATACAAAGACATTGATGCTAGTCTCTCATGGTTAGATGATCGACGCAAGTGTCCACCAAACAGGAATATATAATAATTACCGGCGTCATCGTATCTATGATGAAGGAACCATTGCGCCCCTAGAAATGTCGTCGGTATAAAATTCTGGGACAATTGCAATGATGAAGTGTTGTGGATGTTTCATATTGATTGCCGGCATCGCATAAGAATATATTAGTTGTCATGATAAAGTCGCTTACTTGTGTTTACTTTGAGACAATTATGATCGACATACTTGTATAATTTGCCTAATTGGTACAGTGCAGATGGTTGAATGATTTAGTAAAATAAAAAATTTCATGATTAGATTAGTGAAATGTCTTTACGATATATTATATTGAGTTTGGACAAAAAAAATATTTGAAGGTGGAGGATCAAGGTCAGTTGATAGCAAATGGCGCAAATCTGAAAATGAATATGGTTATGTGGTTGCATTAGAGAATATGATTATGAAGAAGTTATTTTAGTGTGGATTAGGATTTCAACGAAATAGTTTGTTTCATACTGTAACCTGGGTACCAAAGATGAAATATTTTAGCGAAATTAGAGTGCATTTGTTCCCCAAAAAAAGAATGATTGGGAAAAAATATTTACCTAAAAATAATTACAAATATTGTTTACAAAAATAAACGAATGAATAAAATTTTCATCATTCATGAAAATGTGTAAATACAATTTAATTGTCGATAATGAGACATTTTTTTATTGATTAATCTTTATTATTCCCTTGCCAGGAGAAAGAAAAGGAAAAACAACCAGCTCAAGTTGGATTGGGGTTGGTCTTGCTCGGCCTTTTTCCCTAATAACGTAGCCAATTAAGTTCAATTGTTCAACTAACAAGGATCGACCACATAAAAGCTCTTATATGTGGATACCTAGCATTGGGCTACATCAATGGCTTGGTAAAATTTTGTTCTTCAAATTTTAAGAAATAATTAGACTTTGCATCTCCAAGTAAAAACATATAATTAGACTTTGCATGCCATGCCTCATGTTGACACCTCAATTTTTATTATGTTTATTAATAAAGTTTTTATTTATTTTGTCTTTTTCGAAATAATAAGCAAATAACAAAAAACCGAAAAAACAATAAAAACAAGAAAAAAAAAAAAGAAAAGCAAAAATTGGCAGCCCCCCTCTTTTTCTCCCTCTCGCCGGCCCAAGCCCAGTTTTCTTTTCTTCTCGGCCCGGCCCCTCACTTCCTTCTTCTTCCTTCTTCTTCTTCCTTGCACCTTCCTTCTCCGCCTCTGTACTTCACGCGCACAGAAGACGACGATGCACACGAAGGACGGCCTACGGCCGAGGAGAGTAGGCCGACGTCGGCCGGAGAAGATAAGATCACGAGCGCCATCAATGCCAAGCATGCTTCGCTGGATGAGCTCGGATGGGACGCCGGTTCGGCCGAGGAGAACCGCTCGGCGCGCGAAGGGGACCGGCGGTCGAAGCTCCGTCGACCGGATTTCGTCGCCTATAAATAGAGGAGCACCTCCGTCGACGATCGGCATCGCAAGCTCGGAGATCCTTCACCGAGAGACATCGGGAAGGATTGAAGGGCGAGCGAGGAGAGAGCTCGAGTCGCGAGCTCAGCCCACCCTCCACCGAGAGACTTCGGGAAGGCGGGCGGCAAGCGACCTCGAGAAGGTCGATCCGGCCGGTGGAGGCTCGGATCGGCCCGAGTGAGAGAAGATCGAGGCCGAGGAAGGTCCGGCCGAGGTCTACGCCGCAGATCTGGTTCCTTTTTTTGCTTGTTGTGGTTGCCGCCGAACGCCGTTCGCCTCGGCCAAGTCCCGACGACGCCGTTGCCTCGAAGGGTTTGTTGTCGTGTTTCCCCACCCGCGAAGCCGTTGCCGTGATCGATCCGCCGAAGCCGTGGCAGATCGGGAAGCTGGGTTGCCGCCGTCGTTGCCTAGTCTCGCCGTCACCGTCATTGTTCGCCGCGACCTCCACCATCGCGAACCGTCCTCCCGCCGTCGCCGTTCCTGTTCAAGAAAAGGTAAAAAAGGCCGTTTTCCGTTGACCTAGCCGTCGTCACCGTCACCGTTGTCGTCGCCGTCGTAGTCACCGCCGCCGTTGTCACCTTCGTCGCCGCCGTTGTCACCTTCGTCGTCGCCGTCGTAGTCGCCGTCGCCGCCAAGCACCTCGGTTCCCCCTTCGGCGCCGCGGATTCGCGAACCCTAGGGTTTGCGATTTCCGGGTCGTCGAATCGGATCCGGATCTCGGAATCGGGTAGGGTTCCGCGAGATCGGGGGCGGCGGGAGTCGGGTCGCGGTCGGGTCGGATCCGGGTAGGGTTCGCGGGGAGTCGGGTCGTGGAGCGGACTGTCGGGCCAGGTTGTCGGGTCGGGCCGGGTGTCCCGAACACCCGGCCACGACGCCGTTTTAGGTTTGTTTTTTTTTTTTTTTTTTTTTTTTTTTTTTTTAAAAGAGGAAAAAATCGAGTCGGGCCCGCGTTGCGGGCCCGTCCGCATTTTGGGTCGCCGACCGGGTCGGACCCAACCCGCGGATCCGACCCGGGTCAGTTTTTATTATTATTTTAATATAAAAATATTATTTTAAATAAATAAATAATAAATATTTTATTTTATTTTTTAAAAAAATCAAAAATATCCAAAAAATATTTTAATTCCAGAAAACCGAAAATGTTTTAATTTCCAGAAAATCGAAAAATAATAAAAAATGATAAAAGTATTTTATTTTAAAAAAAAATCAAAAAAATCAAAAAATGTTTTATTTTCCAAAAAATGTCAAAAATCCAAAAAAAGCCAAAAATTCATGAAAAAGCCAAAAATGTCAAAAATTTCAGAAAAAGCCAAAAAGACTTGTATTTTCCCAAAAATCCCAAAAAATCCCTTTGATGTCCAAAAAATTAGAAAATGACTCAAAAATGTTTTTCCTCCAAAAAATGCATGGAAAATCCCTCGAACATCCAAAAACCTCGGGGTTTAAACAAGATTAGGTACCGAAAGGGCATTAGTGATTAACTAGTGTAATCAAGTCCCCGATCCTAATTTCTCTGGTTGCGCAGAGTGAGTATTTCTCCCGATACTTCACTTGGGTTTCTAATCAACCCACCCCAAATCGATTAGTGGCGACTCCATTTTAAAATTGATTTACGGGTTAAAAACTTGAACCATTAAGTTGCGAATTGGTGGACTTGGGAGAGTCCGGGCATAACTAATTTCAGCCGAGCCATTAGCCTCTTTAGGCGCCGTACCCGATTGCGGGCGCCGGAAAAAAGAGGTCGCGACAGCTTGGCGACTCCGCTGGGGACTTTGAGGACTTAGGCCATTTTATCTTTGTTTAAATGCTTTGCTGACTTGGATTTTTTTTCTTATGCAGGGTAATAGTCTAAAGTTTTTTATTCTGTGAAAATAAAATGTTTTGTGATTATAAACTGCTGTGCATCCTTAAAATGTTTTAGCACTACACATGGCACACACAACCCGGCCGCCGGACCTGGGCCGCCATAGGATTTCTAGGATGGTGTTAAGAAAGATACGACCTCGAACGCGAGACTGCGATGTAGAGGTTGCCTTTCTTTTCCCCGAATTTCTTAGCCGAGGTTAAGAGGGTATCTTTTTGCTAACGCGAGACTGCGATGGGCGGATACCTTTTTAATTTCATCAAGCCTTCGAGTTAGAAATCGAGCCACACGTCCCATGCGCATGTCTTTGTGCTTGCCATTTTTCTTTAAAAGCAAAGTGATTTCTTTACTTTTACTCGGTCTTTTATTTGGCCCATGGCAATGTAGGATAAAATTTTCAAGTCCCGGTTTATATGTGATGGGGAAAGACGATATCCAGTTCATTCCTGCTCCCAAGACGGAGCTCTTCGGATGGTGGGGTCAATTAGATCGGTTGCCCGGGGAGCGTGTGAAGGCCAAAATTGGTCATCTCCTATCGTTGATCCAAATCACTTGTTCGTCCGAAGTCATACAAGCCATGGCACATTTTTGGTGCCCGAAGACAATTACTTTTATATTCGGTAGGTTTGAGCTAACCCCAACCCTGGAAGAATACAGCATCATCACTGGAATGCCTCTTGAGAAAAAGCTTGTCAAGCCATCGATAGGCGCCCTCCCATGGCGCGGGTTAGCACGACTTTTAGGAACTGAAATCCATGTCATGAGACAAATTCTTGAAGGCAACCATAATACTTGCCCACTAGAATTTATGAATGCTGTTTCCAAAATCAGCCTATGACCCGAAAAAGTGAGATTTTCCTCCTAGCCTTTTTCGGACTCATCATCTTCCCCCATCAAAGAAATGCCATAACTCCCAAGATGGCATGGATAGTTGATCGAGATCTTAAGAGGGGGAATTATGTCAACATGATTTTAACTGAAACATTCTTGTCTTTTAATCGTTTTAAAGACAACTCGGAGAAAATCATGCGAGCCTCTCCTGAAATTTTACAAGTCTGGTTCTTTTCTCACCTAAGCGAATTTCGAGACTTCATGCGATCGCCCGAAACAAACGCTTTTGAAAATCCATTACAAAAATTTATGGTTTTAGGACCGTACATTCCCAATCAAAGCTGTTTAAATTGGGTAAGCTTCCTAAGAGACCCGGCTCCTGAGGCATTCCAATGGTGTGCTGGTTGGTTCCATGAAAAGAGGGCTCGCTTTGCTTACATGCGCACCCGCCCAATTCCGTTGCTCGGTCTCACCGCGCCATTCCCTACTACCCGTATCGGGTAGCACGGCAATATGGAGCCCTTCGGAGATCCCACCGCCTTTCAAGATGATGGTCCCTCCAGTTCTTTTCGACACGAGTCATGACTATGAATTTGAAATTTCTACCGTTGAGGAAACTGGGACAAGTGCCATCGCAAAAGGATTGTGATACCCGAAGGGCTTGAGGGAGAAGAAAAAGCCCACCACGCCTCAATGTCCTACATCCACAACCATTGTATCCCGACAAGGTGGAAGCCATCAGTTCCTCGCTCAATCAGAGAGAGTAGCCCGCACGAGCAAGCAGAGCTCATGGAGAGGGATTTGGGAATGGACTGGATACACACCTCAGAGCCAGCCCAAGGAAGCAGGCATCCTCGCAAGAGCAAGGCTCCCCGTCGCATATAAATTGGGAATCATGTGCCCCTTAGTGTAAATAGTGTGAAAGTTTTGTCCCATTGTTTAGGGACTTTTGTTTAATATCTAGTATTTTATTCTTGTCATTTCAATTTCAAGTTCTAGATGTTAAAAGTCTGCGGTCTATAAAATCCTCTTTTGATGAATGAAAAAGCGGTTAGACCATTGCCATGGGTCAATTTTTGTTTACTCTCGTGCTCATTCATTATTTTCATAACGACAGGTAATTATGAATCGTCGGCCACCACTCGTCCGTGAATGGCCTCATCCAATAGGGGTTGATCGAAATGATGTACGAAATCGCCTCATTAACATTGAAGATGGCGTAGGACAAATGTCCATTGTCCTTCAACAACTCTCAAGACAAATGGAATCCACTCAAGTCGAACCCAACTCGTAGTTGCCTTAAGCACCGTCATGACGCCCGTAAATTTACCGAGAAAATAGCCGGTATCATGGGCAATTTGAAAGGATCATGAAAAAGTTAAACCAGGTGCGGGGCAGAATCCCATGGACCTTTCCAATTATGCCGGTATTGAGATTCCTGAAAAACTCAAAGCACCTGAATGCGAAAGGTATGCTGATACCTCACGCCCAGAGGCCTACTTACAGGCCTACCTGGTCCGAAGGATGATTCAATTGTACCAATCAAACTTGACTGGCCCTGCCTTGCGATGGTACATTGTCAGGAAGATTAGTCCCCTTAAAACCTGGAGGGAATTAACTCATGTCTTTCACCAAGAGTATAATATTGACATCACCCCTAACATCACCTCGCCTTACGAAGAGCCGATGATCGCGAGCACGATGAGTCGTTAGTTGCCGAAATAGGAGAGAAGCGTATCAATGAAGCATTGCATAATAAATGGGCAGCTAAGCAGCATCCTATTACTGGAAAATTTTCCACTAGGAAAGGCAAGGAGCCTTTGTACGAGATCATGGACTCGAGCACTGTTCAAGAGCGGGGCACAATCGGGACAACTCCCCAAGCTTACTCCAAGAGCTAGGGTCCAAAGAATACCAATCCCTATCAACCTAGAAAGTGAATCGAGAGCGACACTCTAATATCTCCCACTTCCCTGGATAGGATCGAGCGGCAAAACGAAGGGCCTTACTCAAAAGGTCGGACCGGGAGGCAAGAAAAGAAAGCCCAAGCGAGATAGATTCAGCATCTACCGACGAGCCATCGCACCAAAGCTTTGGACATTCCCAAGAATACAGCTTTGAAGGCCACCATCCTCTAGAATATAACCATTCCCGGCCCTAGAATACAATCCCAAGGACTTCCAACGTTATTTTAATAATGAAACGACGATTCATCGTATAACTGTTTCATACTCTCATCCGGGGATGAAGGTCCGTCAGAAGAGGAAGCATACGTTTTTATCCGCTACGATCCTAACGAAGTACTAAGCTTGTCCTCTGACCATGAGGATAGCTTCAATACTTCATTCTCATTTGGGAATTTTGACCAAGAAGAAAGCAATGGGGTAATCTCGGTAGAGTCCAACTCTCCTGAAACAAGAAAATTCACCACTACAACGAATATGCAGTGGGAAAACCAGTGGCCTAACCGGGATACATCAAGCACGTCTTACACTCATAGGATCATGACCCCTGGAGAGATGTGGATACCTAACCTCCGCAAATATAACGGCATGACTTGCCCCGTGGCCCACTTGCGTACCTCCATGCGAAATGAGTCGGTACTATGGCCCGATGTCGTTCACAACTCGGGCCTTCCAAGAAAGTCTTACGGGGTCCGCATTGCAATGGTTCGTCACAGCGAGATATCAGCCTCATGAGAGATTGGAATGAGCTGTCTTCGCATTCCCGCTTCGATATCAAAGCCGATTGGGACCGAAGTACCTTGTCGAACTTGGTTCACTTTAGAAGAAGACCAATGGAGGATTTTCAAGCATATGCAAGGAGGTGGGAAGCTTTTATGATGCAAACCTACCCTCAGCTGGCCGAAGAAGAAATGATAAAGCTGTTCATAGGAGCTTTACCCCGCAAGCATCGCTGTTGGTTGCATGGGTTGCATTTCCGTAGCTTCAATGAAGTGGTCCTCTCATGCGAATACTTCGAGTCTACTGGAGGCGAGGAACTCAAAGGCGCTTGATTTCAAAACCAGCACTATCAAAGTGCTCCTTTTCATAGGAGTTTTCATGGGTGTTGCTCGTTTTTGTAATTTCATATTTCTTATCTTGTCTGGTGTGCTACTGTTGTATTTTCCATTCCAAGTACTCTATTGTATAGTTCTAATGTTTTGTTTTAAAAGCATGAGGCGGTACTCCAAACCAGCCCAGTGATGTTATCCAACCATGAAAAGAAAATATCATCCAAGGAGAATACGAGGGCCGGGCTTCCTCATGCTTTTTCTCCCCAAAGACGTATTTTGAAAATAAAAAATATTTCATCACCCGAAATTTTTTGTTAAAACAAGATGATAAATTTGTCTTTCTCGACCCATTCACTTCATGTCTCGAGAAGATCATTCCCATCCCCTTTGACTTAGTGTGACATGGGGCATTTGAAGCAAACGCATCGGCGAACTCACCAAATTCAAAGACACCCCGCCAAGAAAACAGGGGCAAATAAAAAGAATCATCCTACACCAAAAGAGGGTAAGTCTTATCCTCTGAATATAATTTGGAAATGATGTATTCTCTCTTCTTTTTACAGGATACAAAAGATGAGATGTAATAGGTACAGCCATAGAGTTGAGATCGAAGCATCCATGACATACCTCACTCCCGCCCACTCCATCCTAAGCTAAAAGACTATCTTGTCGCACGACGCGCCCAAATGGGTAGATGTTACAGTATCAACTTCAACATAAGGAAGGAGTTCATCCTCTTCCTTTTAAGTGATTACTTGTCAACGGGGAGAAAATCTAGACAGTCAAGGCGATCTATGGCCCCACACCCCGGACAATGACTTTGGAATCTAGAAGCTTCACTCCGACGCATGCTCTCCCAAGAAGTAATTGCCATAAGAGAATTGAAGATTTTGATTGTCCATCTCGAGATTCCATAGAAGCTTGAGGTACATGACTTTGCCCAATGGCCATATAGTCAAAAACAGAAGAAAAATTCCGCGAAAGGAAGGCGTTGAAGATAAATCGACAAACCATCAATCATACATACATGGCCATGAGTGAGGAAGGCCAATCGAAAGAAATATCAAATTGTGCCAAGACGAAAAGGCCGTCATCGACATTCAAATATCCCTAGGAGTCAAGCAAATACAAACTTTGGAGAAGAGTGATTTGGTATCGTTTCCAATACTCCCGATGTCGAACTCACTCTTGACATATTTTCTCCTATTGACGGGAAGCATAGGATTCAAGAAACAAGCTTAATGATTAATTTAGACAAATCAAATGACCCGTATCGATTTACCTAACTTGGTATGAAAGGACGTGTCGTCCGGGAGCCGGTTCGGTTAAATAAAAAAAGAAGTGCCCTACGGACACCGTCGGCGCCTCTAGCCGAGTGGTATCCGGGAAGAAGCAAAACGGTCCGAAGTCGGGGGATCGAATCCCCGACGCGGCAGTTAGCCGCTTGGTAAAAAAAAAAAAAAAATAATAATAATAATTTTTTTCTTCCCTTGCACTTGCAAATTACGAGAGAAGAGGTGACCTAATGAAGCAAAAGACATAAGACTTCGTGACCTACTTGCACTTCAAGTCCATCCAATCATCTGCAAACCGGTGAAGGGTAATTCGGTATCGTTTCCATTACTCCCACTATCCGAACTCGCTTTTGACGTATTTTCCCTATTGACGAAAACATTGGGAATCTAAAACCAAACTTGATGGTCAATATTGGCCAAGTGAGGTTCGTGGAAATGACCCGCATCAAATTCGCCGGCTTCGTGTAAAGGGACACGTCATCCGGGAGCCAATTCGAGAGAATAATCGACCTAACGAAGCAAGGGACATAGGACTTTGTGTCCCCCTCTCACTTCGGGATCACCCAATCGTCCGCAAACCGGTGAAGGATAAAGTTGTATCGCTTCCAATTATTCGACTCTTAAAAGAGTTCATGACTAACACATTCCCTCTTGTTTGTTGCGGGATCACTTTGTCAAAAGCAAGGATAACGAATCGATGAGAAACATGTCTTGTTTGTTGCGGGATTACCTAACAAAAACAAAGATAATAAATCAATGAGAGGCATGACAAACTCTCCTAAATGAAATGGCGTCTTGAGTAATTGTCAAAGCAAATGACAGAAAATCTTCAGGCCTCAACTCACATTTGATTTTGGCCAAACTAATTGATCTACTTGTACATCTTCTCTTCTGCGGGGGCAAAAGCGAGATGCCCGACCAGATTCTCAATCCTTGGCTGATCATTCATGTGTCATATCCCTAATCAATAGGGATAACCATCGACACTCATTTGTGAATAACCCTTTGTAAATAACTCTTTTGATGTCCAAATTTCAACACATTTGTGAATACCATTTCACCAAGCAAACACCCCTAAAGCTGTTGATAAGTTTTTCTTGAGTAAAAAGTCATTCATTTATTTTGAGGGTACAAACTCTATCACATCATACACTGCATGCCTTTTCCAAATGGATTTTTGCATAATGATTTTGTCTATCTAGATCACTAATTCCATCAAGGACTATTAGAATAGACAGCTAAGTGAAGAATACAAGATTCATTGAGCATGCTGGATAAGGCGCGTCAGAATGATGAAAGGCAAGCCATATCCTACACACAGTCCCCCATCTATACACTTGTGAGATGAGTGCAGAAGATTCCATGGCTGCAGGGTAAAGAGTTCTCTCGCGAATGGTACGATAACCAAAATAGTGAGAGGCATTCCATCGCTCACCCCATTGAGCCCCATACACCGACAAATTTCTGCTATACTCCCGTCAAAGAACCACCCCACACTTTGGGGCAAGTCGAAAGCAAGTCGGCATCACAAGGTGAGAAAGGGGATAGAAATTTTCTTGCTTGCACTTGCATCAATCTTCGAGTGTCTTTATTGCATATGAACACTCGCGTTAATTTAAGTGCCTTAGAGTCATGAAGAGCAATTCCTTCTTTACGCACTTGTATTCATTGTACAACCCAAGTGAGTCTGTAATTTTACCCTCACATCGAGACAAAGCAGAAATTATTGTCATAGCCTGAGCGCCGGTTGAAGATGAAGACTCAAGAGTCTAATAACGGTGCTTCGATTAAACTTGTCAAGATCAGCTCTCAAGCAACAAGAATAAAAAATGGGCATAAAAAAGCGTGTACCTGGTAAAAGCAAGGTCAATGCCCATAAATGATGAAATGAAATAAAAATAGGGGCATGAAAAAGCGTTAAAGGTGCCCATAAATGGTAAAAGCAAAGGCCAATGCCCCCGGTCAAAAATACAGCCAAGAAAAGTTGTTGTTGTGGTCCATAGAATCTCCATCGACAAGAAAGACTAGTGACAAAGGCCAAGACAATCACCAACTCTCACCCTCTTACATGTGAGCCAAGACTACGTTACATTCCCATTGTAAAAGTCTCTTCGGACTAGGGGCACTTCAATTAACGTAGGATTTCATGTGTCAATAAGCATCGCTCGAAGAAGTACGAGCAAGATTACTCTATCTCTTTTCGCAGGATTCTTGACTTCCAAGCCCGGAGACAATTGTGCGGCACTCCATTCATAAGCCTTGACCTTGATGATCCCCTTCGATGAGCCGCTGGCCAAGACTTCATCACAGTTTCAACAAAGACCTCTCACATTGGTAAAGTCGTACCGTTTGCGAGAATACTCAGACCCCTGCTGACATGATGACAGTGAGAAGTGTGGTCCTTATAAATCCTGCATCAATGGTCGGGATAGCCTTTTCCATGAGAGTGAGCGAAAAGTCCTTTCGACGAAAGTCCCTCATCTGGCATGCTCAAGACATCTACATTCTGAATAAAGGTTGTTTTTCAAAATCTTCCCCAGTGGAATTCGAATGATACAAAGCAGACAAAGTTGTCATGCATGAATCTCATTTGAACTCATGAATTTACAGTGTATACAATCATGTGTGCATATTGTACAAATAGCAGACATACTCTCAGAGATCAGAGATATTGCTAGGTAAGCATATCTCTATCCCCATTTGTCTTAAAGTACCTATCACTTGTCCGGTACTCTCTTATTGACACTTGACCTATTCGAGTTGTCTCTTGAGTTTGGATGCTTGCAATTGTCTAAGTATCCCATTGTCTTTGAGTACCGGCCATTGTTCGGATACTCCTTTTCCCGACACTCGATCTGTTCGAATTGTCCCTAGAGTATTGATACTTGTGACTGACCAAGTATCCATTTATCATTGAATATTTGCGACTGTCAAGGCATCCCCCTACTTTCGAGTGCCTGTCGCCACTTAAATGCTCCCCCTGTTGATTCTTAACCTATTCAAACTGTCTTCAAAATTCGGATACTCATGACTGACCAAGTATCCCTTTATCGTTGAATACCTGCTGCTGTCTAGGTATCCCTCTTGTCTTTGAGTACCGGCCACTATTCGGATACTCCCTTTTCCTGACACTCGATCTGTTCGAGTTGTCCCCCAGAGTATTGATACTTGTAACGATCAAGTATCACTTTATCGTTGAATACCTACTCAGGTATCCCAATATCGTCAAGTACCCACCGTTGTCCGGTATTTCCTTTTCATGACACTCAACCTGCCCGAGTTGTCCCCAAATTATATAGTAGCTGTTCAAGCATTCCATTGCTTTGCTTGGCACCGCCGTCCAGGTATGCTTTCTAGCACTTAGACCAGCCTGAGTGGTCCCAGATCATATCATTAAATACTTGTGTTTATCCAAGAATTCCAGTACTTTGTACACCTGCGGCTACCCAGGTGTTCTAGCCCTTTTAAGTGCTGCGGCGGCATCCGGTAAGCCTCATGCTACATTCAAGTTTATGTTGCCGGAGGTGGGAAACCTTCATGAATATCCAAGGTACGTCCTCGATATTCCCCATTACCAGGAGGTGAGAGACCTTCATGAATATCCAAGGTACGTCCTCGATATTCTCATTACCAGGAGGTGAGAGACCTTCATGAATATCCAAGGTACGTCCTCGATATTCTCATTACCAGGAGGTGAGAGACCTTCATGAATATGCGGGGCACGTCCTCGATATTCCCCATTACCAGGAGGTGAGAGACCTTCACGAATATGCGAGGCACGTCCTCGATATTCCCACATTACCGGAGGTGAGAGACCTTCACGAATATGCGAGGCACGTCCTCGATATTCCCATTACCGGGAGGTGAGAGACCTTCACGAATATTCGGGGATCCTCGATATTCACGTCCTCGATATTCCCAATTACCAGGAGGTGAGAGACCTTCACGAATATTCGGGGCACGTCCTCGATATTCCCATTACCGGGAGGTGAGAGACCTTCACGAATATCTCGGGGCACGTCCTTGATATTCCCAATTACCGGAGGTGAGAGACCTTCACGAATATCTCGGGTACGCCCCTCGATATTCCTATTACCAGGAGGTGAGAGATTTTCACGAATATCTTAGGTACGCCCTCGATATTCCCTAATCACCAGGAGGTGGGAGACCTTCACGAATATGCGAGGTACGTCCTCGATATTCGCAATTATCAAAAGGTGAGGGACCTTCATGAATATCCCAGGTACTCCTTCGATACCTGCGAACGCCAGGTATCCTTCAAGAGTTTGTATTTGTAATTATCCAAGTACTCTTTCGACACCTGCAAGCAATCAGGCACTCCTTCGACGTCTGCGAAAATCCAGGCACCCTCCAAGAGTTTGTACTTGCGATCATCCAAGTACCCCTTCGACGCCCGCAAAAAGGCCCAAATATCCTCCAGTTTAGTACTTGTAAATATCCGGGTACTCTTTCAATGCTTGTGAATGTCCAGGCACCCCCACAAATCGATGCCCTGAGAAAGGTCGGTGCATCCTCCCGAGAAAGGTCGGGTTCCAACTGGTGTCTTCGACAGAAGTCAGACACCCCACAAATCGATGCCCTGAGAAAGGTCGGTGCATTCTCCCGAGAAAGGTCGGGTTCCAACTGGTGTCTTCGACAGAAGTCAGACACCCCACAAATCGATGCCCTGAGAAAGGTCGGTGCATTCTCCCGAGAAAGGTCGGGTTCCAACCAGTGTCTTTGACAGAAGTCAGACACCACAACAAATATGATGCCCTGAGAAAGGTCGGCGCATCTCCCGAGAAAGGTCGGGTACCAACTGGTGTCCTCGATACAGATCGAGGCACCCACAAGTGATGCCCCGAGAAAGGTCGGCGCATCTCCCGTCAAGGCGACCGAAGAAAGGTTCGGGTCCTAGACAAACCAACTTATTGCTCTAACAGGCGACCGAAGAAAGGTTCGGGTCCTGGAAAAGCAATTTCCAGTCAAGGCGACCGAAGAAAGGTTCGGGTCCTAGACAAACAACTTATTGCTCTAACAGGCGATCAAGAAAGGTTCGGGTCCCGGAAAAGCAATTTCCGATCAAGGCGACCGAAGAAAGGTTCGGGTCCTAGACAAATCACTTATTACTCCAATAGGCGACCGAAGAATGGTTCGGGTCCTGGAAAAGCAACCTCCTCATATTACCAGGTAAGATGACACCTTGATACTTGCCAAACTCGGGGTTTACACCCTATCTCACTCACTCCCGGTAAGTAACTACGGGTATCTTCTTATATCTGTCTTAGTATATGTAAAGTTATATTGCTCTTTTTTTCCGCATAGAATAATAGGTCCCAAATAAAATATAATTTGCTACGCATGCATGGATAAAATTGAGGCATCGGTCTGTCTTTGAATGCAACCTCTCGCAAGCTCACCTTCAAAGAGGGGCAGGCTTGTTGACACCTCAATTTTTATTATGTTTATTAATAAAGTTTTTATTTATTTTGTCTTTTTCGAAATAATAAGCAAATAACAAAAAAACAAAACCGAAAAAAAGCAATAAAAACAAGAAAAAAAAAAAACAAAAAAAAAGAAAAAAACAGCCCCCCCCTTTTTTCTCCCTCTCGCCGGCCCAAGCCCGGTTTTCTTTTCTTCTCGGCCCGGCCCCTCACTTCCTTCTTCTTCCTTCTTCTTCTTCCTTGCACCTTCCTTCTCCGCCTCGTACTTCACGCGCACGTGGCCGGACGATGCACACGAAGGACGGCCTACGGCCGAGGAGAGTAGGCCGACGTCGGCCGGAGAAGATAAGATCACGAGCGCCATCAATGCCAAGCATGCTTCGCTGGATGAGCTCGGATGGGACACCCGGTTCAGCCGAGGAGAACCGCTCGGCGCGCGAAGGGGACCGGCGGTCGAAGCTCCGTCGACCGGATTTCGTCGCCTATAAATAGAGGAGCACCTCCGTCGACGATCGGCATCGCAAGCTCGGAGATCCTTCACTGAGAGACATCGGGAAGGATTGAAGGGCGAGCGAGGGAGAGCTCGAGTCGCGAGCTCGCCCCACCCTCCACCGAGAGACTTCGGGAAGGCGGCGGCAAGCGACCTCGAGAAGGTCAGATCCGGCCGGTGGAGGCTCGGATCTGGCCTGAGTGAGAGAAGATCGAGGCCGAGGAAGGTCCGGCCGAGGTCTACGCCGCAGATCTGGTTCCCTTTTTTTTGTTGTGGTTGCCGCCGAACGCCGTTCGCCTCGGCCAAGTCCCGACGCCGTTGCCTCGAAGGGTTTGTTGTCGTGTTTCCCCACCCGCGAAGCCGTTGCCGTGATCGATCCGCCGAAGCCGTGGCGACGGGAAGCCGGGTTGCCGCCGTCGTTGCCTAGTCTCGCCGTCACCGTCATTGTTCGCGCGACCTCCACCATCGCGAACCGTCCTCCCGCCGTCGCCGTTCCTGTTCAAGAAAAGGTAAAAAGGCCGTTTTCCGTTGACCTAGCCGTCGTCGCCGTCACCGTTGTCGTCGCCGTCGTCGTAGTCACCGCCGCCGTTGTCACCTTCGTCCACCGCCGTTGTCACCTTCGTCGTCGCCGTCGTAGTCGCCGTCGCCGCCAAGCACCTCGGTTCCCCCCGGCGCCGCGGATTCGCGAACCCTAGGGTTTGCGATTTCCGGGTCGTCGAGGATCCGGATCTCGGAATCGGGTAGGGTTCCGCGAGATTCGGGGCGGCGCGGAGTCGGGTCGCGATTCGGGTCGGATCCGGGTAGGGTTCGCGGGGAGTCGGGTCGTGGAGCGGACTGTCGGGCCAGGTTGTCGGGTCGGGCCGGTGTCCCTGAACACCCGGCCACGAAAAAAAAAATAGGTTTGGGCTTTTTTTTTTTTTTTTTTTTTTTAAAAGAGGAAAAAATCTGAGTCGGGCCCGCGTTGCGGGCCCGTCCGCATTTTGGGTCGCCGACCGGGTCGGACCCAACCCGCGGATCCGACCCGGGTCAGTTTTTATTATTATTTTAATATAAAAATATTATTTTAAATAAATAAATAATAAATATTTTATTTTATTTTTTTAAAAAAAAAATCAAAAATATCCAAAAAATATTTTAATTCCAGAAAACCGAAAATGTTTTAATTTCCAGAAAATCGAAAAATAATAAAAAATGATAAAAGTATTTTATTTTAAAAAAAAAAAAAAAAAAATCAAAAAATGTTTTATTTTCCAAAAAAATGTCAAAAATCCAAAAAAAAGCCAAAAATTCATGAAAAAGCCAAAAATGTCAAAAATTTCAGAAAAAGCCAAAAAGACTTGTATTTTCCCAAAAATCCCAAAAAATCCCTTTGATGTCCAAAAAATTAGAAAATGACTCAAAATGTTTTTCCTCCAAAAAATGCATGGAAAATCCCTCGAACATCCAAAAAACCTCAGGGTTTAAACAAGATTAGGTACCGAAAGGGCATTAGTGATTAACTAGTGTAATCAAGTCCCCGATCCTAATTTCTCTGGTTGCGCAGGAGTGAGTATTTCTCCCGATACTTCACTTGGGTTTCTAATCAACCCACCCCAAATCGATTAGTGGCGACTCCATTTTAAAATTGATTTACAGGTTAAAAACTTGAACCATTAAGTTGCGAATTGGTGGACTTGGGAGAGTCCGGGCATAACTAATTTCAGCCGAGCCATTAGCCTCTTTAGGCGCCCGTACCCGATTGCGGGCGCCGGAAAAAAAGAGGTCGCGACAACACGGACACGCAATATGATACGGCACAACATGTAGATATGTCATTTTTTAAAAATAGAAAATTTCGACACGTTGGGACACGTTATATATTAAATAAATATTTTTATTTTTAATTAATTTAATTCAAATTTATAAATAATTAATTAATTAAAAAAAGAACCTACAATGAATTTACACTAATCATTCAACATTCAGACTTCTTAATTTCATTTAATTATTTTTTTCGATTAAATAAAAAGTCCCTCACCTCTTTTTCCCCTCGTCTCTTTCCGCCATCCCTATATTATTTTCACTTTTCTTTCTCGCCCCCACCACCTGACATTTCCTCTTCCCTCCCACTTCCCCCCTTTTTTCCCTCATCTCTTTCCCCACCCCCATTTTTTTTTCACTTTTCTTTCCCTCCCTCACCACCTGACGCTTCCCCCTCCCCCTCCTATCACTTCCTCTCTTTTTTTCCCTCGACACTCCCCCCTCCCTCCTGTCACTTCCCCCTCCCTTCAACATGCAAAATCCTTTTCTATTCTTTTACCCTTTTTTCCCTCGACACTTCCCCCTCCCTCCTGTCACTTCCCCCTCCCTTCAACATGCAAAATCCTTTTTTATTCTTTTAGTTTCATTCTCAAAACCCTAGCAGTGCCCTTCCTCTTCCTCTCCTCTTCCTCTCGATCTTTGCTAGCTCTCGATCCTCATCACCGTTCATTGCCTCACCCATCACGCCTCGATCCTCGAGCGTACGCCCATCTCTCTCTAATCAATTAAATAGCGACGTTCCATAACACATCGCCAATCCATTCATTTTAATGCACATACAAAAACAATTAAATAATCCCCAAACAACAACAAAATGGGATGGGAAAATAGGACTAGAAATTCTCAAACCGAAAACACAACCACACTTATATATACATAGCCAATCATGACATATATAATGCAAGCTAATCTATTTACAAGATCTGCAAAACAAGGGGGGTTTCAAATAATTACGGGTCTTCGTCCTCCTCGCCATCTCCCTCCACACTCCAACTGGAGCCTTCAGCAGAATACATCGAAGTTCCGAAGTCTTTAAGATCTGAGTCTACCACGTCTACGACAGAGCCTTGAGGAGGATCTGATGTGCCATTTCCAAAATCAACCTCAAAGACATACAGAGGTATCTCAGATTCTGGTATGGGATCCTCTCTCCGGTCATCCCGAGCTTGACGGTACCATGATTGGTATCGGTGGGGCACCTTTTAGATAGGCCCGCATCGACTCAGACTATGGACTTTACTAGCTCATAAGTCCAGCCTCTATGGCTCCTATGCAACGGAATGTAAGATGTTTGTTTTGTGACTTTCCTCGGCTGACCAAAATGCTTGGCAGGAGCTACCATCTATGGACCTAAAATGTTATCCCACAATAGGATGAGACGACGTCTCAGCGAGTTCTACCCCCTAAGACCTGACTAGTTTATAAAATATGCCATAAGGGCTGCCTAAGCACAAACACGAGTCAGAGGACTTACCTTAGCCTTAGATAATCAATATCATTCAAATAAACATCCAATCATTTTAATCAATCAAAGCATCACAACCGATCGAATTATCGATCAATTGACTCAGTCGATTACATGTCATCTTAACCTTCCCATGGTTGGCCCATTTAATACTATCTATAAGGTTCTATCAAATCAGGACTGCTCACCTTAAGCTGAAGATAGATAGTATAGCTCGCCCAAAGCTGATAATAGAGTATATTACTCGCCCAAAGTTGATAATAAGTTATTGCTCACCCAAATTTAATAAATTATATTGCTCACCCAAAGCTGATAAATTATTGTTCACCAGAAGCTACTAAATTATACTATTATGTACCAAGGCCCGGTTATGGGCATGTTTGATTTTCCAATATAAATGAAACCACTACTTTTAGACAAAAAAAAAAAAAAAAAAAAAAAAAAAAAAAAAACTCTGGTAGCTAGGAATTGCAAATCCATGTTATCTGGCCCAACATATTTTGGATAGTAAACAAGAAATCTAATCAAATCATATATTAAAAGATATCAAATTTGTCCAAAAAAGATAGCTTTATTTGATAAGATTGAGTTAAAGGAACATGGATGATATTTTCTAATTCGACAGCTAGTTTGCTCATACTCTGGTAGCTAGTTTGCTTAGAATACATATACCGATCCAAAATCTTTTCTGAATTTCAAGAATCATAAAGATCAGCTTATTCATCAACTTGAGTTGATTTTGTTGATATATCCCACACTACTTGATTATGGAATGAATTTAAATATCTCACTTCTAGCATTCTGTGTACCCCATACATGGCAAGACTGTTGTTTCTCTCTTGAATAGTCTCTATTTGGCTGAAACATTTTAAGATTGCTCATGAGAATTTCTAACGCCTTCGAGCAGTCATTGTCGTCCAGCGCTTCAAAATATTTTTGTTTCCTCAGTTCGAAATAGATCTGGGTGGAGAATCTGCTGAAGTGGAGCTCCGTGAAACCGTACAAAATACTTTTCTGCCTTATTCCGCCACCCATCAAACATCAGTTCCTCAAAATGACCCCTGCTAAAATAAACTTCCGATTCACTCTCAAGCTCGTGCGGCTTCTTTGTAGAGAAAATTTGTCCTCAATTTCGCTGGTAATCTTAGTAGGCGCACAAATATTAGCAGTGATGTAACTCCAAAGCCCACGTCCTCTTAAAAAATTGACATTTCTTCAGCCCATTAATTTTAATTTGAACCATTCAAATTGGTCTTCATACGTAGTGAATTTTCCAATTTATTCATTATATGCACTTTACCAGCCAAAACAATAGAATTAATGAAGAATATGGAGAAACTAGCACCATGGAGGACAAATTGGAGAAAATAATGATAAAAATAGACTCAGCATGTCGAAATACCTTGATAACCAGTTTGAAATGTACAAGAATCGGGGATGGCTCGCAGCTGACGTGTTGATGGCCTCAGCAATATGCAGGAAAGAGTTTCCGGCGTATGAGGTGCATGGATCTGAGAGGCAGTGGTGCGTGGTGGCATGTGAGGGCACATGCAGTGGCAAATCGCAACGAAATTTCAAGATCTAGCTCGTTTGACGAAAGCAAATCTAATGAGGGTATTTGTTTCCTTGAAAGGGAAGTGTCGAAATAGCAGTCAACAACAACGAATTTGGTGGAAAATGGACAGCAGCACGGCTGACGTACTGTTGCTACCACCACCGGGGTAAAAGGCTCGATGGGATGCTTCCTCGTTAAATAACAGCTTTGATTCCAACACTCTTGTGCGATCTTCAACTTTGCTTTAACCACCGTCAAATAATGCCTGACATTCTCGGAATGCCTCAACTCAGTATCCACCTACAGTTCTTGAAAGACAGGGGCTATAGAGAAACTGCACAGGCGCTCGAGCGTGAATCGAGAGTTTATTTTAGCTGGAGTTATTCTGAGGAGCTGATGCTTGATAGAAAGTGGAATGAGGCCGAGAAGTTTTTTTCCAGTTTCACAGAGATTCACATCAACAAATTCATCACCTAGATCTATTTCAATCTGAGAACACAAGAGTATCTCGAAACGCTGGACAACAATAATCGCTCGAAGGCATTAGAAATTCTCACAAGCGATCTAGAAGTGTTTTGGCCAAGCAAAGACTTATTCGGGGATATGACTCAACTTCAAACTTTGGAAATTATCTCGGAAAACAACAAACCCGCCATGTATGGAGATACACAGGATGTGAGAGGTGTAATAATGTGAGATACATCAGCAGATTTGATGTTCGACTTGAGAGAATCGACACAGAAGAATGATTGACATCGAATCAAGAGCAAAGAACGGGATTCGGACTTAGTCCGTAAATTCAATTTTACCAGAACTCAACAGAGGGCCTAACAATGATCGTGGTTTCAATTTTTAGTGAGTCAACTTTTGAGAAGGTTCGAGAACCCAATGACTCAAAATAAACCTTATTAACACCATTATGATATTGGATCAAAATTCAGAGTATATGCAATTAAAACTAAATCCATGCATTTCATACTTACCCATAAGCGTAAACAGCAACTTTTTAAATTTACCTCAATTGGAATTTGAGATAAGATTTGTAACCCAAATCAAAGAAGGACACCGCATCCGAAAATACAGCCTTGTATCCGAACGTAATCTCTTCCTTCTATTGCACCGAACCACCATTTTGAAATGGAATCAAAAGCCCGCATAAAAAAACCAAAGCAATGCCTTTCATTTCCTCATTGTCACAAAGGTGCATATGGTAATATTTTTGTTCCTGCAAATAATTTATATTCAAAAATATTTTTTTTCTATTTCTATTTCCTAAAAAGAGTTTTGAGTAAAAGAACATGTTGATAACTATACAAATATTTTTTCCTGGAATATAAAAAGAACATAAATGCATTTGATATGATCCTAAAAATTTTATTCCCAATTTTTTCATTTAATTATAAAAATATTTGTGGAGACTTAACAATTGATGTTTGGATAAAACTGGACTTTTGCAAGGATTTAACCAATCATGATATTTTAAGATATCCTAAGAAAATCCAACTTATAGTTAGGCAAAGATGGATGGCTGCAAATGACAACAAAGGGTCCAACTAGTTTATAACTCACAATATGAGGAAGTTGACAATATATTTTTGGGCATTACAATAAACAGATGCATAAACTTTTTGAGCTTTTTTAATTGCAAGGAAAAGAGCAATTGTTGCCTGGTGAAATAGGCAAGTGTCACGGTCCGTGAATTCTTTCGTACATGTGACACTTATGAGTGGTACTTGGGGTTAATGAATGAAGAGTGAGGATGTAGAGGAGACAAACACAACTAGTCTGTGAGAGTGGCGCCAGGACGGTTAGTGCTAGGAGTTCTAGGATGGAATGATTATATCACTTAGTAGCTCTGAAGGCAGGATTGGCCTCCCATGCACAAACTAGTCAGGAGTTAACGCCGCTCTCCTAACAAGGTCATGGTAGGCCGAAACCAATTGTTAAACCTAGAAAGATTTGTTGCCTCATTTAATGGACTAGATGTCCGAGCGAAACTGGGCATGGTACGATCTCATACAAAGAAGCATTCACCATATTGATCGCTGGAACAACTATAAAAGGAAGGCTGACCTGGCGAATTCCGCTCGTCAGGCGCCACACAGGTCGTTCCGCAATCAAGGAAACTATCGGCTCATGACATATGGTATCAGAGCCGACATCCCTTCAGTAAGTGGGTGAGTCGGAGAATCGGATTCCTCGCTCCAGTGTGGGTTGAACTGAGAAGTACTAGTGGTCTACCTGGTCCTACAAGCGCAGAGAGTGAATTGCCAAGGCAAAAGGTGCTCGGACAAAGCGCGGCTCTCTAAAGCCCTTAGGATGACAATGGGGGCACTAGAAAAAGTCAGTTCCTCACCGAGCAGACAGTGGGTTCAAGAAGAACCAAATCCTCTCTGAATGGGGATAACGTTCCTCGATCGATCGGTGAATTCAAAGAAGAGGTCTACGGCCATGTTTTCAACAATGAAAGAACCTCCATTTGGTTGACTGTGGTCAAGATGCTTAGTAGGCAAAAATGGTGTTGCCAAAAGATGCGGTTGGCGAAAAATGCCACACTTGCCAAAGAAAGGGCAAGTGACCGAGAATGGCTCAAACAGTTGAGATCAAAATAGGCTACCGATGGAGCAAAACCTGTTTTGTTGGGCGAGCATGACCATTTGATGTGAAATCCCAAAAGTAGCGCATCGATGGTTAAGGGACACAAGGAAGCGACAAAACAAATCACAATGAGGGCGTTGCGAAATTGAGTGGGGGAGAATGTCATGATTCGTGAATTCTCCCGTACTTGTGACACTTGTGAGTGGTGCTTGGAGTTATTGAGTGAAGAGTGAGAATGCAGAGGGGATGAACACAACCGGTTCGTGTGAGTGGCATTAGGACGATTGGTGTTAGGAGTTCTAGGATGGAAGGATTATATCACTTAGAAGCTCTAAAGGTGGGGTTGGCCTCCCGTGCACAAACTAGTTGGGACCTAACGCCGCTCTCCTAACAGGCCATGGCAGGCCGAAACTAGTTGTTAAGCCTAAAGATCGGCTACCTCACTCGATGAACTAGACGCCCAAGCGAAACTGGGCGTGGTATGATCTTGTATAGAGGCTATTCATCATATTCTTCGCTGAAACAGCTATAGAAGGAAAGTTGGCCTGGCGAATTCCGCTCGTCAGGCGCCGCACAGGTCGTTCCGCGGTCAAGGAAACTATCGACCTGTGACATAAGGATGAAACAACTGAGGATGGAACCAAATCTGAAGTTGGTGCCCTTATTTGCACAAACTCATCAAACCTTCAAGCAAATGACATTGGAAACCATGGAGCACAAGCTTATTTGACTACTATGAACACAAGACAAATGGTAATGCAAAACGTGTTCAAAACCATCTAATTTTCTATTGAAACAAAATTGCAAATGATCTCAAAGGATGTCTCAAATAGAATCTTAAAGGAAATAAACGTCTTCTCTCAGTAAAATCGCCAAGCCGTCACAACCTAGCATTGTCTCTAAAAAAAATAGCATTCAAGAGTCCATATGATAAAACCCTACAAGCTTATTCAATTTTGAATCCAATTTCCATAAATAAATAAATAAATTCACTTTTTTTTATGTTAAACTAATTCCAAACAAGAATTAACACTAAAATCCAGTGAAACTACCCAAAATCTAAAAAAATTCCTAGATTTCTAAAAAAAAATTTTGTAGTTTTTAATCCGAAAAATGAGGTCTTGCCGATCTAGATATGGGTCTCACCCAAACCTTATGTCGATTATGTGAAGATGAGCATTAAGTTATGTTGAGCTTGTTTCTTTAAAATAACCTTATTTCCTATTTTTTATTTTCAGGAACAAAAAAAGTAGATTTTTTTTTTCAAGTTTAAGGCTCACATTTGGGGTCGGGGTAAGTATAACACAATTACTAATACTTTTATACGGCACTTATTTAAGTATCAAAACTTTCCTTTTCGCTCACTTGGATGTCAAATTGGGGTAAAATTGCTCACTTAAGTTTCATTTCCGACCAAACATCCTATGTGGATTTTTTTTAATGATTTTTAATTTTTCTAATGATTTTCAATTCCAACGTGGATATTTCTCTTCATGCAACAACCAAAAACGACATCATTTCTCTTCTCATCTCGGACGAAACAACGATCGAAAACCTCTTTCTCTTCGATTTCAAATCCTATTCACAAAATTAAAGTTTCCGTCCAAAACTGTATCTTCAACGGCCCCACACTTCATCGACCCCCCACTTCATCGATCCCACACTGATTCATCAACTCCATACTAAATCTCAAAATGCCCAAAACCCCTTTGTGGTTTCTCTTTGAAATTGCAAATTAGGGCTTCGAGTTTACAGTTATGTGTTATTCTTGCTCACTGAAAAAAGACTGAAGTGGCAACAACTTGGAAGGAAAAGTCAAGGGTTGTGACATGAGGCATCATTGCCAACAAAGAGTAAATGTTAGTGATTTTTGTTATTTTGCGTTGATTAACCAACAATGTGAGCAAACTTGGTGTTATTTGATGAGCCAAAGTGTGGAAAAAGGCAACATATTAGAGAGAAAATATTAGGGGTTCAGGTAGTGTAAAGGTAAGTGATTTAGTTCATTCATGCTTAGATTTTATCGGTTGGTGTTCGCCGAATGATGATGAAATTATTGTGTATTATGATTGTGGAGACCGATTTAATATTGTTATATGATTGATTTTTGAAAATTGATTTATATTTTAATATTAATTATTTGCTTGAGCTGTAGGGACCGATTGCTATTATTATCTATCTGTGTTGTGGTCCCCTAATGCAGAAATAAATTTTATTGTATTTGGTGCAGTGTTAACAGGTGATACAAGTGTGCCTATTAAAGTTTGCTACAATGGAGAGTTTAGGATTAATGGGGAAGAGAATGAATACAATGGTAGGCAAGTCGCCGTTGTCCTTATTAGTGTAGGTAAGCTATTATTTACAGACTTTAAAAGGGATATAGTAGACCAATTGAGATGCAAAATGGAGAAATTACATTACCAGGTACTTGGTAAGTCTCTTAAGGATGGTTTAAGATATTTGCACAACAATAGTGGGCAAGGAATCTTATTTACCTTTTTGTGCATAGTCATGATATTTATGTATATGTTGAACATAATTGCAATGAAGAAAATGAGCAAGTAGTGTTAGAAGCTACTGTTGAAACCCAAACTAATGTTTGAGTTGTTTTGGAAGGACATGTGAGAGCAAAGAACACCGTAAATTTACATACACGATTTCTGTTAGAGATATTTTAGCATCTTAATGATACTAGAGGCATATTTGATGGTGAAGATACACTTGTTGAAGAATCAACTAGAATAACCTTAAGTTCCTAGAAGATTACATTCTCCGACAATGAATATGATGAAACACTTGTGCATATCATTTGCACAAGTGATGTTGACGATGAGGATATCGTACAAGTAAGGAAAGAAGTTAGGGCATTCAAAGAAAGGAAAAAAGCACCAATTAGGCCAGTGGATGAAGGAATTGCAGTAAATAGGGATGTAGGAGCTCATGTAGCTGATGGTAATGATTTTGTTCATGGGAAAGTGGTCATGATGATGGGAGTAACCATGAGGATGATGATGAAGTGGTGCGGTGCAACACAGAAAGAGAAGTCTTTATCCTTCTTATGATTCAACTGTTACAAATCTCACCTTTTGTGTATCAATGACATTTGATGATGCCAAGCAATTCAAAGATGCTACTGTCAGGTACTCAATCTCTTAACAACGAAATATTAAATTTGTTAGAAATACCAACAATTTTATTACAGTGAAGTGTGCACAAGGTAATTGTCCATAAACAATATATAGTGCATTGAGTAAGAAAAGTAGTTCATTCCATATCCGGTCAAAATAGGAGGAGCATACCCATGGTATTGTATTTGAAAATAAAAGAGTGAGCAGTGTGTGGTTGGCGAAGCACTTATTATACGTATGGATTATTCAATGGATAAATACGCCGAAATGTATGTAATCTAGGTAGTACACTTACATGGTGTTCCTGTCACCATCGCATCGGATCGAGACTCGAGATTTACCTCAAATTTTTGGCGAGGTCTCCAAATTGTATTAGGGACTAAGCTTCAATTTAGCACTACCTTTCATCCGTAGACAGACGAACAAACAAAAAGAGTAATCCAAATACTAGAAAACATGTTGAGAGAATGCGTGATTGATTTTAAAGGAAATTGGGATAAGAAGTTACATCTAGTGGAGTTCGCATATCACAATAATTTCCAGCAAAGTATCGGTATGGTTCCCTATGAGGCACAATACATAAGAATTTGGGAGACTCACATGCTAGAATGAGGTGGGTGAGAGAAAACTAACAGGACCAAAGTTGGTACAAGCTACTATAGATATGGTAGAAATTATTAGAAATAGACTTAAGACAGCCCAGAGTCGATAGAAAATTTACGCGGATAAGCATAGAAGACCATTAGAATTTAACGTGGGAGATCACGTATTTTTAAAGGTATCCCCGATGAAGGGTATATCACGATTTGAAAAGAAATGTAAGTTGAGTTTGAGGTTTGTTGGACCTTTCGAGATCCTGGAAAGGATAGGAGATCTAGCCTATTGATTGGCATTGTCCCCTAAATTGTCAAATCTACATTATGTCTTCCATGTGTCAATGATAAGGAAGTATCATCCTGACCCTACTCATGTACTTGTGTTGGAGAAAGCTCATTTACTGTTTTGAAGTTGACAAAACATTTTCAGAAAGTCTAGTTTGAAGACTTCCAGAATCTAGCGTCAAAGTCTAAAGACTGCCGGACTTTAGGTTCAAAGTCTGCCCACACTAACAGTTTCCAAACTGAAGAATGAAGACTTATCTAGATGCGAGATTATCTTTATTTCTTCAAGTATTCAATCCGTATGGCTTACGGATGATCTTATGGATGGATATAGCACCTATATGATTGATTATCTTTATTGAAATCAATTCTGATAATCAAATCTTTTGGAAGGCAAGCAAATTTGGAAAGTTCTATTTATGAAAACTAAGATCCCGATTGTTTAGGCGAACATGATTAACAGGCTTTCATCTCAATCTTCAAATGACTCAAGATCTCATTGATTGATTTTGTCCAACAGGTAAATTGGAAGAATTCCTTTATAAAGTGTCAACGGTCGTGATGGCATGAATGAGTATTTAAGGTGGACTTTCTAGTTGTTCGATAGTGCGTGAAAGAAAATTTTCAAAGTCTGAAACTTCCTAGTTCCTTGCTAATTCACTAATCTCAAAGTTGTTTACAAAAGAGAGAAACTCATAGTGAGACTTTGTGAGAGACCAGTAGAGACTCTTCATTGTGAAGTCGTGGACACAAGCCTGTAAAATCTCTTTTGAATTCTTAGTGAAATCCAACCAATAGGTTGTCAACATAGGAGAGTGGACGTAAGCTTGATCTAAGCCGAACCACTATAAACCTTATGTTCTTATTCCTTCCCTCGACTCCTTTATTTTGATTAGTAGCTTTATTTATCTATTCAAGTTTAAAACTGTTAAAGTCTGAGTTCGTCTGTGTTTTTTTACAAGCAATTATTACTTCTAAATCTTGCAAGAATTTTTATTACACCTATTCACCCCCCTCTAGGTGTTATTACTAGCCCTTTCAACTTGATCATGAGATTATCGAAGTAGATGAAAAAGTGAGATACATTGAGGATTTTTTTTTTTTTTTTTGTAAAGATGGAGGAGCCGACATAGATACTAGATCAGAAGGAGCAAGTCCTCTGGACAAAGGTGATCTCACTAGTTAAAGTCTTGTGGCGACACTACAACGTGGAAGAGGCTACGTGGGAAAGCAAGAAGGAAATGAGGCAAAAGTATCATCATCTTTTCAATGAGACATAAGATGCTCTCAATTTCAAGGACGAAATTCTTTAAGGATGGGAGATTTGTGATATCCGGACTTCACCCGTGTCTCAAGTACGTAACGGTCCATGCCGCGTCGACAAGTTTGTCGTCGGGCTACGTCATTGGCACCATTCATAGCCACCATTTCATCACCACCATCCTCGTATGGGACCGTCACACCTCATCATGTCCTCGCGACATCACCTCATTTAAATTTTCTTCACAAAACACCACAAGCGAGACCAATGTTCACCCTCATTTGTACATTGCCAAATTGAGTCCCATGCAAACTTTCCTGCCAACCTATGCACACGTCCAATGCAATCAACGAAAAGGAAAGGTTGACCCCGAAACTACCCCACATTAACCGCTTCTTCCTCATGCAAAACCGAAGACCTTGACCACAGCATCTTCGGCCACGTTTCTTCTTCTCCTTCAGCCAAATAAAGGAGGACTTGGGCTAAGTGTGGCCACATCCTTGCATGAGACATGCAAGGTGTCTCACGCCCACACTTGATTCTTTGGACTGCTTCTCATCTTGCTGCCACGAAGTCTCCATTTTGTTGACTCAATTAGTCAATCAGCGGAGCGCACGAAGTAGAAGGTGTGAAAGCTATTACGAACACCTAGAGAGGGGTTGAATAGGTGTAAAAACAAATTTCCGAAATAAGTGTTCAATACAAATCAACAATAGATGATGAAAAAGAAGTTAGGCTCTTGCAGACAAAATGAATTACGATCAAAGTAAAAGAGCGTAGAGAAGAGAATAAGAACACAGAGTTTATAGTGGTTCAGCTTAATCCAAGCCTACGTCCACTCTTCCGCACTGACAGCCCACTGGCTGGATTTCACTATGAATCAAAAGAGTTGTTACAGTAAAGCTCTTCTTTGATTCCATAGTGTAGAGACTTTGCTACACTTCTTCAAGGTCTCACAAAGATATAGACTCTCTTTTGAGTACAAGATTTCACTTAACAATTTAATTGACTAAGAACAAGGAGCTTCAGACTTTTGAATTCTTCTATCGCGCACACACTCGAACAACTAGAACGTCTTCCTTATATACTCCTTCATGCCATCACACTCGTTGACACTTACCAAATGAATTCTTCCAATCTACCCGTTGGATAGAATTAGTTAGGAAGATTTCGAGTTATTTAAGGAATATGACGATAGCCCACCAATTCTGCTCGCCCATATGATTAGGATCTAGGTTTCCATAAGTAGAACATTTCAAGTATACTTCGCCAATCAACGGATCCAAAATCCCTGAATCAATATTAGTTTGAATAATGGATTCCAACATGCTGTATCCAGCCAAGAGATCTTCTCCAGTCAATAGAATCAAATCCATAACGGAACTTTCAGTTATGGATAAGCCTTCTTTGATGGTCTAGAAATTGTTAATGAGGATAAACTTTGGGTCTTGAGTCTCGCAGTTTGGAGGTCTTCAGATTTTGATGGAAGAGTTTACAAGTCTTCAGACTAGACTGATGGAAATGTTTTGTCAACTTCAAAACACTCAAGGAAGTTTTCTCCAACAATCTCCCCCTTTTTGATGGTGACAAAACTTTCCTGCAGATTTGGATAACTTTGACCTGCAAAACAATACTCAAGCAAACATTGATATCTCACAGAAGATAATTGGCTTAGTAAAGATAACATTAAAATTTGCATCCACAGAAAGTAGGTTAGTCTTGTAAATGAGCAACTATCTTTGCCATGAAATACCAATAGTGCTTAAGATAAACAAACGTTTAAACAGTCAAATCCAAATCTAGTCCAAATCCAAATAGCCAAACACAGAAGTAAAATCAATCAAACACAAAGGTCAAGAATTCAAGAGTTTAAATCTCAAATCTGCACACATCTCTCCCCCTTTTGGTCAGCATTAAAAAGGTAGAGATGAAAAGAGAATGGAATTATGATTGCTTGGGAACACGAACAAGCTGGAAATCTCCCATTGACTGGATAATCCCTTCCAGCTTTTTTAAATCCTCCTTCAGTTGAGCCACATCTTCACCCTTAGCATTTGCTTGGACTTGAAGAGTAAGAGCATGGAGTTGATCATGCAAAGAAACTGAAGAGGTTTGACCTGCATTTTGCAAGTTCTGTACTTTGCATCCCAAAGCATAAAAATGGCCTCACATCTCCAAGAGAACATCAAGCACTCTGTGAAAGTTTGCCGAATTATCTGTCTGAGTACTAGCTTCTGCTTGATCAAATGGCGTATTGGCAGATGATGGCAAATCAACATGATCGCGCAAATTGGGTGATGAAACATCATGTCCCTCTTCAGGAAATTGAGAGGCATAGATGTCCCCTAGATTTGCTAGAGAACGACTTACTCCTTCACTAGTGTCAGCAAATGAGGACGTACCTCTTTTCTCAGGATCTCTCCATCTTTCAATGCCTTCAGGTGGAGAAAAATATTCCTCATGCTTTGCTTGTGCTTGTTCTCCTCTGCCCTCTTCTTCTTCTTCCTCAATCCTTTCCTCCTCTACTTCTTTCTCCAATTCTTCTCTCTCCAGTCCTTTGTTCTATCTCATCCTTGTCTTGTTCCTATCTCTCCTTTGTCTCTGGAACAAAACGATTAAAGTTCTTCAATGCAAGCGCAGAAATGGTGATATCATCCTCATCCTCTTCATTTTCCAAGATGAGTGCTCTTCTTTTCTTTGATGGAGCAACCATGGCCTCCTTCCCTTTTCGCTTTGCAGCCGAAGAGACTGGATGAGTCTTAACAGGGGTTTTCACCTTGAATTGCTCTAAAGCCTTGTTAAGTTCCTTCAGACGCATTTTAGAGACCATTTTCAGTCCCACCACCATTTGATTGCATGTTCAAACACAAAGAATCCGGGGAGGCTGAATGTTCAAATGTCTGACTAACTTGGTCACAAGTGTTGAGTAAGGAAGTTGACCCATGTCCTTCATCATCATTTTGTACATGTGGAACATAATAGTGTGTGGAAGAGAGAACTTTTTGCTAGCATTGATGGCATACATTAGCTTTGCCTCCGAGTTTGAAACGTCAGTCTTTGAAGTTGATTTTGGTATGAGGTAGGTAATTACTATCTTATGAAGCAAAATGTTGGATGCATTCATCCTCGAATAGGAAATCTTTCCTCCCGTTGTTTCATCCTGAATAAGCTCTATCGTTGCTCGACTAATAGACACACTGATTGGTTGATATCTCCCTCTTTCAACCCCAATCACATTAACCAATGTATTCATGTCAACCACATAGTCCTGATCTCCAACATTGAAAGAGAAACTTATTGCATCCAAGAAACTGAGATTCGAATAGAAGTGAGCAGTAAGTTCAGCATGAGCCTCTATTGTTTCGGAACAAAATCGTTCGAGTTGAAGAAGATTGAATTTCTCTCGCGAATTAACATTCAGAGAATCAACAAAATAAAAGTCCACACTCCTAAGGTTAATCACACCACGCTTTAACAACTTATAGTACAATTGCTTGTGTTCCTCTGAGCGAAACAAATCTGTTCTTTTGCTTCGGATTTTGCCGCAATACCCAATCTAGGTTTAAACTGACTGTACATCTTATCATCATCATTCCCATCAGATTGACACAGCCCTCCAACACGTGGATCTCTTGGGATATTTGCTAATGCTTCTTCCGCTGACCCTGTAGGGACAATTCCTAATCGTTCCATTGTGCGTAAAAAGAAAGTTTCATTTCTATACCCTTTGTCTTTCAGAAATTCATCAATATAGTTCAATGGAGTACCACTTTTCTTGAAAGCATGATAAAACTAATAGGTAAAAGCGGGCTTATGAGTTCTTACAGGTTCTGCATCTTCGATGATTTCTTCCTCTTCTCGATGTGCAACATTCGGAGGTCTAGATGGAGGAGATGGACACTGCTGAGAATGTTGTGGGCTCTGTTGCTCTTTAGGACATTTTTCTTTCTAGGTGAGATCAAAGTGCGTAGGTCCCTCACGCATTTGCTGTGGTCCCCTGTTCGCAATCCTTGAAGACTTTCTTTGAGACAACGTCTTTCATAGTTTTTGAGAGATTCCAAGCTTGTTTCCCAAGAAAGATGAAAACTTTTCAAGGATTAAATAAGAGAATAAGACGGAAGTGGAAGATCTGTGCTCTCTTAGGGTTTTTGTGAGTAAAACGAAGAAGAACTTACAGTATATAAGGCAGTCGAAGCGAGGCATACGAACGTCGTAAAAAGGAAATATAAAAATGCCTTTTAAAAATAACTGCCTTTTCAAAAATTATATAACTGTCATTTAAAAAATAACTTCTTTTTCAAAAAGAAAGGATTGCAATAATTACGAAAACTGACGAAATAACATCAATCAATTACAGATAGATGATCGTACCTTTTCAAGATTTGATCCGAGAGATAAGTTTCTAAAATAGAAGTAACTTATAGTCGTAAATCTTGATTGTCTGAGTGTGAGTGTCTTTAGGCTTTCAGTCCTAAGTCTGAATTTCCTCAGACTTTAAGATATTGAGTCTGGAATGAATAACTTCAAATTGATTTTTCTCCAAAGGCTTTGTAAATATATCCGCTAGTTGATTCTTTGAATCAATAAACTAAATCGAAACTTCTTCATTTTAAACATGATCTCTAATGAAATGATGTCGAATCTCTATATGTTTTGCTCTTAAGTGAAGAATCAGATTCTTGGTGAGATTGATTGCGCTGGTGTTGTCACATTTGATCTTAGTGCATGAATCTCCAATTTCGAAGTCTCTTAACTGTTGTTTTATCCACAGAATTTGTGAACAACAACTTCCAAGAGCTACATATTCTGCTTTTGTTGTAGAAAGAGCTACGGTACTTTGCTTCCTTGAAAACCAAGACACTATCCTGTTTCTAAGTAGTTGATAGGTGCCCGAGGTGCTCTTTCTATCAACTCTGTATCCAGCTAAGTCTGCGTCTGAGTATCCAATAAGAGTGAAGTCTCCTTCTTCAGGATACTAGAGACCCAAATTTGAAGTTGAGGCAATGTATTTGATAACACGCTTTGCAGCACTTAGATGAGATTCTTTAAGGTTTGATTGAAATCTAGCATAAATACAAATACTAAACAAAATATCAGGTCTAGAAGTAGTTAGATAAAGAAGTGAACCAATGATACTCCCGTATAACTTCTCGGTCAGCTTTCTTTCCTTCTTCATCTTCATCTTTCCAATTCTTCATTCCGAACTTTTTGACAAGTTCTTTAACATATTTTTCTTGATGAATAAAGGTACCCTCCTTAAGTTGTTTCACTTGAAGCCGAGAAAGAAGGTTAGTTCACCCATCATGCTCATTTCAAATTCATCCTACATAGACTTAGAGAATTTCTTACACATATTTTCATTAGAAGATCCAAAAATAATATCATCAACATAAATTTGAACAAGTAGAAAACTTTTTCTTTCTCTTTTGATAAACAATATAGTATCTACTTTACCTTTGACAAAGCCATTTTGAATTAAAAATTTACTTAGTCTATCGTACCAAACTCGAGGTGCTTGCTTTAAACCATATAGAGCCTTTTTTAGTCTAAATACAGAGTCTAGTTTACTTGGGTCTTCAAAACCGGGTGGTTGTTCCACGTAGACTTCATCTTGGATAAATCCATTTAGGAAAGGATTTTTGACGTCCATTTGGAATAACTTGAAATTCTTTTTGCATAGCTTCAATCTAGCTTTCATCAGTTAAAGCTTCTTCTATACTTTTGGGTTTTATTTCATAAAAAAGAGCCACAGCACTAGACTCTTCACGCCTTTTGGATCTTGTGCGAATTCCTTCATTAATATCACCAATAATGAGATCTTTGGGATGATTGGACTTATGCTTCTAGTTGCTAGTTGATTTGTCAGATTGTTGATCTTTTTCCTCATTTGAATCTTCGTTGATCATTTGTTGCTTGTCTTCTGAAGTTTGAGCTGCTTTTGGAAATTTAGACTCTGTAGAGTCTGGAGTAGGTTCAGATTCTTCAAGACGAGTGTGAATCGATTGATTTTGCATAAAGTCTGGAAATTTGACATTCATCGATTCCTCCACAGATTGAGTCTTTTTGTTGTAAACTCTGTAAGCTTTTCTTGTGATATAATATCCAAGGAAAATATCTTCATCTGATTTTTCTTCAAACTTACCAACTCGATCATTTACATTTTTCAATATAAAACAATTACATCCAAACACATGAAAATACGAAACAATTGGCTTCTTTCCTTTGAATAACTCATAGGAAGTTTTCTCTATAATAGGCTTTAGAAAGACTCTATTAATAATATAGCATGCTGTAGAAACTGTTTCAGCCCAAAAATAAGAAGAGATGTTACTTTCAATTAAAGGAGCTCTAGCCATTTTTTGAAGAGACCTATTCTTTCTTTCCATGACTCCATTTTGCTCTAGAGTATATGATGAAGAGAACACATGCCGAAAACCATATTCATCACAAAATTTTGTAAAGTCTTGATTTTCAAATTCACCTCCAAGGTCTATCCGTATACTTGAAATAACATATCATTTCTCATTTTGGACCCTTTTAGCAAATTTTATAAAATAGGAAAAGGTTTCAGACTTACTTGGCAGGAAATATACCCAAGTGAATCAAGAGTAGTCATCCACAATTACTAGACAGTATTTCTTACTTCCAATGCTTTGAGTTTTGGTTGGTCCAAAGAGATCCACATGCAGGAGCTGTAGTACACGATTAGTGGATACTTGTTTTCCCAACAAACATGGTGTGCATAGATCAGACTTTTGATATGTCAGTTTTGATAGTCCACGAACAAGCTTCTTTGCTGAGATTTTGGCTATTTGCTTCATGTTGATGTGCCCAAGTTTTCTATGCCATAAGTTTTCTTTCTCTTAAATTGAGATTAGACATTGGGTTTCATCTGGTTTTATATCCAAGAGGTAGATATTCCCATGTCTTTGTCCCGTGAAAGACTGAGAGGAATCTTTACTGGTTCCTGAACATATTCATTCTTGAAGGTTGATTTTGAAACTAGTGTCGTACAACTGATTAATGCTTAGCAAGTTGTAGTTGAGTCCTTCTACTAAGGAAACATTATTGATTGTGAGACTTCCAATCTTTACAGTTCCGTATCCCATAATTCTTCATTTGCTATTTCCTCCAAAAGAAACTTTTCCACCATTAACTTGTACAAGCTTTATGAAGCAATTTGAATCTCCTATCATATGTCTTGAGTATCCATTATCCAGATACCATTTAACATTTTTCTTGATAGTGACAACATTGTGACCTAATGGGTTTTACAAAAACTTTTGGAAAATGATTTTTGTAAGAATCTCTTTGTAGGTCTTTGCTTAAATATTTCCTTTACTTTAAGAAAATCAAATTGATGAATGGTTTCGCATTCATTCCTAAACATGATTTGTTGAAGTAAGATTTTTAGGCCAAAGAATTTTTTCAAATTTCTCGTATCCTATAGAAAATCTTTAGAAATACTTGAGATGCCATTTTTCAAGAATGCATTTTTCTTTTGAAAGATTGTTCCGTATTTTCTTTGCAAAAAGTGCAACACTTTTGTCTAAACTTTTGACATTTTCTTTCCAAACATTTTTTTGTTGTTTCAAAGGTGCAAAAATTTTTCTTTAAGTTTGAAATCTTTGAGAGAAGTTTTGAGACTAAGACATAATTCATCAATGTATCTAGAGACTTTAGTAGGATTTTCAAATTACTTACCTCGATTTCATTGCGAATGCGAGTTTGTCTCTCGAGTCTAAATCGAGTCTCGATTGTGCCATGAGACAAATATTGGCATAATCATCATCATTTTCCTCACATTCTGTATCACTCCAAATTTCTGCTTTAAGTGCATTTTGATATTTCTCAGCTTTTCCTTTCTTTTTCTTCAAAAAGGGACAGTTGGGTCTGATGCGTCCCTTTTTCTTACATTCAAAGCAAACTACATCTTTATTGGATTCATCATCCTCAACTGACTTAGTCTGTTGCTTCTGAAAAATTTGTTTCTTTAGATCGAATCTTCTCCCCTTTCTATTTAGTTTTTTGAATCTTCTTATCATGAGAGTAAGCTCCTCATCATCCATATCATCTTCAGAATCTGTGACTTCAGAATCATCATTAGATTTTAATGCAATGGATGTCTTACCTTTAGGATCTTCATCTTCATTGATTTGCTCAACTTCATAAGACTGAAGAGTCCTAACCAATTCATTAATAGAGAGTGGCATGATTCTTTGTGTCTCCCTTATTGAGGTTTTTATGTGATTCCAATCCTTGGACAGTTCATGCAGTAGCTTGTTTACCTTCATGGGTCTAGAAATTGGTTGACCTAGATATTCAAGACCATTCACGATTTTTGTAAACGATTAAACATGTCAGTGATAGATTCTATTGATTTCATTTTTAATGCTTCGTATTGACCGAGCAGAATGTTGATTCTGGTTTTTTTCACTTGATCATTTCCTTCATAGGTGATGTGTAATCTATCCCAAACTTCTTTAGCTCTTTCACAAGAAGATATTATGTTATATTCAGTAAGAGATAATGCACAATATAAAGAATAAATTGCTTTTGCATCAAGAGCTTATCTCTTGGTTATCTCTTCTTGAGTCATTTCACTAGACTCAATGGCTTCTTTTCCTTTTTTTGAGACTGGTGCAGCTTTAGGAATGATTCCTTTGTCTACCACATCTCATTGCAGAGGATCCTTTGATATTAGGAATGCCTTCATTTTGTTTTTCCATATGTTGTATTCATTTTCATCAAAATAAGGTGGTTTGGTATTGCTTTGCCCTTCAACCAGTCTTGGAGCCAACATACTAGCCATGGATCTTTAACTCTAAGGTAAAACACTTCAACTTAAGTGAGTACACAGGCTCTAATACCAATTGTGAAAGCTAGTACGAGCACCTAGAGGGGGGTGAATAGGTGTAAAAGCAAATTTCCGAGATAAATGTTCAACATTAATAAACAATAGATGATGAAAAGGAAGTTAGGTTCTTGCAGACAAAATGAATTACAATCAAAGTAAAAGAGCGTAGAAAAGAGAATAAGAACACAAAGTTTATAGTGGTTCGGTTTAATCCAAGCCTACGTCCACTCTTCCGCATTGACAGCTCACTGGCTGGATTTCACTATGAATCAAAAGAGTTGTTACAGTAAATCTCTTCCTTGATTCCACAGTGTAGAGACTCTGCTACACTTCCTCAAGGTCTCATAAAGATATAGACTCTCTTTTGAGTACAAGATTTTGCTCAACAATTTAATTGACTAAGAACAAGGAGTTTCGGACTTTGGAATTCTTCTATCGCGCACATACTCGAACAACTGAAACGTCTTCCTTATATACTTCTTCATGCCACCACACCCGTTGGCACTTATTAAAGGAACTCTTCCAATCTACCCATTGGACATAATCGATTAGGAAGATTTCGAGCTATTTAAGGAATATGACGCTAGCGCACCAATCCCGCTTGCCTATACAATCAGGATCTAGGTTTCCATAAGTAGAACATTCCAAGTATACTTCGCCAATCAACAGATCTAAAATCCCTGAATCAATCTTAATTTGAATAATGGATTCCAACATGCTGTATTCAGCCAAGAGATCTTCTCCAGTTGATAGAATCAAATCCTTAACAGAACATTCAGTTTTGGATAAGCCTTCTTCGACGGTCTAGAAACTGTCAACGATGATAGACTTTAGGCCTTAAGTCTGGCAGTCCGGAGGTCTTCAGACTTTGATGGAAGAGTCTGCAAGTCTTCAGACTAGACTGATGGAAACCTTTTTGTCAACTTCAAAACACTCAAGGAAGTTTTCCAACAACTGTCTGAGGAGGTCGTGGTCTTATCGATCATCAAATAAATAGACCGGCTCTTTTTCGTGCATGGGTGGTCGAGTCACTGTTGGTCGGTCCAATCCTTCTACGTCAGCTGGTCTTGTTCTGGAGCTGGCTAAATTGGCAAATGGCACTAGACTATCTGGACATGTTTCGCCAGTGGCTCTGCATGCCAGGATTCCCCAGCGAGTCACCGTAATCGATGTTTAAATCCATTTAACTAATTTACTAAATATAACCAATCCATACAATTACTCAGCCCATCATACTAAGAAATGGGTCTATGCCCACTTTTATAGGTCTATCCATATATAACCACTTTAATATATGTAATTTAATATATGAGATGGAATTGGGGAGCCCTCATATTTGTAACAGAAGTCAAGAAGAGTTCTTGTAGATTTTGGAACTTCGGAAGCATGCCAAGACCCACTGGGACTAAGAAGGTGCCACCCTCAGCACCCAATCATGGGGACCGGAGAGCTCCACTCCTTGAGTATCTGATTTACGTAAAGATCAGTACCAGCAAGTCAGTACCAAGAAGGAGAAACTTTTTGATAGTTTTTGTAGGACGAAAGGAATGAAGAGCAAGAAAGGCGGGAACCTCGATGAAGGGATCCTCTGATGTCCAAAACAGAAATTAGGTGTCAAGGAGCCATCTTCCTCACTGTGAAGTCATCAGGTATAAGACGATCAAATTTTTCAAAAGCACCATAAAATGGGTCGATTGTGTTATTTACCGAGAATTTCCAAATAATTAAATTATTATGGGTCTATTTAAGTAGCGTCTCCGCAGGCACTTACCCAATCATTCAAGTGTTGAACGATCTCTTTCTCTCTTTGATCTCTCTCTCTCTCCCAGGCTCCTGAAGGTAAGCAGCCTTTTCATGTTTTATAAAGTTGAAGCTGCTTAGCAGGATCAATTTGGTCGACTAGGTTTATGATAACCTTCTCACCTAAGATTGTACAATTTTACCAAAATACAATCCTCATGCCTATATAAAGTTTCACTTCGCTCGTGGATATTTATTCATGTTATCGTCTTCACTGTTCTAACTCCTCATGGTTCTTTCTTCATACAACTCAAGTGGTGTTTACATGCGAGATCAAATGTGCTAGAATATCCACCACTTTGCTTGCATATGAGGTTTAAAAGTTTAGTGTAATATAGCCTTAACATGTGCATGTCGTTTCCTGCTATCCGACAGCTTTGTTTGAACTTTGTAACGCATTTTTCTCAGGGAAAAGTCGGACATTAAAATAAAGTTTGAGATATGCCATCGCCTATTGAGGCACCCAAAGCCGTGGACGGCAGTGGCCTGACAATAGAGAGTTCCATCCCTATCGCGGTGCATCCGGAGCACGAAACGCCCGGAGGTTTCCTTTTCTTAACTAGCATCGATCAAGTGACTCACATAGTTGTGTCGACCGTCTATTGTTTTGAAAGAAGTAACGAGAATGCGGTAGATGTGGTTAGACAAGCTCTATCCAAAGTTTTGGTTCATTACTATCCACTTGCGGGGAGATTAGCAAAAAGCTCCGAAGGAAAGTTGATTGTTGATTGCCATAAGAAACTAGGAGTGCCATTTGTGGAGGCCGTGGCCGACTGTGACCTTGACAGTCTTGGCGATATGTCAATTCTTCATCCTGATGTTTTAGGAAAGCTTGTTTACAAAGATCCTACGACCCAAAATATGCCGGAAACTGCCCCCCTTCTAACTGCACAGGTGAACAATGGTTTATGTACTCACCAATTCTGGAAAATACTTCACAATCATTCTTACAATTTACGGTTACCTAATCTAATGTCTATATTATTAACTTGGAGTGAAAATAGGTAACAAAGTTAAAAAACGGAGGTCTCATTCTGGGTATAGCTCTCAACCACTGTATGTCCGATGGTATCTCTGCCATGAAATTCATCAATTCTTGGGCTGAAATTGCAAGAGGCAAGCCTTTATCGGTGGTCCCTTATCACGACAGAACTATTCTAAAGCCAAGGATGCCTCCTCAAATTTGCGGTCCCTATGATGACTTTGTTCAACTAAGTGATGTATCAAATATGACAGCTCTCTACGAGAAGGAGCGATTTGTGCATAAATCTTTCCACTTTGACTCTGAGAAGCTGGCAGCAGTTAAAAAAATGGCAACAGCTTGTGGACAGGTAATGTTGACTTCAAATAATGCCTGGCAATCGACAACGGCATGTACTTGACTGCACGAAAATAAATTTGGGGATGATATGCCAAAAAGTTAGGAGATGGTCGGTCCTTCATTACTATTGTCGGGGCGCTTGCCAACTCACAATTAGTTACACAAGAATTTCAAAGGTACTCCCAGGCATATCAAAATGACATGCAGAGTTACTTAATCCAACTTTCAGACAATGAGTGCACCCAAAAGAAAATGGCGGTGAAAATATGGTCGCAAGAAATTCTAGCGACTAAATGGGACTTCTCTTTTATCTTATTTTTTGGTCGCTAGAGAGTGGTGTTTTTAAAGTGCACTGATGGTTTCTAGTCCTCATAAACAACAGGTGAAGCGCAGCATCTCCAGCTTTGTAGCACTCGCAGCCCTGGTGTGGCGAACTCGAAGCGTGGCCCTCAAATGAAACCGCACCAACAAACAATGCTCACTATTCCGGTTGATTTCAGGTCTAAGCTAAGCCCTCCCATCCCTGATGGTTTCTTTGGAAATGCCGTGGTCTTCCCATGCTGTCTTTGCAACACGGGAGAGCTGTTTGATGAGCCAATCTCTTCCACTGCGGAGAGAATAGCCGAGGCGATCGAGCGGGTGAATGAAGACTATGCGCGGTCAAGGATCGACTATTTGGACAAGTATGGATTTGAAGAGTTTGCCCTGGGCACGCTACTAATAAGTTCTTGGACGAAGCTGGATTATGGCAGCTCAGACTTCGGATGGGGGAGCCGAGGCAGTTCGGGACCGGTAGCCTGCCGGCTAAGTCCTGCCTGTTTTTGAGGGGATGGGGAAATAAGAAGGACGTCGTGGTGGTGTTGAGTTTGCCATTTTCAGCCATGAACACCTTCCAAGAGTTGCTCCACGTTTAAGTTGATACATCTTCCAGACAGCTTGTTTATAGTTGCAATATTGCTATACGTGGCGAGAGTGGAGTGCGAAATTAGTTTGAGTTGGTGTGACGAACGACAAGTGGAATTTCCAAATAAGTTGGATGTGTTCAACACTCGATAGATATCTTCCATGTCATCTATCAATCAGTTTTTGTAATTCAGTCTTGGTGCACCTTATTACTTACACTTGTAATTGATTATATTGAATACGATTGTCAGTATGAATTTCAACCTCTTGTTTTACAATTTTGTCATTTTCATTTGTTCCTTCTTGTTGTTAGAGATCAATTTGATTAAAGGTTATTATATTTGTGGAATGGTTCGATTTCCTTTTCTATTCCAAAGAAAAATTGATGGAACCAACAATATTTTGGTGCTTATTAATTGGGGCTAAAGATGGTGTGCAATCAGGCAATTAGGCAAGTGCTTTACAGCATAGAGAAAACATTGTTGCCTTTCATGGTTCAATCTATTTTTGTAGTTTCAGAGGCCATTCATCGCAATTTTAGTCCACAAAGTCTATCTTATCTATTATAGAGTAAACTAGAAATGTTCTACATGAAGTCAAATCTTAATCTTAATTTAGTAAGCTCCTTATGTATAAGGAGGAATTTGTTATGAATCATGTATGTGCGTTCATATTAAATGCTCATCTTGACACCATATACCTTGTAAATTGAATTGCGTGTCCCGCATACTAATTAGAACGCTCAATCACTAAAATTGACTCCGAAGGGTCTTAGCTCTGCCCCATCTTTCTTTCTATCACGTTATCTTACATGGAGTACTTGGTATTTTGTACAAAAAATAGCTGACAAAAAGCTTGGTCATGTTATCACTTCCTTCTCATGGGCATGGTTTAGACCCGAAAATCTTTATCAAGCTGATGTCATTTTGTAGTTTAGTTTAGTTGATTTTGTTGGGGAATCCCTCTCTCTCTCTCTCTCTCCAAATATTAACGCCACTTCCAAATAATCAATGAGCTTGTAACATGCACTGGTGGGGAAAAAGTCTCTGTACATGAATTTTCTACGTTAGTGATGTATGCTCTATTTTTCTATAACTAAAAGCCGGTTACTTGATAAGATTATACTCTTTTTCTCATCTGCTGGTGTCAATTGACATAGAAAGATCTGCACACTACCCAATACATTCAAGGCCGTAAAGATAACGTCATTGCTTGCATGTGCATAAGGATAAACATGACCTCGTGGCTCAATCACAATCACACTGAAATCTGTCACTCAATCACAATCACAATCACACTGAAATCTGTCAATCTTATAGCCAACGTATCCATCTTTTATTGGACAATCTATCACCCCTCAACAAATCGTTTGGTACTCGTCTACGTCACCAAAACAAAATTTTGATGTACCATCGGGTAGGTAAGGAAATGTGAAGTGAACGTCACCTATTTTACTTTTATCCTTTTTTGTCAATTCTGGTACTGTAAAGCAAATTGCTTTAAATTGCTGTGATTTGCAGATAATGCTAGGGGTGCATGACAATATAAATCCGTTGACGTAATTAACAAAACGTCATCGGAAGCCCGGTCAATGTTCACCCAAAAACCAAATTTTCAATTCTTAAATTTGTTTGGTTTGGTCAACACTTTCAAATCCCTATTTTCAGGAAACCTTCTTTACAGAGATCCTGTCCAAAATATACTAGAAGTCGCACTCTTCTAACATCACAGGTGAGAACGTGTTTTGCTTTACAATAATGATTTTGAAAGTTTTTATCGATCTTTTCTATTGGCTGTCTTCAACATTATTTGGTGAATTAGTTACGCATAGACTTTAGTTCACATTGGACTAGTTAATGCCATGTTCCCACATAATCATTCTAAATGTTGTTAGTAACTGAAACGTACAAAAGGAGTGACTTTCGACCTAGCTGTCATTAGTTAGTGACTTCTCAGGTAATCAATGAGTTTCAAATACGAAAACTAAGTCCCAACAAAATTATAATATAATCTTTCCGTCATTCAAAATAAACCAAATGAATGGAGAGACTTGATTGTACCGTTCGGATAAATTTTGTAAATTAATTGCATCGTTTGAATGTTTAACAGTACCCCTATGCCCCTAGAATATCGACTCTATGGACGTGCATGAATTCATGCCTTTGTTGACGGGCAAGCTAATGCTAAGTTTGGGGACAGGGTTGGGTCATGACTTAAATGGACTTCGGATGCGGAGTTAAGTAATACCGATATCGATATGTGACACAACACGCCGACACAACATTTTTTGTTATAAAAATAATAGAGAATTAAACACGTTATAAATTAAATATCTTTTATATATATATATAGATGGTAAATTATTATTTTTCTAATTATTTCAATTAGATTAATTTGATTCAAATTTACAAAGAAATAAATAATAATAAAAAGCTGAAAATAAATTTACACTAAAATCATTAATTCACCATTTATTAATATCATTCATTTTTCTAATTTGACAAATTCAATTACATTCAATTCCAATAATTACACCGAAAAAAAAAAATTCCAATAATTCATACAACTTGGAGTTGAGCCACGGGAAGTGAAAATCATAAGAGATTAAAAAAAAAAAAACTATTTTTTTTTCTTCTTTTCCGATTTACTATTTTTATTGTTGTTTTTTAAAAAAATTAACATATTTATATTTTTGCCCCTCATTTTGATCCCGTGCATGTGGGAATCACATGGCAAAATTCCGAACTTGCATGTCGAAGTGTGTCGGGAGAATTGATCATGTATAGGATTTTTTGATACTCGTTGACCTCGTGTAAGACAAGTGTCGAAATGTCAGAAACGATACTAGGTTTCTGGAGAGTGTTGATACTTTTTAGATGGGGACAACTGATGCAATTTGGCATTGGTGATTATCTAGCTCGGGTAATTGTTAGATCATGAAATGAGTTCGGGCTTTGGTTTTGAGTTAAATATAGGCGAGTTTGCACGAATCTGAAGAACTGGATGAAGACCTTTGAACTTCTCATTTCTGGTTCTCTAGACGTAATACGAGCAAGGGAATCAAACTGAGCAAGCCAGGAGCAGGTAGCAAAATATGGAGGATATGCATTAGTTCTGCCTTCCAATTTTAAGATTCTCGAGAGATTTTTCACATTGCCACCAGTTGTCAAACAAACGACATATTGTGAGCAAGATGGACATAGCATAACTCTAGAAGAGGACTTTATTCAGCCATTCTTAGCCAGCCTAACATAACTTAGAGGTGGATGCTCGTGATTGCGTTACTAGAATGAAAAGTCAAATCGAATTATTTTGAAAAATGCGTTCATCAAATATGCACAGAATTGATTCAAAAAGAGAAATGATTCGAGCAGAAAACATCAAATTCATAATTCAGAACTAAATGAAGTTCATCCGCCAGACAAGTCAAGCAGCACATTGTCCAATTTGACCATGAAACCTTGTCGAGTATGTAACCTCAAGCTAATGGTCGATAACACCTTTAGCATGGCAGTAACCTCCCAATTACAAGCCACAATGTGCTTGGGGTTCGAAATTGGGCAACCATGTTTATAGCAGAAGATTCAGCAAAAAGTATCAAATTCCAAGTGCCGCTTCGCTGATTAACCGCATGAAAGGCTTCTATAGCAAGCCGCGAGAGAGGCACAATCGGAATCAGAGATGTGAGAATATGTACCTGCAATTGAAGAGTTTCTCGAGACTCGAAAAGGACCCAATGATGATTGATTAAGCCGAAAGGGACTTGTCACCCAAATTGGTCCTGTGGATTTCGAGACCATTGTTTATGGACTCGGAGGTGGGTAGTAGTACCGGGGATCTGAGGAATGGAAGACGGCAACGGTGGAAACCCAAGAACAAAAAGAATGGGCTGGACACGAGGCACGGAACGGTGATCGATCAAACTCGGAAAGAAGGGAGTAGCGAAGAAGAAGAAGAAGAAGAAGAAGGTGGGCTGAGCTTGACATATTTCTTAAATGGGCTGAAAATATGTTTATTATAGACCTAGAGAGACCCATCTGTAAGACCTATATTTAGAATTTGAGCCAACCCACATATTAACCCACGTAAACATATGTGGGTTTATATACGGGCTTGTCTCATTTTGACAGCCTTAACGTTTGGTAACAAGAGACAGTTTCTTCCAACGGATTTCTAAGAGATGTCAAGAAGGGGTCTCACAGACTATGGAACTTCCGAAGCATGCCAAAACCCACCGGGGCTCCACTCCTTGAGTATCTCATTTACATAATTAGCAATTCAGCGCCAAGCTATAGCTTTTTAATGGTTTTTGTAGAACGATAGCATTGAAGAGCAAGAAAGGTGGATCTAATCGGATGAAGGGATCTCTCTGATATCCATAAGAAACGGAAATTAGGCGTCAAGGAACTATCTTTCGCCCGGTGAAGTCGCTAGGTTAAGACAATCTGAAATTTGTTAAAGACTCCCAACGATAGTCACGAAAAGAAATGGCCTTTTGCAGCACATTTTCCTTGTTACAGATACTAGAAATGATCGCTTTTCCAAAAATTGACATATTCAATCCACTATTTGTTATACTCTTCTTAAGCCGTCGGAATTTAAAAGGAGCTTGAATTGATAAAATTCTCTTAAATAAGGAAAAAGCTTTCTTTTTTGTGGAAAGAACTGATTCATTAGTCATTTGACCTTCGTTCTTGCCTTCTAAATCAGATAGTGGCAAGCATGTTGAATTAGTAAACTAGAATGTACGCATCGCTCTGAGGATCGGTTCCGCCAATTTTGGTCCTACTCCTATTGAATGGAGACCAGCAAGTCCGCCCGACGACACCAGCCTCGTCCCTGATCCACCTAGTGTCCGGACACGCATCGGAAAAGATGATAGCCCCAGGCAGGAGCTAGCTGATAGACTAAGTCGACTCTGGAAGCAATAGTCCATTTCCTTATCTCCCTTACCCAAACCTCCTTAATCTGCCCATGTCTGCACAATTTCACAGCACATCAACCTCAAAGCTTCACCACATATAACAACGAACTCTCGAAATTGAGATAATGGGACCAAAACAAGACATTCCAGTAAAGAATCTGCTTCAGCTTCAAGTGCTTTCCCAAGAATCAAGATTCCTAACGCAAATAAGCACAGAACTACAAAATGAAAAGAAAACAACAAATCTGCATTTACCAGGATTACAACACCGCTGTATGTAACTGTTTAGGACACATTTCTAAATTTTAATGGAGTACTCTTATGAGAGAAGCATTCAAATCAACAAAAAGCATTCAGAATCCCCACAAGCCCAAGTCGGATTACTAAAACGACATCCCCAACTGGCAAATTTGTTAAATGTTGAAGACAGGTGGAATTTCATCAAAAGGATTTGTTTCGCTGGTGTTGTTTCCTGTGAAAATTCTTTTACCAAACTATGTGTTTTAGTTTTATTATAGGAGACTCAGGTTCTGTGTTGAATCCAGAAAAAAAGAATGTCAAATGTAAGGATAAATTTTATTCTCAACTTGTATATACAATCCTAACAATTGATGCTCAGATGACTCAAAGACCAACAGCTTCCGACTACAAATTACACTGAAATTTAATTAACGATGTAATCTGAACAAAAGTAGCTAGATAGCCTACACTTCGGGGTCAAACTATGTTAGAATTTAATGTATGACATAACTTGTTTTAGATGTATAGTTAGAATTTAATCAATAGCAATACCCTTGGATAGGAAACATGATGCCGAAATTTAATCGACGACACTAAACTTGTGGAACAACACCGAATTTAATCGATGATGCTGAATCGGATAAAGACACGCTAGAATTTAATCAACAACGGGAATCTTGAAAACTACAACTACAATGCTATAAAGTAAAGATGAAGTAAATATAGTTGTTATATTGTTCGGGGGGGGGGGGGGTGTTCTCTTCATTGAATAGATTGTGGAATTTATAAGGCAAATTGGTAGCCATCAATCAGTTACTTCTTGGGCGCCACTCTTAACATTTCCCACATTTTCCTTTTCTTCTTGGCAACCTTATAAGCAATTGTTTCCTGACCTGTCGATGATGCTCACATGACTAGCCCATCAAGTATGTAACGGCTTCCCTATTTCTATGTGCATTTCATGCAGCAACTATTCTTGCATGAGCTCTAATGCTAATTCCACTTAAACTCCAAGTCTGATGCGTTGCTCTCATAGCCTAACACGTAGTAATTAATTACCTTGCCGTTGACTTAGGTATATTTTTCTAGAATCCTGTCGACTTTTAGCTCAAATACCCTCACAAACTCTGGCTGCCCTAAGCTTTCATGAACAAAATAGGGAATATCACTCTTATTATTGCCCATGTGGCCAGTACGTGACAACAGGAGTAATTTTGGGTATCAATAGTTTTCAAATTAAATTGGTAAAATTAAAAGATTTATGACTGAATTAATATTCGTACTATAGGTTTAGGATTAGTTTTGTAATTTTTCATAATACATACACATGTACGATGAGAGTGTGTGTGTAAAGCTCACACGAAGTTGAGTCACGTGGCATGCTCATAAGCAAATCCAATAATTTGTTTAAGATGGTCACTCTAACAAATCTCTAAATCTGCATCTCACACATAAAAGTGAATAAAGTTCATGTGAGGTTCACTCTCGTGACACGTTTATGTGCAAGCTTTCCAAGAATTTATTTTTGATGATCACTTTGGCAAATCTCTAATTTTGCAATTCTAATTCATATGCAAATTTTATCTCAAGTAAGGTACGTATTTTGTTTCAGGCTGAGTGTGATGAGTTTCCTCTACTTTTGTCAGTGGCTTACATGCCTATAGGAAGAACTACAACAGGATAGAATCATCGACAACTTTTAAGTGAAATCTGGACAAGCTAGAAGACAAATTCTGAAGGGAAACAGTCCTTAAAGAACGTCGTGCTTCCTATCCGGCTATCGTTGACGAAAGAACCGCAATCTCTGTAGAAATACAATTACTTGAAGCATAGCTCGCAAATACCCGATGCTAACTTAAGCTTAAACTGGGGGATCAAGCGCAAAGGGAATTCATTGAAGTAGCAATTTCAGGAGGTTGATAAAATTGGAGGAGAATAATCAACAGCAGGCAGAGGTTGACATCAATCCATCAAGAACAAGTGTATTTGAGATGTTGGATCCACGTCGGTCCACTTTTAGAAGAAACATAAAAAAGTTGTTAAACAAATTGTAAAACATCGATATTCTAACAAGTGTAAATTTAAGAAAATAATTTCCTCTTTAGAAAATCGAAAATTAGGTATTGGCACTTGGATTAGACAGTTTGTGCTTGGACACGGGAACCCCAACGCTCGTACTCGAGCCCTTGGCAGCTAGGCCAGGTCCCCAGCACTCAGGCCTAGGTTCATCGAGGCTAGGCTTGGGACTTTGATGCCTTCGCCTGGGTCCATGTAGGCTGTGTCCAAGACCCCGGTCGTTGTGCCAAGGTCCATTGAGCCCGGGTCTAATCCTCGATGCTTGTGCTTGAGTCCATCGAGGCTGGGCCTCAGACCCTAATGCCTATGCCTAGGTTCCTAACTTTTGAGCCCAAGTCCATTGAGGTCAGGCCTAGGGCACCCACGCTTGTGCCCACACCATGGTCTGTCAATGCCAAGCCCGGGTTTGGGAGCTAAGGATTGTGGCATGGCCTAGATGGACTTGGGCATGGGTGCCAAGATGTTGAGCCACACCTTGATGGACTTGGATCCCATCATAAGGAACTAGATCCCAAGTATCAGGTTTGGGCCTTGGCCTTGATTGACTCATGCCTAGGCATGGGGTCCTAATATTGGGTACTTGTGTCACAGTTCAGAGGTTTCTATTGACGAAGGGGCTGTAGATATCAATAAAGATCAGGCAAACCTCTCTTGAGTCGTTTAGGATATTCTAAGGGTAGACATTATTGTAAATGTACACTATTCTAGAGTGGGGTTGTTGGCAAAAGGGGATATGTAATCTCCACTGTTAAATTGAGGAGAGATGTATGGCTATAGTTATGCTTATACTTTGATACATAGGGGTTTCAATTCCCTCATTTATATCATCTCACAAGTAATACAATATCTAGAGTTTTCCTATCTAAGATTGCGATCGAGTAAGATGGACTCACAAAAATCCACTCTTAAGTATGTTTTGTAATGTTCAAGTATCCAAAAGACCACACTGATATATGAAAATTGCAATGTTCAAGTATCTACAAGACCATACCGATATATGAAAACTGCAATGCCAATAAAATCTCAACTAGGATACCACACCTTCCAGAATGATACAGATGCTCCTGTTCCTCATTCTCCATGCTTCCCAACTTTTTTTTGGACACACATCTATTTCACCCCGCTTGCGTATCAACTCCAATTTGTCCAATCATCAACAATCTTATGCCACTTAAAACCAGAAGTATTCAAAAGGACAGGGGCAAAAAGCCAACTCCCAAACATGAATGTGATCAACATATTAACAAGAACACCCCTATAAGATTAATCAAAGATTTGGTACCCAAGCACCAAAATTATTGATTTAAATCCTCTAATGAAGTGACTACGAAGTACATTCTATAATTGTCTGCAAACTTGGCTTGAAACCTTACCAAACTATGATGACTAGGCCTGTATTTTGCACCTCCACTGAGTAAAGTTCTTCTGTAGTAATGTATGTTTGTTCCAAGAGAGAATGTCAAAAAAAAAAAAAAAAAGGAGGCAAGTTACAAAGCACAAGCAGAAAAATCACTGAGTGTAGTTAAAAATCCCCTTTCCAAGCATATTTCCTTCAACATAAGTAGTGCCAATGAAAATCCCACTTGTACAAATGATTGGAAGGCAAGAGCCACTCCGAGACTTATTTTCCTTAATTCTTGGCTGAGTACTCAATTTCTTTAAACCCATTAAGAAATAAATAAAGACGGCCATAAATATGACACAAATTGTAAGCATAATAATTTGTCACAAAAAAATTAATTGGACGATTCAGAATTGAGATATGCATAAAGAGTTCAAAAAAGAAAAAAGAAAAAAAAGGCCAACTTACCAGAGTATTGATGTAAAAGTCGATGGTGGTGAAATAAAATGATAACATTATGAAGAAATAATAACGATATTCAAGTCGATATACAATTCTACACAAAGTCCGGTCCCCATTTCCATTGGCTATTTTAGCCTCAAACATGGATATCTGGTTTAGACCGACACCCCTTCATTTCCTAACTTGTATATACTCAGGATGAGTAACATTGCCTTCATGAAGTGTAGATTTGAAGCTCGCAAGATAGAAAATTTAAATATTAATATACATGTAAAGCTAAAGCCAATTAGTTATAATGGGCAATTCCGAAGAGCCATACACCAGCAAATGTGTTTTTACTCAAATTAATAACCTTTGAAACCTTACCGACACCATCTAAATGGCCGATCGAAGACATCGGGATGACTATAAAGGAAACAAACCTTCATGACAAGCAACAATCGGGGCAAATGAGATTCACTAATTACTCATGATTATATCATTGAATACATAGAGTAATCCTACGATTACTAAAAACTGACGCTATATGAGAAAGTCTGCATAGGTTATGTATCAAGTAAGACGTATTCAAGCTTGAGTTTTTTTTTGATCAAAACATCCAATAAGAGTTTGCTATCATCATTTTATAAATCAATTTTCATTTCTCAGCATCGTTATTGAGATATTTACAAACTAAATAACCTTATTAAACAAACATTCATAAAGAGAGACATCCGTTTGCATTGGCTTCTCTTCCATACATCTTTATAGGACTAACAAACTCATTGAATGTGATTCTCTTTTGCATTAATCTCGATGAAAAGGGGCTACAAGTCTTAAATCTCACCCTTCCTAAACAAGAGTGATGTAATCCAAGCTACACTACTCAAATAATAGGATCGGAAGAGTAACTTTTACACACGAAACTCCAAATGGGAATGAGCTGATTCAAAAATTTCTATAAGTGCTTTAAGAAGATCGAAATTAGGAAGGAAGTGGACGAACGCGAATAGACAAATTGAGTGAATGGATATAACTTCAATGATGCTCTTTAAAAAAAGGCGTTCGTCAAATATGCACAGAATTGATTCAGAAAGAGAGATGATTCAAGCAGGTAACATGAAATACATAATTCAGAACTAAATGAAGTTCATCCGCCAGACACGTCAAGCAGCACATTGTCCAATTCGCACCATGAAACCATGTCGAGTATGTAACCTCAAACTAATGGTCGATAACACCACCCTTAGCATGGCAGTAACCTCCCAATTACAAGCCACAATGTGCTTGGGTTTCAAAATTGGGCAACCATGTCTATAGCAGAAGATTCAGCAAAAAGTATCGAATTCCAAGTGCCGCTTCACTGACTAACCGCATGAAAAGGCTGCGATAGCAAGCCGCGAGAGGCGCAATCAGAATCAGAGATGTGAGAATTTGTACCTGCAGTTGAAGAGCTTCTCAAGACTAAAAAAGGGCCCAACGACGATCGATCAAATCGAAAGGGACTCGTCAACCGGTCTGGTCCTGTGGATTTCGAGACCATTTTTATGGACGCGGAGGCGGGTAGTAGTACCGGGATATGAGGTATGGAAGACGGCAAGGGTGGAAACCCAAGAGCAGAAAGAATGGGCTGATACGAGGCATGGAACAATGATCGATCAAACTCGAAAAGAAGGAAGTAGCGAAGAAGAAGAAGGTGGGCTGAGCTTGACCTATTTCTTAAATGGCTGAAAATGTGTTTAAATCCATATGTAAAACCTATATTTAGAATTTCATCCGACCCATATAAATGGACAAAATATGATTGTGTAACCATTTTTAATATACTGTCAGAATAACAATTTGTTGTGAATTCACTTTTTAAAAATTTGTAACTCACAATAGGCTATTATTTACCCTGTAACCCCCAAAAACTATTATGCTATCAAAACCTTAAATAGGCTTGTCTCATTTGGACAGCCTTAACATTTAGTAACAAGAGCCAGTTTCTTCCAACGGGTTTCTAATACATGTCAAGAAGGGCTCTCACAGACTATGGAACTTCCGAAGCATGCCAAAACCCACCGAGGCTCCACTCCTTGAGTATCTCATTTACATAATTAGCAATTGAGCACCAAGAAGTTAACTTTTTTATGGTTTTTGTAGAATGAAAGCATTGAAGAGCAAGAAGGGGGGACCTAATCGGATGAAGGGATATCTCTGGTATCCATAAGAAACAGAAATTAGATGTCAAGGAACTATCTTCCACCCTGTGAAGTCACTAGGTGAAGACAATCTGAAATTTGTTAGACTCCCTATTGTTCTTCATGAAAAGCAATGGCCTTTTGTAGCACATTTTCCTTGTTTCAAATACTAAAAATAATAACTTTTCCAAAAATTGACTATTTCAATCCACTATATGCTAGACTATTTTTAAGCCGGTGGAATTTAGAAGGTGTTTGAATTGAGGAAATTCTCCCCAGTAAGGAAAAGCTTTCTTCTTTGGGGAAAGAACTGATTCGCTGGTCATTTGACCTTCATTCTTGCCTTCCAAACTGGATAGTGGCAAGCAAGTTGAATTAGTAAACTAGAACGTACGCATCGCTCTAAGGATTGGTTTCACCAATCTTGGTCCTACTATTGAATAAAGACCAGCAAGTCAACCCGACGACACCAGCCTCATCCACGACCCACCTGGTGTCCGGACACGCATCGGAAAAAATGATGGCCCAGGCAGGAGCTAGCGGACAGACTAAGCCGACTCTGGAAGCAATAGTCCATTTCCTTCTCTCCCTCCCCCAAACCTCATTAATCTACCCATCTCTGCACAATTTCACAGCACATCAGACTCAAAGCTTCACCAGATATAACAACGAACTCTCGAAATTGAGATAATGGGACCAAAACAAGACATTCCAGTAAGGAATCAGCCTCAGCTTCAAGCGCTTTCCCAAGAATCAAGATTCTTAACACAAATAAGCACAAAACTACAAAATGAAAAGAAAACAATACATCGGCATTTACCATGATTACAACATCACTTTATATAACTCTTTTGGACACATTTCTAAATATTAATGGAGTACTCTTATGAGAGAAGCATTCAAATCAACAAAAAGCATTCGAAATCCCCACCGAGTCGGATTACTAAAACGACATCTCCAGCTGGCAAATCTGCTAAATGTTGAAGGAAGGAAGGACCACATTGAAATTTCATCGAAATGTTTCAGATTAAATTGTCAAAATTAAAAGGTTTAGGACCAAATTGATATTCATATAATAGGTTTAGCCTTAGTTTTGTAATTTTTCATAATACACACACATGTATGATGAGTGTGTGTGTGTGTCTAAGGCTTGCACGAAGTTGAGTCACATGGCATGCTCATATGAGAATCCAATAATTTGTTTAAGATGGCCACTCTAACAAATATCTAAATCTGCATCTCACACATAAAAGTGCATAAAGTTCACACGAGGTTCACTCTCGTGACATGCTTATGTGCAAGCTTTCGAGAATTTATTTTTGATCTCTTTAGCAAATCTCTAATTTTTCAATTCTAATTCATATGCATATTTTATCTCAAGTAAGGTATGTAGTTTGTTTCAGGCTGAGTGTGACGAGTTTCCTCTACTTTTGTCAATGGCTTACATGCCCATAGGAAGAAGTACGACGGGATAGAATCATCAACAACTTTTGAGTGAAATATGGACAAGCTAGAAGACAAATTCTAAAGGGAAACAGTCCTCAAAGAACATCGTGCTTTTTATCAGGCTATTGTCGACGAAAGCACCGCATTCTGTGTAGAGATACATATACTTGAAGCACAGCTCGCAGATAACCGATGCTAACTTAAGCTTAAACCTGGGGATCAAGTGCAAAGGGAATTCTTTGAAGCAACAAATTCTAAAGGTTAATAAAATTGAAGGAGAATAATCAACAACAGGTAGAGGTTGACACATCAATCCATCAAGAACAAGTGTATTGAGAATAATGAAATTTAGGATCCATGTCGGTCCACTTTTAGGAGAAATATATAAAAATAGTTAGACAAATTGTAAAACATCAATCTAACAAGATTAAATTTAAGAAAATGATTTCTTCTTTAGAAAATCGAAAATTAAAGATCAGTGTTTGGACTAGACACTTTGCCCTTAGGCACAGGAACCTCAATGCTCATACCTGAGCCCTTGGAAGCTGAGCCAGGTCCCTAGTACCCAAGCCCAGATTTATTGAGGCTAGGCTTGGGACTTCGGTGCCTCGGCTTGGGTCCATCTAAGCTGAGCCCAAGATCCCAATCGTCTTGCAATGGTCCATTGAGTCTAGGTCTAGTCCTCGTCACTCATGCCCAAGTCCATCGAGGTTAGGCCCTAGACCCTAATGCCTATGCCTAGGTTCTTGACATCCAAGCCTAGCCATCGAGGCTGGGCCCACAACACTGTGCTTGCTACTCGGTCCATCGATGCGAGACTCAAGTCTAGGAGCTAGGGATTGGGGTGTGGCCTGAATAGACTTGGGCATGGCCCCCAAGATGCCAAGCCGCACCTCGATAGACTTGGATCCTAACATAAGGGACTAGGTCCTGAGCATCGGGTTCGGGCCTTGGTATTAATTGACCCATGCCTAGTTGTTGGGGTCCTAGTCTTGGGTGCTTGTGTCATGGTTTGGAGGTTTCTATTAACAAATGGGCCATAAATATTAATGAAGACCGGGGAAACTCTCTTGAGTTATCTAGAATATTCTAAGGGCGGGCATTATTGTAAATGTACACTATTCTAGAGAGTTCTTGTAATAAAGACAGGTAGTTGGTAGAGGGAGAGATGTAATCTCCACCGTTAAATTAAGGAGAGATGCACGGCTGTAGTTAGGCATATACTTGTATATATAGGGATTTCCTCTCCTTCATTTGTATCATAATACAATATCCAAAGTTTTCCTCTTTAAGATCCTTGTGAGTGTGATTGAGCAAGACGAACTTGCCACTCTTGGCATGTTTTGCAATGTTCAAATATCTACAAAATCATATTGATATATGAAAATTGCAATGCTAATAAAATCTCAACTATCATACCACACTTACAAGAAAGTTCCTCTTCCCCATGCTTACCAACTTTTTCTAGATGTACATATATTCCACCTCTCTTGCATATCAACTCCAATTTGTCCAATCATCTACAATCTTATGTAGCTCGAAACTAGAAGGATTAAACAGGAGAGGGGCAAAAAGTCAAATCCCAACCATGAACCGGACGTATATTGTGATCAACATATTAGCAACAACACCCCTATAAGAAGGACCAAAGATTTGGTACCCGAGCAGCAAAATTATTGACTTAAATCCTCTAATGAAGTGATTGCAGAAGTACATTGTATAATTGTCTACAAACTTGGTATGGAACTCTACAAAACCGCAATCGATCGCCTGTATTTTACACCTCCACGAGTAAAGTTCTTCCATAATAATGTATCTTTGTTCCAAGAGAGAATGTAAGTTACAAGCATAAGTAGAAAAATCACTAAGTGTAGAATACTTTGATGATTCAAAAGGATTTAACTCTTACAGAATTAATGAAAAATGGTATATTAGTTATCAAACCAATTCATTTGTCTATAAATCGAGCCCTTATTGCAACCTATGCTACTGAATCAGCTGCTTTATTCTTGATACCAACAATTAAAAATTGTGGTCAAACAATTCCATTATTTCTTTTTTTTTTTTTAAAATCTCTCTCTATTTTCATCATGCTATATTTATACATGTAACAAAATACACCAAAAAGTTCAAAAAAACCAATCCTTACCTAAAAATTCCAAATTACTGAAATTACTTTAGTTTTTTTATTAGTTAGTCAAACTCAAAAGGAAAAGAAAAGAATGAGTACACATTTTTATTTTATTTTAAAATTTGAATTAAACTAGTAGTTAATCAAAGAATATGTGATTTTCGAAAACATCTGAGAATTCTTAATTGGCTAGTTGTAAATAATCCCACCCCAGGACTATGGAACAAAGAGTTATCCCAGACCTACACCGAGATATTTCCAAGCATATTTTCATCAACATAAGCAATGCCAATGAAAATTCCGTCTGTACAAATGATTGAAAGGCAAGAGCCACTTGGACAGATTTATTTTCCTTAATTCTTGGCTGAGTACTCAATTTCTTTAAACCCGTTAAGAACTAAATAAAGACAGCCATTAAAGAAGACATATATTATAAGCACAGTATTCTGCCACAAAAAAAATAAAATAAAAATAATGGGACGATTCAGAATTGAGATATGCATAAAGAGGAAAATAAAATAAAATGCCGGCTTACCAGAGTACTGATGTAAAAGCCGATGGTAATGAAATAAAATGATAACATTATTAAGAAATATTAACGATATCCAAGTCGATATACAATTCTACACAAAGTCTACTCCCCATTTCCATTGGCTATTTTAGCCTCCAACATTGATATCTGGTTTAGACCGACATCCCTCCATTTCCCGACTTGTATATACTCATGATGAGTTACATTGCCTTTAGATCTTCCAGAGAGAAAATTTAAATATTAATATACATATAAAGCCAAAGCCAATTAGTTATAACAGGCGATTCGGAAGACCTACATACTGGTAAATATGTCTTCACTCAAATTGATAACCTTCGAAGCTTTATTGACACCACCTCTAGAAAAGTGAAATAGCTAATCGAAGACATCGGGATGACAATAAAGGAAACGAACCTTCATGACAAGCAACAAATGGAGCAAATGAGATTCACCAATTACTCATGATTATGCCATTAGATACATAGAGTAATCCTATGGTTAGTAAAATTGATGCACTTACAAAGCTATATGACAAAGTTTGCATAGATTATTTATCAAATAAGATGTATCCAAGCGTCGTTTGAACTATTTTTGGGCCAAAACACCCAACAAGAGTTTGCTATCATCATTTTATAAATCAAATTTCATTTCTCAGCATCCTTACTTAGATATTTACAAAATTAACAACCTTATTAAATAAACATTCATAAAGAGAAATATTTGTTGCATTGGTTTCCTTTCCACATATCTTTATGTGACTAAAGGTGCGTTTGGTTGAATTTTTAGGGAAAGCCATTAAGAAAATGCAAAAGACTTCAAGTTAAATGAGTTTTCCAAAATACAAATTGTGTTTGGTAAACTCTAATCTAAAAGTGCATTATAAAGTATCTTTGAGCAAAATAGTGTTTAGAGTGTCGCGACCAAATTTTCGGGTGAACGTTTAGCTAATGGATTACTAAGCTTAAACTTAGCTTGGGCTCTCCCAATCCTATACCAATTCACGATTTAGGTTCAAGTTCTTAACATACAATTGATTTTTAATTAGGATTCGCGACTAATATATTTTTGGTGGATCAATTAGAAACCCAAGTAAAGTAACGAGAGATTTACTTTATTCCTGCAAACCAAAGATTATGAATTCGGAGACTTGATTACGCTAGATTTATCTAACGCCCTTTCGGTACTTTTTTCTTTTATTTGGAAAAGCATGTTTGGCAAGCAGCTTGAATTGATTTTAATTTATTTATCTAACATGTGAGGTTACCATGCTGGTGCACAAATCACAAATTTAACACCAATATAAACTAATGAATAAATTGCAGGACTTACATCATGGCTTCGAAGGCATCTGTAGTGTTAGATCATAATTCACATCGACGGTCTTAAATATGATTTATAATTAACATGCAATTATTTTTTTTATTTTCACTTATTTAATGAGAATCATGCTTTATGCAATGTATGTTGACCTAATCACAAGCAATTTCTAGCTAAATGGACCTAACCACAATCACTAAATAACATACATTTCATCAACCTAATTCTATATGATATACACATGACGTTTTTTATTTTCTTAAAAAGCATGCAATCTATCCTAGAGATTGAAACTAATTTATCCTAAGACATGTTTTGTATTTTTCATGAAATTCGAAATTAAAAAAATGTGAAAATTATCTAGCTAGATTAAGATTATATCCAACTTATATTAAGGATTATGTGAGGCTAAACCTTAATTTAAACTAATAGATTATCTTAACTTAGCAATATCTAACTTAAGATGCAATCTATCTAAAAAAATCAATCTAAACATAAAATGAAACATGCAATTTTATCATAATATGCAATGACATACAAAGAATGCCCTAATTCTACATGACATATGCATAATGACTCTTGTTTTATTTATTTATTTAAGGGTTAATACATTGAAAAACCTAAAACTGGTACATTTTTGACAAATTTACCCCAAACTATTTTTTTGACCAAGAAAAACCCCAAACTAGTAGACCTGTGACAAATTTACCCGACTAACTATAAAAAAAAACCCTAAACTGATACATTTATGATAAATTTACCCAAAACTAATTTATTCGACCACACAAAACCCCAAACTAATAGATTTGTGACTAATATATCATCCGCTAAATTAGATTAATACCACAAAAAATCACAAAATTGTAAACTCGTGACAAACAAAATGTAAAATCCAAAATTGGTATACCGATTAATTGTCACATGTCATTTAACTTTATAATTTAACAAGAAAATTTAACTAAAATTAATAGAGGGTAAATTTGTCACAAGTGTACTAGTTTAGGATAAATTTGTCAAAGGTATACCAGTTTAGGGTTTTTTGTAGTCAAAAAAATAGTTTTTGGTAAATTTGTTATAGGTGTACTTAGGTTGGAGTTTTTCATGTATTAACCATTTTTAAATAATAATTCGAAATTAAAATTGTCAAATAATTAAACATGCAATTTAAATTAATGAAACGAAAATCTAACATCCTAAATTTATATTTTTGGTTTTTTAAAAGTTTTTTTAAAATTTGAAATAGTAAATTTCCTACCCTAAATATGCAAAAACCCAAATAAACCTAATCTAACTCACATTTCTTGGATTTCTTTTTACTAAAGCAAAATCAACTCAAATGACACGATGGCAAATCAGAGAAGATTAAATTGATATCCAAAAATTTGACGAATCATATCTCACGTATGAGATCGAGTTGGCCAACTCTAAATAAATCTTGAATCGAATCTTAAATATGAGATCGGATTGGCAATATCTTAAGCGATTAATGCCGGATTTAAAAAAATCGGACTATCAATCCCAAATTTCAGAGGTAATTTCATATCGGGAAATCTCAATTTTATGTTAAGGAATAATTATACTAAAAAATAACAAATAAAGTAAGATAAAATAAAATAAAATAAGTAAATAGAAAAAACTACCTAATGTGATTTTTTTTCCTTTTTACCTTTGCTTTCCAAACGACGTTGGCAGCTCGTGGTGGGTGCTCGGTCGGAGGTTGCAGTCGTCAGAAGAGCTCTGACGACCAGCAGCGAGCAGGGGGACATCAGACACCGGATGCTGCAGCAACGTCGCTCGGGGAAAACTCGGAGCTGGGCGAGGGCGGTGCGGGTCGCGGGCTTCGGGGCATGGCGAAGGCAGAGCAGCAACGTCGCAGGATCACAGCGGCGGGGGTGAGCAGCAGCGGGCGGAGCAGGAGCGACGTCGGGTCGTCGCGGGTTGGTGCGGGCTGCAGGCGAGGCGCGGCGGGGCTCGGGATCTGCTGCAGAGGGCTTCTGGTGTAGGCGCGAGCGAGCGGGGGGTCACTCGGAGACGCGGCGGCTGGCAGAAGTGCAGAGCAGGGGTACGTCGAGGGAATCTCAGGTGGCTGCGGAGCGGCGATACGGCGTCCAGCGGGGCGGCAGAGCAGCGGTGCGAGCTCGTGTGGATCGGGGCAGATCTGTTGGGCGTCGGAGAGCGGACCTGCGAGGTGGCGAGGCGCGGTGGTGTCCGGCGTCGCGGTACCGGCGCGGTGGCCGGCACGGCGCAGGCTGGCGCGGTCGAGGGTCCTCGCGAAGAAGACGATGCGGCAGCTTCTTTTTTTTTTTTTTCTCTCTCTGCCCTCACGTCACTTCTCTCACTGCTCTCTGCCTTCCTGCTTCTTCGACGAAGGACGGACGCGAGTTGACTTGACCCTCTCCAAATTTTTTTTCCTTTTGAAATTTCAACTCAAAACCAAAAAGGCCCCCTGTTTTCTCCGTACGCGGCTCTTTTATAGGTGAAGACTTGATTTTCGTGGATTATTTCACTTCCTTTTTTGGCTCACGCATGAAATCGCCTTTGATTATGAAATATTTCTTATCTTGAGGCATAGAATATATCACTCAAAATATCCCCCACGTGCAATATTCTTCCTAATTTATCGCCTCTTGTAAATATATGAAATATTTACCAAATATTGAAAAAATAATATGAATCATTTCTGAAAATATCGAATTGTCAACTCGTAAAAGTGAAGCTCATCTACCACTGATCAAATGTGAAAATGATAAACAAATAAATAAAATAGAGTAATGTAAAATAAAATAAATTTTTTTAAACTATATGTTATGCAATTTTATTTTTATTTTTATTTTTTTGGGGTAAAAATTAACCTATTTTTTATACAAAAATTTAGGTGTCAACATGGAAAAATTTATATTTACAAAGGACTTTTATGATAAAAACAAAGGAAAAAAAAAAGTTGGCCGGCGAAGAGCAAGCGGCTGCTGGCAATCGAAATCTATCGCCAGAGGCTAATGTCTCAAGTTGTAGGACCTCAAATGGCCGCTAGAGACCACCTAGAAGGGCCACATGGGGTTGGGCAACCCCCGGCAACCACTGGCAAGGGTCACCTAGTCACACGACCTTAGGCAACCCTTCCGAAGGTCATGGCGACCTAGATCTAGGTCGTGGAGGTTGCGCGACCTCAATTTGGGTTGCTGGAGGTCGTGCAATCTCGCCACGACCTAGATCTGAGTTGCTGGAGGTCACGCGATCTCAGCGAAGGCTGCTTGGTCACGCAACCTTAGCAATCCTTCATGAAGGTCGCATGACCCAGATCTGGGTTGTGACAGGTCGTCGTGACTCATCAAAGTCGCATGACTAGTTGATGATGATCACCGGGTAGCCATGACCATGCCAACCTCTCTCCAACCCATTGCCAAACCATCGCAACCACGCTAGTCGACATATGAAGATTTGAGGTTGAAGAAGATGAATAGTGAATCACGAGGGCAAAAACGAAAAAAAAAAATTAAGTGATAATAGTTTTTGAACAAAATTTTTATACTAAAACCTAGAGAGGGTCTTCCGAAATGCTAAAAGCCCAAGGCAGCCTAAGACCTGCCTTGGGCTTTTAGCCTTTAAAAGGCCAACATTCCTTCAATGTGGGTTTTAAAATTTTTCCAAACACCAAATATTTGCCCAAATGGGCTTTGGACACCAAAAGCTTCTCTCCAATGCTAGTCCCAAACACAGCCTAACAAACTCATTGAATGTGATTCTTTTTTGTATTAATGTCGATGAGAATGGGCTAAAAGTCTTAAATCTTACGCTTTCTAAATAAGAGCATCAATGATGTAATCTAAGTTATACTACTCGAATAATAGGATCAAAAGAGTGACTTTTACACATGGAAACTCTATCAGAAAAATAAGCAGAAATTCCATGCTAGTTTGGGAAAATGCTCACCTTGACACCATAGATGCTTGTAAATTGAATCATGTGTCGCGCCTACTAACTAGAGTACTCAATCACTAAAGTCGACTCTGAAGGGTCTTAGCTCTACCCCATCTCTCTCTGTCACGTTATCTTACGGGGAGAACTTGGTATTTTGCACAAAAAGAACATAGCTGACAAATAGCTTGGTCATGTTATCACTTTCTTCACATGGGTATGATTTAGACCCCCAAAACCTTTATCATGCTGATGTCATTTTGTAGTTTAGTTTAGTTGATTTTTGCTGGCGAATCTCTCACTCTCTCCAAAGATGAACGCCACTTCCAAATAATCAATGAGCAATTATAACATGCGCCGGTGGTGAAAAGTTCGTGCACATGAATTTTCTACGTTAGTGATGTATGCTCTATTTTTCTGAAACTAAAACCCAGTTACTTGATAAATTTATACTCTTTTTGTCATCTACTGGTGTCGATTGACATAGAAGGGTCTGCACTCTACCCAAAATATTCAAGGCATCAAAGATAACGTCATTGCGTGCAGGTGCAAAAGGATGAACATGGCCTCGTCGCTCAGTCACTATGACACTGAAGTCTGTCACTAAATCACAATCACACTGAAATCTGTCAATCTTGTAGCCACATCCATCTTTTTATTGGACATCTATCCCCCCTCAACTAATTGTTTGGTACCAGGAACGTGCAATCGGACCGAATAAATGCCAAAATTGGACCAGCTCATCCGAAAAATAGAGCTGAGAACCTATTCCCATTGAAATTGATCTGGGAATCGGTTTTGAGTGATTTCTCATCGGGAAGCGGTTTGAAATCGGTTTGGGAAACTCAAAGTTCAAAATCCTACTTTTTCCCCTGATTTTTATGTCAGATAAGTCCTCTTATCATTCTTGACGTCTCTCCCATTCGGCTTTGCATTTCGTAGAAATGTTTTCATGGTGGATTTGTCATTAGAGACTAGTATCTGTGAGCAGAAAGTGTAAGGTTGAAAAGTTTTTGGGATCTTTCTTGCTTGAACAGTGCTTTCAATTTACTGTGCCAGCTTTTTGGTTATGTGGATGTTCGTTTTTTTATCAATGCGGTGTTTCCATGGTCGTTTGAGTGGGGCGTGTGATGCGAAAATGAGAGGCGTTGGCCGTTGCTTTCAAATGGAAGCGTGTTCGTGGAAGGATATTAATTGTGATGCTGGAGGGTTGGATGGTTTTGCTAATCATGGTGTTCTTCCTCTAGGTTTGTTGTTGAAAATGACCAAGCTATCCAAAGCGATTCATGTCCGCAACGTTGCGCAAGAAATCTCAGAGGTGCATGTTCTCTTGCAGCTTCTGCTCCAAGTAAATTCTTTTGGGTGTTGAAATAGGGATGTTCTCGTGTGTCAATGTAAAATTTGAAGCCGTATAGGATATTGGACAGTTGCAAAATATATTTCAAATGAAAATGGGTTGATCATGAAACCAAATTGGAAAAATAGGGCGGTTCTAAAACAGAGTTCAATGCAAACAAGATCGGTACAGAGTCAAAAAATAAAGAACTAATTATAAGAGGGCCGGATAGAGGGTCTAAGTTTAGAACCTGCCTATTTTGGATCCGATCATCCCCATTTGGTACTTGTCAACGCCTCCAAAACAAAAGTTGGGTTGTACAATATATCGCAGCAGCACACGTTACGGATGCACCAGCGGGCAGGTAAGGAAATGTGAATGAACGTCACCAATTTTATTTTTATCTTTTCTGTCAATTCAGGCACTATAAAGCAGATTGCTTTAAATTGCTTTGATTTGCAGATAATGCCAGGGGCGCATGAGAATATAAATCCACTGACGTAATTGACAAAACAAAACGTCATCGGAAGCTAGGTCAATGTTCACCCGAAAACCGAATTTCTATTTCTTAAATTTGTTTGGTTTGGTCAACACTTTAAAATCCCTATTTTCAGGAAACCTTGTTTACAGAGATCCTATCCAAAATATACCAGAAGTCGCACTCTTGTAACATCACAGGTGAGAACGTGTTTTGCTTTATAATAATGAATTGGGAAGTTTCTATCAATCTTTTCTGATTGGCTGTCTTCGACATTATTTGGTGAATTAGTTACGCAGAGACTTTAGTTCACATTGGACTAGTTAATACCATGTTCCCACGTAATCATTCTTAATGTGGTTAGTAACTGAAACGTACAAAAAGAGTGACTTTCGACCTAGCTGTCATTAGTTAGTGACCTACGAAAACCAAGTCTCAACAAAAGTGTAGTATAACCATCGCTCCGTCACTCAAAATAAACCAAATGAATGGAGAGACTTGATAGTACCGTTTGGACAAATTTTGTAAATTAATTGCATTGTTTGAATGTTTAGCAGGACCCTTATGCCCCTAGAGTATCGACTCTATGGATGTGCATGAATTCAAGCCTTTGTTGATGGGCACGCTAATGCTGAGTTTGGGGACGGGCTGGATTATGACTCAGATGTACTTCGGATGGGGACAAGCTGAGGCAGTTCGGCACTGGGGAATGTCCAGCTCAGGCAATCATTAAATTATGAAATGGGTTCAGACTTTGGTTTTGAGTTAAATATAGAGGAGTATGCACAAATCTGAAGAACTGGATGAAGACCTTTGAAAATGCAACATCTTATTTCTGGTTCTCCATACATAATCCAAGCAAGGGAACCAAACTGAGCAAGCAAGGAGCAGGTAGCTAATATGGAGGATATGCATCAGCTCTCTCCACAGGACTTCTCGATGCTATCAGAAAAGCTAATCCCAAGTTCCGCCTTCCAATTCTAGGATTTTCTTAGAGATTTTTCGCATTGCCTCCAATTGTCAAACGTCATATTGTGAGCAAGATGGACATAGCATAACTCTAGAACAGGACTCTATTCAGCCATTCTCGAAGCCAGCCGAAGATAACTTAGAGGTGGATGCTTATGATTGCGTTACCAGAATGAAAAATCAAACCGAATTATTTTGAAAAGGCGTTCATCAAATATGCACAGAATTGATCCATAAAGAGAAATGATACAAGCAGGAAACATCAATACATAATTCATAACATATGAAGTGTTGGGAAAATATGGCTTCGAATTGGGTAGAACAATGAAGACGAAGATTCAGAGTACTCAAGTCGAACTTTGAGGCGTGATATTACTTTCTTTAATGATTTATTTGCCCCACAACGTTACTAATGGTCACTGGCAAAAATCCTCTAGGATACAACAAAGTCTCGGATGAGAATACTATATAGCAATTCTAGTATTTCTCCAGGGTCTCTCTAGAAAACAATTGAAAGAATTGTTGTAGTTTTTCAGACAGAAAGCTCGAAAAAGATGAAAAATGATCACTCTCGTTTTTTTGAAAAATAACGAGTATATATATAAAACAGTCTTGCAACTCTTCATGAAAATTGCCAAAGAATGAACAAACACGTCTTTTAAAAAAATTATTTGGATAAACAAATGCGACTTTTCGGAAGAAGTTGAAAACCGAACAATTGCAACCCTTCGGAAAAAGTTGCAAACCGAATAAGTAATTTTCCAAATGTTGTATCGAAAAACACAAATAAAATTCGGAATATTTTTTTTAATAAATAAATAAAATTTCAAATTTTCATTTTATATTTCATTTCCGAAAATTCTCAAAATAAAAAACAAAATTTGAATCGAATAAAAAATTAATAACATAACCGAAAATAAAATAAAATAACAAATGGATTAGTGCTAATTAAACCACGGGTGCGCGGGGCGTGCGAAGTGCGCCAAATAATCGTGCCAAAATCGCACAATTATTCATGCACCCGCATGCGGGTATGGTGGGGACTAGCCCCACCCGATCATTCCTTGAGGTACACAAGGAAACCCTTCACTTATAAATCAGCCCACTTCTTCCCACTTTTCCTATGTGGGACAAGGAAAACACACTTAGCTTATTTTAACAAATAAACCTCTAACAATCCCCCACTTTGTTTGTAAATCAAAGATTTCAAAATTAAAATTTTTAAAATCATACAGCCAAACTTTCAGTAAGATTAATATACATACATAAATGTCTCTTTCAAGTTAAACATTTACTTAGTGCAAGTATATCAAAGCTCTATCAAAGTGACAAGTAGCTCGGCTTTAAATTTGTACTTTTATGTAATAGAACTGGACATACCGCACATACACTAACCTCTTGTTTCAGCGAGAAGTTCTATATTACTCCACACTATTATGGCCTTGTGCTTAATCCTGTTTCATGAGCTCTCCAGAAAGCAACCCTAACTTTTGTAAGAAGCGGCACCACTTCTAAACTCATATAGGTGAAGTATCTACCATGTGTTTCTGTTACTATCAACACACTACAAACTTGTATTATACTTCATTAAGAATTCAATTTAGCCTACAAAATGTAACAGATGATACTGACTTCTCATTTCAGGGCTACATCAGTATCAAACAATCACATTCAATAACTTGTTCTTACCCATTAAACCTTATAACTAATGATGTTCTAGAAAAATGTCGAGTTACTGTTATTAGTGATTTCAATTAAAGGGTTTCAACCCTAGTTCTTGTGAGGTCGTTATTACCATATGTCTTGGTAAAGCCTTCATCAAAGGATCGGCAAGATTTTTTACTTAACCTCACATAGACAATTGTTATGGTACCATCTTTAATCAATTGTCTCACATATTCATGTCTTAAACTAATGTGTCTAGACTTACCATTATAGGTGCTACTATAGGCTCTTACCAAAGTGGCCTAACTATCACAGTGGATAGAAATAGGAGGCATATGACTAGACCATAATTTGATATTCAACAACAAATTTCTAATCCATTCAGCTTCTTTCCCAGCTGTTGCCAAATCAATAAATTCATATTCCATTGTTGAGTGAGTTATACATATCTGTTTCTTACTCGCCCAAAATACAACAACTCCAGTTAGTGTGAAGATCCATCTAGAAGTGGAACGCTCATCTCCCACACTTGTAATCCAACTAGCATCAGTGTATCCTTCTAATACAACCGGATAATTATTGTAGAACAATCCTAATTTTTTTGTTCTCTTAATATAACAAAAAAATTTAGTAATAACTCTCCAATGTTCTATACTTGGATTACTAGTATACCTACTCAACTTGCATACAGAATAAGCAAAATCGGGTCTAGTACAGTGCATCGCATATATTAAAGACCCTATCGCACTTGCATATTCTAGTTGTGACACCACTCTACCAGTATTATAATTTAATTTAATACTTGAATCAAATTGAGTAATTATTTCTTTAAAACCAAGATGTTGAAATTTATTTAATAATTTTTCAACATAACTACATTGGCTTAAAGAATAACCCCCACTATTTTTCTTAACTTTAATACCTAAGATAGTATCTACTTCACCAAAATCCTTCATTTTAAACATGGAAGTTAGATACTTCTTAGTCTCATTAATTCCAATCATATTTGTTCCAAAGATAAGAATATCATCAACATACAAGCACACTAAGACACCATAGTCTTTAGTGAATTTATAATATATACACCTATCGGCATTACTATTGATGAAACCATTTGACAATATGACCGATTTAAATTTTTCATGCCACTGCTTAGGAGCTTGCTTAAGTCCATAAAGAGACTTAATCAATTTACATAATTTTCTTTCTTTTCCAGGAAGAACAAAACCCTCCGGTTCTTCCATGTAAATCTCCTCATTTAAGTCTCCATTTAAGAAAGCAATCTTAACATCTATTTGATGAACACAAAGATCATAAATGGAAACTAGAGCAAAAAGAACTCGAATAGAAGTTATACGTGCAACAGGAGCATATGTATCAAAATAATATATTCCTTCTTTTTGTCTATATCCTTAACTACAAGCCTAGCTTAAAAAACTTGAATAGAACCATCATAATGATATTTTATTCTAAAAACCCATTTGCACCCAATAGGTTTTGATCCTTTCGGTAAGTCTACTAATACCAAAGTATTATTGGACATAATTGAGTCCATTTTATCATTCACAACTTCTTTCCAAAAGGAAGCATCTCTAGAAGACATAGCATCATCAAAGCTTCTAGGATCGTCTTCTAAATTTAATACTAAAGGGTATTTATTTACTACATTATTATCTCTATCTCATTCAACAAGAAAAACATGAGTAATAAAATCAGGACCTAAGTCTTTTATTTTGCTAGCTCTAGTACTTCTCATTGGTTCAATCATGTCTTAAGAATCATTCGTTTCTTTTTCTTGAGAATCACTTTGAGTTTCCATAAATCTTGAATTATTTTCAATAATTTCAGAACTTGTAAAACATTTATTCTCAAAGAATTCAACGTCTCTCGATTTTACTATGACATTGGACTCTAAATCAAGAAGCCTATAAGCTTTACTATTTTCAGCATACCCAACGAAAACACTTTTGATAGCTCTAGAATCGAGCTTTATTCTCTTAGGATCTGGAGCTCGGTAGTATGCCAAGCACCCTCACACTTTAGGATATGACAAATTTGGCTTTCTACCTTTTCATATTTCATAAGGGGTTATGTCATTTTTCTTGAAAGGTATTTTGTTATGAATATAACATGCAGTAAGTAATGCTTCTCTTCAAAGATTAATTGGTAGCTTTAAATTTGAAAGCATATAATTAACCATTTCTTCAAGAGATCGATTTTTTATTTCAGCTAAACCATTTTGTTGTGGAGTATATGGTGCTGAAACTTGATGAATAATATCATTTTCTTCACAAAATGAAGAGAATTCATTTAAGAAATATTCTCCACCTCTATCTGATCGTAGAATTTTAATTTTCTTTTCTAAGTGATTCTCTACTTCAGCTTTATATTTCTTAAACATGGTAAATGCTTCATCATTCGATCTCATGAGATAAACATATAAGAACCTACTGCAATTATCCACAAAGGTAATAAAATACCTTTTACCTCCACGTGTTAGCATACCATTAAATTCACATATATCACTATGAACCAAATCCAATAAATTCGAATTTCTTTTAACACTAGGAAATAGCTTATTAGTAAGTTTTGACTTAGCACATATTTCACATTTCTCAAATTTGCCATTAAAATTTATCAAGTCTAATTTTCTCATATTTTTCAATTAACGAATATTTATATGTGCCAATCTACTATGCCATAAAATTGAAAACTCAACGATATAAACAAAACTATAAATATTATTATTGATACTCAATTGATACATGCCATCATTGGCATAACCTTTCCCAACAAACAGCCCATTTTTCGACAAGATAACTTTGTCGGATTCAAACAAAACCCGAAACCCCCTCTTACAAAGTAAATCAATAGAAACTAAGTTCTTCCTAATTTCGGGTATAAATAACACATTAAGAAGAGTTATCTTCTTTCCAGAAGTGAAGTCTATCTCCACCGTGCCTTTTCTAGCAACCTTTGCAAGAGCATTATTCGCCATCAGGACATCTTGAACATTTGAGTCGACATTCTCTTCAAATTGCTTGAACATGTAATTGTCCTTGCACACACGGACTGTTGCTCCAGAATCTATCCATCAACCGGATTGGACAGTGGAAGAATTAATTTCAGAAACTATAGCCATTGCATCATTGATTTCAGAAATTTCCATGTTTGAAAACATGTTTGAAATCATGGCTACATAATTTTCTTCAACCAGATTTGCATCTGCTTTCACTACCGGAATGTTCTTGTCTTTTGAAATGCTCTTGCGGTGAATGCAATCATTGGCGTAGTGTTCATGTTTGCCACAAACAAAACAGCAACCATTTTACTTCTTTTGTGTTCTCTTGAATTTATGCCCCTCGCTTTTTACTTTGAAGTTCTGGCCAAGTTTCCATTTTTTATCCACAACATTCACATTGGAATTGTACAAATAGAATTATCATGTAAACGTGACTCTTCCTCAATGCAAAGATGTTTCTGTATTTGCTCCAAAGTAAAGTCATTCGACTTGTGAATTAGTCTTTTTCCATAGTCTTTCCAACTTGGAGGCAATTTCGCAATAATTGCTCCAACTTGAAAAGCTTCTAGAATATCAATCTTGAGGGCACGAATCTTATTCACAATCACTTTCAATTCATAGACTTGTTCCAGTAAGGGTTTAGTATTAATAAACTTGAAATCAAAATGTTTTGCAATTAGATATTCGTTGGTACCTTACTCCTCCGCTTTGTACTTGAATTCCAGTGCATTCCAAATTTTTTTGGCCGACTTCATTTCATTGAATAAGTCGTATAGATGATCGGAGAGTGTGTTTAGAATGTGTCCTCGACAAAGTAATTCATCCTCCGCACGTTTCTTCTTTTCCTTATTAACCCTCTCAATGACTTCCGCACTTGGCTGTCCTCCCTCGGCAGTAGGCTTAGGATCTTCTATAGGCGCCAAGTTAGGATCCAATATGTAGGAAATCTTCAGAGCAATGAGTAAGAACATCATCTTGTCCCTCCAACGAGCAAAATTGTTCTTATCGAACCGGTCCAATTTGACCATATCTTGATTCATAACTTTGATTGTCTCTGACTCCATTGTAGCAAAATAAATCTTGGGAAAATATGGCTTCGAATTGGGTAAAATAATGAAGACGGATATTCATAGTACTCAAGTCGGACTTTGAGGCGTGATATCACTTTCTTTAAGGATTTATTTGCCCTATAACATTACTAATGGTCACCGGCAAAACTCCTCTAGAATACAACAAAGTCTCGGATGAGAATACTAGATAGCAATTCTAGTATTTTTTTAGGGTCTCTCTATGAAACAATTGAAAGAATGGTCGTAGTTTTTTAGACAGAAAGCTCGAAAAAGATGAAAAATGATCACTCTTGTTTTTCCGAAAAATAATGAGTAAATATATAAAACAGTTTTATAACTCTTCGTGAAAATTGCCAAAGAATGAACAAACACGTCATTTAGAAAAATTGTTCGGATAAACAAATGCGACTCTTCGGAAAAAGTCGAAAACCAAACAATTGCAACTCTTCGGAAAAAGTTGCAAACCGAATAAGTAATTTTCCAAATGTTATATCGAAAAACACAAATAAAATTCGGAATATTTTTTTAATAAATAAATAAAATTTCGAATTTTCATTTTATATTTCATTTCCGAAAATTCTCAAAATAAAAAACAACCTTTGAATCGAATAAAAAATTAATAACATAACTGAAAATAAAATAAAATAACAAAAGGGGCGTGCAATCGGAAAAAGTCGAAAACCAACAATTGCAACTCTTCAGAAAAAGTTGCAAACCGAATAAGTAATTTTCCAAATATTATATCGAAAAACACAAATAAAATTCGGAAATTTTTTTTAATAAATAAATAAAATTTCGATTTTTCATTTTCTATTTCATTTCCGAAAATTCTCAAAATAAAAAACAACCTTTGAATCAAATAAAAAATTAATAACATAACTGAAAATAAAATAAAATAACAAAAGGGGCGTGCAAAGTTCTAAGTGCGCCAAAATCACACAATTATTCGCGCACCCGCACACAGGGTATGGTGGGGACTAGCCCCATCCGATCATTCTTGAGATACACAAGGAAACCCTTCAGTTAAAAATCAGCCCACTTCTTTCCACTTTTCCTATGTGGGACAAGGAAAACACACTCAGCTTGTTTCAACAAACAAACCTCCAACATGAAGTTCCAACTCGAAAAGGGCCCAACGATGATCGATCAAACCAAAAGGGACTTGTCACCCAAATTGTTCCTGTGGATTTCGAGACGATTGTTTATGGACTTGGAGGCGAGTAGGAGTGCCGGGGATCTGAAGTATGGAGGACGGCAAGGGTGGAAACCCAAGAACCGAAAGAATGGGCTGATGTGAGGCATGGAACGGTGACCGATCAAACTCGGAAAGAAGGGAGTAGCGAACAAGAAGAAGAAAATGGGCTGAGCTTGACCTATTTCTCAAATGGGCTGAAACTGTCTTTATAATAGAGCCATAAAAACCCATCTGTAAGACCTATATTTATAATTTGAGCCGACCCATATATTAACCGTCTTTAACACGTGTGGGTTAATAGATGGGCTTGTCTCATTTTGACAGCCTTGACGTTTAGTAACAAGAGACAGTTTCTTCCAGCGGATTTTTCTAGTAGATGTCAAGAAGGGCTCTCACAGACAACGGAACTTCCGAAGAATGCCCAAACCCACCGGGGCTGATCGAGACATCGCCCTCGGTTGGCATCCGGTCGGCCCAGTCATGGCCGACCTGGGATTCCCCTCCTTGAGTGTCTGATTTATGTAATTAGCAATTCAGCACCAAGAAGTTACAACTTTTTATTTATTTATGGTTTTTGTAGAATGAAAGCATTGAAAAGCAAGAAGGGGGACCTAAACGGATGAAGGGATCTCTCTGATATCCATAAGAAACTGAAATTAGGTGTCAAGAAACTATCTTCCGCCCTGTGAAGTCACTAGGTTAAGACAATCTGAAATTTGTTAAAGACTAGCATTGTTCTTCATGAAAAAAATGGCCTTTTGTAGCACATTTTCCTTGTTTCAAATACTAAAAATGATCACTTTTCCAAAATTGACCAATTCAAGCCACTATGTGCTATACTATTTTTAAGCCGGTGGAATTTAGAAGGTTTTTGAATTGAGGAAATTCTCTCCGGTAAGGAAAAGCTTTCTTCTTTGGGGAAAGAACTGATACACTGGTCATTTGACCTTCGTTCTTGCCTTCTAAACTGGATAGTGGCAAGCATGTTGAATTAGTAAATTATAATGCATGCATCGCTCTGAGGATCGATTCCACCAATTTTGGTCCTACTCCTATTGAATGGAGACCAGCAAGTCAACCCGACGACACCAGCCTCGTCCCCAATCCACCTGGTGTCTGGACGCACATTGGAAAAAATGATGGCCCAGGCACGAGCTAGCGGATAGACTAAGCCGACTCTGGAAGCAATCGCCCATTTCCTTCTATCGCTCCGTCAGACCTCCTTAACCTCCCTATGTCTGCACAATTTCACAGCACATCAACCTCAAAGCTTCACCAGATATAACAACGAACTCTCGAAATTGAGATAATGGCACCAAAACAAGACATTCCAGTAAAGAATCTGATTCAGCTTTAAGCGCTTTCCCAAGAGTCAATATTCTTAACACGAATAACTACAAAATGAAAAGAAAACAAGAAATCTGCATTTACCAGGATTACAACATCACTTTATGTAACTGTTTAGGACACAATTCTAAATTTTAATGGAGTACTCTTATGAGAGAAGCACTCAAATCAACAAAAAGCAATCAGAATCCCCACAAGCCTGAGTTGGATTACTAAAATGGCTTCCCCAACTGGCAAATTTGCTAAATGTTGAAGGCAGAAAGGACCACATTAAAATTTCATCAAAATGTTTCAAACTAAATTGAGAAAATTAAAATGTTTAAGACCAAAGTGATATTCATATAATAGGATTATGATTAATTTTGTAATTTTTCATTATACACACACATGTATGATGTGCGTGTATGTAAAGCTCACATGAAGTTGAGTCACATGGCATGCTCATATGGGAATCCAGTGATTTGTTTAAGATGGTCACCCCAACAAGTCGATAAATTTGCATCTCATACAAAAAAAGTGCATAAAATTCAAGGTTCACTCGTGACATGCCTATGTGCAAGCTTTCCAATAATATATTTTTGATGATCACTTTAGCAAATCTCTAATTCTGCAATTCTAATTTATATGCATATTTTATCTCAAGTAAGGTACGTAGTTTGTTTCAGGCCGAGTGTGATGAGTTTCCTTTACTTTTGTCACGCCCCGAACCTTAAGCACACGCACATCCCTCAGTGGTCGATAAAAATTTGTAACGTCCCAGGACACATCGCTAACCTAATCGATTATGCACATGCGGAAGCGTATAAACTAATCCCATGACAATAACATATATGGGATAAAAAAAAGTAGGATAACAAATTTCAAATCAAATACATTATTAAAAACCACAATCTGGTTTACAAACATATGCCAACTCTAGAATCTAAGTACATGAGGTCTATCTCCAAAAGAACTTTTGAGCCACCCATGCTCTTGACCCTTCCGCCTCAAGCTCCAAGTTCTTCACACTAGGGACTTGAAAAATTAAGCCCACGATGGGGTGAGACAATGTCTCAGCAAGTTCACTCTCTAAACGCCGACTAGGAAGGAAATACGCCTAGAGGCAGTCTATGCATATAATACAGAAGACTTACCTTGCCTTAGTTCTCTCCTGCACGTTAGCACAATTCATATATCACATAAGTGCAGTAACAGCACTCGAGCATTCAGAATGTCTCATGTTAACCTTAGTCAATCAATCAATCATTCAATACAATCAATCCATAATTCAATCAAACAATCGCTCACAGGGGTCCCGATTATAAGGCCAAATCATTATAACATGTCCCTTACCATGTCACACAATTTCGTCCCATAATCAGGCGCGGACAATTCATATCAGTGGTTCCATCCACACTCGATATTCACTCTCAATATTCAAATTCTCAATCCAACCTCAACATCCCCACTTAATAATCCAACTCGATACTCAATACCAGGCTTAAGATTCTAGAAGTGCGCTCTCCCCACAAAGTTCTGACATCGTGTGACACTTAGTCCCTGACCACAATCAGTCATAGTACAAGGTACTAGAGGTGGCTCCCACGAAGTCACATAGTCGTGTATCATTTAGTTCTCGACTATACTAAACAATAGCTTAAGGTACTAGAGGTGGCTCCCACAAAGTCACGTTGTCGTGTAGCACTTAGTTCTTAGCCACAAAAAACACTAGTACAAGATTCTAGAGGTAACTCACATGAAGTCTCGCTATTGTGTAGCACTTAATTATTGACTATGCAGGACAGTACTACAAGGCTTCTAGAGGTGGCTCCCATGAGACTCAATAAGCTACGGTACAAGGTACTAAAGGTGGCTCACACAAAATCTCAATATCGTGTAGCACTTAGTTCTTTACCGACTCACAACCCATTGAGTTCTCTTAACACAACACATGTCATCTCAACTTTCAATAGTCATTTTGCCATGATTATGAACCATCACACGATCACTCAATCACGGCTAAGGGCATTGTGCTCTGCACTTCAATGCTTTAATTAAGATAATGAACTTGGCTTATTTTCTTTATACTAAAACACTCGATAAAATAATTGTGTGTGGGTACGCGGTCAATTTGAACCAAAAATACTATCTTCCTTTTCAAAAATCCCATTATTTATTATAGTGCCTAAAAACATTTTTTTGCGTTAAAAACTAACGCCCAGTATTTTCTAATTAAATACCCAAAATTATAATTTCCACTCAATTTGCACAATATAGCATTCAATTGCATAAACTAAGCATACCACTACAACCAGCACAAAATTGCGGTCACCGGCTATCCTAGTATAATTTCCAGAAAATAATAAATAATTAAATAAATACCAAAAATAAATAAATAAATACAATTAATTACCAAAAATGCAAAATTAGGCCGGAAATGCTAAATTAACCACCCAAACGGGTCGAAAAAATTTCTGAACCTATCTAGATAAATAGTACAACTTATCTAGTCCCTAATTAGGCTATTCTAAGTACCTAACATGCACAATAAATAATTAAATCATTAATCCATACTAACTAACCACCTAAACCTTAATTAACCTAAGCTAATCATCCCTTAAACGTCATTAACTCCATAAGTAGAGTTTAGTGAGTAAAATCGCGGGTTTAGCTCAAAAACCGGGTCATGGCAACAGCAGCGTGACGGCTGCCGAAACTCGAGCTTAGGGTGATGCCAACGGGAGCTCGGGAGGGCCTGAAAAGGGCCCGACAAGCCTCGGCTAAGGATTGGAAATTGGTTCTGGAGCTGCTGGTCAGCTCGACTTGGGGGCTGCTGGGGGAGTTGATGAGCTGGATTGGTGGTGCCGGAGGGTGGTCGAAGTTGGTAGTGAAGGTAAGTGGTCTAGCCGGTGGAGTAGGACACTGGACCGCTGGAGTTGGGTGGTGATGTCACTGTTGGAGGGGACGAGAAGGAGGAGTCAACTTCATGAGGGGATTCGTTGGAGTTGACTCAGTGGAGAGTGACATGTGCCGCTACTGAGCCGAGATCCACGGAGAGAAGATGGGGGAAAGTGGGCTGCTGCAGAATTCAAATGGAGCAGGGGTTAGCGGAGAGAGAGAGGAAACATAGGGAGGAGTTCACTGGTGGGGGACAGGCGATAATGGAGATGTAGGTTTGGTCGCTGCTGGAGGACATCGTGGATGAAGGGGGAGTGGTGGAGATGCTGGCAGAGTTGACTGGTAGAGTGGCTGGCACACGAAGGGGGGAAAAGAAAAGAGATGGTGGGTGTGCGTGGATGTGAAAATGGAAGAAGAAGCAGATGTCGTCTTTGGCTGAGGCAGACGGGCTCGCACGAAGAAGAAGGGCAACTAGCCTTGGCGTGCTAGAGAAGCCGAAGGAGAGGGGGGCAAAGTCAAAAATAAAAATCTAAGCACTTTAGTGCTTTTCTCCCTTATCTTCAGCCAAGATGGAGCTAACAAAATCAATTGATCACTCAAGGCCAAATTCAACACCAACCTATGCCAATTGAGGCCAAAATGAAGACCAAAATGTGACAGCTTCTCTAGCCTACGAATTTCATCCAAAGGGACTTCAATTCTTCACCAATTCTCCAATTTGATGACAAATTTTTGCAGCGGAGGAACCTCACACAATTTCCACAATTTCCCTTCACCAAATAGCTCACTTTGGAGGCCAAAAATCCCCTCTATTTGGCCCATCCGAATTTCCTTTCTTTTCTGAATCGTTCGAATTGATTTTCCGTAAAAATCTCAAGCTTGCCAAAAATTCTTTGAAGGATGAGTCGACGTTTCTAAAATAAATCGTGACACGCCAAAACTTTCGATTTCTAAAACCGGGTTCAATTTTGTGGTTAATTCTACTGGATGCAATTTTAGCTTGACCTAACTTATCGAGTAGCTTTTACGAATTTTTAGCGCAATTGACTAGTGGTTGATTATTTTCGAACCACACTGTACATCTTCGACTCATCGACGACTCTCGGTTGTTGTGAAAATCTCGAGATTTCAAATACAGACACATGGTACCAAAATAACAAAAAAATCGGTTTAGTACCGATCGATAAGAATTTTGCAATTAGGTGGAATCACCAAAAATTAATCACATGGCTCTGTCGAACTGATCTATCTCTTGTCTCTAATCGATTTTTAATTGTGTCATAATGACCTTTGCAAATTAGCACGATCGAGCAGTCGATTCCTAGTCGAATTTTCAAGTCTATTGTGTTTCGATTCCTTAACGACTTCACCTGATAGGTTAGTTATCTCGTGAGTGGCCAACTCAGAGAAAAGAACTATAGGCGTCTCGATGAAAAACCAAACTTATTTAATCGAAAACAGACGCTGAAAATTAGGATGTCACAACTTTTGTCAATGGCTTACAAGGCTATAGGAAGAACTATGACGAGACAGAATCATCGACAACTTTTGAGTGAAATCGGACAAGCTAGAAGACAAATTCATAAGGGAAACGGTCCTTAAAGAACGTCGTGTTTCCTATTAGGCTATCGTTGACAAATGCACCAAAATCTCTATAGAAATTCAACTACTTGAAGCATAGCTCCCAAATAAGTGATGCTAACTTAAACTTAAACCGATGGATCAAGTGCAAAGGGAATTCACCGAAGTGGCAATTTCGGGAGGTTGATAAAATTGGAGAAGAATAATCAACAAGTAGGTTGAGGTTGACAGACATAAATCCATCAAGAACAAGTGTATTGAGAATAATGAAATGTTGGATCCAAGTCAGTCCACTATTAGGGGAAACATAAAGAAAAAAAATTGTCAAACAAATTGTAAATCATAAATATTCTAACAAGTGTTAATTCAAGAAAATGATTTCCCTTTTAGTAAATAAAAAATTAGGTGTCTATCTTGAACTAGACACTTTGCACTTGGACGCTGAAACCCCATCACTCATACCCGAGCCCTTTGCAGTTGGGCTAGGTCTCCAACACTTGAGCCTAGGTTCAGCTACGCTTAGGACTTCGGTGCCTCAACTTGGGTCCATCTAGGCTGTGCCCAAGACCCTAATCGTTGTGCTAAGGTCCATTGAGCCTCGGTCTAGTCCTTAGTGCTCGTGCCCGAGTCCATCGAGGCTTGGCCGCAAACCTTGCTGCCCATGCCTAAGTTATTGACTTCCGAGCCCAAGCCCGTCGAGGCCAAGCCCAGGACACCTACATTTGTGCCTACATCTCAGTCCATCAATGCTGGGCTCAAGTCCGGGAGCTAAGGATTGTGGCGTGGCCTAGATGGACTTGGGCATGGGCGCTAGATGTTGAGCCCCACCTCGATGTACTTGGATCTTAGCATAGGGGACAAGGTCTTGAGTATTAGGTTTGGGCCTTGGCCTCATTTGACCCATGCCTAGGTGTCGGGGTCCTAGTCTTGGGTGCTTATGTCATGGTCCGGAGGTTTCCATTGACAAAGGGGCCGTAAATATCAATGAAGACCGGCCGAACCTCTCTTGAGTTGTTTAGGATATTCTAAGGCAGGCATTATTGTAAATGTACAATATTCTAGAGTGTTCTTGTAATAAAAGGTGGATAGTTGGTAGAAGAGGAGATGTAATCTTCACCGTTAAATTGAGGAGAGATGTACGGCTGTGGTTATGCCTATACTTGTATATATATGATCTCATCTCCCTCATTTTTATCATCTCACAAGTAATACAATATCTAGAGTTTCCCTATATGTTTTGCTATGTTCACGTATCTAGAAGACATACTGATATATGAAAATTGCAATGTTTAAGTATCCACTGCCAATAAAATATACCACATTGAGATATGAAAATTCCAATGCCAATAAAATATACCACACTTTCTAGAACGATACATATGCTCTTGTTCCTCTTCCCCACTTCCCAACTTCCCAACTTCTTTTTGGCTGTACATCTATTCCAGGTCGCTTGCATATCAACTCCAATTTGTCCAATCAACAACAATCTTATATGTCACTTGAAACCTGAAACATTAAACAGGAAATGGGCAAAAAGCTAACTCCCAACCATGAACCGGATGTATATTGTGATCAACATATTAGCAACAACACCCCTATAAGATTGACCATAGATTTAGTACCTAAGCAGCAAAATTATTGATTGAAATGACTGTGAGAGTACATTTTGTAACTATCTGCAAACTTGGGATGAAACCCTAACAAGCCAAAATTATTGATCGAAATGATTGCGAGAGTACATTCTGTAATTGTCTACAAACTTGGAATGAAACCCTACCAAGCCATGATTAGTAGGCCTGTATTTTGCACCTCCACAAAGTAAAGTTCTTCCATAATAATGTTTTTTTTTCCAAAAGAGAACGTATAAAAAAAAAATGGGGGCAAGTTACAAAGCATAGGCAGAAAAATTGTAGTTAGAAACCTCCTTTCCAAGCATATTTCCATCAAGATAAGTAGTGTGATGAAAATCCCATTTGTGCAAATAATTGGGAGGCAAGAGCCACTTGGAGTGACTTATATTCCTTAATATTTGGCTGAGTACTCAATTTCTTTAAGCGCATTAAGAACTAAATAAAGACAGCCGTAAAAAAAGACATATATAGTAAGCACAGTAATCTGCTACAAAAAAAAAAAAAAAAAAAAAAAAAAAGACGATTCAGTATTGAGGTATGCATAAAGAGGGAAGAAAAAAAGGCCGACTTATAAGAGTACTGATATAAAAGCTGACGGTGGTGAAATAAAATGATAACATTATAAATAAATAATAACAATATGCGAGTCGATATACATTTCTACACAAAGTTTGCTCCCGGTTTCCATTGGCTATTGTAGCCTCAAACGTGGATATTTGGTTTAGACTGACATCCCTCCATTTCCCAACTTGTATACGTTCATGATGAGTAACATTGCCCTCATGAAGTGTAGATGCAAGAGAGAAAATTTAATTATTAATATACATGTAAAGCTAAAGCCAATTAGTTATGATAGGCAATTCCGAAGACCGCATACCGGCAAATATGTCTTTACTCAAATTAATAACCTGTGAAACCTTACTGATACCTAATAGCCGATCAAAGATATCAGGCATAAAGGAAACAAACCCTTCATGACAAGCAACAAATGAAACAAATGAGATTCACCACTAAAATCGATGCACTTACAAAGTCATATGACAAAGTCTACATAGATTATGTAAGGGATGTTTGAGATTTTTTGGGCCAAAACATCTTTGATATCATCATTTTATAAATCAATTTTCATTTCTTAATATCATTATTTAGATATTTACAAAATAAACAACCTTATTCAACAAAGATTGATAAAGAGAGATATTAGTTGCATTAGCTTCTCTTCCATACATTTTTACAGGATTAACAAACTCATTGAACATGATTCTCTTTTGCATTAATCTCGATGAGAAGGGCTAAAAGTCTTAAATCTTACACTTCCTAAACAAGAGCATTAATGATGTAGTCCGAGCTATACTATTCAAATAATAGGATCGGAAGAGTGACTTATATACATGGAAACTCCATCACAAAAATAAGTAGGAATTTCAGTTGCAAAATGATTGTAACTTTGTCGATACAAATCGGAATGAGCTAATTTAAAAATCAACGGTACCAAAACTCTTGAATCTACAATTTTCTATTTTGAATTGTCTTAAATATTTCCTTTAAGAAGGTTGAAATTGGGAAGGAAGTGGACAAACATGAATGGACAAATTGAGTGAATGAATACAAGCGGTGCTCTTTTGAAAAAGGCGTTCATCAAATATGTATAGAATTGATTCAAAAAGAGAAATGATTCAAGCAAGAAACATCAAATACATAATTCAGAAGGAAATGAAGTTTATCCGCCAGAGATATCAAGCAGCACATCGTCCAATTTGCACCATGAAACCTTGTCGAGTATGTAACCTCAAACTAACGGTCGATAACACCACCTTTAGCATTGCAGTAACCTCCCAATTACAAGCCACAAATTAGGCAACCATGTCTATAGCAGAAGATTCAGCAAAAATTTATCAAATTCCGAGTGCCACTTCACTGATTAATTGCATGAAAAGGCTACCATAGCAAAGCCACGAGAGAGGCACAATCAGAATCAGAGATGTGAGAATTTTACCTGCAATTGAAGAGTTTCTCGAGACTCGAAAGGGCTCAACAATGATCGATCAAGCCGAAAGGGACTTGTCACCCAAATTGGTCCTGTGGATTTCGAGACCATTGTGTATGGACTCGGAGGCGGTTAGGAGTACCGGGGATCTGAGGCATGGAAGACGGCAAGGGTGGAAACCCAAGAACCGAAAGAATGGGCTGATGCGAGGCATGGAACGATGATCGAGCAAACTCGGAAAGGAGGGAGTAGCGAAGAAGAAGAAGAAGGTGGGCTGAGCTTGACCTATTCCTTAAATGGGCTGAAAATGTGTTTATTATAGACCCATAAAAATCCATCTGTGATGACGACGACGACGACGACGACGACGATAATAATAATAATAATAATAACAATAACAATAATAACAACAACAACAACAAACAATTCTTTTAAGGAAATTAGGATTAGGATTATGCAAAATGAAGAATGGCACAGTGGGATAGGATCATCAAGTGGGGTCGGACTAATCAAACCTATTCCCACCCTGCCTTGCTTGCAGGGCGCAAAACTTTGCCCCATCCCCGTGCCAGGATTACGGTTTGAGACTTTGGGAAATCATCAAAATATTTGGAACTAAATTGATATGGTTGAAAGGTTTAGAATTAAATTGACACGGTTGAAAGAAGGTTTATGACTGAACTATCTGTCGTACAATATGTATAAGATTTTTTGGAAAATTTTTCACCTCACTCTCAAGTATGCACACTTCAAGTAGTTGAGATAATTGGCCTCATTGAATTTGACAGACACATCATCGATATAAACCTCCACGAACTTGCCATACATGCCATGAAAGATGAAATATATAGCCCTTTAAAAATTGGCTGCAACACTTTATAATCCTTATGATGTTGCCACTTATTTAAATGGACCAATAATTCCTGGAAAGCTGAAGGCTGTTTTAGCCATATCCTCTTTGTTGGGAAAAATATTTGTGGAGAAGTTCCAGAAAATTTTTCCCACTACTATTTCTGTGAAAATTAAATAGGATAAAATACTAACTAAAAGCAGTAAAGACGAATAATAAATAACACCAGAATTTTAACGTGGAAAACCCTCCAAGGCGAAGGGAAAAACCACGGGACCGTAGTCCACTTCAAACTTCCACTATGATAAATAATGGGATACAACTTCACCCAAAGGTGGATCTCTCTCTGTCTTCAATTTGTGGATCTAAACCTCTCACAAATTGGATAACTCACTCAAAGATGACTCTTTTTCTTGGAAGAAGAAAACTGTTTCTTCCGCTACGCTGCTCGATATTCTTGCTTTTGTGTAACCTCTTCTCCGCTGAGGAGGACTCCTATTCATAGGAGCAGATACAATCCCAAATAGGAATTATACGATACAAAATCACGTAGATTTACCTCCTAATCTCTCGTGATTTTGTATATATGAGAATATCACTTTGATTTCTTTTCCAATCTCCCTTGATTTTCTAGATGTGGAAAATCACGTTGATTTATCTCCCCATCTCTTTTGATACTTTTTTTTTTCTTTTTCTCCATTTTTTTTCTTTTTCTTTTACACACTCACTACTATACATATTCTACTGCAGATATACATAATTGCATTGGCCTCTCCAATTGGGAGTGACCTACTCAACAAATCTCCCCCTCACGAGCAATTTGGAGAAGGCATCAAACCTGCAAAAGTTCGACAGGCTTGCATCTTCAATGTAGATAGAGATTTTGTCATCATATCTGAGCCGTTGTTGTCAGTGTGTATCTTCTTTAGCTGTAGGGCTTTTTCTTCCAACACATCACGTATCCAATGATATATGATGTCAATGTGTTTGGATCTGGAGTGGAAAGTTGCATTTTTGCTGAGGTGTATTGCGCTTTGACTATCTGAATACAAGATATACTCCTCTTGGTTGTGGCCCACTTCTTGTAGAAACTTCTTCATCCACAAGAGTTCTTTACATGCTTCCGTTATCGCAATATACTCGCCTCGCAGTAGATAGGGCAACACATTTTTGTAGTTGAGATTGCCATGAAACTGCTCCCCGCAAAAGTCATTAGATATCCCGATGTAGACTTTCTTGAGTCCACGTCCCCGCCATGTCTGAATCCGAAAACCTTCTAACACAGTTTTACCATTACCAAAACATATGCAGTTATTAGATGTACCTCGAAGATACCTGAATATCCATTTGACTGCTGCCCAATGTTCCTTACCAGGATTAGATAGAAATCTACTTACCACACCAACTGCATATGCAATATCAGGCCTCGTACATACCATCGCGTACATTAGACTGCCAACCGCCGATGCATAAGGGACTTTTTCCATTTCCTTCTTTTCTGTCTCACCTTTTGGGCACTGCTCTAAACTGAGTTTGAAATGATTTGCAAGTGGAGAACAAACTGCTTTGGAGTTATTCATATTAAATCTTTCAAGAACTTTATTAACATACCGTTCTTGAGATAACCGAGTTTACGATTCTGCACTTTGTCTCGCAAGATTTCCATCCCAAGAATTTGTTTTGCGGGTCCCAAATCCTTCATCGCAAAGCACTTGCTCAATTCCTTCTTTAAGTTGTTGATCTTGGTTTTATCTTGGCCAACAATTAGCATGTCATCAACGTAAAGCAAAAGAATGAGGAAATTACCATCAGTAAATTTCTTGACGAAAACGCAGTGATCAGCGGTGGTTTTGTAGAACCCATTTTCTTCCATGAAGGAATCGAATTTTATGTACCACTGTCTTGGTGCCTGCTTGAGCCCATAAAGACTCTTCCTCAATCTACACACAAGATTTTCTTTGCCTTTGATTTTGAAACCTTCTGGCTGATCCATGTAAATCTCCTCATTTAGATCTCCATGTAAAAACGCGGTCTTCACGTCAAGTTGCTCGATCTCCAAGTTCAAGCTTGTTGCCAGGCCAAGGATAACTCGGATAGATGACATTTTAACTACAGGAGAAAATATCTCATCGAAGTCGATATCTTTCTTCTGAGCGAATCCCTTCACAACCAACCTTGCTTTGTATCGTGGCTGTGAGTTACCTTTTTCAGTCTTTAGTCTGAACACCCACTTGTTTTTGAGAGCTTTTCTTCCCTTTGGCAACTTGACTAAATCATAAGTATGATTTTCGTCTAAGGATTTCATCTCCTCCTGCATAGCTTTTAACCACTCCTCTTTATGCTCGTGGTATATAGCTTCTTGGTAGTTCTCTGGTTCTCCCCCGTCAGTGAGCATCACATACTCATTGGGAGAATATCTACGACTAGATTGTCGTTCACGAGTTGATCTCCTCAATTGAGGTTTTGATGGGACCTGTTCAACAATTGGTTCAAGTTCAGTTGAAGTAGTCATACCTTCAATTCTAGATTCAGCTTGCTTGTTGATAGGAGGAGCTACTGGGCCAAGATCAATTGGGTATTCATCTGTTGATGGGGATTTCTCATGCTTCTCGAAGTCCTCGATTGTCTAATCTTCAAGAAATACCACATCCCTGCTTCTGACTATTTTCTGGTTAATGGGATCCCGCAGTCTCGTAGCCAAATTCTTCATGTGCGTATCCCAAAAAATACATTGCTTTGATTTCCCATCAAGCTTTGATCTCTCATCCCTTGGAATGTGAACAAATGCTCTACAGCCGAACACCTTCAAGTGGCCATAAGAAATATCCTTACCGGTCCGGACACTTTGTGGTACATCACCGTTAAGTGGAGCTGAAGGTAATAGGTTGATTAAATCAACCGCCGTTCTCATTGCCTCACCCCAAAAGTGGTTTGGCAGCTTTGCGTTGGAGAGCATACATCTGATTCTTTCACATATGGTTCTATTTATCCGCTCTGCGACACCGTTGTATTGAGGTGTTTTTGGTACGGATCTTTCTAGTTTGATCCCAAGGTTTTTGCAATAATCTTCAAAAGGTCCTCGGTATTCACCACCGTTGTCGGAGCGTACACACTTCAATCGCTTGCACCGTTTCTCTTTCAACCTTCATATGAAATTGCTTGAAAATTTCCTGCACTTGATCTTTAGTTTTCAAGGAAAATGCCCACACCTTTCTAGAGTGGTCATCAATAAATGTTACAAAATAAAGCGCACCTCCAAGTGTCCTAGTTTGCATTGTGCATACATCAGTATGTATCATATCTAAAATTTCAGCTTTTCTAGATGGTGGGGAATTGTGAAATGCTACTCTATGTTGTTTTCCCATAATGCAGTCGACACAAGTATTCAACGGTGTACCTTTTATTCCGGGTAGAAGTTGCTTTCTAGTGAGAATCTTAAGTCCTTTCTCACTCATGTGTCCGAGTCGCTTATGCCATAACTCGGTGGTGACTCCTTTTCCGGTTACATTCACCTCTCCTCCACACGGCTTGAATTGTGTGATATAGAGAGAGTTAGTCTTTTCTCCTTTGGCTATCACCAAATTACCTTTGGTGAGCTTCCATTTTCCATCACTAAAGAAATTGATGTAGCCTTCGTCATCAAGCTTGCCGGCAGATATAAGATTGTGGCGTATGTCCGGAACATGTCTCACATCTTTGAGTAGTAGCCTACATCTAACATTAGTCTCCAAATAAATATTACCCATACCAATAATTTTGGATGTACCTTCGTTTCCCATCTTTATGAGTCCAAAATCACCAGTGGTGTAAGAAGTAAAAAGATCTTGACGAGCCGTGACATGGTAGGATGCGCCAGAATCAACTACCCATGTCGAATCTTGGGATGCAAGATTAATGGAATCATCACTTTGAATAATGATCACCTCATCCGCAATATTCGCAGTGTCATTCGTCTGGTTCTCGTTAGCTTTGTTGACATTATGACTTTTTGATTTTTCCGCCTTTAGCTTTCTGCATTCTCGGATGAAGTGTCCCGAGTTTACCACAATGATGGCACTTCTTGTCTCGTCTGAAGTTGGATTGGGACCTTCCTCGTTGCTGATATCGGAAGTTTCGGCTTTTGCTTCTCCTCTCTGTTCTTGATTTTCTTGTCGATTAATGACAAGAGCCTCGGACGCAGGTTGACTCCACTCTCTTTTCGCCGGGATTCTTCATTCAACATTCTATCTTTTACCACGTCCATGGTAAGCTTGCCATCGGAGCTGAGTTGCTGACTGACACAACAAGTGTGTCCCAGCTATTTGGCAAAGAGCTAAGCAGTAGTAATGCCTGCAATTCATCATCTAATGTCATCTTCATAGAATTAAGTTGGTCTACTATACCTTGGAACTCGCTCATATGTTCCGAGACACTGCTCCCGTCTTTGTATTTTAGATTCACGAGCCGCCGCATGTGATTTGCTTTATTCTGCGCCGTTGTTCTTGCGTACATCTTCTCTAATTTTTGCCAAAGAACACCAGCATCAGGTTCATTAGCAAAATTTTGAAAAATACTCTTATCAATCCATTGTCGGATTTGAGCGGCACACTTCCGATTGAGTACCATCCATTCGCCATCGAGACATTGTCGTGGGTTTGCCACTAGAAGATGATGCCAATTTGGCTTCCGCTACGGATCGACTCCTCGGACGCTGGTACCGTACCTCCGTTGGTATCACAATTGGTCTCCAAAGATCTTTAATGTATAGCAAATCCTCCATCTTTGGTTTCCAGATTGCATAATTGAATGCAGTCAATTTTATCATGTTGCCAAAATTTTCCTCCATTTAATTCTGCACAGAAAAATAATAAATAGAGCAACCAAGCTCTGATACCACTTGTTGGGAAAAATATTTGTGGAGAAGTTCCAAAAAAATTTTCCCACTACTATTTCTGTGAAAATTAAATAGGATAAAATACTAACTAAAAGCAGTAAAGACGAATAATAAATAACACCAGAATTTTAACGTGGAAAACCCTCCAAGGCGAAGGGAAAAACCACGGGACCGTAGTCCACTTCAAACTTCCACTATGATAAATAATGGGATACAACTTCACCCAAAGGTGGATCTCTCTCTGTCTTCAATTTGTGGATCTAAACCTCTCACAAATTGGATAACTCACTCAAAGATGACTCTTTTTCTTGGAAGAAGAAAACTGTTTCTTCCGCTACGCTGCTCTGATATTCTTGCTTTTGTGTAACCTCTTCTCCGCTGAGGAGGACTCCTATTCATAGGAGCAGATACAATCCCAAATAGGAATTATACGATACAAAATCACGTAGATTTACCTCATAATCTCTCGTGATTTTGTATATATGAGAATATCACTTTGATTTCTTTTCCAATCTCCCTTGATTTTCTAGATGTGGAAAATCACGTTGATTTATCTCCCCATCTCTTTTGATACTTTTTTTTTTTTCTTTTTCTTTTTAACAGGACAATGTTAGACAGCTATTCAACATATTTAGTTGTCCTTATCAATTCTGCTTTAATTAGGCACTCGATTTCTTTCTTTGCTTTCATAACTACCTCTGAATCAAATCGCCTTTGAAGCTGTTTATATGGACTTAATCCCCTTTCTAATTGACAACTTATATTTAACCACATCTTTCTCCAAACTTGACATCTCATGATAATCTCATGCAAAGCAATCTGCATCTTTCATTATGTTGAATGGGGTGATCGGCCATGAAATTCGATCTATCTTTTTTATTCAATTTTTTTTCTTATCATTTGTCCATCATTATTGTTTAAGATCAATTTGATCAGACGTGATTTCACTTGTGTAATGGTTCCATTTCCTTTTGTATTCGCGAGAGAATTAGTGGAACCAAGAATCTTTTTGTACTTTCTAATTTGGCTAACGTTCATGTGCAATCAGGCGGTTAGGCAACTGCTACAGAGCATAAAAGAACATCGATGTCTTTTACGGGTCGACCGATTTCGTATCTTCAAAGGCCATTCGATCACAATTTTAGTCCACAAAGTCTCTTTTGGTTATTATAGAGCGAACTAGAAAAGTTCTCGGTGAAGCCAAATCTTAATCTTGGTCAAGTGAGCTTCCTAACGAAGTAAGAGAAAATTTTTATGAATCATGTAAGCACAATCGTACCAAAGGCATATCAATTCCTAATTAAAGTGCTCGATCGCTAGCGACAACTCTAGGTCTTGTCCCCGTAATAGCTCTGACTTCATCTGAGTTTAAGATGTGAATCCTCCCTTTCGGCGTTGTCATATCGTGTCTCGTTCATGAGATTCTGACGCCTCAACATTTTACATAGGTCTTCACAAAACCCAACTCCCCCTAAAAGAATAGGACCACCAGCAAATAATTAATGAGCAATTTTATAACTTACGTTCCAGTAACAAAAAATCATGCAAGCGGCCTTATACGTCATTCGTTCGAGAGAATGAATAGTTATAATCATCAAATTAATGGTGAGCATAGTTGTTTCCATAAAAATTTCGTTGCCTGGATGGTGTGTTGGGTTAGTTACATGTGTCAAATTACTATTTTCTTTATCGAAAGAAAATTATGGTCATTGCGCAAAAGGAGCATTAAAAGTATATAGACTTCGTAGCAAAGCAAATTAAAGTATAGCAAAGCTCAGAATACTACAAAATAAAATCAAATTCAAAAAACAATGAGGATCAATAAAGCACTATCAAGGTTAAGCACAAGCTCATTTCATAAGAATAGATTTGTCAAACAAAATAATTGGTGGCTAATCACCAGATCTCATATATTTGTTAGTTATGAGCACACATTGGAAGCTCCTTCTCCAATAATTATAGCATTGTTAGTTGGTGGTATGTGCCTAGGTTCAAGTTCTTCTACACCATCTCCTTAAGGAGACAGTCGAAACGGGTTGAATGAACACAAAATATTTGGGAGATGTCAGAATTTCTGAAATTACCATTAAAGTGGGAGGCAAAGAACTTGTACACAGATAAAGCACAAGGGCATCGAAAATGCATATTTATTGAACTCTCAAACCTAAATCGGGAAAAGATAGCACCCGCATTTAGAAGTAGATCTAAAGAGTTTAAATGCTCAGATCTAAAACTAAATTGCGAGGAGAGAACTCATATATCTAGATTGGGAAAAAAAGAAGAATAAGAAAAGGGCAAACAAAAATTACAAACAAAATCAACAAATGAATGAGAAGGGGATTAGATCAGTTCAAAGCCTTCTCCATGGCCGAAGGTTGAGAAAGATAATGGAGTGAGAGCAGAGAGAGGAAACTGGAGAGACCACATTAAATTACTATCGACCGACTAAAATCATGCTATTTTTTTGTCTTCTACTACGTAAATTTACATTGAAGAGTCTGTACTCTAGACAACATATTCAACACCTCAAAAATAAGGTCATTTCTCACCCAATGAGTAACTTAATTTATCACTTATCTAATTTTTTTCAGCAAAAGTACATCCCAAGTGTCAAAACTTGGCACGGAGGGACACTTAAGTGTCAAAATATGAACAAAATTGATTACTTAGGGTGCGCATGACAAAATTTCTATTTCTCGATTTCTCTGTTTCTCTGTTTCTCTGTTCCCCGGAACAGGTTTGGAACAGAAATCCATTTGGTAACGCAATTTGATTTCTTTATTTCTGAAACAGATTTCTATTCCAGAAATTGAGAAATTGAAGAAATCAAAAGCTGAAATTTTTAACTTCTCAGTTTTTAAAATAAAAATCAGAAACTGAAATCAAACTATATAAAATAACCTTGCGCTTTCTTGCTAACTTAATTCACTCATAACCACAACTTCACAAATTATTGTTAATTTTCTTTTTCTTATTTTGCTTGTGTTTTTTTTTTTTTTTGCAATTTTTTTTTTATAATTTAGGATGAAAGGCAATTGAATGAGTCCCCAATTTTAAAAAAACGACCAAAGTTCTTAAATGCTTACTTAAAAACAATGGGGCTCTTTCCTCCTAGAAAAGGTACGCGCATGGTCGAGTTAAAGAAAAAGTTCTTACGTAATAGATAAATAAAAAAACATGCCTAGAAATTTAACCTTATTTTTTTACGGATTCAAAATTCTTGCAAAATCAAAATAATTAGATTGTTACACAATCTTGAATTTTAATTCGAAGGCAATAGATTCAAGAGAATTTCTCTATTTGCTATGCAATGGCCATTAAAGGTTCATTGAGCAACAATAAAGAAATTAGGGATGAGCAACTGGACTGATTCAATTCGAGAATCAAAATAAACCGACATTCCCCCAATTGGTTCCTAAATATAAACGTTACTTTAAGGTAGAATTCTTATATATTCATTTACACCATTAATTTTATTTTGTTGATAATCTTGTATAATACTAGTTTTTGATAAAATGACAAGACTGTATAGGCGCCATTGATGGCACCCATATTCATGCTTCTGCAGTACTTGTCTGAACCTATGCAGGATGAGCTTGCAAACGATACATTGACCGAGGAGGGAAACCAAATAAATACGCTTAGGAAAATAATTGCTAATAAAATGGCAAGGGATAATAATATACCGTAAATTTCATGAAATTGTATTTTCAACTTTTGTAATGTATTAGTATTATTTCGACTATTATTTTGTATTTGAGGATTTCCTATGTTGTTATCTAATTAATTTATATTCCTAGAAATAGAAATTTTGTTCTCGTTATCAAATGGATTTCTGTTTCGAAATAGAAATTTTGAGTCGTTATCAAACGGGTTTCTTTGCTCAGAAACTTGTCCAAGGAATAAAATTAAGAAATTGATTTCTAGTCGAAATCAATTTCTATTTCAGAAATTTTGTCATGCGCAACCTTAAGTGTCACTCCGGCTAAAATCTGGCCAAATTGCTGACGTGCCAATTTTCCGGAAAGGTGAGTGCAAAACGGCATCATTTTGCATGCTGACGTAATGAGAAAATGCAAATATAACGTCGCTTTGTGTATGATGTGATAAATAATTAATATAAAATTAAATTAAATTAAATTTAAAAATAAATTTATTTAAAATATTCTAAAAAATAAAAACTTAAAATTTAAAAACTTAAAAAAAAAAAGGGAGAGGCCGAAGGGAGGTGGCTGAGGGCTGAGCCCTCCCCGCCACCGCCTCCCTACCGCCGCCGGGAAGGACCAACGACGAAGGGGGAGGGCCAACCGAGGTCGCCTACCTCACCGGCGGTGAGGGCTTGTGAGCCCTCACTGGATCTAGGCAAGGGCCATAACCCTCACCTTAGATCTGGGCAAACCTAGGGTTCGGCGACAGTGGGGACGCGAAGAGGGTTGCGAGCCCTCGCCACCGATCGGCCAAGACCGGCGACCCCCACCGACCCTCCCCCTCCGTCGCCGGCCCTTCCCAACGGCGGTGAGGGCTCGGCCTTCAACCACCTCCCCCGTCCCCCCCCCTTTTTATTTAATTTTAAGTTTTTTTTATTTTTTAGAATATTTTATATAAATTTAGTTTTAAATTAAATTTAATTAATTTTTATATTAATATTTACCACATTATACACAAAATGACGTCGTTTTTGCATTTTCTCACCACATCGCGTGCAAAACGACTCCATTTTTTGCACTCACCTTGCCGGAAAATTGCCATATCAGCAAGTTGGTCGGATTTTGGCCGGAATGGCACTTAAGTAATTCATTTTGTTCCGATTTTGACACTTAAGTGTACATTTCCAAACTTTTGGCACTTAAGTGTCTCTCCATGCCAAGTTTTGGCACTTCGGTGTCCGTACCTCGATTTTTTTCATTGTCTATCACTCCTGTATTGTAGGCAACTAGTCCCTCTCTTTATAAGACAATCAATCACCCATCGATCAATTGCTTTGCTCCGACTCTCGCGACAATTTCGTAAACACTCAAACTGGTGGAATTTTCTAAGGGCTCAACAGCTTCGGATAATGGACCAACTTCCAATTTTTTAATTTAGCATTACATGCTTTGATTGTCAACATCCACCCACCCAAGCCCGAGGCCAAATTGCCATTTTCCAATTCTATTTGTTTGTCCACTACGGCGGCACATGTTACGGATGTATCACGGGACGGGAAAGGAAATGTGAAACTTATTGTCACCCAAAACTTAAATTGTAAGTACAGTCACTTACAATGACATTGAATCCATAACCATAATTGACAAAAACGGCAATATGAAACATATTCTTAGTCAACTAGAAACATGCATGTTTATTTTTGGAGATCTAATTAAGGAAACGCGCTTTCCTTTCTTATTTAGAGCACCAACCTTCTTAAAACTATAAATAGAAAGTTATACCAACCTTCCGTTAGACTGCAATATCCATTTTCTTTCTTGGGGAATTAGTCTTCTTTTTTTTTTCAATCCCATGGCCTACTTTTATCTATCAAGTTGCTTTTTCAGTTGGTTGTTGTACCAAACAAAAAGTTTTGATTAAAATAAGATAATCCCAAACCAAAAAACTGGTGCTCGATAAATAAATGATTAATGTGGTTGCGCATTCCATCCAAATAAATAAAAAATGAAGTACTCAAAACAAGTCTGTGATGCAACTATTTTATGCTCAATGCTAGCACTGGAGAAGCCAAAGCCGAGCGTTTCATCTCGAGTATCTCCAACTCTTAGAGGTATGTAATGTATACGGGTTTCCGTCTAAGTTTGAGTCGTGTGTGCGTTGTATTTGGCCATGGAAAGAAAGTATAGGGAAATTTTTTATTTCAATTTTACATCTATTGTATGGACTCCAATTCAATCCTTAACTTTTCAATTATTCCAAATCCTAACTTATGAAGAATATTCCAATGTTGTCCCATTATCTATGATTCATTCAACATAGATGGCGAATGTGCTACAACAAGCGCATTTGACAACACATTGTGTAGGAGTAAGCCGTTCATAAATTTTGAAGTGCAGGCTTATACTCTGCCTGACAATTTAAATGTTTAGATTAAATTTTTTTTTATCATGGAGCTTAGAGTAAAGTTTCAATCTCCATGCACCATTTTAAAATTCATCTTGCTTGTGGATATAATCTTACTCAAATATTTCCTATCTCGCCTATTCTTTTGTGATATCATTCCAAGTTTCGAGTAAAGATGAAGTTATTCAATTCCACTTCGGATTAGAGTGCATATAGACAAGATGTACAGCGATTTTATTTACATGTGACCTCTCTCTGTTCAATAACTTTTTCGGTGCCTTTCAGCTCATTTTTTCTTTACCTCGACAAAGAGAACAGGGTATGAGTTTCCAGAATTCTCCCATGGAGGCATCCGCGAAGAAGAACGTCCTGAAAATAGAAAGATCTAACCCCACCGTGATCCTACCAGAACACGAAACACCTGAGAGTTCCCTTTTCTTAACCAGCCTCGATCAAGTGGCTCCCGCAATGGTGCCGTCCGTTTATTCTTTCGACAGGAGCGGCGCAAATGTGATAGACGTGATTAAGCAAGCTTTGGCCAGAATTCTGGTTCATTACTATCCAATTGCAGGAAGATTAGCCATAAACTCTCAAGGGAAGTTGGTTGTTGACTGCCAAAAGAAGCTAGGAGTCCCATTTGTAGAGGCAGTGGCTGATTGTGGCATTGAAAATCTGGGTGATAAGAGGCTTCTCGATTCTGATGTTTTAGATAAGCTTGTTTATAGAGATCCTATGGAACATATACTTGAAGTTGCCCCCCTTCTAACTGCACAGGTAAAGATTTTTTTTTTTTCTGGTAATGCTTGAGAGTGCTTTCTAATCTATGCATTTCACTTCAGATTTTTATTTAAAGATCATAAGTACTTCTTGTTTCCTTATTTATTTATTTATTTGGTTTTCACGATTAAACATGATAGTGAGTATGTTTTGGTGGACTTAATTTACGTTGGACTAGTTGATGTTAGGATCCAGATTCGTTAAATTTGCTTAAGATTCAAGAGATGATAATTTTCTACTTATAATTAGTTATTTACCTCTTTTTTTATATGACGAGTACCTTTTCATATTAGAAAAACTAGATGATAACTAGTAAATTCCTCCTGTGCATTTAGAAACTTTTCATCTAGTTTACTAACTATCCTCATATAGATAACTAGTATTTTCCAGAGAACTTGAATAAGCAATTTTTTTTTGGGTGTGTTTAGTAACCTTTCACGCTGAAAAAGTATTATCAATTTTTTAAGTAAGTCCAATTATTTCTCTAGTTTATTGGTATTTCCCTGATGACAAAATACGTGGTCAAATTCGTGGTAAATCGAGTCTAAGCAAATCTTTCCCTTTTTAACGAAAAAATGGAAGTACATGGATGAATCCTCTTGCAAATGTAAGACTTCTGATGGACATAAAATGCTAAATGTCAATCCACGCAAGATCTTTTTCACATATTTACTTGTACTGCATGTTATGTTGAGATATGTTATTAATTTTGGACGGGAATTACAGGTGACGAAATTTAAATGTGGAGGTTTCACCTTAGGTATTGCACTTAACCATTGCATGGCAGATGGTGTGTCGGCAATGAATTTTATGAATGCATGGGCTGAAATAGCAAGAGGCAAGCCGTTGTCCCTCGTCCCTTATCATGATAGAACCATCTTAAAATCAAGGGTGCCTCCTCAAATCACCAGTCCTTACAACGAATTTGTTCGCGTAAGTGATGTATCAAACATGACAGCATTATATGAGGAACAACAACTTGTATATAAGTCTTTCCATTTCGATGCTGAGAAGCTGGCAACCGTCAAAAGAATGGCAACAAAAAATCAACAGGTAAATTCCCGTCTTATGAGAATAGATAGGTGGCCATTCGTATGCATCTTTGTATAATACACGTCAATAAGTTCCAAAAGAATGCAAAAAATACACCCAACACTATACCAAAATAAATTTCCGGTTGAGTTTGTTGCACAACTTTTAAATAATGAGAGAGCATTTCTCCCCCAAATATAGTTTTGATCGACAAATATCCATAGAATCACAGTCTATATTAAATCCTAGAAAATACAATATGGCTCAGTAGTATGCACATTTTCTTGCGAAATTTGATTGATTTTGACTGTCACATAAATCTGCATATTCATCCGTGTGTCTTTATATATGTGTGTATAAAGATTTGGTCACAAAAAATGGAATTTATTCATCTTGAATGACAGGTTACGAGCAGCTACACCAGCTTCATAGCGCTTGCAGCCTTAGTGTGGCGAGCTCGAAGCATGGCCCTCAAGATGAAACTTCACCAACAATCGAAGCTCCTTTTACTTGTTGACTTCAGGTCTAGGCTAAAAACACCATTGCCTGACGGATACTTTGGGAACGCCGTCGCCATGCCCTGCTGTCTTTGCACCATGGGAGAGTTGATTGAGGAGCCAATCTCTGCTTCTGCGGAAAGAATAAAGAAGGCGATTGAGAGTGTGACTGACGACTACATACGGTCAAGGATTGACTATTTGGACATGAATCGATTAGAGGGGTTGCCCGTGGGCACACTAATAATAAGTTCATGGGTTAGGCTCGAGTATGGCCAGACGGACTTTGGGTGGGGAGAGCCAAGGTTTGGGATCGGTGGCCTACCGAGCTCAAGCTGCATGTTCATGTCAGAAGGAAGAGAGAAGGGCATTGCAGTGATGTTGGGTCTGCCACTTACAGCCATGAATACCTTTGAGAAGCTTGTTTGTGATCTAAATGATACTCAGCACACTAATAGTGGTATTCAAAGCTAGTTTGCAAAGTGTGACCGACTGCAAGGGGATCATCTTATTCAACAAGTGAATGATATTGTCGCATAAGTTAATAAATCAATTCAGAGTTTGGTTTTGAATATTTAGCGTAATCTGTCGGAATTCCGAGTATACCTTGTGTCTTCTCATGTTCTTTCAGCTGTCATTGTCAAAGACCAATTTAATAAAATATGATCTTTTCTGCTTGTCGTGAAGCTTCAATTTCCTTTTTCATCTGTAAGTTTTTGAAGGTGCAATTGAGTCCCTTCATTAGACACTTTCTCTCTCTCTCTCTTTTTGTTTGGTGATCGAGGATCCGCCAGAGCATACCCTTGTCGGCTTACACAGATTCGGGATCTCACGGGCCTATGCGATGGAGGACCAACAGCGCCTATATCTCGAGAAGAGCTGGCCAGCAATCAACACTTTCCCTTTTCTTATCAAACAAGACTTAATAATAATTTGAGTTCGAGATCATGCAGGACAGAGCATTTCAATATGCATCACGGAAATTTATCTAACTACTTAATTGATACTTATTGACAAATCCAAGTTTGTCGACATGGATGAAGCTACGAAACAATCTTAATTTAGGCACAAATTGCCGTACGGACAAATAGATGATGGTAAAGGACGACGAGTTCTATATGCATAACACAGATGACTTAGCTTCTCACCATATATATGTCTTTACTGAAGGATGAAGGAGGGTTTTAATGTGAGCCCATGTTGACATGTGGCCCTTAATTAAAGATTTTTTGAAGGATATAATATGAATTTCACATTATGGGGTAAGGTTCTCTTTTCATTTAGAGAAAATGAAATAAATAATTCATAAACTTTTATTCATTATGCATTGTAATCCGTGAACTTTTAATTTATTCATTATGATCTGACTTTTGATACATGTTCAATTTGATCTTTGTATTATATGATAATGTTCGATGTTGTCCTTAAATTTGAATTAATAAAAGAACAACATTAAATATTTTCATATAGTTCAGCAACTGAATTAAACTATATCAAAAGTCTAAGTACCACACTTAACAAATTAAAATTTCAGGAACCACATTACAGATTCAATCAAATTTCAAAAACCATTTGTATCATTATTCTTTACATTAACCCCAAGTACTCTTTCTTCTCCTTTTTTTCCTTGCCATTTATTGTTTCATATAGAATAAGTGCGGTAATTTTTATTAGGATTGTTTATCAGAGTTTAATGTATCAATTAATTAATTTCCTTCACTTGATTTTAATGTGTAATTGAAATTGACAGAAAAATCATCGTTACTTTCAGTTTCTACTTTGAAATAAAGAAATTCATAGATACAATTTTTACCCTAACGACTTATTTACCAACTCAATTTTATAGATGAGATCTCCACATACTTTTATTAATTTGGAAAAGAAAAATAACCTTCTCAGCAAAAGAGTTCTTAAGTTTATTACTATAAAGAGACATTGTCTTTCCACGTGTTCTTACGTTTATTACTATAAAGAGACCGTGTATGTCGTACTTTTCTTAAACTTAAAGGTAGTTGCATGTATTTAATTCCCATATTGAGTGACTGAAATTATACTCTTTTTAAGTCATCAGCTGATGTCGGTCGACAGTGAAGTGCTTGCACTCCACGCAAAACGTTCAATGCCTTAACGATAAGGTCATCGCTCACATGATAAATAACTTAATCTACAACTCATCTGATTTTTCACAATATATGTAAGTGATCAACGCCACTGCCATGACCTCGTCACTCAACCACTATCGCATTATCCTCTGCCAAACTTGTAGTCACTTAGTCCATCACATTGATAGACAATCTATCACCCATCGACCGCCCATTTTGGTCGGACGTTCCTAACAATTTGGTAAGCACTCGAAGTCGAGGATTATTTTAGGGGCTCAACATCTTGAAGTCGTGGATTATTTTAGGGGCTCAACATCTTCTGAGTAAAGAAAAGATTTCAATTTTTCAATTTATTATTACGTTCTTTGAATTGTTTTTTCTTTCCAATTATGCTAGGGGCTTTCGACATTATGAAGGCATAATCAAGATTGGAATGGGAAGGTCAACATTCATCCAAATTTGAGAACTGAAATGATCGCCGAACAATACATTAATGATTTTTTGGACAATTTTTGCCTAATTAATGCCATGTTCCCACATATGCATTTTGGACGTGGTTTAGTAACTGAATGTACAGAAACAGTAACATTCAACTTGGCTATAACCACTGGGGGTTCGCCCTAGTGGCCACTCTTCCAATATGGAAGGGGGAGGTGAGGGGTTCAAATCCCCACCTTCTCAGGAGGGGATGGGGGTAGGGACGCGTAAGTTTTGAAAGTGGGTTGCGACTCCCACGCCCTGCAAGAGGCAGGGCACAAGTCTGCGAGTGAGTGTAGAGTAGGAATAGAGTAGAATTGACCAAAAAAAAAAAAAAAACTTGGCTATCATTAATAAGTGGTTTGTCAATGTAATTGAAGAGTTGCAAATATCGTCATTTAAATTAGATCGAACTAATGGAAGGACTTGATTGCATCACTCTAACAAGCTTTATAACTTAACTGTAATATTTGAAAGTTTTTTATAACTCGTGATCATTAATATCAACTACATGGACGTGTATGAGTTCGAGCCTTTGTCGAAGGGCACACTAATGTTGAGTCCATGGACGGGGTTGGATTATGACTAGATCGATTTCAGATGAGGACAGCTAAGGCAGTTCGGCATCGTTAAACTGCCGAGAATAGGTTCCGTGCTTTTGGCTGACGGGAATGACAAGAACATTGTGGTGGTGTTAGGTTTGCCGGTTTCAGCCATGAGTTGGTTCAAATGTAAATTCACGAGCCATGAACAGCTGTGAAAGAGGTCGCTTATCCTTTCAGTAATGCCTTATGCCACATGCATGTTCATTGTTCGAGATCAAACTAATGAAATACGCTTCCTTTTTTTTTTTATTATTTAAAGCTCCAACCCTTTAAAGTTATACCAACCCCTTGTAAAAAAGCAATTTCTTTTCTCTCTTTTGGTAAACTATAGCTATCAAATTTCTCGATAATCGCTTGACTATTGTCGTTGCACATTCCTCCCAAATAATAAAACAAATAAATTACTAGAAAGGGATCTGTGATGCGGCTATTTCATGCTAAATGCCAGAAGTCAAGAAGCCACAACACAAGTTCTGGATCTGCGAAGAGAAGCCAAATCCAAGTGTTTCGTCTCTAGCGTCCCCAGTTCTTAGAGGTATGCGGGATTTCATCAGAGTTTGAGTCGGGTTTGTATTTCATTAGGCCAAGGAAAAACATTACTGCCACCAGAGCTCATGTATGCTCTATTTTTGGGCAGTCTACAAAGGATTCGTTCAGCATGTATAACCTGTTAGAATATTTAACAGACCACATCATCATCTAACAGATTAAATCTTCTAGAAAAGTTGGGCCTTATTTGCTGCCCTTGTTGTATATTTCCACACTCAATTTTAAGCCAATTCCATCCTAGGCATGAGGAATAGTATTAGAATATTGACATATTAAACCAAGTTTTCATCAATGGTTTAAGTTTTTAAAATAGTTGGCAGTGTCCTACAATTTGACATAATCGAGCTGTTGTAATATGCATGTTTGATAAGCATATTGTGTAGGAATATGCCTTACATAGATTGTCAACTACGGGTTTATACTGCGCCCAGCAATTTAAACTTTTGCATTGCTTTTGCTATCATGAAACCACATTGAAGTTTCAATCTCCATACCCCATTTTGAAATTCATCTCGCTTGTGAATGTGTTCTCCCATATTTTTCCTATTCCTCAACTCATGGTCTTTCGTGTTACGAGTGAGGATGAGTTATTAAATTCCACTTTGAATCGGTGTGCATATTTGCAAGATGTACAAAGGTTTTATTAACATGTGGCCTGTCTTTATGTAACTTTCTCAATAAAGAGAGCAGGACATAAATTTCCAGGCTTCTCCTATGGAGGCAACCGCCAAGAACAACGTCCTCATAATAGAAAGATCAAGTCCCGCCATGGTCCAACCGGAATACGAAACACCTGAGGGTTCCATTTTCTTAACTAGCATCGATCAAGTGGCCGTTGTACACGTGCCATCCGTTTATTGTTTTGACAGGAGCGATGCAAATGTGGTAGACGTGATTAAGCAAGCTTTGGCCAAAGTTCTGGTTCATTACTATCCACTTGCAGGGAGATTAGCCATAAACTCTCGAGGGAAGTTGGTTGTTGATTGCCAAAACAAGTTAGGAGTCCCATTTGTGGAGGCAATAGCTGATTGTGACATAAAAAATCTGGGTGATGTGAGAATTCTTGATGGTGATGTTTTAGGTAAGCTTGTTTATAAAGAGCCTACGCAAGATAAACTTGAAGCAGCTCCCCTTCTAACTGCACAGGTAAGGAACAATCTTTTTTTGCGTTATTTGTTTCAGTGATGCTTGAGAGTGCTTTCTAGTTTATGCGTTTAAATATCATGAAAACATGGCCACTTATTCATTAGTAACTTTCTCAAAGCCATAAACTAGAAAGTAACTTTCTCAATACAATGATAAACTTTCAATTCTGAGACCTGAAATTTTGTCCATGCAACTTTCCCATAAAAAAACAACTAGAGATAGTAACTTTTACTAATTGGGGTCACTTGTCTTTCTAGCGTCTCAATAAGGAATAATTCTTCGATCCACCAGGTGTCAGGTAATTAAATACTGCTGGATAAAATGTGTTAACTCTAGCCAAATCTTTCACTTTTTCATGGAAGAAAATCGAGATAATATGGCATGGATCAACTACATCAACCCCAAATCCTTTTACACCATTGAATCCGGTGGCTCTCACCAAATGTAGGACGTCATATGGCCATAAAGTGCATAAACTCAATCCATGCAAGAACTTTTTCCAGATACTTGTTCTGCATTTTTGAGTTAGAAATGTTATTAACTCTAAAGACAAATCACAGGTGACCAAATTTAAATGTGGAGGTTTCATTTTAGGGGTTTCGCTTAACCACTGCATAGCGGATGGTATATCAGCAATGGATTTTATGAACGCATGGGCTGAAATAGCAAGAGGCAAGCCTTTGTCCCGTGTCCCTTGTCATGATAGAACCATCATAAGTGCAAGGTTTCCTCCTCAAATCACCGGTCCTTACGACGACTTTGTTCAGATAAGTGATGTTTCAAACATGAAGGCATTATATGAGGAACAACAATTGGTATATAAATCCTTCTTATTTGATGCGGAGAAGCTGGCAGCCTTAAAAAGAATGGCAACAAAAGACGATCAGGTAAATTTCTATCTTGTGATAATGGATTTTTTATAGACATCTTTGTGTAATATACACGTCAAGTCACAGTTAGTTCCAACAAAAATCCAAATACACCCTGATAAATTTCCAATTGAATTTATTGCACTGCAACTTTTAATAATAAGTGCAACTAAAAAGTATACATCAATGAGATCTTTTCTTCCCTAAATTTAGTTTTGATTGTCCAATATATATAGAATACACACATGTTCAATTTCAGAAAATATGATATAGACCACTAGCATGCACATTCCTTGCAATATCACTGATTTCGATTGTCATGTTATTTGTAAATATATGAATCTATTGACACATGCATATGACTTGCGCTTTTAAACCTCAAGTAAGCCTTATGTGGATATTTGGTCACCAAAAATGGAATCTGTTCATCTTGTGCAACAGGTAACGAGCAGATGCAGCAGCTTCGTAGCACTTGCAGCTTTTGTGTGGCGGGCTCGAAGCATGGCCCTCAACATGAAACTTCACCAACAAACAAAGCTTCTTTTTCCAGTTAACTTCAGATCCAGGCTAAGAACACTATTGCCTGACGGATACTTTGGGAATGCCGTGGCTATGCCTTGCTGCCTCTGCACCATGGGAGATTTGATTGAGGAGCCAATCTCTGCTTCTGTGGAAAGAATAAAGAAGGCGATTGAGAGTGTGACTGAAGACTACATACGATCAAAGATTGACTTTCTGGACATGCATCGACTTGAGGGATTCCCTACGGGCACACTAGTCATAAATTCATGGACGAGTCTCGAGCATGGCAGTACGGACTTTGGGTGGGGAGAGCCGAGGTTCGGGACTGGTGACGTATCAAGCTTAACCTGCTTGTTTATGACAGAAGGGAGAGAGAAGGGCATTGTGGTGGTGTTGGGTTTGCCACTTTCAGCCATGGATACCTTCAATAAGCTCGTTTGTGATTTGAATGGAGCTTAGTACTAAAATTGGCATTCAAAACCAGTTTACGAAGTGTTACCAACTATCTCGAATGGAATCTATCACATCTCTTTTAATAAATAATTTTCAAGAGTTTAGTCTTGAATACGTAAAATAATCTGTTAGACTTCTGCATACATCTTGTGACTTGTCATGTTTTTCAATTTTCATTGTCCAAGACCAATTCAATAAAAAGATTATCTTTTCTGCTTGTCGCGAAGCTTCACTTTCCTTTCATCGCAACTTTTTGAAGGCGATGTTCACCCCCTTCATGGTGCCGATCATAGTTGGACGCAGGCTTAGACACTTATCTTTTCCCTTTTTCCTTTTCTGGGAAACTTCAGTGTCGATCGGGAGAGAGCTTTTGAATGAGCATCATGGGAAATCCGACCAAAAAAAGCATAAAAAATGTGATAATTTTTTATTATGGTTTTTTATAGTGTTTAATTTATCAGTTAGTTAATATCCTTCACTTGATTTTATTGCGTAATTGAAGCAGACAGAAAAATGATCCTTACATTTAGTATCTTGAAATAGAGAAATTTATTAATAAAATATTTATAATTAGTACATATTTATCAACTCAACTTTATTGAAGAGATGCGCAGATACTTTTGTCAATTCGGCAAACAAAAACTACCTTCTAATTTAAAAAGGGAAAAAGAATATACGATAACTTTTAACCCGAACGGCATTATCACCCATTCAAAGGTACAATAACTTTTGGACACCTAAAAGTTGTTTTAGACATATCCACTTCTGCCTTTTTTTTTTGGTCGGTCACTTTTGCTTGTTGGGAAAATATGGCTTCGTATTGGGTAGAACAATGAAGTCGGATCATTAGAGTACTCAAGTCGGACTTTGAGGCGTGATATCACTTTCTTTAAGGATTTATTTGCCCCACTACGTTGCTAATGGTCACCGACAAATTTCCTCCAAGATACAACAAAGTCTCAAATGAGAATACTAGATAGCAATTCTAGTATTTCTCCAGGATCTCTCGTGGGAAACAATTAGAAACAATGGATGCAGTTTCTCTCTAAAGAAAACGAAAAAATGGAAGAAGATTTTTTATTTGATCTCAAAACAAATGTACTTATATATGTCTTTCGAATAAATGCAACTCTTCAAAAGATTGCAAAAGAATAAAGACAACCTTTCGGGAAAGGTTGTAAAATGAACAAGTATGTCTCAAAGGTTACGTTGAAAAGACATAAGAAATTCGGAATTAAATAAATAAAAAATAATTGTAACTTTTCGTGAACAGTTGTATGTACTGTTTCAACAAGACTTTATAATTAATTTTTATAGAAATAAATCCGAATTTTCAATAAATAAAAATAATGATCGTTGGTTAGTGTCAAATCCCGTCTACGTGCACGCTCACATCTTTTCGATGTGGGACAAGACGCATCTTCATTTGTTTTATAAACAAATTACCAACAATCCCCCACTTTTGTTTATAAAACAAAAACAAAAATAAAACGTTAGAAATATACAGCCAAAATTTCCGTGAAATTAATATACATACATAAAGGTCTCTTTCGAGTTAAACATTTACTTAGTGCAAGTATCTCAAAGCCCTATCAAAGTGACAAGTAGCTCGGCTTTAAACTTGTACTTTTATATAATAGAACCGAACATATCACACATACACTAACCTCTTGTTTCAACGAGAAGTTCTATATTACTCCGCACTATTATGGCCTTGTGCTTGATCCTATTTCATGAGCTCTCTAGAAAGCAACCCTAACTTTCGTAAGAAGCGGCACCACTTTTAAGCTCATATAGGTGAAGTATCTACCATGTGTTTCTGTTACTATCAACACATTACAAGTTTGTACTATACTTCATTATGAATTCAATTCAACCTACAAAATGTAACAGACGATACTGACTTCTCATATCAGGGCTACGTCAGTATCAAACAATCACATTCAATAACTTGTTTTTACCCATTAAACCTTGTAACTAGTGATGTTCTAGAAAAAGGTCGGGTTACCATTATTGGTGATTTCAATTAAAGGGTTTCAGCCCGTTTCTTATGAGGTCATTATTATCATATGTCTTGGTAAAGCATTCGTCAAAGGATCGGCAAGATTATTACTTGACCTCACGTAAACAATTGTTATGGTACCATCTTTAGTCAATTGTCTCACATATTCATGTCTTAGACTAATATGTCTAAACTTACCATTATAGGTTCTACTATAGGCTCTTACCAAAGTAGCCTAACTATCACAATTGATAGAAATAGGAGCCATAAGACTAAGCCATGAATTGATATTCAACAACAAATTCATAGCCCATTTAGCCTCTTTCCCAAATTTTGCTAAAGCAACAATTCAAATTCCAAAGTTGAGTAAATTATGCACATTTGTTTCTTGCTCGCCCAAGAAACAAAACATTCATGTAATGTGAAAGTCCATCCAGAAGTTTCATCTCCCATACTTGTAATCCAACTAGTATTGATGTATCTTTATAATACAACCAAATAATTATTATAGAACAATCACAAATTTTAGGTTCTCTTAAAATAACCAAAAAATTCTAATGATAGCCTTTCAATGTTCTATATTTGGATTACTAATATATCTACTCAACTTGCATATATAAAAAGTAATATCGGATCTAGTATAATGCATCGCATACATTAAAGACCAATATCACTCACATTAAAAACTCTCCATGAGGAATCAAATGGAGTACTCATATATTTGAAAACAAGATGTTTAAATCTATACAACATCTTCTCCATGTAATCACTTTAGCTCAAAGAATAACCCCCACTATTTTTTAATTTTAATAATTAAGATAGTATCTGTTTTACCCAAATCTTTCATTTTGAAAATGAAAGTTAGATACTTCTTAATCTCAATGATTCCAGTCATATTAGTTCCAAAGTCCCTTCAGACATAACCCCACTTCAAGAATATTCCAAGAGGTAATTAATCGAAATTATGCATCATCAAATTTTCATCATCGATGAAATACATACATCAAAATAGTAAATCAATGCAATTCTGCTCTCTTGGCTCATTTATGCTATTCCATAGAATCAAATCTATGAGGGGCAAGGACAACAAATGGAACACATAAGAACCAAACAAGGAACGCCCTCCATTGAACATTGGACATAAACTGTAGAGTTTGCTCTAACATAACCAACCTAAATGGTGGTTCAACACATGCCACAAACTCTTTCTAGTTGCTAGCGTCAAAGTCCAGTTTGTTCACCTCAAATCAAGATAGATATGGATGCATCAAAATAAATGATATCAGATAAGGGAAAACCTTTGTATCTATATATAGATAGCATTGTCGATCATTCATTCCTACTTCGATCAAATCCACAAAATTGTCATTTTTCTTTTGCAACAAATTCATCCATAAATTGACGATACCTGAATTTTGCATTTTAAAGTTTCAATTTTTCTTTCTCAATAAAGGTTAGAAACTACTATATGTAGAAGTAAAAATCCCATGGCGCAATTGATATCTCGTAGACAAACCCTTCAATTTACCCTTACTAATTGATTTATCCCCCGTACATACACAAATTCCATCCACAACAAAGATCCTCCTATAGAGGCGCAAGAACATAAATATGTGCAGACAAATGTCTCAATAAAAGAAACATACCCAGGATTTCACCACTGGCTAATCATGCATGAAACACTCATGAACTTCAATTTGATTAGAAACAAGAACCTGCATTGGAGGAAGCTTTGATGGCCATTTTCTTGCTTGCCCCACAGCCAATCCGAATTTTATTTAATAGGCCACATCAAACTCGACGATTTTGATGAGATTAGCAACTTTCGACAACGATGAGCGACTCAGTCCAACTCAACTTGTCAAAGGTCCAACTCAAGACCAATGAAATAATAAATGGAATGAAGCAAATAATCGAGAAATTATCACAGTCGATATGATCATTTTCTTCCCAAATTTCAAACAATGAAATCACATACCTTGCTGAGGGTGTGCGCAAGAGCGCAATCGGCAACTCTTATGCTAATGATGATTACACTAGTAGCGTCAAAGGCATTTTCCGATGAGCAATTGCCATTCGCAGTATCATTCGGTGACGGGTCATGGATAATGACATGATTTCCGTCTTCCTTCGAAACCTTCATTCTCACGTCACCATTCCTCCGGTGCAGGACGTAAAGTAGGACAAGGCCCACCAGAGACGTGAGGAAAATCCCCAAAATGCACGTGAGTATTAATGATTTCTATAATCACAAGAGAACAATTGCAATTGTATGGAAGTAGAGGCGCTGACCAATTTGCGAGCAGCCTTGGCAAGAAATAGTTCCAATCCTCTGGTCATTGATAGAAGCAATCTTCTGCGCCATCATTGCTCACCCAGGTGGAACCCGCATGGGATGAACCGGCACCTTTGTTCCCGTTACCATGTTTGTCCCTTAAGCATGTGCCAAACGGCGGGATCATCAAATGGGTTCGGGTTCCGACTCCCATTGTCAGACCAAGGAGTGTTTTCATTGGACTTCTCAATGAATTCCGGATCGAGGAGCAATAGATCATCCTCGAGACTATGGTTGAGGTTTAGGAGGAGATACTCAAGATAGTCATCGCCCTTCATGATCCTTGTCTTCTCGTTCAAACAATGGAACTTCGGATCTTTCCATCTCCGCGTCTGCGTACGCTTCATATAAAAACGATGGCTTTCACGTGCTCCGCCAGAGAAAGGCGATTCGCAGATTTTGTAAGACGCAAATTGCGCAACCCCAAGATCTCCATAACCAGAACAAGAACATGCATAATTGAGTAGAAATATTAACGCACCTGGATCCATTGAACATAAAGCGGAAGCAGAAAAGGATTACCCACATGTTATCAAGGGGATCCACGCATCAAGTCCTTCTCCTCTATTGCCCTCCGTATCACTGGCTCAATGAGGCGGCCCCACTCACATTTGGCGTTAGGTAAACGCCCCCTAGGTTAGGATACATGTGAGAATTAGGGTTAGAGGAGAGACTTGAGCACTATTTATAGAGTTTTCAACCAGTCCCTCTCATTACAAGCCAGGCTCAACTCGGCCCACACTAGCCAGTCCCATATTAGACTAATTAAGAAACCTTCTATCTCTCTTTAGACCAACCCTGTTTTACGGTAATCGTAAAAACAGTAAATTACAATATCAATTAATTTAGTCCACATTAGGAAAAACTCTTACAGATTTTTCCTTGACGGTCTGCGACCGCAGCATCGACATCGAGCAGTGCCTCACATTACTCTAGACCGAAGGATCGCTGAATCTCCTCCCGAGCAACCAATTTGCATCAGAGACGGAGTTGGTGGGATTCATGGCCACCTGGTTCTTGGCGGCGTCGCCGATCAATTTATCTCATTTTTCGGCCATCGATTCCTTTGTATGCACATCCACACCCTTCGGACATCTTTCTCGGACGATCACCATGGACGGATGTGGGAATACTCCAAGATACAGAGAGACAAAGAATGACAAAAGAAAAAATGTGCTCAGATTTTCGATCTTAACGACAAAGAAACGTAGGCAAAATTAAGTCTACGCAATAAAGAGATTATTAAACCACATCCCCTTCTCAGATTTACACAAAAATCGCAAATTACTTGGCAGGGATGTCTAAAGGACATTTTGACAAACCGTTCTGTGCGCTTCATCCACTTGACTCCATTGTTGCGAAATAAATCCTTAAAATTGTTGGGAAAATATGGCTTCGTATTGGGTAGAACAATGAAGTCGGATCATTAGAGTACTCAAGTCGGACTTTGAGGCGTGATATCACTTTCTTTAAGGATTTATTTGCCCCACTACGTTGCTAATGGTCACCGGCAAATTTCCTCCAAGATACAACAAAGTCTCAAGTAAGAATACTAGATAGCAATTCTAGTATTTCTCCAGGGTCTCTCGTGGGAAACAATTAGAAACAATGGCTGCAGTTTCTCTCTAAAGAAAACGAAAAAATGGAAGAAGATTTTTTATTTGATCTCAAAACAAATGTACTTATATATGTCTTTCGAATAAATGCAACTCTTCAAAAGATTGCAAAAGAATAAAGACAACCTTTCGGGAAAGGTTGTAAAATGAACAAGTATGTCTCAAAGGTTACGTTGAAAAGACATAAGAAATTCGGAATTAAATAAATAAAAAATAATTGTAACTTTTCGTGAACAGTTGTACTGTTTCAACAAGACTTTATAATTAATTTTTATAGAAATAAATCCGAATTTTCAATGAATAAAAATAATGATCGTTGGTTAGTGCCAAATCTCGTCCACGTGCGCGCTCACATCTTTTCGATGTGGGACAAGACACCTCTTCATTTGTTTTATAAACAAGTTACCAACACTGCTTTAAATATATGGTTGTACCATGCATATCCATCCACAAGCAATAGAATTTAATTTCCCCAGGCTAGGTCGATTAACATATCAACGATGGGCATCGTATATTTCATCCTTTGGTGTTGCCCCGTGAAGATATTTGAAGTCGATTCATACTCGACTTCCCCTTTTCCTTTTTCAAAGGGACAATGTTGATAGCCATTTAACATATGAAGCTATCCTTATGATTCCTACTCTAATTAGTCATTTGATTTCTTCTTTTACTTTCATAACTACCTCTAAAACAAATGGCCTTCAAGGCCATTTATGTGAATTAACCAATTAACGTGGAAACACTAACAAATCTTGTAATTTAAGGCAATACGAAATCACCAAAGAACTAAATGAGAAACAATAAATGATACCAATAATTTACGTGGTTTTGTCCGAGAGTCGGTACCTACACTTACATAGACAGCCGGCAGCAGATAATTTACTATAATTAGATAATCAAAGTTAAAATCGCTCACACATTCAAGTATTTCCTACATCTATATTAAGCCTAAACTCTCAATGCTTACAAATAAACAATTCAATTGGATTTAAGACTCAGAGCACAAATCACTAGTTGTTCAAGCCTAAGCAAGAGATCTATGCATGGCTTCTTCAAGAAATGTCATGTACAGCACCTCTTTGGGGACTAAACCTAAGGGTACCTTTATTTGAGCAACTTAAATAAAAGGATGTGTTGGGAAATCCCCTGTATTGTTTTGATGATGACAAAAACAATCAAAGGCTACTAATGTGTATATTGGTTGAGTATTACCATGTGATATATACACAAGCCACAATGCATATGGTGTCTTAATCAAGTGTGATCTTGAGTGTTTTGTGACAATCGAGAATGCTCTACCAATATTTGAGGTGAACAAGGTAACAGGCATCAAAATGTCTACAAGCTGGAAGGATTCAAGGGGCGAACAAGCTAGAACGACCTTGATCAAGGGAGAACAATTCGAAAAGAATAAAGATGTTTGTGATGGCTTGAAAGAATTAAGTTAAGGTGAACAGTTCGATGGACCCTAGTCATGGTGAATAAGCCTAGAACTATCATGTTTGTTGGAGCTTGGAAGAATTGCACTTGTGGAGGTGAATAGCTTAGTAGAGTCACAATTGTCAATATACTTGAAGGACCAAAAGATTGAAGAGTAGTGGATCATAATCAGGACTAAATATTATTGGCTAGAGTGGTTCTTTTCAAATGAGGTGGAAGACTATGACAATATTGATGATCTTGGTGACTTTATTGAAGATGAGGAATCGGTACTGATGATGATATCCTTAGAGGTCTTTGGAAGTCAACTCAATCAATTAGTGAAGACAAAAAAACCTTGGAAGTTTTTGAAAGCTAATGAAATCATGGGGATCATTGGAAAATTGGTTGCATGTCACTCCACACAATTTCGTTAGTGGACGGTATCAACAAACTGATGATAATCAGTGGTCTTGAATATGGGTAAAGTATTATGCTAATATCAAGTCCTAAAAGGTGATGGTCAAATGCTTTTCTAATTGGAACATTGATCAAGATGTAACTAGTTGTCACGCCCCGAACCTCGAGCGCGCCAACATCCCACCATGGTCATGCAAATGCGACATTCTCAAGTAGTGTCGCCGACCCCATTTTTGGTATTGCGCAAGCGGAACGTATTACAAAACCCCTGACAATGAAATACGGGATAGAAAAGCTGGAAGCAAAGCCACAACATAACACTTTCATAATTCAACAGAATTACAAACATAAGACTACAGCCAAAAGTCTACAAAAGACCGACTCTTAAAAAGGAACTGTCCTATGACCTACAAATCGGACACGTTCTCCAATCCTTATGACTTCACCTCTGCAGCTCCTCAAGGCCAACCAAAGCTATCTGGCCGCTCCGTCCACCAAGGACCTGAAATTTTAATCCCACAACCGGGATGAGACGATGTCTCAGCAAGTTCAACCCCCTAAACCCCTATTAGAAAGTAAATACGCCCTAGAGTGGTCAAGCCACACAGCAAAGGAGACTTACCTCGCCTTCTTGCCTCCCTGCAGGTTAGTACGATTCATATCACTCAAGCACAAGTAATGATATGAAGGCAATTTATCGGAACTCGATCAATTTCATTCAATTTCGCAATCACAGTAAGCATTCCAAATCATCATTATCCAATGCCACACAAGAGCATAGCCTACTCGCAATTCGACTATCTACGACATCTAGCCAGGCATCGCCTACCCACCTTGGAGCGGCTTCGTCGGACATCGACGGCATTCCCGAAGGAGCATGGGTCCAGTTGGCCTAGTCTCTATCAAGCGACCCGAGCCACGTCACTCTCTTGACGGCATTTCTAGAAGAACAAAGGTCTAGTCGGCCTAGCCCTTCTATCGCGACCCGAGCCACGTCACTCTCTTGACGGCATTTCTAGCAGAATAAGGATCCAGTCGGCCTAGCCACTACTACGACTCGAGCCTTTCAACTAGCACACGACAATTCGATACCGATCCTTGGATACTTTACATTTCACTCACATAATCCAATTACGATATTAACCATTAACAATCCAATTTCAATGCCGAACTCGACACTTGGGATTTTATGAATAAAATCCATATTTATCACAATCAACACTCAATTTGCCACATCCATTCACCAAACTCAAATTCTAAATGCACAGCGGCGATCAGCACGAAATTCTGAGAGAATAAGGTCCCAACGAAATTTTCGGAATTTATTAAATAATTAAATTTATTCCGAAAATTAATTAAATAATAATATCCATTTTTTCGCAGTCCACGCTCATTTTATAATATCCAATCACCAATTTCAAAGTCTGACTACACAGCAACAACCGGCACGAAATTCGAGAATTTAGGGTCTGACAAAATTTTCGAAATTTAATAAATAATTAAATTTATTCCGAAAATAATTAAATAATAATATTTTAATAATTTCGAATAATAAAATATTATTAAATTATTAAACAATTTCGAAATATTTATTTAATCCCAAAAGTAATTCATTTATGTCAAATCACCATTATATTAATAGAAGCATCACTTTAACCTTAATTAAACATACTTTAAGTTAAATCAACATCTTAATCTAATTAACAATTAAATAATCTAAACTAACCACCTAAGCTTAACTAACTTAAGTTAAGCACACCTAAAGCATAATTAACCCTCTAATCGAGATTTATTAAGCTAAACTCACCGGATTAGCGAACCGAGCGGACCAAAACGACGGGGACGCCAAGGGGAACAACTTTTCTCAAAGCGGGCCAAGCATCCGGGCTCGGGAAGACGGCCAAAACAGACCAAGAGCGGGCTACAATACCCATTTTTCCTGCTCACCAATGGCTGCTGGTTGGGGGCGGATCCGGCGCCGGTTGAGGCGCACAAGGGCCGAGATAGGTCGAGGGACTTCCGGTGAGCTGAGGCGGGAGCATACAGTGGCTCACGGCGGCTGATCCGCAGCCTAGGCTGGTCGAACAGCCTCCCAAACGTGAAGACGAGCGAGGACGACGGCGAACAAAGGAAAGCAGCGGCGCGAGCGCAAGTGCGCGAGCGAAGGAGAAGTGGCAACGAGTTGGCTTCGACGGCTTCGGCTGCTCCGGTGACCAAACGGCGGCGATGGAGGCTCCGGCGAACAGCGACCAGCAACGGACGAAGGGAAGATGGCGCGATGGAGGCACGACGAGCGCACACGCGAGGATTCGCACGCGGATGGGCAGCAACGGCGACGGCGTGTGACGGCGGTGAATGGCGGAGGCGGACGGCCAAGCGGGCATGCGAGCAGCTCGAGCGAAGGGGGGGGGGAATCTGACGCTGGTTCTCTTTTTTTTTCCCTCTCAACTGGTTCCAAGGTTGAAGAAGAAGGACTTGATGTGACACCCCCACTTTTGGTGAGCCAATTGGCTTGCGACACTTGTCAGTCTCTCCTTCAATTTGGCCTCCACCATGACATCACCTGATGATGTCACACTCCACTAATTCAAATGCTCCACAACATCTTCCAATAGGTCCATTTTATTTTTCCGCCGGGGCATGAAACTTTGTACATCAATTCCTTCAATTACAATCAATTCTCTCCCAATTGAATTAAATTGAAGTTCATAAAATTAATCCAATGTCACCACACTTCAATTCACATCTTTGCTTGTCCATAGAACCAACTTAAGTCCTAAAAGCAAGACCAAAGGCGGGCTTACTAATTTCTCAAGCCAAAATAGCCATTCTCTGATTTAATTTCTGAAAAATTCTGATTACATGAAAAATCTTCCAAAAATGAGTTAATGATCCTAAAATAATTTGTGACACACCCAGACTTCCAATTTCTAAATTCTGACTCAATTCCACGGTTAATTTCACTTTGGCACGATATTAGCGCGGCCCAACCTACCGGGTAGCCTTTAAAAATTTTCATGCATTTGACCTGTGGTTGATCATCTCAAACCACAATGTACATTTTTGAAACATTGGCGACTTTCGGTTGTCGAGGTAATCTCAAGGTTTCAAATACGAGCACAGGGTACCCAATCGACAGAAAAGTCGGTCTAGTGCCGATCGACAAGAATTGTGCGATCTGGTGGATCACCCACACTCGATCACATGCCTCTGTTGAGTCGACCTATCTCTGATCTCTAATCGATTTTTAATTGTGCCGTAATGACCCTTGCAGATTAGCTCGGTCGAAAGATCGCTTCCTAGTCAAATTCTCGAGTCTGATGCATTAGAAACTCTTAACGGCTTCACCCGATAAACTAATTTTCACATGAGTGGCCAACTCAAGGAAATGAACTATGTGTGTGCCAACGAAATGCCTGTCTCAATTTATTGAAAATAGAATTGGAAAATCGGGATGTCACACTAGTCGTTACAAAGGCTTGGAGTCCACATTAGAAACACCAAAGATGAATCAAAGAAGTTATGGCAATTTGACAAGAGACACACTCTGACAAAAGTAGTCTGACTATAGAAGCAGCTTTGAATAGTTTAGGAGACTGCCACTATCAAAGGGAGCCATTCTAATGCTAATGAGCGATTGAGAGCATGATAGAACCAACAGCTACTTCATAGAGATGAGATGCAAATTGTCGTCCAAGGTTAGACGGCTATATGTTCAATTTAAGAGAAGTAGTGAAGTTGGCTGGAAACGAATAAATTGAATTTAGAGCCCTTGAGTCTTTTTCTTTGTTTTGTATCAGCTGCGTTATTGATTATATCTCTATATAGTGATACTAAGTTATAATCATAGTAGCGTCAAATGTACAAGTGTAAGACCAATGGTTGTGAATTGAAAGTGTGATTAATCGTGTGAAAAAACAATACTTACCAATTGTAACTTACAATACTAATTATTAGTAAATTCCAACCTTATAACCGTTAGTCTGGAGAATGCACGTAAATTTGGAATAAAGTTGAGCCCCTATAAAAAAATTTGTACTTTCTTTTATTTCTTTATTATTAATACCGTTCTTGAATACTTATCTATTCATCAATAGCACTCGTGGTTATATTAAATTATTTCTATGCCTGTTAAGTTTAATTTTGTTATAATCCGCAAAAGTCATTCGTAGTTTTCATCCAATATATTCACCTCCTGGTTGTAGTGTTAGTTTCAATTTTAAAAAGAAAACCAAGGACGTCCTTTGTAGGGCACGACTTTTTGAGAAAGTCCAAATCTTGGTCAACCAATCAAGCTTGGATGATAAAAAAAAAAAAAAAATCACATATCTTGGGCCCCTTGGTTTCGTTTTCTTTTTTTTCTTTTTTTCTTTTTGACCGTACAGAAGCTCCTTTCTTCATATTCTCTATGCGGTCAAACTAGCATCATTACCCAACCAAATAAAAACAACTCTCAAAATATATATTTATGTGTCCTTCAGGAGATGCTTTGGATATCTTTCTTATGGTAATAAATCGATTTATATCCTCAAATTGTGCCGAATTTTGTGTACGGCTCAAACTCAAACATTAATTTAATAGTATGTTCTATCAAATCTTTCTCTAGACCTAATGTTTCATGAGAATTTCATATAAAATAATCTCTATATCCATTTTGTATGATCGGTTAACTCATTCTCGAATTCTTCTTTCAACAAAGCACTGATGTCTTAGCGCACTTTATTACTTCCTCTCATAATTGATTATGTTGAATGGGATGATCGGTGTGAATTTTAGTACTTTTTTTTTCTTCATTTGTTGTCCTTATCACCGTTTAAGATCGATTTGATCAAACGAGATTTTGATTGTGTAATGGTTCAATTTCCTTTTCTATTCCAAATTAAAATTAATAGAGCCAACTATAATTTTCTGCTTTCTAACTTGGGCTAACGTTCATGTGCAATCAGGCAATTAGGCAGCTGCAACACAGCATAAAGAAACGCCGATGCCTTTTATTGGTCAAATTGTTGTAGATTCAAAGATCATTCAATCGCAATTGTAGTATATAAAGTCTCTCTTAGCTATTACAAAGTGAACTAAAAAAGGTTTTGGATGGAGCCAAATCTCAATTTTAGTCAAGTCATCTTCATGGTAATTTATGTTAACACATTCCTATTAAATGCTAGCTTTGGCAAGGAGAATTATCAAAGAAGTTTTAAACCTATTATAATTGTACTAATTCAATCATAAACGTTTTTTTGTCAATTAATTTATAAAATTTTTACAATTTTACTAATTCAATCCTTTTGATCAATTTAGATTGGTCAATACTGACATAGATGTCAGTCTTATATGATACGGTTGTGTCAATTCCCATATCGAATGACTAAAAGTATACTCTTTGAAGTGCTTGCACTCAACGCAAAACATTCAACACCTTGACAATAAGGTCGTTGCTCACATGATAGATAGCTTCATTTATAATAACTTCATTTATAACTCATCTGATTTTTCATAATTTATTTAAGTGATAAACAACACTGTCATGGCCTCGTCACTCAACCACTACCGCATGATCCTCTGTCGAACTTGTAGTGACTCGATCCATCTCATTGCTAGACAATCTATCACCCATCGACCAACCGTTATTGCTCCGACGCTCCTAACAATTTGGTAATCACTCAACCTCGTGGATTATTTTAGGGGCTCACAGCTTCTGAGTAAGGACACATTTTTTAATACCTTTTTGTTTGGTCGAGTACACTTTTCGAATGCAATCTTTTACGCCTAATAGTGCATGACATTACGAATCCACCAACATGATTGACAAAACGGCAACGTGAAGCTATGTCAACGTGATCCACCTGCCTGGAGTACGTGATCTCCAACGTGTTTTTTGGCTGGCGGGAAAGACTGGAAAGGGATTGCGGTGGCGTTGGGTTTGCTAGATTCGATCATGATCGCTTTCCCAGGCTGGTCCAGATAGAAATTCACGAGCCATGAATAGCTTCGAAAGAGAGATTGCTTGTCATTTTAATAGTGCTCGCCAGTTGGAGATCATGTCAATGAAATGCGCTTGCTTTTCTTATTTGAAGCTCAACCCTTTATTTAATTATTAATACGAAGTTATATCAACCCTTTGTTAGGCTACAACTTCTTTATCCTATGGTCAAACATTTATCAATTTCTTTTGGGATTAACGCCTGGTGCGCTTGTTATACCAAACACAAAGGTATTGATTAAAATACTATTGTTGGTGCACATTCCTTCCAAATATAGTAAACAAATAAATTACTCAAACTGGAATCTGCGAAGCAACTAATTCGTACTTAACGCCGGAACTCGAGAAGCCACAACCACAAAATCTGGACCTGCGAAGAGAAGCCAAATCCAAGTGTTTCATCTGTAGTATCTCCCGTTCTTAAAGGTATGTGGGTTTTCGTATGAGTTTGAGTCGTCTGTGCATTGCATTTGGCCAAGGAGAAAAAATCATTAGTATTTTAGTCTTAACCTTATTGTATGGATTCCAAGTCGGTCTTAAATGTATCAGTTGTTCCAATATAATCCTAGACTTTGTAGGAGAATTCCAATGCAGTCCTACCAAAGAAAACTTGCTTGAAATTACTAATACGGCAGTCCAGTAGTCGCTAATATACCACATTAAAAGAAAAAGTTAAAAGAAAAATGAAAATAAGTTTCGTTGTTTTGAGTGAAAGGATCTACATCAAATTATCAGCGTACCACGTGGGATGGTCAACAATGACTGTGCTAACACACTAGCAATTTCAGGCAAGTTTTGCACTTGGAGGACTATATTGAAGTTTACTTAAAAGGTTTAAAACTAAATTTGAATATTTGAAAGGGCACGCATGGCCAATATGTTGTAACATGTATGTTTAGCAACGCATATTGTGTAGGAGTAACCTACATAGATTGTCAAGCACAGGTTTATACTCTGCCCAACAAGTTAAACTTTTGAATTGGTTTTTCCATCATGGAACCAGAGTGATAATTCAATCTCTATACCCCATTTTGAGATTCATATCGCTTGTGGATATGTTCTTAACTCATATTATTCCTATTCCTCAACTCTTTATGGTTTTTCTTTCGTGTGATTTGATATCATTCCAAGTTACGAGTGAAGATGAAGTTATTCAATTCCACTTTGAATTTTTGTGTATATATGCAAAGACATATAGCGATTTTATTTGTGCGTAGCTCTCCTCTATTTATCAACTTTGTTTGTACTTCTCAGCACATTCTTTTCTTTTTTATTTTCAACAAGGAGAGCAGATCATAAATCTCCAGACCTCTCTAATGGAGGCACCCGCAAAGGAGAACATCTTAAAAGTAGAAAGATCTAGCCCCGTCGCGGTCCTACCAGAATATGAAACACCCGAGGATTCCATGTTCTTAAGTAGCCTTGATCAAATGGCTCCCGCAATCGTGCCGACCGTTTATTGTTTCGACAGGAGTGACGCAAATGTGGTAGACGTGATTAAGCAAGCTCTGGCCAAAGTTCTGGTTCATTACTATCCAATTTCCGGGAGATTAGCCAAAAACTCTCGTGGGAAGTTGGTTGTCGATTGCCAAAAGAAATTAGGAGTCCCATTTGTGGAGGCAACGGCTGATTGTGACATCAAAAATCTGGGTAATTTGATAATTTTCGATTCTGATGTTTTAGGTAAGCTTGTTTACAGAGATCCTATGGAACATATACTTGAAGTTGCCCCTCTTCTAACTGCACAGGTAAGGAACAATCTTCTTTTTTATATTTATGCTCGAGAGTGCTTTCTATTTGGTTTTTTTTCCCATTAACATGATAGTGAATTTGTTTTGGTAGACTTAATGCAAATTAAATTAGTAACTTCTCATATCAGAAAAACTAGACAGTAATAGTAACTTTCAAGTTGCTTTTGCATTGGGTAATTCCTTCGATGCATTTAGTGACTTTTCATCCGATAATATCCATATAAATTTAACTAGTGTTTTCTCCATTTAATTGATGGAGAACTTGATTCTTTTTTTCTGTTGGCAAAGGAACCACTATCAAAGTGTTATAAGTAAGTTTTCTTTAATATTTTTTTTTTCAAGTAGAATTAGTATATTTTTAATTTTTAAAAAGTAAATATCATCATTTCTAGTTAGTTTAGTCATTGGTCCACTTAATTAGTATCTCTCTCAATGACAACAAATATTTCGAAGGAGCCTCTCCATGTGTCCAAAAGTAAGAAGCAACTTTCTCAATGCTTTAAATTAAAAAGTAACTTTCTTAACACTATGATAAACTTTCGATAAGCAATGACTTATAAAGTATCCATGCAGATAGTAACTTACCCATAAAAAAAAGGGAGAAATTAACTTTTCCTAATTGGTAGAAACTTATCTTGCTAAAATCTCAATTGAGATTCATCAAATCCATCTACAGTGTATCGAGTCTAGGTAAATCTTTCCCCTTTTCAAGAAAGAAGTCAGTGATATTATGACATGGGTCAAGATCATCCACCCTAAATCCATTTGCCCCAACCACCGGCCTACCTTAATGGCCACCCCTTTCACTTGAAAAAGAGAGATGGCAAATTCGATTCCCCACCTTCTAAGGGGGCTAGGGTGGGAATGTATGAATGAGAGAGCAGAGTTTTTTAACCTACACACAGCATACAACATATATAGTGGCTTATAAAATAAATATAGGATCAAACCAAAAAAATATAAAAAATCCATTTGCACAATCGAATCCAGTGGTTCTAATTGAGTGCAAGACTTCGAATGTACAAGGAGCATTCGTGAAAATGATTAATTTGAAAAATATCTTCTTAAAAATAATCGTTTGTATCGCTTGCAATTATTTGTCCATGAAAAATATTTTCATTATCGACAACAATTTATATCTAAATATTTTCGTGAACAATAAAAATGTTTTGAATTCATTTATATTTGTTAAACAATATAAGCTATCACTTTCAGAAAACTGATTTACAAATAATTCATTTTCCGCGAAACAAACTGAGTTAAAGTGCATAAACTTAATCCATGCAAGGACTTAATCACATATTCATTTGTTCTGCATTTTATGTTGAGATATTATTTACTTTGGAGACATATCACAGGTGACCAAATTCAGACGGGGAGGTTTCACTTTAGGGATCGCACTTAGTCATTGCATGGCAGATGGTGTGTCGGCAATGAATTTTATGAACGCATGGGCTGAAATAGCAAGAGGCAAGCCTTTATCCCTCGTCCCTTGTCATGATAGAACTGTCTTAAAATCAAGGTTGCCTCCTCGAATCACCGGTCCTTACAACGAGTTTGTTCACGTAAGTGATGTATCAAACATGACGGTTTTATATGAGGAGCAACCATTCGTACAAAAGTCTTTCCACTTTGATGCTGAGAAGCTGGCCATCTTAAAAATAATGGCAACAAAAGATGAACAGGTGAATCTCTATATTTACGATAATAACTAGTATCAATTCATAGACATCTTTGTATAATGTACAATTCCATTCACAATTAGTTCCGAAAGAATTCCGAATACACCCAATATTATTTCAAAATACATTTCCAATTTATATATATCTCTGTGTGTGTACATGTATATGACTTATATTTATAGCCATCAACTATGCATTACATGAATAGTCGCAAAAAGTATCTACTTATCTTGAACCACAGGCAGCAGGCAGTCGCTCCAACTTCATAGCACTTGCAGCCTTCGTGTGGCGGGCTCGAAGCGTGGCCCTCAAGATGAAACTTCACCAACAATCAAAACTTCTTTTAGCAGTCAATTTCAGGTATAGGCTAACACTTCCATTGCCCGACGGCTACTTTGGGAACGCTGTGGCCTTGCCCTGCTGTCTCTGCACCATCGGAGAGTTGATTGAGGAGCCAATCTCTGCTTCCGCGAGGAGAATAAAGAAGGCGATCGAGAGCGTGACTGACAACTACATTCGATCAAGAATTGATTATTTGGACATGTATCGATACGAGGGTTTTCCTCTGGGCACGCTAGTAATAACTTCATGGACGGGGCTCGAGTATGGCTACACGGACTTTGGATGGGGGGAGCCAAGGTTTGGGATGGGTGACCTACTAAGGGAAACCTGCTTGTTTATGACAGAAGGGAAAGAGAAAGAGAAAGGCATTACGGTGGTGCTGGGTTTGCCCCTTTCAGCCATGAACACCTTTGAGAAGCTTGTTTGTGATCTGAACGAGGCTTAATACCCTAATATTGGTATTCAAAATTGGTTTACAAAGTGTGACCAACCACAAGTGGACCATTATATTCAACACCCAAATGGAATCCATCATATTATTTAACGAATCAATTTTAAGGATTTTGTCTTAAATGTCCAGATAATCAGTTGCAATTCTGAATATATCTCATAACTTCTCATGTTTATTTTTCGCTACCATTGTCCAAGACCAATTTAATACATTCTCTCCACCATTACCACTTTTCATGATCAACAATCACTTCTCTTTATGTCAACAATCACTCATTTTCCAATCCAACTAATGGATTTTTTCTTTATTGATGGGCTTGAGTTGGCCCGTCCGCCCATGTTAGGCCTAAAAGCCCGGCCCACTAGATTAGGGCCCATTGATGAAGCGGTACGATTCCTTTTTGGAAGAACGTATATAAAGGGAGGAGAGAGAGGGAGAAGGCACCCTTTGGCATAAGAACGTACATACGTTCCTCTCCCTCTCTCCCTCCAAGAAAAAAGAAGAAAAATGCTCACGGCGACACCGTCTTCCCTTCAAGGCAAATTGGCATCATCGGATCATAATTTCTTCCTCGATCTTCGGCATTAGTGTTTAATCTGTAGCTAACAAGGTACGCTCGAATCCGTGGTGTGCTTTAGGATCAGTGATACGTGATTTTCCCGGGCTTCGCTTCCGCATTGATTTAGGGGTTCGATTTAGTGTCGAATCCGATTTTCGGGGATCAGTCATTCCCAACATTGGTATCAGAGAGCGAGATCACGTTTTCCCGATCAATTAGACGATTTTTGATTGATTTTTCGCAAAAACAATTCGGCCGTATGGATCGGGGCGAGAAATCCCGACACCCGAGCGTTGTTCAGCCATTTTTCTGAGTTTTCGTAAGTCGAAATAAATTTCTGAATACATGGGGAGAAAGGCGACATCGAGACGAGTCTGGCGGTACTTCGAACGACGCCGGGCGACGCCGCACAAGCCCACACGGGCGGCCAGAAGGTGCTGCACGTGGGCGCGACGCGCCCGGAATGCGCTGGCTCGCCCAGCGCGTGCGACACACACGCTAGTCGACGAACCGGCACGTGCTCGCCGCCGGCCGGCGAACCGCCACGCTCCAGTCTGCGGACCGCCGCGTGCTGACGTCAGCATGACGTCACCCAACGGTAACCGCTAGGGTGACGTCATCGATGACGTCGCACGACAAAGTTTCGCCGGCGGTCACCGGCGGCGACCCGACCCGACCCGACCCGACCGCGAGAGACCCGGCACTGCGCGGCACGTGCCGACCGACGTCTGCGTGACATCGCCCGCGCACACACACGGCACGTGCCGTCGGTTCGCCCGAGCCAGCCCCACCGACCCAACCGGTCCGACCAGTCTGATGATCCGTTGACCCGTTGACCGACGACCCGTTGACCGTTGACTTGACTTTGACCATTGACCGATGACCGTTGACTTTGACCGTCGACCCAAAAAAAAAAAAAGGAATTTGTTTCTTTTTTAATTATGTCTGTGTGGGTTAGAGGTAATCCATTTTTTATTCTGCATTTGTTGCATGAATTATGGAAAATTATGTATTTTCCATTTTGTTTATTGTGGATTGAAAGTGATCCATTTTTTAGTTCTGCATTTGTTGCAGGAACTATGATGCGTTATGCACGGATACCTGCAATCCTGAGAACGGACGAAGGAAGAGTTAGACTGAAAAGGCTGATGAAAGAGTTAGCTGATTATTGGTGGCTTGATGGTGATTTAGTATCACACATGGTCAATGTCAAATCAGATGATACCGAAAATTATCTGGAATGGTTATCTTATGCCGGATTTTGAGAAGGTGCCGGCTTTGATGAACACTCTTCCACCTGAATGGCAAGCAGTGTTAGGTCGGCTATGGGAGGTCAACGTGGTCCCGGATTATAGGAGGCTAGTGGAAACTTTTGTAAGAGAGTACTATAGGATTGAGTTAACCAAAACTTCAACCCTTAGATTGAGCGCTACATGGCGCAGAGCGAATACGCCTTGGAGGCGACATGAAAGCTCTCCAAAAAATTTTCCATGATTGGCAAATGTGCCTTCAAATTTCTCAGATATTTTGACTGATATATTAGAATGGACATTCCCTATTTATTTCTTAGATTAATTATGAGATGTTTTATGGGTGTAAATATCTCTTTTCATGTTGATATTTTTCTCTGTATATATTGCTTAGTGTAATGTATAATTGTATTATGTGAAAGCATTGTTATTCTATTGGATATTAGATATTGTTTGCTTTCTGTTATTGTTGACTGCTGTGGGTAGTTAATATAAGTTTTTGTAATTTCATAGAATTTCTTTTGCATAAGACAATTATATTAATAATAATTTTGAGTTAGGATTTTTGGAGGATGATTGGAAACATAGTGACCTTTTGATTCTAAAACCTTACTTGAAATTGTTCATTAATATGATGGGTCTGTGCAAAAGGGATGCATAAATGATAGGCATTAATTATTCGTGCATGTATGTCTGATGTGTTCATATCGATGTTTTCAGCAATTAAGAACGTAATTGCTGATATGAACGGCAACAATTGTGAAATATTGAATATGAAGATTCAATATGTGCTGGAAAAGCTAGAAGCACTAGAAGCTCTTGACCATATTATGGAAGATCTAGAGGATGCTGTGCGCCACCTTGAGCTAGTAGAAGACTGCCTATCGGCATTTGAGCCGAAAATAGATATTGGCTATGCTGGTCCTAGCTCAGAAAGGGCTTTGAGCTCTAAGCGCAAGTGTATTGATTCGTTCAATATGTGAGATTACAAAGGATCAAGTCCGTGTTCAAGAAATCAAGAGTTAACCAACACAAGAGAGGAAAACGTCGTCATGTAAAGAAAATGTCAAGGGTGAGGTGTTACAATTGTAACAAGAAAGGTCACTATACTCGTAACTGTTGTGAGCCGAAAAAGGTCAACACCCCTTGTATATTTGAGAACTTTGCTTATGTGTCAAATTCTGCATTAATGGCCGAATCCAATCCTGTGTGGACTGTAGATTCAAGAGTGACAGACCATGAAGCGAAGGATAGAGAATCCTTCGTGGAATTTCGACGATACCAACTAGAACTAAGTGAATCTATGTGGGAAATAACTCCAGAGCTGAAGTTAAAGAGATTGTCACCTGCCAATTGAACATGCATGGTGGACGCACCTTGATGTTCTAAATGCTCCGGAGATTCGTCGAAATTTTATGTCTGTTTTGGTGTTGTGTTGGTTAAGCTTGGTTTTAGTGTGAACTTCCATAATAGTGGTGTAGATTTGTATTTGGATACAAACTACTATGATTGTGATCATTTTCTGGATGGTTTTAGTGTACTAAATGTTGACTGTGGTGATGTCAATATTTGTTATTCCCTTTTTACATCTTCTACTTCATATGATAATGATGTGAGTGTGTGGCATGCTAGACTTGGTCATATGGGCCAACAACGCATGAATAGACTAGCCAAAGAGGGCTTGTTGGGCAATATTGAAAAAGTCGATTTGCCCATATGTGAGCATTGCCTAGTAGGGAAAATGACAAGGAAACCATTTGGAAAAGGTAAAATAGCTGAATTTCATATGCATTTAATCCATTCTGACGTATGTGGTCCAATGAATGTGAGAGGAAGGCAATGGGTTGTTTATTTCATTACTTTTATTGATGATTATACTCGATTCGAATATGTCTATTTGATTTCTCATAAATCTGAAGCATTATGTTGTTTCAAAAGGTTTATGAACTTGGTTAAAAATCAATTAGATAAGAAAATAAAATCATTGAGATCTGATCGAGGTCGAGAAAATTTATTTGATGAGTTCAGAAAATTATGTGATGAAAAAGGAATAGAAAGACAGTTGTCTATTCCATATACTCCTTGACAAAATGGTGTTGCGGAGAGAAGAAACATAACCCTACTAGAAATGGTTAGGTCCATGATGGCGCATGCTAACTTACCTATTACTTTTTGGAGTGGTTCGTTGTTAACTGATGCCTATATACTTAACCGGGTGCCTTCCAAATCAATTATTTCCACTCTATATGAGTTATGGACAGGTAGAAAACCGGACTTAAGTTTTCTTAAGCCATGGGGTTGTGCTGCCTATACTCATGAGTCCTCTCATAAGTTTGGGAAATTGGGTCCTAAAGGAAAATAAGAGTATTTTAATGAGATACTCCGAACACTCGAAAGGGTATGTGTTTATAGGTGAGCTGGAAAGTGGGAGTATAACTGAATTTGAATCACGAGATGTCACATTCTTAGTGGATGAATTTCCTAAGAATGGCGAAATAGGGGAAGATTACTCCCTATTTGAAACCTTGGATCAAGATAATAATATTAGTGTAGTTCGTCCAAATTGGAGTAATATGAGAAGTGATGAATTGAATTCAACTCATTCTCAATTACAACCACATGATGAGATAATATCGTCATTATCTAATCCAAGTGGGAGCATAATGGGGAATGATGTGCTAAGTGTACAATCTCCCATACGGCGAACAAGTCGCCAAATTATTTCCCGTCGACGTTTTGACATTGAAAGGGAAATTTTTATGATTACTCCTCAAGATGAGGATGAGCCAAGAAATATTAATGAGGCTCTGAATTGCCCTAGTAAGGAAAAATGGATTCATGCAATGGAAGAGGAAATGGAGTCAATGAAGTCAAACCAAGTTTGGGAACTGGTTGATCTTCCAAAAGGACGCAGAGCTATTGGGAACAAGTGGGTTCTCAAAATAAAGCGAAAGGCTGATGGCTCAATAGAAAGGCATAAGGCTCGCCTTGTGGCGAAAAGGTATAATCAACAGGAATGAATTGATTATGAAGAAACATTTTCTCCTGTAGTGAGATTTATCTCGATTCCCATTATTCTGGCAATAGTAGCTAGTATGGATCTTGAGTTACATCAAATGGATGTAAAGACTGCTTTCCTCAATGGAGAATTAGAGAAAGAAACATATATGGAACAACATGCTGGTTTCATAGTGAAAGGCCAATAAGGAAAGGTATGTCGACTTTGGGGGTCGATATATGGCCTTAAGCAGTCGTCAAGAAAATTGTATATGCGTTTTCATAATACCATAATGGCATATGATTTTACAATGATAGATGAGGATCATTGTGCATATATCAAAAGATCCAAGAATCAATTTGTGATCATATCATTATATGTTGATGATATACTAATTGCCGGAAATAATATGGAGTTTGTTAATAATATCAAGAGTTGGTCGTCTTCCAACTTTGAGATGAAAGACATGGGTGATGTTGCATACATTCTTGGAATTAAGATTTCAATATTGTAAACCCATAGACACTCCTATTACAAAAGGTGAAGGATTGAGCCATAGACTGTGTCCAAGGACTCCACAAGAGAAGGAACAAATGAAACATGTTCCTTATGCTAGTGCTGTTAGACGCTTGATGTACGCTATGATGTGTACAAGACCTAACATATGTTTTGCAGTTAGAATGGTGAGTAGATACCAATCCAATCCAGGTCAAGCACGTTGGAAAGCCGTTAAAAGAATACTGAGGTATCTAAAGGGGACTGCTGATTATACGTCGAGTTATTATGGAAATGATCTGCAACTCAAAGGCTATTCTGATGCTGATTGGGGAGGAGATTTAAATGAAAGGAAATCTACCTCTGGGTTTGTTTTCTTACCGAATAATGGCACCATATGTTGGAGCAGTAAGAAACAAAAGTGTATAGCCTTGTCCACGATGGAAGTTGAGTTCGTGGCATTATCAACAGCAGTATAAGAAGGTGTTTGGCTTAAGAGATTTTTTGGATCATTTAGGTGTTATTGGAAGTGCTGCAAAATTCATTATTGGTTAACTGTGGTAGCCAAGCAGCAAAAGCGTACACCAAAGATCCAAAATATCATGGCAAGACCAAACATGTAGATACCAAGTATAATCTTGTCAAGGATATGGTTGCACGAAAAGAAGTGAACTTAAAGTACATACTACGTATAGAATGGTAGCAGATCCTATGACAAAGCCAATACCTAGATATGTGTTTTTGTGGCCATATGAAACTCTAGGATTGCGTAGAGGCTGATGTACTGAATATTGTTATTTCCCTAAGTGTTCACATTTGATGAATTTATGTTTTCATCATTAATGCCTATGAATCTTTGTTTGATCTTTATGTATCTTAATGCTCAGTGCATTACTTTAAGTTGAGAAGTATGTCGGACAGATATAAGATTAGCCCACTCACACGGGTAATCGCCTCTATTTACTGTGTGATAAATAGAGATGAGACTGTTTTTAAGCTTATTATCTATGTGATAATCGAGAGCTCAAGCTTAAAACACGTATGTCGCCTTAACTAGGTGTTAAGATGAGGATATAATACTTACTATGTCTGAAAGTAAAACACCCCACATATTTTACTTTATCTGTCTATGATGCCAGATGTGAGTTCTGATGAATTTTGTGAATGAGTAGATACGTGAACTCAAGTTAGACATTGGGTATGTCTGAACTATCATCTGTACGGTATTGAAAGGTGTAGACATACACTCCATGGGAAATGAGTTAATACCGTAATACGTATTTCATACTACGTATGCATGAGATGACCAATAAGAGTGACAAAAGTTTGATCTCAACTTTTATGTCGTATGAAACTCTTGAGGAAAAGAGTTCCTCAATTTTTGTCCCCTTATGACTCTTACTTATTCTCAAGATTTCTATTTAGTGTTTGTTATCTTGGGATGTTGCCAATGATCATGAGTTTGATTCGATCTAATGGGACATTTCTAGAAAAGCAAGCTGAACTGAAATTGAGAGTTTGAAGGAAAGAGGAAGATCGAATTTGGAGAATCACATTGTAGTTTTGTATTCACCGGTTAACCAATTATGACTGTATTTGTGATAATCATAATTGTGAATACAATATATATATATATCATTGTTTAAAAGAGATCAAGAGAGATATAAATGTGATCGATCGATCTAGGGTACTGCTTACTAAATCTACTCAGGATGTAATGCCCATTATGAGCTGCTATATATTCCTAACAGATGTATAGCAACGAGCTCTCAAAGTATGCTGATCGCACGGATTATTCACTGGTATGAATGTTGAAAAGAGGAAAAGAGGATTCTGTTCGGCCCACCATGTTAAGTGAGAGTCTATGATGGATTTTTCTCGATGAGGCTGAGTAGGGAATGTCCGCCCATGTTGGTTTTGGACCACCATGTGCGAGTGGGAGATAATGGATTTTTTCTTTATTGATGGGCTTGAGTTGGCCCGTCCGCCCATGTTGGGCCTAAAAGCCCGGCCCACTAGATTAGGGCCCATGGATGAAGCGGTACGATTCTTTTTTGGAAGAACGTATATAAAGGGAGGAGAGAGAGGGAGAAGGCACCCTTTGGCATAAGAACGTACGTACGTTCCTCTCCCTTTCTCCCTCCAAGAAAAAAGAAGAAAAACGCTTACGGCGACACCGTCTTCCCTTCAAGGCAAATTGGCATCATCGGATCAGAATTTCTTCATCGATCTTCGGCATTGGTGTTTAATCTGTGGTTAACAAGGTACGCTCGAATCCGTGGTGTGCTTTAGGATCGGTGATACGTGATTTTCCCGGGCTTCGCTTCCGTATTGATTTAGGGGTTCGATTTAGTGTCGAATCCGATTTTCGGGGATCAGTCATTCCCAACACCAACATTCATCTAATTTCATGATAATAGACAATTTCAACAACTACTACCCACCTAATGGGAGGTTAGCCAAAGACTCTCGAGTGAGAGTCTGGCCGTTGGTTACCAAAGAAGTTAGGAGTTTCCTTTGTGGAGGCAACGGAAGATTGTGACATTGTAAATCTGGTTGATGTACGAGCAATAAATTTTGAGGATTCAATAAAGGTTGTTCACAAAGATCCTACCGAAGATATACTTGAAGTTACACCCCTTCTAACTAGGGGTTTCAAAAAGAAATGCCTGAATCGAAATTGAATAACAACTCAATATGTCGTAAGACTCGGGCAGAATTCACCGTATGTTCAAGAATTTCCTCTTTTTTGTGCGTCCCCAAAGTGCTCTCTGTTCAGCTCAATAGACGTCACTGTGCAGCATGAAAAAACAAAGAGTTCTCTTGCGGCCTTGAAACGTAAATCGTGTGCTCTCCAAGGAATTTCACCCGAGAGTAGTGGGAATTTCACACACCATACTCCATCAACCGTCGGAACTTTTCTAGTTGACATCCAGTCGATTTTTTTTTTTTTTTACGAATTCAAACTTGATACATAATTTAAAATCATCATCATCGACATCGTGTCAATGAAATATGCATTCCTTTCTTACTTAAAGCTCTAACCTTTATTTCATAATAAACAAATAGGTATTCCCACCATTTGTTAGACCACAGTTATATATATACATATACATATACATATGCTGTTGTTTTTTCACTGAAGTGCCCAGGCGCACATGTTATGCATGTATGACCTCGCAGAATGGCGGGTGTAAGGTCAACTTTCATCCAAATGAAAAGCTTCACTATTGAGTGAACGGCACGTTATTTCAACATAGATGTCAGTAACCACCGGGGATTATCCTATTGACCACTCTTCTAACATGAAAAGAAAAAGATAGAGAGTTTGATTTCCTATCTTCTTAAGGTGCTGGGAGTGAGGACATTTAATTTCAGATGTGGGGCTCAACTCTCATACTTTGTAAAAGAATAGGACAAAATTTTGATAGAGAGTTGTGAGTTAGAATAGGATAAATTAAAAAGAAAAAATACATAGATGTCGCTAAATAGTGGGAGCTGGGAAGGCTGACTTATTGATGGGCCATGGATGATGTTTACCAGCAGACGTGAGGGTACCTCCCCACCGTCGTCGCTCCTTCATACAAAATCCTATTGTCTCTCCATACATAGTGGCAATCTCTCTCTCTCTCTCTCCGTGACAAAGCTGGTATGCAGAATCCAAGCGAAGCAGAGATAGGACTGCATTCTCAGGGAAAATATTGGGTAGAACAATCTTATCACGTCAGATTTAAGCTGGATCATTTAGAAAGTGACACATGGCAATGTTACTATTGTGTTTCCGAATCAATTTCGTGAGTTGTCTCTAAAAGAGCAGTGAGTTGGCTGTGAAAGAATATATGTGTGTGTGCACACGCATACGTGCATGCATACGTGCATGCGTACGTGTCAACGCTCGAAGCAAAAGAGTGCTGAAATTCTACACGATTTTTCTCAAAATAATCTAGACTTCAACTAGGCTATAGAGAAATAGGTGGTAGTCAAGGAATGGGGTGCACAAATGATAGTTGTATTGTATGGGTTTATAGAAAGCATGAGAATTTGGTAGAATTAGAGATAGAGAGGAGGTCGTGCTACAAACAAATGGGCTTGAGGAGCCTACGCCGAGATACGAACAAACTCAACTCTCCTCCTTCCATTTGTAAAACCAACTAGATATAGGATTAATATCTCAAAAAACTCAAAATCGGTGCACATGTGACAAATATATCCTAAACTTATTCATTTATGATAAATTTACCTTCCATTAATTTTAGTTAATTTGGAATAATACTATATCTGTGATAAATAGAGAGTAAAATCCCAAATTGATGGACTTATCAATTATCACATATCATCTAAATTAGTAATTTGACGGTAAAATTTAACGAAAATTAATAAATGATAAATTTGTTACGAATGTTATATTTATCACAAATACATCAATTTTAGATTTTCATGATAGAAAACCTCTCTTTCTTTTGTCCTCTTGTGCTCCTGTGCTGTAACAGCCCTCTCATATATTCATCCTTGTTATTTTTTTGCCAAACCTTTCCCTCACGCAAACACACGCTTGAACATACGCTTCCTCAAAATACTAACAAAGGGACTCGAGAAACTAAAAAAATAATATCAAGGAGTAAGTTGCATGAACGTCGACACGTACGAGGGAGTGGCTTGACTGGTCGTGCCACTGCTCAACAGGTTGCTCCGAGGTCTTTAACGTGGTTGAATCTTCTAGAAACACCGCCACACCCACAAGGCCACACCTCATTACTTCGTCTACCTTGAAACCAAACCACTCTAAGGGATGAGGGTTTCAGAACCAGAATCTTCGTGTTTGAAACCTTTGTCTTAGAGTTGAATCTTGCAAACATGAAGCTTTTACGTTAGAATTTCCATTCGTTGACCAACCGGATCTCAATATCAACTCAAACGAGGGATGGTAAGAGGCTTTCGAGCTTCTTTGACATATCCGCAGTTCCGTTTTCTCTTTGTTTATTTTCTTCCTTTTCGTCATTTGAGGTCAGACGGAGCATCAAAATCGACGGTTCTGTATTGTTTGCTTATTCTTCTGCAGTGCTACTAGATTGGGTTTGAGACTTTGTTAAGTGTCTCAGATGGATTGTTTAGACCTGGTCTGATCAATATTTTGTTATTCAAGATATGAGCGTGAGCTCTTTAAACATATGGTGATGGCCGAAGAAATTTCAGAATCGGCTAATTAGGTAATGGGAAGAGGAAGGCGGAGGCGTGTTTTGTCGGACGAGAGACCGGAGCGGAGCGGAATCTGTTTCTCGGGAAAAGAGAGAGCAGAGAGAGCGGCGGAACTAATTTCAGTAACGGGAGAGTAACGGAGAAGCAACTTAGAGAGAGGGAAGAGAGAATTTTAAAATATCTTATAGGTGAGCCCAAATGTTGGAACGGCTCTCTGAATGGTCCATCTTAAATCTGACGTTGTGCCTAATATTTTCTCCATCCAAGGCTGTTAAATATCTGGTCCATGTGCGAGGATGATATTCAGTCTTTTCCTCTGCAGTGGTTTGTTTGAGGAAGAATGGTTTGCCATTGAAAATGCCAGTGTAAGCCCTGTGATGAGATTATACCTTATTTACTAAAGAACACAATTTAGCGAATCGAGTAAGTCTTTTGAATAATATAAACTCGGGATGTTCCGTTTTTCCACCTAATAAATTAATAGAATTTTTCGACCCAAAAAAATAATAATAATTACTAGGATTCTTTTTTCAATATAATCGCTTAACGCCTCATTCTTATTACTGCTTCGGACCCCAAAACAAGAATTGGAAACATGGAAAGGGAACGGTCCTGTTGAAAACCGAAACCCCAACTTTGAAACCCTTTTGTTGATTGCTAAAGAAGTTAGGAGTTCCCTTTGTGGAGGCAACGGAAAATTGTGACATTGGAAATCTGGTCGATGTAGGGGCGCAGCAACGGAAAATTGTGACATTGGATATGTGGTCAAAGTACGGGCGCAGCCAAGGCAGTTCGGCACCGGCCACATTGCGGTGGTGTTGAGTTTGCCAGTTTCAGCCATGAACACTTTCCAAGATTTGGTCCAAATGTAGCTTCGCAAGCCGAGACGCTGCTTATCATTTCAATAATTTTATATGGTACATGCATGTTCATTATTGGAGATCAAATGAATGAAACACGCTTTCTTTTCTTATTTAAAGCTCCAACTCTTTTTTCCATAATAAACAGAAAGTTATGCCCACCCTTTGTTAGACTGCAATCGCTTTGCTCGCTTTTGGTAAACCATATATGTTTTTTTTGTATCCCATGGTCTACTTGTATATTTCAAGCTTGCTATTTTTTTTTTTAGAGGGGGCATTAAGATGCCGGCGCGCATGTTATGTATGTGTAACCTCTGACGATGGAACGTGAAGACCCCTCCAAATAATTGAACCAATAATTCGTACTATCTGTGACTCTCTCATATTCAATGCCAGAACTGGAGAAGCCATGACTATAAATTCTAGAGACTTTTTTTGCGGGGGTGGGAAATTTGTTGGGGGCAGTTGGGGTGTGGGGGTTTGGAAAGGTATGGGGGTTGGTAGTGGACCCCAGGGGCTTTTTTTTTTTATCAATAATTTTTGTTAGAGTTAGAAACATGTTCCCAAACATAAATATGTATTAACTATGAATATGTCTTTCGAATTTCCTATGAATAGATTTATTAACATTATTAGTGTAAAGTCATTATATGCTATTTTTTATTATTTATTTAATTATGAATTTTAATTTAATTAATTAAACATAAAAATATTCACCTGAGTGACCCATAGCAAAGTAGTACTATGAGGGAATGGTGAAAAGAACCCCATTGGGGAGTGAAATAGAACATGAAACCGTAAGCTCCCAAGCGATGGGAAGAGACTACTAGGACTCTAATCACGTGATCGTTAAAAATGAGCCAACGACTCATAGGCAGTGGTTTGGATAAGGGAACCCACCAGAGCCATAACAAAAGCGAGAGTCTTCATAGGGCAATTATCATTGCTTATAGACCCGAACCTGGGTGATCTATCCATGACCAGGATGAAGCTTGTGTGAAACTAAGTATAGCGTGTCAAAATTTTCTATTTTTTTAGGAATAATGTGTCGGTATGTCGTGTTGTATTATGTCTTGTTGCGTGTTCATGTTAGTGCTACATAGCTTAGAGGCATGCTAGTTTTCTTCTTGAGTTTTAGTAGTGTGTTCGTTATATGCATCCATTTTGTGACATCCCAGATTTTCACTTCTGTTTTTTATTGAATAAATCAGGCATTTCATCGACGTGCTTATAGGGTTGTTCTCAGAGCTGATCACTTTTGAGATAACTAGACTATTCAATGAAGCTATTTAGGAATTTTAATACAATAGACTTGAGAATTCGACCATGAATCAACTTCTTGACCGTGTTTATCTTTAGAGGCCATTACGGCACAATTAAAAAAAATCAATTCGAGATCAGAAATAAGTCTGTTCGACTGAGATGTGTGGTTAATCGTGAGTAATACCACTAAATTAGAAAATTATTGTCGACCGGCCCTAAACTAATTCTTCTGTTGTTTTGGTACCCCATGTTTGTATTTGAATCCTCGAGATTTTCACGACAACTGAGAGTCGACAATGTGTCGAGTGGGTTCATTGTGGCTCGAAGAAAATCGACCATGGGTTATCTGCACTAAAAATCTCCAAAAACTACCCGGTAACCTAGGTCACGCTAAAAACGCGCCCAAATGAAATTAAGCGCGAATTCAAATTTGATTTCATAAATTGAAGATTCTGTCATATCACAATAAATTCTAGGAACGTTGACTCGATCTCAGAAGATTTTTCTGAAACTTGAGACTTTTTGGGAAAAAGTCAGCATATGACCATTTTTGTTCATAAAAATGGTAGGTTTTGTATTGCGTAAATGGAATGTAAGATGGTTCGAGTGATAAGGAAAAATACTAGTTTGAATTCTGACTCGATAACGGAATTTATGGAGGCCAATTGGGAATGAATTGAGCAAGAAAATAAGCCAAGTGAGGGAGAAACTTATGAAATTAGTATGCCCTCCTTCCGCTAGCCAAAATGGACCAATTCAAGGTTGTGGGGGAAGCCTTGGTGTCTCATGGACAACCAAGGAAGCACACTTGGCCTAAGATGAGTCAAGGAGAAAAGAATGTGAAAAAAAAAAAAAAAAATTGGCCATGGTGGCCTACCTCTTGCCTTCCTTCCTCTCCAAGCTTGGCTGGTCATGTGACATCTTGAAATTCGACCCCGTTTCGATAAAGTGAAATGGGCATTTCGTCGACGTGCCTATGGCCCTTTTCTCTGAGCTGATCACTCACGAGTTAACTGACCTATTGGGTGAAGCCATTAAGGGATATATTTGCAGTAAAATCCCTAAAAGCTACCTAATTAGTTGGATTTGGCTAAAATCACGTCTGATCAATTTTTAACCACAAAATTGAACTCGATTTCGGGAATTGAATTTTAAGGGTGTCATAATCCTTTTTTTTAGGACCTTGTCTCATCGTTCGTCAATTTATTGACGAGTTCGAAATTTCAATAAAGAAATTATCGGAAGAAAAATTGAAGACCGAAAGGAAATAGAAAGGGAAAGAGAAAAGAAAAAAATAAAAATAAGGCTATTTCTTTTTCTCTCTCTCCCTCTCTTTTCTTTTCTTTCTTTTTTTTCTTCTCTCTCTCTCTCCTCTCCCCTTTCCCTCCTCCTTCATGCGATTTCCAACCCCCCGCCACCCACCGACTTCTCTCTCTTCTCATTTTGACCGGTCAATCCCCTTTTTCTTCTTCTCCTTCGTGCGAACCAGAGCCGAGGAAGATCGTGGCTGCAGCTCGCCGTCGCTGCACCGTCGCGCGCCCGTCCCGCCGCCGCACCGCACGCCCTGCGTCCTTCGCTCGCTACGCGCCTCCCCCGCGCGACCCGGCCCCCCTGCCCCGCCGTCCGTCCGGCCAGGCCACCGCCCACCGCCCAAGACTGGAACCTCTCGGCGTCTCCCTTGCCCTCCGCCGCTCCTCCTCGCCGTTTTTGCCCACCGGATCGCTCCGGCCAGCCAAGGGCAGAAACCCACAAGTGGGTTTCCAGCCCCTTTCGGGCCTGTTTTGGGCCGTTTCCAAGCCCCGAACCCAAGCCGTGCTTTGGGAAGAATCGTTCCTCGCATCGCCCCGTCGGATTGATCCAATTTGCGCTCGATTTGGTGAATAATCTCACTAATCCCGAATTAGTTGGCTAATTATGTTTAAGGTTAGTTTAGTTTTAATTAATTAAGTTTAGGTGATTAGATTAGAATAGAATAGATTAGCAATTATTACTCAATTGTGATGCAATTTAGATAAATTAATTGTGTAATTAGCAAGTAGACGTGGTCTACTAATTATTGGAAGTGCCTCGGGATTTTCCCGACCCTTCGTGGGCTTCAATTAGGCTTTTCGGGCCTAAGTGGAAATTTTTAGTATTTAAATATTAATTTTTGGAATTAAATTAAATAATTATTTATTTTCCGGAAATTCAACTGAGATGGCTCGGGACCGGAATTTTATGCTAGTGACCGTGGTGAAGTCCGTTTATTTAATTGGACTTTATTTTGTGCTAAATTGAATTTTTAATAATTATTAATTAATTTTCGAAATTAATTATTTATTTATTTATTTATTTTTGGGAAATTAAGATTTTGATGGTCGACGACCAAAATCTCGTGCTGATTGTCGTGGTGCAGTCCGTTTATTTATTTGAGCTCTACGTTGCATGGAATTAAATAAATTGTGATATTTTAGGGATTTACCCTAAATTGATTGGAATTGATTGAGATTGAATTGTTGATTGGTAAATGGCCAAGTATGTTATTCAGCATTTATAATACTTTGTTGAGTTGATTTAATTATTTGATTGAGAAATCGTTGGGCATTGGTTGTCGGTATTGAAAGTAGATTGGTAATCACCTGAAAGGAAATACGTTGGCTCGGTGAATTGGAATATCACCTAGAGAATGCACGTGAATTCGATGATTGATTATGTCATCTTGGCGAAGAGGTTGCCTGAGAGAATGCACGTGGCTCGGAGACTCGTATCTCTTCCGGAGAATGCACGTGGCTCGGTGACAGAGTTTGGCATCTAAAATGGCACGTGGCTCGGTGAATTGATGCATCACTTTGGTGAGATAGCACTTAAGAGAAGGCATGTGGGCCCGGGCATCGTAAAAATGACACGTGGCTCGGTGATCTGATGCGTCACTTTGGTAAGCGAGTACCTTAGAGAATGCACGTGGGTCTAGTGTTTGAGAACGGCATCTAAAAGGACACGTGGATCGGTGATCTAATGCGTCACTTTGGTGAACTAGTGCCTTAGAGAATGCACGTGGGTCCAGTATTCGGAAATAGCATCAAAAAGGGCACGTGGCTCGGTGACTTGATGTACCACCTTGGCGAAGAGGTCGCCTTAGAGAATGCACGTGGGCCCAAGGTTCGAGGCACGTGACTTGGAGACTTGGAATGTCGTCCTAGAGAATGCACGTAGCCTAGCTTTTAGATACTCCTCCGTGGAAAATGATTTGTATGACATGTAATCGACTGGTTCGATTTGTTTGGTGTAAATGGGTGCCTATTGTGAATTGTACTGACTTGCAAGTGGGATCTAAGGCCAAGGTAAGTCCTCTACCCTGTGCGTGTTTAGGCAACCTTTAGTATAATGGTTTACTAATCGAGGTTTAGTGGGGTAGAACTCGCTGAGATGTAGTCTCATCCTGATTTGGGGAAATCATTTCAGGACCCCGATGAGGAGCTGAAGAGGAGAAGTCTAAGAAGGGGAACTCGAAGGTGAATTCTGAGGAGAAGGATTTTTGGAAAAAGAAGATAGTCCCGAGAGGGACCTTGAGTACGGCCGAATGGACTGAGAGTCTATCTTCTTTTGAGATTTCCTTTTGAAGTGAATAGTTATGAAGTGGTTTGTGTTTTGTATAAAAGTTTGGTTATAAGTTTCAATATGAAAAATATGGCCATGCTTTTCTATCTTATCGATTTATTATCTAGGGATTTATAATTGCTTCCGCATGTGCTTAATAAATGAAAGTGTCGGCGATACATAGTCCTGGGATATCGCATTATAAAATCGACCAAGTGAGAAGGATGTGTGCGTGTCCGAGGATCGTGGCGTGACAGGTCACCTCTCTTCCCTCCATCCTCTCCATTCGGCATCTAGCACAAGCCAGAGAAAGAGCAGCAACCGCCACATAGCAGGCCCTCCACGCCGCACGCCATCGTCGTCGTTTCCTCCCTACACAAGCACCGCCGCTACCCTGTTGCAGCACCGCCCCCACTGTGCGACCACGACTCCCTTGCTCCTTTTAGCAACATGTTCCGCCATCTCAGCTGCTAGTCGAGCCAAGCTGGAGGCCATTTGGTCGTTGTAGACCCTCGTTCAACTGCCGGTTACTTCACCAAGCCATCCACCGGTCCACCGTCACCGTTCCTGCACCAAACCAACTTCATTTCTTCTGTTTTGCAGCTCAAAAAAGAGAGGATTTTAGTGGGTTTTAGATGTGCTTCTAGGCCCGTTTTGAGTTGGTTTCGGGCCTCAAAACTTAGGCTCGCTTTGAGAAGAAACGTCCCTCGCAACGTTCACGTCAGTTTGATCTAACCCGCTCGTTAATCAAGTAAGTTTTGCTTACTAATCCTTACTCAGTAGGCTAATTATGCTTAGGGGTTGTTTAGATTTAATTAAGTGTAATTATGTGAATAGATTAGAGTAGAACAATTAAACTAGTGATTTACCAATACATGTTAGGCAATTGGTTAGTAACATTAGCAAATAGACTCGTGTTATTATTTATTGAACAAATCTCGGAAATTTTCCGGATCCGTTTTGGAGTCCAATTAGGCATTTTGGGCCTAAATTGGATTTATTGGATTTATTTAATATTTATTTATTTATTTTCTGGAAATTAGGATGGGATAGCCGACGACGCTAATTATTGTGGTGCAGTCTATTTATTTATTTAAGCATTAAATTGTGCTTAGTTGAATTAATTATGATTCTAGGATTTTATTCCTAAATTAATTAATTTTGGTAATTAATGGGAAAATTATCAGGCGTCGGTTTACAGCGCTAAAAATATGTAATGGGCCGTTGAATTATGATATTTTGGCTAAGGTTGATTGTGTCTCCACACACGGCTATTTTATTGAGAATGATAAAAGATGGAATTGATTGAATGGTTATATCGGCATATGGGCAATATGTCGCTTTAGATTGTGAGCAAGTATCGATATACTATATCATCCTACGGACTCTGATATGTCAACTTAGATTGCGAACAGTATACCTTATCAGCTTAGAAAGAGCATTAACAATATATTATATCATCCTACGGGCTTTGATATGTCAGTTTAGATTGAGAGTAATATATTTTATCAGCTTAGAGGGAGCATTATTAATGTACTATATCAACCCAATGGTTCGATATGTCAACTTAGATTGAGAGCAGTATATTATATATCAACTTAGAGCGAGCAGTCCCATTATGGTAGACTTATAGATAGTATTGAACGAGTCGACCAAAAAAGGGTCGAGATGACATGTAATCGACTAGGTCGATTGATCAATGATTTGGTTTGGTGTTATGAATTGAGTGATTGATGTGATATAAGGCATCCGTAAATAATATTGATTGCATGATGGAACTAAAGCTAAGGTAAATCATTTGACTCGTGTTGTGCTTAAGCAGTCTCTAGAGTATATTGGCTTCATAGTCGAGTCTTAAGGGGTAAAACTTGCTAAGACATTATCTCACTAGTTATTGTATAACAATTTTCAGGTCCTTATATAGCATTGGTGAAGGACCAAAGGCCCGAATAGTAGAAGGTGAAGCCTAAAGGATTGACAGTCCCTTGGAACAATTCTTTTTTTTATGGAAGTTGATTCATTTCTGCAAACTTTGTTTTATGCATTGGTGGTTTAAAACCTGACTCAACAATTCGTCTTATATATATTTGCACTACGGTTTGCAATGTATAAAAGTGTGGTTGCTCTTAAAGTGTGAAAATTTGGAGTCATACTTTCCTATCCCATTATTTTATTATTTTGGGATTTTTATTTGCTTCCGCATGCGTATTAAAATGAAATGGTCGGTGATGTGTCCTGGAACGTCGCTATTAATCGACCAAGTGAGGGATGGGTGCATGCCTAAGGATCGGGGCGTGACACATTTGATAATGCAATTTTATTTTTCTATTTCTAAAACAAAATTCTATTCCAGGAATAGATTTGGAGCAAAAATCACAAGTTAGAACTTTTAACTTTTCTATTTCTAAAAATAAAAGTGAAAAATGAAAACTTTTCTCATCGTTCACTCTCGTCACTGCCCATCACCTGCTCGCCACTCGTGGGATGTGGGACGCTCGCTGCCAGCCATCTCTATTTCTTTATTTTTCTATTCTCCATAATAGGTTTAGAACAAAAATCCATTTAGTAATGCAATATTTTTTATTTTTGGAATAAATTTCTATTCTTTGAATAAATTTGGAGCATAAATCAAAAGCTAAAATTTTTAGCTTTTGTATTTCTAGAACAAAAGTAAGAAATGAAAACTTTTCTCATCGTTCACTTTCGTCACCAACCGCTGCCCACCCGCCACCCGTGGGACACCGACGATCCACCAGCTACTCGTCACCAGCCGCCCCTCACCTAAAAATAGAAATTGAGAAATCAATTTCTAAAATAGAAATATTGGGCAAAAGAATGCTTCAAGTGTCATAACTTTGCCCAAAGGACACTTAAGTATCATAACTTACAAAAGGTATACTTAAATGCCACATTCGAAGAAAAACAGATCACTTGAGTGCCACTCCGGCCAAAACGCCGATGTGGCATTTTTTTCGGCGAAGTGCACCCAAAATGATGTCGTTTTGCATGCTAACGTGGCCAAATAATGTAAAAACGGCGTCATTTTGGGCCGACGTGGTAAAAAAAATAATTAAATAATTAAATTAAATTAAAAATTAAATTTAGTTAAAATATTTAAAATTAATAATTTTAAAATTAAATTTAGTTAAAATATTTTAAAATAATAATTTTAAAATTAAATTTAGTTGAAATATTAAAAAATTAATAATTTAATAATTTAAAAAAAAAAAAAAGGAAAGGTGTGGTGGGGGGGGGCGGCTAACGGATCGGCCCTTCGACCGCTAGGAAGGGCCAACAACGGCGGGGAGGGTCGGCCGGGTTGCCGAGCCCCGGCCGGGGCTAGCGACCACGGTCGACCGGCAATGAGAGCTCGCGAGCCCTCGCCCCGGATCGGGGTGAGGGTCATAGCCCCCGCCCAAATCCGCCAAGGGCGCGACCCTCCCCAAATCTGTGGCCGGTGGCGAGGGCTTGCGGCCCTCCCCAAATCCGATGAGGGTCGGCAGCCCTCACACGATCGGGCCAAGGGCTGCCGACCCTCGCCGGATCTAGGTGAGGGTTACGACCCTCACCCCGATCCGGGGTGAGGGTTACGACCCTCGCCCCGGATCCGGGGGCGAGGGCTCGCAAGCCCTCGCCGCCGGTCGACCGGGTCACTTGGGCCTTAGCCGGGGCCGGCGACCCCGGCCGACCCTCCTCGCCGTCGCCAACCCTTCCCGATGGCCGAGGGTTGATCCCTCGGCCCGTCTCCCAACTTTCTTTTTAAAAAAAATATATATATATATATATTAATTTTTTAATATTTCAACTAAATTTAATTTTAAATATTTTAACTAAATTTAATTTGAAATTTAATGTAATTAATTTTTTTCATTATTTTTTACCACGTTAGCCTAAAACGATGTCATTTTTGCATTATTTGGCCACGTTAGCGTATAAAACGATGTCGTTTTGAGCTCAATTCGCCGGAAAAATGCCACGTCGACGTTTTGGCTGAACTTTGGCCGGATTGGCATTCAAGTGATCCATTTTACTCCGATTTTGGCACTTAAGTGTACCTTTCGTAAGTTATGGCACTTAAGTATCCATTTGTGCAAAGTTAAGGCACTAGAGGGGTCCGAACGTCAGAAATATTGTCATGTGCATCCTCAGGTGATGGCATGTGAAGAAGAACCTTCCAAATAATTGGACCAACAATTCATACTGTCACGTGACTATCTCATATTCAATGCCAAAACTAAAGAAGACCATAAATTCTGGATCTCAAAGAGAAGCCAAATCCAAGGGTTTCACTCCAATATCTCCAGTTCTTGCAGGTGTGCTGGTTTTCGTCTTGAGTTTTAGTCGTGCGGCCGTGGTATTTGGCCCAGGAGGGAAAAACAGAAAGAAAGAAAAACATTACTATCTCCAAAGCTTATGTATGGCCTATCTTCCTGCTGTGCACGTAGGATTTGTTCGGCGTGTATGGCTGATGTGTTGCAACATGTGTGATTGGCAACGCTTCTTGTGAACCCACAACGTATTTGAAAGGTGTAATTTTTATCGTGCAGGAGGAAGCCCTCCATAGATTGACAATTACGGGTTTAAATTCTGTCTAACAATTTAAGCTTTTGAAGTGACATTTTATTTTATTTTCAATCTTGGAACCGGATTGAAGTTTCATTCTCCGTGCTCCATTTTGAGATTCATACCGCTTTTGGATATAATCTTCCCCATATGTTTCCTGTTCCTCTACTCATGGTTTTTCTTGCATGTGATTTGATATCATTCCAAGCTACAAGATGCGTAGCGTTTTTGTTTACATGTGGCCTCTCTTTATGTAACCACTTTGTTTATAGTTCTCAGTGCAATTTTTTTCCCCTCAAGGAATAGAGCAGGATATAAATTTTCAGTCTTCTCCTATGGAGGCATCCGCGAAGAACAACGACCTAATAATAGAAAGATCCAGCCCCACCGTGGTCCTTCCAGAATACGAAACACCCAAGGATTCCATTTTCTTAAGTAGCCTTGAAAAAATGTCTCCCATGATGATGCGATCGATTTATTCTTTCGAGAGGAGTGACGCAAAGTGGTAGACGTGATAAAGCAATCTTTGGCCAGAGTTCTGGTTCATTATTATCCACTTGCAGGGAGATTAGCTAAAAACTCTCGAGGGAAGTTGTTTGTTGATTGCCAAAAGAAGTTAGGAGTCCCATTTGTGGAGGCAATGACTGATAGTGAAATCGAGAGTCTGGGTGATAGCAGACTTGTCAATTCTGATGTTTTAGGCAAGCTCGTTTACAGAGATCCTATGGAAGATATACTTGAAGTTGCCCCTCTTCTGACTACACAGGTAAACAACGATGTTGCCCTTCTAAAGATCATAAGTACTTCTTTGTGCCGTTTTACTTGGTTTTCTCGATTAAATATGATAATGAATTTGTTTTGGTAGAATTAATTCTCGATCGAACTAGTTGGTGTTAGGTTCCAGATTTTTTAAGTTTGCTTATGATTCAAGAGATGATAATTTTCTATTTTCATATGATGAGTAATTTTCATATTAGAAAAAACTAGATGGTAAGTAGCAACTTTTTATATTGTTAATTAATAACTTTCTCGACATGGTAGGGCGAGGCTCAAACGAGAGAGAGAGAGAGAGAGAGAGCACGCGCCCAAAAATAATGAATATTTAGCATCTTCTTCGTTAGAAACTTTCTCAGTGCCTTAAAAGTAGGAAACTATGGAAAATTATCAAATCCAATACCAACTTATAAATATACATACAGCTGTTAACTTACCCTAAAGATTAAGGACAGTGACTTTTCCTAGTTGGTAGAAATTTGTCTAGCTAGAGTCTCAATTGAGATTCATCAAATCCCCGATATCGCGCCTAGGCAAATCTTTCCCTTAAAGAAGTCAAGAGATTAGGGTATGGTCAAGAGCATCCACCCTGAAACCATTTGCACCGATAAATCCGGTAATTTCCTACGAATGCAAGACTTCAATGGACATATTTACTTGTTCTGCTTTTTATAATGATATATTATTTACCTTAGAGGCAAATCACAGGAGACAAAATTCAGATGTGGAGGCTTCATTTTAGGGGTGGCAATTAGCCATCGCATAGCAGATGGGGTGTCGGCAATGAATTTTATGAACGCATGGGCTGAAATTGCAAGAGGCAAGCCGTTATCCCCGGTCCCTTGTCATGATAGAGCCATCCTAAAACCAAGGGGTGCCTCCTCAAATCACGGGTCCTTACAACGAATTTGTTCAAATAAGTGACGTATCAAACCTCATGGCATTATATGAGGAACAACAATTGGTATATAAATACCACCGGCCGCGGTGGCTCCACTGGCTAAGACTCTACTGATCCTCAACGAAGAGGTAAAGGGTTCAAAACTCAGGGAATGCGCTAGGTGTATTAAGTGTGACTCAGAGGTGGTGGGTCCTCCTGCTTAAGTGTCACATGGAGGTTTACGGCGCGGCTGTCAGCTGCAAGCCGGTTCCCCAGCACCAAAAAAAAAAAAACAATTGGTATACAAAACCGACGCGGCTGTCGGCTGCAAGCCGTCCCTAGTACCAAAAAAAAAAACAATTCGTATACAAATCCTTCCACTTCGACGCTGAGAAGCTAGCGACCCTAAAAAGAATGGCCACAAAAGATGAGCAGGTAAATTTCTGTCTTATGATAATGGATAGGTGGCTATTTATGGACATTTTTGCATGATGCACACGTCCGTGAGATCATTTATTCGCTGAATATAGTTTTTATTGGACCCAGAAATTCTGAAATGGACCACTACCATGCACATTCCTTATAATTTGATTGATTACAACTGTAATGTTATTTGTAAATATATGAATCTATTTACATAAATGACCATCCAGAAAGCCTTACATGTATATTTGATCACCAAAAAGGGAATATATTCATCTTGAGCAAAGGTAACGAGCACATGCACCAGCTTTGTAGCACTGGCAGCCTTTGTGTGGCGGGTTCGCAGTATGGCCCTCAAGATGAAACTTCACCAACAATTAAAGCTTCATTTAGCAGTCAATTTCAGGTCGAGGCTAACAACCCCATTGCCCGAGGGGTACTTTGGGAACGCCGTGGTCTTTCCCTGTTGTCTCTGCACCATGGGAGAGTTGATCGAGGAGCCAATCTCTGCTTCTGGGACAAGAATAAAGAAGGCAATCGAGAGTGTGACCGACAATTACGTACAGTCGAGAATCGACTATTATGACATTAATCCTTTTGAGCGACTCCCTGCGAGCGCATTTTCAATAAGTTCATGGACAAGGCTCGAGTATGGCTCCACAAACTTTTGGTGGGGAGAGCCAAGGTTTGGGACCGGTGAACCGCCAAGAGAAAGCTGCTTGTTTATGAAGGATGGGAGAGAAAAGGGCATTGCGGTGGTGTTGGGTTTGCCACTTCCAGCCATGAATAGAATACCTTCGAGAAACTTGTTTGTGATCTTAATGTTGCCTAGTACACTAATATTGGCATTCCAAATTATTTTAGAAAGTGTGACCAACTATAAGTGAATCAGTGTATCCAACACCTGAATAAAATCTGTCACATTACTTAAATAAATCATTTCCAAGAGTTTAGTCTAAATACCTAAGATAATCAGTTGGAATTCTGAGCATATCTTGTGCCTTCCTATGTTATTTCAGTTATCATCATCCAAGACCATTTTAATAAAACATGATCTTTTTGCTTGTCGTGAAGCTTCAAAATTTCCCTTTCATTTCATCCTTCAGAAGTCAACAATCACCCCCTTTGTGGTGTCAATAGTTGGACGAGAGCTTAGACAATTACTCTTTTTATTTCTTTGGAAATGGAAAAAAAAAAAAAAGAATTCATTCAATATGATGTTGAGCAAAAGAGAGCTGTTGAATAAGCATCATACAAATTTATCTAACTACTTAATTTTTCTCTAATCTAATTACTTAATTGACACTAAATATCGAGTGCAAGTTTATCGATATGAATGAGACAATCTTCATTCTTATGCCATATATGGGCTGCTCAATGTGCTATAGTCCATCGCACGGAAGCCGCAAGGATGTGTGTTCATGCGCTTTATGTATCTCATCGTGGTGCTGGTGCAACATATTGGATGGACAGTGGAGGGGAAAAGTGCCAAAAAAATCATAAACCTTTTGTGTTTATGCTTGGTTTAGTCATACTAAATCTTTTTTTTGGTACCAATTTAGTTCTAAACCTTTTTATTTAGTGTCGATTCAGTCCTTTCGGCCAATTTTGGCCGGATTTTGCTTACTGATGCCGGTCACCGACGTGGCTTAATCGGTGTTGACGTGGATAATTTTTAATAATATTTTAATTTTTTTTGAAATTTTTTTGAAATTTTTTATTCTTTTTTCTTTTTTCTCTTTTTTCTTTTTTTCTTTTTTTCTGCTCTCCTCCTCCCTCCGGCCACTGGCCGGACCACGGCAACCGGCCAGGCGACGACCGATCGGCGAGGCTCGCCGGCCACCTTGCCCCGCCGGATGGCCACGAGGCCGCCTCGCCCGCCACTGGTGGGGCTCAGGCCGCCTCCGCGCGGATCCCACGGCGGCGGGGCTGAGCCTCGCCCATGGCCGGCGAGGCTCGACCTCGCCGACCGTGGCTCGGGTGGCGCCGGCGAGGCTCGCCCTCGCCGCCCGAGGTCGAGCGAGGCCACCCTCCGCGGCCATGGTGAGGTGGCCGCCCTCGCGGCCTCGCGGGTGGCCGCGCCTCTAGCCGGTCACCGTGGTCCGGGTCCGGCGGTCGGAGGGAGGAGGAGAGAAGAAAAAAGAAAAAAAAGAATAAAGAGAAAAAGAATAAATAAAGAATAAAAATATTAAAAATATTATTAAAAATTGTCCACGTCCGCACCACTGCATTAATCGGCGGCCGGCACGTCCCAAATAAAAAATCCAGCCAAAAAGACTGAATCGACACTAAATAAAAAGGTTTAAGACTAAATTGGCACAAAAAAAAAGCAAGCGGAAAACTGAAAAATACAAAAGCGCTTTGACTTTTTTAAGACTTCTTCCGACAGTGGAGTATACCAAGTTCTACATGCACAAGACAGATGACTGAAGTTGTCACTACATTTCTATATCTTTACTATATGGAAGAGGATGATCTTAATGTGACCCCACGTTAACATTAGGGAGGAAGGTTCTCTTTTGAGATACCCAGCTACTCTTTCTTCTCCACATCTTTTTTTCTTTTTTGCCATATATATGTAGGGCAAAAGCCACCAAAATTTCGAAATTATATCAATTACAATATATTTACCTTAAAAAATTTTTAAAATATAAAAAATCTCAAATTTATACATAGCTGTCAATACGAACAGCTAAAAGATCTGCTTGTATGCGCGAAAAAAAAGCAAATAGTGACATGTCCAGTAAAATAAAAATAATATTGCTTTGACTTAAAGAATCTTCTAATTTTGATGGAGTAAAAAGTTTGCCGTGCTTATGCCACTCTTGTTTTTCAGTAGTTGAATTCGATCACAAAATAACACATCTCAATGGTTCATCGCATTAGTTATAGACAGGATTCGACAGTGAATCTATCGTCCCAGCGATCCATCCTTGCTCGGGCTATTGAAGAAAGGCCTCTCCGACACGGTCCTCTGCTGTGAATCTACGATGTCTTGAGTTTCACCGACCGGTCAAATACGAAACGAGATTGCTGTCCAACGTGTTGATCGGCTTTTCACTTCGCCGGAACCATGCACCAATCGGTCTCTCCGATGGAGGATCGGGTGGGGGCAACACCCAACTCGCCATGACTGACTGCCTCTCTGATCTCTCTCTCTCTCCATGACTCTCTCTCTCTCTCTCTCTCTCTCTCTCTCTCTGGCGACCACATCGGCGAACGATGAAGAAGAAGACGATGACCTCAAGAAATGCGAAACCCATTTCTCCAAACGCATTCTTGAGCCTCTTCGCACTATCAATTTGTCTCCTTTCTTCTTCTTCTGTTGGCGATTGCCTCGTCCAATCCGCTGACTCGCCGCAGAAACCTCCGCCACTCCCGATTCTGCCCATACCCACCTCGCGGCAGCTCGAATGGCAGTCCGCCTCCATGGCCCTCTTCCTGCACTTCGGACCCAACACCTTCTCCGACTCCGAATGGGGCTCCGGCCGCGCGGACCCCTCCATCTTCCACCCCACGAGCCTCGACGCCGCCCAATGGGTCGGCGTCGCGAAGCGGGCCGGGTTCTCGCGCGTGATCCTCACCGCCAAGCACCACGATGGCTTCTGCCTGTGGCCGAGCGAGTACACGGACTACTCCGTGCGGTCGAGCCCGTGGCGAGGCGGCCGCGGCGACGTGGTCGCGGAACTCTCGAGCGCTGCGAGGGACGCCGGCATCGGGTTGGGGCTATACCTCTCGCCGTGGGATCGGCACGAGCCGTCGTATGGACGGACGGTGGAGTACAATGAATTCTACGTGGGACAGATGACCGAGCTGCTGACCAGGTGAACTTGAAATTGCCGTTCCGTTTTCCCGGAATTTGCTCATTTTTGTGCTCTGGGTAGTCGTTTTGGTCTAGTTCTGGTTGTTCATTTGCCAGTGGAAATGTCTTTTAGTAAATCGATTGCTTTTTGTTGATTTGAATGCTTCTCTCAATTAGTATTCCATTCAAATTTAGAGTTGAGTCCTAAAGAATTATATACACTTGATCTTGTAATCTTAGTAAATGCAATGTTATTGCGTTCTTTCCATTTTGTAGCTTTTTGCTTATTTGTGTTAAGACACTTGACTCTTGGGAAAGTGCTTGAAGCTGGATTAGCTTGCAGATTTTTTTACTGGAAAGTCTTGTTTTGGTCCGATTATCTCATTATTGAGAGTTCGTTGTTACATCTGGAGAAGCTTTGAGGTTGACGTGCTGTGAAATTGTGCAGATATGGGGAGATAAAGGAGGTGTGGTTAGATGGTGCCAAAGGTGAGGGAGAGAAGGACATGGACTATTACTTTGAGAGTTGGTTTAGTCTAATCCGCCAGCTCCAACCGAGGGCCGTCATTTTTTCTGATGCTGGTCCAGATACCAGGTGGATTGGGGACGAGGCTGGCGTAGCCGGGTCAACTTGCTGGTCTGCATTCAATAGGAGTAACGCCAAGATTGGTGGAACTGATCCTCAGTGAGTTCCATTTCTAGCTTCTGTTCTATATCTCAGTTTGATGGGGTACCATTTAGAGAAAAGGAACAGAGTGATGCTTCCATTTTAGGTTACTAATTCAGCATGCTTGCTATTATCCGTTTTAGAAGGCAAGAAGGAAGGTCAAATGACCAGTGAATCAGTTCTTTCCTCAAAGAAGATATCTTTAGCTCATGTGAGAGAATTTCGCCTGTTCAAATGCCTTCTCAATCTCACCAGTTTAAGATAGTATAGCAAAGAGTGGATTGAATTTGTCAATTTTTGGATAAGTGATCATTTCTAGCTATTTAAAAGAGAAAAAAAGAGCTAGGCCGTTTCTTTTCAGACAAACTGCTGGAGTCTTTACCAAGGGACTTCACATCATGGAAGATAATTCCTCGACACCTAATTTATGTTTCTTAAGTGGTGGTTAGATTGTTGTGGATAGGAGAGAGATGTCTTCATCCAATTAGGTCTGCCTTTCTTGCTGTTATTGCTTTCCTTCTACAAAAGCCATTGAAAAGTTCTAACTTCTTGGTGCTGAATTGCTCATTGCGTAAATCAGATACTCGAGGAGTGGAGACCCCGTTGGGCAGGACTGGGTGCCAGCTGAGTGTGATGTCTCCATCAGACCCGGTTGGTTTTGGCATGCATCAGAAGTTCCTAAGTCTGCAAGAACCCTTCTCGACATCTATTACAAATCCGTTGGAAGAAACTGTCTCTTGTTACTAAATGTACCTCCAAACTCCTTGGGTCTCATATCCGAAGAAGACGTACAAGTGCTTCAAGAATTTAATGAGCTTCGGAGGTCGATATTCGATGAAAATCTAGCCAAGAGTGCTCTTCTCAGTGCCAGCAGTACACGAGGAGGGATGATGAACAATTCCCGTTTTAGCGCAGAGAATGTCCTCAAAGAGGGTATCTACAGCTATTGGGCACCTGAGGAGAATCGGTCAGATTGGACATTATATCTAAGGTTTCAGGAGAAGGTGAAGTTCAACGTTCTGCAAGTGCAAGAGCCGATCCAATTGGGCCAGCGGGTTATACAGTTCCATCTTGAGACCCTGAACGACAAAGGAGAGTGGAGACAAGTGATCAACGGCACCACGGTGGGATACCAGAGGCTCCTGCAATTTCCTATGCTTGTAACGCAGGAGTTGAGGTTTGTGATCGACAAATCTCGGGCTGACCCTCTTATCTCTTATTTGGGGCTCTATGTAGATACCTTTTCGATTTTGACAGAAACTTCTACCAATACTTCTCAAACACATGTAAATGGAAGTTGGGTGATTATGAAAACTGCCCGCAACAATCTGTCAGCCACACTGTAGAGTATGTAAGTTTAAAGCACGTCTCTTCTGTAACACTCGCCAGTATTGCGTTGAATTCCATATATGAAGATCATGCACACAGCATCTGCTGAACTCGTGATGGAGCGTTGGCTTGGAAGTTTAATCTTCTTTTGTTGACAAATGCAGAATTATATACAGGTTGTCACGTTCTTTGAATTGCAGACATTCTGAAAATGTAGTTACCTCTTGGATTCATCATTTTTAAGCCCTGATTGGTTTGCCACAGTATGGCGAACTAGAGGGTTTTTTTTATCTACAATGATGGCGATTCTAGTTCGTAACTGCACTATCTCTGCTATCGCGGGTAGCGCCGCTTGTTGATGAATGTTTCTAGGAAAACGGTGTAGAAAAGGTTGAATCATTTCACGATCATCTAATCTAATATGCAGCCTGTCATGACGATATGCACAATTAATATTTTGATCAAATGGATATTATATAGCCTTTTTCTCCAATATAATCATTAGGATAAATCGCTTATAAGAAGTTTCTCACAATATTTTGTTGTCCTTACCGATATGTGTACAAGAAATGGCACGAAGAGTCCCTAAATTTTAGTTCAACGTACAATGTCGTTCCTGAATATTTAATTTGTTTAATATAGTCTCTAAACTTTAATTTAATTTACAATGTTATCTCTAAATTTTTAATTTGTTTGATATGATCCCAAAACTTTTTACACATGCTCAATTATACTTCTATTAATTCAAGTCCAATGACAACATTGAACAATTTCATGTAGTTTAGGAACTAGTTGAACGTATACTAAAAGTTCATGGATTGCATTATTGCACATTGAAATAAGATTCATGGATTAAATCGAATAAATTAAAAAGTTCATTGATGACGTTACACGGCAGGATAAAGTTGAGAGACCATTTGTATAATTATCGCTATATGTAAATTTTTTCAAAATCTTATTGATCGAGAGTTCATTTTTTTAGGTTCATATTTGCCAAATTTTGCGTTAGGATCAATCAATGCAAAAGGATACATGGACGACCTCTTCTATCATTATTTTCTTAACAAACTTAATATGAGATAACCTATAAATTCAAATTACCAACTTTACAAATGATAGCGTGTCCATAGTCTTGTAAACGTGTTTACTTTGTTGAACAAACCAACTTTCAGAATTACATGTTGATGATTTTTCCTACGAATTTTTCTATATATAATCTCGACACTCCTAAACCATCCACGTCAGACTTTCTGATCATATTATAATGTACGTGTGCTTATGTTCTTGAAAAAAATTTCGGATAAGTGATACCGTGAGTAATTCCAAAGGAACTGCTATAGATATTCTTCCGAACATTCTCGTACGAGAAAGCTGGATCTCGAAATCCCTGAATGGAAAGGCCGAGAGCGGGTCAAGCGAGAAGACCGTTTCAAGTTCTTGGTTTCGCTTCAACAAATTCGCCCTTCGGATGCGGGACGTTTTATAAAACGCCTCCCTTAACCATCTCTGCGGTCCTCTGTTTTCCAGAGTTTCGCAGATTTCGCTGTTGCACAAGGCTCTGCAAGTTCTTCCTCTAGCGCAGACCCGGCGGATCCTTCGTTAATCCCACCCAGGTACTTCAGCTGAATGCATGGCGAATCGTTCCGCTTTCGCTTTTTCCCCTGTTTTGTCCGTCTGCACTCGAGATTTGGTGCATATCTTGTCGGTTGAGTCTAGAGGTTGAACGTGGTTCATTGGTGGAGAGAGCTTGGAATTAAAAGATTCTTCTTGTGACCATCTTTGAGTCATTTCAAGTTCTCGTTCTGGGATTGTGCTCTTTTTTTTTTCTTTTTTTCTCGTAATACCGACAGGTATGGCTTGGACAGTGCGGGTCCGTGTGCGACGTTTTCCTTCTCTTTTATTGCTCGTGTGTCATGGGTCGGCTAAATTTTAGCAGCATAGCTTTCCTCCGGGTTTTCAATGAAAATCTTGACCCAGCACCTTGATTCCGACAGAAGAGTTCGGTATATAGATGATATGTGCGTTTGCTGGATCTGCATATCTAGAACGGCTTGTCTTCTCTGTGTTCCATTGTGGTTTGTTCCAATACAAAGAAGCATGAGAGATCATATCATTACAAACAGAGTTTAGGTTCATAGCTTTTCATGCCATTGATTCACTAATTTATAATGCCTTGTGTACCGTCGCGGGGAAATCAAAATGAAACACGCAGTTCAGATACAATGGAGGAACTTTTGCCTGGTATTTTTACTGTTGGTATGGGATTGATATAGATATTAGGCATCGGTATGACGACTCTGTCAGAAAAGTAACCTTTTCTTATGATCGTCGCTGTTTTCAACATCTCCTAACTACAGAATTGTTGTCAATATCGGGTTTCACAGTGCAATGGAGAGTTTCCTCTTCACCTCGGAGTCTGTCAATGAAGGCCACCCAGACAAGATCTGCGACCAAGTCTCAGATGCTATCCTCGATGCTTGTTTGGAGCAAGATCCACAAAGCAAAGTTGCGTGTGAGACATGTACCAAGACAAATATGGTCATGGTGTTCGGGGAAATTACCACCAAGGCTAAGGTCAATTATGAGAAGATCGTTCGCGACACATGCCGAGGGATTGGGTTCACATCGGCCGATGTCGGTCTCGATGCCGACAAATGCAAAGTCCTAGTCAATATCGAACAGCAGAGCCCTGATATTGCTCAAGGAGTTCACGGAAATATGACCAAGAAACCTGAGGAGATTGGTGCTGGAGACCAAGGTCACATGTTCGGTTACGCTACAGATGAAACTCCCGAGCTTATGCCATTGACTCACGTCCTAGCCACAAAACTCGGAGCCAAGCTGACTGAAGTGAGGAAGAACAAAACATGCCCCTGGCTGAGACCTGATGGGAAGACCCAAGTGACGGTGGAGTACCGTAATGATGGGGGAGCCATGGTCCCTCTGAGGGTCCATACAGTCCTAATCTCGACTCAGCATGATGAGACCGTTACCAATGAGCAGATTGCGAAGGATTTGAAAGAACATGTGATCAAGCCCGTCATTCCACCTCAGTATCTTGACGACAAGACGATTTTCCACCTGAACCCCTCAGGGCGTTTTGTGATCGGTGGGCCCCATGGTGATGCAGGCCTCACTGGGAGGAAGATCATTATCGACACTTACGGTGGGTGGGGTGCTCATGGTGGCGGTGCTTTTTCGGGCAAGGACCCGACCAAGGTTGACCGTAGTGGTGCCTACATTGTTAGGCAAGCTGCGAAGAGTGTGGTGGCTTCTGGGCTTGCTCGACGCTGCATTGTGCAGGTTTCTTATGCCATCGGTGTTCCTGACCCATTATCTGTGTTTGTAGACACTTATAAAACTGGGAAGATTCCAGACAAGGATATTCTGGCATTGATCAAGGAGAACTTCGATTTCAGGCCGGGAATGATCTCTATCAATCTTGATCTGATGAGAGGAGGTAATTTCAGGTATCAGAAAACAGCGGCATACGGGCATTTTGGACGTGACGACCCAGATTTCACCTGGGAGAAAGTGAAGCTTCTCAAACCTCGCAAGGCATAGAGTTTTGCCTTTACCTGGCCACACTGTTATTCCTGAATGATTTCTGCTTTCACTTGGATTTTGTGTTTGTGTTCTATTCTTGGTATTAATGGAAGACAAAAGAGAAAGATTGTTGAATTGAAGTCAGTAGAGGAGTTGAGATTATCCATAAAGAGAAGCGCCAGATGACATCATTCTTTCATTTGTTTATGTCACTGTGTTCTTTTTTTCCCCCTTGATAAAAAACAACCTGCAGATCACTCTGGATTTGTATAACAGGTCGAATTTCAGATGTTAATTTTTGCTTATCTATATGAGCATGATGTGTGCCCCGTCCAGTCTCTCAACTCTTCCTCTGTAGCTAGATAATGCATGTTATGCGCCACACTCAGAATCATTTTTACAAGTTATGCAGCGCCAACTGGTCAGCCTTACGCACTTGGAGAAGTTTGTTTCGATTTAATGAATTCTGAAATGTAACACGCCAGTGTAGCATTGGACGAACTTAGACAAATGAATGTCTTTTATTCTTTGCCTTTTGTTTCCACTTTCCCCGGACTCGTCTTGTATCTTGTATTTCTGGATATGAACAAGATTCAAATGTTGGGATACTGTGGGCACTCTCATTTCATTAAGTATCAGTCTCGCTATCTGCACCGGCCATGGCAGCTTTGCCTGCCATCCAGCTCTTTAGCATTTGTAGAGCAGCTTTCGGCTGATCCATCGGAACCATGTGCCCAGCATTATGAACCTGCGTTTCATCACACACCCAGAACTGAACTTATAATTTGCCTCACTCATCTTTAAACTATGTTGCGCATGCATGCTCGCACATTGCAATTCTGTGTGCGCGCTTCTGTTAGAGGAGAGACCTTCAAGAAAGTAAGTGGTCCATAGCTTTTCATCAGTCCTGCCTTGGCACCAGCAACGACAAATGGAACGGTTGGAGATGTCCCAAACCGCTTTTGACCAGACCACCGCATGGCATTAACCCACCTGGAGTTTCCTGCACAAATTAACATCAGGAAAGACATGTCATTCGCCAGGTAATGTTCCGTTTGATTCTGTCTAGCGTCTACCAACTTGAAAGATCGGGGTTTACCAAGCCAATTGCAGAGGAGATCATATTCACCGGCATAAATGAGCACCTTCAGCCCGTCCTCAAGAAATGCGGGGATACCCACTGCGAGATTCTTCATCCAATCCTGGCGCATCGCTTCGTACACAGTGCTGCTGCACGACACAAACTCTATATCCCCGACCCCTAAAGCATCTCTCACCTTCTTTTGGTTCAGGAGTGTCTCCACGTTCGAGAAGTCATAGCATAGGGGCCCCTCGCAGCTCTTTCGTATGTCGTAGTACTGCAGGCCAATCATCAACATGTCAAATTCACGAACTCAAACGTAAATTTTAGAAAGCTTATGTCGGGAAAAATAGATACATTTATGTTCCCTGTAATGTCCCTGATCTCATTGAAAATACTGTTGCAATCGATCAATGCTAACTCACACGCATCTCTGCCCTTGGTAGCTGCACATAATTTGCAAAGATTAAAAGTAAAGCCTCCACTTTCAGAAATAAAAAAGAGGCTTCCGGAATGTTTTAATGAAGCATAAACAGAGATTTAGGGCCAAAAAAGATACCACACTGTTTAATCCCCTGTTTGCATTCTGGGAGCATTGTGTTTATGTTGTCGTGATCAGACTCTGTGATTAACTTCATGTTTAGAGCATAATCTGTGTATGCTTCATACTGGATCTCAGGATTGGTTAGGCCATTGCCAATTGCAAACCCCTGTTCACGATTCAGAAGTTAACTATGTCAAAAGAAAGAACCAAGTTAATATGTCATAGCAAAAAAAAAAATTACCATACAAACATGAAGTACCTTCAAGTTTATGTGAATTCCCTCCTTTGCCTTGTTCCCTTGTTGAACACGAGCAGCAAAAGCAGGAATGTAGTGCCCAGCGTATGATTCTCCGGTTATGTAAAAATCATTCTTGACAAGTTGAGGATGCGCTGCAAAGAATGCCTAAACATTGCAGTGAGAGGTTAGTCCATCACATGCTTGAATTCTTAACTTGAAAAGTATCCAATCAAAAATTGGGTTGTCCGTAAAAACAAAAGTAGTTAATCTAGTACTCAGATTATGATCAGTGAGCTCATGTTTACCTGCAAGAAGTCGTACAAGTCATTGCTAACACCCTGCTCATCATGCTGAATGTCGCACTCGTCATTGGAGTAACTGAAACCAGCTCCAGTAGGCTGATCGACGAAGATGAGATTCGACACCTATGGGGGGAAAAGCATTAACAAAAGCATGAAATGTAACATACTTCGAACTAGAGATAGTTTATTCATCAATAACATATGTTTTTTCGTTGTCTGAATTTCCTTTTTTAATTTAATAAGATATGTATTGTTTATTCATTCAATAATTAATTTTATTGACCATGATCGCAATTCCGTTTCTTGTTTGATAGCAAGCTATCGAAGGCAAAAGCAACAGAAGAAGTTGGCAACTGTTTTTCAAGAAAGAATGCTAAAACGAACTAGGCCAACATCATATGCGAAGAGAAAAATCCAAAGAATGACGCAACGTTCTTGGGAGTATTAAATTATGATTAATAAAGCTATGATCAGTACAAAATTGTCACTTACTCACCTGGTCCCAACCATAATCATTCCACACAAGAGACAAGTTGTTGGCAATATGAAAAGGGCCGTTCTCATAGAACAGTGCCAATGAACCGCTACATCCAGGACCTCCGGTTAACCAAATGACTACCGGGTCATTTGCGCTATTCCGTGATTCAAAGAAGAAGTAGAACATCCTAAAAAATTGGACAAAAGACAGGACAAAGAGTCGTGACCAGAACTTGATGAATTATAACGAGCTGAATCTTGGTTTGGCTCCCGCAAATCGAAGAAACGGATTTAAGAAAGAATATTTCCTGGCGGGTTTTACTGACCGAATTCTGTTGAACTTCTCGTTTTATCATGTTTCATCGATAACCCCATTAATTTTCCTGTCATCTGCCCTGACAAAATAAGTGTAACAGGTGAATCTAAACACTTCTAGAACACATTAATTAAGTACTAGTTATTAATCGTATTCCTTGTCAATTAAAAAAAAAAAAAAAACAGAGAGAGAGAGATGGGCTATCGAAGTTAATTCCGAGGCTATCGACAACTGGCTATCGAAGTTGATTCCAAGGCCTCACCTTGCAGCATGGGAGTGCGGAAGCGGGTAATACCCGGCATGGTGACCGAGGTCCTGAACGGATGACCCGGAATCGCCGAGAACTGGGAGCTCAAAGCGCCTCTCAACGATCTTCCCATCAGAAGCCAAAGAAGAAGAATCTTTGTCTCTAGTTCTAATATTGACAGCTTCTTTGGGGTGCAAGTTAAGCCCTTTAATGAGCATCTCTGCCAGTGCCGTTGGCGATAAGTTGGCGGTTAAAGATGATGTCTTTGATGGTGATGCAGTAGAAAAGAGGAGGAGGAGACAGAAGAGAAAGTAGTATGGTGAGAGAAAAGTCGATGCCATTGTTAAGACTTTTGAGAGAGACTCTGAAGTTTGAGGACGACGATGACAAATCGTGGGCTTTTTTCAGTGTTTGATGTAAAGGACGTGCTTGATGAGGCTTCCAGAAATGCAGAGAGAGAGAGAGAGAGAGAGAGATTTGTCTGCTTTATGGAGAGAGATTTGTCTGATTTTTGTTACCATTTGGTACGTCCGTTTTCATGTATCATTCCTTTTTTGGAAGAGAGAAATAGTGTCCACATTTATTGTCTGAGATACATTCCCAAATTTGCCGCATGTCCTTTTATTGTGTAGGTTTTGGTTGCCAATTAATCATCAATGGCAGATTGTTGTAAAAAAGGCACTTAGCTTAGCAATACTCCCTAGATTTCCTTCTTTTTGTTGCTTATGGAATGAATCAGGACAGAGTGGTGATTATGTCTTTACAAATGAATTTTATTTGTACAAAAAAAAAAATTCGTAAAATAGACCATGAAGGCAGGGGTTTGATTTTTGCAGCTTATAAAGTTGTTGATGTGGGAGCATCAAATTACACGGAAGACAATCGACTCATAAGCTCAACTTGAACCTCACTCAATTAACCAAGCTTGATGTTTATACAAGTAAAGGGAGATTTTGACGACAACATGATCAAGTGAATTCAATGAAGAGCAAGAGAGATACAGTTCCTAGAAATTGAAATAGAAAGGGTCATTCAATTGAGTCAGAAACTGACCCCCCAAAAAAAAAAAAGAGTCAGAAGGATTTGTTTCCTACTTGAATAGGTTTCCTTATTTGACCAAATTTCTTAATATAATGTTTCCTAATTGAACGTCTACTAGTTTAATATTTCCTAATTTAATGTTTGTACAATTAAAAGTTTCCTCGTTTAATGTCTTAGTCTATCTATAAACAGGAAGTGCATTCTCAGTTGTAAGACTGCGTATTTTGAGTTGTAGTTCTTAATGCAATCCAATGGTGGTCAACCTTCAAAATCTTTTTCAAAGTCTACTGGAACATTCTTTCATGCCTAGGTGGTGGAATTCATCCAAAAGTTATTTTCTCGCAAATACAACAAATACTTTCTTTCCATCAAACGCATTCAGCATTCTCACCCACTCACCAAGCAAAAATTAGGAAGCATTAATTAAGAACCTTTGCAAAGGTTGCCGGCAAAATCTCTTGTCAAACAAGCTTAAAGGGATAGTAAAGACGCTCGTCAGTATTTGCCAAGATTATTTGTAAGAGAGAAGCCTCCCACAGTGCTGACATCGAGAATTTTGTGCCGAGGGATATTCATAGAACAAAAAAATTTAGATTTAGTAGTTCTAACCTTCTAACTTGAAGCATTGTAGGAGGAGTCAAGACACTGTTTAATAACTTGCATTTGATCAATAGAGCCTTCAGCAAATAAAATGAGATCATTCGCAAACATTAATTGAGATCATAGGACTTTCTATTTTCCAGAGTTTCGCGCATTTCCCCTCTTGCACAGGCCCTGCAAATCCTTCCTCTTGCACAGACTCTGCAGATCCTTCGTTAATCCCACCCAGGTACTTCGGCTGAAGGCATGGCGAATTCTTCCGCTTTCGCTTTTTCTGCTGTTTTGTCCGTCTGCACTGGGGATTTGGTATTGATCGCATGCTCTGTTTGTGTGCGCGTTATCCTCAGCTTCATCTTGCGATACAAAATGGGTTCTCTTCTGCGGGTCCGAGTGCGACATTTTCCTTCTCTTGTATTGCTTGTGTGTGCTAAATTTTAGCAGCATAGCTATCCTAAGGTTGATCTTAGACGACCGATTTCTTACCAATGTCCTCTAGGGTTTTCTATGAAAATGTTGATCCAGCACCTTGATTCCGACACAAGAATTTGGTAAATATAGAAAAGCGTATTTCTAATCGTAACTAAATCTTCCATTTTTTTCTTTTTCGATAGGAAAAGATTGGAGCAAAATAGCTATAAATTAATAAAATTAAAAGATGATTTTAGTTTACTAGAAGCATTGACATATTATATTTTTTAGTTCAGTGGAAACAATATACTTTTCCTAAGGATTGTCTCAAATAGAAATAGAGATTTTAGTTTACTAGAAGTAACTAGGAATATTGTTAGAATACCCTATTCCCTATTATAGAGGGATTGTCTAGAAAGCAAATTTTTTTTTTTTTTGAATTGAAATGCATTCAAACGAGCGGCATTTAATTATCGATCGTTTGTATGTGGATGATATGTACGTTTGCTGGATCTGCATATCTAGACCGGCTTGTCTTCTCTGTGTGCCGTTGTGGTTTGTCTCGATACAAAGAAGCATGAGAGATTATAGCACTACAAAGTGAGTTTAGGTTCATAGCTTTTCATGCCATCGCTTTGCTAATTTACAATGCCCTGTTTGCCATCATGGGGAAATCAAAATGAAACACGCAGTTCACATAAAATGGAGGAACTTTTGCCTGGCATTTTACTGTCGATATGGGATTATAATAGATATTAGGCTTCGGCATGATGACTGTCAGAAAAGTAACCATTTCTTATGATCATCGCTGTTTTCACCATCTCCCTGACTACAGAATTGTTGTCAATATCGGGTTTCACAGTGCGATGGAGACTTTCCTCTTTGACTTCAGAGTCTGTCAATGAAGGCCACCCAGACAAGATCTGTGACCAAGTCTCAGATGCTATCCTCGATGCTTGTTTGGAGCAAGATCCACAAAGCAAAGTTGCCCGTGAGACATGTACCCAGACATACATGGTCATAGTGTTCCGGGAAATCACCACCAAGGCTAAGGTTAATTATGAGAAGACCGTTCGCGACACATGCTGAGGGATTGGGTTCACCTAGGCTGATGTCGATCTCGACGCCAACAAATGCAAAGTCCTATAGTCAATATCAAACAGCTGAGCCCTGACACTGCTCAAGAAGTTCACGGAAATATGACCAAGAAACCTGAGGAGATTGGTGCTGGAGACAAGGGGCACATGTTCGGTTACGCTACGATGAAACTCTCGAGCTTATGACATTGACTCACGTCCTAGCCACCAAGCTGACTGAAGTGAGAAAGAACAAAACCCGCCCGTGCTGAGACCTGATGGGAAGACCCAACTGACGGTGGAATACCGTAATGATGGGGGAGCCATGGTCCTTTTGTGTTGTGGAAAGCGAACAATCGAACAATTCATAGACAAAACAAAAAAATAAATTAGACACCAGATGGTATGGGGAGCTATGGTCCTTTTGTATTGTTCAATCAAACAATCAATAGACAAAATAAAATAAATAAATAAATATATCAAAAAAATGACGAATCCATTGTAAATAAATAGAGGCGAATTCATTGTAAATAAGGCGATACAACCGAGATTACACACATTTGAGTCACTCAAATACTTTTTATGTCTCTCAAACTTCGATTACACCCAATAACACATGCAATGCTTAACCCCAAAAATTCTGTGAAATAAGTTTAGTGAATGAAATTCATGAACAAGTGCTTAATCCCAAAATTTTTTTGTTAAATAATCTCTCAATCACACTAAACTTATTGAATGAAAATACAGTCAACAAAGCCCACAAACTTGACTTTCCTTTTTTCTATCTTCTTTCTTCACCGAGTCGAACTCGTAAAAGGAAATAAATTACGTTATTGATCACAACACCAATATGGATGAAGTTTCCGCATCATGGAAGATTCAATCTTGAAGTTTGATTTACCAAGTTAATACGCAAATAAATTGGGATTGTGTTCGTTCAATAGGCTTAAACTTGATATATATTTTAACACTATGAGGGTTCATACAGTCCTAATCTTGACTCAGCATAATGAGAGCATTACCAATCAGCAGATTGCGAAGGATTTAAAAGAACATGTGATCAAGCCCGTCATTCCACCTCAGTCTCTTGACAACAAGACGATTTTCTCCTTCAACCCCTCGGGGCGTTTTGTGATCGGTGGGCCCCATGGTGATGCAGGCCTCACTGGGAGGAAGATACTTATCGACACTTACGGTGGCTGCGGTGCTCATGGCGGTGGTGCTTTTTCGGGCAAGGACCCGACCAAGGTTGACCGTAGTGGTGCCCACATTGTTAGGCGAGCTGCGAAGAGTGTGGTGGCTTCTGGGCTTGCTCGACGCTGCATTGTGCAGGTTTCTTGTGCCATCCGTGTTCCTGATCCGTTATCTGTGTTTGTAGACACTTACAAAACTGGAAAGATTCGAGACAAAGATATTCTGGCATTGATCAAGGAGAACTTCGATTTCAGGCCAGGAATGATCTCTATCGATCTTGATCTGACGAGAGGAGTTAATTTCAGGTATCAGAAAACAGCGGATACGGGCATTTTGGACGTGACGACCCAGATTTCACCTGGGAGACAGTGAAGCTTCTCAAACCTCGCAAAGCATAGAGTTTTGCCATTACCTGGTCACACTGTTATTCCTGATTTCTGCTTTCTCATGGATTTTGTGTTTGTGTTCTATTCTTGGTACTAATGGAAGACAAAAGAGAAAGAATCTTGAATTGAAGTCGGTAGAGGAGTTGAGATTATTCATAAAACGAAGCTGTCAGACGACATCATTCTTTCATTTGTTTATGTCACGGTGTTCTTTTTTTTCCCCCTTGATTAATAATAATATGCAGATCACTTTGGATTTGTATACCAGGTCGAATTTCACATATTAACTTTTGCTTATCTATTTGAGTATGATGCATGCCCTGTCCAATCTCTCGACTATTTCTCTGTAAATAGGTGAGGCATGTAAAGCGCCATACTCAGAATCATTTTTGCAAGTTATGCACGGCTAACTGGTTAGTGTTACGCACTTGGAGAAGTTTGTATCGATTTAACAAAATTTGAAATGCAATCGGCAAGTGAATAGTTGATAAATCCGTAGTGTTTGATGAACTTGAACGAATGAAACTCTTTTATTCTTCACCTTTCGTCTCCATTTTACTTGGACTCATCTTGTATCATGTATTCTGGATATGAACAAGATTCAAATGTTGGGATACTGGGGGCACTCTCTTCTCATTAATTATTAGTCTCGCTATCTGCACCAGCCAGGGTGACTTTGCCCGCCATCCAGCTCTTTAGCATTTGTAGAGCAGCTTTCGGCTGATCCATTGGAACCATGTGCCCAGCATTATGAACCTGCATTTTGTCACACAGCCAGAATTGCACTTAAAATTTGTCTCTCTCATCTTTAAACTATGTTGTGCATGCTTGCTCGCACATTGCAATTCTGTGTGTGCGCTTCTGTTTGAGAGAGAGAGAAAGAGAGAGAGACCTTCAAGAAAGTAAGTGGTCCATGGCTTTTCATCAGTCCTGCCTCGGCACCAGCAACGACAAATGGAACAGTTGGAGATGTCCCAAACTGCTTTTGACCAGACCACCGCATGGCATTAACCCACCTGGAGTTTCCTGCTCAAATTAACATCAGGAAAGACATGTCATTCGCCAGGTAATGTTCCGTTTGATTCTGTCTAGCGTCTACCAACTTGAAAGATCGGGGTTTACCAAGCCAATTGCAGATGAGATCATATTCACCGGCATAAATGAGCACCTTCAGCCCGTCCTCAAGAAGTGCGGGGATACCCACTGCGAGATTCTTCATCCGATCCTGGCTCATCGCATTGGACACAGTGCTGCTGCACGACACAAACTCTATATCCCCGACCCCTAAAGCATCTCTCACATTCTTTTGGTTCAGGAGTGTCTCCACGTTCGAGAGGTCGTAGCACAGGGGCCCCTCACAGCTCTTTCGTATATCATAGTACTGCAGGCCAATCATCAACATGTCAAATTCACGTAATCAAACGTAAATTTTAGAAAGCTTCTATCTGGGGAAAGATAGATACATTTATGTTCCCTGCAATGTTCAGGATCTTATTGAAAATACTGTTGCAATCGGTCGATGCTAACTCACAGGCATCTCCGCCCTTGGTAGCTGCACGTGATTTGCAAAGATTAAAAGTTAAGTCTTCACCTTCAGAAATAAAAAAGAGAGCTTCTAGAATGTTTTAATGAAGCATAAACAGAGATATAGGGCCAAAAAAGATACCACACTGTTTAATCCCCTGTTTGCATTCTGGGAGCATTGTGTTTATGTCGTCATGATCGGACTCTGTGATTAACTTCATGTTTAGAGCATAATCTGTGTATGATTCAAATTGGATCTCAGGATTGGTTAGGCCATTGCCAATTGCAAACCCCTGTTTGAGATTCAGAAGTTAACTATGTCAAAAGAAAAAAAAAAGTTAATATGTCATAGCAAAAAAAAGATTACCATACAAACATGAAGTACCTTTAAGTTTAAGTGAATTCCTTCCTTTTCCTTGTTCCCTTGCTGAACACGAGCAGCAAAAGCAGGAATGTAGTGCCCAGCGTATGATTCTCCGGTTATGTAAAAATCGTTCTTGACAAGTTGAGGATGCGCTGCAAAGAACGCCTGAACATTGCAGTGAGAGGTTAGTCTATCACATGCTTGAATTCTTAACTTGAAAAGTATCCAATCCAAAATTGGATTGTCCGTAAAAACAAAAGTAGTCAATCTAGTACTCAGATATGATCAATGAGCTCATGTACACCTGCAAGAAGTCGTATAAGTCATTGCTGACACCTTGCTCATCATGTCGAATGTCACGCTCGTCAGTGGAGTAACTGAAACCAGTTCCAGTAGGCTGATCGACGAAGATGAGATTCGATGCCTGTGGGGGAAAAAAAGATTAACAAAAACATGAAATGTAACATACTTCAAACTAGAAATAGTTTATTCATCAATAACATATGTTTTTCTGGTGTCTGATTTTCCGTTTTAATTTAATTAGATACGTATTGTTTATTCATTCAATAATTAATTTTATTGACCATGATCGCAATTCCGTTTCTTGTTTGTTAGCAAGCTATTGAAGGCGAAAGCAACAGAAGAAGTTGGCAACTGCTTTTCAAGAAAGAATACTAAAACGAACTAGGCCAACATCATATGCGATAATGTCAAGGAAAAACACAACAGAAAAGAGTAGGAGGGCAATGCTTACATCGCAAAATTCAAAAATAATAATAATAATAATAATAATAATAATAATAATAAATAATAATAATAATAATAATAATAATACAGCAAAGAGAAAAATACAAAGAATGACGCAACGTTCTCGGGAGTATTAAATTATGATTAATAATGCTATGATCATTACAAAATTGTCACTCGCTCACCTGGTCCCAACCATAATCATTCCACACAAGAGACAAGTTGTTGGCAATATGGAAAGGGCCATTCTCATAGAACAGTGCCAATGAACTGCTACATCCAGGCCCTCCGGTTAACCAAATGACCACCGGGTCATTTGCGCTGTTCCGTGATTCAAAGAAGAAGTAGAACATCCTGAAAAATTGGACAAAAGACAGGACAAAGAGTCGTGATCAGAACTTGATGAATTATAACGAGCTGAATCTTGGTTTGGCTCCCGCAAATCGAAGAAACGAATTTAAGAAAGAATATTTCCTAGCAGGTTTTACTGACCGAATTTGAACTTCTCGTTTTATCATGTTTCATTGATAACCCCATTAATTTTCCTATCATCTGGCCTAACAAAATTAAGTATAACAGGTGAATCTAAACATTTCTAGAACACATTAATTAAGTACTAGTTATTAATCGTATTCTCTGTCAATTAAAAGAGAGAGAGAGAGAGAGATGGGCTATCGAAGTTAATTCCAAGGCTATCAACAACTGGCTATCGAAGTTGATTCCAAGGCCTCACCTTGCAGCATGGGAGTGCGGAAGCGGGTAATACCCGGCATGGTGACCGAGGTCCTGAATGGACGACCCGGAATCACCGAGAACTGGGAGCTCAAAGCGCCTCTCAACGATCTTCCCATCAGAAGCCAAAAAGAAGAATCTTTGTCTCTAGTTCTAATATTGACAGCTTCTTTGGGGTGCAAGTTGAGCCCTTTAATGAGCATCTCTGCTTGTGCCGTTGGCGATAAGTTGGCGGTTAAAGATGATGTCTTTGATGGTGATGCGGTAGAAAATAGGAGGAGGAGACAGAAGAGAAAGCAGTATGGTGAGAGAAAAGTCGATGCCATTGTTAAGACTTTTGAGAGAGACTTTGAAGTTTGAGAACGATGATGACAAATCGTGGGCTATTTCAGTGTTTGATTTAAAGGACGTGTTTGATGAGGCTCCCAGAAATGCATACAGAGAGAGAGAGAGTTGTCTGATTTTTGTTAATGTATCATTCCTTTTTTGGAAGAGAGAAATAGTGTCCACATTTATTGCCTGAGATACATTCCCAAATTTGCCGCATGTCCTTTTATTGTGTAGGTTTTGGTTGCCAATTAATCATCAATGGCAGATTGTTTTAAAAAAGGCACTTAGCTTAGCAATACTCCCTAGATTTCCTTCTTTTTGTTGCTTATGGAATGAATCTGGACAGAGTGGTGATTATGTCTTTACAAATGAATTTTATTTGTACGAATAAAAAATTCGTAAAATAGACCATGAAGGCAAGGGTTTGGTTTTTGCAGCTTATAAAGTTGTTGATGTGGGAGAATCAAATTACACGGAAGGCAATCGACTCATAAGCTCAACTCAAACCTCACTCAATTAACCAAGCCTGATGTTTATACAAGTAAAGGGAGATTTCAACGACAACCATGATCCGGTGAATTCAATGAAGAGCAAGAGAAATAGAGTTCCTAGAAATTGAAATATAATGGCTCATTCAATTGAGTCAGAAACTGACCCAAAAAAAGAAAATTAGTCAGAAGGATTTGTTTCCTATTTGAATAGGTTTTCTTATTTGACCAAATTTCTTAATATAATGTTTCCTAATTGAACGTCTACTAATTTAATATTTCCTAATTTAATATTTCCAAGTTTATTATTTCCTAATTTAATGTTTCCAAGTTTAATATTTCCTAATTTAATGTTTGTTTAATATTTCAAAATGTTTGTACAATTAAATGTCTTAGTCTATCTATAAACAGGAAGTGCATTCTTAGATGTAAGACTGCGTATTTTGAGTTGTAGTTCGTAATGCAATCCAATGGTGGTGTTGATACCTAAATTTTGACAACCCATTTAGTTATTTATCGCATTAAAAATATTATGAATTAATTTTTAACCTCTAAGCAAAAATATAGAATTAAATTGCATAACATATAGTTTTAGAAGCATTGTTTTTATTATTGGATCGGCAATGGATGTGTTAGACATGATGGTTTAGAGCTTTAATTTGATAAGTTGATTAAAGCGCGAATAAAAGAATTGGCCAAGTCATATCCTCGAGAAAATATTACGAGCTCATCTTTGCAAAATTTGAAATTTGAGAAAAATCCTATTGCAATTTGGAATTTTAGGTATTATGTGATAAAATCGATAAAGAATATTCAATTTTGCAAAGGAAATCTATAAGAGATGAGGAAATTAATAGGATTTTGCGAGGTAGTAGGCGATCTTTGTGCATATTGAAAATGGAGATAAAATATTCCACGAATATTACATTCTTGGCCTATAAAAGGAGCCGTGTACGGAGAGAGACGGGGCCCTTTTTCTCGATTTCTAGGTCAAAAAAATTGAACACAAAAAAGGAGAAAACTTTTTTCTTTCGTTGGGGGAGGACCCACAATTCCATATACGGCCACAGCACAGCACACACAAAAAAATCGGAGGCCGGCAATTCAGAATTTCGGAGTGCACAGAATACTAGAGAGATACACGTGAGGAAAGAGACTTTTCTTTGTCTCTTTTTCAATAGTCAACAAAGAGAGGGCGTATCATGAGAGTACGTCGGTTCATGAGGGAAGAGAGGAGGAGGAAGCTAGGTCAAAGGTCAACAAAAGAAATTGGACTCCTTCTTGGGCAAGTCGGGTCCTTTGCCTAAATTCTGGACACTTTCCGTGGCTTCCCCGACGCCCCCCGTCCGTAGTTCGACGCAGCAAGCATCTCGGGTACCTTGAAAAAGGGAGCCCAACGACGTCCAGCGACTCACGCCGCTACTTAGCCACGTGTCCGACAACGCCGACCACGACCGAGCCATTGTCCCGAGCTGCTGTCCATGACGTCTCTTGCTCTTCACTTGCTAAACTGCCAAGCCCAGCCCCAATCCTAACGACGAGTTGTGGTGCTGATCATCGGTACCGCTCGAAGAATCCATTCCCTGCCACGAGTCCAGCGACCGGAGACGACGCAGCAGCCCTCTATCTCAAGCCGTTGCTGTTGCATCGTGACCCCGGACCAACGGTGTTCGCAATCCTTCCTAGTGACAACAAAACTTCTCTTTGTTTTTGCAACTTTCCCACAAGCGGCTAAGACTTTCAGAGCATCCGAAAGTTGCCGCTGCCGCTGATCTTGGGACGCGGCATTCAATCGAATCGTCTCATCGTGCTAAGAAACATCAACCGTGAATCATCCACCACGAGCCCATCGCTGGTCCCATCATCTAACGAGTCCAAATTCGGGAACAATATTATGAAATAGGTAAAGATATTATCCAAATTTAATTTGGTAATTTCCTTACTTAATCCATTGATATTGCAATTAAATTCAAATCTTCGAATGATGCATCTTATCCAAAGTTTCCCGAAAAGCTATTAATCCCTAATTTCATAACATGCATACAATTGACAATCCGATTTCACGCTCGAAATCTGCACAGAAAAATCATCAATCTGATCTCAAAGCTCGAAATTCGATTCGCAATTTTGTTTAAAATTGATCAATCCAATCTCATGCGCATAATTCATCAATTTATGGATATCAATCTTATCTTACCTGATTTGATATAGCATTGTTTGAATCGATTTTGTTTTCATAAAAGAAAATCCAAAAAAAAATTAAGTTTAAAAATTTTGAGTTAGGATTTTAGGTTTCATGTGAGGTTATGATGCGTGCCCTGTCCAGTCTCTCAACTCTTTCTCTGTAACTAGATCTGGCATGTAAAGCGCCACACTCAGAATCATTTTTGCAAGTTATGCACGGCTAACTGATTAGTGTTACGCACTTGGAGAAGTTCGTATCAATTTGACGAAATTTGAAATGCAATGCGCAAGGGAATAGTTGATAAATCTGTAGTGTTGGATGAACTTGAACAAATGAAACTCTTTTATTCTTCGCCTTTCGTTCCCATTTTACTTGGACTCATCTTGTATCTTGTATTCTGGATATGAACAAGATTCAAATGTTGGGATACTGGGGGCACTCTCTTTTCATTAATTATTAATCTCGCTATCTGCACCAGCCAGGGTGACTTTGCCCGCCATCCAGCTCTTTAGCATTTGTAGAGCAGCTTTCGGCTGATCCATCGGAACCATGTGCCCAGCATTATGAACCTGCATTTCGTGACACAGCCAGAATTGCACTTATAATTTGTCTCTCTCATCTTTAAACTATGCTGTGCATGCATGCTCGCGCATTGCAATTCTGTGTGTGCGCTTCTGTGAGAGAGAGAGACCTTCAAGAAAGTAAGGGATCCATGGCTTTTCATCAGTCCTGCCTCGGCACCAGCAACGACAAGTGGAACAGTAGGAGATGCCCCAAACTGCTTTTGACCAGACCACTCCATGGCATTAACCCACCTGGAGTTTCCTGCTTAAATTAACATCAGGAAAGACATGTCATTCGCCAGGTAATGTTCTGTTTGATTCTGTCTAGCGTCTACCAACTTGAAAGATCGGGGTTTACCAAGCCAATTGCAGATGAGATCATATTCACCGGCATAAATGAGCACCTTCAGCCCGTCCTCAAGAAGCGCGGGGATACCCACTGCGAGATTCTTCATCCAATCCTGGCTCATTGCGTTGGACACAGTGCTGCTGCACGACACAAACTCTATATCCCCGACCCCTAAAGCATCTCTCACCTTCTTTTGGTTCAGGAGTGTCTCCACGTTCGAGAGGTCGTAGCACAGGGGCCCCTCACATCTCTTTCGTATATCGTAGTACTGCAGGCCGATCATCAACATGTCAAATTCCGTAATCAAACGTAAATTTTAGAAAGCTTCTGTCAGGGGAAAAATGGATACATTTATGTTCCCTGTAATGTTCAAGATCTCTTTGAAAATACCGTAGCAATCGTTCAATGCTAAGTCACAGGCATCTCCGCCCTTGTTAGCTGCACATGATTTGCAAAGATTAAAAGTAAAGCCTCCACTTTCAGAAATAAAAAAAGAGAGCTTCCGGAATGTTTTAATGAAGCATAAACAGAGATTTAGGGCCAAAAAAGATACCACACTGTTTAGTCGCCCGTTTGCATTCTGGGAGCATTGTGTTTATGCTGTCGTGATCGGACTGCGTGATTAACCTCATGTTTAGAGCATAATCTGTGTATGCTTCATACTGAATCTCAGGATTGGTTAGGCCATTGCCAATTGCAAACCCCTGTTCGAGATTCAGAAGTTAACTTTGTCAAAAGAAAGAACAAGTTGATAATGCCATAGCAAAAAAAAAAAAAAAAAATTACCATACAAGCATGAAGTACCTTCAGGTTTATGTGAATTCCTTCCTTCGCCTTGTTTCCTTGTTGAACACGAGCAGCCAAAGCAGGAATGTAATGCCCAGCATATGATTCTCCGGTTATGTAAAAATCATTCTTGACGAATTGAGGATGCGCTGTAAAGAACGCCTGAAGATTGCAGTGAGAGGTTAGTTATCATATGCTTGAATTCTTAACTTGAAAAGTATCCAATCAAAAATTGGGTTGTCTGTAAAAACAAAAGTAGTTAATCTAGTACTCAGATTATGATCAATGAGCTCATGTACACCTGCAAGAAGTCATACAAGTCATTGCTAACACCCTGCTCATCATGCCGAATGTCGCGCTCGTCAGAAGAGTAACTGAAACCAGTTCCAATAGGTTGGTCAACGAAGATGAGATTCGACGCCTGTGAGGAAAAAAAAAACATTAACAAAAGCATGAAATGTAACATACTTCAAATTAGAAATAGTTTATTCATCAATAAAATATGTTTTTTCGTTGTCTGAATTTCCGTTTTAATTTAATAAGATATGTATTGTTTATTCATTCAATAATTAATTTTATTGAGCATGATCGCAATTATCATGCACAACCGTCAGTTTGCCCAATCAATGTTGAAGTCTTGTTTGATAGCAAAGCTATCGAAGGCGAAAGCAACAGAAGAAGTTGGCAACTGCTTTTCAAGAAAGAATACTGAAACGAACTAGGCCACCATCACATGCGATAATGTCAAGGAAAAAAACAACAGAAAAGAGTAGGAGGACGACGCTAACGTCGCATAATTCGAAAAAAAAAATAATAATAAAGCAAAGAGAAAAATCCAAAGAATGACGCAACGTTCTTGGAAGTATTAAATTATGATTAATAATGCTATGATCAGTACAACAAAATTGTTACTCACTCACCTGGTCCCAACCATAATCATTCCACACAAGAGACAAGTTGTTGGCAATATGGAAAGGGCCATTCTCATAGAACAGTGCCAATGAACTGCTACATCCAGGCCCTCCGGTTAACCAAATGACCACCGGGTCATTTGCGCTGTTCCGTGATTCAAAGAAGAAGTAGAACATCCTGAAAAATTGGACAAAAGACAGGACAAGGAGTCGTGACCACAGCTTGATGAACTATAACGAGCTGAATCTCAGTTTGGCTCCCGCAAATCGAAGAAACGGATTTGAGAAAGAATATTTCTTGGCGGGTTTTACTGACCGAATTCTGTCGAACTTCTCGTTTTATCATGTTTCATTGATAACCCCATTATTTTTCCTATCATCTAGGCCTAACAAAATTAGTATAACAGGTGAATCTAAACACTTCTGGAAACCATTAATTAAGCACTAGATATTAATCGTATTCTATGTCAATAAAAAGAAAAGAAAAAAATGGGCTATCGAAGTTAATTCCGAGGCTATCTAAACTGGCTACGAAAGTTGACTCCAGGGCCTCACCTTGCGGCATGGGAATGCGGAAGTGGGTAATACCCGGCATGGTGACCGAGGTCCTGAATGGACGACCCGGAATCGCCGAGAACTGCGAGCTCAAAGCGCCTCTCAACGATCTTCCTATCAGAAGCCAAAGAAGGAGTATCTTTGTCTCTAGTTTTGATGTTGACAGATTCTTTGGGATGCAAGTTGAGCCCTTTAATGAACATATCTGCTTGTGTCATTGGCGATAAGTCGGCAGTTAAAGACGATGTCTTTGATGGTGATGCAGTTGAAAAGTGGAGGAGGAGACAGAAGAGAAAGCAACATGGTGAGAGAAAAGTCGATGCCATCGTTAAGACTTTTGAGAGAGACTCTGAAGTTTTAGGATGAAGACGACAGATCGTGGGGTTTTTTCAGTGTTTGATGAAAAGGACGCGCTTGATGAGGCTCCCGGATAATGCATAGAAAGAGAGAGATTTGTCTGCTTTATATAGAGATATACCTGATTTTTGTTTTTGCTTTATTTTTATTTATTTTTTTTTTTTTTTGGAAGAGAGAAATGGTGTCTGCATTTCTCGTCTGAGATAGATTCGCAAATTTGTCCTAAGTCTTGCGTCAACTTGCATGCTTGTCCTGGTGTAAACATCAGTAAGCTAAAATTATCATCCTTGACCGCCACATTTTGCTGCATCAGTGGGCATGCTTGGGAATCTGGTCTCTGCTTGTTCGATGAGAACGGCGACTTCTCGTGCAGTGCAGTGTCGCCATTTGAAGAACTAACGGCGTTGACATTTTCATGCCTTTGAAAGCTCATTTTGGCTCCAATGAAAGATATAATGAATTAAATTTTATGTGGACGGCACTCCCGTTGCCTCTTCAACCGTCATTTTCATTTGAATTCCAATCCCGAATTTGGTGGTTGTGATTGGGATTGGGAAAATACTAAAAAAGTCATAGACCTATCGTATTGATACCAATTTAATCCAAAACATTTCAATTTGGCAAATTTACTCTTAAACCTTTTTATAATGATACAAATTCAGTCTATCTTGTCAATTTTAGTTGATTAGCACTAAAGTATACGTCAACCGTCCCGCTAAGGGTGCATTTAGTTCAGCATTCCCAATGAGCTTTTAACCTCCAAAGCCCCTTGAGAAAATGCTAGACCATTTAGCAATCATTTTACAGTAGCTTTTAAGTGAAAATCAACATTGGGAAGGCTGAAAGCCCAATTCTATAGCTTTGAATTTTCAACATTTGGCCAAATGCTGAAACTTTTTTTTTTCCAAAACTACCATAACTCATTCTTCAAATTTCTTATTTTGCTCTCGTTATTATTTTTTTAAATACCAAAATAATGCTAAAAAAAATCAAATTTATATAAATGCTAAAAAAAAAAATTAATATATTTTAGTCTTTTTTTTTAAAAAATATTTATATATTTGATTTTTTTTAGCATTATTGTCAAATTTATATTTAAAAAATTACATACATTTTTTTCAATTTTAAACAAATAAAAATTAAAAATTTCCAACGAAGGGTTTGGTCCTTTTTTTTTAAAAAAAAGAATTATATATATATGTATTTGATTTTTTAGCATTATTTTCAAATTTATATTTAAAAAGTTACATATATTATTTTTTCAATTTTAAACAAATAAAAAATAAAAAATTTCGACAAAGGGTTTGGTCTTTTTTTTAAAAAAATTATTTAAAAAAATTATATATATATATATATTTTTTATTTTCTTTAGCATTATTGTCAAAAATTTTATATTTAAAAAGTTGCATACATTTTTTTTTCAATTTTAAACAAATGAAATTAAAAAAAATAATATTAATCACCTAAATGGCTTTTCAAATATATTTTCTATCAAACGGCATTTCTCTCAAAATTATTTCTCAAAGTATAGTTTACCTAACAGTTTTTGCATTTGCTTAATGTCTTTTAGGCTAAACTACTTGAGCTTTCAAAATGTTGAACCAAATGCACCTTAATACTAATGTTACAATTTTTAATAATTTTTTTATTCTTTTGAATTTTTTATTAACTTTTTCTTTTTTCTTTAACCTTTTCTTTTTTACTTTTCTTCCTCCTTGGATTCCTTGCAATGGCTAGCAAGGCTCGCTAGAGGCTCACCTAGGCCGCCAAGCCCTCATCAACCACTAAGAGAGGGCCACCAAGCCCTCGCCAGCTATTAATAAGGGTCACAACCCCCGTGCAAGGCCACTCCCTTTACGGCTTTGACTAGATATGGTGAGGTCAACCTCGCCGTGGCCTCACCATAAGCAATGGTAGCCTTGTTCGTAGTTGGGGGAGGGCTTTGCGACCCTCACCTAATGGGTGGCGAGCCTGGTTGAAGGCCACCGGAGGCTTGCCAACCACTGCTAGAGAAGAAGACCAATAGGAAGAAGAGGAAAAATAAAAAGAAGAAGAAGAAGAATAAGAAAATGAAAAAATTATTTAAAAATTGCCATGTTAGCATTCATCAATCGATTGACACCCATGTCAGTACTAGCCCGCCAAATGTAGTTGGATGGATTGAATAAGTATCAATGTAAAAAGTTTAGAACTAAATTGATTCAATTAAAAAATCTATAATTGAATTAGTACCAATGATACAGATTTAAAACTTTTTTTGTACTTTTTTCGATTGGGACTCAAATGAGTCTTGTGGAGAGAGCATGGCTGTAGCATGGCTGCGACACGACGCCTTTGGCCACATGGGTGTTGATTGAGGACTCTCTTGTGTAAGCTAGCTAATTGTGTCCATTCAATTAAGTGTGACCATAGATTTTTGGCTCGCTCTCTCCATTGAAAAGGAAATGCAACCACTATTTAGAGTCCGTTTGGTAACGCTTCTATTTCAATAAATAATTTCTTTTCAAAAATAGTATTTTTCTATTTTTATTATTCGGAACAATTTTTGAATGAAATAAGATGTTTTGTAATAGCACAAAATTTCCATTCTTGAAATAGATAAATAAAAAAGAATATGAATGTGTTTAGTATGATCCATAAATTCTTTTGTAACGTAAAATTTCTTCGCTCCATGGCATCATCTCTTGCAAAATATAGAGAAAATTATGAACTGATGAAAAGCACCTCCGGCTTGGGCCTGCGGAGAGAATGACTTCGCTCTAACTTTTTTTCTCGCAACGCGGGCGCACTTTTGCTGGTACATTTACGTTTGGCATAACTGCAGTTCAGTTCAAAATCAAAAGAGAAGCTTCGGATTTTAATGTGGGCCAGCCCAAGGCCTGTAGAAGGAGCGAACGAAAATAGTCTCTTGTTTTAATAAATAAACTTGATAGGGACAACCAACCAAAACCGACCTTAGCTCAGTTGGTAGAGCGGAGGACTGTAGTGGGGACCATCCAACAGCATATCCTTAGGTCGCTGGTTCGAATCCGGCAGGTCGGATATTTTTCTCTCTTTTTTTTTTCCTGTACTGTTTTGCAATGCTGCTAACATCGTCACAAGTCGACATGGCTCCAATATTATTTTCATCGGCCACAAATATGTTAATATTGCTAACATTGTCACAAGTTGACATGGCTTATTTTCATCGGCCATAAAAATGTTAATGCCGCTAACATAGTTACAAGTCAACATGGCTCCAAAATTATTTTCATTGGCCACGAAAACGTTAAGATATAAATTTGTAGTCAATAATGAATTTTTTTATTAACTAATTATTTCAAATAAAAAAATTCAATAAAATGTTTTCTAAATAATTCATTTCCTACCGATTAAATTGAGCTTCGACTATAATTCGTGTACATATATCATGCAAAAGCTATGGAGCTTTTCATGTGGGCCACTTCCTAATAAAGAGTAATGCATTTTAAACACTTTACGGAGATTCAGACAAAACCATATGGTATCTCAAATTCACGTAAGGTTTAAAAATAGAAGCCCAAGTCAATTCAAGTGGCTACATGAAAAGTCAAAACACCCCTCTCGGTCCCAATTGAAACCGATCTATCCCCAACACATATAATAAACCCCATTGTTCAAATTAACAACGGGTTATTAAAACCGCAGTCTGGAACTCATACTCCTTTGGACAAGCCATGCCCCAAACAAATCCGGGGTTGTGAATTCCTCTAATTAACAAGGTGATTAGAGAAAGATATTAAATAAGGGCAAATACTATTATAAAAATCTCAAATTATATATAGCACAAAGTACCTTAAACTTTTTTTGTGTAAAAAAAATCCGAAATTTGTCAACTACGATATAAATGCTCCAATCTTTTTTTTTTTTTAGTCTCGAAAAAAAACATATATATATATATATATATATATGTTATCTATTTTAGTTTCTTCCGGAGTATATTCATCACACTGATATAAGTTACAGAGAAAAATTTAAGGTATTTATATCAAAGCGAGTGAGTTAGGGTCTTAGATGGTACAAAAAAAAGTTTGGAATATTTTATATAATAGGACATAATATAAAAAATTTTCATGATATCAATTATTAACGGGATAAAGAATTACCTTAAATTATTTAAATAACGAAGTAGGCTCATCTACATTGGTAGAGTGAAATGAAAGAGAAGATAAAATTATTATGCTATATAATTGATTTGCTTTATAATATCTAATTTCTTCAAAATTGCTTCGAATCCGCTCCGGGAGCTGCTTTACCTATGCTTGATTATGAGGCTACTTCTATAAACAGGGATGAGACTTCCTTTCCTGTAGCTCGTAATAAGTTGAAAACTCCCTTGGCCGTAAAAGGAATATCAATTATTAACGATAGATTTTGGTTAATACCGGATGTCAGACCGTCACGGGGAATTGGTGGGTCGGGGTGTGGGGGAAATTCAGTACGCGTAACCACATTCTCACACCATCCTCATTTTAAGCTCTGACTCACAATGCTGCGGGGGGGGGGGAATTTTTTTTTTTTTGATCAGTTCTATTCTATTCCTACTCTATTCCTACTCTACACTCACTCGCAGATTTGTGCCATGCTTCTTACAAGGCGTGGAAATTGCAATCCACCCTCGAAATTAACAGGTCCCTACCGGGAGGAGAGAATTCGGTACGCGTAACCACGCCCTCACACCATCCTCATTTTAAGCTCTGACAATGCTGCGACCTGTCACCTTCCTTCTGTCTTTTCTTCCTTTATTTATTTATTTTTTAAAACTTGCTTTTCTCCAATTTTCTGTACGGCATGATAGAGGAAGGAAGAAAGATTTGAAGAAAACGAAGCTCCCCTTTCAACTCCCCCTGCCTTTTCAGAATGCCCCCTGACCCTGACCTTCTCTCCCTCTCTTCCGTTGCTTTCTCCTCCGCCGGCGAGCTTGTTAGGCTGGACCGCCAGCCGGGCCGAGCCCTCGAGCGCGCGGCTGCCTAAGTAGAGCTCCCCGAGGTTTGAGAGGAAGGGAGACGGAGTCGGGGATCGGACCGGAGGAGCGACTTGCGGGACGGGCCGAGTCGGTTCGGCCTTCTCAGGTTGGAGAGAGAGAGGGGGATGGGGGATGGGGGATGGGTTTCGGTTAAGTAGTTGCCTGAGAGGTGAAGTCCCGGGAGATAGAGGCGAGTGGGGGGCCCGAGCGGCCGGCCCTGGTCGAGGCCGAGTTCGGCGAGCCGGCTCGCGCACGAGTCGTCTGTGGTCGTTGCGGCGGGAGCGGCAGGTGAACTTGCTTGTCACTGGAGAGAGGCGTCGCAGAGGAGAGAGACGGAGAAGAGAGCAACGGAGGAGAGACAAGTTGGGGATGTATATAGAAGAATGAAGGTTAAATGAGAAAAGGGAATTCTGATGAATCATCACTGGTATGCAAAAAAAGGGAAACTTTTGCTGAATTTTTTGCTAGAATAGGGAGCTTTTTGGGTTCCGAGGGGAAAAATGTCGACCTTGCAAGGAGGAGGGGCGACATGGACCCTGCTAGGCTTTCGGTGTCGGAGCCGGTGGCAACCTCAGAGAGTTCAGGTTTGGCGGTGAGGTCTCGCCATCTACGCTGGTGAAGGAGATGGTGCCGATTCTGGCTAATGAAGTCCAAAGCAGCAACGGTAGAATGGCTTATATCTGTGTGTGGTTTAACTTTAATATCTTTTGACTTCGCACCTTATTCAGCGTATCTGCGTTTTTTACTTCGCACCTTATTCAGCGTATCTGCCTTTCTAGCTTGACAGATTTTCTATTATGTGAATTAGCTACCCTGTTCCTGGATTTTTTTGTTCTTTCTTTTGTTTCCAACTTTGCGCTTGCTCTGTCACTTATTAGTACTGTGAGCTCATGCGGCTTTATGTCCGAGCCGCAGTGCCCATGGGTCTCTCTACTTGTGGCGAAGTTGGGGGTGTCTATGGAAGAATGAAGGTTAAGTGAGAAAAAGGATTTCTGATGAATCTTCTCGAAAATACTGGTAGACAAAAAAGGGAAACTTTTGTTGAATTTTTTGCTAGAAAAGGAGATCTTTTTTGGGTTCCGGGGGGGAAAATGTCGACCTTGCAAGAGGAGGGGCGACCTGGACCTGCTAGGCTGCCGGTGTCGGAGCCAATGGCAACCTCGGAAAGTCCAGGTTCTGCGGTGAGGTCTTGCCATCTTCGCTGGTGAAGGAGATGGTGCCGATTTAGTATCTTTTGACTTTGCATTTCATTCAGCATATCTGCGTTTCTAGCTTGGCAGATTTTCTATTATGTGAATTAGCTCCCTGGATTTATTTATTTTTTCCTTTTGTTTCCAACTTTGTGCTTGCTTTGTCACTTTTAGTAACGTGAGCTCATGCAGCTTTCTGTCCATGCCACAGTGCCCGTGGGTCTCTCTAGAACAAGAGAGAGAAAATTGTTCCTTAGAACTAGAAATAATTTTTTTCTACTTCTTGTTTTTGTTCCCGGGAACAAAAAAATCAATTTTTTTTTATTTCTTGTTTCTGTTTCCAGAAACAAAGGGTGCGAATGGTAACGTTTTTGTTTTTTTTTTTTTTGTTCCAGGGAACGAAACAAAAAAAAGTGTTTCGTTCCGGGGAACAATTTTTGAACAAAAGAACGTGTTTGGTAATGTTTGTTCCGGAATAAAAAATGAATAAAACACGTTTGGTAAATTTTATTCTTTTTTTGTTTCTTTTAATTTTTTAAACATTTTTATTTTCTTTTTCATTTTTTCCTTTCTTTTTTATTTTTTCTTTTTTCGGCCGGTCACCGGCCTCCGGCGACCGGCCGATGGGGCCGGCAGCCTCGCCCAGCCACGACGAGGCTCGCCGGGGGCCGGCGACGCTCGGCCTCGTCGGATCTGGCGAGGCCGAGCTCGCCCAGCCAAGGCGAGGCTCGGCCTCGACAGCGTCGCCGGCCCTTGACGGCCGATCGCCGGCCATGGCCGAGGCCGGCAACCGGTGAAAGAAAAAAGAAGAAAAAAAGAAGAAGAGAAGAAGAAGAGAGAGAAGATAAACGTTTATTCATTTTTGTTTCTGGAACAAGAAACAAAAATTTGTTGTTTCTTTTTTTTGTTCTTATTTTGTTCCCGGAACAAAAAAATTGTTCAGAAACAGAAATAAAGAATGTTTCCATGCAGGCCCAAAAACTCTATTTTTTTATTCTCAGGAACAAAAGTTTTATCAAACGCATTTTTGTTCTTTTTTTTTTTTCGAACAAAAGAACAGAAATTTTTGTTCCAAGGAACAGAAACAAAATTTGCTAAACAAACCTTTAGTTGTCAACAATGTGGATAGACTAACTGATATGAGATGCTAAGTTTGTAAAGGTCGACGATGTTCATGATCTATCTGATTACAGAATGTGTGTTTGGTATAGTCATGATTCTTTTGTTGCTACTCTAACGGTTAGAAATACAGCTTGAAGATATATTGTAGTCAATCAAAGAAAGATGACTCATTTCCTCTCGACGGTTAGGGAAATGTTGTCTTTATTATAGTGGACTGTTGAAATGGTTTCGTGTGTAATGGGGAACTAAAAACTTGAATAGTGCCTGTTTAATCTTCTTTCAGTGTGAAGAGCTAAAGATAATTTTGGCATCCTACTGACTATTTGCACCACACATAACTTCAACTTTCCTTTTGTAATGTGATCATTGTGCAGATAATTCAGATTCCTCTTACTTTCCAAGTATGTCTAGTTATTTCTAGTTAGTCTAACACACGTAAGATGTTAAGTTTGTACATGTTGAAGATATCTTTGTTTTTTCTACTAGAGTTAGTGGTTTTTAGCTATTGCTCTGAATTTTGACTTTAGCAAGGGTTTCAATATTTAGGATTTGACTTTTATTGAATTATTCACTACGTCGTCTGGTGAATAGTGTTTATATTGATCACCTCAAAACATATGAATATATTCATATGAAACTCTAAAGCACAGAGGAGCACCCAAGAGATGATTGGTGACTGTTAGCCCAATGTCAAGCAGGAGCTGTCATAAATTTATGTATGCGGTCTCATATCAGTAATATGGTATTTACAGAAGATCTACGCATCAATATGCAAAGGATATTTTAAGGCTTGTGGCCGCGTGTGCATGCATTCTCGCTTAAATCTTTTAGCTTTGACATGTTGGTTGCTTTATTTTAACAATTTCGACTTTTGCTTAATTGCAAGTACCCAACAGTCCATGCGGTTCATATCGATGAAGTCAAAAAACCTAACCTGGACAGGACTAAATTGATCATCCGGAAGGCTTACTATTCAACTCTAGTGAAAGCTGTTTTGCCAAGTTTCATTAACTCGACAGAGCCAGTTCCAGGTGAAGTGACTTAAGTGAGAAGAAGACAAACTACAAGCATAATCTTGAGATTACTCGACTTATATTAGTTTCATGTTATTTTTAGAAATTAAGATCTGCGTTTGATAACATTTCTGTTCAAAAATTGTTCCCGGGAACAAAAATAGAAAAAAACTATTTTTGTTCTAGGGAATAATTTTTTAATAGAAGAACACGTTTGGTAACTGCATAAAAAATTATACAAGTTCATCAAACGTGTTTCTGTTCTTTTTATTATAGGAATAGAAATTTTGTACAGTTACCAAACGTATTCTTCCGTTCAAAAATTGTTCGGAACAATTTTTAAACAGAAACCTTAGCAAAGGTAGCCTAGTTTTAAAAAATAGCATGGAACTAAATGGAAGCCAGAGTAATCTCAAGATGAGCCTACAGTTTGTCTTCTTCTCGCTTAAGTCAAGAGCAAACTTCATCTGGAACTGATTCATTCGAGTTAATGGAACTCGGCAAAGCAGCCTTCACTAGAGTTGAATAGTAAGTCTTTCGGATGATCAATTTAGTCTTGTCCAGGCTAGGTTCTTTGACCTCATCAATATGAACCACATGGACTGTCGGGTACCTGCAATTGGGCAAAAGTCGAAATTATTAAAATAAGGCAATCAACATGTCAAAGCTTTGCATATTGATGCGCAGATCTTTTATAAATACTATATTGCTGACATGAGACCGCATATCAGCTCCTGACATAAAAATCTCTGGATGACAAATAGGAAATTAGCTCTGACTTTTTGTTAGCCACAAGAAACAATGACAAACAGGATATCAGAACCCTATTTCCATTTTTTTTTTTATGGTTAACAAAAGATAAGGGTTGATTTCTTTTGTTATCAAGCCATATTTGTTCTTGACTTTTATAGCCATTTTGGTTACATTTATTGCACCCATGCACATGACAATGTAGAACATATGCTTTGCATTGTTGTTTCCCAATCAGTGGGTAGGGAAATGCTTTTAGTCAGTGAGTTACTCTCTTGCCCTTATTCTTTTGGAATATATATCCAATTGACGAATTTTTTGTTGTTGTGGTAAATGCATGAATGCTTGTCACTAATGAACGTGGTGATTTTGTTCACTTGCTTATCTTTACCCAAATTGTACATACTTGCAAAGTGCCAATTAGACATTGCAATATCATCCAAGAATTGTTGCCTACCTCACACCATCATGCTTTTTGAGAAATTCTTGTAGCAAATTCCACATTTTCAGTGCTTCTTCCATGTAGTCATCCTAAGAAAAAAGGAAGATATGAAGTGAACTCAAGGAATGGGCAAATTTTCCTATTTCTTTCCCCATACCTAGTTCATATCAATCGCTTGCAACCCTTAGAAAATATAATGGCATGATTCTGATTTTCAGGTTTTCCTTTATTCAAAAATAGTGGGTCCTACAAGCTTTATCCTATACATAACTTGCCCCGAACATTAATGTCGAGCATTTTTTTTCCTCTTTTAGCGAACAATTTAAGCAACATAAAGGTTTAGGACAACACAAAATGGCAACGTATTGTTAATCATCTAGAAGCAACCATCACTGACGACTGTTGTTTCTAGAAGCAAGCATAGGACGCCCACAATAGGAAGAATATAACTACATTAAAGCCTTTTAGCCAATGCAGGCTTGGGATCCTTTTAATGTAGCCTAGCTCACAATCAGTAGACCCACAAGAATGGGTATGAATCCCTGGTTATATTCCTCCCTCCTAACATTTTTGCCCTAGCTAACTACATTCTCATTTTCTTTTCATTTCTTTGTTGCCTCTTTCTCATTTTCCTTCCTTTGTTCATTTCAAAAACCTTCAGATGCAAGAATTATACGTTACTTAGACTCAAGTTCTACAGTGTAAGGACTTGTTATTTGTTTTTGTCATATATTGAATGTGAAGCTTGTTTCCTTGTCCTACTTTCTTTTCATAAGGCTCTAAGGCCCTTTATTCAATACAAGAAGCACTTTCACCTCTATCAGGACAAAATGACACCTAAAAATAAACAAAATAGAAGATTGGTTCAAGTTGGGACACTATCTAAACCAAAATCATCTCTCTCAAAACTTTACCTAGAAAGTCTAATACATCAGTAGCTGAGTTTACCTTGGTCCTTCCCATTACATTAGTGTAAAGTTTCGCTAGTTGAACTTCTATGAGATACTAACCATTCTCTGGTGTAGGAAGTTCTTCATGGAAAGCATTGCAGATTATGAGGCCCTGTTTGTTTAATTATGTTTCTGTTCCCCGAAACAAAAATTTCTATTCTTTTGTTCCGGGAAACAAAAAAAGAGCAGAAACGCATTTGTTTACACTTTTGTTCCCGGGAACAAAAAAAATAGAGCTCGCTCAGATTTGGCGAGGCTGGGTTCTGAGATAAAAGCATGAATGCTTGTCATTATTACACTTTTAATTTTGTTATTATTGAGATAAAAGCATGAATGCTTGTCATTATTACATAGATGTGGTGATTTTGTCGGTTGGTCTGATTTTTCAATCTTGAAATTGCTTGTGGTATAGCACTTGCATTTTGCGTCATGTTTAAGCTTTTTTTATTATTCCGAATTTACATCTGATGACTTCACTTGCTTATCTTTACCCAAGATTGCACAAGCTTACAAATTGCCAATTTTAATATCTTTCTCTATTGTTGAATAGCACCCAAGACAATACTTTTAACTGTGGTAGGAGTGTGATATCATTCTTAAGGTACAAGCAAAGTAAGATTTGTCAGAACCTTCTCATCTCAACTCATAGCATCTTGGTCTATTATTGCCATCATCATGCTCATTTGTTCTGCTGAAGATTCCAACTACTGTTATTTACATCTATTATTTTGAGCCAAACCATTTGTGCTGAAACGGGCGAAGTGTGGAGGTTAGACAGGTTGAGTTTACCTCTTAAAGTTAAGGACAAAGTTTATTCTGGAATTTAAGCATCTCTGGAACTTCTTGTCAACACCAGCGGTGGGAAGTCAATTGAAATCAGGATACTTCTGTTCAATTTGGATATTTTTGCCGTGAACAACCCCGCATTGAAGAGTGAAGCAGAGGCGTTTCTTATAGAGGAATTTTGGACTTTCAAAGTCTACATTATCCTTGAGAACAAAGAAACAAAGTAAGAACAGAAAAAAGTCAACAAGCAAGTGAAAAAGGTTGACTTGAGTCAGCAAGGTAAAAAGTTCAAGGAAAGAAACTCGGTTTGCTTGGTGCCTTGCTACATTTTTTTGTCTTTACCACTTATTCTTTAATCGATGCAATTATGTATGTGCGGTCAAACACCATTCATCCAAATAAAATAGCATGGATGTAGGGAAGTGTACAATTTTGTTGCACTGTTATTGCAAGAAATTAGTCGAGCCGTTGATACCGAAAGCAGCCGAAGGATTGCTGACGTGATTCATAAAGTGAAAGACAGGTCAAAGGTTTGACCGGATTGCAGAGAAAGTATACTACGAGGAATGACCATTCATGCATGACTTGGTGACCATGGGAAATTCGTGTTTGTTTGATTGGATCCTTAATATTTCAGATTTTGGCCTTTTAATTCCTGAAACATTACGAGAAGTGTTTAATCAAGGCTTAAGCTGGTTGTGGGGGGCAATTTGTTTTGGCCTAATCAATTTTTAAGAAATTAAGCATAATTTTAGTAGGATTGTTTAAACACGTTAGTCCCTCTTAAATGACATTGATTGAGGACTTTGATTCCTGAGACTCAGTCTTGATGATATAGGTAGTCCTATGTCTATGCGAGGACGTGGGAAAAGGGTTGGTGTGTCCTCTCTCTCCCCCTCTCTTCTCACACACACACACACACATATAACAAAATAGAAAGTATCGTAAAAGAAGCAATCGATTCTAACAAATAGATTAGCTATTTTAATCTAAGACGACTAGTTATATTAGAAAATAATGAAATATCAAATAACATCCTTAATATCTAGGAATATCTTTGACAATATTCTCTCATGGGAAATTTTATTATATAAGAGTATATATGACAATATCAAGTGAATATGCTTCAAAAATAGGCCCAAGCAGTGCTAATTAGTCTGCATTTTGGGGTGATCACATTAATCGTCTATCCCATTGTCAAAAACATACTCTGACGTATTTAAATTGGAAGTAATTTAAAATTACTAGGGTGTCATCGTGATTGTCAAAAACTTGAAGGGTATCATAATAATTAAATTATTCTTGCCAAATTGAAGTTTTGACATGGCATAAACTTAGGACTCGTTAGCAATGACTAGGACCAACATAGATACCTCCCTCGAGCGGGAACTCCATTCACACACATCCAACCCCAGAATGTTTGATTTGTGCATCAGCCGCCTCCAAAATTGCATCGTTCCCACCAGATCATTGTGCATTAGAACTGTATATTCATCTTCGAAAGGATCTTCCTAGAAGGGATAAACCTGTCACCATGACTCAACAAAAGGTAGGAACTGAGTATGAGCCTCTTTTAATGTGGATTGGCTTGCAGTTAAATTTGGAACTCGGTAGGATTCCTAATTTCTAGCCACCTAGAGCAAAAACCCCTCGACAATAAGCCATTATACGGGCTACCACCTTAGAGGTCCTCGTTAGCAATGAGTCTATGGTCCAACAAAAAATGCATCAATCGATCACTACATACCAATCGCAAAGAAAGATGTATCCTCCCCATTTAATCATAGTCTAATTGCCCTGACATCGAGTGCAGTAATCTAATGATGAATACGACACTTGCTTTTTATGCAGTAACAAATTTGCGCTTGTTATTAGTGAATCTATGGCTTATCCTTGCCTTAGACATTTTATGACAAGATGTGGAGAGACTTCTAATTTCGAGAATGTCAGCGAGGCTACATTAAAGACGTCGTCAATCACGGTCCTTTAATTACTAAATAAATATAAACAATTATGACTCAAGCTAAACACTTCATAATGTGTGTGAGAACGTCGAAAGGAATAGTTATATTGATAGCCTTTTTTTTTTATAGTTTTACTTTGAAAAAAGAAGAAGAGAAAGACAGATAAATGATCTTGGATATTTGAGAAGGTATGGATCGCATCAATGTTAATATGCAATCACAAAGTGCGAACAGATGAAATCAAGTCAACGACAAATTAAGGGGGAAAAAAAAGAAAAAGGCGATGAAAATTCCATTAGCCTAAAAACTCGGAATGGAAGGTCCACGGATTTTGAACTTTGTTGTCCGTACAGCTCTAAGCTCCAACGGCTGTTTCTTACATGCCACAGGACTACCGAGAATGATCGCATGATGTCATGTGGACTGTTTCACGAAGCATTTGACTTCTCTCACTTTGCTCCTTCTCAGCAAGAATTAAAGTCTCATGCTCCATTCTGGCTTCAAAATGATCCCTTTAGCCAGTTTTAAGATTGTTCCAGCGCCCTTTTTATGTAATCATCCGTCTCCATCCTGACCCTCTGTAATTTTTCCTCCACGCTATGTTTGAGCTTTTCAAATTCTTCTTTTTGTCGCTCTGCATCCATGCTTTCTTTCTCAATCTGGGTCCTTTTCTCATCAAGCTCATCCTACTCCTTCTCAAAAGCTTCCTTTAGCTGCTTCAAGTCCTCGGCTTCCTTCAAAAGAAGCTCCTTTTGAAGCCTGCACTGGTTGTTCTCCTTTCACAAGTTTATCCTCTCTGTGCTTAGTTTCAGCTTCTTTCTTCCGCTCATATCTTTCTATTATTAAGTACTCGTCAAATTTTTTCCGTGATTTGATTAAGTAGTAAAACATCCTTGAAAATCGGACAAAAAACAGGACAGAGTCATGACCGGAACTTGGTTAACTAGAATGTGCCGAATCTTGTTTGGCTTGCTCAGATCGAAGAAACAACTTCAAGAAAGAAAATTTCTTGGCGGGTTCTACTGACCGAATTCTGTTAACTTCTCATTTTATCGTGTTTCATTAACAACCCCGTTAATTTTCCTATCATCTAGGCCTAGCATATTAATTAATGACTAGATATATGAAAATCGCATTGTACATCAAGAACATCAATATCTAGCTACCATAGTTTATTCCAAGGCCTCACCTTGCGGCATGGGAGTGCGGAAGCGGGTAATACCCGGCATAACGACTGAGGTCCTGAATGGAAGCCCTGGAATTGTCAAGAAGTGGGAGCTCAAAGCGCCTCTCGACAATCGTCCCAACAGAAGCCAAAGAAGAAGAATCGTATCGTTATCTCCAGTTTTAATATTGACAGCTTGTGTCTTTGGTGATAAGTTGGCGGTTAAAGATGATGTCCTCGATGGCTCGCTTGCCATCCGCTGCCTAGTGCCTGCCCGCCGCCATCCGCCCGCCCACCACTCGCCATCCACCCACCGCCCGCCCACCGTCCGCCGGCACCCGAGGGGAGAAATTTTATGTTATTATTAAACGCGTATTTTTATTTAGAAACTCATCTAGGAATAGAAACTAAAAAAAAAAATCTATTTTTTTTCCGAAAATCAATTTATTGCCAAAATAGTTATCATTTGCACCCTTATTACGTACATGTGTCCATTTCGATGCCTTTCCTATATCTTCTTCATAAAGATAATAAAGATTCACACCAGAGTTCCAGTTCGATTTTCAACCTTTTCTTGCTCCATTAGGATAGTCATGATGAGGCAGCCTTCATGTACTTATACAAGCCTATTTTCCATGCCATCATGTTTCATCCACATGTCATCAGGAATCGCTCTGATACCAAATGTAATTCTCTAAATCGGCCACTATACATATATTGTCCACTTTGAGCCCTATTGGGCCCTCACTAAGTGATGTGGGACAAGAGACGTGTCCCCTCCTTATGAATGTCCGAGGACCGAGGTGCGAATGCACCACCATCCCTCCCCGCGCAATGCCTCCTGGGCCGTCACAGAGAGATCAACTTGAACATGCATTCGAGTTATGCGCCAGACTAAGGAATCATGCTTCCGAGTTATGCAGGAATTTCGATCCAAAGAAAAAAAAGAAGTTATGCAAGGCAAACTGGTAAGTGTGTTACACTTTAAGAGAAGTTTGTATCAATATAACGGAACATTGAAATGTAACACACAAATTTATCATTTATAAATCTATAGCGGCGGATGAACTTAAACTAATGACTCTTTCATTCTTCGCCTTTCGTTTCCATTTTCCTCCCACTCATATTGTATCTTGTATTTTTGAATATGAACAAGCTTCAAATGTCGGGTACTGTTGGCACTCTCTTTTCAATAAGTAGCACGCCCATCATCTGCACCAGCCATGGGGACATCGGCTGCCATCCAGCTTTGTATCATTTGTAGAGCAACTTTTGGCTGATCCATCAGAACAGAGTGTCCAGCCTCATTAACCTGCAATTCATCGTACGGGCCAGAATTGAACTTATAATTCGCCTCTCTCATCTTTAAAGTATGTTGCGCCTCTCGACGATCGTCCCAACAGAAGCCAAAGAAGAAGAATCATATCGTTATCTCCAGTTTTAATATTGACAGTTTGTGTCTTTGGTGATAAGTTGGCGGTTAAAGATGATGTCCTCGATGGCTCCCTTGCTGTCCGCTGCCTAGTGCCTGCCTGCCCGCCATCCGCCCGCCCCCACTCGCCATCCGCCCACCACCCGCCCACCACCGTCTGCCGGCACCCGAGGGGGAGAAATATTATGTTGTTATTAAACGCGTATTTTTATTGAGAAACTCATCTAGGAATAGAAATTAAAAAAAAAAAAAAAAATCTATTTTTGTTCCGAAAATCAATTTCTTGCGAAAATAGTTATCATTTGCACCCTTATTACGTACATGTGTCCATTTTCAACCTTTTCTTGCTCCATTAAGATAGACATGATGAGGCAGCCTTCATGTACTTATACAAGCCTATTTTATATGCCATCATGTTTCATCCACATGTCGTCAAGAATCGCTCTGATACCAAATGTAATTCTCCGATTCCGCCACTATACATATATTGTCCACTTTGAGCCCTATTGGGCCCTTACTAAGCGATGTGGGACAAGAGACGTGTCCCCTCCTTATGAATGTCCGAGGACTAAGGTGCGAATGCACCACCATCCCTCCCCGTGCAATGCCTCTTGGGCCGTCACAGAGAGATCAACTTAAACACGCATTCGAGTTGTGCGCCAGACTAAGGAATCATGCTTTCGAGTTATGCAGGAATTTCGACCCAAAGAAAAAAAAAGTTATTCAAGGCAAACTGGTAAGTGTGTTACACTTTAAGAGAAGTTAGTATCGATATAACAAACATTGAAATGTAACACACAAATTTATCATTTATAAATCTATAGCGGCGGATGAACTTAAACTAATGACTCTTTCATTCTTCGCATTTCGTTTCCATTTTCCTCCCACTCATATTGTATCTTGTATTTCTGGATATGAATGAGCTTTGAATGTCGGGTACTGTTGGCACTCTCTTTTCAATAAGTAGCATGCCCATCATCTGCAACAGCCATGGGGACATCGGCTGCCATCCAGCTCTGTATCATTTGTAGAGCAACTTTCGGCTGATCCATCGGAACAGAGTGCCCAGCCTCATTAACCTGCAATTCATCATACGGGCCACAATTGAACTTATAATTCGCATCTCTCATCTTTAAAGTATGTTGTGCTTCTGTTAGAGAGAGAGAGAGACCGTCAAGAAAGTAAGTCTTCCATGTGTTTTTCCCCATCCTGCCACGGAACCATCAACGCAAAATGGAGCAATTCCAGATTTTTTAAAGTCGGCTCAACCGTACCACTCCATGTCTTCAACCCACTCGAAGATTCCTGCTCAAATAAACATCAGGAAAGACATGTCATTCGCCAGGTAATGTTCCGTTTAATTCTGTCTAGTGTCTACCAACTTGTAAGATCGGGGTATACCAATATAATTACAGCGGAGATCCTCCACACCGGCATAAATGAGCACCTTCAGCCCGTCCGCAAGAAGCGCGGGGATACCCACTGCGAGATTCTTCATTATATCCCCATGCAGCGCATTAAACACTCCTTCTCTAAACATCTTAAACTCTATATCCCCGACCCCTAATAAATATTTCACTTCCGCTTTGTTCAAGAAGGTCTCCGCTCTTGACAGCCCGTCGAAGCAATTGCTTCCACATTCCTTTCGAATATCATATTCCTGCGGGCCAATCATCAACATGTCAATTCACGGTAATCAGACGTTAATTTGGGAAAGCTTATTTCAAGGGAAAAGTAGACTATCACTATCGTACATATCTGTTCCCGATAATTTTCTTGAGCTCTTTGTAAATACTTTCACACTCGGGAAATGCAAGCCCACAAGACCATTCGGCCCCCCTCTCTGCAAAGATTAATATTAAAGTCTCTGCTTTCAGAGAAAGAAAAGAGAGAGCTTCTCGAATGTTTTTTTTTTTTTTGGTAAAGTTAAATTTTTTTTTTTGGTAAAGGCTTCTCGAAATGTTTTTATGAAGCATAAACAGAGATTTAGGCCTAAAAAGATACCACACTGTCGAACCAATTTTTTGCATTTTGGGAACATTGCGTCAATCCGAATTTTATCATTCCGCTGGATTAAGTTCTTCCTTAGAGCATACTTTGTGTATGCTCCATACTGGATCCCAGAATTGGTTAGGCCATTGCCAATTGCAAACCCCTGATCGAGATTCCGAAGTTAACTAGGTCAAAAAAAGAACAAGTTAATATATCATAGCAAGAAATCACCATACAAACATGAAGTACCTTCAGGTTTATGTGAATTCCCTCCTTTGCCTTGTTCCCTTGTTGAACACGAGCAGCAAAAGCAGGAATGTAGTGCCCAGCGTACGACTCTCCGGCTATGTAAAAATCATTCTTGACAAGTTGAGGATGCGCTTCAAAGAATGCCTAAACATTGCAGTGAGAGGTTAGTCTATCACATGCTTGAATTCTTAACTTGAAAAGTATCCAATCAAAAATTGGGTTGTCCGTAAAAGTAAAAGTAGTTAATCCTGTGCACAAATTATGATCAATGAGCTCATGTATACCTGCAAGAAGTAGTACAAGTCAATGCTAACACCATCCTTATCATGCCGAATGTCGCGCCCATCAGGGGAGTAACTAAAACCAGTTCCAGTAGGCTGGTCGACGAAGATGATATTCGACGCCTGTGGGGAAAAAAAAAGATTAACAAAAGCACAAAATGTAATATACTTGAAAATATAAATAGTTTATACGTTAGTAATATATGCTTTTAAATTGATTGCTTTCCCTTTTAATTTAATGAGATATGTATTGTTTATTCATTCAATAATTAATTTTATTAACCATGATCACGATTATCATGCACAACTATCAGTTTGCCAAAACGATGTTGAAATTTTGCTTCATAGGAAGCGATTAAAGGCGAAAGCATAATTGCCTCTCAAGAAAGAATACTGAAACCAACGAGGCCAACATTAAATGCAATAATGTCAAGGTAAGACACAACAGAAATGAGTAGGAGAACGACGCTAACGTAGCATAATTCAAAACCAATAATAATAATAATAATAATAATAATAATAATAATAATAATAATAATAATAATAAATAATAATAATAATAATAATAAATAGAATATAAGTTGTGATTAATAATGAGGAAAAGTACCAAAAAAGTCATAAACCTATGGTATTTGTACCAATTCAGTCCTAAATTTTTTCACAGTGATACCAATTTAGTTATAAACTTTTCAATTGAACCAATTCAATCACTAATCAAATTTGGTTGGTCAACACTGATGTGGATGTAAGCCGGCCAGCAAACACTGACCTGACAATTTTAAATTTTTTTTTTCGAATTTTTGTACTAATTTTTTTCTTTTTTCCTTTTTCTTTTCTTTTTCCTTTGCCCTTCTTCTCTAGCAGTGGTTGGTGAGCCTCCGTCAGCTCATCGGCCACTGGGCGAGGGCCGCAAAGCCCTGGTTGAGGCGAGGGCCTCAAAGCCTTGGTTGAGGCGAGGGCCTCAAAGCCTTGGTTGAGGCTAGGGCGAGGCCAGATAAGGGCCACGACCCTCGCTGACAACCGATAAAGGCTTTGCGACCCTCACCCAATGGCCAGCAAGCCTTGCTGGAGGCTCGCCAGCTACTGTAAGGAATCCACGGAGAAAGAAGACAAAAAAAGAAAAGGAAAAAGAAAAAAATTAATAAAAAATTCCATATATATTAAAAATTGCCATGTTAGTATTAGCAAGACGGCCAATGTCCACATTGGCGCCGATTGATCAAAATTTGACTAAATGGACTGAATAGGTACTACTGTGAAAATGTTTAGGATTACATTGGTCCAATTGAAAGGTTTAGAACTGAATTGGTACAAATGTGAAAAAATTCATGACTGAATTGATCCAATTGAAAGATTTATGACTGAATTGGTACCAATACCATAAGTTTATAACTTTTTTGATAATTTTCTCATTAATAATGCTATGATCTGTACAAAATTGTCACTCACTCACCTTGTTCCAACCATATTTATTCGAGCAAAAAGTCATGCTGTCGGTAATATAGTAAGGGCCAATCCCATTGAACAGGTTCCCCGCACCGCTACAGCCAGGCCCTCCGGCTAACCATAGCACCACCGGGTCACTTGCGTTCTGTGATTTGACGAAGTAGAAGAACATCCTGGAAAATCGGACAAAAAACAGGACAGAGTCATGACCAGTGTACTCAAGACCATCAATAACTGACTACCGAAGTTAATTCCAAGGCCTCACCGTGCAGCGTAGGAGTGCGGAAGCGGGTAATAACCGCCGGTAAGACCATCGTGGTCCTGAGTGGATGCCTTGGAATTGCCGAGAAGTGGGAGCTCAAAGCGCTTCCCATCAGAAGCCAAAGAAGCAGCATCGTTGAAAGCTTGTGTCTTTGGTGATAAGTTGGCGGTTAAAGATGATGTCCTTGATGGTGATGCAGTTGAGAAGAGGACGAGGAGAGAGAAGAGAAAGCAGTATGGTGAGAGAAAAGTTGACGCCATTGTTAAAAATTCTGAGAGAGATTTTGAAGTTTGAGGATGTTGAAGATGACAAATCATTGGGTTTTTATAGTGATAAAAGAACATTCCAAGTGCTAAAATTTGGCATAATGAAACGTTTAAGTACTCAAAGTTAAGAAAGTGACACTTAATATTACATTTTTTGACAAATTGGGCACTTGAATGTCACATCTAGCGGGCCCCGTCGGAAATCTTACGTAGCAATTTTTTATTAATTTTTCTCGCTTACGTGGCTCGACGATCCCGGCCAACCCTCCTCCTGCCTTCCTAACGACGACGGGGCGACCGCCGCCTGTTCATCTTCCTCTTCCTTTCCTTTTTTTTTTTAATTTGGTTTTAAATTTAATTTAATTAATTTTTATATCAATTATCTATCACGTCGCACTAGAACGACGTCATTTTGGCACTATCTAACCACATCAGCATGCAAAACAACATTGTTTTGCACTAAGCTCGCTGGAAAATCGCCACGTGAGCGTTTTGGTCGAATTTTCTCGCCAATGGTACTTAACTCATCCATTTTACTTCGATTTTGGCACTTAAGTGTTACTTTTCTAACTTTTGGCATTTAAGTATCCCTTTAGCACTCCAAATGTTCTAGATTCTTTTTATAGCTTTTGATGTCAAGGAGAAGCTCACTCATAAGGAAAAGTATTAAAAAAAAAAAACCATAAACTTATGGTATTAGTGCCAATTTAGTTCTAAATTTTTTCACATTTGTCTCAATTTAGTCTTAAATCTTTTCATATTCCCGACCGATGTTGACGTGGATGCCAGCCATCCGGCCAACGCTAAGGTGATAATTTTAATATTTTTTTATTAATTTTTTCTTTATCTTTTTCTTTATCCTTTTTCTTTTTTTTTTTCTTTTTCTTTTTCTTTTTCTTTTTCTTTTTTCTCTTCTTTCTCCTTGGATTCCTTGCAGTGGTCGACAAGCCTTTGGCGAGGGCTTCGCGACTATCGTGGCCAACAAGCCGCTAGAGGCTTGTCGGCCAATGCCAAAGAAGAAGGGCAAAGGAAAAAGAAAAAGAATAAAAAGAATAAAGGGAAAAAATTAATAAGAAAATTCGAAAAAAAATATTTAAAAATTGCCACATCAGTGTTTGTCAACTAACCAGCATCTACGTCAGTGCCGACCAGCCAAATTTGGTTAGATGGACCAAATTAATATTAATGTGAAAAGATTTCTAATTGAAAAGTTTATGATTAAATTTATATCAATGTGAAAAGGTTTAAGATTGAATTAATCTAATTAAAAGATTTATAACTGAATTGGTACAAATACCATAAGTTTATAATTTTTTTGGTACTTTTCTCCTCAGAGAGAGAGAGAGAAAGTATTATTGTAGTACTTCTTTTCTTTTTTATGATGAAGAAGTGTACTGAAATTTAGGACTTAATTGTCATAATTTTTTTAGTGGACTTAATTGTTATGGTTACGAGTCATTTGATGTTGAACGTTGAAAAACTATATATCTAGGGTGAAAGTATCGATTCGCTCACTTTGATTTCTCATTTAACCTTTAAAAATCATTTATATAATCGTAAATGTTTGTTTGCATTATTGGACAAATAGCAAAATGTCCATTCAATGATTTATTTCTAGACTAGGATTACAAAATAAAATTAATGACAAGTTTTTTATTCCCCTTTTAAATTAAATTTATAATTTTTGTTGCTTCAGACTAGACCCGGGGGAGGTTTCGGGTTTTAGTTTAATGCCCGAGAGAAAGGATCTTGCAAGAATACGGAATCTCTTCTTGATTCTCCAAGGGCAAATGCCGCAAATCGTAACCCTATATACGGGAGACCATCCGGTGGTGTCTGATTTTGATAAACTAAGGATCCGCTCTCCGGTAACAAATCTCAATCTCTTGACCGTCGGATCAAAGAAAGAGCGAATCTTGAGACCGTCGATTCTAAAGGCCAATGTTCCTGCATTGCCACGTGCATGAGGAAATGATGGGTAAGTGGTGCAAGCTGGACATTTCTGTCCATTTTTGGGTACCTTACGTCTCATTTGTCGGCGTAGCAAATAAGAAGGGCCTCACCGACCAAAAACAAAAAATAAGAAGGGCCTATAAAACGCGACACGTGTCGTGGTGGGCCCAAATTGTCAGCGAACTCTTCTCTCTCCTCTCTGTACACGCTCTCTTCTACCTCCGACACGTTCTCTCTCCTCTCTTCTCTGTCCCCAATTTTCTCTCTCTTCTCTCCTCTCTCTCTCTCGTGTCCTTGACTCCTTGCACGCTCTCTCTCTCTCTCTCTCTCTCTTTTGCCTCCTTGCACGCTTCTCTCTCTCTCTCTCCTCTCTCTTCTCTCTTCCCAGTACACTTTCTCTTCGCCGGCACGGACGACCAACCGACCACCTCAACCTCCACGGCGAGCACCTCCTCCGGCATGTCCGGTAAGGTGCACGAATGCTCGATCTGCCACAAGAGCTTCCCCACCAGCCAAGCTCTCGGCGGGCAAAAGCGGTGCCACAACAAGGCCCTCACTCCTGCCTCCTCGGCCGCCGCCGTCGCCGCCGCCTTGGCTGCCAACGGGGTGAGCATCTCGGAGGTCGTGGGGTCCACCCACACGCAGAGCCAGGGGCAAGTTCGATCTAAAAATCCCAGTACTCCCGGAGTTCTCCACCCGTTTCGTGGTCTCCGGCAGCTACACCCCTCCAAGAAGCCCCGATTCCTAGCACCGATGAAGACAAAAGCAGCCTAAAATGGGTCGGATCGAAAATGCACGGAAACCCACACACACACAAAACCGGCGATTGGAATTGAAACGGAAATCGATCGAGTTTTAGATAGGAATAGAGATGATTATTTTTGTTCGTCTCTTCTTGTTTGTTGGGTGATGTTGGAGTTCTTTTTGATGGAGAGAGGGAGGTGTACAGGGGAGAGAGGAGAGAAAGGAGAGAGAACGTGCATGAGGTAGGAGACAGAAAATGGGACAGAAGAAGAGAGAGAAAAGTGGGGCTAGAGAAGAGAAAGGAAAGAGAACGTGCAGGAAACAGGAGAGAGAGAGAGAGGACAGAAGAAAGAGAAGAGTTCGCCTGACAATTTGGGCTCACTGCGACACGTATCGCGTTCTCAAAGCTGGCAAATGAGACATACCTAATATTTTCTCTGTCAAATCCGGCTTTTGGCCTTTTCGTACTTGCACGACGCCGTAGCATTGTCCCCTCAATTGGACACAACGAAACTATTGTCTTAAATAGTGATTCACACGTGCTGAGTCGACTAGCAACTCGTGTAATTAAATCTTTTCTTTTTACTTATATACATACAAGTAATTATATATGTATGCATGTTTGTATATAAGTAATTATAAATGACGTTAAAATTTTCTTGAAATTTTCGCCGCCACATCCTTAGGGGGAGGAAAAAGGAAAAAAAAATCAACATATGAATGGAATTCCGATTCAACGTGAGGTGTTTCGGTCTGTATGAACTCATCCTGCCCGAACGTGCCGAACAACTTACTTCTCTCTCCCTCTAATTAATTATAATTAATCAAGAAATTGATTATTCAATGATATATGAGCTTAATTTAATTCGAAAACCCAGATAAATCCAAGTTCATGTGAAACTGAAGCTCTCAAAAAGATTCAGTTCAGGTTTGTCCTTGGTCCGTCGACGAGGGTCACCATGTTGCGTCAAATCTCTACGCTGCCGGTTCACAAATTTTTATTATTATTTTATTTTATTTTATCTAAGTTTGGTTCCATTGAGCAAAATACTAATATTAAAATAATCTATCATGCCGGCGGGGTTAAGGGTCAAGATAAATACTGGATTTTCAATCGAAATGTGAAATCTCACATTCGATCTTTCCGCCAATGAGATTTTATGAAAACCAGTTGCGAATTTTTTTGTACACGTTTCGATTTGATTAATCTATTGGAGAGATGGAGATAAAATAATCTCTTTGTTTTTTTTCTTTTTTTAATATCTTTCCTTAGTTTAAAATTGTGCGTATCTTTCATTAATTTCTAAAAAATCGAATTATTATTCTCATTTTGGCGAGTAACATGGATGGGGATTCTAAAGTGGTCACAATAGAGAAATTTCCCGAAATTGAATAGAGCAAAGACCGTGTGATAAACATTTATGTATAGCCAGATGTAAGTTTTAATAAACATAACGTTCATGATTCTGTCGTGCTAAAAATGGTACTTCCAAAGGAGGGGTTTGTCCACACAAGTGCAAACCGAACTCTTGAGAGTTTATGCCAAATAGGGATGGAATATTTTCACATTGCAATTAACTTTTTTGCCATGTCACTTTAAATAAACCGTGTGATAAACATTTATATATACCCAGACATAAGTTTTAATAAACATAATGTGTATGATTCTCTCGTGCTGAAAACGGTACTTCCAAAGTAGAGGTTTGAGACTCGAGAGGTCTCTCCACCCAAATGCAAACCAAACTCTCGAGAGTTTACACCAAATAGGGATAGAATTATTTTCACACTTTTTTGCCTTATCATTTTAAGTAAACTGTGTGATAAACATTTACATACACCCAGACATAAGTTTTAATAAACATAATGTGTATGATTCTCTCATGCTAAAAACGGTACTTTCATAGGAGAGGTTTGAGACTCGAGAGATCTCTCCACACAAGTGGAAACTGAACTCTCAAGAGTTTGCGCCAAATAGGGATGGAATTATTTTCAGATTGCAATTAACTTTTTTGCCATATCATTTTAAGTAAACCGTGTGATAAACATTTATATATACTCAGGCATAAGTTTTAAAAAACATTTACTTCCGTGAGAGACTTTTGCACAGTGTTTTCTCACTAAGAAATCTGAGTTTTCCTATAATCGGGAGAGCGCATTAAACACGAAGTTAATCGAAAGTCAGGGCTTACCCACGCAAACCTGCTCGCGTTCTAGAGAGCGCGTCAATGTGGACTTTTAGTAGTCAAAGGTAGAGGAAAAAGGTAGAAGCTTCAGCAGAGAGAGTAAGGGCGCGCATGGTAAAATTTTTGTTTCTCAATTTCTCTATTTTTCTGTTCCCTAATGAACGGGTTTGGAAAACCCGTTTGGTAACGCAAAATTGATTTCTCTATTTCTTAAACAGATTTATTTCGGAAATTGTTTTTGGTGAAAAATGAGTAGCTTCACAAATTTTAGCTTTCTCTATTTCCTGAAGCAGAAATAGAAATTGTTTCTATCCATCCCCTTCTTCCTTCAGCAAATATCGACTCTTCTCTCCTCACTACCGTAGCTTTCCCATTCCTTCTCCTCACCTCAAACCAGAAACCCTAACGACTCCGAAGCTGTTCATCCTCACTGTCGCCGCTCATCTCGCCCTCGCCCTCGCCCTCGCCCTCGCCGCTCATCTCCACCGGCCAATTTGCTCCGGTCGTCCCATCCGACCCGCCTCGTCCGTCCGTGTCCCCAGTCGCGCTCCAGTCGCCATCGCCCAGTAGCCGTCGTCGTCGCCCAACTCCAGTAGCCGTCGCCGTCGCCCATCTCCGTCGCCGTCGCTCAACTCCAGTCGCCGCGCCCATCTCCAGTCGTCGCCCATCTTCGTCCGCGGATCCAGTCGCCCAACTCCAGTCGCCGCGCCCATCTCCAGTCGTCGCCCATCTTCGTCCGCGGATCCAATCGCCCAACTCCACAAAGCTAAGACGGCGCGTCGTTTCGTTCCCTTCTCCTTCACCTGGCAATCTCCGTACCAGCGTTGAATCCATTTTCCATCCTCCATAAGCAGAAGGCAGAAAAGGCAAATGGCGAGCGACGAAGAAGAAGAGAGAGTTATGGAGGTTCAGCTGGAGCTCCAATTGCAGGAGCAGAGGGACTCCCTTTCTTCGCTCAAGGAAGCCCTTGCCTCCGACCCTGCCAACACCGAGATCCTTGCGGTGCGTGCGCTTCTTCTCTCCTCCCTCGTTCGTCTTCTTGGTTTCGGTTTTTTTTTTCCTTTCTGGGCACCGCTTTTGGCCCTTGGAAATTGATGTATTCTGGGTTTTTGAGAGCTTTCTTGATCTGGGTTTGGTTGTTCTTTGGGGAATATGCGTCTTGGGGAGTTGCTTGTTATCTGGGCCTGTTTGTTTTGTGTACTCTATTGCTTTGCTTGTGATGTTTGATTGGTGCTGAGGTCAGTGGAAGCCCCCAAGTTACGATTCTGATCATTTTTTCGATGAGTGCTTGATAAACCCAAGAGCAATCTGAAGAGGTTTCATTACGTCAGAGGTACTGTCGTGTTGGGCATAATTATGATCAGCTTATCTCTAGCTGCGGGTTACGGAGGGAGTATGCATTTTGAGTTATGTCTATATTGGATAAAGATACTCGGTGGCTCTAGTTTCTGTGTGTTGCATCAGTGAATCCTGCGTTAGCAGTCGATGCTTTAAGATGAACTCTATTTGCATGATGAAGTAAATACATGTGTGTAAGGTCCTCATCCATGGAAGGAGGGTGCTGGTGGTATTTATTTATTTATTTTTCCTTTGGGTTCCAATATACTCTACTTCCGCAGGTTCATGAAGAGCTGGTTTCTGCAATAAGAGATGTGGAGGAAGGGCTTTTTCACCTTAAGCGTGCACGTTTGTTACGGGAAGTTGATTCAGTGGTACAGAAGTCAGATTCTGCTGTTGAGGATGTTAAGGTGGAGTCTTTGGATCCAAATGATGTTGAAGCTGAGCCTCTGGAGGAGCAAAGGTACTCCATCGGGTCAAAATGTCGATGATGGAAGCTCTGCAAAGCTTGGCGTTGATTGTATAGCACTATCTGAGTATGCGGAAATCGGTGATGAAGAAGAGAGTGATTTAAGCTCAGAGCAATCTGACTCTAGTGACTATGAAGAAGAGGACCCTCAGGGTCTGGGATTTCTTGAAATCACTGCAAATCAGAGGGGTGTCCAGACGGAAACTGCCATCTTTGCTAAGTGGGGAGCATGTATACATACAGGATACCCCTACTAGCTCGAATTCCTTTCCTAAAGCACCAAATATTCATGCTGATGTTGTTCCAGAAATCTTAATAGTTTCGACACTTCACTTTTTGTAGCTGATGTATAAAGATATCTGGACTAGGACTAAGGACTAGATTGCTTTTGGACAGAGAAGGAAGAGAAAGAGTGTTATGACCTTTTTTGAATTGGGTGTGCCTAAACTGCAACTGATACAGAATTTTTTTCCCTCCTGATGTGATCTATTTGTTAGATATAAACATCATAACCTTTAGAGCCATCTTGTTTGGCACTTACTCATTTTATCGTGATTTCGGCGTTTCACATGTTAGGTTCGTGTTATAGACTGTATACAATTTTGTTGTGGTGCTGCTACTTGATAGGTACGGATCATTAAGGAGTTAATTCCTAACTTGCAAGGTGTGCTATTGAGCTTTTGGCTAAAACAAAGGAAGTGTATTACTGAGTTATAGTGTCCTGATTTGCTTTTTGATATGATCCTACTTTGCCAAAAAATTATAATGAAAACAGTAGCACTAGTTACATGCTTTGAGTTTTGTCTATTACATCCTAACACTCTTTAAATTGACCAGAAATGTGGATGTGAAGTAATCAGTCCTACTTTGAAGTAATACATCTTGAATGAGGAGAATAAATACATTAACTATTTGCATATTAGCATTTGAAACTACCAAATCTTTTATAGTTTGCATATTAGCATTTTTTATACTAATTACTAGATTTTATTTACATTAATTGCTAATGTTTTGAAGTTCTTAACTACTATATCGAATTACCAATATAAATTAAAGTGATTTACCAACTTTTATCAAATTAAATTACCATAACAAGCACCAAGAAAAGTGAGGTAAAAGGATGGGGACAACATGATTCATAGAAATAGAAATTTTTTTCTGTTATCAAATAGATTGTTTCGAAAATAGAAATTTTGAATCGTTATCAAACGGGTTTTTTGCTCGAAACTTGTCCGGGAATAGAAATTGAGAAATTGATTTACGGCGAGAAATCAATTTCTGTTTCAGAAAATTTTACCATGCGTGCCCTAAGAAATCGAGAGTTTTCAAGAGAGAGGAAAGAGAAGAGAGAGAGAGAAGAAAGTAAAGAAAAAAGAAAAAGGAGGAGATAAAAGGGAAAGAGAGAAGGAAAGAAGGAGAGAGAGAGGGACGGGCATAGAACTCGCTCAAAGAAAAGAAAAAGAAAGAGAGAGAAGAAGGAGGGGGAAAAAGAAGAAAAGGGGCTTCACATGTTCTCGCCATGGGAGCCTTGCTAAGCCTAACGTAACACCCGGAATATGAGTGTTGGCCCGAGTAATTACATAGGTTGATTTTCGACTTTCGTAGGTGAGTGCTGTCATCTCTTCTAAGAATTTAGAAGCTCATGTCTTTAAAATGATAAATGAATAATATTTTATGGGATTTGAATAAGCATGTTTGTTACATAAAATTTGGATCAAGTATTTATTACGTTTTAGTATTTCAGAATAGTATGAGGTCTTTTTGATGGAAATACATACTCTATTTGATGAACGAAGTTGAGAAATATTACATGTTTTGGGTTTGTGAAACTTTTTTTTACGAAAAGCTCGACTTTGAGATAGTTTATGGAATGTTATATATATAACAATTTGTGATAAGCTTTTTGAAATGTATTTGATTTAATTCGATTTGTGAAATTGATTTATGAGACGAGTCTTGAAATTATTTGAAAATGTTCTATGAAAAGTATTTTGGCGGATGAGTTGAGTTGCCAAATCTTTTAGTGATATATGAAATAATTTATGGATTTGGCTTTGTAGATTGTGGATGGTATTGTTATGGATTGGTATTGATGGTATTGTTCTTGTATAAATGTAGTTATTCTTAAGTATACGTAACTTATTCTCTTATTATTTGTTTGTTATATTCTGGATTTGGTTTAAAAGAGTCATGGTTTGGTTTTGTAAATATACATAGTGGATGCTCGATCCACTTAGAAGAGATGTACTACTCAGTAAGCCGTGTTGCTCACCCCTCTATTTGCCAATGTTCCTAAGCTAATGATAAGTAATACAAGAGCGACATCAACAATAGGACTTTTAAGAGTTGGATTTTGGGAGCTTTGAGCTTCCTCTTTCGGATGGAAAAACGGTTGTGTCATACTACATTCATGATGGTTTCAGGAAACATAAGTGTTGTAGTGTCCGCCTCCAAGAGAAGGCCAACTCAATTGCCTAACCTCATCAAAAAATTTTCATTGGAATACTCCATCGATAGATGGGCAACACGAACCCAAGCATCGACTCTATTTATAGTAGCCACATCTGGATCAAAATTTGGGAACCCAAGAAAATCATACAAGGACCATTTGCTCAAAACAAAGTCTGCAGAATCCTCTTCGATTTCCATGAAAGTTTCAGGGCTATTACCCTGAGGATTTCACGATATGAGGGACAATGCCTCCTTTTTATTTTTATTTTTGTCAATCAAGTTGATCTTCCTCTTGCTGTGAAAGCCCAGCGGAACAGCGAGAGGGCGAGGGAAAATTGGCCATGGCAAGAGACCAAGCATTGAGCTTTTATGCCCTAGCAAGTCTTTCCAGTCCCCTCGCGAAGATGTCCTATTCTCCTCATCAAAGTTGTCTTCGTGTTGAATGAGCCTTTATTCTTCAATTTTTAGAAAATCTATCTTGGACGCTAGCTCCCTATTAAACGAATTGGATCGTATCATGGCCGAAATTCCCTTTGCATGCGTAAACATCAAAAAGGCTTAATTGATTGATAAATCTTGAGTTGAGTTTACAAGTTGATTGTCTCCGATGGAATTTGATGCTCCCGCATCAGATGGGATATGATGTCATTATGATCCCAGCACATCATGAAATTGAAATGGCAACTTTCCCTAGTTTTTGCTCGGATTTTATCATGGATTATTTCTCTTTAAGTGTAAAAGAAACCCATTTACCAAAGGGAAAAAAGAAAGAACCATGTCTATCAAATCGTAGATGTATTAACCAATCAAATAGAGACATGTTGATTTCTCCTTGTGACACATAATCCCTAATAATTAGTTTCACTAGGCCATCTGTACATTTGACATTTAAAGATACTTTATCAATTTCTACTAGATTAAAATTTGTCAAAAGAAGAACTCTCTAATTGTAACCAAAAAGAGGAAAACACAAATCAAATGAAGCCATCTACGTATAGCACGATTTCTTGATTTTTCATGTCTGATGCAATATTTAGGTTTATATGAGCATGCTCGGAGAATGAACACTTGAGTTGCCATGTTATTTATTAGGATGATTCTAGGATGATAAATTAGTGGATGCTTATAGTTCCAAAAAGTTCAATCATTCGGGATCTCGCTGAATAAATAGTAATATTCGTGGAAATGGAATTTAAGGGAAGTTGAAGCAAGTTATCCATGCATGTGATAACGATTACCTGGAAATACAAAAAAAGGTCTCATAGAATATGATATCCATTCACTAAAAAGGGGGAAAATGAAAAAGTAATTTTGGAACAATTGATTTCAGTAACGTTAATTAGAATTTTGCAAAAAAAAGTCTACCTTTCATCTTTATACATTCGCAATTTTTTAATCAAATCACTAAACTTTTAATTTTTCTAATCAAATTCCTCTGACACTGCATTCATCTAACGTAATTGTCAAACAATATCCTAATATGACATGGATAAAACTTTCCCAACACGATCGTCCTTGTAGGCATTCTCATAGGCGAAATTTTATCCACAGCACACTTTGAAGTTGGAGGATGGTAAATGTACAAAATATGATTAGGCAAATTAAAAATATAAAGACTTGATGACAAAAGATTATGGAAGAATATGGACGAAAAGTAGAACTTTCCTCAGCTTTTATATTATTTTTTTGGAGTCTGGGACAAGTCAAGTCAAGGACTTCCGTAGATCTATTGAAAGAGCAAAAAAAAGGGAGGAAAAAGAGGAAAAGGCCAAAAAAATATAAATAAATAAATAACCTCCCGACCAGCTCAGAACTAGATGAACATGCCTCGAACGATTGGCGTAATTGTGCTCGATTACTTCTATGTTTTCCCGTCTTTAAAGGAAGGATCTGCAAGTTCTGTTTTGTAACAGATGCGTACTTTGGACACTCTAAGCAAGAGAATAAAGAACGTTTTGGAATCTCACAATTTTCTGACCAAGAAACCTGAGGAGATTGGTGCCGGAGACCAGGGTCACATGTTCGGTTACGCTACGGATGGAACCTTCCGAGCTTATGCCATTGACTCACGTACACTCTAAACCACCAAACTCGGAGCCAAGCTGACTAAAATGAGGATGAACAAGACATGCCCGTGGCTAAAACCCAAGTGACCGTGTAATACCGTAACGAGAGGGTGCCATGGTTCCTCTAAGGGTCCATACAGTCCTAATCTCGACTAAGCGTGACAATACCGTTGCCAGTGAGCAGATTGCGAAAGATTTGAAAGACCATGGTGATGAGGGCCTCACCAGGAGGGAGATAATTATCGACTCGTACGGTGGTTGGGTTGTCCATGGTGGTGGTGCTTTTTCAGGTGAGGACCAGACCAAAGTTGACCGTAGCGGCGCCTACATTGTTAGGCAAGCTGCAAAGGGCGTGGTGGCTTCCGGGCTCGCTCAATGCTGCATTTTGCAGGTTTCTTATGCCACTGCTGTTCCAGAGCCCTCATCTCTGTTTGTATACACTTAATTAAACTAGGAAGATTCCAGACAAGAATACTCTGGCATTGATCAAGGAGAATTTTTGTTTCAGGCCAAGAGTGATCTCTATCAATATTGATCGATGAGAGGATGCAACTTCATGTATCAGGAAACAGCAGCATATGGGCATCTCGGACGTGATGACCCAGGTATCACCTGGGAGAGAGTGAAGCTTCTCAAACCTCACAAAAGCATAGAGCTTTGCCTTCCTCTGGTCACACTAATATTCCAAAACGATTTCTGATTTTGTGTTTATGTTCTATTCGTGGTACTTGGTAGCAGATTCTCAAATAGTTTTTCACCAACTTCGGTGAGATTAATGAAAGACAAGAGAGGGAATCCTGCATTGTGTTTATGTTCTATTTGATTGTGATGTTTGCCTCATACAATCAACTCTTCTGAAGCTGGATAAGGCATGTCATGAGCCACACCGAGAATCATGCATTCAAGTTATGCAGCGCTAACTGATCAGCGTGTTCGGAACTAGGAGAAGTTTCTGTCGATTTAATAAATTTTGATATGTAACATACAAATGTACTGTCTGTAAATCTGTAGCATTGAATTAACTTAAAAAATCAACTGTCTTCTATTGTTTGCCTATCGTTTCTTTTTCCTTAAACTTTTCTTGTATCTTGTATTTTGCGGATGTACATAGCTCATGTCCAATGTATATGAATAAGATATAAATGTCGGGTACTGTCCACACACTCCGTTCATAATGGAGCAATCTCGCTATCTGCACCAGCCATGGCGACTTTGCCTGCCATCCAGCTTTTTAGCATCTGTAGTGAAGCTTTTGGCTGATCCATCGGAACCATGTGCCCCGCATTATGAACCTGCATTTCATCACACGGCCAGAATTGAAGTTATAATTTGCCTCTCTCATCTTTGAAGTATGTTGTGTAAGTGCACTCGCACATTGCAGGTTCGCGTGTGCACTTCTGTTAGAGAGAGAGAGAGAGAGAGAAAGAGAGAGAGAGAGAGAGAGAGAGAGAGAGAGAGAGACCTTCAAGAAAGTAAGTGGTCCATAGCTTTTCATCAATCCTGCCTCGGCACCATTGACAACAAACAGAACAGTGGCAGATGTTCCAAACTGCTTTTGACCAGACCACCCCATGGCATGAACCCAGTTGGAGTTCCCCACTCAAATTAACATCAGGAAACACATGTCATTTTGCCAGGTAATGTTCCGTTCAATTCTGTCTAGAGTCTACCTACTTGAAAGAGCGGGGTTGTTCTTACCAAGCCAATTACAGATAGATCATATTCACCAGCGTAAATGAGCACCTTCAGTCCGTCCTCAAGAAGCACAGGGATACCCGCTTCAAGATTCTTCATCCAATCAGTGAGCATGGCTTCATACACAGTGCTGCTGCACGACACAAACTCTATATTCCCAACCCCTAAAGCATCTCTCACACTCTTCTGGTTGAGGAATGTCTCCAGGTTTGAGAAGTCGTAGCACAGTTCACCCTCACAGCTCTTTCGAATATCATAGTACTGCAGGCCAATCATCAACGTGTGAAATTCACGGTAATCAAATGTTATATTCAGAAAGCTTCTGTGAAGGAAAAAACTATCTGTCACTGTCGTACATTGATGTCCCCGGCAATGTCCATGATCTTATTGAAAATACTGGTGCAATCTTCATATGAATTCACACAAGCATTTCCGCCCTCAGCAGCTGCACATAATATGAAAGTATTAATAGCAAAATCTCTGCTTTTAGAGAGAGAAAAGAGAGCTTCTCCGATGTTTATATGAAGCATAAGCAGAGATTTAGGACCGAAAAAGATACCACCTGTTTAATCGCCTGTTTGCAGTCTGGGAGCATTGCATTTATGTTGTCATGATCAGACTGTGTGATTAGCCTCATGTTTAGAGCATAATCCGTGTATGCTTCATACTGGATCTCAGGATTGGTTAGGCCATTGCCAATTGCAAACCCCTGTTCAAGATTCAGACGTTAACTAATGTCAAAAGAAAGAAACAAGTTAATGTCATCATAGCAAAAAATTACCACACAAACATGAAGTACCTTCAGGTTTATCTGAATTCCATCCTTTGCCTTGTTCCCTTGGTGAACACGAGCAGCAAAAGCGGGAATCTAATGCCCAGCGTACGATTCTCCGGTTATGTAAAAATCATTCTTGACAAGTTGAGGATGTGCTGCAAAGAATGCCTGACCATCGTAGTGAAAGATTAGTCTATCAGACACTTGAATTCTTACCTTGAAAAGTACCAAACTGAAAATTGGATACTCAAAAGTAGTCAATTTCATGTGATCAGGTGCTCAGGTTATGATCAATGAGTGCGTGTATACCTGCAAGAAGTCATACAGGTCATTGCTGACACCCTGCTCATCATGCCGAATGTCGCTATCATCAGAGGAGTAACTAAAACCAGTTCCAGTAGGCTGGTCAACGAAGATGAGATTCGACACCTATGGGGAAAAAACATTACAATTGCATCAAATGTAATGCTTACGGTCATCACACGCAACCATTAGCTCGTCAAAACAAGCTTGGGAATTTGTTCACTGGCTGGCTATCGAAGGCGACGGCAATAGAAGAAACTGGTAATTGCTTTTCAAGAAAGAATACTCAAACCAACTCGACCAACATCATATGTCATTATGTCAAGGAAGAAAACAACAGAAAAGAGTTGGAGGACAACTGGGCGAACACGCTAAGGTCGAACTATTATACTATTATAAAAAGATGACAGAACAAAGGGTAAAATCCAAAGTTTGATGCAGCGTTCTTTGGAACATTAATTACGATTGACAACGCTATGGTCTGTCGCTCACTCACCTTGTCCCAACCGTAATCATTCCACACAAGAGACAAGTTGTTGGCAATGTGAAAAGGGCCATTCTCGTAGAATAGTGCCAATTCACTGCTGCAGCCAGGCCCACCGGTCAACCATATCACCACCGGATCGTCTGCGCTGCTCCGTGATTCGAAGAAGAAGTAGAACATCCTGAAAAACCAGACAAGAAAACAGGAGGAAGAATTATGAACAGAACTTGATGAATCATAAGGTGCCAAATCTCGTTTGGCTCGCATGAATCGAAGAAACGGATTATGAAGGGAAATTTCTTGGTGGGTTTCCAGAGTGAAGTCTGCAGACTTCTCTTTTCATGAGGTCTAACTGATAACCACCGTTAATTTTCCTATCATCTAGGCCTATCAAAATAAGTATAACAGGTCAATCTAAATGCTCCTAGAACATCAAAATTAAGTACCAGATATAGGAAAATCCTATTCTACATCGAGAACATTAAGAATTGGCTATCCTGGTGAACTCCAAGGCCTCACCTTGCTGCATGGGAGTGTGGATGTCACACCCCGATTCACAAGAAGAAGGGGCATGACACGGCCGTCCTTTTTTCAAAGGACGCAGCCTCAACGTAACCAAAATTTCAACCCGATATCAACATATATACATCCACATATATATATTTGACAAAAATGGGCAATTGGTTACAATATCAGAGTATATCTATAATCCACAAAAATCAAATCATAAACCTTCTAAAAAGACTAGCTTATAAACTTATTAACTATGTATAAGCCATACCCAAAAATTTCCATCACAAAAGTCCTCCCCGAACGAACGCTCACGCATATTTGCGACTCGCTGAAAAACCTGAAAAACAAGTAGATGAGAGGAGTGAGCTACCACGGCTCAGTGAGTAACACATTTCTTTTAAACAGATCGAGAAATCACTATGCACATTTTAAAACACAAACATAACTCACTTTATCATAATACCAAATCATAACTCAAATACCGAAAGTACCAATGGTCGAGTCCATTAATCAATCTCGTAAAACATGCATCAATGGTCTATTCCATTGATTAATCTCATCAAATCATATAGATGGTCCACTCCATTGACCAAACTCAAATCACACGTCAATGGTCCACTACATTGACCAATTCATGCTCAAATATCTAACCATGGTCATGCGTAATGCCCATGACTAGACGACCAAGATTCCCTCCTTGACAAGGTCTCCACCTATTATTAGCCGGTGGCTTGGCCCACAAGGATATCTTGGAATAGTATGCGCATACCCATACACCCCTCAGGGTCCATAGAGATATTGAGCACCAACCACCAATCACAATATCCAGTAATCCAACATCGGAAAGAGAATTATATCACAACTTGAAATTTGATATATAAATATCAAAGCATTCTTCAAAACATTTCAAAATTCTTTCACAAAGAATTTCACAAATCTTTTTTTAAATAACCATTCAAATCGAAGTCGGAATATAACTCCATTCGAATAACAAAAATGTCAGTAATAGCTCGATCCTGTTTTATGTAACAAAATATGCTTTTTATCAACTCATAGAATATATAATCCACCACGTTTCTCAAAACATAAGTTTAAAATACAAAGAAGAAATAGTGTCACTCACCTGGGAAAAGCCAAAAATCAACTACGACGCTCACACAAACCAACGCATTCGAATTCCTAACAATTAACAGAAAAATAATATCAAAAGGCTAAGTAAAAAGGATATTCTTATAACGACTCGCCTATACTAGGCCTCTTAGTCGATAAAACGACACCTACGCGCTCCAAAAGCTCACAATTTAGCATAAATCCATTATTTTCAGCTAGGGGCGGCCCATGCGCCAACTTCGTCACGCCATAACTCCCTCCACAAAATTCCGTTTCAAGCCGTCTTATAGTCTTTAGAAAGCTCTTTTAATGTACAACAACAACTCCAACTCAGCCGCCCCAAAACAATACCGAAAACAACAACAACAAAAAAGAGACTCGAAGCCACTGTTCGCTACAGTACCAGATTGCGCCCCCAACTTCAAAATTTGTTCCGAACAAAACGCAAGCTCAAATCACGATCCGTAAGATGCTATAACTTCACAACATCCCAAAGTACCATTTCTAACAAATATACAGCTTAACGACTCAAAAATCGGGCTTCGCCACACAAATATCCAAGAAATCCGAATTTTGAGCCTTAATCGCGGCGATTACTTGAAGTAGGTGATTAAAAGCTTTGATTCCTTACCGGCGTTGCAAAACACACTTGAATCGGCTTGATCAAGCGCGCCAAAATTTTTCCCTTTTTCCTTTCTCTTCTTTCTCTTTTTTCCCCTGTTTCACATTCTCACCTTGCTGCATGGGAGTGTGGAAGCCGGTAATACCCAGCGTGGTGACCCAGGTCCTGCATGGACGACCTGGAATTGCCGAGAAGCGGCAGCTTGAGGCGACTCTCGACGATCTTCCCACCGGAAGCCAAAGAAGCAGCAGAATCAACATCACCAGCTCCGATATTTACAGTTTCTCTGGGGAACAAGTTGAACCCTCTAATGAGCTTATCGGCTTGTGTCCTCGGCGATACATTGGCAGCTAAGGACGACGTCTTTGACGGCGACGCGGTTGAGGAGGATGGAGTCGAGAAGAAAAGGAGGAGGGAGAAGAGAAAGGTGTGCTTTGGGAGAAAAGTTGATGCCATGGTTGAGGAGGAGGAGGAGGAGGATGATAATGATGATTGGTGATGGCCAATCGTGGGGGCTTTTATAGTGTTTGAACTCACGGACGTGCTCGATAAGGCTTCCGGAAAATGTGGCTTACGGAGAGAGAGAGAAAGAGGGGTATGTTTGTCTGCTTTTCATCATCGTTTGGTACGTTGTCTTTCGTGTTCTTGTTTCCCTGTATTTGGTGCTTTATTACGACAGATCGAACCGAGACAGAGGTGGTGGTTATGTCCTTTTTGCGAGTGAACTGCATTTGCACGATAAAGTATCTGCGTAAAGATCGGTGGGAATAGGCGATGACTGACGACTGTTCGCATCTTGCAGCTCTCCATGAAGTTGTGGTATGACATCGGTACGATCCCACCTCATCATGAAATTGAAAAGGGGGCAATTTTCCTTTAGTTTTTGCCCGGTTCTTTTGCATGGATCGTCTCTCTTTAAGAGAAAAGTATCCATTTCGCCAAATCAAAACAGAAACGAAAAAATGGAAAAAGAAAGTCTCGTGTCAATCGAGCTCGACATGTGTTCATCAATTAGAAAGAGGCATGTTTTCCAATTAGTCATAAATTTAGAGTACGGATATCAATTTAGTCATACACTTTTCAATTTTTCTGATTGAGTTCTAAAACTTTGCGCAAAGTTCCAATATAGTCCTTCCGACCATTTTTCACTAGAAATCACTAATGTTGCAGTGTGCCACGTAAAATAGTAGGCGATGATTGGATTGCCACTAGCGAACATTGACCGGAAAAACTATATTAGAATTTCGCACCGAGGTTTGAGATTAAATTTGTAAAATTGAAAAGTTTACGATTAAATTGATATCCATACAATGAGTCTGATAATTTTCTCCGTATAATCTCCATTAATCAATTTCATACATTCGCTATTAAGATACTTTCTAATCTTTTTTAAATAAATTGATATTTTTATAAAGCCGTGTCGGTAAAGGACGATTCAATGAATTTTCATGCAAGATGCAATCATTAGCGTCACATGAACATGATCGGAATATGAATACTTTAGTTGCCATGTTATTAATTAGCATAATTCTAGGATCATAGTGCATGCATGTTTTTTAGAAAAGTTCAATCATTCGGTATCTTGCTAAATAAATATTAATATCCAATGAAATGAAATTAAGGGAAGTTGAAGCAGGTCATTTTTCATGCATGTGGTATTGCTTACGTGGAAATATATATATGTAGCTCGCCAAAACCGAGAAAAAAAAAATAAAAAGGAATCTTGGGGACAATTGATTTTTAGTATCATTGATTAAAATTTTTGGCGAAAAAAAATCCAATATATGTTTTTGTACTTTCGCATTTTTCAGACATTTCTGAATTTTTAATTTATCTAATTAAAGTCTTTTTATTGAATTATCTAATTAGATCCCTCCTACATTAGATCCAGTTTACGTTATCGTTGAGCGATGTTATAGTGTGATGTAAACAATTTCTTTTTCAAACATGGACGTCCATTTGGTTGTCCACAATAGCTTAACCTACTCATCCATGCAGGGGTTTTATCCGCTTGATACTTTAGCGATGTTCGACAATCGCGTCAGTTGAATTTGATTGAATTTGATATTGAATGGACCGAATCAAAAAGATCATGAAAATAGAAGGATGGAAAGGGAATTTCGGCCATGATAAGGTCGGCGATTGAGGGCTCAGCTTTTGCCACTGCCGCCTCCCCTCCGTCGCCGGGGAGGTGGCGGAGTGTTGGTCAAGGGTCGGTGGCCCTAGCCGACCGGCGGCGAGGGCATGCATGCCCTCGCCTAGATCTAGGGCGAGGGTCACGGCCCTCCCCTAGATCTGGTGGGGGTTGCTGGCCCTCGCCGAGCCAACCTAAGGGTCGCCGCCCGCTAGGGGGCCACCCCCCACCAGCCCCCGGCCGGGCTCGACAGCCCCGGCCGACACTCCCCCACCTTCCCGGCGACGAAGGGAAGGCGGTGGCGGAAAGGGCTAGGTCCTCAGCCACCGACCGCCTCCCTCCTCCTCCTCCCCCACTTTTTTTTTATTAATTAATTTTTAAATTTTATTTTAATTAATTATTATATTAAAATTCGAATTACACCAAAATGACGTCGTTTTTATGTGTGGTTTTCCGAGTTAGTTTTCCAGTAAGCTACGTAAACAAAAAAAATTAATAAAAAAATGCTACGTAAGATTTCCGTGAGTTTCACCGGATGTGGCACTTAAGTGTCCCATTTTTCATAATCACAACGACACTTAAGTATCCCTTTGTGCCAACTTTTGGCACTTAAAGCGATCTTTTGCCAATTGTAAGTATGGAATAGAACATAACAGACTTTTGAAATAACATGTAAGTATGCAACATACTTAAATAAAAAGAGTTAAGAGAAGAGAATGTTGCACACGAAATTTATAGTGGTTCGGTTTAGATCAAGCCTACGTCCATTCTCCCACGCTAACAGCCTTCTGGCTGTATTCCACTATGTGATCAACAAGAGATTACAACTTTGAGTGCAAACACTTAGTGGTAGATCACACTATCTCACTAAGGCTGCGCATGACAAACGCTTCTGTTCCCGGGAAGAGTTTTTTTTTTTTTTCAGAAATGGTTCTTTTCTATTTCTGCTCCGGGGAATAATTTCTGAGTAAAAGAACCCGTTTGGTAACGACACAAAATTTCTACTCTTGGAATAGAAAAAGAATAGAAATGCGCTTGATAACGTAACAATTTCTTTTTTGTATTTATTCATTTTTTATTCTTGCCGACGGATCGCCGCCGCCGCCCCCGCCGCCCGCCCCGCCATCGCCGGAAGCCCTTCGGCCGCCGACGACCGCCGGTTGCCGGCGGCCGCGGAGGGGCGGCCGAAGGGCTTCCGGCGGCGGCGGCGATCGTGCGGCGGTGGCGGGCGGGCGGGCCGGCGGCCGCGACCGGCGGGCGGGCGGCGGCGACGGCGGCCGGAGTGACCGGCGGGCGGCGCCGGAGATGGCGGCGGCGACGCCGGCGGCCGGCCGGTGACCGGCGACCGATGGCGGCGACCGGCGGCGGCGACGGTCGGTCCGCCTCCGGCGACCGGTGGCGGCCGGCGGCGACCGGCAGCGGCGACGGTCGATCGGCCTCCGGTGACCGGCGGCGGCGGTCTGCCGGCGGCGGCGGCGCGGGCGGCCGGCGGCGGCGGGGGGCGACGGCGGGTGGTGGTCAACGGCGGTCAATGGCGATTAGCAAGAGAAGAATAAAAGAAAAAAAATTCACTTATTTCTTAAACTTGTTCCCAGGAACAAGAAGCAACTTTTTTTTACTTCTCATTTCTATTCCAAAACCATTCCCGGGCTAACTTTTTGTTCCGAGGAACAAAAAACTAACTTGCCGTTATCAAACATGTTTCTATTCTTTTTTTGTTCTGGAGAAGAAAAGAATAGAAATAGTTGGGCTAGGGATGGTTACCATGCGTAGCCTCAGTCACTCTTTTGGTATTTCCCTCACAATCACAAACGTTTAAGCTCACAAAAGATAAATGTATGATTAAAGTTCGCTCAGACTTTGGAATTATAAATTCCACGCTCCGTCTCTTACTTGTTCATCGGTCTTTGATCTCCTTAAATACTCATCTACTTCCAAACTAGCCGTTGGACAATATCTAGAGGATCATCTTCCAATCTACCCATTAGACAGATCTGTATCAAGAAGATTTAGTAGCCGTTGAGTGATAGAAGTAGAATCCCAAATTGATTCCGATCGCCCATACAAACAAAATATTAGTTTCAATAAGTAGAACTTCTTCATTTAGAAAGTGCTTATCTTCAAGATCCAATTGTCAATAAATTAGATTGAGTCAATCAAATCTATCTTGATATATAATCTAAATCAGAGCACTAGCCGTTATATGTAGGGTTTTGTGTTATGTTCTGTCAAGTTGTCTCGTTCTAAACATGCTTCATTCTGAATCTGCTACGTTTTGAACTTGTGTCTCGTTCTGGACTTGTGTCTCATTTTGTATGTAAAGTTTAAGAGTGTTCTGTCTAAAGTAAAGTCTGAGTGTCTTATGTCTGAAGTAGAGCTTGAGTGTCTTCTGTCTGAAGTAGAGCTTAAGTGTCTTCCGTCTGAAATAGACTTTACAATTTGGACGTAAGTCTGAACATATTCTACTTCTGAACATATTTAACCTTAAGGTCCGAACACAGTTTAAATAAGTTCTGCTTCAGCATAGAGTCTATCTTCTTATTCTTTCAAGTATAGACTTTGACAATATCCTTCACATGTTCTATCATCTGCATAGTCTATTACTCAACCATTAAACACGTTAATAGCCTTTGATTTATTTTGTCATCTTCAAAACATCATAAGTGATTTCTCTAACAATATTTGTGTTTTAAATATGCATAATAATTGCTCAATCTATTTAGAAGAAATATATGACTCACTGGGCCGTGATAGCTCATTCCTTTTTGTATTCATATTTTTCGGGTGCCTCAATTGGTGATCAATAGAACGAGAGCATTATCGTGGGAACTATTAGGAGTTGGATTTTCAAGGTATGGTTTGAGGCTGCGTCCTCTATAGAAAGGACGATCATGTTACCCCTTCATCCCTATAGGATTTGGGGTGTGACACTTATTAGATTTTGCAAAAACCTTTGTTCCCTTCGTTACTACTGCAATCTATGTTGCTCTCTCTTGCTAGCAACTCTCTTGTTATAGGCTTTTGGATTTTCTTTAACAAGTTGCGGGGGCAATTACATGAGAGCAACCACGGCGGCAAACATCGATATGATGCAATCCATTAGGTTTTAGTGGACCTTCGCCGTAGAACAAAGGTTCAAGGAAATGGCTTTCCATGCTTCCTATGTGGCCACAAACCAGGAACTCCTTAAGCCAACTTGTGGGTTCTCCCTCTAATTGAATGACCGACCCTGTGCTCGTGACTTTGATCTTGCTCGCGCCTTCCCCTTTCTCTTCTTCAACCTTGACCTTGACCTTGCGGCTATCAATTTCCTCACTGAGCAATACTTCGATCTTCTACCGCTTACTGTCCTTCTCCAATGGAGTTAGGACATGCCACGTCGACAACAAATTTGAAAGGCAGAGGCTTCACATCCGCCGCCTCAAGTCAGGGAACTCGGCTTCCTCATTCTTGCTGTAAAATTGTCTAAAAAGTTCTAAACCTATTATATTTTTATCAATTCAGTCCTAAATATTTTGATTGTGCCAATTAAGTCCTAAATATTTTTACATATTGTCAATTAAGTCCACCCTGCTCATTTTAACTGAAAATCGCTAATGTGGATGTCAACCGTCTTACACGACACAATCGGCGTTAATATATAATTCTTAATCATATTTGTCACGACCTGACCTCACCGCCCTTGATCCCTTTCGCGAGGAGAAGAAAAGGGGGAAAGGTCAGATTTAGAAGTACTTGACCATGAAAGTTCCCTCACTATTTTCAATCACAGGGATGTCATCACCTCATCCCCTAGATGAACCTCTTGTGAGTTCCCTGTATAAGGTCATGAGTTCTCCTAAACTCATACTCTGCATGATAGCGGAGTGTTGCAACCTGTACCCACATGGGCGACACACTTCAAGAGAGGTCGGGTGTGAATATCATTTAAGAGTACCTTTACCATGGTAGTACTTCTTGGTCGGGTGTGAATTACTTTGGTACTCCTTCCTGAGGATGGCATTACTTCATTCATTAGGAATTTTCCACATGTGGGTATGCTAAAACCATGGTGAGTCTAACCAGGACTTGTACCCTGTGCGATTGGTTCATTTATACGATCTAGTTGTTTAGGATAATCTAAAAATAAGACAGGAGTCGCCATTAGTCCGTTTTTTGGGGTCGGCTAGGAATCGAGATTGAGGGTCGAGAGTATTCCCTCAATTTCTACGCAATCGGATATCTAGGTCCACGGACTTGTATTACGCCAATATTTCTATTAGCGTCATTTCGGTACCTAAACAGTATATTGTGTTTACTTAACGCGTCCATGCATTTTTTTTCTTACATTTTCGGGATGGTTAGTCCTAAACAAAGCGATCATGCGTGCTTGGTCATTTTCATGCTATTCTATTTCTAGAGAAAATGAAGAGAAAACAACAAATTGAATTGAAAATTGCGAAGCAGTAAGTAATCAATCAAGGAAAGCTGTATATCTATCATGCAATCTTAGAAAATATAAAAGAGAAACACAATTGAAAATGATAAGAGAAAAAGAGAACCTGCAACTCGTCAGGCTTTTATACAAACAATGAGAACCCAAGACATATGTCGGGGAAATGAATAGTACATGATTATGGTCAGAATGGACAGCGACCTCCACTGTGTTCATATCTTCTCCATCTTCAGGATCCCAATCTAAACCTAGACTAGAAAACTATACAATCAGGTACATACAATGGAAAGAAACAATCATACATGCTAAAATAATGAAAAGCACCACATCATGCCAAAATCAATCTTTCGAAAGAAATTCAATATAAAAAAAAAGATTTAGGCCTCGAGATCAGCCTTTGTAATTCATGTGCAGGTCCCTTTAAAACACTTACCCTAATTCATTTTATGACTTACAACCATTATTGACCAATTGTGTTCTCGCATGACCAATAATACTTATAAGCCTTCAAACTAAGCAATCTATGTGATCCTAGGGTTTTCCCTCGATATCATGCATCGATCTTACTATTCATCTAGAAATCACATGCATTTGCGGAAATTAAACATGAAGGCAGGCCCTTTAGACCTTATTTCTCAATCAACCAGACAAATGAGTGAGTTGTCGTGGATTGCTTATTACCAAAAAGCATGTGCCAATAACAAACACAGACATTTCTAATGAATGGCGTGATTATATGCATGTGGGGTACATGTGATTTTTCAAACATATCTTTTGAAGTTATTCACAAAAAGTTTTGAGATAAAGTGATGTCTCAGTTATGAAAGGCATTCAATTGCCAGGGCTACTCCAGGGCTCACATAAATACACTCACAATCGTCACAGATATTTTGAATACAATTCAAACCGTGACGTTCACAATTGTCAAATCAAGATTTAAGAAAAAAATTGAAAATATTTCGGATTAAGGAATATCTAAGTTATATAACACATTCAATTGTTAAGGCTAGTTCGGGGCTTGTATAAATGCACTCATTAGCATTGTAGGCATTTTGAATATGGTCTAAACCACGACTCTTCTTTAAGCCAAATCGAGCTTTGGAGAAGATTTTCTTAGTAAATGGTTTTCAGAAACATCACATGTACCAAAGTATTTTAAATTTGATTTAGAAATAAACTCAACGAAAATCATTTTAAAATGGATATCGAGGTATTTAAAACAACTTTTATGAAGATGGAATGATCTAGGTTCATGTACAAACTAACCTATGAAGTTTATCTAAATAATTATAATCAAGTTCATGTTAGGAAAATTCAGAACAAACATATAAATATAGAAAAATTAAGCAATTTTTAATGACAATTTGGCGATAAATTTTTTTCCTGATATGCACGACAAGATAATGAACAACTTTCGTGAAGAAATTTTTTCTAAAAGGGCTACACACGATTTCACAAAATCAGACAACAAGCAACAACATGTCAGATAATTGTCAAAATAACAGCACATTCAATCAATATCGCAAGGATTTTTCCTATCAAAATAAGTCCAAAAATCATCAAATTTACATACAACATAGCCAACATATTGGCAAACAAGTTTCATTAAGAGGTCAAGTGCAGAGTCCTTATAGAAAAAATAGAACAAAAATGTCAAAGGTCTGTCCAAACAGGGGTTAGAACAAGGTTCCAAATTTGATCCCATGTCCAAATTCTGATTTTTTTTTAAAAAAAAAAAATAGAAAGTGGTCCAAATGATGAGCAATCTATGTGAAATTAGCGGTATTGGAAATCTCTAAGTGTGCCTTACAACTTCCTAATAGGGCTTGAGTTCAAACTAGGTTGTTTTGATGCTCTAAAATCATGATCTCTAAAGGTGTGTGTGTAAGTAACTAAGAAAAACAAAACACAGGCATGGATTAGAAAACCTCAAAGTCATCCAACTAATGCACAAATGGCATGAAGAAATCACATGCGACCTAGGATCGGATGCAACGAAAAATTTGGATAACCATCTAATTCTAGGTTGGCATGCAAAATGTCATACAATTTAAATGACATTATAAAATGATTCAAGATTCATAATGGTATGCTTTGGAATCCTAAATGTAATGAACACTTTTGTGACACAAATTTAACGTGCAAGATGACATTCAAAGGATATGACCAAAACATGTATGTGGACCTTGTAACATGTGGTTTAATTGTCAAAAAGGCGTGATCACAAAATTTGGTCTCTAAATTACTCGAACAAGCATGGCAAGATGCATATACAATAGGATTTCATTTTAACATTAACTTCACAAAACGGGCATGATTTTAGCAAATTCAAGACATGCAAAAATCCTACAAAAAAATCTTACATATAGAGCATGTAATGATGAACATTTTTTATTAAGAGTTCGAAACCTAAATGTAATCGCATGAGCCATAACAAAAATAGCAAAACAGAGATGCATATCTAAGCTATATATTGCTGCAACATCTTTTCACATTAACTCATGTAATTGACTCATTTATTAACATCAAGACTTTGCAAATTATGCATCAATTGAATACATACGACATGTATTTAATCTTTCATGAAGGATTTGAGACCAAACAAACTCATTTATGGATTCAATTTCCCTAAATCATAATTCTAAATATTGCAGGGTAAACTGTCATATGTTCAAATTAAGGCGATTTTGACCAAGTTAGACACATTCAAAAATTCCGAAAAAATCACAAGATATCCCCGCTGGCAGCTGGTTAGATCTGTTCAGTCTGGTTCAACCGATTTTTGACCGGTTTGGTCTAGTTCTGGCCATTTTGCCCACTTGGGACCCTTATGGGTCCAAAATTTATGTAATTTGGTAAAAACCTTATGAATGTGATCTAGGGGTCTTTATTGATCTAATTGAATGATTATTATGAAAAGTAACGAGTCAAAATCATTGGTGCTTTGAATTGGGTTTTAATGGCTAAAAATGATCAAATTTGCAATTCAATGGGCAATATTACAAGTTAATTAAAATTGAATTCAATTGATGTCACAATTGCCCTATCTAATGAATTATCCATGTGTAAGATCACTTATCGCATTCAAATTGACCTTGAATTGAAGCACTTGAGTTTATGTCAAAAATGAATCTAGGCCTAATACTGAAATTGGACCTAAATTTATGAAATTAAACCATAATTATGAATGGGTCAATTCGAATTTTGTCAATTGAAACTTAATTGCTTAATTTTCTAATGTTTGGGAGGATAAAATTTTTCAAATTGATGAGTTTTAATGTGAATTTTCCAAAATCAACTTTGGATTTAGACTTATCTTAAGAAAATGAGTGAAGAACGACTGTCCGTTTGTAAGTCATGAATGATTGATTTTGGTCCCCTAATTAGGGCTCAAAACGATAATTTATATCTTAACTAGGTAAATCGCAAAATTGAATGCACAAGCATATTTAAAATAGTCCCTAAACCAAATGTTGAAGAAGGAATTACGCCTACTTATGGCTAAAATAAAAGTAATTTTATTTTTTGTAGATTTAAAACCTAAAATTCAGAAATCAAGGTTCTTAATAGGATTTTATGAAATTTTCAACACAAAAGTCAAATTGGCATTAAAAGAAATGTATTGGTGAATTTTTTATTTTTTTTATTTTTTTAGGTCAAAAGTTTAACCAAAAGTCAATTATTTAGTTGACTTTTCTTAAAATGTTGATTTCTTAGTCAAATCTTTGAATTTTTGAGAAATTGATTTGACAAAAGTGAAATTAAAGTTAAATGAAATATTTTTGGGTAAAAAGTTAATTTTTCACCTGGGGTTAACTTTTGGTTAAAGGGTTGACCAAAAAGTCAACCTGAAAAGTCAACCATTTAACTTTTCAGGTTTTTCTTGAAAATAAACTATAAATTGCTTAAAAACGACAATGTAAAAAAAAAGAAAGGGATAAGTGCATTGGAAGTCTTTTTGTGAGACACTAACCATTCTCTAATAGGTGTAGGAAGTGCTTCATGGAAAGCATTGTAGATTATTAGGTCATGTTTGTTTAATTGTGTTTCTGTTCCCCAAAACAAAAATTTATGTTCTTTTGTTCCGAGGAAAAAAAAAAGAATAGAAACGCGTTTGTTTACACTTTTATTCCCGGAAACAAAAAAATAGAGCTCGCCGAGGGCCAACGACACTCCAGGAAGGTCGCCAGCCCTCGACGGCCGGTCGCTGGCCATGGCCGAGGCCGGCAACCAACCAAAGAAAAAAGAAAAAGAAAAAGAAGTGTTTCTTAGAATTGTTCCTAGGAATAAGAAACAATTTTTTTCTACTTATTATTTCTATTCCAAATTTGTTCCCGGTAACAAAAAAATAGATTTTTATTCCCGGGAACAAAAGTGTAAACAAACGCGTTTCTATTCTTTTTTTGTTCCCCGGAACAAAAGAAAAAAAAAATTTGTTCCAAGGAACAAAAACGCAATTAAACAAATAGGGCCTAATAATCCGCAATGCTTTTCATGAAGCACTTCCTACACCTATTAGAGAATGGTTAGTGTCTCACAGAAGTTCCACTAGCCGAAACTTTACACTAATGCAATGGGAAGGACCAAGGTAAACTCCGCTACTGATGTATTAGACTTTCTAGGTAAAGTTTTGAGAGAGATGATTTTGGTTTAGATAGTGTCCCAACTTGAACCAATCTTCTATTTTGTTTATTTTTAGGTGTCATTTTGTCCTGATAGAGGTGAAAGTGCTTCTTGTATTGAACAAAGAGCCTTAGAGCTTTATGAAAAGAAAGTAGGACAAGGAAACAAGCTTCGCATTCAATATATGACAAAAACAAATAAGAAGTCCATATACTATAGAACTTGAGTCTAAGTAACATATAATTCTTGCATCTAAAGGTTTCTGAATCGAACAAAGGAAGGAGAATGAGATAGAGACAACAAAGAAATGAAAAGAAAATGAGAATGTAGTTAGCTCGGGCAAAAATGTTAGGAGGGAGGAATATAACCACGGATTCATACCCATTCTTGTGGGTTGGACTCTTCTACCGATTATGAGCTAGGCTACATTAAAAGGATCCCAAGCCTACAGTGGCTAAAAGGGCTTTAATGCAGTTATATTCTTCCTATTGTGGGTGTCCTATGCTTGCTTCTAGAAACAACAGTCGTCAGTGATTGTTGCTTCTAGATAATTAACAATACGTTGTCATTTTGTGTTGTCCTAGACCTTTATGCTGCTTAAATTGTTCGCTAAAAGAAGAAAAAAAAATGCTCGACACTAATGTTGGGGGCAAGTTATATATAGGATAAAGCTTCTAAGACCCGCTATTTTTTAGTAAAGGAAAACCTGAAAATCAGAATCATGCCATTATATTTCTCATGGAGAAGGGTTGCAAACGATTGATATGAACTAAGTATCATGCATTTTACTTATGGGGAAAGAAATAGGAAAATTTGCTCATTCCTTGAGTTCACTTCATATCTTCCTTTTTTCTTAGGATTACTACATGGAAGAAGCACTGAAAATGAGGAATTTGCTACAAGAATTTCTCAAAAAGCATGATGGTGTGAGGTAGGCGACAATTCTTGGACTTCGGGAGCACATTTTCACTGTAACGTGAGCTTTGCTAATATTGCAATGTCTTATTGGCACTTTGCAAGTATGTGCAATCTAGGTAAAGATAAGCAAGTGAACAGAATCACCACGTTCATTAGTGACAACCATTCATGCATTTACCTCAATAATAACCAAAAATTTGTCAATTGTATATATATTCCAAAATAATAAGGGCAAGAGAGTAACTCACTGACTAAAAGCATTTGCCTACCCACTGATTGGGAAACAACAATGCAAAGCATATGTTCTGCATTGTCATGTGCATGGGTGCAATAAATGTAACCAAAATGGCTATAAAAGTCAAGAACAAATATGGCTTGATTAGCTCGATGACAAATAAGAAATCAACCCTCACCTTTTGTTAACCATAAAAAACAATGGAAATAGGGTTCTGATGTCCTGTTTGTCATTGTTTCTTGTGGCCAACAAAAAGTCAGAGCTAATTTCCTGTTTGTCATCCAGAGATTTTTATTCTTTAATTTTGGTTACATTTGTTGTATGTGGCCCACGTATGTGACAATACAAGACATAATGGTTTGCGTTCTTGTTTCCAAATCAATGGGTGGGGAAATGCGGTTAGTGACGCTATTCTCTTGCACTTATTCTTCTGTGCTATACATACACTTGACAAATTTTTTGTCTTCTTTTAAATTTGTTATTATTGAGATAAAAGCATGAATGCTTGTCATTATTACATAGATGTGGTGATTTTGTTGGTTGGTCTGATTTTTCAATCTTGAAATTGCTTGTGGGTATAGCACTTGCATTTTGCGTCATATTTAAGCTTTTTTTATTATTCCGAATTTACATCTTATGACTTTACTTGCTTATCTTTACCCAAGATTGCAAAAGCTTACAAATTGCCAATTTTAATATCTTTCTCTATTATTGAAAATGCGCTCACAGGGAGTCGCTCAAAAGGATTAATGTCATAATAGTCGATTCTCGACTGTACGTAATTGTCGGTCACACTCTCGATTGCCTTCTTTATTCTTGTCATGGGAGAAGTGCTAAAAAAGTCCTAAATTTTTTGTATTTGTGCCAATTTAGTCCTAAACATTTTTTGGTGCCAATTTAATCCTAAACATTTTTACATTGTACCAATTTAGTCATTTTCGGCCAATTTTAGCCGGATTTTGCTGACTAAATGCCGGCCGGCTGATATGGCATTATCAGCGCTGACATTGACAACTTTTAATAATATTTTAATTTTTTAAAATTTTTTCTCTTTTTCTTTTTTCTTTTTTCTCCTCCTCCTTCCTCTAGCCGATCGTCGGACCTCGGCGACCGCCCGGAGGTGACAGCTGGCGAGGTCAAGGTCGACCTCGCTGGCCACCTCGCCAGTGACCACGAGGGCGGCCTCGCGCTGGGTAGCAAGGCTCGACCCTTGCCAGATCCGGCAAGGGCCAACCTCGCCCGCTCGCGGCGGGCGGGCCGCCCTTGAGGCCTAGGGGGCAAGGGTGAGCCCTACCAACCCAAGATAAGGCCGCCCTCGCGGCCTCAAGTTGGCTTCACATCGGGCTAGCTAGGCTTGCCCTCACCAGCCATGAGCGAGGCTCAACCCTCGCTAGATTCGGCAAGGGCAAGCCTCGCCACCCATGCCTCGAGGGCGGCCCACCCGGCCCGGGCGAGAAAGGCTCACCCTCGCCGAATCCGCGAGGGTCAAGCCTCGCCGCCTAGCCCGAGGTCGACCTCGACCTGGCCGGCCTTCGCCTCTCGGCCAACTAGAGGAAGGAGGAGGAGAAGGAAAAATAAAAAGAAAAAATTCAAAAATATTAAAATATTATTAAAATTTTTCCATGTCAGCACCAATGAAACCACGTCAGCCAATTGGGGTCCAAATAGCAAAAAATCTGGCCAAAATTGGTCGAAAATGACTAAATTGGCACAACGTAAAAAAATTTAGGACTAAAATTGGCACCAAAAAATGATTTATGACTAAATTGGCACAAATACAAAAGGTTTATGACTTTTTTAACACTTTTCCCTCAAAAAAGCTTACTTGATTGATGAATCTTGAGTAGAGTTTATAAGTTGATTGTTTCCGATGGAATTTGATCCTCCCGCATCGATGGGATATGATATCATTATGATCCCAGTACATCATGAAATTGAAAAGGCAATTTTCCCTAGTTTTTGCCATCCGCCCGCCCACCACTTGCCATCCGCCCACCGCCCACCCGCCATCCACCCCCGCCCGCTCGCCATCCCCCACCACTCACCATCCGCCCACCACCCGCCCGCCATCTGCCCGCCCACCACTCGCCATCCGCCCACCGCCCGCTCGCCATCCACCCTCCCACCGCTCGCCATCCACCCACCGCCCGCTATCCGCCCACCACCCGCTCGCCATCCGCTCGCCCACCACTCGCCATCTGCCATCTGCCCACCGCCCGCCCGCCATCCGCCCGCCCACCACTCGCCCACCGCCCACCACTCGCCATCCGCCCAATGCCTCCCCGCACAATGCCTCCTGGTCCGTCACAAAGAGATCAACTTGAACACGCATTTGAGTTATGTGCCAGACTAAGGAATCATGCTTCCGAGTTATGCAGGAATTTCGACCCAAAGAAAAAAAAGAAGTTATGCAAGGCAAACTGGTAAGTGTGTTACAGTTTAAGAGAAGTTTGTATCGATATAACGAACATTGAAATGTGACACACAAATTTATCATTTATAAATCTATAGCGGCGGATGAACTTAAACTAATGACTCTTTCATTCTTCGCCTTTCGTTTCCATTTTCCTCCCTCTCATATTGTATCTTGTATTTCTGGATATGAACAAGCTTCGAATGTCGGGTACTATTGGCACTCTCTTTTCAATAAGTAGCACGCCCATCATCTGCACCAGCCATGGGGACATCAGCTGCCATCCAGCTCTGTATCATTTGTAGAGCAACTTTCGGCTGATCCATCGGAACAGAGTGCCTAGCCTCATTAACCTGCAATTCATCATACAGGCCAGAATTGAACTTATAATTCGCCTCTCTCATCTTTAAAGTATGTTGTGCTTCTGTTAGAAAGAGAGAGACCGTCAAGAAAGTAAGTCTTCCATGTGTTTTTCCCCATCATGCCACGGAACCATCAACGCCAAATGGAGCAATTCCAGATTTTTTAAAGTCGGCTCGACCGTACCACTCCATGTCTTCAACCCACTCGAAGATTCCTGCTCAAATAAACATCAGGAAAGACATGTCATTCGCCAGGTAATGTTCCGTTTAATTCTGTCTAGTGTCTATCAACTTGTAAGATCGGGGTATACCAATATAATTACAGCGGAGATCCTCCACACCGGCATAAATGAGCACCTTCAGCCCGTCCGCAAGAAGCGCGGGAATACCCACTGCGAGATTCTTCATTATATCCCCAAGAATCGCATTAAACACTCCTTCTCTAAACATCTTAAACTCTATATCCCCGACCCCTAATAAATATTTCACTTCCGCTTTGTTCAGGAAGGTCTCCGCTCTTGACAACCCGTCGAAGCAATTGCTTCTACATTCCTTTCGAATATCATATTCCTGCGGGCCAATCATCAACATGTCAATTCACGGTAATCAGACGTTAATTTGGGAAAGCTTATTTCAAGGGAAAAGTAGACTATCACTATCGTACATATCTGTTCCCGATAATTTTCTTGAGCTCTTTGTAAATTCTTTCACACTTGGGATATGCAAGCACACAAGACCGATTGCCCCCGCTCTCTGCAAAGATTAGTATTAAAGTCTCTGCTTTCAGAGAAAGAAAAGAGAGAGCTTCACGAATGTTTTTATGAAGCATGAACAGAGATTTAGGCCTAAAAAGATACCACACTGTTGAACCAATTCTTTGCATTCTGGGAACATTGCGTCAATCCAAATTTTATCATTCCGCTTGATTAAGTTCTTCCTTAGAACATACTCTGCGTATGCTCCATACTGGATCCCGGAATTGATTAGGCCATTGCGAATTGCAAACCCCTGATCGAGATTCCGAAGTTAACTATGTCAAAAAAAGAACAAGTTAATATATCATAGCAAGAAATCACCATACAAACATGAAGTACCTTCAGGTTTATGTGAATTCCTTCCCTAAACCTGTTCCCTCGTTGAACACGAGTAGCTAAAGCGGGAATGTAGTGCCCAGCGTACGACTCTCCGGCTATGTAAAAATCATTCCGAGCAAGTTGATCATACTCTGTAAAGAACAGCCGAACATCCCAGGCGAGAGATTGGTCCATCATATGTTTGAATTCTTAACTTGAAAATTACCCAATTAAAAATTGGGTTGTCCATAAAAACAAGAGTAGTTAATCCAGTGCACAAATTATGATCAATGAGCTCATGTATACCTGCAAGAAGTCGTACAAGTCATTGCTAACACCATGTTCATCATGCCAAAAGTCGCACTCATCAGTGGAGAAACTAAAACCGGTTCTAGTAGGCTGGTCAACAAAGATGATATTCGACACCTGTGGGGGAAAAAAACATTAACCAAAGCATGAAATGTAATATACTCGAAACTATAAATAGTTTATACATCAGTAATAAATGCTTTTAAATTGTTTGCTTTCCCTTTTAATTTAATGAGATATGTATTTTTTATTCATTCAATAACTAATTTTATTAACCATGATCACGATTATCATGCACAACTATCAGTTTGCCGAAAGGATGTTCAAGTTTTGCTTCATAGGAAGCTATTGAATGCGAAAGCATAACTGCTTCTCAAGAAAGAATACTGAAATGAACGAGGCCAACATTAAATGCAATAATGTCAAGGTAAGACACAACAAAAACGAGTAGGAGGACCACGCCAACGTGGCATAATTCAAAATCAATAATAATAATAATAATAATAATAATAATAATAATAATAATAATAGAATATAAATTGTGGTTACTAATGGGAAAAAGTACCAAAAAAGTCATAAACCTAGAGTATTGGTACCAATTCAATCTAGAAAATACATGTATCACCGATCAAAGATACACTACGGAATCAAGCGTACTTTATTTGTCACGGATTAAACACAGATGACGTCAGCTAGCACGTGCCACGCTCGTGTGTGGCACGTGCCAGCGACTACGCACGTGCGTTGCACGCACGTGGGACTGAAACAGCACATGTGTCGCACGCGCCCGATGGGGACTGTATCGGCACGTGACGACCCCAATCCATTCCGACCACGTGTGGCGGTGTGTCCGGCGGCCCCCGACGGCAATCCGCTACTCGTTTTTCTTGTATCGATGAGAGCTTCGACCCTATGCTATCAGAAACGAACTTCGATTTACGGAAAATCAAAAAAAACGAGGGGGATTTTTCCATCCCCAATTGGCCGACGGCGATGTTTTACAAAAATTCAATCAAAAACAAATCATAAACATGAAAAGGGATCGGGAAACATGAACAATGGCTCTAATACCAATGTTGGGAATAATGGATTCCCTAAAACCGATTCCGATACTTAATCGAATCCCTAAAAAGAATACAGAAGACGAGCCCAGAAAAAACATATATCACCGATCAAAGATACACTACGGAATCGAGTATACCTTATTTGTTACAGATTAAACACCAATGTTGAAGTTCAAGGAAGAATCTTGATCCCATTCTACCGAGGAGTGTACTGTTGTTTTAAGGGGAAGAAAATTCTAATATCTGGAAGTGTACTGTTGTTACATTGTTTTGGAGGGGAGAAAGCGACTATTAGGAAAAACGTACATTCACTCAAAAGGTACATCCATTTTCTTTCTATCCTTTAAAGTGTCTCCTACGCAAACCCTCAACGTAACACCTCTTCCAAAAGACACAACCCCTCAACACACCATTTCATATCTCAACCCTTCATTCATGGGCCCTTAACTTGCGAGCCGGGTTCTTAGGCCCATCATGGGCGGACGGCCTACTTAGGCCCATCTACACATAGAAAAACCCATCACCAGACATAAGTTTTAATAAACATAATGTGCATGATTTTCTCGTGCTAAAAATGGTACTTCCAGAGGAGAGGTTTTAGACTCGAGAGGTCTCTCCACACAAGTGCAAACCGAACTCTCGAGAGTTTGCGAAAAATAGGGATGGAATTATTTTTCAGACTGGAATTAACTTTTTTGCCGTATCATTTTACGTAAGCAGCGTGATAAACATTTATATATACCCAGGCATAAGTTTTAATAAACATTTACTTCCGTGAGAGAGCGCATCAATGTGGACTTCTAGTAGGCATTACGTAGTTGAAGGTGTTTTTGTCTCTGCATTTAGTTGCGGTCTGGACAGACTACACGCCTACAAAGTCTGATTCATTTTTACCAATTTAGTATACATTAGATGCTTCTTCCCTTGACTTGTTTGCATAGGACATTTAGGTTGGGAAAAGTGTTAAAAAAGTTCTAAACCTTTTATATTTATACTAATTTAACCCTAAATCTTTTTTTGGTGCTAATTTAGTCATAAACTTTTTCTCTTGATGCTAATTTAGTCATTTCTAGATAATTTTGGTCAAATTTTGCTGACTGGGCGTCGGCCAGCTAACGTGGCATAATTAGTGCTGACATGTGCAACTTTTTTAAATATTTTTGAATTATTTTATTTTATTTTTTTCCTTTTTTTTCTTTTTCTTTTTTACTTCTCCTCCTTCCTCTAGCCGGTGATCGGCCGGAGGCGACGACCAATGAGGTCAACCTCAATCTTGCTAGTGGCCGCGAGGGCGGCCTCACACGTGGTGGCAAGGGTCAAGCCTTGCCCAACCTTTGGCGAGGCCTTGGCCGCGAGGGTGGCCTTGCGCCAGGATGGCCGGCGAGGCTTGCCCTCACCAAATCTAGTGAGGGTCGAGCCTCGCCAGCACCCAACCTCTAGTGAGGCCTTGGTCACGAGGGCGGCCTCTCACTAGCTGTCGCCTCTGGCCAGTCGCCAAGATCCAGCGATCGGCTAGAGAAAAGAGAAGGAGAAGGAAAAAAGAAAAATAAAATATTAAAATATTAAAATATTATTAAAAGTTGTACACGTCAATGCCGATCGTGCCACGCCAGCTGACTAGTGCTTAGTCAGCAAAATCTGACCAAAATTAGTCAAAAATGATTGAATTGGCACCAAGAGAAAAAAATTAGGACTAAATTGGCACCAAAAAAAAGATTTATAATTAAATTGGCACAAATGCAAAAAGTTTAGGACTTTTTAAACACTTTTGCCCATTTAGGTTCATTATATGGTAAGGATTAAAGATAATGCCATGAAAGAAAAGGGGTCTTATTCCCTAAAAAAAAAACATGAGGCTACTTTAATTCTAATCCTAATTTTGAGCCCAAACTTTTCCTTTAATCAAAAAAAAAAAGCACCCACAAACTCTCATCCGGCCACATAGTTGAAGGTGTTTTTGTGTCTGCATTTAGTTGCGGCTTGACTTATTGCATAGGACATGTAGGGTTCATTTTATGGAAAGGATTAAAGATAATGCCATAAAAGAAAAGGGATCTTAATTCCCTAACAAACACCGCTACTTTAAGTCTAAACCCAACTTTGGGCCCCAACTTTTCCTTTAATCTGAAAAAAAAAAAAAAAAAAAAAAAAAAAAAAAAAAAAAAAAAAAAAAAAAAAAAAAAAAAAAAAAAAAAACCCACAAACTCTCGATATGGTCTCAAATCCGACCCCGCGTCCAAAAGGTGCCCCTAGTTTCCCCAAACCTGTCAACGTTAGGGCCAATCAAACGTTCATTAGCGGCCGGTTGTACTCCTCCGTATTAATGAATGCAGTTTCTTTTCTGACCAAAAAAAAACGTTCATTATCGAAACTCATGCATTGCATCTTTTCTAGTACCCTCACCATCATATAAAATAATGACAACCTCTCGGTGTTGAAAATTTTAAGAAACTAACGGCGATTTTTGGATGCAAGGCAGATAAGGGAATAGAGTAAAAGATTGTGATTTTGCTGTTAGACAGGAAAAAAAAAATTAGGACGGATTGGGATTGAACCAAAAATTGAGAGGTTTTTTTTTTTTTTTTTTTTGGAGAATTAGGCCTAAATTAAAAATAGCCCAATTTCCAAATAGAGCCTATATTACTCAAAACAAAGTCTGCAGAATCCTCTTCAACTTCCATGGGAATTTCAGGGCTGTTACCCATGAGGATTTTACGCTATGACGGACAATGCCTTTATTTTTATTTTTTGCCAATCAAGTTGATCTTCCTCTTGCTGTGAAAGCCCAGCGGAACAGCAAGAAGGCTAGGGAAAATTGGCCATGGCAAGAGACCAAGCATTGAGCTTTTATGCCCTAGCAGGTCTTTCTAGTCCCTTCGCGAAGATGTCCTATTCTCCTCATTAAAGTTGTCTTTGTGTTGAATGAGCCTTTCTTCTTCAATTTTTAGAAAATCTATCATGGACGCTAGCTCCCTATTGGACGCATTGGACCGTATCATGGTCGAAATTCCCTTTGCATGCATAAATATCAAAAAGGCTTAGGTGATTGATGAATCTTGAGTTGAGTTTATAAGTTGATTGTTTCCGATGGAATTTGATGCTCCCGCATCAGATGGGATATGATATCGTTATGATCCTAGCACATCCTGAAATTGAAAAGGCAATTTTCCCTAGTTCTTGCGTGGATTTTATCATGGATTATTTCTCTTTAAATGAAAAGTATCCCATTTACCAAAAGGCGAAAAGAAAGAACCATGTCTATCAAATCGTAGATGTATTAACCAATCAAATAGAGACATGTTGATTTCTCCTTTACGACACATAATCCCTAATAATAAGTTTCATTAGGCTATATGTACATTTGATATATAAAGATACTTTCTCAATTTCTACTAGATTAAAATTTGTCAAAAGAAGAACTCTCTAATTGCAACCAAAACGAGGAAAACATAAATCCTATGAAGCCATCTATGTACAGCACGATTTCTTGAATTTTCATGTCTGATGCAATATTTAGGGTTATATGAGCATGCTCGGAGAATGAACACTTGAGTTGCCATGTTATTTATTAGGATGATTCTAGGATGATAAATTAGTGGATGCTTATAGTTCCAAAAAGTTCAATCATTCGGGATCTCACTGAATAAATAGTAATATTCGTGGAAATGGAATTTAAGGGAAGTTGAAGCAAGTTATCCATGCATGTGATATCGATTACCTGGAAATAAATAAAGGTCTCATAGAATACGGTATCCATTCACTAAAAAGGGGGAAAATGAAAAAGTAATTTTGGAACAATTGATTTCAGTAACGTTAATTAGAATTCTGCAAAAAAAGTCTACCTTTCATCTTTATACATTGCAATTTTTTAATCAAATCACTAAACTTTTAATTTTTCTAATCAAATTCCTCTGAGCATTCATCCGATGTAGTTGTTGAACAATATCCTGATGTGACATGGATAAAACTTTCCCAACACGATTGTCCTTGTAGGTATCCTCGTAGGCGAAATTTTATCCACAGCACACTTTAAAGTTGGAAGATGGTAAATGTACAAAATATGATTAGGCAAATTAAAAATATAAAGAGTTGATGACAAAAGATTATGGAAGAATATGGACGAAAAGTAGGAACTTTCCTCAGCTTTTATATTATTTTTTTGGAGTCTGGGACAAGTCAAGTCAAGCACTTCCGTGGATCTATTGAAAGAGCAAAAAAAGGGAGGGAAAAAGAGGAAAAGGGCAAAAAAATTTAAATAAATAAATAACCTCCCGACCAGCTCAGAACTAGAGGAACATGCCTCGAACGATTGGCGTTGTGCTCGATCACTTCTATGTTTTCCCGTCTTTAAAGGGAGGATCTGCAAGTGCTGTTTTGTAACAGATGCGTACTTTGGACACTCTACGCAAGAGTCTAAAGGACGTCTTGGAATCTCACAATTTTCTGACCAAGAAACCTGAGGAGATTGGTGCTGGAGACCAGGGTCCCATGTTTGGTTACGCTACGGATGGAAACTTCCGAGCTTATGCCATTGACCGAGCTTATGCCATTGACTCACGTACACTCTAAGCCACCAAACTCGGAGCCAAGCTGACTGAAGTGAGGATGAACAAGACATGCCCGTGGTCCCTCTAAGGGTCCATACAGTCCTAATCTCGACTCAGCGTGACAATACCGTTGCCAGTGAGCAGATTGCGAAAGATTTGAAAGACCATGGTGATGAGGGCCTCACCAGGAGGGAGATAATTATCGACTCATACGGGGGTTGGGTTGTCCATGGTGGTGGTGCTTTTTCAGGTGAGGACCAGACCAAAGTTGACCGTAGCGGCGCCTACATTGTTAGGCAAGCTGCAAAGGGTGTGGTGGCTTCCGGGTTCGCTCGATGCTGCATTTTGCAGGTTTCGTATGCCACTGCTGTTCCCGAGCCCTCATCTCTGTTTGTGTACACTTAATTAAACTAGGAAGATTCCAGACAAGAATACTCTGGCATTGATCAAGGAGAATTTTTGTTTCAGGCCAAGAGTGATCTCTATCAATATGGATCGATGAGAGGATGCAACTTCATGTATCAGGAAACAGCAGCATATGGGCATCTCGGACGTGATGACCCAGGTATCACCTGGGAGAGAGTGAAGCTTCTCAAACCTCACAAAGCATAGAGCTTTGCCTTCCTCTGGTCACACTAATATTCCAAAACGATTTCTGATTTTGTGTTCATGTTCTATTCGTGGTACTTGGTAGCAGATTCTCAAATAGTTTTTCACCGACTTCAGTTAGATTAATGAAAGACAAGAGAGGGAATCCTGAATTGTGTTTTATGTTCTATTTGATTATGATGTTTGCCTCATACAATCAACTCTTCTGAAGCTGGATAAGGCATGTCACGAGCCACACCAAGAATCATGCATTCAAGTTATGCAGTGCTAATTGATCAGCATGTTCGGAACTAGGAGAAGTTTCTGTCAATTTGATGAATTTTGAAATGTAACATACAAATGTACTGTCTGTAAATCTGTAGCATTGAATTAACTTAATTTCAACTGTCTTCTATTCTTTGCCTATCGTTTCTTTTTTCTTGAACTTTTCTTGTATCTTGTATTTTGGGGATGTACATAGTTCATGTCCAATGTATATGAACAAGATATAAATGTCAGGTACTGTCCGCACACTCCATTCATGATGGACCAATCTCGCTATCTGCACCAGCCATGGCGACTTTACCCGCCATCCAGCTTTTTAGCATCTGTAGTGAAGCTTTTGGCTGATCCATCGGAACCATGTGCCCCGCATTATGAACCTGCATTTCATCACACGGCCAGAATTGAAAGTATAATTTGCCTCTCTCATATTTGGAGTACGTTGTGTAAGTGCGCTCACACACTGCAGGTTTGCACGTGTGCCCTTCTGTTAGAGATAGAGAGAGAGAGAGAGAGACCTTCAAGAAAGTAAGTGGCCCATAGCTTTTCATCAATCCTGCCTCGGCACCATTGACGACAAACGGAACAGTAGTAGATGTTCCAAACTGCTTTTGACCAGACCACTCCATGGCATGAACCCAGTTGGAGTTCCCTACTCAAATTAACATCAGGAAACACATGTCATTTGCCAGGTAATGTTCCGTTCAATTCTGTCTAGTGTCTACCTATTTGAAAGATTGGGGTTGTTCTTACCAAGCCAATTACAGATGAGATCATATTCACCGGCATAAATGAGCACCTTCAGTCCATCCTCAAGAAGCGCAGGGATGCCCGCTTCGAGATTCTTCATCCAATCTGTGAGCATGGCATCATACACAGTGCTGCTGCACAACACGAACTCTATACTCCCGACCCCTAAAGCATCTCTCACACTCTTCTGGTTGAGGAATGTCTCCAGATTTGAGAAGTCATAGCACAGGTTGCCCTCACAGCTCTTTCGAATATCATAGTACTGCAGGCCAATCATCAACATGTCAAATTCACGCTAATCAACATGTCAAATTCACGCTATTCAGAAAGCTTCTGTGAAGGAAAACACTATCTGTCACTGTCATACATTGATGTCCCCAGCAATGTCCATGATCTTATTGAAAATACTGGTGCAATCTTCATATGAATTCACACAAGCATTTCCGCCCTCAGCAGCTGCACATAATATGAAAGTATTAATAGTAAAATCTCTGCTTTTAGAGAGAGAAAAGAGAGAGCTTCTCTGATGTTTATATGAAGCATAAACAGAGATTTAGGACCGAAAAAGATACCACACTGTTTAATCGCCTGTTTGCAGTCTGGGAGCATTGCATTTATGTTGTCATGATCGGACTGTGTGATTAGCCTCATCTTTAGAGCATAATCCGTGTATGCTTCATACTGGATCTCAGGATTGGTTAGGCCATTGCCAATTGCAAACCCCTGTTCAAGATTCAGACGTTAACTAATGTCAAAAGAAAGAACCAAGTTAATATGTCATAGCAAAAAATTACCACACAAACACGAAGTACCTTCAGGTTTATCTGAATTCCATCCTTTGCCTTGTTCCCTTGGTGAACACGAGCAGCAAAAGCGGGAATGTAGTGCCCAGCGTACGATTCTCCGGTTATGTAAAAATCGTTCTTGGCAAGTTGAGGATGTGCTGCAAAGAATGCCTGACCATCGTAGTGAAAGATTAGTCTATCAGACGCTTGAATTCTTATCTTGAAAAGTACCAAACTGAAAATTGGATACTCAAAAGTAGTCAATTTCATGTAATCAGGTGCTCAGGTTATGATCAATGAGTGCGTGTATACCTGCAAGAAGTCATACAGGTCATTGCTGACACCCTGCTCATCATGCCGAATGTCGCTATCATCAGAGGAGTAACTAAAACCAGTTCCAGTAGGCTGGTCAACGAAGATGAGATTCGACACCTATGGGGAAAAAACATTACAATTGCATCAAATGTAATGCTTACGGTCATCACACGCAACCATTAGCTCGTCAAAACAAGCTTGGGAATTTGTTCACTGGCTGGCTATCGAAGGCGACGGCAATAGAAGAAACTGGTAATTGCTTTTCAAGAAAGAATACTCAAACCAACTCGACCAACATCATATGTCATTATGTCAAGGAAGAAAACAACAGAAAAGAGTTGGAGGACAACTGGGCGAACACGCTAAGGTCGAACTATTATACTATTATAAAAAGATGACAGAACAAAGGGTAAAATCCAAAGTTTGATGCAGCGTTCTTTGGAACATTAATTACGATTGACAACGCTATGGTCCGTCGCTCACTCACCTTGTCCCAACCGTAATCATTCCACACAAGAGACAAGTTGTTGGCAATGTGAAAAGGGCCATTCTCGTAGAATAGTGCCAATTCACTGCTGCAGCCAGGCCCACCGATCAACCATATCACCACTGGATCGTCTGCGCTGCTCCGTGATTCGAAGAAGAAGTAGAACATCCTGAAAAACCAGACAGGTAAAACAGGAGGAAGAATTATGGACAGAACTTGATGAATCATAAGGTGCCGAATCTCGTTTGGCTCGCATGAATCGAAGAAACGGATTATGAAGGGAAATTTCTTGGTGGGTTTCCAGAGTGAAGTCTACAGACTTCTCTTTTTATGAGGTTTAACTGATAACCACCGTTAATTTTCCTATCATCTAGGCCTATCAAAGTAAGTATAACAGGTCAATCGAAATGCTCCTAGAACATCACAATTAAGTACCAGATATAGGAAAATCGTATTCTACATCGAGAACATTAAGAATTGGCTATCCTGGTGAACTCCAAGGCCTCACCTTGCTGCATGGGAGTGTGGAAGCCGGTAATACCCGGCGTGGTGACCCAGGTCCTGAATGGACGACCCGGAATTGCCGAGAAGCGGCAGCTTGAGGCGACTCTCGACGATCTTCCCACCGGAAGCCAAAGAAGCAGCAGAATCAACATCACCATCTCCGATATTGACAGTTTCTCTGGGGAACAAGTTGAACCCTCTAATGAGCTTATCGGCTTGTGTCCTCAGCGATACATTGGCAGCTAAGGACGATGTCTTTGACGGCGACGCGGTTGAGGAGGATGGAGTCGAGAAGAAAAGGAGGAGGGAGAAGAGAAAGGTGTGCTTTGGGAGAAAAGTTGATGCCATGGTTGAGGAGGAGGAGGAGGAGGATGATAATGATGATTGGTGATGGCCAATCGTGGGGGCTTTTATAGTGTTTGAACTCACGGACGTGCTCGATAAGGCTTCCGGAAAATGTGGCTTACGGAGAGAGAGAGAAAGAGGGGTATGTTTGTCTGCTTTTCATCATCGTTTGGTACGTTGTCTTTCGTGTTCTTGTTTCCCTGTATTTGGTGCTTTATTACGACAGATCGAACCGAGACAGAGGTGGTGGTTATGTCCTTTTTTGGCGAGTGAACTGCATTTGCACGATAAAGTATCTGCGTAAAGATCGGTGGGAATAGGCGATGACTGACGACTGTTCGCATCTCGCAGCTCTCCATGAAGTTGTGGTATGACATCGATACGATCCCACCTCATCATGAAATTGAAAAAGGGGCAATTTTCCTTTAGTTTTTGCCCGGTTCTTTTGCATGAATTGTCTCTCTTTAAGAAGAAAGTATCCATTTCGCCAAAACAAAACAGAAACAAAAAAATGGAGAAAGAAAGTCCCGTGTCAATCGAGTTCAACATGTGTTTGATCAATTAGAAGGAGACGTGGTTTCCAATTAGTCTTAAATTTAGAGTACGGATATCAATTCAGTCCTACACTTTTCAATTTTTCCAATTGAATTCTAAATTTTTTGTGCGAAATTCCGATATAGTCCTTCCGACCATTTTTCACTAGAAATCACTAATATTGCGGTGTGCCACATAGAATAGTAGCCGATGATTGGATTGCCACTAGCGAACATTAACCGGAAAAACTATATTAAAATTTCGCGCTGAGGTTTAAGATTAAATTGGTAAAATTCAAAAATTTACGATTAAATTGATATTCGTACAATGAGTCTGATAATTTTCTCCATATAATCTCCATTAATCAATTTCATACATTTGCCATTAAGATACTTTCTAATTTTTTTAAATAAATCGATATTTTTATAAAGCCGTGTCGGTAAAGGACGATTCAATGAATTTTCATGCTAGATGCAATCATTAGGGTCACATGAACATGATCGGAATATGAATACTTTAGTTGCCATGTTATTAATTAGCATAATCTAGGATCATAGTGCATGCATGTTTTTTAGAAAAGTTCAATCATTCGGTATCTTGCTAAATAAATATTAATATCCAATGAAATGAAATTAAGGGAAGTTGAAGCAGGTCATTTTTCATGCATGTGGTATTGCTTACGTGGAAATATATATATATATATATGTAAAAGGTCTATATGTAGCCTATGAAGCACGGACACTCTCCGAGACCCTTCGTGTCGTGTCCGACACTCCGACACGTATCCGACACGCTCCGACACGCTCCGACACGCGGTCAACTCTCTCCGACACGCTCCAACACGAGAGTCGGAATTTCCGACACGTGACTCCGACACGCACGGGGTTATTTTTATAAATTTCCAAAACTTTGGGGACTAAATATAAATATATGAAAAAAATTAAAAAAATTAAAAAAATTAAAAGTTGAAACTTAGACTTCGCACGCGCGCGCACGATTTTCAGACTCTTCTCTTCAGTCTTCACTTCAGTCGCACACGCTGAGCAGAGCACTCTGGTTCTTTCGCCGTGAGTATCGTTGGAGTTGCTTTGCCGGCCGCGCAGCCCACCTCACTAGTCGCCGACTCGCCGTAGCCCCCCGCGCCTCAGCCCCACCCGTCGCCACAGTCACCTCCGACCCTGCCTTCGTCTCTCGCAAGCATCGAGCCGTCGCTTCTACCTCTCACACAGGTGTTACCGCGTTGCTCTTCTTCATCTTGCAATTTCATCTTTTTGCTCATCTCAGGTTAGGTATTTGGATTTCTTTATAATCCGATTTGGGATTTTTCGGCAAATCCTAGAGTTAGATCGGGGAAAGGGGGATTTCTTTGGAGATCCGAAATCTTGTGGTAGAATTCTTGAGATGCGGCTCGTGCGGTGATCGTCTTGTTGGGAAAGAGGGATTTTGTTTTAATTGGGCTACTCGAGAGCTCTTCAAGATTGGAGATTTCTGGGTTTTGGGTACTATGTTTGGTGCAATTGGCGTGACGTCACCCAGAGGATTCATGTTTTGAGTGCTATCTGGTGGGTAGAGTGGGCTGATGATCTGCAATCAGACGCCCCAATGTCAGGGTAGAGAGAGAGAGAGGAGTGGGACTTGGTCGCGGCTTAGAGACTGGTTCGCCTGGGGCAGCGGCGAAGGGGAGGCTGATCTCGGACATGCGAGGGTTTGCTTGAGTTTGAGGTGGATTAGAAAATTTCTTGAATTTTTTTCTCTGTGGCTTGTGTGAATGGGTGTTGTTGCGTGACGGTGATGCTATCGATCGTATGTGGTAAATCTTGTCATAAGAACTTAAAATCTTCATTCATACGGGCTTATGAATATTAGTTTTTCCTTGCATTGATTTAAACAAGACTTATTATTTTTCATACATCTTTTGAAATTCCCACAAGTCTCTCGAACCTAGGCTATTTGTCAATGTCTTGATGAGCAGTGAGATTTCGAAATAGCTCTCTCTATTTTATAGTATTGTTAGACTTTTATTTTGTCCTTTCTCTATATTGACTCATTGATTTTAAGTTTTCTATCAAAGAGTAACGCCATTCAAAGTTTCCCATCAAGGTCAGTTTCAAAACTTGCAAACGACAGAATTTATAGTCATATTCTGAATTATACGAGACCTACTTATTTATGTATTTATATATAAAAATATTTATTTAATATTTAACGCGTCGGAACGTATCGAAATTCTCTACTTTTTGAGAAATGACGTGTCGCGTGTCGTGTCGTGTCATGTCGCGTGTCGGTGCTACATAGTATGTAGCTCGCCAAAACCGAGAAAAAAAAATTAAAAAGGAATCTTGGGGACAATTGATTTTTAGTATCATTGATTAAAATTTTTGGCGAAAAAAACTCCAATATATGTTTTTACACTTTCGCATTTTTCATAGACATTTCTGAATTTTTAGTTTATCTAATTAAAGTCTTTTTTCAAAATTATCTAATTAAATCCCTCCTACATTAGATCCAGTTTACGTTATCGTTGAGCGATGCTATAGGGTGACGTAAACAAATTTTTTTTCAAACATGGACGTCCATTTGGTTGTCCACAATAGCTTAACCTTCTCATCCACGCAAGGGTTTTATCCGCTTGATACTTTAGTGATGTTCAACAGTTGCATCAGTTGAATTTGATTGAATTTTATATTGAATGGACTGAATCAAAAAATCATGAAAATAGAATGACGGAAAGGGAATTTCAGCCATGATAAGGTCAGCAGTTGAGGGCTCAACCCTTGCCACCGCCACCTCCCCTTCGTCACCAGGGAGGTGGGGGAGTGTTGGTCAAGGGTCGGTGGCCCCAGCCGACTAGCAACGAGGGCATGCGTTACCTCACCTAGATTTGGGGCGAAGGTCGCGGCCCTCCCCTAGATTTGGCGGGGGTTGCTGGCCCTCGCCAGGCAGACCTAAGGGTCGCCGCCCGCTGGGGGGCCACCCCCCACCAGCCCCCAGCCGACACTCCCCCACCTTCCCGGCAACGAAGGGGAGGCGATGGCAACAAAGGCTGGGTCCTCGGCCACCGACCGCTCCCTCCTCCTTCCCCCCCCCCCACTTTTTTTATTAATTAATTAATTTTTTAAATTTTACTTTAATTAATTATTATATTAAAATTCGAATTATACCAAAATGACGTTGTTTTTGTGTCTAGTTTGCCGAGTCAGTTTTCCGGTAAGTTACATAGGATTTCCGGTGAGTTTCGCCAGATGTGGCACTTAAGTGTCCCATTTTTCATTTAAAAAAAAAAGTGCCACTTAAGTGCCACTTTCACAACTTTTGACACTTAAGTATCCCTTTGTGCCAACTTTTAGCACTTGAAGCGATCTTTTGCCAACTTCCGGTAGATGTTCAGAATCTGTTTTGCAATAAAACAGACTTTTGAAATAACCTGTAAATATGCAACATACTTAAATAAAAAAAAGAGTTAAGAGAATGTTGCACACGAAATTTATAGTTGTTCGGTTTAGATCAAGCCTACGTCCACTCTCCCACGCTAACAGCCTTCTGGCTGATTCCACTACGTAATCAACAAGAGATTACAACTTTGAGTGCAAACACTTAGTGGTAGATCGCACTATCTCACTAAGTCACTCTTTTGGTATTTCCCTCACGATCACAAACGTTTAAGCTCACGAAAGATAAATGTATGATTAAAATTCGCTCAGACTTTGGAATTATAAATTCTACGCTCCATCTCTTACTTGTTCATCGGTCCTTGATCTCCTTAAATACTCATCTACTTCCAAACTAGCCGTTGGACAGTATCTAGAGGATCGTCTTCCAATCTACCCATTAGACAGGTCTGTATCAAGAAGATTTAGTAACCGTTAAGTAATAGAAGTAGAATCCCAAATTGATTTTGATCGCCCATACAAATAGAATATTGGTTTCAATAAGTAAAACTTCTTCGTTTAGAAAGTGCTTGTATTCAAGATCTAATTGTCAATAAATTAGATTGAGTCAATCAAATCTATCTTGATGTATAATCTAAACCAGAGCACTAGCCATTATATTTAGGGTCTTGTGTTACGTTCTGTCAAGTTGTCTCGTTCTAAACATGCTTCGTTCTGAATTTGCGATGTTCTGAACTTGTGTCTCGTTCTGGAGCTTGTCACGTTCTGGACTTGTGTCTCATTTTGTATGTAAAGTTTGAGAGTGTTCTGTTTGAAGTAAAGTCTAAGTGTCTTCTATCTGAAGTAGAGCTTGAGTGTCTTCTGTCTGAAGTAGAGCTCGAGTGTCTTCCGTCTGAAATAGACTTTACAATTTGGACGTAAGTCTGAACATATTCTGCTTTTGAACATATTTAGCCTTAAAGTCCGAACACAGTCTAAATAAGTTATGCTTCAGCATAGAGTCTATCTTCTGATTCTTTCAAGTATAGACTTTGATAATATCCTTCACATATTATATTATCTGCATAGTCTATTACTCAACCATTAAACCCGTAGTAGCCTTTGATTTATTTTGTCATCTTCAAAATATCATAAGTGATTTCTCTAACAATATTTGTGTTTTAAATATGCATAATAATTGCTCAATCTATTTAGAAGAAATATATGACTCACTAGGGCCGTGATAACTCATTCCTTTTTGTATTCATATTTTTCGGGTGCCTCGATTGGTAATCAATAGAACGAGAGCATTATCGTGGGAACTATTGGGAGTTGGATATTCAAGGTATGGTTTGAGGCTACGTCCTCTATAGAAAGGACGACCATGTTACCCCTTCATCCCTATAGGATTTGGGGTGTGACACTTGTTAGATTTTACAAAAACCTTTGTTCCCTTCGTTACTACTGCAATCTCCGTTGCTCTCTCTTGCTAGCAGCTCTCTTGTTGCAGGCTTTTGGATTTTCTTTAACAAGTTGCGGGGGCAATTACATGAGAGCAACCACGGCGGCAAACGTTGATATGATGCAATCCATTAGGTTTCAGTGGACCTTCGCCGTAGAACAAAGGTTCAAGGAAATGGCTTTCCATGCTTCCTATGTGGCCTCAAACCAAGAACTCCTTAAGCCAACTTGTGGGTTCTCCCTCTGATTGAATGACCAACCCTGTGCTCGTGACTTTGATCTTGCTCGCGCCTTCCCCTTTCTCTTCTTCGACCTTGACCTTGCGGCTATCAATTTCCTCACTGAGCAATACTTGGATCTTCTACTGCTTACTGTCCTTCTCCAATGGAGTCAGGACATGCCACGTCAACAACAAATTTGAAAGGCAAAGGCTTCACATCCGCCGCCTCAAGTCAAGGAACTCGGCTTCCTCATTCTTGCTGTAAAATTGTCTAAAAAGTTCTATACATATTATATTTTTATCAATTCAGTCCTAAATTTTTCGATTATGCCAATTAAGTCCTAAATATTTTTACATATTGTCAATTGAGTCCACCCTGCTCATTTTAACTGAAAATCGCTAATGTGGATGTCAGCTGTCTTACACGACACAATCGGCGTTAATATATAATTCTTAATCATATTTGCCACGACCTGACCTCATTGCCCTTGATCCCTTTCATGAGGAGAAGGAAAGGGGGAAATGTCAGATTTAGAAGTACTTGACCATGAAAGTTCCCTCACAATTTTCAATCACAAGGATGTCATCACCTCATCCCCTGGATGAACCTCTTGTGAGTTCCCTGTATAAGGTCATGAGTTCTCCTAAACTCATACTCCGCATGATAGCGGAGTGTCGCAACCTGTACCCACGTGGGCGACACACTTCGAGAGAGGTTGGGTGTGAATATCATTTAAGAGTACCTTTACCATGGTAGTACTTCTTGGTCAGGTGTGAATTACTTTGGTACTCCTTCCTGAGGATAGCGTTACTTCATCCATTAGGAATTTTCCACATGCAGGTATGCTAAAACCATGGTGAGTCTAACCGGGACTTGTACCCTGTGTGATGGGTTCATTTATACGGTCTAGTTGTTTAGGATAATCTAAAAATAAGACGGGAGTCGCCATTAGTCTTGTTTTTTTAGGTTGGCTATGAATCTGATTGAGGGTCGAGAGTATTCCCTCAATTTCTACGCAATCGGATATCTAGGTCCACGGACTTGGATTACGCCAATATTTCTATTAGCGTCATTTCGGTACCTAAACAGTATATTGTGTTTACTTAACGCGTCCATGCATTTTTTCTTACATTTTCGCAATGGTTAGTCCTAAACTAATCGATCATGCGTGGTTAGTCATTTTCATGCTATTCTATTTCTAGAGAAAATGAAGAGAAAACAACCAATTGAATTGAAAATTGCGAAGCATTAAGTAATCAATCAAGGAAAGTTGTGTATCTATCATGCAATCTTAGAAAATATAAAAGAGAAACACAATTGAAAATGATAAGAGAAAAAGAGAACCTGCAACTCGTCAAGCTTTTATACAAATAATGAGAACCCAAGACATATGTCGGGGAAATGAATAGTACATGATTATGGTCAAAATGGACATCGACCTCCATTGTGTTCATATCTTCTCCATCTTCAGGATCCCAATCTAAACCTAGACTAGAAAACTATACAATCAGGTACATACAATGGAAAGAAACAATCATACATGTTAAAATAATCAAAAGCACGACATCATGCCAAAATCAATCTTTCGAAAGAAATTCAATATAAAAAAGAAGATTTGGGCCTCAGGATCAGCCTTTGTAATTCATGTGCAAGTCCCTTTAAAACGCTTACCCTAATTCATTTTATGACTTACAACCATTATTGACCAATTGTGTTCTCGCATGACCAATAATACTTATAAGCCTTCGAACTAAGCAATCTATGTGATCCTAGGGTTTTCCCTCAATATCATGCATCGATCTTACTATTCATCTAGAAATCACATGCATTTGCGGGAATTAAACATGAAGGCAAGCCCTTTAGACCTTATTTCTCAATCAACCAAACAAATGAGTGAGTTGTCGTGGATTGCTTATTACCAAAAAGCATGTACCAATAACAAACACAGACGATTCTAATGAATGGTGTGATTATATGCGTGTGGGGTACATGTGATTTTTCAAACATATCTTTTGAAGTCATTCACAAAAAGTTTTGAGATAAAGTGATGTCTCGGTTATGAAAGGCATTCAATTGCCAAGGCTACTCCGGGGCTCGCATAAATACACTCACAATCGTCACAGGTATTTTGAATACAATTCAAACCGTGACGTTCACAATTGTCAAATCAGGATTTAAGAAAAAATTTGAAAATATTTCGGATTAACGAATATCTAAGTTATCTAACACATTCAATTGTCAAGGCTAGTTCGGGCTTGTATAAATGCACTCATTAGCGTTGTAGGCATTTTGGATATTGTCTAAACCATGACTCTTTTTTAAGCCAAATCGAGCTTTGGAGAAGATTTTCGTAGTAAATGGTTTTCAGAAACATCACATGTACCAAAGTATTTTAAATTTGATTTGGAACTAAAACTTGACAAAAATCATTTAACAATGGATATCGAGGTATTTAAAACAATTTTTATGAAGATGGAATGATCTAGGTTCATGCACAAACTAACCTATGAAGTTTATCTAAATAATTATAATCAAGTTCATGTTAGGAAATTTCAGAATAAACATATAAAGATAGAAAAATTAAGCAATGTTTAATGACAATTTGGCGATAAAATTTTTTCCTAATATGCATGACAAGATAATGAACAACTCTCGTGAAGAAATTTTTTCTAAAAGGGCTACACACGATTTTACAAAATCAGACAACAAGCAACAACATGTCAGATAATTGTCAAAATAACAGCACATTCAATCAATATCGCAAGGATTTGTCCTATCAAAACAAGTTCAAAAATCATCAAATTTACACACAACATAGCCAACATATTGGCAAACAAGTTTCATTAAGAGGTCAAGTGCAGAATCCTTATAGAAAAAATAGAAAAAAAATGTCAAAGGTCTGTCCAAACGGGGTTAGAACAAGGTTCCAAATTTATCCCATGTCCAAATTCTGATTTTTTTTTTAAAAAAAAAAATAGAAAGTGGTCCAAATGATGAGCAATCTATGTGAAATTAGCGGTATTGGAAATCTCTAAGTGTGCCTTACAACTTCCTAATAGGGCTTGAGTCCAAACTAGGTTGATTTGATGCTCTAAAATCGTGATCTCTAAAGGTGCATGTGTAAGTAACTAAGAAAAACAAAACACAGGCATGGATTAGAAAACCTCAAAGTCATCCAAATAATGCACAAATGGCATGAAGAAATCACATGAGACCTAGGATCGGATGCAACGAAAAATTTGGATAACCATCTAATTCTAGGTTGGCATGCAAAATGTCATACAATTTAAATGACATTATAAAATGATTCAAGATTCATAATGGTATGCTTTGGAATCCTAAATGTAATGAACACTTTTGTGACACAAATTTAACGTGCAAGATGACATTCAAAGGATATGACCAAAACATGTATGCGGACATTGTAACATGTGGTTTAATTGTCAAAAAGGCGTGATTGCAAAATTTGGTCTCTAAATTACTCGAACAAACATGGCAAGATGCAGATACAATAGGATTTCATTTTAACATTAACTTCACAAAACGGGCATGATTTTAGCTATTTATGGATTTTAAAGAAAACATACACGATGCATTTTAATGAGAGCTATTTATTTTACTCTTTGCTTCCTCTTTTTTTATTTTAGCGACTAATTCTTAATATTGTATGTGATTAAGTCCTAAATAAAATGGTAAAATTTGGGTGTCTACAAATATCTTTCTCTATTGTTGAATTGCACCCAAGACAATACTTTTAACTGTGGTAGGAGTGTGATATCATTCTTAAGGTACAAGCAAAGTAAGATTTGTCAGAACCTTCTCATCTCAACTCATAGCATCTTGGTCTATTATTGCCATCATCATGCTCATTTGTTCTGCTGAAGATTCCAACTACTGTTATTTACATCTATTATTTTGAGCCAATCCATTTGTGCTGAAACCGGCGAAGTGTGGAGGTTAGACAGGCTGAGTTTACCTCTTAAAGTTAAGGACAAACTTTATTCTGGAATTTAAGCATCTCTGGAACTTCTTGTCAACACCAGCGGTGGGAAGTCAATTGAAATCAGGATACTTCTGTTCAATTTGGATATTTTTTCCGTGAACAACCCCGCATTGAAGAGTGAAGCAGAGGCGTTTCTCACAGAGGAATTTTGGACTTTCAAAGTCTACATTATCCTTCTGAACAAAGAAACAAAGTAAGAACAGAAAAAAAAGTCAACAAGCAAGTGAAAAAGGTTGACTTGAGTCAGCAAGGTAAAAAGTTCAAGGAAAGAAACTCGGTTTGCTTGGTGCCTTGCTACATTTTTTGTCTTTACCATTTATTCTTTAATCGGCGCAATTATGTATGTGCGGTCAAACACCATTCATCCAAATAACATAGCATGGATGTAGGTAAAAGTGTACAATTTGGTTGCACTGTTATTGCAAGAAATTAGTCGAGCCGTTTATACCGAGAGTAGCCGAAGGATTGTTGACGTGATTCATAAAGTGAAAGCCAGGTCAAAGGTTTGACCGGATTGCAGATGAAAGTATACTACGAGGAATGACCATTCATGCACGACTTGGTGGACATGGGAAATTCATGTTTGTTTGATTGGATCCTTAATATTTCAGATTTTGGCCGTTTAATTCCCGAAACATTACGAGAAGTGTTTAATCAAGGCTTAAGCTGGTCGCCGGGGGCAATCTGTTTTGGCCTAATCAATTTTCAAGAAATTAAGCATAATTTTGACGATGATAAAGTAGGATTGTTTAAACACGTTAGTCCCTCTTAAATGATATTGATTGAAGACTTTGATTCCTGAGACTCAGTCTCGATAATAGAGATGGTCCTATGTCTATACGAGGACGTGGGAAAAGGGTTGGTGTGTCCTCTCTCTCCCCCTCTTATATATATATATAACAAAATAGAAAGTATTGTAAAAGAAGCAATCGATTCTAACAAATAGATTAACTATTTTAATCTAAGAAGACAACTGGTTATATTAGAAAATAACCAAATATCAAATAACATTCTTAATATCTAGGAATATCTTTGACAATATTCTCTCATAGAAAATTTTATTATATAAGAATATTTCTGACAATATCAAATAAATATGCTTCAACAATAGGCCCAAGCGGTGCTAATTAGATTGCATCTTGGGGTGATCATATTAACCGTCTATCCCATTGTCAATAACATACTCTTATGTATTTAAATTGGAAGTAATTTGAAATTACAAGGGTGTCATCGTGATTGTCAAAAACTTGAAGGGTATCATAAGAATTAAATTATTCTTGCCAAATTGAAGCTTTGACATGGCACAAACTTAGGACCCGTTAGCAACGACTAGGACCAACATAGATACCTCTCTTGAGCGGGAACTCTATAGTTCACACGCATCCGACCCCAGAATGTTTGATTTGTAAATCAGCTGCCTCCAAAATCGCATCGGTCCCACCAGATCATTGTGCATTAGAACCGTATATTCATCTTCGAAGAGATCTTCTTAGGAGGGGTAAGCCTGTCACCATGACTCAACAAAAGGAACGAACTGAACATGAGCCTCTTTTGATGCGGATTGGTTTAAAGTTAAATTACGAACTCAACAGGGTTTCTAATTTCTAACCACCTAGAGAAAAAACCCCTCGATAGTAAGTCATTATACGAGTGTTGAGTTCTAATTTCTAACCACCTAGAGAAAAAAACCCCTCAATAGTAAGCCATTATACGAGTTACCACCTTAGGGGTCCTCGTTAGTAATGACTCTATGGTCTAACAAAAGATGCATCGATCGATTAATACATACCAATCGCAAAGAAAGATGTATCCTCCCCATTTAAACACAGTCTAATTGCCTTGACATCAAGTGTGGTAATCTAATGACGAATACACCACTTGCTTTTTATGCAATAACAAATTCGCACTTGTCATTAGTGAATGTTTGGCTTATCCGTGCCTTAGACAATTTATGACAGGATGTGGAGAGACTTCTAGTTTCGAGTATGTCAGAGAGGCTACATTAAAGACATTGTCAACCACAGTCCTTTAATTACTAAATAGATATAAACAATTATGAGTCAAGTTTTTTTTTTTTTTTGTTGGTCTTACGCTAAGCCTACTCTAACACTCACTCTCAGATTTTTCCCCTGCCTCCTTGCAGGACGTGAGAGTCGAAACCCACTCCTAAAATGAAATCGTCCCCACCACAATCCCCCCTGAGAAGGTGGGGATTTGAACCTCTCACCTCCCCTTTCCAAATTGGAAGAGTGGCCACTAGGACGAACCCCCAAGTGGTTAATTATGAGTCAAGTTGAACACTTCATAACGTGTGTGAGAACGTCGAAAGGAATAGTTATGTTGGTAGCCTTTCTTTTATCATTTTACTTTGAAAAAAAAGAACAAAAAGACAAATAAATAATCTTGTATATTTAAGATGGTATGGATCGCATCAATGTTAATATGTACTAACAAAGTGCGAACAGATGAAATCAAGTCAACGACAAAGTTTTAAAAAAAAAAAAAAAAAAGTGCAATGATAAAATTCCATAAGCCTAAAAACTCGGAATAGAAGGTCCAGGGATTTCGAACTTTTCCACTAGTCCATGCAGCTCTAGGCTCCAACGGCTGTTTCTTACATGCCACGATACTATCAAGCATGATCGCATGATGTCATGTGGACCTCCTCGTGAAGCATTTGACTTCTCTCCCTTTGCTCCTTCTCAGCAAGAACTAAAGTCTCATGCTCCATTCTGGCTTCAAAATGATCCCTTTAGCCAGTTTTAAGATCTTCCAGCGCCCTTTTTATGTAATCATCCGTCTCCATCCTGACACTCTGTAATTTTTCCTCCACGCTATGTTTGAGTTTTTCAAATTCTTCTTTTTGTCGCTCTGCATCCATCCTTTCTTTCTCAATCTGAGTCCTTTTCTTATCAAGCTCATCCCACTCCTTCTCAAAAGCTTCCTTTAGCTGCTTCAAGTCCTCAGCTTCCTTCAAATGGAGCTCCTTTTGAAGCCTGGACTTCTCTTTTTCTTCCTTCAATTCAGATTGCAAACGCATAAATTCTAACCTTTCTTCTTCCCTCACTTTCAGTCGATCCTGCTTCATGTCGATCTTCACCAGCTGCTTTTCAATTTTTGCTATTTCCTTCTCAAGAGCAGCCCTAAATCTGCGCAACTGATCTTTCTCAAAAGCGAATTTTAACTTCTGAGTCTCCAATTTCTCTTTCTCAGACTTGAGATATCTCCCGTTCTATAAGATCTTTCAGAAGGTCATGCTCTTTCTCCTCGAGCTTTTAAGTTTTCTTCTCCAGTGGTTGTTCTCCTTTCACCAGTTTATCCTCTATGTGCTTTATTTCAGCTTCTTTATTCCGCTCATATCTTTCTCTTATTAAGTACTCGTCAAATTTTTTCCTGTGATTTGATTAAGTAGTAGAACATCCTTGAAAATCGGACAAAAAACAGGACAGAGCCATGACCAGAACTTGGTTAACTAGAATGTGCCGAATCTTGTTTGGCTTGCTCAAATCGAAGAAACAAATTCAAGAAAGAAAATTTGTTTGCGGGTTCAACTGACCGAATTCTGTGAACTTCTCATTTTATCGTGTGTCATTAATAACCCCATTAATTTTCCTATCATCTAGGCCTAGCATATTAATTAAGGACTAGATATATGAAAATTGTATTGTACATCAAGAACATCAATAACTAGCTACCGAAGTTAATTCCAAGGCCTCACCTTGCGGCATGGGAATGCGGAAGCGGGTAATACCCGGCAGAACGACTGGGGTCCTGAATGGAAGCCCCGGAATTGTCAAGAAGTGGGAGCTCAAATCGCCCCCGACGATCTTCCCAACAGAAGCCAAAGAAGAAGAATCGTTATCTCCAGTTTTAATATTGACAGCTTGTGTCTTTGGTGATAAGTTAGCGAATAAAAGATGATGTCCTTGATGGCTCGCCCACTATCTGCCGCCCGCCTGCCGGCTATCCACTTGCTGGCTGTCGCCGACCACTAGCGCCTGGAAGGGAAAAGTTTTGTATTGTTATCAAATATATATTTTTGCTCAAAAACTCATTTAGGAATTTAAATTAAAAAAAAAAAAAATCTATTTCTGTTCCGAAAATCAATTTTTTGTCAAAATGATTATCATTTGCTCCCTTGTAAGATACCTTCCATTTTGATGCATTTCTTGTATCTTCTTCATAAAGATAATGACGATTCACATCTAACTTATGCCTTAACCAGAGTTCTAGTTTGATTTTCAAACTTTTCTTGCTCCATTAACATAGACATCCCACAACCAACGGAAAAAGTATCAAAAAAGTCATAAATCTATTGCATTAATATCAATTCAATTCTAAACCTTTCAATTTGATCAATTTAGTCCTAAAACTTTTTGCATTGATACTAATTCAGTCCATCTCGCCAATGTAGGTCGTAAATCATTGACATAGACGCCAACCATCCTATATGGCGCAATCAACACTGACGTGAATATTTTAATTTTTTATTATTTTTTTAAAAAAATCATTTTCTTTTGCTTTTTTTTTTCTTATTCTTTTTCCTTTGGACTATGGCTAGTACTAGCCATGACTGGTGACCGGCCACAGGCAAGGGTTGCCCTCACCAAATCTGGCAAAGGGTCGACCTTCACCAAATAATGGGAGGGCTTGACGCTCGCCACCTAGGCTCCCTCACCAAGTTTGGCGAGGGTCATGCCCTCACCCATGGCTGGTATGTACCACAATCCAAAGAAAAAAAAATAGGATTAAAAAAAAAGGAAAAGGAAAATTAAGAAAAAAGGAACAAATTTAAAAAAAATCGAAAAACTATTTAAAAATATCAACGTCAACACCGGTCTTGCCACATAGGACAGTCGGCATCCACATCAGCGATTTTCTGCCTAAACTGGCCAAATTAATTAAATTGGTACCAATTAGGATTAAAATGGTTCAATTGAAAAGTTTAGGTTTGATATGGTACCAATACAATAGATTTAAGGGTTAATACCCTAAAAAACCATAAACCGGTATATCTGTGACAAATTTACCCCAAACTGGTATACCTGTAATAAATTTACCCCGACTGACCATAAAAAACCATAAACTGGTATATTTATGACAAATTTATTCCAAACTAATTTATTTAACCACAAAAAACCCCCCCCAAACTAATAAAGTGTACAAATATACCCTCCGCTAAATTATATTAATACCACAAAAAATCACAAAAATTGTAAACTGTAGCAAACAGACCGTAAAATCCCAAATTGGTATACCTGTCAACTGTCACGTGTTATTTAACTTAATAATTTGACAACAAAATTTAACGAAAACTAACATAGGGTAAATTTGTCACAAGTGTACCAATTTGGAGTAAATTCGTCAAAGGTATATTAGTTTGGGGTTTTTTGTGGTCAAAAAAATAATTTGGGGTAAATTTGTCACAGGTGTGCTAGTTTGGGGTTTTTTAGGATATTAGCCCTACGTTTAATACATTTTTTTGTACTTTTCACGCCTAACATATGCATTAACCAATGTTCCAGTTCGACTTTCAACCTTTTCTTGCTCCATTAACATAGACATCCCACGACCGACTGATGAGGCAGCTTTCATGTACTAATACAAGCCTATTTTCCATACCATCCTGTTCCCTCTTACAAAGAAGCAAAGGTTTGGGCACCGCACAACGAGATCCCTTTTGATTCTCATCAGGATTATCGCGAAAACCTCGACGACCATCATCCAAACTCGAAATCTTTCTTACCTGGTTTTGGAACGCTAGAGGTTTCTTTTCTAATTAAAACATTTTTTTTTGTGCAAGAAACGTTTCTACATGCATAGCTTCCTCAGGCACGATATTACCTTCACACTCTTTAGTTTTATGCCCATTACAAACACACTGGAAGCCTATGAAGTGCAGGCCTTCATACTTAATCCTGCATCTTCGACCACTAATGATGATCATGGGCGTAAGGGGTTAGAGAGAACAACTTGAACACATTTTCTCGCACGTTTCCTCTTTCAGCGGCTAAGTGTTGTGGCGTCCGCCTCCTAGGGAACGCCAACCTAATTGCCTAGCTTGATTAAAAATTCCTCATCGACATACTCCACCGATAGGTGGGGAACACGAACCCAAGCATCCACTCTGTTTATAGTAGCCACATCTGGATCAAAAATTGGGAACCCAAGAAAATCATCCAAGAATCATTTGCTCAAAACAAAGTCTGCAGAATCCTCATCAATTACCCAAGAGGATTTCACGATATGAGGGACAATGCCTTTATTTTATTTTTCCAATCGAGTTGATCTTCCTCTTGCTGTGAAAGATAAGGGGAACAGCGAGAGGGCGAGGTAAAATTGGCCATGGCAAGAGGCCAAGCATTGAGCTTTTATGCCCTAGCAGATCTTTCTAGTCCCTTCGCGAAGATTAACTATTCTCCTCATCAAGGTTGTTTTTGTGCTGAATGAGCCTTTATTCTTCAATTTTTAGAAAATCTATCTTGGACGCATTGGACCTTATCATGGCCGAAATTCCCTTTGCATGCGTAAACATTAAAAAAAAAAAAAGTGTTAAAAAGTTATAAACATTTACTATTTGTACCAATTTAGTCCTAAACCTTTTTTGTGCCAATTTAGTCTTAAACATTTTCACATTGTGCCAATTTTGGCCGAATTTTGATGATTGGACGTCGGCCGGCTGACGATGGCGCCATTGACACCGACGTGAACAACTTTTTAATAATATTTTAATTTTTTTGATTTTTTTCTTTTTTTTTCTTTTTTTTTTTTTCATTCTCCTCCTCCTTCCACCAGCCGGTCGCCGAACCTCGACAACCAACCAGGGCGACGGTCGGCGAGGTTGAGGTTGACCTCACCGACCACCTCGCCAGTGGTCACAAGGGTGGCCTTGCGCTGGGCGACGAGGCTCGAGGGCGGCCTCGCCGCCTGGCTCGAGGCCGCCCTCGCGGCCACTGGTGAGGTGGCCGGTCGCCAACGTCCAACAACTGGCTGAAGGAAGGAGGAGGAGAAGGAAAAAAATTCAAAAATATTAAAATATTATTAAAAGTTTTCAACATCAACAATGTCGATAAGGTCACATCACCTAGATGTTCAATCAAGAAAAATCCAGCCAAAATTGGCTGGAAAGAACTAAATTAGCATAAATGCAAAAGGTTTAGGGTTTTTTTAGCACTTCTCCCTCAGATAAATTAAAAATCCAGGGACAACATTGTAAATTAAATTAAAGTTTAGAGACTATATTAGAAAAATAAGATATTCATGAACATATTACACATTGAATTAAAATTTAGGGACTCTTCATGTCATTTCTCGTACACATATCAGTAAGGACAATAAAATATTGCGAGAAAATTCTTGTAAGCAATTTATCCTAATGATTATATTGGAGAAAAAGGCTATATAATATCCATTTTATCAAAATATTTATGGTGCATGTCATCATAACAGGCTGCATATTAGATTCGATGATCGTGAAATGATTCAACCCTTTCTACACCGTTTTCCTAGAAACATTCATCAACAAGCGCCGCTACTCGCGATAGCAGAGATAATGCAGTTATGAACTAGAATCGCCATCATTGTAGATAAAAAAAAACCCTCGAGTTCGCCATACAGTGGCAAACCAATCAGGGCTTAACAATGATGAATCCAAGAGGTAACTACATTTTCAGAATGTCTGCAATTCAAAGAAAATTAAACTTCCAAGCCAACGCTCCATCACGAGTTCAGCAGAGGCTGTGCGATAATCTTCATATATGGAATTCAACGCAATGCCGGGCCCGGCGAGTGTTGCAGAAGAGACGTGCTTTAAATTTACATACTCTACAGTGTGGCTGACAGATTGTTGCGGGCAGTTTTCATACTCGTAGAAGTTTCTGTCAAAATTGAAAAGGTATCTACATAGAGCCCCAAATAAGAGATAAGAGGGTCAGCCCGAGATTTGTCGATCACAAACCTCAACTCCTGCGTTTCAAGCATAGGAAATTGCAGGAGCCTCTGGTATCCCACCATGGTGCCATTGATCACTTGTCTCCACTCTCCTCCGTCGTTCAGGGTCTCAAGATGGAACTCTATAACCCGCTGGCCCAATTGGATCGGCTCTTGCACTTGCAGAACATTGAACCTCACCTTCTCCTGAAACCTTAGATATAATGTCCAATCTGACTGATTCTCCTCAGGTGCCCAATAGCTGTAGATACCCTCTTTGAGGACATTCTCTGCGCTAAAATGGGAATTGTTCATCATCCCTCCTCGGGTACTGCTGGCACTGAGAAGAGCACCCTTGGCTAGATTTTCATCGAATATCGACCTCCGAAGCTCATTAAATTCTTGAAGCACTTGTACATCTTCTTCGGATATGAGACCCGAGGAGTTTGGAGGTACATTTAGTAACAAGAGACAGTTTCTTCCAACGGATTTGTAATAGATGTCAAGAAGGGTTCTCGCAGACTTAGGAACTTCTGATGCATGCCAAAACCAACCGGGTCTGATGGAGACATCACACTCAGCTGGCACCCAGTCATGCCCAACAGGGTCTCCACTCCTCAAGTATCTGATTTATGTAATTAGCAATTCAGCACCAAGAAGTTAGAACTTTTCAATGGCTTTTGTAGAAGGAAAGCAATGAACAGCAAGAATGGCAGACCTAATTGGATGAAGACATCTCTCTCCTGTCCACAACAATCTAACCACCACTTAAGAAACAGAAATTAGGTGTCGAGGAACTATCTTCCATGATGTGAAGTCACTTGGTAAAGACAACCTCAAAATCGTTAAAGACTCCAGCAATTTGTCTGAAAAGAAATGGCCTAGCTCTTTTTCTCTCTTTTAAATAGATAGAAATGATCTTTTATCCAACAATTGACAAATTCAATCTACTCTTTGCTATACTATCTTAAACTGGTGAAATTGAGAAGGCATTTGAACAGACGAAATTCTCTCACATGAGCTAAAGATATCTTCTTTGAGGAAAGAACTGATTCACTGGTCATTTGACCTTCCTTCTTGCCTTCTAAAATGGATAATAGCAAGCATGCTGAATTAGTAACCTAAAATGGAAGCATCACTCTATTCCTTTTCTCTAAATAGTACCCCATCAAACTGAGATATAGAACAGAAGCTAGAAATGGAACTCACTGAGGATCAGTTCCACCAATCTTGGCGCTACTCCTATTGAATGTAGACCAGCAAGTCGACCCGGCTACGCCAGCCTCGTTTCCAATCCACCTGGTATCAGGACCAGCATCAGAAAAAATGACGGCCCTCGGTTGGAGCTGGCGGATTAGACTAAACCAACTCTCAAAGTAATAGTCCATGTCCTTCTCTCCCTCACCTTTTGCACCATCTAACCACACCTCCTTTATCTCCCCATATCTGCACAATTTCACAGCACATCAACCTCAAAGCTTCTCCGGATGTAACAACGAACTCTCAATAATGAGATAATCGGACCAAAACAAGACTTTCCAGTAAAAAAATCTGCAAGCTAATCCAGCTTCAAGCACTTTCCCAAGAGTCAAGTGTCTTAACACAAATAAGCACAAAGCTACAAAATGTAAAGAACGCAATAACATTGCATTTACTAAGATTACAACATCAAGTGTATATAATTCTTTAGAAGGACTCAATTCTAAATTTGAATGGAATACTAATCTGAGAGGGGCATTCAAATCAACAAAAAAACAATCGATTTACGAAAAGGACTATCCCCACTGGCAAATGAACTGCCGGAACTAGACCAAAAAACTACCCAGAGCACAAATATGAGCAGGCAAAACGAACGGTAATTTCAAGTTCTTTTCACCTGGTGAGCAGCTCGGTCATCTGTCCCATGTAGAATTCATTGTACTCCACCGTCCGTCCATACGACGGCTCGTGCAGATCCCACGGCGAGAGGTACAGCCCCAACCCGATCCCGGCGTCCCTCGCAGCGCTCGAGAGTTCCGCGACCACGTCGCCGCGGCCGCCTCGCCACGGGCTCGACCGCACGGAGTAGTCCGTGTACTCGCTCGGCCACAGGCAGAAGCCATCGTGGTGCTTGGCGGTGAGGATCACGCGCGAGAACCCGGCCTGCTTCGCGACGCCGACCCATTGGGCGGCGTCGAGGCGCGTGGGGTGGAAGACGGAGGGGTCCGCGCGGTCGTAGCCCCACTCGGAGTCGGTGAAGGTGTTGGGTCCGAAGTGCAGGAAGAGGGCCATGGAGTCGGACTGCCATTCGAGCTGCCGCGAGGTGGGTATGGGCAGAACCGGGAGTGGCGGTGGTTTCTGTGGCGAGTCAGTGGATCGGACGAGGCAATCGCTGACAGAAGAGAAGAAAGGAGACAAATTGATAGTGCGAAGAGGCTCAAGAATGCGTTTGGAGAAATGGGTTTCGTATACCTTGAGGTCATCGTCTTCTTCTTCGTCGTTCGCCGATGTGGTCGCCACAGAGAGAGAGAGAGAGAGAGAGAGATCAGAGGAGGCAGTCAGTCAAGGCGAGTTGGGTGTTGACCCCACCCGATCCTCCATCGGAGAGACCGATTGGTGCATGGTTCCGGCGAAGTCAACAGCCGATCAACACGTTGGACAGCAATCTCGTTTCGTATTTGACAGGTCGGTGAAACTCAAGACATCGTAGATTCACAGCAGAGGACTGTATCGTAGAGGCCTCTCTTCAATAGCCCGACCAAGGATCGATCGCTGGGACGACAGATTCACTGTCGAATCCTTTCTATAACTAATGCAATGAACCATTGAGATGTGTTATTTTGTGATCAAATTCAACTACTGAAAAACAAGAGTGGCATAAGCACAGCAAACTTTTAACTCCATCAAAATTAGATGATTCTTTTAGTTAAAACAATATTATTTTTATTTTACTGGACATGTCATTATTTGCTTTTTCGACGTCTATATAAGCAGATCTTTAATTGTTCTTATTGATAGCTATGAATAAATTTGAGATTTTTTATATCTTAGAAAAAATTTAGAGTAAATATATTGTAATTGATATACTTTAGAAATTTTGGTGGCCTTTGCCCCACGTATACATGTCAAGAAAGAAAAAAGATGTGGAGAAAAAAGAGTAGTTGGGGTAACTCAAAAGAGAACCTTGACCCCTAATGTTAACATGGGGTCACATTAAGACCAACCTCTTCCATATAGTAAAGATATAGAAATATGGTGACAACTTCAGCCATCCGTCTTGTGCATGTAGAACTTGGTATATTCCACTGTCCGTCCAATATGTTGCGCCAGTACCACAATGAGATACATAAAGGCACGAACGCACATCCTTGCAGCTTCCGTGCAATGGACTATACCACATCAAGCAGCCCAAATACGACATAAGAATGAAGATTGTTTCATTCATATCGATAAACTTGTGCTCAATAATTAGTGTCAATTAAGTAATTAGATTAGAGAAAAATTAAGTAATTAGATAAATTTCTATGATGCTTAATCAACAGCTCTCTTTTGCTCAACATCATATTGAATGAATTCTTCTTTTTCTTTTTTTTTTTGCCATTTCCAAAGAAATAAAAAGAGTAATTGTCTAAGCTCACGTCCAATTATTGACACCATGAAGGGGGTAAATGTCAACATCTGAAGGATGAAATGAAAGGGAAAATTTGAAGCTTCACAACAAGCAAAAAGATCATGTTTTATTAAATTGGTCTTGGATGATGATAACTGAAATAACATAGGAAGGCATAAGATATCCTCAGAATTCCAATTGATTATCTTAGGTATTTAGACAAAACTCTTGGAAATGATTTATTTAAGTGATGTGACGGATTTTATTTAGGTATTGGATACACTGATTCACTTATAGTTGGTCACACTTTGTAAAATAGTTTGGAATGCCAATATTAGTGTACTAGGCAACATTAAGATCACAAACAAGTTTCTCGAAGGTATTTATGGCTGGAAGTGGCAAACCCAACACCCTCGCAACGCCCTTTTCTCTCCCATCCTTCATAAACAAGCAGGTTTCTCTTGGTGGTTCACCGGCCCCAAACGTTGGCTTTCCCCACCCAAAGTTTGTGGAGCCATACTCGAGCCTTGTCCATGAACTTATTAATAGTCTGCCCACAGGGAGTCGCTTAAAAGGATTAATGTGATAATAGTCGATTCTCGACTGTACGTAATTGTCAGTCACACTCTCGATTGCCTTCTTTATTCTTGTCACGGGAGAATTGCTAAAAAAGCCCTAAATTTTTTCTATTTGTGTCAATTTAGTCATAAACTTTTTTTTTGTGCCAATTTAATCATAAACATTTTTACGTTGTAACAATTTAGTCATTTCCGGTCAATTTTGGCCGGATTTTGCTGACTAGATGCCGGCCAGCTGACATGGCTTCATTGGCGGACATGGACAACTTTTAATAATATTTTAATTTTTTTGAATTTTTTTCTTTTTTTCTTTTTTTTTTCTCCTCCTCCTTCCTCTGGCGACCGGCCAAAGGCAACAGCCAACGAGGTCGACCTCGCTGGCCACCTCGCCAGTGGCCATGAGGGTGGCCTTGCGCTGGGCAGCAAGGCTCGACCCTTGCCAGATCTAGCAAGGACTAGCCTCACTCGCCCGGGCCAGGCGGGCCGCCCTTAAGGCCTAGGGGGCGAGGGTGAGCCCCGCCAACCCGGCGCGAGGCTGCCCTCGCGGCCTCGAGCTGGCCTCACATTGGGCTAGCTAGGCTTGCCCGAACCGGCCATGAGCGAGGCTCCACCCTCGCCAGATCCGGCAAGGGCGAGCCTCACCGCCCATGCCTCGAGGGTGGCCCGCCCGGCCCGAGTGGGCAAGGCTCACCCTCGCCAAATCTGGCGAGGGTCGAGCCTCGCCACCTAGCCTAAGGTCAACCTCGACCTGGCCAGTCGTCGCCTCTAGCTAGTCATTAGTTCGATGACCAACTAGAGGAAGGAGGAGGAAAAGGAAAAATAAAAAGAAAAAATTCAAAAATATTAAAATATTATTAAAAGTTATCCATGTCAACACCGATGAGACCACGTCAGCCAATCGGGGTTCAATCAGCAAAATTCGGCCAAAATTTGCTAGAAATGACTAAATTGGCACAACGTAAAAAGGTTTAGGACTAAAATTGGCACCAAAAGATGATTTAGGACTAAATTAGCACAAATACAAAATGTTTAGGACTTTTTTAACACTTTTCCCTCAAAAAAGCTTACTTGATTGATGAATCTTGAGTTGAGTTTATAAGTTGATTGTTTCCGATGGAATTTGATCCTCCCGCATCATATGGGATATGATATCATTATGATCCCAGTACATCATGAAATTGAAAAGGCAATTTTCCCTAGTTTTTGCTTGGATTTTATCATGGATTATTTCTCTTTAAATGAAAAGGATCCCATTTACCAAAAGGCAAAAAGAAACAACCATGTCTATCAAATTGTAGATGTATTAAACAATCAAATAGAGACATGTTGATTTCTCCTTTGTTACACATAATCCCTAATAATTAGTTTCATTAGGCCATCTATACATTTGATATTTAAAGATACTTTCTCAATTTCTACTAGATTAAAATTCGTCAAAAGAAGAACTCTCTAATTGCAACCAAAAGGAGGAAAACATAAATCATATGAAGCCATCTATGTATAGCACGATTTCTTGAATTTTCATGTCTGATGCAATATTTAGGGTTATATGAGCATGCTCGGAGAATGAACACTTGAGTCGCCATGTTATTTATTTGGATGATTCTAGGATGATAAATCAGTGGATGCTTATAGTTCCAAAAAGTTCAATCATTCGGGATCTCGCTGAATAAATAGTAATATTGGTGGAAATGGAATTTGAGGGAAGTTGAAGCAAGTTTTTCATGCATGTGATATCGATTACCTGGAATTAAAAAAAGGTCTCAAAGAATACGGTATCCATTTACTAAAAAGGGGGGGAAATGAAAGAGTAATCTTGAAACAATTGATTTCAGTAACGTTAATTAGATTTTTGCGAAAAAAGTCTACCTTTCATCTTTATACATTCGCAATTTTTTAATTAAATCACTAAACTTTTAATTTTTCTAATCAAATTCCTTCAACGCCGCATCCATCCAACGTAATTGTGGGGCAATATCCTTATGTGACATGGATAAAACTTTCCCAACACGAACATGCATGTGGGCATCCTCATAGGTGAAATTTTATCCACGATAAACTTTGAAGTTGCATACATTCGTTGGATTTAATGTTGGAAGATGGTAAATGTATAAAATATGATTAGGCAAATTAAAAATATAAAGACTTGATGAGAAAATATCATGGAAGAATATGGACGAAAAGTAGGAACTTTCAGATTTTATATTATGTTTTTGGAGTTTGGGACAAGTCAAGTCAAGCACTTCCGTAGATATATTAAAAGAGCAAAAAAAAAAAAAAAGGGAGGAAAAAGAGGAAAAGGCCAAAAAAATAAAAATAAAATTCCTCCCGAGCAGCTCAGAACTAGATGAATATGCCTCGAATGATTGGCGTAATTGTGCTCGATTACTTCTATGTTTTCCCGTCTTTAAAGGGAGGATCTGCAAGTTCTGTTTTGTAACAGATGCGTACTTTGGACACTCTACGCAAGAGAATAAAGAACGTTTTGGAATCTCACAATTTTCTGACCAAGAAACCTGAGGAGATTGGTGCTGGAGACCAGGGTCACATGTTCGGTTACGCTACGGATGGAAACTTCCGAACTTATGCCATTGACTCACGTACACTCTAAACCACCAAACTCGTAGCCAAGCTGACTGAAGTGAGGATGAACAAGACTTGCCCGTGGCTAAAACCCAAGTGACCGTATAATACCGTAACGAGGGGGTTGCCATGGTCCCTCTGAGGGTTCATACAGTCCTAATCTTGACTCAGCATGACGATACCGTTGCCAATGAGCAGATTGCGAAGGATTTGAAAGACCATGGTGATGAGGGCCTCACCAGGATGGAGATAATTATCGACTCGTACGGTGGTTGGGTTGTCCATGGTGGTGGTGCTTTTTCAGGTGGCGACCAGACCAAAGTTGACCGTAGCGGCCATGGGGACATCGGCTGCCATCCAGCTCTGTATCATTTGTAGAGCAACTTTCGGCTGATCCATCGGAACATAGTGCCCAGCCTCATTAACCTGCAATTCATCACACGGGCCAGAATTGAACTTATAATTCACCTCTCTCATCTTTAAAGTATGTTGTGCTTCTGTTAGAGAGAGAGAGAGACCGTCAAGAAAGTAAATGGTCCATGTGTTTTAAGCCATCCTGCCACGGAACCATCAACGGCAAATGGAGCAATTCCAGATTTTTTAAAGTCGGCTCGACCATACCATTCCATGTCTTCAACCCACTCGAAGATTCCTGCTCAAATAAAATCAGGAAAGACATGTCATTCACCAGGTAATGTTCCGTTTAATTTTGTCTAGTGTCTACCAACTTTAAAGATCGGGGTATACCGATATAATTACAGTGGAGATCCTCTGCACCGGCATAAATGAGCACCTTCAGCCCGTCCTCAAGAAGCGCGGGGATACGCACTGCGAGATTCTTCATTATATCCCCATACATCACACTAAACACTCCTACTATAAACATCTTAAACTCTATATCCCCGACCCCTAAAGAATATTTCACTTCCTTTTTGTTCAGGAAGGTCTCCACTCTTGAGAACCCGTCGCTGCAATTGCTTCCACATTCCTTTCGAATATCAAATTCCTGCGGGCCAATCGTCAACATGTCAATCCACGGTAATCAGACGTTAATTTGGGAAAGCTTATTTCAAGGGAAAAGTAGACTATCACTATCGTACATATCTGTTCCCGATAATTTTCTTGAGCTCTTTGTAAATTCTTTCACACTTGGGATATGCAAGCACACAAGACCAATCGCCCCCGCTCTCTGTAAAGATTAATATTAAAGTCTCTGCTTTCAGAGAAAGATCACGAATGTTTCTATGAAACATAAACAGAGATTTAGGCCTAAAAACATACCACACTGTTGAACCAATTCTTTGCATTCTGGGAACATTGCGTCAATCCAAATTTTATCACTCCGCTTGATTAAGTTCTTCCTTAGAGCATACTCTGTGTATGCTCCATACTGGATCCCGGAATTGGTTAGGCCATTGCCAATTGCAAACCCCTGATCGAGATTCCAAGGTTAACCATGTCAAAAAAAGAACAAGTTAATATATCATAGCAAGAAATCACCATACAAACATGAAGTACCTTCAGGTTTATGTGAATTCCTTCCCTAAACCTGTTCCCTTGTTGAACACGAGTAGCTAAAACGGGAATGTAGTGCCCAGCGTACGACTCTCCGGCTATGTAAAAATCATTCCGAGCAAGTTGATCATACTCTGTAAAGAACAGCTGAACATCGCAGGCGAGAGATTGGTCCATCATATGTTTGAATTCTTAACTTGAAAATTACCCAATTAAAAGTTGGGTTGTCCGTAAAAACAAGAGTAGTTAATCCAGTGCACAAATTATGATCAATGAGCTCATGTATGCCTGCAAGAAGTCGTACAAGTCATTACTAACACCATGCTCATCGCGCCGAATATCGCGCTCATCAGTGGAGAAACTAAAACCGGTTCGAGTAGGCTGGTCAACAAAGATGATATTCGACACCTATGGGAGAAAAAAACATTAACGAGAGCATGAAACGTAATATTCTTGAAACTATAAATAGTTTATACATCAGTAATAAATGCTTGAAAATCGTTTGCTTTCCCTTTTAATTTAACGATATACATATTGTTTATTCATTCAATAATTAATTTATTAACCATGATCACGATTATCACGCACAACTATCAGTTTGCCGAAAGGACCACGCCAACGTGGCATAATTCAAAACCAATAATAATAATAATAATAATAATAATAATAATAATAATAATAATAATAATAATAATAATAATAATAATAATAATAATAATAATAATATAAATTGTGATTAATAATGGGAAAAAGTACCGAAAAAATTCATAAACCTAGGGCATTGGTACAAATTCAATCATAAACCTTTTAATTAGACCAATTCAATCTTAAACTTTTTCACATTGATACCACTTTAATCATAAATCTTTTAATTGAACAAATTTGGTCACAAATATTTTCACATTTGTGCCAATTCAGTCTATTCAGCCAAATTTGGTCAGTTGACACTGACCTGGATGCAAGCCGGTGAACAAACGCTGACGAGGCAATTTTTAAATAATTTTTATTTTTTCGAATTTTTTTCCTTTTTTTTCTTTTTTTCTTTTTCCTTTGCCCTTAGCAGTGGTTGGCAAGCCTCCGGCGGCTTGTTGGCCACTAGGCGAGGGCTGCGAAGCCCTCATTGAGGCTAAGGTGAGGCCAGGCAAGGGCCGCAACACTAGCTAACAGCTAGTGAGGGCTTTGCAACCCTCGCCCAATGGCCGATGAGCCTTGCTAGAGGCTTACCGGCCACCGCAAGGAATTCAAGGAGAAAGAAGAGAAAAAAAAAAGAAATTAATAAAAAATTCCAAAAAAGTAAAAATATTAAAAATTGCTACGTCAACGTTAACAGACAACCAGCGTCCACATCAATCCCGGCTAGTCAAAATTGACTGGATGGTGCTAATGTGAAAAGGTTTAAGACTGCATTGGCCCAATTGAAATGTTTAGAATTGAATTGGTATCAATGTGAAAAAGTTCATGATTGAATTGGTCCAATTGAAAGATTTATAATTGAATTAGTATCAACACCATAGGTTTATGAATTTTTTGATACTTTTCTCATTAATAATGCTATGATTTGTACAAATTTGTCGCTCACTCACCTTGTCCCAACCATATTCATTCGAGCAAAGAGTCATGTTGTCAGTAATATAGTAAGGGCCATTCCCATTGAACAGGCTCCCTGCACCGCTACAGCCAGGCCCTCCGGCTAACCATAGCACCACCGGGTCACTTACGTTGTTTTGTGATTTGACGAAGTAGAAGAACATCCTGGAAAATCGGACAAAAAACAGGACAGAGTCACGACCATTTTTTTTTTTTTTGGTAATCGACAGAGTCACGACCATTGTTCTTCAAGAACATCAATAACTGGCTACCAATGTTAGTTCCAAGGCCTCACTTTGCATCGTGGGAGTGCGGAAGCGGGCAATACCCGAAGGCAAGATCAACGTGGAATTGCCGAGAAGTGGGAGCTCAAAGCGCTTCCCATCAGAAGCCAAAGAGGAAGAATCGCTGAATGCTTGTGTCTTTGGCGATAAGTTGGCGGTTAAAGATGATGTCCTTGATGGTGATGCAGTCGAGAAGAGGACGAGGAGAGAGAAGAGAAAGCAATATGGTGAGAGAAAAGTTGACACCATTGTTAAGAATTCTGAGAGAGATTTGAAGTTTGAGGATGTTGAAGATGACAAATCATTGGGTTTTTATAGCATTTGATGTCAAGGAGGGGCTCACACATAGGGAAAAATACAAAAGAAAATCCTAAACTTAGGGCATTCGTGCCAATCCAGTTATAAACCTTTCAATTTGATCAATTCAGTTTTAATCTTTTTTACATGAATACCAATTCAGTCCTAAGCCTTTTAATTGGATTAATTCAGCCCTAAATCTTTTCACATTCACTGACTGATGCTAAGATGGATACCGGCCAACGCTGATGTGGTAATTTTTATTTTTTTATTTTGTATTTTTTCGATTTTTTATTAATTTTTTCTTTCTATTTTCTTTGTCCTTTTTCTTTTCTTTGTCCTTTTTATTTTTCCTTTTTTTCTTTTTTTTATTCTTTCTCCTTGGATTCCTTGCGGTGGGCAACAAGGGCAAAGGAAAAAGAATAAGAATAAAATTAATAAAAAATAAATATATATTTAAAAATTGTCACATTAGTGTTTGTCAGCCAATCAGAGTCTACGTCAGCACCGGCCAGCCAAATTTGGTTGAATTGACCAAATTAGTATTAATGTGAAAAGGTTTAGGATTAAATTAATCCAATTAAAATGTTTATGACTAAATTTATAGTAATATGAAAAGGTTTAGGACTCAATGGGTTTACTTAAAATATTTATGATTGAATTAGTACTAATACCATAGGTTTATGATTTTTTTGATATATTTCCTCACACACACACACATAGTATTATTGTAGTACTTCTTTTCTTTTTATGACAAAGAAGTGTACCGAAATTTAAGACTTAATTGTCATAATTTTTTTAGTGGACTTAATTGTTACGGTTGCGAGTCATTTGATGTTGAAGGGTGAAAAACTATACATCTAGGGTGAAAGTATCGGTTTGCTCACTTTGCTTTATCATTTAACCTTTGCAAACTCGTTTATGTAATCGTAAAGCAAAGAGCGTGTAAAATTAATGAAAAAACTTATGAAAAGGTAAAATATAGAAATTAACCGCTCCCCATTTCTTACTAAGAAAGTGCACTTCGTAAAATTAATTAATTGTTTTTATAGTGCAATAATCAATCTCAACCTTACACTATGTGTGAGAAATTTAGAATGATTCTCTCGTTTGGTTTTAAATTTTGAATTTTAAGTAAATGTTTGTTTACATTATTGGACAAATAGCAAAATTACATTCAATGATTTATTTCTAGAGTAGGATTGCAAAATAAAATTAATGACAAGCTTTTTATTTCTCCTTTAAATCAAATTTATAATTTTTGATGCTTTAAACCAGACCCGGGGAGGTTTCGGGTTTTAGTTTAATGCCCAATAGAAAGGATCTTGCAAGAATACGGAATCTCTTCTTGATTCTCGAAGGGCAAATCGTAACCCTAAATACGGGAGACCATCCGGTGGTGTCTGATTTTTAAAAACTAAGGATCCGCTCTCCGGTAACGGATCTCAATCTCTTGACCGTCGGATCAAAGAAAGAGCGAATCTCGACCATCGATTCTAAAGGCCACTGTTCCTGCATTGCCACATGCATGAGGAAATGATGGGTAAGTAGTGCAGCTGGACATTTCTGTCCATTTTTGGGTACTTTGAATATGTAATATCCGGCTTTTGGCCTTTTCGTACTTGCACGACGTCGTAGCCAATGCCCTCTCAATTTTTTTTTTGGGTCATAACCAATTTCCTCTCAATTGGACACAACGAAACTATTGTCTCATTAGTGATTCACAAAAAAATCAGCATGTGAACGGAATTCCGATTCAACGTGAGGTGTTTCGGTTTGTATGAACTCACCCTGCCCGAACGTGCCGAGCAACTTACTTCTCTCTCTCTCTCTCATTAATTATAATTAATCAAGAAATGGATTATTGAATGATATGTGATATATGTATGGTCGACGAGGGTCACCATGTTGTGTCAAATCTCTACTCTGCCAATTCACAAATTTTTATTTTTATTTTATTTTATTTTATTTTCTCTAAGTTTGGTTCCATTGAGCAAAATACTAATATTAAAATAATCTATCATGTCGGCGGGGTTAAGGGTCGAGATAAATACGGGATTTTCGATCGAAATATGAAATCTCGCATTCGATCTTTCCGCCAACGGGATTTTATGAAAACTGGTCGCCAATCTACTGTACGCGTTTCAATTTGATTAATCTATCGAAGAGATGGAGATAATTTACTTTTCCGGCTATTAGATTACACTGAAGGAATTAAAATCTCCTTTTTATTTCCTTTCTTTTTCCTTTTTTTCTTTTTTATATATTTTCTAAGTTTAAAATCGTGCGTATCTTTCATTAATTTCTAAAAAATCAAATTATTATTCCCATTTTGGCGAGTAAGTCAAATTGGTGAACTAACATTGATGGGGATTCTAAAGTGGTCACAATAACCGACCAAAAAAAAAAAAGTGATCACAATAGAGAAATTTCCCGATATTGAATTGAGCAAGGACCGTGTGATAAACATTTTATTTTTATTTTTTTGGTAAAGGTAAGATATATTGACTTTAAATTAAGAAAGCTATACAGCAAGAGACTCGACACCAACAAAACTTGCACTTAAAAAGACAAACTAAACATTTATATATAGCCAGACATGAGTTTTAATAAACATAACGTGTATGATTCTCTCGTGCTAAAAATGCTACTTCCAGAGAAGAGGTTTCTCCACACAAGTGCAAACCGAACTCTTGAGAGTTTATGCCAAATAGGGATGGAATTATTTTCACATTGCAGTTAACTTTTTTGCCATGTGACTTTGAGTAAACCATGTGATAAACATTTATATATACCCAGGCATAAGTTTTAATAAACATAGTGTATATGATTCTCTCGTGCTGAAAATGGTACTTCCAAAGGAGAGGTTTGAGACTCAAGAGATCTCTCCACACAAGTGCAAACCAAACTCTCAAGAGTTCACACCAAACAGGGATGGAATTATTTTCACACTGCCACTAACTTTTTTGCCTTATCATTTTAACTAAACCGTGTGATAAACATTTATTTATACCCAAATGTTGCGAATAACGGATTCCCTAAAATTGATTCCGATACTTAATCGAACCCCTAAAACGAACGCGGAAGATGAGCCCAGAAAACACATGTATCACTGATCAAAGATACACCACGGAATCAAGCATATCTTATTTGTCATAGAATAAACGCGGATAACGTCAGCTGACACGTGCCACGCGCGTGCGGGGATGACGTCACAATGATGTCATCCGGCACATGCCACGCGCGTGTGAGGCTGATGTCACGATGACGTCAGCTGGCACGTGCACGGCACACACCAGCGACCGCGCACGTGCGTCGCACGTGCCTGGGACCGAAACAGCACATGCGTCGCACGCGCCTGATGGGGACCATATCGGCACATGCATTGCATGCACCGCTCGCCCGCCCGCCATCCACCCGCCCACCACTCACCATCCGCCCACTGCCCACCCACCACTCGCCATCCGCCCACCACCGTCCGTCGGCACCCAAGGGGGGGAAATTTTATGTTGTTATTAAACGCGTATTTTTATTTAGAAACTCATCTAAGAATAGAATTTAAAAAAAAAAATCTAGTTATGTTCCGAAAATCAATTTCTTGCCAAAATAGTTATCATTTGCACCCTTATTACGTACATGTTTCACACCAGAGTTCCAGTTCGATTTTCAACCTTTTCTTGCTCCATTAAGATAGACATGATGAGGCAGCCTTCATGTACTTATACAAGCATATTTTCCATGCAATCATGTTTCATCCACATGTTGTCAAGAATCGCTCTGATACCAAATGTAATTCTCTGAATCTGCCACTATACATATATTGTCCACTTTGAACCCTATTGGGCCCTCACTAAGCGATGTGGGACAAGAGACGTGTCCCCTCCTTATGAATGTCCGAGGACCGAGGTGCGAATGCACCACCATCCCTCCCCGCGCAATGCCTCCTGGGCCGTCACAGAGAAATCAACTTGAACACGCATTCAAGTTATGCGCCAGACTAAGGAATCATGCTTCCGAGTTATGTAAGGCAAACTGGTAAGTGTGTTACACTTTAAGAGAAGTTTGTATCGATATAACGAACATTGAAATGTAACACACAATTTATCATTTATAAATCTATAGCGGCGGATGAACTTAAACTAATGGCTCTTTCATTCTTTGCATTTCGTTTTCATTTTCCTCCCACTCATATTGTATCTTGTATTTCTGGATATGAACAAGCTTCGAATGTCGGGTACTTTTGGCACTCTCTTTTCAATAAGTAGCACGCCCATCGGAACAGAGTGCCCAGCCTCATTAACCTGCAATTCATCATACGGGCCAAAATTGAACTTATAATTCGCCTCTCTCATCTTTAAAGTATGTTGTGCTTCTGTTAGAGAGAGAGAGAGAGAGAGACCGTCAAGAAAGTAAGTCTTCCATGTGTTTTTCCCCATCCTGCCACGGAACCATCAACGCCAAATGGAGCAATTCCAGATTTTTTAAAGTCGGCTCGACCGTACCACTCCATGTCTTCAACCCACTCAAAGATTCCTGCTCAAATAAACATCAGGAAAGACATACGTCATTCGCCAGGTAATGTTCCGTTTAATTCTGTCTAGTGTTTACCAACTTGTAAGATCGGGGTATACCGATATAATTACAGCGGAGATCCTCCGCACCAGCATAAATGAGCACCTTTAGCCTGTCCGCAAGAAGCGCGGGGATACCAACTGCAAGATTCTTCATTATATCCCCATGCATCGCATTAAACACTCCTCCAAACATCTTAAACTCTATATCCCCGACCCCTAAAGAATATTTCACTTCCTTTTTGTTCAGGAATGATGGGTTTTTTATATATGTCGATGGGCCTAAGTAGGCCCGTCCGCCCATGTTGGGCCTAAAAGCCCGACCTGCAAGATAAGGGCCCATAGAGGAACGATTGGGATGTGAAAGGTTGCGTTGTTTAGATACGAGGAGTTGTGTCTTTTGGAGTAACGTTTTTTTACACGTCTTTTGGTGAAAATGTTTCAAGAGAGAAAAAGAAAAGGGGGACGTACCTTTTGGAGTACATACGTATTTTTCAGAAGAAGAAACTCTCTCCCTCCAAAATAGGTAACGTAAGAACAGTACCCTCAAAATTAGACTTTTCTCCCCTAATAGCAACAGTATGCTCCTCGGTAGAACGAGATCAAGATTCTTCCTCGAACTTCAACATTAGTGTTTAATCTGTGACAAATAAGGTACGCTCGATTCCGTAATGTATCTTTGATTGGTGATACATGTGTTTCCTGGACTCGTCTTCCGCATTCATTTCAAGGGTTCGATTGAATATCAGATCGGTTTAAGGGAATATGCTATTCCCGACATTGATATCAGAGCCATAGTTCATGTTTCCCAATCCCTTTTCATGTTTATGAATTGTTTTTGATTGAATTTTCGTGAAACACCGCCGTCGGCCGATCGGGGACGGAAAAATCCCGACACTCGCACACCCCGTTTTGTGATTTTTTGTAAATTGAAATTCGATTCCGATAGCGTAGAGTCGAAGCTCTTGTCGATACAAGAAAAACGAGTGGCAGATTGCCGCCGGGGGCCACCGAACGCGCCGCCACATGCAGCCAGAACGAATGGGGGTCATCGACGCGTGCAATGCACACGCCAATTCAGTCCCCCCTAGGCGCGTGCGTCGCACGCCCCTAAGACCGAAACACGGAAGACGAGTCTAAAAAACACATGTATCACCGATCAAAGATACAGTACGGAATCAAGCGTACTTTATTTGTCACGAATTAAACGCGGATGACGTCAACTGGCACGTGCCACATGTGTGCGGGGATGATGTCACGATGACATCATCTAGCACGTGCCACGCACGTGTGCGGCACGTGCCAGCGACTGTGCGTGTGCGTCGCACGCACCTGGGACCGAAACAGCACATGCGTTGCTCGCGCCCGATGGGGACTATATCGGCACATGACAACCCCAATCCGTTCCAACCGCGCGTGGCAGCGCGTCCGGCGGCGATCCGCTACTCGTTTTTTTATATCGATGAGAGCTTTGACCCTACGCTATCAAAAACAAACTTCGATTTACGGAAAATCAAAAAAAACAAGGGGGAATAGTACGAGTGTCGGGATTTTTTTCGTTCCCAATCGGCCGACGGCGATGTTTTACAAAAATACAATCAAAAAAAAATCATAAACATGAAAAGGGATCGGGAAACATGAACAGTGGCTCTAATACCAATGTTGGGAATAACGGATTCCCTCAAACCGATTCCAATACTTAATCAAACCCCTAAAACAAACACAGAAGACGAGCCCAGAAAACACATGTATCACCGATCAAAGATACACTACAGAATCGAGCATACCTTTTTTGTCACAGATTAAACACTAATGTTAAAGTTCGAGAAAGAATCTCAATCCCATTCTACCGAGGAACGTACTATTGCTTTAAGGGGAAGAAAATTCTAATATCTAGAAGTGTACTGTTGCTACATTGTTTTGGAGGGGGAGAAAGCGACTATTAGGAAAAACCTACGTTCACTCAAAAGGTATGTCCCTTTTCTTTCTTTCCTTTAAAGTGTCTCCTCCAAAGACGCAAACCCTCAACGTAACACCTCTTCCAAAACACACAACCCCTCAACACAACACCTCTTCCAAAACACACAACCCCTCAACACACCCTTTCATATCTCAACCCTTCATTCATGAGCCCTTAACTTGCGGGCCGGGTTCTTAGGCCCATCATGGGCAGACGGGCCTACTTAGGCCCATCTACATAGAGAAAAACCCATCACCAGACATAAGTTTTAATAAACATAATGTGTATGATTTTCTCGTGCTAAAAATGGTACTTCCAGAGGAGAGGTTTGAAACTCGAGAGGTCTCTCCACACAAGTGCAAACCGAACTCTCAAGAGTTTGCGAAAAATAGGGATGGAATTATTTTCAGACTGCAATTAACTTTTTTGCCGTATCATTTTACGTAAGCAGCGTGATAAACATTTATATATACCCAGGCATAAGTTTTAATAAACATTTACTTCCGTGAGAGAGTGCGTCAATGTGGACTTCTAGTAGGCATTACGTAGTTGAAGGTGTTTTTGTCTCAGCATTTAGTTGCGGTTTGGACAGACTACGCACCTACAAAGTTTGATTCATTTTTACCAATTTAGTATACATTAGATGCTTCTTCCCTTGACTTGTTTGCATAGGACATTTGGGTTGGGAAAAGTGTTAAAAAAGTTGTAAACCTATTATATTTATACCAATTTAACCCTAAATATTTTTTTTTGGTGGTAATTTAGTCATAAACTTTTTCTCTTGATGCTAATTTAGTCATTTCTAGATAATTTTGGTCCGATTTTGCTGACTAGGCATCGGCCAGCTGACGTGGCATGATTGGTGCTGACATGTACAACTTTTTTTAATATTTTTTCTTTTTTTTCTTTTTTTTCTTTTTTTCTTTTTTTCTTTTTTTCTTTTTTACTTCTCCTCCTTCCTCTAGCCGGTGACTGGCCAGAGGCGACGACCAGTGAGGTCAACCTCAATCTCGCTAGTGGCCGCGAGGGCGGCCTCACACGGGGTGGTGAGGGTCAAGCCTCGCCCAACCTTTGGCGAGGCCTTGGCCGCGAGGGCGGCCTTGTGCCACGATGGCCGACAAGACTTGCCCTCACCAAATCCAGTGAGGGTCAAGCCTCGCCAGCGCCCAACCTCTAGCGAGGCCTTGGTCACGAGGGCGGCCTCTCACTAGCTGTCGCCTCTTCGCCGCCGAGGTCGCGATCGGCTAGAGAAAAGAGAAGGAGAATGAAAAAATAAAAAAATAAAAGAGAAAAAAAAAAAAAAAATAAAAATTCTAAAATATTAAAATATTATTAAAAGTTGTACACGTCAATGCCGATCGTGCCACGTCAGCTGGCTAGTGCTTAGTCAGCAAAATCCGACCAAAATTAGTTGAAAAGGATTGAATTGGCACCAAGAGAAAAAATTTAGGACTAAATTGACACCAAAAAAAGGTTTATAACTAAATTGGCACAAATGCAAAAAGTTTAGGACTTTTTTAACACTTTTGCCCATTTAGGTTCATTATATGGTAAGGATTAAAGATAATGCCATGAAAGAAAAGGGGTCTTATTCCCTAAAAAAAAAACATGGCTACTTTAATTCTAATCCTAATTTTGAGCCCAAAATTTTTCCTTTAATTAAATATAAAAAAAAAACACCCACAATGTCTCGTCCGGCCACATAGTTGAAGGTGTTTTTGTGTCTGCATTTAGTTGCGGCTTGACTTATTGCATAGGACATTTAGGGTTCATTATATGGAAAGGATTAAAGATAATGCCATAAAAGAAAAAGGGATCTTAATTCCCTAACAAACATCGCTACTTTAAGTCTAAACCCAACTTTGGGCCCCAACTTTTCCTTTAATCTGAAAAAAAAAAAAAAAAAAAAAAAACCCACAAACTCTCGATATGGTCTCAAATCCGACCCCGCCTCCAAAATGTGCCCCTAGTTTCCCCAAACCTATCAACGTTAGGGCCAATCAAATGTTCATTATCGAAACTCATGCATTGCATCTTTTCTAGTACCCTCACCTTCATATAAAATAATGACGACCTCCTGATGTTGATAATTTTAAGAAACTAACGGCGATTTTTGGATGCAAGGCAGATAAGGGAATAGAGTAAAAGATTGTGACTTTGCTGTTAGACAGGAAAAAAAAAATAAGACGGATAGGGATTGAACCAAAAATTGAGAGTTCTTTTTTTTTTTTTTTTTTTTTTGGAGAATTAGGCCTAAATTAAAAATAGCCCAATTTCCAAACAGAGCCTATATTACTCAAAACAAAGTCTGCAGAATCCTCTTCAATTTCCATGGGAATTTCAGGGCTATTACCCATGAAGATTTAACGATATGAGGGACAATGCCTTTATTTTTATTTTTTGCCAATCAAGTTGATCTTCCTCTTGCTGTGAAAGCCCAGCGGAACAGCAAGAGGGCGAGGGAAAATTGGCCATGGCAAGAGACCAAGCATTGAGCTTCTATGCCCTAGCAGGTCTTTCTAGTCCCTTCGCGAAGATGTCCTATTCTCCTCATTAAAGTTGTCTTTGTGTTGAATGAGCCTTTCTTCTTCAATTTTTAGAAAATCTATCTTGGACGCTGGCTCTCTATTGGACGCATTGGACCGTATCACGGCCGAAATTCCCTTTGCATGCATAAATATCAAAAAGGCTTAGGTGATTGATGAATCTTGAGTTGAGTTTATAAGTTGATTGTTTCCGATGGAATTTGATGCTCCCGCATCAGATGGGATATGATATCATTATGATCCTAGCACATCATGAAATTGAAAAGGCAATTTTCCCTAGTTTTTGCTTGGATTTTATCATGGATTATTCTCTTTAAATGAAAAGTATCCCATTTACCAAAAGGCGAAAAGAAAGAACCATGTCTATCAAATTGTAGATGTATTAACCAATCAAATAGAGACATGTTGATTTCTCCTTTGTGACACATAATCCCTAATAATTAGTTTCATTAGGTCATCTGTACATTTGATATATAAAGATGCTTTCTCAATTTCTACTAGATTAAAATTTGTAAAAAGAAGAACTCTCTAATTGCAACCAAAACGAGGAAAACATAAATCCTATGAAGTCATCTATGTACAGCACGATTTCTTGAATTTTCATGTCTGATGCAATATTTAGGGTTATATGAGCATGCTCGGAGAATGAACACTTGAGTTGCCATGTTATTTATTAGGATGATTCTAGGATGATAAATTAGTGGATGCTTATAGTTCCAAAAAGTTCAATCATTCGGGATCTCGCTGAATAAATAGTAATATTCGTGGAAATGGAATTTAAGGGAAGTTGAAGCAAGTTATCCATGCATGTGATATCGATTACCTGGAAATAAATAAAGGTCTCATAGAACACGGTATCCATTCACTAAAAAGGGGGAAATGAAAAAGTAATTTTGGAACAATTGATTTCAGTAACGTTAATTAGAATTTTGCAAAAAAAGTCTACCTTTCATCTTTATACATTCGCAATTTTTTAATCAAATCACTAAACTTTTAATTTTTCTAATCAAATTCCTCTGACACTGCATTCATCCGATGTAATTGTCGAACAATATCCTAATGTGACATGGATAAAACTTTCCCAACACGATGGTCCTTGTAGGCATCCTCATAGGCGAAATTTTATCCACAGCACACTTTGAAGTTGGAAGATGGTAAATATACAAAATATGATTAGGCAAATTAAAAATATAAAGACTTTTTTTGTCGGAATATAAAAAAAATATAAAGACTTGATGACAAAAGATTATGGTAGAATATGGACGAAAAGTAGGAACTTTCCTCAGCTTTTATATTATTTTTTTGGAGTCTGGGACAAGTCAAGTCAAGCACTTCCGTAGATCTTTTTTTTTTTTTTTTTGGTCATGTATTGAAAGAGCAAAAAAAGGGAGGGAAAAAGAGGAAAAGGGCAAAAAAATTTAAATAAATAAATAACCTCCCGATCAGCTCAGAACTAGATGAACATGCCTCGAACGATTGGCGTTGTGCTCGATCACTTCTATGTTTTCCCGTCTTTAAAGGGAGGATCTGCAAGTGCTGTTTTGTAACAGATGCGTACTTTGGACACTTTACGCAAGAGTCTAAAGGACGTCTTGGAATCTCACAATTTTCTGACCAAGAAACCTGAGGAGATTGGTGCTGGAGACCAGGGTCGCATGTTTGGTTACGCTACGGATGGAAACTTCCGAGCTTATGCCATTGACCGAGCTTATGCCATTGACTCACGTACACTCTAAGCCACCAAACTCGGAGCCAAGCTGACTGAAGTGAGGATGAACAAGACATGCCCGTGGTCCCTCTAAGGGTCCATACAGTCCTAATCTCGACTCAGCGTGACAATACCGTTGCCAGTGAGCAGATTGCGAAAGATTTGAAAGACCATGGTGATGAGGGCCTCACCAGGAGGGAGATAATTATCGACTCATACGGTGGTTGGGTTGTCCATGGTGGTGGTGCTTTTTCAGGTGAGGACCAGACCAAAGTTGACCGTAGCAGCGCCTACATTGTTAGGCAAGCTGCAAAGGGCGTGGTGGCTTCCGGGCTCGCTCGATGCTGCATTTTGCAGGTTTCGTATGCCACTGCTGTTCCCGAGCCCTCATCTCTGTTTGTGTACACTTAATTAAACTAGGAAGATTCCAGACAAGAATACTCTGGCATTGATCAAGGAGAATTTTTGTTTCAGGCCAAGAGTGATCTCTATCAATATTGATCGATGAGAGGATGCAACTTCATGTATCAGGAAACAGCAGCATATGGGCATCTCGGACGTGATGACCCAGGTATCACCTGGGAGAGAGTGAAGCTTCTCAAACCTCACAAAGCATAGAGCTTTGCCTTCCTCTGGTCACACTAATATTCCAAAACGATTTCTGATTTTGTGTTCATGTTCTATTCGTGGTACTTGGTAGCAGATTCTCAAATAGTTTTTCACCGACTTCAGTTAGATTAATGAAAGACAAGAGAGGGAATCCTGAATTGTGTTTTATGTTCTATTTGATTATGATGTTTGCCTCATACAATCAACTCTTCTGAAGCTGGATAAGGCATGTCACGAGCCACACCAAGAATCATGCATTCAAGTTATGCAGTGCTAATTGATCAGCATGTTCAGAACTAGGAGAAGTTTCTGTCAATTTGATGAATTTTGAAATGTAACATACAAATGTACTCTGTAAATCTGTAGCATTGAATTAACTTAATTTCAACTGTCTTCTATTGTTTGCCTATCGTTTCTTTTTTCTTGAACTTTTTCTTGCATCTTGTGTTTTGGGGATGTACATAGTTCATGTCCAATGTATATGAACAAGATATAAATGTCAGGTACTGTCCGCACACTCCATTCATGATGGACCAATCTCGCTATCTACACCAGCCATGGCGACTTTACCCGCCATCCAGCTTTTTAGCATCTGTAGTGAAGCTTTTGGCTGATCCATCGGAACCATGTGCCCCGCATTATGAACCTGCATTTCATCACACGGCCAGAATTGAAATTATAATTTGCCTCTCTCATATTTGGAGTACGTTGTGTAAGTGCGCTCACACACTGCAGGTTTGCACGTGTGCCCTTCTGTTAGAGAGAGAGAGAGAGAGAGAGAGAGAGACCTTCAAGAAAGTAAGTGGCCCATAGCTTTTCATCAATCCTGCCTCGGCACCATTGACGACAAACGGAACAGTAGTAGATGTTCCAAACTGCTTTTGACCAGACCACTCCATGGCATGAACCCAGTTGGAGTTCCCTACTCAAATTAACATCAGGGAACACATGTCATTTGCCAGGTAATGTTCTGTTCAATTCTGTCTAGTGTCTACCTACTTGAAAGATTGGGGTTGTTCTTACCAAGCCAATTGCAGATGAGATCATATTCACCGGCATAAATGAGCACCTTCAGTCCATCCTCAAGAAGCGCAGGGATGCCCGCTTCGAGATTCTTCATCCAATCTGTGAGCATGGCATCATACACAGTGCTGCTGCACGACACAAACTCTATACTCCCCACCCCTAAAGCATCTCTCACACTCTTCTGGTTGAGGAATGTCTCCAGATTTGAGAAGTCATAGCACAGGTTGCCCTCACAGCTCTTTCGAATATCATAGTACTGCAGGCCAATCATCAACATGTCAAATTCACGCTAATCAACATGTCAAATTCACGCTATTCAGAAAGCTTCTGTGAAGGAAAAAACTCTCTGTCACTGTCGTACATTGATGTCCCCAGCAATGTCCATGATCTTATTGAAAATACTGGTGCAATCTTCATATGAATTCACACAAGCATTTCCGCCCTCAGCAGCTGCACATAATATGAAAGTATTAATAGTAAAATCTCTGCTTTTAGAGAGAGAAAAGAGAGAGCTTCTCTGATGTTTATATGAAGCATAAACAGAGATTTAGGACCGAAAAAGATACCACACTGTTTAATCGCCTGTTTGCAGTCTGGGAGCATTGCATTTATGTTGTCATGATCGGACTGTGTGATTAGCCTCATCTTTAGAGCATAATCCGTGTATGCTTCATACTGGATCTCAGGATTGGTTAGGCCATTGCCAATTGCAAACCCCTGTTCAAGATTCAGACGTTAACTAATGTCAAAAGAAAGAACCAAGTTAATATGTCATAGCAAAAAATTACCACACAAACACGAAGTACCTTCAGGTTTATCTGAATTCCATCCTTTGCCTTGTTCCCTTGGTGAACACGAGCAGCAAAAGCGGGAATGTAGTGCCCAGCGTACGATTCTCCGGTTATGTAAAAATCGTTCTTGGCAAGTTGAGGATGTGCTGCAAAGAATGCCTGACCATCGTAGTGAAAGATTAGTCTATCAGACGCTTGAATTCTTATCTTGAAAAGTACCAAACTGAAAATTGGATACTCAAAAGTAGTCAATTTCATGTAATCAGGTGCTCAGGTTATGATCAATGAGTGCGTGTATACCTGCAAGAAGTCATACAGGTCATTGCTGACACCCTGCTCATCATGCCGAATGTCGCTATCATCAGAGGAGTAACTAAAACCAGTTCCAGTAGGCTGGTCAACGAAGATGAGATTCGACACCTATGGGGAAAAAACATTACAATTGCATCAAATGTAATGCTTACGGTCATCACACAGCAACCATTAGCTCGTCAAAACAAGCTTGGGAATTTGTTCACTGGCTGGCTATCGAAGGCGACGGCAATAGAAGAAACTGGTAATTGCTTTTCAAGAAAGAATACTCACACCAACTCGACCAACATCATATGTCATTATGTCAAGGAAGAAAACAACAGAAAAGAGTTGGAGGACAACTGGGCGGGCGAACACGCTAAGGTCGAACTATTATACTATTATAAAAAGATGACAGAACAAAGGGTAAAATCCAAAGTTTGATGCAGCGTTCTTTGGAACATTAATTACGATTGACAACGCTATGGTCCGTCGCTCACTCACCTTGTCCCAACCGTAATCATTCCACACAAGAGACAAGTTGTTGGCAATGTGAAAAGGGCCATTCTCGTAGAATAGTGCCAATTCACTGCTGCAGCCAGGCCCACCGGTCAACCATATCACCACCGGATCGTCTGCGCTGCTCCGTGATTCGAAGAAGAAGTAGAACATCCTGAAAAACCAGACGGGTAAAACAGGAGGAAGAATTATGGACAGAACTTGATGAATCATAAGGTGCCGAATCTCGTTTGGCTCGCATGAATCGAAGAAACGGATTATGAAGGGAAATTTCTTGGTGGGTTTCCAGAGTGAAGTCTACAGACTTCTCTTTTTATGAGGTTTAACAGATAACCACCGTTAATTTTCCTATCAGCCAGGCCTATCAAAATAAGTATAACAGGTCAATCGAAATGCTCCTAGAACATCACAATTAAGTACCAGATATAGGAAAATCGTATTCTACATCGAGAACATTAAGAATTGGCTATCCTGGTGAACTCCAAGGCCTCACCTTGCTGCATGGGAGTGTGGAAGCCGGTAATACCCGGCGTGGTGACCCAGGTCCTGAATGGACGACCCGGAATTGCCGAGAACCGGCAGCTTGAGGCGACTCTCGACGATCTTCCCACCGGAAGCCAAAGAAGCAGCAGAATCAACATCACCTGCTCCGATATTGACAGTTTCTCTGGGGAACAAGTTGAACCCTCTAATGAGCTTATCGGCCTGTGTCCTCGGCGATACATTGGCAGCTAAGGACGACGTCTTTGACGGCGACGCGGTTGAGGAGGATGGGGTCGAGAAGAAAAGGAGGAGGGAGAAGAGAAAGGTGTGCTTTGGGAGAAAAGTTGATGCCATGGTTGAGGAGGATGAAGATGATGATTGGTGATGGCCAATCGTGGGGGCTTTTATAGTGTTTGAAGTCACGGACGTGCTCGATAAGGCTCCCGGAAAATGTGGCTTACGGAGAGAGAGAGAGAAAAGAGGGGTATGTTTGTCTGCTTTTCATCATCGTTTGGTACGTTGTCTTTCGTGTTCTTGTTTCCCTGTATTTGGTGCTTTATTACGACAGATCGAACCGAGACAGAGGTGGTGGTTATGTCCTTTTTTGGCGAGCGAACTGCATTTGCACGATAAAGTATCTGCGTAAAGATCGGTGGGAATAGGCGATGACTGACGACCGTTCGCATCTTGCAGCTCTCCATGAAGTTGCGGTATGATATCGATACGATCCCACCTCATCATGAAAGTGAAAAAGGGACAATTTTCCTTTAGTTTTTGCCCGGTTCTTTTGCATGGATTGTCTCTTTTTAAAAGGAAAGTATCCATTTCGCCAAAACAAAACAGAAACGAAAAAATGGAGAAAGGAAGCCCCGTGTCAATCGAGTTCGATATGTGTTGATCAATTAGAAAGAGACGTGTTTTCTAATTAGTCTTAAATTTAGAGTACGGATATCAATTCAGTCCTCCACTTTTCGATCTTTCCAATTGAATTCTAAAATTTTGCGCGAAGTTCCGATATAGTCCTTCCGACTATTTTTCACTAGAAATCACTAATGTTGCGGTGTGCCACGTAGAATAATATGCGATGATTGGATTGCCACTAGCGAACATTGACCGGAAAAACTATATTAGAATTTCGCATCGAGATTTAAGATTAAATTGATGTTCGTACAATGAGTTTGATAATTTTCTCCATATAATCTCCATTAATTAATTTCATACATTCGCTATTAAGATACTTTCTAATTTTTTTAAATAAATCGATATTTTTATAAAGCCGTGTCGGTAAAGGACGATTCAATGAACTTTCATGCTAGATGCAATCATTAGGGTCACATGAACATGATCGGAATATGAATACTTTAGTTGCCATGTTATTAATTAGCATAATTCTAGGATCATAGTGCATGCATGTTTTTAAGAAAAGTTCAATCATTCGGTATCTTGCTAAATAAATAATTAATATCCAATGAAATGAAATTAAGGGAAAGCGGGTCATTTTCATGCATGTGGTATTGCTTACGTGGTATTGCTTACGTGGGAAGCGGGTCATTTCATGCATGGTATTGCTTACGTGGAAATATATATATATATATATATATATACATTTTCATGCATGTGGTATTGCTTACGTGGAAATATATATATATATATAAATATATATAAATGAAGTCTTTGAACCCCATCCCTCCTTCGTCCTTTCTGTTCTTCATAGCATCCCAATTCTTCCAATGGATTCCCTGTTTTGTATCTCCTTTTTGCCACCAGAAAGAAGCTATTCGCTTTTCTATTGCTCTGCAGATGGAGACTGGCACTTTGAAGATCGACATGGCGTATGTCGGTATAGCACGCACCACACTCTTGATCGGGACTTCCTTACCTTACTTTGGTGAGTAATTTCTCCTTCCATCCCTCCAACTTGGAATTTACTCGGGTTAATATCCAAGCGAATAATTCTTTCTTGGATTGTCCCCACTGCGTAGGGATGCCTAAATATTTCCCAGTCTTGTCAACTACAGGCACTCTCAGCTCTTGAGCCAAGTTTCTTTTCAGTGGTAAGGGACAGTTCTTACTAAACGAAACCCCTGACTTGTTTAGGTTTACCGCTTGTCCCGTTGCATAGCGTACTGATTAAGTGTTAATGACGGGTTCGACATTCCTTTAGGAAGTTGAAGCGGGTCTAAGCGGGTCATTTTCATGCATGTGGTATTGCTTACGTGGTATAAGGCGACAGGGATGTTTACGTGGAAATATATAGTGATGCATTGCATTATGAGAGTCACCCATTTGTCGGGAAAAACCCATTTTCAGCATGCAATCCCGAACAAAATCCCATTCAATTCGATCATATGCTTTTTGCATATCTAGTTTGAGTCTTGCCTTATGTTTTTTTTGTCGTTTGGTGATCCGCGGCTGGTGTAGTACTTCCTGCACGATCGGGATGTTATCCTGGATCTGTCGCCCCTTGACGAATGCGCATCGATGTGGAAATATATATATATATATATATGGTATAATATATATATATATATATATATATATATATGTGTGTGTGTGTGTTTGTAAAAGGTCTATGTAGCTCGCCAAAACGGAGAAAAAAAATTAAAAAGGAATCTTGTGGACGATTGATTTTTAGTATCATTGATTAAATTTTTTGGCGAAAAAAACTCCACTATATGTTTTTATACTTTCGCATTTTTCATAGAAATCTCTGAATTTTTAGTTTATCTAATTAAAGTCTTTTTTAAAATTATCTAATTAAATCTCTCCTACATTAGATCCAGTTTTACGTTATCGTTTAACGATGCTATAGTGTAACGTAGACAATTTTTTTTTCAAACATGGACGTTCATTTGGTTGTCCACAATAGCTTAACCTACTCGTCCACGCAGGGGTCTTTATCGGCTTGATACTTTAGTAATGTTCGATGGTCGCGTCAGTTGAATTTGATTGAATTTTATATTGAATGGACTGAATCAGAAAGATCATGAAAATAGACAAACGGAAAAAAAGAATTCCCAAAATTATTATGTTTTTTGAGTATGGAACAAGTCAAGTCAAGCACTTCCGGAGATCTATCAAAAAAGAGTAAGAAAAATGGACGAAAATAAGGGGAAAAGGAAAAGAAAAACAGGAAGAAAGGAGAAATTTCCTCCCGACCAACTCAGGAATAGTTAACGTAGGGGACGTACATGACTTGAACAATTCGCATAATGGATGCAACATTGCTTCTGTTCTTTCCCATCTTTAAAGGCACGATCTTCAATTTTTATTTTCTTTAACGGATGCATACCTACACACTCCACGCAAAACTTCTTTTTTTTCTCCCGAAGAATTACTATATCCATATTTTACGAGATTAATTAATTACAAAGATACCTCGTTCAATGATGGACGGAACCGTATCTAGAAAATGGCGAAGAGAGAATACGCCCCGTGATTTTTCATCCATTCTAATTGTCCGTGTAATTCCCCGTCGGGATTGCGCATGTTTTTAAATATACTGGAGACAAATTTTAATTTTTCTGTGCTCTCATTTGAGAAAATATATGGATCCTGGTGTTTAAAATAATTATTGATTTTTACTCGTTAGGTTGCTGTTTTTGATGGGAAGAATAATCGCCGTGGAAGTCAATGCACTCTTGACACTTCGTGGATCGATGTGGAATGCTAAACATTCTGGGAACTTGCTTAAATAGAAAGCAAAATTTGAAAAAATAGAAGTATCAAAAAATTATAATTTCCAATTTAATGTATACAACGAAGGTCCCGATTTCGTAGGCGGAATAGTAGGTTGATCCTTGAAAGTTAATTCTTGCTCTTGATTTAATTAATGAGATGTGCTTTTTATAAAAAAGATATCGTCGCATGCTGTCGATACGGAAGCGTACAAGGAAGAGCGCTCACGAGGAAGATGTGTATACGAGAGCGTACGAGGAAGAGCACTCACATGGGAGATGTGTAGTTTTAATTAATTGCGAAGAGGGTATTAGAAATATAAATTCATTAAGTAAATTCGTACAAAAAAGAACATATCATAGTAGTTTTCCTCATTTTTATGTCGAAGAACTAAGAAGTCTACCTAAGTTCAGATAGGAAAACCTTTTTCAGTGGCTACGAGTTATTTTAATGTAGAATAATAAAAATCTAGATATATGATAAGAAAGTATCATTTGTCTCACTTTTATTTCTCATTTAACCTTTACAAACTTGTTTTTCTAAACGTTAAACAAAGAGAAAAAAAAAAGATATGTAAAATTGATGAAAAATAATTACAAAATGGTAAAATAAAGAAATCGATCTCATCCTTGCACTCTATGTGAGAAATTTCGAATTTTAAGTATATGTTTGTTTACATTTATCGAGCAAATAGCAAAATGCCCATTCAATGGTTTTTTTGCCAGATTAGCATTACAAAATAAAATCAAAGTCAAGTTTTTTTTTTTCGTTGAAACCATTATCACCCACCAATCCGTAGTTGCAAGAAATTTTCTTCAAATATAAAATATATTTCTATTTTATATTTATATCATCAATTTTGGGTACAGATACCACAAGAAAATATAATATTACTTATCTGTCATTATCCATGAAAGATTTTAATCGGTAGGGTTTGTTTGTTCTTACGTTTTTTAAGGTAAAAGTAGCTTTTCTTTTTCCTCTAAATTTCGAAGTCGGAAAAATAAAGTTCTAAAATTTATAAGACTGAAAAATTCTAGATGACTTTGCATGTCAATAATTCTACCTTTCAAGATATTTCAAATACTAAAGTAAAGATCAAAGGAAAGTCAACTCCAAATCGGGCATGAAAAAAAGAGAAGAAATAAATAATAATAATAATAATAATAATAATAATAATAATAATAATAATAACTCCAAATAATATAGATATCATGGAAAATGCCTTCACTTTAGTGGTAGCTTAACTAATGAAGAATTTATGGATGCCAAGTATGATTTTGCTTGCAAAGACAATCAAATGCTTGATGACTTAAAGTCTAAATGGATAAAAATTCGTGGCTGTCTTTGTCCATAGGGTAGCAAAAAAGAACACGTCTTTATAAATATAAAAGGAACAAGATGCAATTCGAATCGACCAAATGACATGAAAAAGATTTTATTTTATTTTACGGCTCAAAGGGGTGGGAATTGAAAGACTAGGGAGACCTTCCACATCAACTCTGGATCCCAATAAACTAAAACCATGCAAGTACTGCAGAATCTCTTTTGGATCAAAGGTCAAAAGGTAGGTTGTGGTACATAACTAAAACCATACAAGTAGCTCAGAATCCCTTTAGGATCAAAGGTCAAAAGGTAGGTTGTGACTAAATTTAATGACAAATGATGTATAATGCGTTAGTTGTACCTATTGTTAGATCGGTAAATCTATGAAGGTGAAAGTAAGATAGTTACTTGTTTCCTGGGTTTTAGTGACCGCCACATAAATGATCATCATGGCTCATGGTGACCTAGTGGTATCAACTGATATCATAGCCCGTGGGGCCGTGATTTTGCATCCACTTATAATAATAGTGCTTGTATCTTTGCTTTGATGGCACCCGAAGCTCTAGTATCTCGGTTGAGTGATAGTTGGTTGTGGTCATGAAAAATCAAACATTGGAAAATGGAGCCGAACTAAATCATTGACTTCATCTTATCGATTTATTTGGTTCTTTGTTTCTCTCGGTAAAAGAACGTTGAAAATCGATTGTGTTAAAAAAAAAAAAGTGTTAACTTTTAGATATATCTCGAATTCCACATCATTGAGATATGAAATATTGTCCCGATTGATAAGTCGTGGGCAACCTCAATTAGCACAACGGCTTCTGAAGCCAGGCAGCCACGGATGAGTAGTAACAGAGGGAATAATATCGTACCGGTGTCGGGACAGAGTTACCTAGAGGGGTGAATGGCATTCCTTGGACAAAACGCTTTAACTGAGCTGGCCGTAATTCTTGGGACTATGTTCACATGCCTTTTAAAAAAGGTGCTGAGGACCAATGTCGAACAAACGTAAGAAACAAAACCAAAACCAAAACCTAAAGCGAAATCCTCTCTCTCTCTCTCTCTCTCTCTCTCTCTCTCCCCACCTCCCCCCCAATTATATGCATGTTTCTGTTTTGATGCCTTCCTTTGTGTCTTTCCCATAAAGATAATGATGATTCACACCTAACATATGCATTATTTGGAGCCTAATCAGATTCCTCTATTGCGTGGTGGAGATGGCACGGTTCGATTTTAATTATTTGAGTTCCCAACAAGATTTAGTTAGTATGTTCTTATGATTGGACGGTGAATTCGAAAACCCCTTATTCGTGCGAACATATTTTACCTAGTTCAACTGATGTGAGGGAAGAGATCCTACCAGATCCATTGAATGCCGTGAGAGATAGTGTGACAAAAATCCGCACAATCAAGTCATGGCCGTTCCACAATTGCGTTTGATACGGCTAGGTTATGTGTTTTAGAGCTGTGGAATATTATACGTGACTATGGAGCTGTGGCGTGATAAGGTACTTGCGGAATACTGGCGATAACGAGTGGCCCTAGTCGTATCAGCTCGGCTCACGTGCTTTTGTGCCGGCACTTAAAAGCCACCCACTATTCTGGCCGGCCCGTACCGTGCCGACTCGTGCCTCGAGCCGTGAAAATCAATGAACAACGCGAAATTCACTGCAAACCGAGGTTTTTCCAAGCAATTTTCTCGACAGGATCGAAGGTTTGTCCCCAAATTCTTCCTGGGTATTTATTAGGCATAGCCCGTGATATACTTTGTCTTCCGTTGAATCGAAGGCCAATCATAACGATGTGAACTTTTCGGCCCACAAAATCGATGTGAATTGAGATTGTCTCGATTCTCAAAGATCAGCCCATTTAAGAAGTATCCTCAAAAAAAGAGATTAAGCCCACTATCAAGCAAGCAGATTCTTATTCAGAATGGTGGGAAACCGAACAACATATGTCCCGACAATTGCTACTTGTGTTTTTTGAGTTTTGAGAGCTGCAATCCTTCCATTGAAAGATCAAAATTGATTACAAGATTGTTTGCGTAGGAAACTTGTCATCACGACAACGTTTTGCATATCAATTCTTGGCTGAGTAGTTCCACCTCCCAAATGAGAATAAGAGATCTATCGGGAACACTGAAACATGGAGTAGTCCACCCGATTTAACGGCATATTGTCATGTGTCTTTTTATCAAGTTGTGGTCGCCCCAAACTCAATGATTTCAGTGATTAATATTGAATCAAATCACCCTATAATCAATTATAATATCAAATCTAGCCTCAGATGAAAAGTTACTGGATTCTAACATGTCTTAGAAAGCTACACAAATGTCTAAAAACAAGCAAAACAAATTGCAATATGAAAATACTGGAAATTGCTGTACCTCTGACACCAGCAACAGGAGAAGGTTGGATCTGCACAGATCAGATGCTGCAGCAAGGAGTGAGAAATTTACGCGCACAGATCTGGGCTTTGACGAAGATGGCAGCGCTTCAAACTCACAGCAGCAACCCCCCTCTTCTGCAGCTGTGGCTTGTGTTTGCAAGGACACTTTTGGAAGGATCATTAATGGGTTTACTAAATCAATCGAGGCGAAATTAGCTGAACTAGCAGAGGCACAAGCATTGGTTGAAACCCTAGACTTCGTCTCATCAAAGATTGCTCCGAAAAGATCAGAACGAGAGATAATCATACATTCTAACTGTAGTACACTAATGGCTGCGATTTTATCTTCAAACACCCTAAATTGGGAGATTCAGCCTTTAGTGGACCGGGCCAAGCACAAGCTAGAAGAATCTTGGTGTATCACTTTTAAATTTCAATTGTAATCGAGATACAAACAAAGTAATGACCATTAAAAAGCTTTCAACGATCGGGTACCCTCTTAGCAATTGGGTTAACAATCCTCCATATGCTCTTTTGGATTTATTATATGTTGATGCTAGTATGGTTTGTACTAAAAACTCTTCCTATTAATGCACCTTAGTTTACTTGCTCTCAAAAAAAAAAAAATTGCAATGGACTTTTACCGTATCAAAACACATGGCTTACAATCTTAGCTGACATGCTTGATGACTGAATTTGAACTCGAACTTACGAATGGAAATTAATAAAGTGCGAAGGGAAGGTAAAATGCTTACAAAAGAGGGCTACAATGCTTTTATAATTAAAGACGGGTACTGGAATTAGAAGATCTAGTCAAATTCAAATTCATAGCTTAAACAAAAATCTAATCAGGACGATCTTCTTCAAAATTTGATGGGATTCGTTAATTGGTGTTTTACAATTCTTCTTCAAAGTGCAGTGCCTATGTCAAATGTCTCGAGAGACGGGTATAGATGGGTCTTTCATTCCTCCTGTATCTTTAACGTACCATTCTCTGGAGCATCCTGATCTTCTTCAACAATAAATTATCTCGACTTGCGCCCAGTGATGACTTGTAACCGCCCCCGATCCTTCAGGATTGCCTTGTGTAAGCGTGTTATTGTGGGTTGATTTGGACCATTAACTTCTTTATGTTTTATAAACAGATTTTGAGTCTGGCGTCAACACATATGCACATGCATCAAGATTTAATCATGCCTGTTGTTGGATATGGGACCAAGGCCTTATGCAAGACCACTTTAAAAGGAACGCCCGCTTGAGCTCACCGGTTGAACTTCACTAGATTGTCGGCACACTCTGCCTTTAAGGATTTTCAATTTCCATGACTTGCTACCATCATTCACATTTCTACATCAAATATTTAACACTTCATTTTGGAATCTTGCATGATTTGCTCTGGTTGTTTTCGTGAATACATATTATAGAATTTTAAGATAGTTAATTTCGGCATGGAGATTTGCATATCTATGAGTCATGTCCCACAACATGAACATGGATCTTCTCCCTAACAAAGTTCCTTAGCTTTCATCGTCTTCATTTTTTTTACTTTATGATGATTCTTCCACACTATGACTATGACCATGCAGAATACAAGGTGAATCGAATTGAAATTTGAGGCATATAGCCCACGATGAGTCCAACGAAATCATAAGAGATATGTGCAAAGAACTAAGGAAAAGGATGCTAGTATACTATCCAAAAAATCTGTATTATTGTTTATGAAGGAAAGCTCAACAAATCCCGTCTTTAATGTAAATTACAAAAGCCGTGACAGGTCCAGAACAATAGTTTAATAATAAACAAATACTAGTGGATACTAATGCAAATATTTAAGATGGAAAATGGAGGGACCTCATCTTTTACAGAAAAGACTTTAGCATCTTAGTGTCGGTACTCGGTAGGGTACATAAGTTCATATGCCTTTCGTCATATTGCCGTTTTGTGAGGCCAAAAGCCGGATTCTCTTGATGTTTAGCGTTCATATATACCAATTTGAAGAATAATGTAATGTTGAGGTCATATAGTCCCATTTCTGCTTGCCTCTTATTTGGTGCATGAGACTTGTACAGGTGCATTAGAAAGGATTATATTTTTCTCCATCTTTCATCAGAAATAGTATCTTCCGACCTGAATTTTTTATTGGTGGATCACATATCTTTGTATGGCTGCACTGCACACAAAAAAAACACCAAAAAGATATAGAGACGATAATTCTTGACAAGTTACCCAGATGTAAAATATGTTGAAGGAACTCATCAATCAGAAATTGGTCAAAGAAAGTATTTTCCCCAACAGAAATGGAAGAAAATAAAGCCTTTTTTTTCATTTGGAACAAAAAGAGGAAACATTTTATGTTCACATTAAACCCCTACTTCCATGCACTCGGTGGGTTTCCTTCGCTCTCGTTAAAAGAGATTAATGAGAGCAAACTGTAGGTTAATCCGGTGACAAATTCCGAAAGCAACGACGATTATAAAAAGCCACTACAATGACGAAGATTTACATTAGCGACAAGTATGACAACTCACAGCGTCATGGAGGAGGTTAGCATGCAATCTTCGGGCATTTTAGCTCGGATTCGGACGTCCTGTCGACTTAAAACGGTAGCCTTGATAGATCTTGCTTAAAAGATGTCTGAAAGCTATGTCTTCGGTGAAATGCAATGAGAAGCGTGCAAGCATGGACTAACTTCTGTCTTTTTATTTAATATCCAAGTATCTTTTCGACCCCATTTACGGGAATTAATCAATTGACGGATTAAAAGGGGAAACACAAAAAAGAGAGAAAAATTTAGAGCATACATACACTGTCTGTGTAATGAATATTTTACACAAGCGGGCATCATCCACCCCTAATTAAAGGATTATTTCCGTCTACTCTCTTTAATAATGTCGTATGGGGCCGATTGTGTAAAGCAAAAAGACTACAGTAACGGTTTATACAACTTATATTTATATGATATATAATAATGTGCTCTAATCAGGCACGCATGCACGTGCAGGGTCTATACGACCCTGTGCGTGACCGGCAACATCGCCGGTATTCAAGGACGGATTTGAGCATCCCTTGCTTAGCAATTACCTCCACGTCTCCTTGTCGGTGCATCATATGGATTCTGTGTTCAACTTTGTCAAAGTAGATATCTCTTTTTAGTTAAATGCAGGTAACAAACCGTTGTAGGTAGATATTCCTGAGTTTAAGGCTAAAGCAACGTGGTAAAGTTATTAAGTGGTCAAGCGAGACCAATGACATGTTTCCAACTTTTACATGTGTTTTGGAGCTAGTAGAAGGGGTGGTTGATCAAATTGAGACTTTATACACATGCAATTATGCATGGCCAAATGCAAATCCTATGATATGAAAGCGTTTTCTTTTGAGATTCTCAACATTTCATACTCAATAAATAATAAAAATCAATATATTAAATGATGTAGTGAAATTCGATTGGATGCATGATCGGACCCATTTGTCATGTTGTTTTGTATAAAAATATTACAGATATATCTTAATATGTTAAGATAGTTCAACGCCACACATATGAATTTGGAATTCCTTCTTTCTTTTTCTTTTTCTTTTTGATAGAATAAGGGCATGAGGTATGGAGATTCAGTTACCTAGAGGTATGTACAAAATCTCATGTGTCCAATGAACTGGTTAAATCCAAACCTTTGACCTTTTAGATCACCCCGATCCAAAGTAGTTTGCACATGACATGAATGATGGAACGGATGACCTCTAGTTCCTTATTGCGAAACCCATCGAAACCCCAATCAATTACGGCATCCTTAGATTTTTACCTAATCCTTGGAGCTAATTGCGTTTACACTTCCCCATACTTTAGTTTGGACAAGAGCTTTAACTGCTTATTCCTTCAATCGATTGAGGTAGAAATGACTTCTCGAACAACCGATTGACGAGAAGATGTTCTCTTCCGAGCACGTTTACTATTAATAATTGAAGGACTCGTATTATTGATGAACCGAGCTAATTCTCAGTTTAGGATTTTCTTCTTTTTTAAAACATTTCTCATAATAAAATTCATATTTCGACTTGGATTATCTGAAATAGGAACTCTAACAAAGATCACTATGGTGATGTTACATATTTCTCAATTTCTCGACAACACGCAAGATATCGTGAACTGTTGACATGTATTGTAGTCTTTGGGTTTTGTCAAACAGTATCATTCTTAAAATTTTGCAATCTCTTCAATTCGAGTCACGTCGAGTTCAAAGCTTGAGTCGGATTCAAGTGTGCATCTGTCGGGTTCGGCTCTCATATCATTCGGCCATTCGGATCTCATAATTGACATCAGATTCGTCAATTGCTAAAGCTGCTATCAGAGTACATATTGCTGTGTCTGCAATCCTGTATTTAGGACATTACATTAAGCTCGTTACTTATGAGAGCAAACAAATCCACCGGCAGGATCCTCATGCAACCAATTTTAGGTATAAGGACAGAAAGCGGTATGACAAAAGGCGAGGGTTGATATGGAGAAAACGACGTCAAAATCTCTCATGTCGGCATAATATTTTTGTGACGCCTCTTCTTGTTCTTCCTCAAGCGAAAGGATTGTCCATGTTTTTCTATCGAAATGATTAATAATTGAACCATTTTAATAAAAAATAAATATAAGGATGATGCCAAAGAAGATGATGCAAGATTTTCCATTCAAAGATTGCTAGCCCTATATTGTATTGGTTGAGCATGGATTCTTGTCGTTGGAGAGATAGGGCAAAGTATATCCCCAGGTTCTGACGTTAGCATGACGATTTTAGAGACAAATAACATACGTGGCGAAAGTTTAGCCACGTATGAATGAAAGATGCCTTTTCTTCAGAATGTCCTCATCTACAGCATCAGACAACATTTCATACATTATCATACGTGGTCGTCCGGTGTACACGTACGTTGTGCTATTTGTGCACGTTGAACACCACATGTGAAAAAGTATAAGGATCAGCGTTTTGAATTTTCCGACAGCATAACCGTAAAAGCCGGACATATACGAGACGTAGTATTTATTCCAATGTATGTTTCGTAGCATTGTGCGTCTATGCTACGACTAATGTATCGCCTCTTTTCACCTTACAATGCAAATGTGGGAAAAATTGGTGCGTACGTTTTATCTTTAATTTGATGGTATTTTCTTTTATTTTTGTAAATATCATCAGTCTTATCTTCCCAATCTCAACAATAAATTAAGTGTACGTACCATATTAGGTATCGTTTCGGGTTTTTTTATGTCCATTATGATTGAAGCTGGCTAATGGGGCCATTTTTGGTACATCTGGGACCCGAAAAAATCTTTACGTTATACACTTTTCCACTTTAAGCGGAAGGAATATAGGGATTACAAAATCACGACCCATAATCTACGGCCGTTTGCCTCTGTCTGACTCATGTATACTTGCTGAGCTTAAGCGTAAGAAGTTTGATTTATATGTATACCTTGTATATCATGATCTTAAGCAATTTAACATCTTCGTATTCTAAAACAACTTGAGAATAATGCCCTCATGTATGACTCATCGATTCGACATTTTCTACGTAGATACGTGTGTCGATATATGAGTGAAAAAAAAGTCAACGACGGCCTCGGGTACAGGGCTTTGACTTTGTGCAACTGTTGGAGCGTTGACCTAACTGCTCTCCTTTGAGCAATAGATGAATTGCTCTTTAGTTAACCTTCGGAGAAGGAAAAATTATATTTCTCCACTTCAGTCATTAGAGAGAAAAAGTATGTGATTTTATTGGATGGAGTTGTTAGTAAAATCTAGGATGATACAAATCTGCATGTGATTTATTGGACAGAGTTGTCAGTAGAATCTAGGATGATACAAAGGGCATGTCTTTTTTAGGATCTAATGTGTACATGTACTCATGTACTTTTCTTTCCTTTCGGGACTTTAGATGGGAGCGACCCTTATTTCATGACACAAAACATACTTAGAGAAATGCTAGATGTGCTTATAAATTTTATTAAAATTACTTTCCAAGTTGATATATTGGAACAACGGAGATGCAAAGCTTACTTTAAGTACTCAAAAGGAAATTATTGGGTCTCTTGTTAAAACTATTCCAGTGAGAAATTTGAATATATATCTTTGGCTCGTCATATTATTATTTTAATATAATACTTGATACAAGAAAGAGAATAACCGAACACGCCATGTAAAAGGAAACAATTTTACTCAATACCATATCAACACACCACCTATTTTGTCCCCTTCTATAACTCCCATCAACCACCTTATCACCCTATCATAATTGGGGTCCATTTATCTCTCTCTCTCTCTATTTATACCCACCACACATTGTTGCCATACACCTCTCCACATTGCTCAATCTAATACCTTCTCACTCTCTTATCTCAGAACCTTATCTTAGGATCATGTCTCTGCATTCTTTTTTCCTCTTCAAGTCACTCCACTTCTCTCTCCTCATCATTATCATTATGATTGGTTTTACAAGTCCTTCCATTAGTGCACAGGGTCCACCTTCACCTGGCTACTATCCAAGCTCTAGGTTTGGGTCCATAGGGTTTGATCAAGGATTTAGAAGCCTGTGGGGCCCTCAGCACCAAAGGCTCGATCGGGGCTCGTTGACAATTTGGCTCGACAAGAATTCAGGTCTTCTCATCTTCATTTCTTAGCTAGTGTATCATACCGGTGTTGTGGCAATGACTAGTCATCACAAGATTTCTAGTAATTATAAGCTTGCTCAAAATTGTTGGTATACATAATTTTACCTACCCCTTATTCTAACAATCTAAACTTTTAGAATTATTTTATATACCATGATGATATGAAATCCCGATTTCAATTCATTTCAAGCCTCTATCGATATTTTCTATTATATGTTTCAATGCTTTAGTCATAAATAAAACTCTACTATACACATGAGGGGAATTTTAGAGTATATAAAAATTGACGCATTCTCTTGACAGTATAAGGCTTATGAGCAATTGGTTGTGCCTCCCACAGTAAAATGAGCTCTAGCATGATAGCATATTTGGATAGTGCATCTTCTTTAATGGACTTTCATTTATTTATGTACACTGATTTAGAAACAGCTTCTTAACTGTCAGTCCATTGCTTTTTTTTTTTTTCTTTTCCTTTAAGAATCTGTTTGAGCTTATAATGGACTAACTTTAGCTCCTTTTTTTCATTTCTTGGAAGCAGGAAGTGGGTTTAAGTCTCTTCGCCCATATCAGTCTGGTTATTTCAGTGCATCCATCAAGCTACAACCTGGTTATACTGCAGGAGTTGATACCTCTTTCTATGTAAGAGCTAGCATAACTCCTGTTTTTTTTTTTTTTTTTTCCTCAAATTTTTCTCCTTAAGAAAAGATATCAAAAATGCATGGGACAGCTTATGTGCAACTCCCCTTTGATCCGATTAAAAGAAATGTGAAATTTCAACCTGATTATACTGCTGAAGCTTGTGTGTGACTTCTAAATATTCTTCTTCTTCACTAAAATATTATTGTAAGGAAAGAGTATTGGAAAATATACCTTCCAAAGTGTTTTCTGAGAGATTAATGAAGTTTTGGATATCATCAGCTCTCCAACAATGAAGCCCACCCAGGCAACCACGACGAGATCGACATCGAGTTTCTGGGAACAACACCAGGCAAGCCTTACACTCTTCAGACCAACGTCTTCGTCAGAGGAAGTGGCGATGGAAACGTCATCGGAAGAGAGATGAAGTTCCACCTCTGGTTCGATCCGACCCAAAATTTCCACAACTATGCCATTTTTTGGACGCCTAGTGAGATCATGTGGGTCTTCTTCTTCCCCTCTCCTTAACTAATTAGGCTACTAATCTGGTTCGATCCAACCTAAAAATGTCTCAACTAATCTATTGAAAAACCCTTCATGTGTTAATGCAATATGAAAAGACTAGTATAGGTTGCAACACTATTCTTTGAAACATGATTAGCATGATTTATATGCATAAGGACAGGTCTAAATGAAATACTCCGTCTGATCTTCTTCGTTGTAACTGGAGCATTCGCAGATTTCTTGTGGACGATGTACCTATCAGGAGGTACCCGAGAAAGAGCGACGCGACATTTCCCTTAAGGCCGATGTGGGTGTACGGATCGGTATGGGACGCGTCATCTTGGGCCACCGAGAACGGCAAGTACAAGGCGGATTACCGGTACGCACCGTTCGTGGGCAGGTACACCAACTTCAGGCTGAGCGGGTGCACCTCCGGCGGCTCCTGCAACCCGCCCTCCGTCTCGCCGTCGGGAGCTAGCGGCCTGAGCCGGCAGCAGAACTCGGCGATGGCGTGGGTGCAGAGGAACCAGATGGTCTACGACTACTGTTCGGACCCCAAAAGAGACCACACGCACACGCCCGAGTGCTGAAAAGGAGCCTGGAAATTCGGACTCGGAGTGAGCCAATTGTATTTTATCTCTTCTTTTTTTTTTTTTCCATTGATTGCTAGAAATGGTTTGCTTTTTAGTTTTCAAACAGTTTGACTTTGGAGGCTCGTGAGATGGGTCCAAACTTGCCCCGACAGAGAAAAAAAAGTTGGTGCAAGAGTGGGGTTGAGCGTCCATTGCCTTCAAGAATAAGGGTCGGTCGTATTGCGTGTTCGAATAAATTTATGATTAAAGTGTTCGTTTGCTGCCAAAGAACAATCTGAACTGTCCGTACCTGTGACACAATTGATTCAAAGGGGATGAACGTATTTGGTCTATAGTCGTGGAGAACTTATGTTGATCAAGTCCCATAAAAAACGATGAAAATATATAATTATCATACTTGAACGGGATTCGATTACTAAATGTTATCGACGATATACCATTCCATTAACATTTCTTGTTCTTTCCGATATTTCCTCATCCAGAGGCCGGAAACTTTGATCGAATTGCTAAGTTAAATTGTACAATGAGGGAAAGAGGAATGAAGGGAGATGGAAAAGAGAGGAGACTTTGGTAGGCGTGCTTGCTATCTTCTCTTCCGAAATATGGAGAAAGTTATAATTGAAGCACCTCAGGATTTGGGCCTTGGGGAAAGGCCCTCATTACATTCCCATTTTCTAATGTAAACTGAAGGTCGGTTCAAAAGTAAAACAGAAGCTTCGGGTGGATCAGCCCAAGGCCCATATATGGATCTCGCGCAAATGGTCTCATTAAATAAATTTTAATATTGAAACTTATCCAAAAACCGACCTTAGCTCAGTTGGTAGAGCGGAGGACTGTAGTGGTGATCATCCAACAGCATATCCTTAGGTCGCTGGTTCGAATCCGGCAGGTCGGAATTTTTTTTCCTTCTTTTTTTTTTTTTTTTTTTTTGTTTTCTCTTTTTGGCTTCTTATTCTTATATCGTCTTGTGATGAATACCACTCTCGGACTTTTAGCTGCCGTAATTAGAACAATTAATCTACATTAATTTTTAATCATAATTGGATTAGATAAAATAGGATATGAAATTCATAAAATTTTGCTATATCCTATTAACTATTTGGTGATTGTAATAATAAAATCAAATATATTTATATTATATTTATATATTGTATGGTATAAAGGCTTATATGAATCACAAAGTTTACAAATGGAGATGATAAAAATCTCTCGCGACACTCTTATCTACTTTATTTTTAATTTATTTTTTTATTTCTTTCTTCCCTTTCCATCATTCTCTAAAAAATTTTATTAAAAATAAAATTGTACTAATATACCCAAAATAATAAAACACCTTAAATATGTAATGAATATATAATTATTTATTGAATTTATCTTATAAGATAAATAAATTAAATAAATAAAAATAAGATTAAATTAAATAAAAAAATTATTGAAATTTTTTATATAAGAATTCATATATTATTTATATTGAAATATAATTTTAATTTGTTAATTTGAAAATTTATTATTTGAGAAAAAAATTGTTATTATGGATATTAGAAATCTTATCTAATTTTGTCTCATCTCCCCTAAGAAATAATTTTATTCAGTCTTCTTTATATATGATTTTATCATATCTCAAGAAGACTAAACATAAAATAAAATAAATTTTATCATATTCTGAATTTTATCCTGACCGCCAAACACAGCTTTAATAGTCATAGAAAAACCTTTTCTTTTTCTCCTTATTGTCCAATAAAAATAACCCATCTCAACTTTTTTTTCAATAAAAAGATAAACCAAATCCTTTTACTCCTTGATACTGTGAAATTACCTAGATAAATTTTGTCGAATAGAAACAAGGGTTATTAACTAAGGCCCCATTTGTTTCATGTAAAATTAATGATTTGAATATTTTTCTAGATATGATGTCTTGTATCATTTGCAATATTTAGTCAATGATTTTTTTCATTATTGACACTAATTATAGACAGTGAATATTTTTCTTCCCTTCATTTCTTTAAACGATTATTTTACAAAAATATTTTCTAAATCATTCGTTTTTGGTAAAATAAATGCACCTTGACATTGCTAATCTTGGTTTCATTCATGGACCCATCATATGTAGTGCACAACCTGTGGAGCTTTCTTCATGGGCCTCCACGTCCAAACCCCAATTAAGAGTAATGCTCTCAAGACACCTTACATAACCCCAGATTAGACCCCATGATATCTAATGTCCGACTTAGGTTTGGAAACAAGAAAAGTCGAAAGCCCTTCTCAATCCCAATTGAAATTGACCTGTCCCAACGCATACAGTAAACAATAAATTATCAAATACATGTGCCGAAAAGAAGAATTTGACAATTCCACTTCCAGACACCACACGAATATACGTCCAAACCCCAGTTAAGAGTAATGCTCTCAAAACACCTTACATAACCCCAGGCTAGACCCCATGATATCTAAAGTCCGACTTAGGTTTGGAAACAAGAAAAGTCGAAAGCCCTTCTCAATCCCAATTGAAATTGACCTGTCCCAACGCATACAGTAAACGATCAATTATCAAATACATGTGCCGAAAAGAAGAATTTGACAATTCCACTTCTAGATACCACGAATATATATATATATATATATATATATATATATATATATTATATATATATATATATATATATATATTTGAATAAAATAAAATAAGGTTTTTCTACTAGTATTGTAAATCTTTTAGAGGTTTCATACCCGTCCGGAAAACCCTTGCTTAAGGAGACCATCAAAATCTACGGACAATGGAGCACGAGCAGATCGAACACCCGATTAATCCCCAAGTCGTTTTCATCTCTATTTTGATCCGAAACCAATTAAAAACCATGCTGAAGCATAAATAAATTCCCTCAGCACGAGTCGCGAAAAGCAAACAAGCCCGCCATGGATAAAGGACTGTCGGAATGGCCCGACAGACCCACCGGTACCAACTCCTGCCGAAAACCCACGCAAGGTAGTTACGTACCATTGTCCAGGTCCCATTCCGGTCCTTGAGAATCCAAGGACCAAGTCCTCGACCTAGTCGCTACACCACAACAATGATCAAAACTACAGATCGCCCCCGTAAAGCTTCGGTCATTTCCCGAAATTTTTACTCGTCCGGGGACAAATTTAGGGTTGCGAAATAGGCAAATTGAAAAAGCTATTCAAAATCTTAGTTAAAGATTGGATTTGTTATTTCATCTTTGCTTTTCGTGAAAAAATACCAATTGAAATGGAGGGTTTCTTCAAACAACAAGGAGCTGTTGTACTATTCAACAAGTCTGCGCGTAAGATATCCAGCATCTGATGTTTGTACAGCAGTATCCATAACTCCTTTGTGGGCTCCGTAGCAAGAAATCATAATTTCTGTTAAAGATAGTCCGAATCGGACCTTTCATTCAGGGAGGGTAGGAGATTACTGCTCATAAAGGACTAGCCTGAATGACCGATTCCTATTCCTGCTTATAACCTTCGGCTAACTTACCAGTTTCATCACAGGTTATCAGGCGGAAGAAAGAAGTCAAGCTGCACGCAATCGACAACCAAAAGAGAAAAGCTAATCGATGACGAGTTTTGAATTGAATGTCAGATCTCATCGAAGCATGGGAAAGACAAGAGACAGACAGGGTAAAAGCTAATGGGGGAAATGGTGGGGAGTAGGGGGTAGTGGGGATTCGCGACCCGTGACCCGTGACCACATTCTGACAGCCTCCCCCATTTAAGGTTCTGACAAACGCTCCAAACCTGTCCCGTTGCTCCCGCCCTTTTCGTCCTCTTCTTTTTTCCTTTTCACAAGAGAAAAAAGAACGACTTTTGATGATAACCTCATAAAAAGAGGAGCTCCCCTCCCCTCCCCACCCCACTTTTCAAACATTATTCATTCCTTCACGGGCTTTCTGTCCATTCCCATTCCCCATAAATATAAGCAGGTATCAATCGAATCACACGACTTATAAACTCCTCTCCTTAGGGTTTAGGTTGTTCCAGTCCAGTGCATAAGAGACTTTACTTCCCAAAAGCAAACTCCCCCAGTCCCGTTCGGTTAATTTAACTTCTCCGGAACACCACCTAGATAAACCTCAGAGACATGATTCGGCACTCCAAAAAGACAGATGACTTGTAAAATGTGGCCTGAAAAGGACATTAGGAGGTCAAGATGACCCCCAAAAAATCTGGCATTTGTCTTCCTGTCTGCCCTGCCCCTCCCCATCTTTCCAAAAATGAATCCTGCGTTATCCACGCATAAGCTCTCAATCCCATCTTTACAAGTGACATTACTTTTATCTTCCCGACGATGCTCACAGCCTGTACAGTGTCTAATCTAATCATATCTACGACATTTTATTATATTATTTGCTTTTTACCTCAAAGAACCCAAAATTCTCCCCCTTTTTTTACAATAAAAAATGAAAAATATCTCTCCAAAATCTCGTGCTCCTCCGGTTTTAAAAACGAGTGGGGCCCACCCCCTGCTCCAGCCACCAGCCATTCCCTTCGCTTCGTACTAAATTTTTGCCTCCGCGGGCCCCACCACGCCTGCCTGCATATCGCAAGAGCGCTGTCCAGCTGTCTCGCGTTAGAGGATCGTCCACGCTGGACCAAAAGCCGATTTTGCCTAGCTGGCGCCCAGCAACAGCCAGCCAATCCCCACCCCCGGCGGGCCCCCACCTCGAGCGCCTCTCGCTCTCATTGGCCGTAAACCCTGCTCCTCCTGCGCGAGCGGTCCAGCTTCCCCGCCAGGGCCCGCAGCACGTGCCACGTGGCGTCGCCGCGCTCGACCCGGTCGTGGTATAGCAGGGCCCGTCGGACCTCCGGCCGCAAGAGGTTCCGCTGGATGTCGCTCAGGTTGGTCGCCGCCACGCGGTCCAGGATCGGGCCGAGCCGCGCGGCGTCCCGCTCCGCCACCGCGAGCGATATCTCCGGCCACGGCACGGCCTCCTGGAAGGGGAGGCGGATGCCGTCGGCGATGACGACGGGGACGCAGCCCAGGGCCACGGACTCCGCCAGCCGCGGGCTCCACGGGGCCCACCCGAGCGGGCAGAGGCAGAACACGGACCGGGCGATCTCCGACTGGTAGCCGGCGAACCTGTGCCGCCGGAGGTAGAACCGCGGGTCGCCGTTGTACTTGTGCCAGATCACCGATCGCACCGCCCTGGTGGAAAAGCAATGAAAAATCAACACGACAGCGCCGATAAAACCACCAAAATGCTAAAACGTTTCGCATTGGTCAAACGTAAAATCCTAAACATTCACATGGACAGATCTTTGCGAATCTACGCCAGGTAAGGACACGTAAGATCCATACAATATTTGAGGAAATCATCATTACAGATCGGACCATTTTTAGGGTTTCTTCTTAGCTTATAGATTCGGATGAGGGTAATATAGTAAAAGTCGAAAGGGCGGTGCAATGATTAGGAGTTTGATTAAGAGCGGAAATGAACTTGAGGAGACGGGGACTTACTTGCTGTAAAACCGACCGCTGATGTTCTTGGGGTGGACTTCCATCTTGCCCCTGAAGAAGACCCAGATGTCGCGGCGGCCGCTGTTCGCCGGCGACGACCCCAGCGTCCTCCGTAAACTTTCCGGCGGAATGTAAGGCGGGATCACCACGTGCTCGACGTCCTGACACGGGTGGTCGTAGTTGACCCCGAACGTCTGCAGTATGATGGACTTCTTCAAAAATTCCGGCACCCCATCGGCGACAGCTCGATCCTCCTTCAAAGATTAACCAAAAATTTAACCCACGATCAATCATCAGCTAAACCAAATTGATAACCCTTCTAATCGAACGTGAATAAAACGTTAAAAACACAGGGGAAAGACAGACTTCAATCCAAAATTTCCAACTTTCGAGACGAGATTGAGCATCAAACGCGACGATTTGCGTAATTTATGAATAATCATTATGGCTTTTTTCGGAAGGGTCATTTACCATGGCGTGGAAGCAAGCTCCGTAATCGTGAGAGGCGACGAAGACGTGGTCGGACCCGGAGCTCCGGTTCCAAAACGGCTGCTCCGACGAGATTAGCTGCACGGCGGAGAGCAGCAGCGACCTCGCGTGGCCGATGGCCGGGAAGCCATTGGTGGTGCTGAAGTTGCAGGACACGTACACGGGGACGAAGAAGAAGTCGGCTTCGTGAGGGTCGAGCGTCCGGACGTCGCTGGTCAACAGAGCCCTGTGGATGGCCACCTCCGACGCGAACAGGTGCGTCCGGCATCGCTCGTTCGATAGCCATTCGGAGTTGTACTTGGGCGGCAAATCGTAGACGTATATCTTCAAGCCCCTCAACTCTGCAAGGTACAAAAAACAGAGAGGTTGCGCCAAAGTTAACGACTCCTGGGGCCAGAAACAGGGGAAAGGAAAGGGAAAAAAAACGAAACTTTGGCGGTTCCCAACCTTGGTCAATCTCGAGTTCTTGCGAGCGCGTGGAGCTACTATTGCTGAGCGACAACGATGACTCGAAGAGCGCGCGGGAGGAGTGAGTCGACCCGGCGGAGCCGGTGTGGAGAGGGTTGAGCCTCTGCTTGGGGCTGTGGCTGAGGAGGTAAGGGCAGAAGAAGTAGAAGGAGAGGGAGAGCCAGAGGACCCACTTGTAGTATCTATGGAAGAAGCTCTTCTTGTCTTGGGCCTGCCTGTGGTGGTGCTTGCCGTAGCCGGGCAAGAGCCTCATCCTGACGTAGAAGCCCCTGCTCTTGGAGGTGGGTGGCGCTCTCTTGAGCTCCGCCATATCTCATTTAATAGCCTGCGAAACGACAAGGAAGAAACGGAAGACCTTGATGAAGAAGGAGAAGAAGATGGTGGTGATGGCGACTGCGATGGCGGTGATGATGAAGGCGAAGGGCGAAGCGTTGAAAGCTGGTGAGAGGGGGCTATCGGGTTCTGGTGTCGCTGTTGCTAGCGTAGAGAGTAAGGCACAGAGATGGGTTTGTTGGTGGTTCGTTTTTCGATCCGGAGGGGAATAAACAAAAACAGATGACAATAACTGCTTGCTGCTTATCTTTTTTGCTCGCTGTACTGCCCGTTTGGTGGTTTTAATAATTCGTCCGGTCGCAGCGTCGAGACCCAGGACGGGAAGATGAATGAAGGAGATTGCAAATTTTATTATATGAGAGAGAGAGAGAGAGTGCTCAGAGATTCACATGGTGATGGAGGTGATGGATGGAAGTGATGGAACAGAGTGAAAAACCTTTTGACAGAGAGTTGCAGGGGTCCTCGGTTTCTATGCCATCTTCGGGTTCCCTTATGGCTCGTTGAATTTCACGATCCAATGGAAATTAATTGCGACGAAATACCTTATCTTTCGGGAATGGCCAAAAAAAAAAAAACATTATATACCAATTTATTTAGGGGATAACTAATACAAAATTCGAAAGTTTATTGGAAAGACAAGACCGACGTGGATGTCGAAGCATTACCATCTCTGATGGAAAAAAAATTGAAAATTATCAAAGTACTTGAAGATTAGTGATTATTAATACGTTGGAAGTTACAAATGAAAAGTGGATATTTTAGAATTTTTCCGTTGCTTGTGAAAAATTATAAATCGTCAGTTGAAAAAAGTAATATTGTCAACCTATTTGAGGAAATATAGATAAAAGGAAATGGAAGATCGGTTATACAGTTAGATATTCTAGAGTTAATATTTTAAGATAAAACACGTAACCTTTTTTTGGAATGTAACAAGTCCTAGCTCAAAGCATGTCCTGATCGAAATACTTCCATTATTATCATTACCTTAGGAATTTCCTTACATTTTATAGCATATACCAAGGGCCGCAAGAGATGCCTTTCTAGACTTGTTTGGTTTAATCAATGTGTCTTGAGTTTAGTTTAATTCAAGGCTGTGTGAATGGTTGTCATCATTCATGAGCTTAGCGGAACTGCATCATGAGTAAATACCAAATACCAATATTCTTTATTTTATTTTTTTGAATCCATAATGATATTAATGCATCTCTGTGATGATAAGTACTATCTCAGTGAGAGCCTGTAAAAAAGTACACCTAAGAAATCATTGCATGAAATTATAAGACGGGCCATTATTACTTGCACAAGGTATATCGCTTTCAAAAGGATTTCAATCCTACAAAATGTGTGGTGATCTAAGCAAATCCAAATGTGCTTGAGGTACTGTATTGGTCACGCGAACTAATTACTCTGTTTCAAAACCTCATGCTATGTTTAAGAGATTATATCAAGGCGAATCGTACTTTTGATCCCAATGACCATTTAAATATCTCTATTTTTGCCAATACCATTCACATACCTCTTAAAAGAATGTCACTTTGAAAGATTGAATTGCTCCTCCTTAGGAGCTCATCTTGGCATCTTAATTAGGGTTTATATGGTTTAATCTTTAAATGATTTTCACAAGTAGAGATATGTAAATGATCACTGAGTAAAAGATGAAGCATATTTCCATTATTTTTTTTCCATGTTTTAATATTGAGCTAAGTATTATGAATTGATGAATAGGTTACGGCTGTCAAGTTAAAGTTGACTTATAAAGAACATTTTCAAAATTTTAAAAAATGTATGATGTCATGGGAAGAATAATCTCTTTTGTAGAAGAACTATCCCTTATGGTGTAGATTATGAAGAAGATAATTAAGAAATTAGGCACAATCTAAGAATTGAATAAAAGAGTGAAAAGATTGTTCGTTATAGATGGAAAGAAGAGAAAAAGGAGTTATGCAATACTAATTTGAGAGGAAAGAGAAAATAGGGCAGTTGAAAAAATCGAGAAAAAATGACTCACATAAATTCTTCCCAAATCAAAACTAGCATATATTGCGCTTCAAATTACAAAATGTCCCTACTCGAACACTTAAATGACATGGCTAAAGAGACATCTTGCATAATGCGACAGTAGCTCTAAAGTTATTTTTAACTCACTTTGCTCTATTTATTTATTTATTCTCCCACTATTAAACAAAAGAAAATTTGACATTTCTCTCTCCCTCTACATTTATAATTTCCTTCCATTTAACTCCTTCAAATTGCTTTCTTTTTCCTATAAAATATTCAAAAATTAAATGCACCGTTACTCTTTAGTTCAAAATCTTATGCACGAACATATTGAAAGCATTTGGAAGATCTGATGATGCAAATTCAAATTGCGGATGCAAACGAAATAAATAAATAAAATTATATATATGCGAAATATGCAAAGTGCTTCACGTGATACGAATCGAGTGGAAGAGCACACTTTCGGACAATATTCTGAAAATACATGTGATTATATTTATGACTAACATCATCGTCCTCTTGTAATTCGATTTCTCAGCAAAACAGGAAGGGCAAAAAAAAGACAAAAGGTGAATTAGAATTTCTTTATATGTTCTGCTTTTTGCCTCTTATTAATAATTCCCTTTTGGTGGGGGCAATCACGTGACGGCGAATAAATGCAGAATTTAATGAAAAAGCGGAGGGTAGGCGAAAGGATCAAAATAAAATTGTTGACCGGAGGAACCGGTCAACGCCAGCCGAAATTGAGCTGCTCTCTCTATTCTATGGGAAGGTCATCCTAAAGACAGCATGCGTTTCGCTCCAGAATTTATCAAATACTCCCAAAAATAAGAATGCTAATCAATTTTCAGGACGTCTTTCTTTTTCGACCCAACAACCATCAATCACCAGACCGGAAATAAAAAAATGATCAATTAGCCCCCCCACAAAAAAAAGAAAAACGGTTAATTATGATTGAAGGAAGAAGGCTAAAATGGGTAATCGTCCTTTTTTGGCTTCAGAAAGTTTTTGACTGATTTTAGGATCACGGTGTTCTCTATATATCTCATGCTTAATTAATGAGAAGAAGGATAAAAAGCATACCTTTCAAATGCTTCCGTACCACGCTATCTCGAGTGATTCAAATGGAATGCATAGTAACACGTTGGAATTCCTATTGAAATTCAGTTTTTTTTTTTTTTAATTAGTCATTTGAAAAGTCGTGAGAGGATACAAATATTTCCTTTCCTAATTGAAATTGCAAAGAAATGGATTCGAAGAGGCGAGCTGACCTGATTTTCCCTTGAATTCGACCGCACGGGAGAACCTTCGAGGCCGAGGAGAGTCTGCAAATTCCGTGGCTTTGCTTTGTGGGTTTTTTATATGAACGGAAGGGAGGGAGTTGTCTAAATCCAGCCATGCAAAAATCTTCCACTTTTTGCTGGTCTTTTCTGTTGGCTTTGCCCTCTTTGGGGGATGGAAGATAAGAACTTGGCAAAAGCCAACTCATCTCATCGCCAAAACCCTCATCATCCTCACAAATTCTGCCCAAAAAATTTGGCAATACCATCCTCACAAATAACTCGGCTTCATCGAAGTCAAATGTCCATTAAGGAAAATGATACAAATAATTTATAAATTTTAACCTAATATGCAATATGATTCATGAATTTTTAATTTATTTAATGTGATATTTGAACTAAAATCCAATATGTAATGTGATCCTTGAACATTTAATTTATTCAATGTAATTTGTAAACTTTTCGTACATATTCATTTTAGTCCAAAAACTATATGAAAATGCTTGATATTATCCCAAGGATTAAATTGATTAAAAAGGCAATATTAATATTTTCATATAATTCAGGAATTGAGTTAAACATGCACCAAAAATCCATACACTACATTGAATAATTAAATTTTCATAAATTATATTGAACAAATTAAAATTTTAGGTACCATGTTATATATTAAGTCAAATTTAAGGATAATATGAATCATCATATCTATCTATTAAGAATGATATTTTTTTCCTCAAAGAATACATAGATTTCTGATTATTGATAGGTTACAAACTTATGAATATCATTCGAAAACAAAATTAAGGCAATATATGAATAATAATAATAAGAGCCTATTGAATGTCTGAATATTGTATGTATCCAAGAATATATCTTCCCTTTCCATAGCACGAAGAATCTGAAAATTTAGGCCACGATTAACGTCCGCAAATACACACAAATTGTTTCGTTCTCGTTCATCAAATAAAAGCAGCACCAGCCTACAAGTCCGCCGGTGATGGATGCGGCCCTCGAGGTTAATACGACATCAACATCCATTAAAATGAAATTATCTAGAGGAATTGGGAAGAGAGAGAGAGAGAGAATGAAGGGGGGTTTGGATGAATCTGTGTTGGGGAGAGAGAGTGTCGTGCACGGCAAGGTGTGGCCGCCAATGGCTTATCAGTTATCCTCCAATGTAATGACGGCGACGCCTCTGTCTCTGGTCCGCCTTTGTCGGAGCCTCGTCCTGAAATCGGCGCCAACAGCACGGCCCCCACCCCCTGCTCAAGCGACGTCGGCCACGACCCGGTCTCTCTATTGTTTCCTCCCAGCAATCCGAAAACGAGAAGGGAATTTTTTTTTCTCTTGTCAATTTTGAGCGTACTTATCGCGGGAATCACGCAGCCGGAATTTTTTTTTTTTGATGTCTCGGCAATTTGGAAAATATTTCTTTAGATTATATCGTTTTTTAGGCTTGGATAATTGAATTGATGAAAAATGGTTATCGTTATTTTTTATGATTAAGCTTCGTTCTTTTCAGGAAAAACAATTTACAAGAAACAAAATTTCAGATTTTTCGGCATTTATTTTACAAAAATTGAACTAGTCAAGAAAATTGTTTGTCGCTATTAGAAAGAACGCATTCAAAAGTAGGAAAAATATTTTTCACTTTTTAAAAGTGAAAAATATTTTCCATAATTTCTTCCACCTCTCTTTCTTTTACCAAACACATTTTCATTTTATTTTTAGGTTTTTTTAAATCGAGTTTTTTATTTTTTTATTTACTTCATTTTCTTCTTCTTCCTTATTGGAGCTCGGCTTCGCCAAATCAAGTGAGCTGAAGCCTCGCCACAAGCCAAAGCTTGCCAATGATCGGTCACCAACCGTTGCTGTAGCTAGCGATTGGCCAAAGCCAAGGAAGAAGAAGAAAAAAAAAAAAAAATTGAAAAGTAAATAATCAATTTTTAAAAATATAAAAAATTGAAAAATGAGTACATGCAAGAAAAGATTTTCTTTATCGAATAGTAGAAAATATTTTTTGATTTATTTTCAAATTTTAGTCAAACACCGGAAAATATAATTATTTTGCTAGTAAATGAAACATTTCCCTTGAAATTAATTTTTAAACACCACATTTTTCGCGAAACGAACAAAGTCTTAATGTCTAAACTTTTTTTTTCTTTTGATAAAGACAAAAAAATTTTTCATCGAATCATTTTTCTTTTTAGATTGTTGATTTTTCCGTAAAGTGAATGGACCCAATTTTAGCTAGGATGTGATTCGCTTTAACCTTACTGCGAGACTTTGGTAAAGCAAAAAGATGAATATAAATTGAGTTTCTTCTCTTAGATCTAATTAATGTATTTTTTTCCAATCAATCGTTAATATAATAAAACTAAATTTCAATTAATTAGAACTCTTCACAAATTGTTGAAAGTTGTTATCTATTTGTTTTTTTTTTCCTCTATTCCCTGCAAAAACTTTCTTTCAAATAAATTCTATGGAAACTTAGACAAGTAGGTAACCTTATGGCAGAAGATTTGTGAATTATCCTTGGACGCTCCTAAGTCTTAATAGCAAATTCCACCATACCTAACACGATCGTTTTCCAAAATTACCAAACACTCGTGATTTGCACAACAAGAATCAACCCTAAAATCCACTTTCTTCATACATTTTCCAATAATGAACAGTTGATATGCTACTGACCAAAAAAAAAAAAAAAAAAAGTTGATATGCTCATTTATCCTATTCTCTCAACCGCCGCGTCTCGACTATAATTTTATTCAAAGCATTTGAAACTATGATTCCGACTGTCTAACTCCTAAACTCAAACTTCCAATTTGAAATTTTTCTAGGCTAGCGTTATAGCATCGTTTTCAAGTCGCAATCAAAATAACTTACCTAAGTGGCCAACCTTTCGGTAAAGATCTTTAGTGGGTTTGGCAATGCTTTGGCTCTGTGATCAAGGGAGTGGGCAGACGCGTGCGTCCATGGTTGAATGATTTGATCTTCCTGCTTTATCTTTCACAGTAGTTCTCGATCAGATTAAATTAAATTAAATCAGACTTTAGTCTTAGATTTTTGCTTTTCGGCAGGTGGCGATGCCACGACCAATCGATGAGGAGATTCGAGTGGAATTGGCTTCGTCTCCGATGGAACAGTGACGAATGGAATTTAGACCACTTCATAGTGGGGCCATTGGTGGACTTCCGTGACAGATTTTTTTTTTTTTAAATAAAGATATGTAAGTGCGCATGATTAGAGATTTTTATTACGTTCATTGCCGATCAAAAAAATGAAATATCATGACCGTTTAATTAATAAATTTTAAAGTCAATTCGATTGCATAGTACACATGTCGCCCATCTAACCATATGAACTTAGAAAAGGAGAAATTATATTGCCGGCGAATGTAATAATAATTCAATAAATAATAAAGAAAATGGTGTTAAATTCTAATTGGTGATGGGGTCGGCGAATTTGCACTTAATGAAAGATGGGTTCCAAATTCCAAAGGGTTATGATGGTGGGGGAGAGATCCTCTTCAAAGCGCTGCCGCGTGTATGCTCACATCAATCCCCTTTTCCAATTATTTTCCCTTTAAATAAGGAATAAAAAATTGTGAATTTGCTTAAAGCTCCGCCTGTTATCTTCTCTAAATTAGCAGTCCACTTATACGTAATTACAGCTTAGATTTGTGCAATTCGTCGCATAGAAAATGGAATCTAGACAGTTTTATGCTATATCAATGATTTTTTTTTTTTGATGACCCAGGAATTGCATTTCGGCGTGAGCCTAGACGAAATCCCATGACTGAGCTACCACCACAGACCCAGTCGCATTTAAGTCGCACAAACGCAATGCCTTTGGGATTTGAACTCCTCCCCTTCATGAGGGTAAGGTAGCCCGAAGCCAGTTGCGCCACCACAAGCGATGGTACTATATCAATGATTATCACCCAACAAAGCGAATATATCTTTTGATAATGTAATTCATTGCACTTAAATCGAGTGGAAAACAAGAAAATTATTCAAGAAGTTCAAAGCATATTGCACAATGACCAATTTAGTTATAAACTTTTTAATTTAGTTAATTTAGTCCTAAACCTTTGAATGATTTGCTAATACAATTATTTTAGCCAATTTTGATTGAAAATTGCTATCAAAAACTATTTTTGAAATCTTGTTTAAAAAAAATTTATGAATCTTCCCTTCTTTTTTCTTCCTTTTTCCTTTTCTTTTTTTCTCTATTTCCCTCCACTGGTCACTGAGGCCCTATGGAGGGAAATAGGAAAAGAAAAAGAAAAAAAATCAGAAATCTTGTAACAAAACAAATAACATGACATATGCTCTAATAGTTGATTTCCTCTTATTTTCTAGGAGCTTCATTTTTACCATGAGGTCTCACTCGAAAAGTTATGCATAATCAAAACAAAGATGGCAAAAAAAGAAAATGTTAGAGTGATGAGACATACGCTCCCAAAATTCAGCCATTGCAAAAAAAAATAAAAAATGTAGGATTGATGGGATATACACTCTTGCAATTGGGCCCTCTCAAATTTCTTGCGATAGTTTTTAAAAGAGATTATAAAAATCATCAATATCATTAACAATCATACCACGTAAAACAGTCAATTTTATATTAGCGATTTTGAGTGAAAATTAACCTGATTTTGGCCAAAAGGGACTATATTAGCGATGAGTTAAAATGTTTTAAAGACTAAATTGGTTAAGTTAAAAAGTTTATTCTTTGAGTGCACCTAGACAAGTAGTGTATGGCGTAGTGTTTCGGCACAAAATGGAATTTGGTGTTATGTAGGAGGTTGGAACTTAGAACTTCAATAAATGATCGAAGCCACCAAGGGCAAAAATTTGGAGGCGAGACTCCTCAAGCTATCTTTCTTAGTGACGATCTATAGTCTTTGGATCGATCGCAACTACAAATGGTTTCAAAACAAATTGATCGAGTCTCGGTTTTTCGTTGGTTAGAATTCAAAATGTTATAAGAAGTAAGGCGTCACTTTATCAAAAGTGTAGGCTTTCCCAAGTAAATGTTTTATTGGTTATCACATGAAGGCTTTCTTCCTCCATCTTCTCGCATAATTAGTCTCTTTGAAATGCTAGGGGATTCTCCAAAGTTTTTGTACCTCATATGATTATTGATATTCACATATTTACACACAAAGAAAAAAAAAAAAGATTGAATCGACCTCTGTATAATAGATTTATAACTTTTTGAATAATTATTTGACCTATATCCGATTCGACCCTAATAATTTTTCCAAAGCATAATGATCTAAAGTCCAAGAAAAGCAAAACAAATGGTCGGCTTTATCTATTTAGGACGTGAGGCCTGAATTATTGCTCGAGTCAATTAGATGATGGAACATGGAGGACCCACGTCGAGCCCATCACCCTATTAACATTAGATGGCACCATGTGTGGTACGGTGTCGTCGATGATCTCATCATGGGAGGCAATAATAGAGCTTTGATTGGACTCTGGAGTGGTGCTCAAGATTCAAGATTTCAATCATTTTTTTGCTTTGCAAATCTAATCCAAAGCACCGAAATCCAGCGTAATAAAGAATGTTTTGCTTTTCACTCCACACAAAACATAAAGCTTTGTCCGTATCAAATTCTTAATCAACCGATGGGGCTGTAATTCTTCGTCGAGTACGACCCGTGATGGCTGAAAACCCCTCTAAAAAGGAGGAAAAGAATAAGAGCAGTGATCACCCATCATAAAATTTGATGAGGCCATGTTCTCGCTCGTCCATCTTTCAGTGTTTGTGAGCTACGTCATTCGAGATCAATTACTTCTTGACTATGAACGCATTTGAAATCATACCCACTTTCTAGAATTTAAGATACGTGCAAAACTGTGCTATGAAAACTAAAATCGATTATCGATAGAAAGTAAATGGAGTGATTGTGATTCAATCGATAGACCAAGAGTTTCCCGGCATGTACTCTAAACGGGCGGCGTGAAATCATACATCTAAGAATGAAGTCTTAGACCATACCGCAATTATTGATCTGAACTTATTAGGGGTGGATGGTTAGTTGGTTTTTCGACTGTACGAAGAAAGAGGACGGGAGCAAAACCGGGCCGCCTAATTATTTAATGGGTGATTGGAATGCCGATCGATGGGCTTTTAATGTACGTTCGATCAAACTATAGTGGGGCAAATTGAAGTACTGGCCCCATAGAAAAGCGAGGAATCCGAGGGTCCGGTTGCTAGTTACCATTTTCTCTGTCGTCCACTTTGTTTTTTTTTTTGTTCTTTTTCTCATCGTTTTTCAACTGTCCTCCTATTACAGAAGAAAAAGACCACATAATGCACATGAACAAGAGAGACACCCTCTTTGAAAAGCGCCTCGGTATAAGTAAACAAATTAGTGGGACAAAGCTTTTAAATCATGTCAAATGTCCTCCATTGAGTCTAGCAACATGATCTAACAACATGAATCTCATGTTTCCACAAAACGTGAATGCGATTACCAATGCCCATGTCGACCAAGTTACGAAGTCAAGTGTCATTGCAAAGATTGTGTTGGAGGAAACCCTAAAAAGGAGATCCTTCGCTTTCGAGTTTGAAGAAAGGTTGGGGCATTTTCCGGTTGGGTACATTGACCCTACTCCAGCATTTGAAAGATGGATCGAGCTGTCGATGCACATGCGAATGTGGCCCTTGCATCTTCAATCGGGAAGCAAATCCAAAGGCACATGGCCTTAGCTTTGCCCTTTGCTTTTGCCCATGTGCCCGTTTTTGGAAGTGGGGGAGCGTCAGAACAACATCGAATTTGGCCAGTTTTCGTGGGAAACAGTAAGGGAAGGTGTTCTTTTTCCATGTGACAAACAAACGGACATGTTTTGGGTCGGATTAATTCGATCCTTGCTTAGAAGTTAGGCTTGCCCGTAATTAGAAATTTTTTTAAATTGTCTGAATGAGTACCATCTTGCCTCGGTGGGTATTGCCAGGTTGAGCTGAAGAAGGAAATAGCTCGCTTAGACAGATGGAATACATCTCCAAAGGCGTTATTGAACTCTAGTTACTATTTTTGTCACAAGGGACAAATATGCGTCCAGAAAAGAAAAATATGATATGCAGCAATCTTTTAAAGTAAAAGGTAAAATACTAAAAACTGTCTCGACCATTTGATCCCAATAGCACTTCACCTCCATTGATTTCATAGAACGCCATTTTGGATCATGAGTTTTCATGTTACACACCAAATCTCATCTTGAATTTACTTAAACATCCTAGTCTTCAATACGTAATTGCCATTTCTCTTCCTAAGTTAGCCCTTTTTTAGGTTTTAAGCTTCCAATGCTCCTAAAGCTCCTTCCAATCAGAAAAACCTTAACCACCCAGTGTAGCTTTTTATGGTGCTAGATGTGAGCAGCTTTTGAGAGCCTCTTTCAAGTGGCGGAAGAACACTTTGTACTCTTATCTATCTACAGCTGAATCTGTATGTAATTGGGAGCTTGATGAATAGCATGATTCGGTACCGGGAATGGATTTTGCTTCACAAAAACTAAAACATTTATTGAATGCATGTCTTCTTTGCTAACCCATTATGCCCATTATGCGTCCCTTCTGTGCGGTAAAACTCGCCTATGTCCAAGAATAGCCTTTCCATTGAAGGGCGTCCAAGGTTGTCTTGTCTGGATTCTTGTCTTGGGATGTCTTCTTTTTATCCTTATCCTACTTCGGGGTTGGGATGTTAGGAACTATGATTCTTTACAATGCTGTGTATAAAGTAACTAGCTAATCCTGTTTCGAGTCTCTATGATGCTCCATACTTTTGTCTTTCACTAAATGGTGTGTCTATATATCGTGAACATTACTCAACCCCGGTTACTACTCATGCGGCATTCTGTATAATGGCTCGATAAGCTTCTCAGTGAAATAGAGAGATAATACGCCGTTGGAAACATATCACGATCGCTTACGCTAGTTTCACTTTTCTTGTCCATGTGTTTCCTGCAGATTGCAAACGCTGGTAGTGCTTGAAAGACTCATCACCATCGGGCACCTTATTCGGGTCATTGTCGTGCTTTCTAAAATGTCATATGTCCTACAGAATACGACCACAAGCAACATTAATGGACACCTCGTGGATGCAGCAGAATCCGACAATTTCGAACGCTGATGACTAGATCTGTACATTGGGCATAAACTACGGAACTTCTTCTTCGTCTTCTTTTCTGGGATTGAGTTATGTTCTGCATCCAGGAATAAGTGAATCTACCAAGCGAAGGCTAATACAGAGATGGGATTTCACAACTCGAAACTCAAATCGCGATCCCTAAAAATTGAGCTGACGACCCACTAAACTCAGCCGCATATGTCTAGTTTGTATGTTTTGATTATCTTTCATTTTGTTTTTGATTCCGTAAACAGACGCTTGTGAACAATGCATGTATATAGTGCACAGCACCTTATAGAAAATCATCTTCTGATATAGCTATTCATCTTGGTCACAAAGGCTTACATAAGCAACATGAACCTCCCGCAGAATTAGCTAGTAATGTTTTCACATGACAAGCAATCCAAAAAGAACTCATAGTGAGATTATAATTACCTTTTTGTGGAATAGTTAAAACAAATCCCTCCGTTAGTTAAAAAGCAGGAAAATAATTTAAAAAAAATACTTACTTTTCTGGCTAACGGAAAAAAAAAAATTAGTAAAAGGCGAGGTTTGATTAGGAAGGGGAAGAGCATGAGGGTCAAACTTCCAAGAGCCAATGGGCCACGACCCATTCATTCTATGGTTCAAAGTTCCACACAAGTAAAAAGGCATAGGCCCACGTGCAAATTCTGTCTCTCAAATTATACGTGTATGTTGTCTAATCTTGAATATCAGATAAAAAGAAAATCTCGATGGACCCAAAGCCTCTCATATAGGAATTAAAATAGATTAAAGAGAATATAACGAATGTCTTACTTTCAAATATCATACGCCCAATTACATCTCCACTTGTCTAGACTTAGAAATGCAAAAATCCCCTCAACTTACCAGGAGTCTCCTTGACAACTTAGATAAAAGCTTAGATAAGATGTTTCCTTCCTCAGGTCCGACTTGCCCCATGCCTAATTTACTTCAGATATGGATAATTTTAGCAACTTTTCAACCATGGTTGGGCTTTGGATGAAGGGGCGAATTTAGAATTTGATCCTAACATATCTTGTGATGCAACATTGTGATCTGATATTACACGGCACCTAAACGTTATGCAATGTTTTGGTCTGAATTTTCTGTGTCTTTTTCGGTGACCTTCATGCCACTAAAACTATGTAAGACCAACTCTCCAACCACCAGTCGCAAACGCGTTTTTGAGTTGCTTTCAAATCGGAGCAAATCAAAGAGCAGCCCATGTTGTCGTAGCTGATGCATTCCTAACTCCGAGAACATTCGGTGGCGGCCGTCGCACGTCACGTTGTCGTCACATAGATGGCTCGCAACATATTCTAGCATTCCCCTTCACGCGTAAATTAAACTTTGATCTTAGCCTAAAAGCGTGGAACTATGCAAAATGGGGAGGCGTGCGGGGATTTGAAATGATTGGAATTCAAGATCTCATTTTTTAATATCACATGGAATTTCGTGAAATTATTGCAAACTGATATGAAAGCTTAAATTATTAGATAAATATATAATTTAATATTTAAATATTCCACCATGATCAACGAATGGGTTTGACACCTGTCGTTCTTCATTAATATCGCTTGTCCGTCTCATTTTCACATCGCTTATCGCTTTCTCCTTCATGATGGTCTATGTCATGAAACGATATAAAATAAAAAAACACTTCTAAAATAGGATTTTCATAACATATCCCGTATTCTCTCGGGGTAAGTTTGTACATAAGCCATCGAGAATATCTTATGTAATAGTTGTAACATGTCTCAACATACAAGAGTCTCGAGGTATAGAATTTACAAGCGGAAACCTCCCTAGTTGCTAGCGGCACATGACCACATTCATCAAAAAAGTGATTGGCTTGCTTGCTCGCATCGACCCGTACAAATTTTTCACGACATTCTTTCTCCTACGCAAAATATAATAGTCCTTAAAACTCGAGGGAGACTTTAAATTACCAAAAGGGTGACCATCACCTCATGCCAAGATTTTTTTTCCTTGCTGTTTTCAATTGTCGAGTGGAATTCTAACTAACAGCGAATTAGATTAAGCCTCAAACGCGTGGGTCCATGCGGCATTCCTTTGTTTTGAAAGCGATGAATATGCCCCCACCCCACAGTTCATCAATCAATCAACCCATCAATCATCATAACAAACCTGAGCGGAAGGGCGATAGCCCTTCCGTACGTGAATGAACATATTTTACCCTTCAGGGACGCAAAAAGAGAAATTCGGTGCTTCGACTTGAAAAAAAATCATGAAGAGAAAGTCTAAGTCAAAGACTATTGGCCTTTTTTATATATATTTAAATTGGACCTATCTCGACTTGAAACTTAAGTCAATGAGTCATGTACTCATTAGGGTAATATGATTTCTTCCTCCAAAAATTCACTAGACATCAATATATACCAAGAAACAATTGTCAATCGATTACCAATTCTAATATTCACTCACTCGAATGTTCAACTTTGCAACTTTGCAGGAGAAAATCCGAGTAAGGCCTGAATAGGCCGCCAACAATATAATGTCAACTCTAACACCCGCCTGTTCAGATGTGTAAGAGAAATCAGATAGCTTAACTTAGAAATTCTAAGTGAAAGCTCAATAGGGATGTCAAACTTATTTGCTTGATTCATTTCTTAGGACGTACGCAACACGCATCAACTAAGACTGCGCCTACAAGATGGCGAGTTCAAACTTATCCCGAACATTCTAATGGAAAATAAGAGTGCGACTATTCAAGAAGAAACCCGGCCTCAACTTTTGCATTAGGAACGCTTGGAGATTCCGGGATCAGGGGGAGAAAAAACTCAATCTGTAATCATTAGGAATACCATGACATTGCCACTAGACGTTTGAAATTCAAGAGGGTAAGACGTGCATTGTACTTGAATCCTTTATGCAGAGAATGAGATCTCAAAAGACTAGAAGGTGCTGAGTAGGTCGATTGAAATTTCAGCAGAATGCAAAAGTAATAGTTCCAGAAACCTATATTTCAGAAGACTTCCGGTAGCTCTCACGAGCTCCGTGAACGTGCCTTTCACTCCCGACTTCACCACTCTTAGCATCAATTTCGTCGCTGTCGAGAGAGGTGATAATTTCCTCAATAGTTGAATTTCGATTAATATAAGCTTTGCTGTCGCTTTCGACGTCAGCGTAAGTTGTCAATTCCCTTCCACCCTAGACATCATTAGGAATGCATTCTTCTCCATGTTACCCGAAAGAAAATCGATGTTGATGACAGGATCTCGAGTGAAACAAACTTAAGATCTTCTTGATCTTGTTCCTGCATTCTGGGGGCCTCTACTGATGGTCGAGGAGGAGAACGGGTTCGATGCATTGTAATCGATTTGAGGTGAAGTGAAAAGTGAGCCGGGATCCGTGTGGGCTCTGCTCGAAATTTAAATGTGCCTATAGGGTTGATGAGAAACCATTTGGCAATTTGTGGAAGAATCATGGCCCTGCTGCTCTTATGGACACTAAACTTGATACGTAACCACCACTTAGGATTCAAAAGATGGGAGCTTTAAATTATTTGAGGCACAAAACCGACAAATGACAACTCACCTATAACATTATTAGTTGAAAATGATTGTCCAAAAATCTTAAAAGGCAGCCAATATAGTTTTTAAACCACTAATTATGGTAATTTTAGTTTTTAACTTTTTGACAATTTTTCAATATAGTTCATTCGGCCACTTTTAGCCAAAAATCGCAAATCTGGAATTTAGGCAGCCCATGTGGCATAATTACGCCGACATGGACAATTTTTGAAATTTTTTAGTTTTTTTTTTTTTTTCATTTCTTTCTTCTTCCTTTCTATTCTTATTTTTTCCACTACTCATCTTCCTAGAAGGCTAATGGGGGTCACTAAGACCTCAATGGCAAGCGAGGACTTGAATACCATTGCTAGATCTGTGCGAGGGCCACAATAGCCTAGCCTATAACTGGTGATGGGTCAACCATGTATATCCTCTCTTCTTCTTCTTCTTTTTTTGAAAAAACAATAAATAAAAAAAAGATAAGATAAAGAAAAAATAAAAAAAAAGATTGTAAAAAATTGTCCACATTATCGATTTATAGTCAAAATTGATTGGAATGACGATATTAGGAAATCGTCACAATACTTAGAATCGGGTTAATTAAATTATAGAGTTTATAATTGAATTGATCACCGTACAATAAATATAAATCTTTTAGAATGATTTTTCTAAACGTTATGAGCTAAGCTAGACACGTAAATTCCCACTTAGGATTCAAAAGATGGAAACATCATTAGCCGAGGCATGAAAATGACTGAGTGACCACCCACCTACAAGAAAGGCTAATGAGACCCACTCGATTCTCTTCGATTTCTAATCTAATTTACATGGTCCCCACGCGTATTAAACAAGAGTTGGCATCCATTTGATTCTCGATTAGGTACCATCCGACAGGCAATTGCAAATGATGGAGACTTTTGGACACTGTTCTTGGGTCCAATCACCCCCATCGATTTGATCTAGATTTCAGTCAGATCCAATAGATGGGAGCAGCACATGCGGTGAGTGATTAAACCGGACTTTGGGACCAAAATTAGATGTGGCAAAGTTTCTCCCTTCGTGCCAACACACCACACTAGCTGTCTTGTGAAGAGAAATCGATTGGAATGTCCATGGTTCATCGTTGGTCTTCGCCAAGCATGTGCCTCTTCTCTGTTTTTTTGACATTTTTTAGAAGTATGGCATTCATGGCATATGTCCTAGACCTAAGCCCAATTCATTGATCTAGTTAAAAGACGAGTCATTCAAGTTAAGACTATGTTTCAAACAATTTTATCAACATAAGAATGTTCTCGTTAGAGGTAATCATGCCCGAGCGAAGACTGGATAGAGCCTTTAGGTCGAGCCTGATCCGTTATCAACTTATCCAACGTCACGCATAATAAACAAAAAACCATATGTGAATGTGAATTAGCTGAATTAGGCCAGACTTTTCGACTATAGCCTTGCCGTATTCAATTGGCTTGCCTTGGTAGGCTAGTGGACTACGAGATCTATGATCAGGTCTAATTCTTGCTACTTAATGATTGTATGCCTCCAACTTAGAAGATTCTTTTTCCATTTGTCATGTTGGCAAGGAATTGCACATTATCAACCTTCTAGTGACAATTATCCTCCAATCACTAAGAAAATGCCTACCATTGTGGTAGTTGATTTAGCATACCACTTAGGATGAGCTTCGTTGGGATGCGCAACAAAAGTCCAATGTCTCATGGTAAAATACTACAAAAGTTATAAATTTATTGCATTTGTATTAATTCAGTTATAAACTTTCAATTTTAACCAATTTAATTGTAAATATTTTCATATTTTATTAATTAGGTCCCTTTGGTCAATTTATGTGATAGGACTAGCACTAACATTGACATTTACTATAATATTTTAATTATTTTTTTTCTTTTTTTTTTTTCATTCTTTTACTTCCATGGCTTGTGTTGGTGGCCAGCAAGGGCTGAAGTTGCCTGAGCCCTCCCCGCCACAAGTAGGGTCATCCTTGCTTGGGCGAGGGTGAGTGCTAATGAGGCTAACCCTCACCAACACATGCCATGGAAGAAAAAGAAAGGAAAATTTATTTAAAAATTTATTTAAAAAAATAATTGCCAACTCTAGCTGTGTTTCATAGGACGGCCAATGTCCACATCACTAATTTCCTACCTAAATTGACAAAGTAAACTTAATTGACAAAATATTAATATATTTATGATTAAATTAGTCCAATTGAAATGTTTATAACTTAAATTGTATCAATGCAATAGGTTTAGAACTCTTTTGGTACTTTTTCCAATATCTCATCGATCTTGAAAGATTGCCAAGAGAAACCCAAATTCCAAACATGCCATACTATCAAATCCAATTAGACGAGCCTTCATTCAAAAATTATTTTTATATATCAATTCTTTAATGCATGACTTCTTATGTTTGAAATTCTTGTAATCCCCATTTGTGAGCCTATGGTATCAAGTCTCACATTTCTTTAATCTAGTTATTCTTCTAGGCTAGCTAATAATGAAACATGTAGCCTCGGACCACATTACTACACCATAATCGTAGCCTTCATCCAAGTTCTTCTTCTGTCGAACCAGGACCTGAAAACTCTGATAAGTTCTTCCTTGAAATATTTGATTGCGACAACAATACACGCCAAAGACCTTATTAATCAATCAATCATCGGCTCTAATACTAATTATTGTAATGAACATCAAAAGTACAATCCCTCGTTCGAGAGAGACTATCAAGAGGAAGTCCAAGTTCCGAAGGAACCCATTCAACACGCCCATTTCCTCACATACTCTACCCCACGAGTTAAATGCTAAATACTTACTTTAACAACAAGATACCATAAATTCATATGCTTTCACCCCTGTCCTCGACACGTGTGTCTCGAAACACAGGTTTCTCCTTTATTGGGAAAGAGCAGCAAGGACCCGACACCAAAGAATGTTCTGTCGAACTAGTGGTAGGAAGTAGACCGTTACCTAATAATTGTACCCCTGAGGCGTGTTCCAGGCAACGCCGACTCGTGCGCAACGTAGTTTTTGCCCTTCTCTCGCTATGCTGGTCTTGAACGAGTCAAAATCGAAGCCCCTCTCCCTCTCCCTGCTCTGATTTTTCCTCTCGAAGGGAAGACTTTCGTGGCGCACGAGGGTTTTCGCGTGGGCTCCACGACCGTTCCATGGGTAAACACTGGTAAACAAGCTGGGTCGCCAGCGCCTTTCTTTGACTGAAATTCAGCGAAGCCCCTTCATTGACCCGAATCAGAAGGAGACAGGGAATTTTCGATGGAGTTAAAATCCGCTCTCATTAGTCTCTCCGATTCGTTAGTTCCGGTCCATTGCTGAGAAATGGACGGCACATGGCCTGGGAAACCTCGATTGTCAACAAAGGATGCCACGGGATGGTGATTACCTTCCTCTGGATTTTCTCTTGCGGTCCACGTTGAGGTTTTCTAATCTCCATTCGAGGCTTTGGAAAAAGCATGTGGGGAAGAGACCGAAGTTCTCTAAGTTGTGATGGGACTTAACTCCTCTATGGAACATGAGGCTATTAGGGTTAAAGTACTACAAAGTATGACAAATCTCTACAACGTGGGGTACTTATTGACATGTGATGATAGCATGAACAATCATTTATGCTCAAAATTAGTTTCATAGACAAAACTCTATCCTTGTTATATTTCTATTGTGGTCACCCCATATTTTGAATATGTTATAAAGAACTTATAAAGTTCAATGCGTTCGGGACATGGATTAAACCTAATTGCAACTTATATCAAAATGAAATGACCACAAATGGAATTTAGCCTTACGAGATAAAGTGAATGATGATACTCCCTTCATTTCTCAATTTGTATCTTTTCCCCCAAATCAAACTTTGCAAAAATTGGAATCTATAACATGCTTAATCGTTAGTTTTTACAAAATTACGGGAGATAAAATGGAAATTCCCGTGCTAGGCCCGTTTACACATGATTATGGTCATAAGAGATGACTGATTTTGTTCAGATCTACAACGAGCCTTTAAAAAGCAAAGCGAATTGATAACTAGTCGAACTAATCATGGCATGAAGCTCTTCTCAAAGATGAAATACAGGCATAAAGCGTTGAATCTCGTTAATTACCAGGTAAAAACTTTTTTTATTTTTTTTCATGCCAAGGAAAACGAAGCAATTATGACATGAGGCGTTTGTGATGGAAAGACTGTGCGAAGCACTAATGCTGTCCATTTTGTCTAACGGAAAAGCAAAGATTCCATGATAATTACAGCACTCGGGGCAACATCGACACCGAAAATCGAGTCTGGAAATTACTTTTTTTGCTTTTTTCAAAATAGAAGAAGAAAATAAGCAGTTCGATTCCAAAGAGAAGCCTCTTGAGTTGAGGCTGAGATCTTGACGTATCTATCTTTGGTTTTCCATCACTACGTCAATTGGATATTACCTGCACGCTAAGCATTTGATACGTTCGATTAGTCCACGACGACAAAGCATTTAGTGCCCTTGGTCTAGACAATGACTAAACTTCCACATATGCAAAGACCCAGCAGAAGATTGGAGGAGGAGGAGGAGGTGATGGGGAAGTTTCGCGTTTTCTGGACGTTCCCAATCGCATTCCAAAATTACAACGCCGCCGCTGTCGTCGGCGATGGTCCAAACGAATTGTCGAATGTGAATTAGAAAGCGAGCAGTTAAATGAGCAGTTAAATTAGCGATGCCGATGCTGTGATTCCTCCTGTGGCAACACGGAAAAGTCAATTCCAGGCCCTTCTCTTTTCTTTCTTTGCTTCTTTGTTTGCTTTGACCTCTAATTAGGTCGGATATCCGGAACCAGCAAAATGGCAGTTCAACGTGTAAACATATATATCGCTATTCTGAAAATCGAAGCAGACCGGCCGGCTCAACCGCTGGATGGTCCCTGTTCTTTCTCATGAAGTAGGACCGATTTAACTCGATTCAGATTGCGTAACGCTCGTGGACGGAGTCCGGTTTTCGGTACCGACAATAATTATTACGGGGAGGGGAGAGAGGAGGCGTATGGAAAGGGGTAAAAGACGCGAAGCTTCCCCGCGTTCATCGGTGATATTTTCTGGTATGCCTGCGGCAATTTTGTGCGTAAAGACACGAGACTCCGTTCATGTCAGAGACTAACTCCTTACATCTTACATGCCAGAGGGGGAGAGAGAGAGACACTTTGGACTTTGGATTGATCCAATTTAGCGTTAGCTAGCCAGGCCTTTGGCAGTTTCTGCAATCGTCCAACTCTCATTGGAAAAAAGAGAGACAGATCTAGCACGAACCAGAAGCAACAGCGAGAGCAACCCCTCCCTTATAAATGCCAGAACAACACATTCAAGCCTCACTCAAACTCTCTCTCTCCTCTCTCCTCTCTACACATCCAAGCCTCACTCAAACTCTCTCTCTCTCTCTCTCTCTCTCCTCTCTCTCTCTCTCTCTCTCTCTCTCTCTCCCTCTCTCTCTCTCTAGTACTTGGGAGTCACATTGAAGCATATGGACATGGACAATGAGAGGAGCTCTTTAGCCAATTGGGCTTCCTTCTGCCAAGGGAAGGTATGTTTCATGCCTGTTTTTGTGCTCCAATGTAAAGAGTCACATCTCTAGTCCCTCTTGTACTCCCCTGCGGTCAAGGTGCTAATTCCTCTCGTTATGATCATACAGAGCATGGATGAGCTGCGGAATTCTCTGGTCTACACGACGCTGGAACTAGAGAACACCAAGTTAGCAGTTCAAGAAGAGCTCAAGAGGCGAGACGAGCAGTTGAATTGCCTCAGAGGACTGCTCGAGAAGACAATTGCCGAGAGGAACGAGGCGGAGGTCAAATGCCAGCGGCTCCTGCTAGAGAAGCTGCTGCTCCAACAACAGCGGCAGCAGCTCGCGGTTCCGCTCTCTGGAATTTCCTGTGTGGAAGATGAACCAAGAAGGGTAATGGACTCCAACAATGCATTCTCATCTTCCGAAGGCGACGAGAGCATCGTCTCGTCACCGAGCATGGACCTGGTTCATCCACCTCAAATGACAGCGGTGCCGCCAGACATTGAGTTAGTCCCAGAAAAGCCGCTTCCCGAGAAGGGCAAGCTTTTGCAGGCAGTGATGAAAGCAGGTCCACTGCTTCAGACACTCCTGCTTGCAGGACCTCTTCCCGAGTGGAAGCATCCACCGCCACCACTTCCTTCGTCGGAGATCCCACCAGTGACAATACCGTCACCGCCACTTCCGCCAACAACCGCCATCACTCTTCCTCCCAGGTTCTGCTATTAACATTGGCAGCGTCATCACTGGCACAAATTGTGGTGGGGACAGTAGGAAAAGGGGACTTTGTGAGATATCCGCTTCCTCAAGAGAAGCAAAGTACCAAAGAGTTGTCCTCAATTGACTCACACCACCAAACAGTCCCTCCAATTTGACCATTGATATTTCCATCAGCTGATTAAACTAAGACTGGTCGCAGCACCCGTTTAGAACAGAAAAGATCGCCAAGGAATTTGGGCTGGTGACTGGTTTAGCACTTGTACAGATGCCCTCCTCTAGAAAGGGAATTACCCAAAAGTTGATTGGTTTCGGAAAAGGGAAAATATGGGGCTTATGGTGCTGAATTTCAGTTTTCTTTCTTGTTTATCCTCATTCTATTTAACATCAATTGAAAGAGAGCTTGATCTGTCCAAAGGTCATTTGCTCCAGGACTTCAAATGTAACTCCAAACACCAGATTTACGCTTATATGTTCTCATAAGCAAGATACGCGTCAAAGAGAGTGGTGCATAATCCAGAATAGTAGGATAGGAAGATTTATATGTTTAGAACGAGGAACCTTCAGGACCCTTTAATGTCGGGTCTGCAAATGTCTTGCCTCGACCGTGCCTGCCTCCTGACATATCTTTGGAAAGCAATCATCAGCCAACGTTTGAGGCAACCACAGATTCAATTGCATAAGGTGTTTCCTCTATTTCATGTACCGATACTCTGTGCCACTGATCCTGTCTCTTGCTCCCAAATTTTCAGCTAATCTAGGAGCAAATCTTAAAACCACATGGACTCCAGATCAAATCCATACGTAGCGTGAGAATTGAGTTATTTTAAGCCCTAACATAGTACTCCTATACCAGTTGAAATCGCACTATCATACACCAGGGACCATACAATATAACAATAACCTCTAACGTAGAAGATTCTTCGGCCACTACTAGTCACATTCAATATGAACCAATAAAATTGCTATCTCAAATTCTTTGAACTACCAAATGAGGAGTCCATTAAAAAATTAACCTAAATGCAGTCCTTCAGTTAATGACCAATCATAGCAATCATACATTAGCAATAAGAATCACATGTACCTCCAGAGCCTAGGAGATAAGTGAACAAGAATCGATTGCTCATGAGACGTAGGAAATTACCGAGCTTATTTCGACACTGAACTTGAAATCTACACAACAGAAAATTTTGTTAGTCAACAGTCCAATGGAGATATCTGCCTCTCTTGGATTTCTCAAGCACAACGTGTGACCCAGCGCAAGAAAATATAAGCAATAAGAAAGTGCTCCACCCCCTAGCCTTTTTAGAAGGTTTCCACAAAGGAAGGTCTAGTAAAAAGAAGACCCACATTTACACATACACACGTACTGCTATCTTCTCTAATGCTTTCTGAAATAGCATGCAAGTATAAAAGCACCAAGGAGCATGAAGCACGCTTTCACTTTTGTTTTGAGTCAATATCTTTCATCAACCTGAACTGTCAATAGTGAGGGACACACAAATACAAAGAAAACTACATGCAGGCTTACAAATGGATTTGTCAAGGACACTGCCTGCTCTCTTCAACAGAAAATGAAAATTTAAGGCAGCACTTGATGCAAGTGATCTCTAATTCTGTGTCCCAGCTGCCGCATCCTCAATTATGGTGACTTGCTGGCAGTGTTGATGATTAGGCTTTGGTCACCATTACAATGGAACGTGATGTTGTCCCAGATATGTAAGATCACCTCTACTTACAAGGAGAATCACATAGAGAATGTTTGAAACATGAGGAATTTGCTTCTCAGTCATCTTCATCCTCATCTTTATTATTCGGGTGATTGTGCTTCTGAGCAAAATACATCTCTGCAATCTGGATATAATAGAGGAAAAATTATTGAGGAAAGCCAGTGAAAGAATAAATAGTCACTGCATTTACCCTTTCCCATACCACCTCTATCTCAATATGGTGTACCAAACAAGACAAAAACTTAATAGCACTGATTCTCACCAGATCCGATGAGCTTGCTTGCTCCGGTGCTTTATCTTCACGGACACGAACTAAACGAGGAAACCGGAGAGAGATTCCCTTCATAAAAGAATTCATGACAAGACTTAGTAATGAATAAAGACTACAAGTTAATTGCTATTCATGGGTAAGGTCTACTGAATAGAAGCCCCCTCCTCCTTCCTTCGCAAAGAAGAAGAAGAAGAAGAAGATTAACTTAAACCTTATCAGGATCTACTGTTCCAACTGCAGCACGATGAACAGGGCTAATAGTTAAATCTGCAGCTTTCACCTCCCAAACCTGGAAGAGAGTAGGCGTCCATATAGAAAATAATTAATTTTTTGCAGAGACCAGAAGGTGCATGCAAGAAATATCAATGAAAAAGGAGAATGCAGAAAAGATAAAAACAGGTGAGGAACTACCTCAGAAGGTTCAAACCACACATCTGGACTGATTGTATCTGAATAACGATAATATGTCTGAAACAAACCAAGAAAAGAAGTTACAAAGTAGAATCCTTCTTTCCCTTCTTTTGTGTGTGTGTGTGTGTGTGTGTGTGTGTGTGAGAGAGAGAGAGAGAGAGAGAGAGACCTTTGGCTTCGGAATAACCTTAGGGCGAAGACTGACAGATCGTTCTTCAAGCATGGCTTCAGAAAAACCAGTTCCTAGCCGCATTGCCAGAGAATATCAAGTCATGTTTTGATAAAAGATCGAGTGTCATCAAACAACTAAGCAAATTATTTTCTCTCACCAATTTTACAAATGCTTTGAAACTCTTCATTGGAACTGTCATAACAAGCAAGGAGAAACGCACCATACACACCTATAAAGGAGAAAACCCATAAACTCTGATAAAGCTTTATTTGAAGTTCAATGTGGTAGGAACTGAAGCATACATTGGCCCATGAGTCCAGTATAGACAGATCTGAACAGCTGAGGCAAACAAATAAGGCAATAAAAGATATTGTCCATCAAGACATTTTCATCGAAGATAATATCATAATGTTATCTTTTAGGGATGTTTAGAGCAGGCTGAGCTCAAAATAACCTCTGAAACAGGCAAAGTTGACTAATGTCAATGAACAACATAATGACCATATCATTGATACACAATTATCAAAGGTTCATAAATAAATTGAAGAGTGGTTTTTGTAATAGAAAACATAGCCTGCAGAAGGAGCCACAGCCCTGACATTTCTTTCAAATGATAAACCTCTCCTCATCACTTAAACCAGAAGATTACTACAAAGGAAAAGGGCATAGAGGTCGAGCCTCAAGACATTGTCCATAGTGATTATAAGTAGACGATCACTTCAGTTAAGTCAGTTTTCTAATGAGCACATACCTGTACGCTTCCCACGACCATGGAAAGCGGCAATAGGCACCAAATCTACTGAATCACCAATACTGCAGAAGGAAAGTGTCATATATTAGACATTCACATACCTGGCGCAAGACTATCATAATGACCACATTGTTACCTGTCCATATAATCTTTCTTCAATTTCAGCCAGTTATTTGACCTCTTTGAAGGCTCATATGTAGCATCTCGATCCAGAGTTTTGATAATCAAACCTTCACAACTGCACCAAGTATGTCAATGGTATGCGGAAAAGATAAGCAAATCTCAATTATAACACTTCGATATTATTTGATCACCAAGTGAGCATATTATTTTTACAATATGCAGTAAAGCCATTCCATGTGAGAGATAGTTGTCCAAAGGGTTTGACATGGAGAACTCTCCAATTCATAGGAATATGGCAGACAAAAATGCAAAGAGACAAAATGAGAATCATAAACATACTGCAAGATCTTTTTGAGCTAATAGTATGAGCAATCAAATAAGAAACTAATCAGGGTGCCTCCACCCACTCCACTCCACTCCAACCCCCCCCACCACCCCCCACCCCCCCCCCCCCAAAAAAAAAAAAAAAAAAAACACTGAAAAAAAGAGTTAAGAAAAACACGTGCATGTGCACAGAGAGAGAGAGAGAGATCCTGCTACTGTTTTTCAGCTCAACCATTCACATCCCAAATAATGCATTATGGCATATGGAAAATTTCCACAATTAAGAACTCTTATGTGAGTCATTGACATGATGCTTTTAGGCAGGTGCTCCAGGAGGCTTAGACACCCAATGTTATAGAAGAAGAAGAAGAAGAAGAAGAAGAAGAACTACCAAGTGTTTAATACGATCAACTAATGATGTGTGACCGCTGACAAGCAAACATGAAATACCATACTGCTATGGCATGAACAGAGTATAATACCTTGCATTAACAGAAGCATCAAGAAACGTTTGTATCTCCTCTATATCATTAGATGTTATTGCGGTGGCAAACTGAAAAAATCCGGGTTCTTCCTTGAATGAATCGTATAGATGCTGCACAATAACACAGCAACAGGTCCATGAGAATGGACATTACAAGATTTCACAAATTGCATGAACAGCGGGGCAACAAAATTATCAAGAGTCAAGACCTGCTCCTAAATATGCCAGTACCTCTACCTTTATCTAGTCTCTGAAATTTATACTTTCCAATGCCTGGATAGAATTAAGGGCCATTCTTTTTTAAAGAAAAACTCCTCTCAATTCCTGCCAATCATTTTGTCCCTCTTAAAAGATGAATGGCTTCACCAAGATCTGGAACTACCAGTTCTTAATAAAAGACAATAAACAACTTCCCAGGCTAAGACAAGACATTTTTACAACAAGGTCTTAGCACATAAAAAGGTAAAGATCTTGCAAATAGAATATCATTTTAAGTTAAGCAGTTCCAAACAACTCATGGCCCAGAAATGAACTGGCACTTTTCACTATATATTAAAGCAGAAATGCCATTAAAACCTACACAACCAGCAAGTCTCTATGCTCTAGCAAGAATTTACTTTTCCAATAAGGGGAAAAAGGTACTATTAGCCCCTAGTTGGAAAAAAAATAAAAACGGCAATACCTCCCTCCGAAGTTTGAGTTGTTCCTGAATAAGTGGCTTGCCATTTAAATAAAGCATGTCAAAAGCATATATGCAAACATCCACCTTGATCTCACTCAAGACTACATTTTTGCGAGCTCGCGTACTGAGGATCTGCAACAGAAACTTTGATCTTAGGACCTGTTTCAATTAGCCCTTGCAACCATCTCAAAATAAGAAATTCTCAATCAGATCCATCGCTCTCTTTTCAGTACAAAGAAACCAATCACAGAGGCATAGGCAATATCTTGAAGTGTATAAGTATCAAAGTGAATAGAACAGTAAGTTGAGCACTGAGCACTGAGGTTAAAATTCAAGGTTCAACTGCAATCAAACAGGATGTGAATATATCAATGCCAATAAATCTTGTTAGCCCTGTAACTACTGAAAAAAAATTAGAAAGTTTGTCAAGAGAAAGAAAAAGAGAACATAGGGGAGTATAGATTTGCATGAGATCTATTGGTGACTCACATCACACGCATACATACTAGGTCAGGAGTTACAATTAACAAATATATAAATAATAAAATCTCAACAAGAAGCAACAAAAACATCACCTTTTTACTTACATCAACATAACTAACAACTAATTCGAGGTGATGGAAAGACACTGAGCAAGTAAGGTACCATGAAAAGTTAGAAGTAAGAGAAATAATTGTTAAAGTCAATAAATCATGAAAAGTTAGAAGTAAGAGAAATAATTGTTAAAGTCAATAAATCCCACATGTACAGGTCCCTCTGGCAACTTATCTCGTGTCATTATTGTTTTAGTATCTTTAATGGCTAATGGCTATCAATAGCCACAATATCCCTGATTGAAAAGCTGGTTGACAAGGATTCAGCTCTGAGTGATTGCCAAACATTCTCTGTAAACTTGGCTCACTTGTATTCTCAACATATACTAGGAGATTCTGCAAATGCTAACAAGCCAATTCAACTAGCTGATCTATCTTATGCACAAATATCACAAGCAATGAGAGAACGCAACAGGGTCACTGCACCAATTATGCTTGAGCAGATAAATAAGAGGCAGCCTGAACGTGTAGACCAGTTAGTGAACAAGGATTATTTTTTCTATAAACGTCACAAAAAAGTTGAAAGCAAAAAAGATTGTTCCAGAATTGATATAGCACCTATAAGTGAGAACAGCCTTTTGAGAATCTATTACCTGGAAAGGAAGAATCTTTTTCTTTTCTCGATCATAAGCGACAAGTTCACAATCTAGAACAAATGATTTAACGGCTTCCTTCTTTAATCTGCGTAACAAGACATGCCGCAATTAATTAAATTTAATCAAGTATTCATGTACATTATGAACTTTCTCACTGTCAAATACAAAGTTAAGCATTACTTCCATTCACCAGTTACCTACCCAAGCAAGGCAAAGAACTGAAAGATAAATCTAAAAAAATGTGCAGGAATGGCTATCACTACTGAATTTCTAAGCTAGTAGCCATCTGAGCCGCCGAGACTTGAGATGAATGGTCTACATATTGTGTAAAAGAAACTTGAAGAAAAAATGGCCCACCTTGATACTGTGGCAACAACATCCGGAAATTTGCCAGTGTTATGTTCAGCATTTCTACTATATATCTCGACAGAATCATCCTCCTTATAATGTATCTGTTACAACAGCAACATTATATGGCAAAGCCTTAAATAAAATAACAAGCGGTGAGAAAGAAATTAACTCAGATGCATCACCTGTGCACGCTCCCCATCATACTTGTATTCACACGTGTATACCATGTTCTGGAATTTACTTAAAATCTCCGAGACACCTTTTGTTGGTTTTGCAAGCATAGGTCCAACAGGGACCCCCAAAGAAAAAGTACACAACTTTGGAAGATTCCATACACCGTCGGTGAGAAGAGCAGGAACTATTTTATCATAAACTGGAAGAATGGAGTACACTTGCTTAACAATCTTTGCTGCCTGTAACAGATGAACGTCATAAATCATGTACAAAAGGAAGCAACAACAATTCAGAAAGGTAATCCTAGTCCAGACTTTATATGGAAGTAAAAAATAAAAGAGAAGGGAAAAAAACCAAAATAAAAAGGTGTTGACACAAACTAAACAACCACACTTAAGAAAATCCAAGTCAAATCTTTCAATTAAAGAAAATAGATCATCACAATTCTAGGACCGGCAATTGAAGAAATACATGAGAAAAATAGAACTAAAGCATTAACACTAACCAAAAACTTGAGGAAAAAGAAATATTTTTAGCAGCATTAAACCCTCCAGCAATGACACGGATGAGGTAGGCAATTCTAACTTATTTGTCAAATTGCTACTCTCAGGACCCAATATATGGAATACTTCCTTATATGTGAAAAAGAAGAGTGAGTTGATCAAAAGACGAAGGGTTTTAGCAGAAGTATAAACATTTCTGTTTCTAGTATAAGCAAAGTTTTATTGAAAAAGGACCAAAGGGGTAACATCCCTACACAGAAGAAATGATGTCCAAGGGGAAGCCACCCACATATAAAAATAATGAACAAAGAGCACACTTGTCAACACTACATGAATCGATGTTAACATATGTAAATTTCACCTCTTCAAGAGGAGATTGAACATCTGTGGATGGTTTAGAATGTTTTTCAGCATATACAGCAGCTTGTCCAAGTGCAGCTAAGAGAGTCTGCTCTGCTAATCCAATCCTCAATTTTGTCTGCAATACACGAAGTTTAGCTCAAATAAAACCATCAACAAACATGAATCTAATACCATCATAGAAGTCTCAACCATAACCTGAAGTAGGCGGATCAAATATTGAGGTTCACAATCAGTGGCTGCAACAAGAAGCGCTTTTATATGGTTCTTTTTCTTTTCCTGACTATTCTGCCCCGATTCCTGTGAATATGCAGCAAGTAGCAGATTAACCAAGGCAGTAACAGCATTGTAAAAGATTTAGTCCAATTGAGTTAGATCATACCTGGTTCATGGTCCTAAACTATTAGTAAGAGGGAGTAACACTGATGCATAGGACATTACATCAAATTTACTTCCAACTGGAACCAAGCATCTCCTCTATATGCAGACTAACAAAGAACTGGCTTTGTCACAGGGAAGAAGAAAAAGGGTAAAAAAACAAAAGACTAAGGAAACGTTCAACTCAACATAAGTTTACTAGATGCTGCAATTACACCCAGCAAGGAGCTCATATGACTTCAACTCTGTATGGAGGACAATAGAAACCCAAAACATGAGCAGTTATGCAAATGACAGAGACAAAACCATTTTATAGCCCTCACTGCAGTAGATGTTTGCATTGCAATGGCTTCAACCGCAAAGCTCATACTTAATTCCCCTAGCAACGTACCTCCAACTGTCTCCGATAATGGAGGTCTCCCATGAAAATATGCATCAAGGTCAACTAAACATAGGATAGCCTCTTGATCTTGGGAAGCTGGAGGCACAGTACTATGTTACACTATGTCAAATACTAACAACTAATTATCAGCTCTTAAACGTAGTAGTAAAGAATATATATAGAGGAAAATACAGAAGCCACAGAACTTCCAGATTATATCAACACTCTTAGAGAAGAAATCGATTTCAAAGAAACAATGTGCTTCGAGTACCAAATATATTCACCAAAGTCACATGATACAGCAACAAATGTTCCAGCATTTCAAATGCTTAACCGTAAAGCAAACAATACTTTGGGGACAAGGAATCAATAAGGACAACAACTAATAGATGTACGAGAAACAGATCCTGCTATATTTTTCACCATATTTTTATCAGCTGCTATATCTCTCATCGATCTCAATTTGCAAGCAAAGAGATGCATGTACAATTACTACTGCAAAGAAGAACTCAAGAAAAGTAACAAAGAGTTATTATACCTTAGCTATGAGCCGAAAAGTATCAAATACTTTGGCAACAGTTAATGCATCAGGCTTGCGCATTGTGGATTGAGATGATCGACTTGCTTTAGCGACAAGGCCCAAATCTCCCAACTCCTACAACATAAGCAAGCAAGAGGTTGAGCATTTGTACAATAAAGTCTACATATATAAAGAACAAAAAAATCTGTGCCATGATCCAGTACATTGGATCTTTTAGACATGTAATGCAAAGAGATGGCTAAAAGTTAAGAATCCTAAGTAGGCTTTACATGTGTAGAAAGAAGCTCAATTTCCTGACCATCTAACGGTGAGCATTTGGAACTTTCAACAGATTTCAGCTAGATCCTACAGAAGTGAAAATGTTGAGTAAGTTTGTCAATTTCAATTATTTGGATAAGCTGTATGCCACAATTGCAAGTGAAAAAGTTGAGTAAGTTTGTGAATTTCAAAGATTTTGATAAGCTTTATGGCCAGAATTAAATGGAAAGTGACAAAAGCCAACAACTTTTTGGAGAGAATAAGGAGGAAGAGGACATTGAAACTAGCCTAGCATCATCAATTGTGACATTAGGAAAATCTTCTCAATGTTCAATTCCTTGTCAGTGGCATCAATAGCCTTGTAAATTACCCCTTACTAGATGATCCGTCGATATCATTTTAAAAGTTTTCTAGAGTGATCCATATTATCATGCCCAAAAACCTTCTTCCGGTCAGTGGCCTTGAAATCTTGCCTGTAATATTCCGTCTATGGAGTATTATGTTAAAATCTTTTTATTTTTCAATCGACTAAGTTGATTTTCTCTACCACTAATACAACTCCTGAAAAGCGCCTGTAAGAACAAGAAGCATTGAAACTCCCCCATGTATATTTATGTTTGAATTTCAAATTTCAGCAAGCATGAGCTGACACTAATCAACAGAATGTAAAGACTAGAGCTCCACACTCTAGCCAAAAAGTTCAAACGAGAGGATGAACGGATCAAGTACATTTAAAAGATAACCTTGTATTGCTTCTTAATATGCACTTCTGTCCTTCCACAGGCCTCAGCGAGCGCCTTAATGATCGACGCATCCCCGATTCCCAGCTCCAGCCCCTCGTGAGCGGGAGCAATCCTGTTGGCCAACAGGTACACAGCAGCGACCAAATCATCCGGGGTCGTGGTCATCACAGTCCTCAACGCATTACACACAATGTCCGTAATCACAATCCTCCCCGACTCATTCGATATCAGGTCGAACGCCAAGCACACAAACACGAACGGAACCCTCTCGCCCTCGCCCCAGCAAGCTACGGCCTGCGGGGAGAAATCGGCCGGCTTCTTCTTCAGCAAATGGATTTTGCCCTTCAATTCCTTCACTCTCTCGGCAGACGAATCCCCTTTCTTAGCCTTTTTCTGGTCGGGGCATTTCTCCGGATTCGAGCCCTTGACTTCTTCAATCAGCTGGCTCCCCCCCGCGACAGCCTCCGATTCATCGGCTCTAGCTTCGACCGCGGCCGAATCGGGCTTCGAGGCGTCGCTAGGGTTTTCGGCCGGGGCGGGATCGGGGGACTTGCGCTTCTTCGGCGAGGGAGGCGGCGGCTTCTTCTTGGCGGCGGCGGCGGCGGCGCGGGCGCGGGCGCCGGACATGAGGGCGTCGAACGCCGAGGGCTTCGACGACATCCCGCGCTTCGGCGGCGGCGGCGGCGGCGGCGAGGAGGAGCAGAGCGAGACGGGGCGGCGGAGGGAGGAGGAGAAGGGTTTAGCGGCGGAGAAGAGGGGCCGAGCGAGAGGGGGGACGAGCCTGGAATTTAGAGCGAGGCTTGGAGAGCGGCAATGGCAGCACGAGCGAAGGAAGAACATGAAAGACGCGCGAGCGAGACGGAGGTTGAAGACGACTGGAGGTGAGCTCGGAGCAAAAATGGCGGGAAAAATGCAGTCCGACACAGACAGTCGTCTCACTTAGGAGTGAGCAATGGTCGAGGGTCGACCCTGGATTGGCCCAACCTACCGGTCCTAGTCCGGTTTCCAAGGGTACTAGATCGGTTCTTGATCCTGAAATTTTATGGTCAATATTGTGAGCTAGTTGATCCCAATCAATCTAGATATTATATTATATTATTTATAATTCATTTTAACCTAGATCAACCATATATATTATATTATATTATATTATATTATTTATAATTCATATATTATATATTCAAATCTAAAAGTGTCTATATTATATTTAACACCGTTAAGAAAGCTTAACGGAAATTGCCGACGTATTGTGACGCCATATTTTAAATGATTTTTTTTATTTTTCAAATGGCTTTTTAAAATTATTTTTATTCAAAATATTTAAAATTAGATTAAAAAATAAAAAGGAAAATCTAAATTTATTTTAAAATGGAAAATCTAAATTTATTTTAAAAAAAAAATTTAAATTTATTTAAAAAAGAAAAAATCTAAATTTATTTAGAAAAAAATTGTTCAAAAAAAAGGGCGGTGGACTTCCGCCGCCGCCGCCTATCGCGGGCGACTCGCCGCCGCCCTGGCGGGTGGCGGCCCTCACCGGGGGCCGGCGACCGCGCCGGCCCCGACGGGCGAGGGACGGCGACCGCCGCCCGCTGGCGCGGCCTCGCCGGCCTCGCTCGGGCCGGCGAGCGCCTAGGGCGGCGACGGTCGCTCGGCCCTAGCGAGGGACGGCGACGGTCGCTCGGCTTAAGCGAGGACGGCGACCGTCGCCGGCCCCGGTGAGGGCCGGCCACCCCGCCGGGCCGGCGACGGCCGCCGGCTCTCCGGCGATGGGCGGCGCGGAAGTCCACCCCCCTTTTTTTTTTTGAAAAATTGTTTTTTTCTAAATAAATTTAGATTTTTCTTTTTAAAATAAATTTATATTTTCTTTTTTATTTTTTAATCTAATTTTTAAAGATTTTGAATAAAAATAATTTTAAAAAGCCATTTGAAAAATTAAAAAAAAAATCATTTAAAATATGACGTCGGCGCACGTCGCAATTTCCGTCAACTTTTTTAACGGTGTTAACTTTAGGACTCGATTGCACTTTCTGACAAGTTTTAGGACTTAATTGAACTCTTTGTAAGTTTTAGGACTCAATTGCACTTTCTCGACAAGTTTTAGGACTTAATTGAACTTTTGTAAGTTTTGCTCAATCGCACTTTCTCGCACAAATTTTAGACTTCGCTGAACATATCCCTAATTCATTTATATATTATATTATATTATATTATATTATATTATCAGATGTTATTAATAACATTAATAATAATTTTAATTTAAAACTTTTGTTGAGTATTAATTATGTGTCATTTATTTTGTTTTCAGGTGTTTAGAAGTTTAAATGAATTAACAAGATATGAAGTTATCTATTCATGATTTATATTAAATATTTTAAACTTTTTATGGTTTAGTTATATTTTGCTAATGAATTTCAACTGCACTTTGTTTTTTAATTTATGTCGAAGGTAAAAGTTTTTGAAGAGCGAAAGATCGCTAGTTGTTATGATTTGCTAGTCAAGTAGTGTGAAGCTTATTTTTTAGTTGAGTGGATTCTACGTGATCAAATGTAGGAATACGTTTTTCCATATGGTGTTATGAATATTAAAAATAGATGATTACAATAACTTTCCATATTGTCTCATATTTTGATGAATGGTTAGCAAGTACGAAGTTTCTATTATCGTGTCATCTTAAATTTGCTAAATATGTATTGATATTTATAATTTAGTTACACAATGCCGCATTGTCGATGGATGTGTAATTTGAATTTTTTAAGGGAATATAAAAAATAATACGAAAAAAATTATCGATCGGTCTGGATTAACCCGGAACCAAACCGAACCATCGGGTTGTCCGATCCTTGGTCCTAAGCTCAATAGGTTAGTCGCCGGTCGCAATTAAGGACCGATACTATACAGGTTGGTCCTAGGATTAGAGGTGGCCCGGACCAACCCGACCATGCTCACCCCTAGTCTCACTTGTTCCGAGGTTCGTCCATGGCTCTAATCTATTTCCGTTACGACGTGCTAAATCGAGATTAGTGTCTCTCTGATTAAATGCCCACATAGATCGTTCGCCTATTGAAATTATAGTTGGATCATGAATTGAGTCTTGAATTTTCAATCGTGCAGAGTTCTTGGATATGTCGAATGGGTAGTGAAATTATGTTCGAATCATGATACATATCTTTTTTCGATTGTAGGTCAAAATCATACACATTGACGAGTTGGATTAACATTTATTACAGATCATGAGTAAGCATGAGTAAGGATGCGTTCAATTTGGCTTTGGGAGAATGTTTTTGGGAAAATGTAAGGAGTTTTGAATTAATATAATTTTATAAAATAAAATGTATTTTAAAATCATAATGAAGAGCAATTTTAACTTAAATATTGTTTGATAAAAATTACATAATAAAAATGATTTTTAAATTTATAAAAAAAATTATCAATCTTTTTGTCAACGAATTCAACTATCGATGAATTAAATCAATCGATAGCCCAATCTCAACTAAGGTCATGCACCAGGCAATTGTCGAGCGATGGTTGCTTGGGTTTGCACAACCCAATCGAGGGTTGCCGGACCTTAAGCCTCTTTAGTTGCACGACCTCGCAACCTCCTTCCAACCTTTTTGGAGAAGATGAACGGTGTCAAAACTTGTATTCAAGGAATATTGCTTTCTAAATGACCTTCGAACATGTTCTCTGTGCATTTTCCCATAGTTCTACAAAGAATTTTACAAATATCATTTGCATTTCGCCAAAGATTTAGGACCTCAAGGTACCTTCGCAACATCGAACCAAATGCATCCTAAACCTACGACTCGCGATTCCACAAAATAAATTGAAACCTAACTCCTTGCTGGGCTTTATCTCAGTGAATGGACCTACTTCAGACAAAGCCCACGTGTCAGACTTCAATGCCATTAGGCCCCCGAGGCCCAATCAGGAAACACTCCAAGCTGGCAAGGCAAAGTAGCGTAGGTCCTAGGATCCTACTAGCCTACTACTAATCATTCACTCCATTTCCCATCTTTCTTATTCGGTCGAAAATAATATTTTCTTTGAACCATAAAAAACCACGTCATTCATCAAATTCACCGATTTTAATTTAAACTTGTTTCAGAAAAATATCTTCCTAAAAAAGAATATTTATAAAAATAAATGAATAAAAATTATTTTTATCATTCATAAAAATGTTTATGGGCATTCTGGGCAAGTCGCAATCAGTCTCTGGTCGAAGGTTTGGACTAATTGCAATTCATCACCATCTTGCCCGTTTCCAATTGATGACTGGCTATTATATAAGTGTTGACCTAAGCCCCTGTGCTGGGGCTCGGCTCCTGAACCGTACGTGAGCTGCCTCGTACGGCTCTTCCTAAGAACTTGAAGCCCCCTCTCTCTAAATAGAAATTCGAAATGAAATATTATTAATAATGAAAAAATTTCTTCGATTAATTATTTTAAATATATATAATTTAAAAATTGTTAAATTTCCGAAAAATAAATGAGGCCGAAATTTCTATGACCAGAAAATCTTACTTTATTCCAATCGAAGACTTATGATGTTGCTTTTCATATCATTTTCTTAGCCCAAAGAAAAAAAAAATTGAAAAATGCCGGCCCATCCCTTGATGGGAATTTCAATGCGCAACAAAAATTTAGGGATGCCAGCACGAGCTACCGTCGAAATCGAAAAGACGCGCGAGCTTCGAATGATTTGGCTTGCCATATGCCTACGGCTCCCATCACATCGGTGCAGAAATTTCAAGACGCGCGCCTGATGAGGACGCGATCCACGACGTTTCGAAGACGACTTTGCAGGGAGATGACCGCGAGCGAGGATGCGTCCATGGACGGTCACCGAGACCCCGTGAATGGCGGAGAGGCCCCGGCGGCCCGAGCAACTCGACCGGTCAGCGTCGGTCCGGCTTAATCATACGAACGCTGGCTGTTTCTTTGCCATTCCCCACACGGAATTGAGCCTCGGACCCTACGAGACTCGAATCCACGACGCGTTTTCCATCTCTTATCCATGCGACATAGATAGAGAGAGAGAGAGAGAGCATGAGATCGGGATTTGGACCAGTTAAATACATTCACTAATTTAGGAGTAAACGTAGTAAAGAAAAAAAAAAGGAAGAAAAAATGGAGGGCTGGGGACTCACTGTAGGTACCCAAGTAGAGATACTTGTTGCCAAGAACTCGCCCAATTCTAGCCTCCCACCTCCCATTGTGATGATGCCTGTGCGATGGAAAAAAAAAACCCATCATCAAATCCCAATCCAATCCAATCCAATTCAATTCAATTAGAACCCTAGACATCTCTTCCTCTAATCTTGGATCATACTTAAACGGCCACGGTCATCTTTACCTGGCTACGCCGCGGTACTTTGAAACCCCTCTGGAAAAACCGCTGCTGCACCGCCGCAGGGACGCTAGGTACTCCTCCTTGGAGACGTTCTGCATTTCCTCGAGCTCCTTCTCATACCCATCTATCTGAAATCTCATGAAAAATTAGACAAATTCATCGGAGAAAACAAACCGATTGATATCAACTTTTTTTCTTATTTACATTTCGCATACCGGGAAATTCAAGATCGTGTCAGGCCCCCAGTACTTCAGGGCGGCAAGGTCGTAGGTGCGAGCAGCCGCTTCCTCGTTATCATAAGCGCCTACGCGAAAAATAAAATAAAATAAAAAACAAACAGTTTTAGCTACTGCTAGAAAGTGCAGATTTATTTAAGCATTGGAATGTTTTAATAACTCTCTATTTTCGGGAAAAGATAAATGGAAATTTTGGGGGTGTTGAGATCTTACAGACTTACCCAAATAAACTAAGCAGCGACAAAAGCGAGCGGTGAACGTTGGCAATGACAAGGGATCATCAGGAATAAAAACAGAGTCAGCAAGTAGGTAAACAAACAATCTCTGGTAAGAAGAACTTTGATAATGAATGATAATAATAGCATTAAAGAAAATTCAATAAAATTATTGCAGATCTCATTGATTTTCCCCCCACTTACTCCTTGCAATAATAAGAAATAATAAACAGAGAGATTTTCACTTTTTTAATGTATGAATTGTCGAAAAAGAAAATCCATGCTGCACACCTTGTCGTCCTTTCTTGTTCTGTGTATTGTTCCAAGAGCTCTTGTCCCAGAGGTGGGCTTCGAACCTCCCCGTCCATCTGTGCCTGCGTTTTTTGTGGTCTTTCTTTCAATCAAGACTCGATAACTAGCGCATGCAAATGCAGACCCACATGGATTACGAGCTCAAGAACGCATTTTTTCATGTTCCCTCGTGGGCAAAGAGCATGAGAGAGAGAGAGAGAGAGGGCGAGAGAGAAAAACAGAGAGAGAAACAGAGGGAGGGAGGGAGACGGACCTGGTGACTCCTCTGTAAATGGAGCTTCTCCGGGCGGAGCTTGGGCTGTTGGCATTCTGGGATTGATCGTCAGGCGAGGAATTCAGATTCTGAACTTTCCTGGAGCGCTTCCTCTTGGGCTTCTCGGCTATGTCATGAGGGCTACCAGACCCAACAACGCAAGAAGCCGATGAAGAGGACGAGGACGATGGGGAAGAGGAGCAGGAGGAGGAAGGAGGTGATCTTCTCATCTGGGGCCCCTCAAGAATCTCTCTCAACGCTCTCGTCTCTGTCTCCCTTTACTCGAGCGAGAATGACAGACAATGCGGGAGACAAAATACGAATGCACAGAGCACAGAGAGAAAGAGAGAGAGAGAGAGAGAGAGGGGCAAGGTGGAGGGTTATGAAACAAGTGGGTGGGTCTTCATGGAGAGTTATGGAACAAGTGGGTGGGTCTTCATTTCTGCCTCTTCCAGTCTCTCTCTAATCAAGATTTTGGGAGCTCGTTTGGGCTAAATCAGAAAGTGGTTTACCAAAGCAAGAAGAGGAGGACTGAAGGAAGGAGAAAAGGAAGGGGAGGGGAGCGGAGGGGGGGGGAGACAATACCAACCATGGTCAGGGGGGTTTACCCAACTATTCTTAAAGAAGAGATCATGGGCAGGGTCAAATGAAATGGAAATTGGGTGAAAAAAAGAGAGAAAGGAAGATCTTTGGGTGTCTAATTAAATTAATCTTTAAATGAGACCCCTCTCCCCCAACACTTGGCTGCAGCACCAGCCATGCTACCAATAGGAGGGGTCAGGCCCTGCTGGCTTTTCTATATGCTTTGTCACTCTCTCTCTCTCTCTCTCTCTCTCTCTCTTTCTTAGGAACAGGAGAGAATTTTGCAGAAGTTCGAGTTGAACCTGGGTTATCTTTCCTCATGGGCCCATGTCGCTTGCTCGCTCTGTGGGTTTTTAGGCTTTGGGTCCTAAAGAGGCTAAACCGGAAGGGGGCTACAGATGGGGAGACCATAGACAATTAGCTCGACCCTGTCGAGAATGTTCGGACCAAATATGTCGATTGTAAAGTGGAAATAGACAGATCTGGAAAAGTATTCCAGACTCAGGAGGGTCTTGACGATTATGCGGCTTTGATCGTCGTAAGTGTTCTTGGCAATCCAGTCCTTTCAGTTGTTTGAATTATGCAATTGAGTCCCCCGATTTGATGAAACTGATGCGAAGGCAAAACTGATGTATGATGCCGATGCTGGAGCGCCAATACGTACGTAGGGTGGGGGGGTGTGGAGGCTGCGCAAGGTGGCCTTGCCCGCGGTTGGCCAGCCTTCGAAAACCCTAGCCAAACCCCTCAAGAAAGGTCGTGGGCAATCGGCTAGGGTTGATGACACAATACACTAACTGTTGACAGAGATCTTCGCCTATGACTCACCTGCAAGTGGCAGGCCATGCGACCCTTGGCTGTCGCATGTTTCCTGCCACAAAGGTGAGCCGTGGTGGCACTCGGTCTCGCTCTGTCTCTCTCTGTCCCTGTCTCTATATCTCGGTTACCCCATGTGTGGACAAGAGTATATATGCACGCATTAAGAACTCTTTTGATAAGTGATAACAATAGTTCAATTGCTGCTGCCACAAACTTCAGCTACAGGACAATGTTGAAGAGAAATCCTCGCGACCCCTTAGGAGCGCTTTCTTTCAGCAAATGCACCCATGATACAACATGAACATCCCCATGGGAAACAAGAACCTAAATTCAAATTTTTAAATAGTGATCATCATAAGCAAAATTCTCACTAAGAGTTTCAGAAAACCTAAAAAAAAAAAAGAAAAAGAAAAAGAAAAGAAAAGAACTGCCCTAGTCTGAATTGAAAATCCGACGAACATCGGCATCCCGCATCAGCAGAAAACTACTCAGACCTCCTCCAAGGCTCATGTAACAAGATACTACAAACACTGGTCACCCTCTACCGGTCTTTTCGGCAAGTCCTGCATCATAAAATACCAAACACCAAGACTGAGTAAAAGAAGGCAGGTAAATGCCAGAGAACTCCATAATTTTAGTGGGTGATAGCGATTTTCATGAACGACTGCTGAAACTAAAGAGAAATGCGACTTCACTAATCCAACTAGAGAGGAGTTATTGGACGATAAAGGTTCAATGAGCTAAACAGAGTGAGACTGCCCTCTTGTCAATGCACGAGCCAACGTGCAAGCCAAATCACAAGTCTAACCAATTTTATAAGGTTGAGATTATTACTCTTCCTGTCCTACCATTTGGAGTGAACATCAAACTCAAGACACAAAACTCTCTCCCTATATGCTAACTCATGCACACAAGTAGCACATATTTACTATCTTCATGCTCTGCAGTAAAGCACAAATAAAATTCCAATCACTCTTTCTGATAAGAACATTTATGAATCCATCACTGATAACTTCTAAGAACGATCACGACATAATAAAAAATTTGTTAAGGATAGCTGCATCAACTTATCATTTTGTTTTCAATGCAGAAATTGTAACCTCAAAAGACAGCGAAAAAAGTAGACTATTACTACTTTGAGTCATCATACAAACAGTAACTCATCATTCACCTAAATCTATGCTTGAATAAATGCTTATGACTGAATAGACAACAAATTTTCAACCAAAAAAATAAAAATAAAATTTATGTCTCTAAATCTGCTTTCTGAATCTGTCACTGTAAACAGATTAATATGACATAAACAAGGAAAGTAAATGACTGCAAACAAAATAAATAAGTGATCCTCAAAAAAGTGATTGATTATTGACCAACCAAGGGAAAAAAATAAGAAAATTTCAAACGGAACGGGAAAAGAAGAGAGGAAGCAGAGACCTTCACACAACCATAAGCACGGCCATTTAATTGAACAGGAGGAACAAAAGAATCCTCGACATCGCTTAATCTGTAAAACTTCCCCACCAATTGATTTTTTGATTCCTCATGTAATCAAATGTGCACACAATTACAGTAATAGCTGAGTTTATAACCACATTATAGAGTGGACATTAAAGCAGACTCTCAGCTGAGTATATGTTGCTTCATCTCGACATTTTAAAGCATGGATGTCATTCCTTGATTTGCCAAAGGTCCTAGAATTTACAAGCAATAGACTTGTTTGACTTGTATGGACCTATGCAACATCTTCAACTCATCCAGAAGTTCCCTCTTTTCATGAACCACACTTTGGGGGACAGATGAATTTTCTTCCCCGTCCAGAAGAACATATAAGGAAAGAAGCAAATGACAGTAGGCAATTCTTGTATAGAACCTCCCAAAGACTGAAGACGAATGATATAAGCACTAAGTCTACCAATGCTGCTACGAGGCAGACAAGACTTGCTACAGCGTTGGTCAGTGCACCTATTTCGGCCTAGCCACCACCATGTCATTGTTCACAACACAGAACCAATAACAAAAGGTCAGATTAGCAGCTATCTTCCTCGTCAAACGACCCTGATACATCTACATGTCATTGATATCCCATTATGGCGCCGCATTTCATCTAACCTGAAGATACATTTACAGGTGAACTTGTATTCCATTTCACATGATACTGATAGTACGAGGAATTTTAAGTTCAAATCAACATAAGAATCAGTAAATACAAAGAAAGATGAATGTAGAGCTGCGGGGATTCAGGAGTCTTGCCTCAACAACGTTGAATTGCGGCAGAACTTCTTTATTGTGGTACATCAGCAGAATATGGGGTGCCTTGACCGAATTCCGCATCACAAACCGCCTCAAGAACACGGATTCAGACAGCACGAGTCCACCCGGCACCGACTCCCTCTTCAAAAGGCGGGCCGACACCAAGGTGAGAAGAATGGACAGCCTGGGCAAAATGCAGTTCTCGAAGCTCGCCATGAAAATGGTGGGATACGTGACCAAGATATCCGGGGTCCATCCCAACCCGTTCATGAAAAATTTCAACACCTTCTCCATCTTCTCCTCAGACAAGCCCATCACCTTGGGCTGCTTCAAGAACGCCGCCTTAACCTGCTCGTCCGTCCATCCAAACTTCTTGAAAACAGCCATCTTCGCCGCCCATTTCGGGCGCTTCATTCCGGCCATCGAGATCACCCCGTGGACGAACAACAGGGAGGAAGGATCGAAACCCATTCCCTTAATTTCATCCACGATGTCGCTGAACTGACCCTTGTCCCGCGACAGCGTCCTGGGCCGCAGCGTCATCATCTTCGCGATGCTGGAATCGGGCACGCCGTGCCGCCGGAGAGTGGCGATGTTGGCCTCCATCGATTCGGAGAAGGCGCGCAGTACCCAAGTCCCGCGCTTGACCACCAGATGCGCCGCCACGTCCTCCCGGCTCCCGAAGAACCTGACGAGGCAATCGAAGCAGGGGGCGAGCTGCGACTTCAGGCTCCGTCCGAGGACGTACGGGTCGTTGACGAGGACGTGGACGAGGGCTTCGCCGGCGACGCCGTTCTCCTCGAAGAACTCGAGCTTGGGCTCGAGGAGGTTGCTGGCCTTGGACACGAGGGTGTCGGGGCACCGGGTCAGGATGCTCGCGATGTCGGAGGGGGCGAAGCCGCGGCCCCGGAAGAGGGCGACGAAGGAGTCGAGGTAGGGGGCGAGCTTCGGGGGGACGGCGCCGGCGACGGCGTGGGCGGATTCCGGGGGGAACCCATGAGCGCGGACGAGGGCGCCGGCGATTGAGGAAGGAGAGGAGGCGGGGGCGGAGGCGGAGGCGGCGGCGGTGGAGAGGGAGAGGGAGAGGAGCGAGAGGCGGCGGTCGGCCGTCGATGGAATTGGCGGCGACGGACGAGCTCCGGCGCTGAGTTTCAGCAGCAGGGAGCGAAACATTGTGACCAACCGAGGAGGAAGACGGAAGAGGGGAGAGGGGTTCATTTAAATTTTTGCTTAATTACTGAGGTTAATTTCACCATACAATACAAAGTAGATAGATGCAAAAAATAATTTGAAGAATCATTAGGAAATATATCTAAGAGCATGTGACTAAAGTTCTGCAAAAAATTTGACCGACCTCCACACTAATCATAGAAGAGGCGCTATTATGACTTAGGGATGGTGGGTCCTCGTCTGGTTTATGGCGCGGCCAGCACCAAAATAAAAAAGAAATGAAAAAAAATGATCCATCTGCCTTTCATAATTAATCATATGAATGTAATTCGGCCATTTCGAAAATTAGGAGGGCATTGATACATTGGGGGTTAACTTGCGAGAATTCCAAAAATTTGAAGGGCAAAATGTTAATCCTCCCCAGTTTGCAATCTAAAATCCAAACTTATATATATGTCTTAATGTGGCTTTTCGAGATGAATCTGTGTCAAATGAGACATATCGGGATCGAAGAGCTAAAACCATCCATTATCGGCATACACAGTACACACTCTCCTCGTCACCAATACGAGATGGCACAACTTTTGCTAAGTAAAGCGTGCCGCGCCATCAATTGTGCTTAACTTTTGCTGAGTAAACGAGCATGTTAACAAGCACCATATTCTATTTAACGGATCTCTCACATTGAACTAAAAATGAAAGGTCGAGGTACTTGAATTGAATCCAAAAAAAAAAAAAAAAAAATTCATATACTTTCTTGTAGGATACATAAAAGTTCATGGTACTTGCTGTGTTATTACAAAAAAAAAAGAAGAAGATCCGTTCAAATTTAAATAAATTAGACGAGACTTACATTTAGAATTTGAATTAACTCAAAACACTTGATTTTTTTTTTTTTCCAAAAATTCAAATAAAGTATGCAAAACTTCACATAATCTCATGAGGGCTACTAGACCCTACTCATCAATAAGCATTTCATGTTCAAGTTATCTGCGCTATTTATCATAATATTAGCAACAATTATAATTACGGTCCTGAAAAATTCGTGAGATGGAATTCTGTCCAACGATTCAGGAGATAATGGCCGACCTCTTATAAAGAAAATGACTAAAGACCTTGAAAAATTTCTGTGACCCATGTGAAACGAAAATAGTTGTTTGACGCACTCGACGATTATATCGATCTTCTCACAGAATCACAAGAAAATAATTGTGAGAGTGCCCTTTATACGTACGGCAACGCATTTGATGCGTCAGTCCAAAGAAATGAAAAATGACCTATTTCCATCCTACGGATTTTAGAAAACAAGGCACTACCCTAGTTTGGATCAGGAATCTGAGAAACATTGGCACCTCGTAGGGTCGTACCGGTCAAAAACAACACGGAGTTCCTCCAGAGCTCACGGAGCGAGATGCTATGAACATCCTTCTCTTCCTACTGCTCCTTTCGGCTAGTCCTGCATCTTCAATAAGAAAAGACCAAGAGTGAGAAGGCAGGCCCACGATGGGCGAAGAAATCGGTAACGGTAGTTGAGAAGGGTACAAGGATGATGACAATGGATCAGAGTCCTAAATAAGACAAGACCCCCTGCCAACAACTAGAAATATGAGTTGATGTGCAAGCCGAATCACAAGATTAAACATTCAGATAAGGCTGAGTACAGTCATCTCAAATGACAAAGCACAGTCCGCCCCCCCAAATTCCAGGAAGAAAATCCCTGTTTTGAGACACCTGAACATTTCCCTCAGGCAAATGCAAGGAAGGGCAGCTATACTTAGAGCACATTTAGACTGCCTCATCAACTATGTTCACAGAATCTCCTAGTCATGAAGAAGCAGAAGCTCCATCACCCGAAGTGCTAGGGAAGATTGTGAAAGTAACATAGAGAATAAAACAAGATTCAATGTCCTGCAAATGCATGCAACTGTAAGTTTGGTCAGCCATAAATTCCTCTCCATTATATAGTCCTAATTTTAGCAAAGCAACTCTGACTTCAGGCAGAGATGCTAGAGTGATGCTACTGAAATTCCCTTCTCTTATCCAAAGTTCAAAGATGCAGAAGAACATTTTCTAAAGAAAAAGAAAGCAATCAACCAAGGTATATCAAATTTACAAGCATAAGGAGAGAAATTGGATTAATGGTCTTCGCAGATCCAAAAGGACTATGAGAACCAAATTATTGATGGCATCTAAGGACCATCATTATCTACTAAAAATGTTGGCAAGTTGCTCTCTCATCTTACCCTTTTGTTGCTCTCCCGGACTTTATAATCTAAAACCAAGATAAGAAAAATGAAGTTCGAATATCCCGAGTCATCACACACATAGTAGCTTACCATTCACTGAAATTCAGTCAAGACTTAGATAGGTATTAACAATTAAATCTAAGAATCTCTAAACTTCAAGTTTCACTGACCTTTAAAAGATTAATTTCACATAAACGAGGAAAGTGAATAACTGGTAACCAGATAAATGGTGTTATTGGTCTCCCCAAAATAGTAACTGGTTATCCACCCACTGAAAGAATAAAGATAAAAAGAGGGAATATGAAAAGGGAAAAAAGGAAGAGACCTTAATGCAAGAACAAGAGAAAAAAGATGAAATTTTTTTTTTTTTTTTTTGCGTTGCTTGACTTAAATTTTTATGAGTCCTTAAATCAAACTGTCCAGAAAGATGATAAAAGGGCTGAGTCTACATCTGCACAACATAACATCCAAAACATGCAGCTGAAATTGCTTCTAGGTCTCCTAGAGCTAGGTCATCATTTTGAAATCTATTCAGCATCCTCAAATCATCCCAATAGTTCTTTCTCGTTTTGTGAACTTGAACCCTGGGGGATAGATCGAATAATGCCATGGCCGGAAAAAAAAAAATTGAATTAATAGAGGAGTCAATACTAAATAGAACCTCCCAGAGAATAGGCCAAGCAAAATCAAAGCAGGGTCTATAACAGCTAATATATTGCAGACAAGATTTGCCTTTATTTTGGTTGTTATTTGTTGCACATATTTCAGTCTAGCCTCTACCTTGACATTGCTCAAAAGTCACTTAAAAGAAAAAAGCAAATAATTCAATGTCAGCCAAATAGTGGCTGTCCTTGACAAACAGGGACATTTTTAATAACTTGGGGGTGCAAGGTAAAGGATTTTACTTGTATAAACTCACATGCCTTCGTATAACAATACATGCCAAGCGAATTCAAATAAAAAAAAAAAAAACCAACAAAATCAATTGACTTGAACAAAATTTACTGTTTGGCATTTCTCTGTGAGCTAATAAAGGACAGAAAGATAATGACTTTTCATAAAAATGAGAGAAAATAAGACATTGACTCATGTATCAACCCCCTTAACATTCTCCTTTAGGAGTATGTTTGAACTATTGTTGAAAATGGCCTCACCACGGCTTCAATCTACTAAAGAATAATATCAAAAACTAAGAACAAGAATCAATTTGAAATATTAACAAGCCAAATATTGTGCTTTTATTTGAGCTTTAAATACACGTGATCTTGAGTAAATTTTTGTAACGTTATCAATGCCACTCCAATGAGTAGAAGTTATTCTGAGATTTTTCAAAATGAACCAGGAGTAATATGTTTTCAAAAGCTCAGCACTAGCATAATTTCTAAAAGTCCCCCACCACCTCCCCAGCCCTTAAATCCCTCAACGTTGCCATGTGACCATGGCATTGATATCTAAATCAAATTGCCCTTGCCCTGCCTCATCATACCACTGGCTCCACACATCACACTTGTACTCAATCTCATGTTGCAAAAAAGAGGACAGCTGAAAGCCTAGACCAAGAAAACCTGTAACTACTAAAGAAGTATAACCATGCAGTTGGAGGAATTTCATTGTTACCTTGAAAGCATGGAACTGTGCTAGAACTTGTTTGTCTTCATACATCTGCAAAAGCTGGGGAGCCTTTCCCACATTCTCCATCACAAACTTACTCAAAAACTTATCCTCAGACATGAGGAGTTTCCCTAGCAACGACTGCCTCTTCACAAGACCCTCTGATAGCAAAAACAAAAGAATGGACATCCTAGGCAAAATTCTTTTCTCGAAGCTTGCCATAAAAATACTGGGGCAATTCGTCAACTCGTCTGCAGTCCACCCCAATTCGCTCATGAAAAATTTCAAGAATTGCTCCATCCTCTTCTCAGAGGGATTCATGATCTGAGGTTGCTTCACGAATATCGCCTTAAACTGCTCATCAGACCAACCAAACTTCTTAAAGACGGCTATTTTGGCCTCCCATTTTGGCTGTTTCATCCCGGCAAGCGTGATCACCCCGTAAACAAACATCAAGCTCGAAGGGTGAAGGCCCATTCGCCTGACCTCATCCACGATCTCGCTAAACTCGGTTGCATCCCGGGACAGAGTCCGAGGACGGACCGTCATCAATTTCGTGATGCTCGAGTCCGGCACACCCACCTGCCTAAGCTTATCAATATTGAGGTCCATCGAATCGGTGAACTTGTGCAACACCCAAGTCCCCCGCTTGACCATCAACAGGGAAATCGCGTCCCTCCTATTGCCGAAAAACCTAACGAGGCAATCGAAACAGGGGGCGAGCTGCGATTCCAGGCTCCTCCTGAGAAGATAAGGATCGTTGGTGAGGACGTGAACTAGGGTTTCGCCCGCGACGCCGTTGCCGGCGAGGAAATCGAGCTTGGGCTTCAGGTTCTTGACCGGGTTGGACCGGAGGCACCTCGGGTACCTGAGCAAGACGGTGGCGACCTCCGAGGGGGAGAAGCCGTGGCCCTTGAAGACGGCGACGAAGGAGTCGAGCTTGTGGGCGAGCTTGGGGTCGACGGCGGCGGCGACGGCGCGGGCCGACTCGGGGGGGAAGCCATGGGCGTGGACGAGGCCCTGCTCGACGGAACGGGGGTCGGAGGGGGCGGCGGAGGCGGCGGAGGTGGAGAGGGGTTGGACGGAGAGACGGCGGAGGTACGGCGGAAGGGCGGGTAGTGCCGTCGAGGGGCTCCGGCCGCCTCCGCCGATGGGGATTCGGAGCGACGCTTTGAGCAGGAAGAAGCGAAACATCAATAGGAGCGGCGGGAAGACGAAGAAGATCGTTCCCTCTTCTTCTTCTTCTTCTTCTCAGGGGTGCATCGGTGCCGGCGAGTGGGAGAGCGAAAGTCGCCGGCCGGTTCTGCAAATTTTGCAGGAATGTGAGGGGTCGTTTGGTGTTTTTACGGAAATTAGGAAATGGCCCCTCGGCATTCGTGTATTTCCATCTTGGTCCTCGGACTAATCTTCAATCGCGATTTTGGGGGAAATTTCCTCTTTTTCCTTGCAAATGGGGACCGGAAAATGCCCCGACCTTTTGGGATGAGTTCTTCCTCCATTGTGACAAATCAAGTTGATATAAGAGCCACTTTTGCTCTTGGGCACCCACCTTTTGGCACATTATCCTCAAGGTTGCAGTCCCTTGGTGGTGACACGTGGAAATTGCCATTGAGGTCACTCTATGATGTCACAAAATCTTTTAAAAGAAAAAAGACAATGCATATAAAGTTTCATATCGAACAACTAAGGAGATATTCTAAAGTTTATAATGAATTGGTTACCTTCTTCTAGGTAGCTAACTTTATAAAATTTCGGTTTGATGTTTTAGTTTTTAAGAAGATGTGTTGATATGACTGTATAAAATTGGGTTTTGTAGGTTACGTTAGATTTGTCGGCATCAATTTGAAGGGAGCAAGTTTTTTCAGAAGAAAGAGCAGAAAGGGATGGACCGATCAAAATCAAAGTTGGAAGAATGGATCTGAACAGTGACTAGGAATTTGGCACCACTTCTGCAAATCCCGAAAAAGAAAAAACAACGCATCCGAAAAAACATCCATCTTGGCGCGCTAGAGCCCGTCCCTCTCTCTCTCTCCTAGGGTTTTAGGATAGCAAAAACCTTAAAAAAATCTCATTTTTATGTCCTAAACCCCCCCCCTACAGAACTCATCTCCTGGTTTCACTTCACTCCACAGCAGCAGCAACAATGGCCATGCCATTCCCATGAATCCCTCTCCTCCATACGCGTCCCCAGCCTCCCGCTCTCTCTCCGCTCCTCCAATGGCGTTCGCCTCCACCCTCCGCTTCTCTTCCCTTCTCCTCCGCTCTCGCCTCCCCGCGCCGGGCAACACCGACCGCCTCGCCTGCGCCTGGACCGACCGCCTCTCGTGCCTCCGGTTCTACTCGGCCCCTTCCTCGAGGGGGCCCCGGCCCGTGAGGGCGAGGCGCCGGGACGGGCCGCCGAAGCAGGAGGTTGGAGCGGAAGGGCGGGACGGGAACGGGGGCGTGATCGTCAAGGACCCAGAGGCGGACGGGAATGGTCGGATCGTCCCCACGGAGCTCCACAAGGAGGCCACCGACGCGTACATGGCGTACGCGATGTCGGTGCTGCTCGGCCGGGCTTTGCCGGATGTGCGGGACGGGTTGAAGCCAGTGCATCGCAGGATATTGTGAGTTCGTGATTCCGCTTGTTCAAATAATATTTGGGTTTTTGGTTTTGTTTTCCCGGGGGGGGGGGGGTGAGGTGTGAGGAAATGCAGGGTAATGATAGCAGTGACCATTGGTAGTTTTGGTGTTTGTGGCTGTTTAGGGAAATGAAAGTTAGGATCTTTTTAATTGCCTCTAAGTACTGGCATTGCAATGTCCGGAAGAGCATATTCTTTTTCTTTAGATAGGCTTAATCCTTGTTTCAAGTCAAATGCTCACAAGGAACGCATTGCTGTAATTTGAGTATATACCGCTTTTCTCGTTTATGTGCACACAATCCTTTTGTTGATTGATCTCATTGAGGTTATATAAAAACGCTTATGGTCAGAACAATTTACACTAATTAACTGTCTATCCGCATCAACTCTTTCAGTAATTCTTTTAGTGTGCAATGGAAGCTAAGGTTGGCATTGGGAGAAATATACTTGCCATTTTCTTTCAGCTTCTGTGTGCAATTATGCACAGTAGCTGAGGTGTGTATGCATTTGTCATGAATAAAGTCCTATGTCAAGAAGCATGTGTTGTCAACATCTATAAAATGTAATGATTTTGGATATGGCCTTTAGAAGTTTTTTGGAGTAAATATCAGAATCTTCTCTTTCTGCTGTTTTTGAACTGAAGATAAGGGACGGCGAAGAGAGTGAAGGTCAAGGAAATGGAAGTGGGAGGAGGGGGGGAGTGGGTTTACTTTACTGGTATTTATTAAGGGGAATAGATTGGTGGGGGAGAGAACAAAGTGGAGCATTGTTGGGAAAACAAGAGAAATTCATCTTGTCAATCATGTTGCCTTCTTAATTTAGAATTCGAAGATTAGTAAGCATAAATAGGTCCCAGATTGGTACATTTTGTAGGAAATGAAAGAAAAAGGTCATATGGTTGCAGCAGATGAGGATTGGTGGAACTAATGTTGGTAGGATGTACACTGTATGGAAAACAATAAGAGTAACTCTAGAAATTGAGATCATGTTTGCTTCTTTTCTCTTCTCCCAATTTGGGGAGGATGGACAACACGGGCCCAGAGGAAATTTTCCTGAATTTTTGCCCTTGACTGTTCACTCTTTTCCTAAATGGAGAATGTTCACAATCCATGGTGCTTTAAGTATGAAATAGAATATGCTGGACCCTCCTCAGCTTCTCTAAAACTCTAGAGCAATAAAGAGTATTATATTGGTCTAGCAAAAGTTGGTTAAAACTTCCTGGATAAATATATTGCTTATGATTCTCTTCCTAATTATTCTTTCTGACAGGTTTGCAATGCATGAACTTGGTCTTTCATCTCGTAAACCATTCAAAAAATGTGCTCGAGTTGTTGGAGAGGTATTTCATTGAGTAGTTATTTAGCATTTCCCTTTTTTGAATGTCTGCTATTATTTAGATGTATCATGTAGCTCACCTGATCTTGATTTTAGGTTTTGGGTAAATTTCATCCTCATGGAGATACTGCTGTTTACGATTCTTTAGTTCGAATGGCTCAGGTAAATATGCAGTTTATAGGAGCTGATAAGCTATTCATAGTGAAATAGTTTTTTTCTATTATAACTGTCTGTCAGTTTGCATGATCTTAAAAATGTTTGCTCTGACATTGGCTGAAACTCGTGCAAATGATTTATTCTTTTACCCGAGATTCTCAGTTGGAGCACATGAATTTTTTTTTTTTGTTCATTTTTCTTGATCCACCACCACTTCAGTATTTTGTGCGTGGGTTAGGTTTGCTGGAACTTTCTCTCCACTATTTATGCTTAGTTAGTGCTAATATGCATCTTTCCACAATTCTACGGTAGATCTGGCTTCACAGATGTTAATATGATGTAAATGATGCCTTTGAAATTTCTGAATGGACGAAGTTATGAAATGTTACAGAGGATTTCGCAAGGCATTGCTCCATTATGGGAATTCTAGAACATGATCACCTCATAGTTTCATGATCGGTGGCCATATTAAGTAGTGCGATTCTGCCATAGAGCAAGAAGAGATGATACTGTTTTTCATTACATTGGCCTGTAGAATTTTGTCTGATGCATATTAAGTTATGATATGGGCATTTTACTTCCATGACACACATATGGGTCCTATTGCAACTGCGGCAGTTTTCTTTCACGTATCGCGTGGTTATTTTTCTTTTGATTTATCTGATGCTTCTTTTCTTTCACCAACATCTGATGGGACATTGCAGTAGTTCAGTATATACAAACTAGAATTTTCCTTTGATAAGCTAAGGGAAAATTTCATCTTTAAGGTTAAGCTGATGGAGAACTTCTTGTACTGGGTATCCTATTGCTAATTTGCTATCCATTAGTTTCATATAAACGTCATTGAAGAAATTTATTGTGGGATTAATGTCCAATTGTTAAAAAAAAAGTGATTTTGGTTTTATAACAGTAAATTCATCATATTTCCTACACTGAACACTTGCTGGAATAACAGAGTTTTTCAAGGTTCTGGATTTCTATTTACTTTGTCTCTCTGACTCTTCTTGCTGCTCTTTCATCAAAGTGATTTCTACTTCATCTTCCTCTCTGCAATCAACATAGAACTCATTATTTTCTCTTCCAGGATTTCTCGTTGCGCTGCCCACTTATACAAGGGCATGGAAACTTTGGTTCAATTGATGCTGATCCTCCAGCTGCCATGCGTTACACAGAATGCAGATTGGAGGTTTGTTTATTCTTATCTTAATTGCATTATTTTCTTCTGAATTTTGGAAATATGCTTAGGCTTCTCTGATTTGGTGGCAGCAGTTGTTGCTTCAAGAAAATATGCATTGAAGTGCTTTAAAGGAAATTTTGGAGGGGCCAGGGAATAAGTACCTGTTGACTCCGATAGATCAATGTGATAGCAATTCTTTTGGGCCTCAGCCATGAGCCTGATCAACAGAGTTTACAGTATTTTTGAAGAAGGAATCTTCTGATTTTTGAAGTGAACGTTAGTAACACATGAAGTAGATGTCAAATCTGTTTCAGTACTGCTTGGAAATTTTTAAATGTGAACTAATGAACTAATATAATATTGAAAATGACATAACATTTGCATCTGACTTTGCCAGCACTGTTATGAAGAGGGAAAAGGGCCTGTTATGTGTATGTTTTATGAGTCTTACAGAAAGTAGGATGGGCGTATTAATATCTGAGAGAAGGACAAAGAGCAGGCCCTAATTGTTGTGTAAATGCTCAACCAAGTTACATGATCTGGTTAACTTGCTTTGGTTGATGATTATTTTGTTTTTCATGAGTGAGCAAGAGTCATTAATGAGCTCCAAGGATCAAAGCCATTACTGACAATTGCAAGATTTTGATGATTGCATTTCTATCTTCTGTTTCCTTCAATGTATTTCTGGACAAATATTTGTTGATCCTGAAAAAGGAAGGCAAGGCACAAAAGGGGTGCTAACGCATGTGCAAATGCACTGTGATGGAGACTCTAAGGAGGCCTTATTACCCATGAATCGTCATGCCATTTGAGGACTAGTGTTTTGATGAACATGGGGATTATTTACTAGCTATCATGAACTTTTGCTCCTTAACAATATCGTAGCCTTCTCTTTAGTACGCGATATTACTATCCACTTAAAACCACAAATGAATAGCAGGCACAAATGCTGAAGGGCAATTGAGTCCAAACCTTTCTCACCTCCAAAATGGCCCTTAACAGTTGTTGCCTTTAAGGAGTCTCCTAGCTGTAACTCATTCAGAGCAGTTAGCCATGGGCAGACAAGCAGAGCAAAGCTTCTCTCCAGATGAGGGAGTCTTGGAACTAGAACAATACACCTAGAGCTTGCTCTACACTGCACTGGTTCGGTCATAAAACAGCATATGATACTTTCTTGGTTATGCAGGCATTAACAGAGGCTGTGTTGTTGGCAGACATTGATCTAGACACAGTGAGTATCTTTTGTTGTGTTACTGCCTGGTCAGACTTTAATGGTTTTTGTAACTCATAGCTCCATGCGTCAATCTCTGTGATATTGCAGGTTGATTTTGTTCCAAACTTCGATAATTCACAAAAGGAGCCATCACTGCTACCTGCTCGGCTTCCAACTTTATTGTTGAATGGTTCCTCTGGGATTGCGGTGATTTTATTTGAAAACAATTTCTTTTATCTTCCTTGTGCTTTAGTATTTAATATGCCAATTATCAGTAATCTTTCTTATCCATTTTCCTTTCCATCTTCTTCAGCCCTCTCTGGAGTAGATGAATGATGTATCCTGTGCTCCATATTTCTTGACCTAGTATAGTTTCTCTCTTGATAGGTTGGCATGGCAACTAACATTCCTCCTCATAATCTTGGGGAGTTGGTAGATGTGCTCTGTGCTTTGATTCATAATCCAGAAGCCACGGTAAGCACCCTAATTTCACTGTAAGGTGATGTTCATACCAAAAAGGTTTTGATCAATACTGCTCTTTGGCTGAAAAAAGATCTTTTCAGTTCTTTTTAAACCCTTTTTTCTTTGGCATGTCAATTTGCTTCTCTTCTTGCAAAGTTTTTTCTGGGGAATTTTCTGTCTCATTATCCATGTTATTAATGATAAAGGCAGATGGTGTAGCATTATAGAAATGTATGCTTATAAGAGTTTGAAGCTGATTTCATTATCACTGATTGGATTTTTTTCTTTTGTATTTCTTGGTCTGAACCCCTTTCCGTATAATAATTTTGGCTTATAACTCTTTTTTCGCCAAAAAGAAACGATCTCAAAAATTGCATCATGCTTTTCTGTGTTTAGCTCAAAACTTACATTACTTGAACACTTAATTGTCTCTCAATAAAAAGTGTAATTGTCTCTTAATAAGAAAGTGGACTCTTCACAGAGGTAATACTTCTGCTTTTGTTGCTTATTTCAGTCTTTTTTACTCCTATTGGGAGATTTCATGGGTTTTTTGCCTTTTTGTAGCTGCAAGAATTGTTGGAATACATGCCTGGTCCGGACTTTCCAACTGGAGGATTGATTATGGGAAATATTGGGTAGGTTACTTACTAATTTTTCATTTCGTGATGTTTATTGTGGTGGAAACTCAAATCTTAACTTTACAAGGTTTTTTCCCTCATCCAGTGATTGAACTTTTAGTAGTCATTGGAAATCGCTAAGGTTGACTTTATAGATCTGAGTATGTGATTTTCCGGGAATGTGTTTGAAGCTGTCCAGTCTTGTAGCTGTGCATGGCCTTGAAAGTGTTTTTCCTTCAATCTAACGATTATTTCGAAAGATTAGATTCGCTGGTTGTTCTGGAGGTGGAGTGAAAGTTGGCTTTTTTAGGTGGAGTCTATCCCCTCATTTTTTTTTTGTCCAGCTTTATCTTACTAATTCTGTTTTTTCAACTGTCATCAAATCATTCTAATGCATGAAATTTTCAAGAATATTTTTCATAATAATATTATGTTAGTAATTCAGAGTGATTGGACTTAACAGTGCCAATTACCCATATCTCAATGGTTGGGCTAATATTTATACCTTTAAAGCATCTTAGAGGCATATCGAACTGGGAGAGGGCGGGTTATTGTCCGAGGGAAAACCGACGTGGAGTTGCTCGACTCAAAGACCAAAAGAACAGCGGTGATCATAAAAGAGGTAAACTGTTTTCTTAGGTTTATTTTCATTTCTGTGATTTGGCTGGGGGTAAAATAGCTGTGATGACTCTTTTACTGTCGCCTTCTGTATGCCAAACAGATCCCTTACCAAACAAACAAGGCATCACTTGTGCAAAAGATTGCTGAACTTGTGGAAGACAAGGTATTTTCATGGTCAGACTGGTAGCATGGATGTACTTTACTTTTGGTGAAATTAGTCTGGCATGATTTATGACATAAATATTGAATACAACTCTGTGACAACTCTCCTTTGGCACCTGAGTCAGGTGCATATGTCCTTGTGCTTCAGCATAGGTCATGCCTTTCTCGTCCATTCTGCTATCCTTATAAGTTGTAGCTGCAATTCACTTGAACCTCATTAAGGCGCATGGGCAATAATGCCTTTTGAGTAGTCTGTTTTTTGCTCCCATATTGTTGTTTGGGGTGGCTACTTTCTGTCTGGTCAAAAAACTTCTTAGACTTATGTTTCTGAAGGAACATCTGCTTGATCACATCCTGGTGTACCTGCTAAGTAGTGAAAATGAGTTGCACAACTAAATCAACTCCTTCCCTCCATCATATATGTTATGATGTCAAATGAATTTCCTGGTAGCTATAAACATGCAGTGTGCTTGTGGATACATCTAGGCTGGGTATATATTTGATTTTCAACTCATGCTGTTCTTTTGTAATCAATCTCCTATAAAGCACTGTCTGAGACTCTGATTCAGCTGGTTTTTAATTTATACTTTTGCATTGTTACTGTGCTCTGCCTTATATTGCATTTAAAACTGGTCCTTTTCTCATCGCAAAACCACCAGTCTTCATGGGCAGTAGTACAACCTTATTTATGAAAATTTGTCTAACTTTTTCGTTGCCATGGCCCCAAAAAAAAAAAATGTCGCTCCGTGCCGTTACTTACATGCTGTTAAGATAATATTCTTTATTCTCTCTCTCTCTTTAAATTCTTACAGAGTTTGGATGGAATTAGTGATATTCGTGATGAAAGTGACCGGTCTGGAATGCGCATTGTCATTGAGGTACAAAAATGGTTTGCTCCTTCCTTTTCTTACGATCAAGATTATAGAAGCTGGCAAGATTTCTCAGAATTCGGCTTCAGTTCATGTATTGGCTAATGGGGGATAAATGGTTTGAATTTCAGTTAAAGCGTGGATCAGACCCTCTGATTGTCCTAAATAATCTATATCGCCTGACAGCTCTTCAATCTAGCTTTAGTTGCAACATGGTGGGGTAAGTTCCTTGTGGCTTTGCACGGAGGAATCCATTGTATTTTCTTTCTGTGCCATAAGGCACGTGGATTGGACAAATCCTGTTCCAACTGGACTCATGTATATCGTAGTTTAGTGTCACGACATAAACCGGACAGCAGATGTAATTGGAAACATACACTTGCTTGTTGCAATTTTTTTCTTTTCTGCAAGTTGATATTCACAGAGTTTGTATAACTGTGGTAAATCTGGTGTCATGACTTGTGTTACGCGCGTTGTCTTCCCTTTCTCACTGCTCTCTGTCAACTTTTATAGAGATTAGATTCCGAAGTGGAGAAGAGTTAGTTCATCTGGACTTTCTAAGAAATTGACATGCAATGTTAGATATGATCTTCAACTTGTTCTGAAAATTATGTGGATAAGTGTTTCAGCTGAAGGGATGAAAAAATTTAGTTGCATAATGCAATAAGAGAGTCAAAACAATTCCTCTTGAAATCTTTGTCTGTGAAATTTACTCGCATCAGTGACAGCAGACAATCAAATCACAGTTGATGGGAAAAATAGCTGTGCGACAGCAATTTCTGTTGATGGCTGAAATGGAGAATGTCTCAGAAGAGGCAGAAGCAGTTGTATTTGTAACTTTCTGAATCCTGATGTTAAGTTGTAGGGATGAAGTGAATCATTGGGCTGATAATCTCATGCCTGGGTAATTGCTTGCTGCTCCAAGTGGTCATGCCTTCTGGTTTTTGAGAGAAATAAAGAACTATCCCCCCGGATGTGTTCGTTTAGACACCCAATTGCATAGTTGGTTAAGATGCTAAAATTTTTACTGGGAATATATGTTTCATTTTGCCATACTATATGGGAATGCAGGATGGTTATGAGAATGCTTGGTTGGTAGTTTGGATATGAATTAAATCTTTGAATTTTCTTTAGTGCAATTTTATTTGTGAGAGTGTTTCTTTTTATATTTGATCCATCTCTGTCAGAATTTATATTGAGTGATCAGACTCAATTCGACTAGATTGATCTAAAAGTTAGGTGGCTGGTCCCAGTTAGTGGAAAGCTTTTACTTTTTTTTTTCTTCTGTTGTTATTTGCATTGTACAATGAATTGTATCATTTGATATTGTCTTCCTCCTTCATGCAGTATTTTGAATGGACAACCGAAACAGATGGGTTTAAAGGAATTGCTTCAGGTGATTGAATGCCACTTGTACTATTGTTATGCCTAAGTGTCTGAGTTAACTTCTGGATGATTGAAGTTTCTGACGAATGCCTGGAGGTTGTAGTGTTGATAAGCAGTTGAACCTGTTAACTTGATTGATGGCGCCATTATGTTCCTTTTTCCGAAGTAGAATAGATGTGCCATGTGGACTGAGAAATCACCAGTCCCTTGGCTGGATTCATCATAAATTGAATTAGTCAATGAGTTGGAATTAGTGGCACATTCCAGAAATCACTTGGTGATTCTGAGTAAGATACTATGCTAGGGATGGGAATGAGCTAGGCTGCTGAAAGTTCCTTTTTTGTTCCCTTTTGTTTCAGCCATCCATCTTAGCTGTCAGTCTTTCCATATAATCATATTCTCTTTTTGAATTGTGATAGAATATGCATATTAATCTTATATTTCAATGAAAACTCCTGTTTCAGGCATTCTTAGAATTCAGATGCTCTGTTGTCGAGAGACGAGCGAGGTTCAAGCTTTCTCATGCACAAGAAAGAAGGCATATTGTTGAGGTTTGCTATGTTACCTGCTAAATAATTGGTTAAAAGGGTGTTTAGAGTGGTTGAAAGTTTTCAGTTGAAAAGCAATATAAAGAAAAATTCAACAAGGGAAAAATTGAAATAGTCAGGAGCTCTTTTTGAACAAGAAGCCTTCCTTTGCAATTGAAACTGGTTATTTGATCTCGTGCATTCTTTTCCTGGTGGATTCTTTCTGTAAGAAATCTTCATAGCAAAATTTCTCCAGTCCATGCCATTAGGCATATTGGCAATTATATATACTTTAACTTGGATTTGTTTTGCTTTGGACTTCTAACCTTTGCAATACTGAATAAACTTCCTATGATCCTTAGGGCATTGTGATTGGACTTGATAATCTGGATGGTGTGATTCGCATAATAAGGGAGGCCTCAAGCAATGCAAATGCATTAGCTGGTCTTAGGAATGGTATGCTTGTTTAAGTCTTGAACTCTCTGTGCTCGTGTGGTAACGGTTCGAGTTAGTTTGTTATGCTATTTCTTTACTAGCTGCATTACAAATTTTGCTTGTCTATGAATATTCTGTCAATTTGTTATGGTAATTCTTGAGAGGATTCCGTGACTTGGTGATTTGGGTATCTATATGAACAGCTAGCCCTACATTTCAAACTGGCTTTGTTAGTAGGAAATGAAAGGGGAGATTTTGATATGGTTAAGGCCTTAAGCAATAAATTCTACTGATGCTACGGCCATCTAATTTAATGCATGAAGTGATTTATTAGAGCTTTATGTCATAATTCATTTAGAGTAAATTCTTTCGAATCTGCTTAATTAACTGCTTTCATGAGCATTTCATGTTTATTCTTATCTTGGGACAAGTAACAACTGAATCTGTCTTTATTTCTTGCGATATTTTCTAGTGTTCTCTAGTGTGGGAGAACTGCCACTTTCTTGAAATCTATAGCAGTCATGTATTTGAAAACAAACGGCTGCTTGGTACTGGTGTTGCTTCTCATACCAAATTTTGTCCTGCTTCATTGCAAATGATAGGACTTCAAATTGGTGAATTGGCAGATTAGAGGATGCATAGTGCTACAGAAAAAACTAAATCCCTCCTTCAACGAGTTTCTTTTCATTAAAGCGAGCCAGACAAAACGGCGTTCTTGCTACTCTGGATTCTTGACATTGTTTTTGGAGAGAGAACAGAACAGTTGATAAAAAAAAAAAAAACTTAAAGAAACTGAAGCTTTGCATTGCTTCAGCAGTCAGTGAGGGCATTTCAGATGTTGAAATTCTTGCTTTCTCCCCATTCCTCTTGACTTAAAAAACTGCTCTTATTGATGCGACTGTACTTTTGGCTTCTACTGTTGAAAGATAAATCTTTAGATTCCTCAAGATTAATCTTCAATTCGCCAATTTTAGTATCTCGTTGAATAACTGTTTTGCCCTTCTTATGATCTGATCTTGCACCAAAAATGCTGTCCACACTGCTAGAATGAAATTTTTGTGATTACTGACGTGGGACTCTCTTTATCGGTATACATCTCATCAATATATTGCCGTTGCAGGGTATAATTTGTCTGAAAAACAAGCCGAAGCTATTCTTGACATAAGTTTAAGAAGACTCACTCTTCTGGAGGTACCCAAAAAATGGAGCAGAAGTCATGTTTTTCAATTTTAAGCTTGTTCATTTGTGTTGATGGCTCATTCTATGTCCGTGCTGCCCAGAGAAAGAAATTTATTGATGAAAGCAAATCACTGACGGAACAAATTCTTAAATTAGAGGAACTCTTGTCGAGCAGAAAAAACATATTACAGGTAACTAGTTGTTAATGTTCTTTTAGCTTTACTGCCTTTTCATTTGGATTTGTTAGTGGTGACTGTATTGAGCAGGTGCTTACCCCATTGTTTCGCTGCTGATATAGATTATCCCCCTTTGAGTTAAGGATTTTTGAAAATATTTTATTTTGAATAGTGATTAAATAAATATTTTTGGTGATGATATGATTTTTTTATATTTTTATTACTGTCTATAATTGTTTGATATGTGAATATTCCCAGTTGATAGAACAAGAAGCAATTGAACTTAAGAACAAGTTTGTCACTCCAAGGCGTTCACTATTGGAGGAGGCTGAAAGCGGTCAAGTTGAAGACATCGATGTCATTCCAAATGAAGAAATGCTGCTGGTAATTGATATGCTTGTCTTTGATATGCCAAATTACAGCCTTTAGGGAGTTCTACAAATTTGACTGACCTATACTTTGAAGATTGTTGATATGAGTAAGAACTTGTATGAGTAGTATGATAGCCTCAGTCACTCTGCCATGCTTACAGGTTGGAGTTGGGATTTGATACAGATGATTTCTAATTCTTCGAAAGACATTAAAATACTAAGGTCGATTTAGACATGAAAATGTTTTCCAGTGTTTTCAGTCGGCCTTTATGAGAAAACCAATTAGCAAAGTTTGTAAAAAGAACAAAAAAGGCCTGACTCAGTCAACCATGGTGGCATTGTATGGGTTGGCATTGTACTTGGAAGACCAACATTTATGGACATCTGTGGTGGCTGGTTTGCTGCCATACTCTGCGACCCAATCTGTTTTCAGTTTTATTAATTTTCATTTGCAGCTAGATAACCTGCATAGTCATCCCATTCTTATTTATTTCCTTGACATTCCCCTTTGCTATTGGGGACGAACAGCATCATCATGTCAACTCTCGGAATACCTCACTTTGTCCCCTCTCTTGTCCAAACCGACTTTGATAACAGTTGCTTCTTAATTGCTAAGTGATACGATTAGCCTCCATGAAGTATGGTTGAGCCACTGGGTGGGGTGTGGAGGCAAGAGTCATGTGGATTGATAGTTGTTAGATTTCTGGTCAACTATGGAAAACACTGCAAAAGTTCAGGTTATTTAGCCTACTAATTATATTGTCGCTTTTTTATTTTCTGTTCTTAGAATAAATTTTCAATGTTCAGGCTTTGAGTGAAAAAGGTTACATGAAGCGGATGAAACCAAACACCTTCAATCTTCAGACCCGGGGGACCATTGGCAAATCTGTTGGAAAATTAAGACTCAATGATACCATGTCTGACTTCATTGTTTGTCATGCACACGATCATGTTCTTTACTTCAGGTAATAGCAAATATGTTTCATTGGATATGAAAACTTATACTTTTTTGGTATTCATCTTACGTCATTCGCAATTGGTCAATTTTCCTTTAAGTTTATCATGTTTTTAATTGCCATTGCTTGAATTCTAGATTTTATTGTCTCTATCACTCATCTCAAGAATTTCCAATTGAGAGTGTTGATCCATTAATTGTTTATAGCTAGTATTGCTGTTGGGACCTTCCAGTGGATCATTGACCACGTGTTGATAGTGATATTGAGATATTTGTTGTACTCTATTTTGATCTGTCTCGGTATAAGCTGCGACTTCTCACTTGCTACTGTTTCCTTCCTGGTTGTTTCGGAGAAATCTGGTCTAGCTTGGTTGCTAGCTGAATATAAAGAGATTTACCTGAATTTGATTTGGTAGTTTTTAGTGGTATAAGATTCTTGACTTGCTTGACTTTTCACCTGAGTTATGTTTGTTGTTTTCAGAGGTCTTTCCCTAGCTATTTTATTAGGATTCACTACAGTGAATTCGCATCTGACAGGAACATATGAATGTATTATGTGTTCGATAGCCTCCACTTCTATTTTGTTAAATCTCTTTGAACTCGTTTCTACATTTAAGAGAAGGACTAGTGCTGCTGTTCTGGCTGAAGACATAGTTGACACTAGGTAAATTTGCAGTGATAAGGGAATAGTTTACTCAGCACGGGCATACAAAATTCCTGAATGCTCAAGGGCAGCTGCTGGCACACCATTGGTCCAGGTATAATCTTGCGCAATTGCTTTGCTGTTAGTATATTTCCGGTACTGGAGACAGCTGATTGATCCCCACAATATTTTTTGCCCGAGGCAGATCTTATCATTATCTGATGGCGAGAGATTAACTTCAATTGTTCCTGTGAAAGAGTTCTCTGAAGATCAGTTTCTACTTATGCTTACCACAAATGGCTACATAAAAAAAGTATCACTGAATTCTTTCTCATCCATAAGGTCAACAGGAATTATCGCTATTCAGTTGGTTAGTCTACTCTCTCTCTCTCTTCCTGTGCCTTCATTATCGACAAGGTGGTCACTGTAAAGCTGTGATCTTTAATGACAAAACAAACTGACTCTTTTAGGTTCCTGGTGATGAGCTGAAATGGGTTCGCCTTTGCTCAAATGAAGATCTCGTTGCTATGGCTTCCCAAAATGGAATGGTCATCCTTAGCTCCTGCGACATTGTTTGTTTCTCCTCCTTATTTTCCCATTCAGAAGTTGGATAATCTTGCTTGGAGTAAAGATTTTACCTTGATCCATAAGCTAAAGAATTTGCTGAGGTCTAACAATGAAATTTTTGGTCCTTTTAGGTCTCCATTTAACAGTGTTTCTCTTCTGTTGTTGCAACTCATGACCCAACTTGGGATTACTTTGAAAGATAATTCTAGTAGGTCGTGAAGTTGAAGGTTTATTACCCAAATTTGCAATATGCTTGAATAAAGTGAACGACATTGACAGTCTCTATTTTATAGGTTCTGATAATCTATGTAACCAAATTTAGCTTGTGCTTTCCTTTTGTTTGCTATCTGGATTCTTCCTGCATTGAACGTCTCTTATTGCTTTCAAAATGTTTCTAAGAAACACCCACAATTCTTAACTTGCACTATTCACGTGGAACCTTAATAGTCTTTTTCTGATATATTAAGGGTGTTTGCATTGTCTTTTCAAATATAAAACTTAAGTGTGTTTTCATTCATTTGACAATAATTTCCAGAATTTCAATGCAGGGATGGTCTGTGCATGTGATTAGTCATTTGATATTACCTTGCTTTTCTCACCTCTACCTTTTGAAACTATCCTCCTGCAAGTTTTTTCATAACATTTTACTGTTATTTGGACCCAGATTCGAACACAGGGAAGGAACACAAGGGGTGCTGTTGCAATGAGACTTAGAGGAGAAGATAAGATGGCAAGCGTGGACATTATACCATCATCCATGCGGGGGAATTTGGAAGAAGTATCAAATGTTTCCCGCAGCAAGTACTAGTTAATTTCTGTCTTTGCATATTCTATATGAGAGTTGTGGCATAACCAAAGATTTACGGCATGAAAAAAGTGATTTTGGCTGAGACTGGAATTTCTTTGGGCTCTTTCTTTTTTCCTGTTAGTATGTCAGATAAGTTCGTATTGGCAGAGTTCATATCTGGAGATCTTTAGTATGGTCCACTTACGTGGACTGTTGTCTAGTGAAGCAAAGAACTCACATATTCACATGCATGCATATGCTTATCATACTTGAGTAGGTACGCATAGATTTACATGTGTCATACACTGAACAATTTATACCATTAGAATCTTATGTGTACAGTGTGATAGGAGATTTAGCATGTCATTTTCAGTTAGCCGGTAGTGCCTCAGCATTATCAATAGCAAGTGCCAGTTTCCAGTATCCTTTAGAAAAGATGGCTGACTTTTCATTTTTCAGTGCTAAAGCCCCCAGTGGTCCATGGCTGTTGTTTGTATCTGAGGGTGGCTATGGAAAGCGGGTCCCATTAGGTAGCTTTCGCACATCGCGTCTCAACAGAGTGGGTTTAATTGGATATAAGGTATGCAAGAGACTTCCATTTCTTGTTTGTAAGTTGCCATGCATCTTTGAATGTGTGTTTTGGGGATCACTTATGCTGCTTCTCGCTTTCAGTTTTCCTCCGAAGACCGTCTGGCTGCTGTTTTTGTAGTTGGTTTTTCATTGGCTGGTAATTCCTGAGAGTTCCCTGAAGCATCTTTTCAATTATGAATTGATTGGCTTAAGTTTTCTTCATATTATTGCTCTATTTCATCTTCTTCAGTATAACACTTTCTGCATGCCTCTGTTTTCTCCATTGAACAGAAGATGGTGAAAGTGATGAACAAGTCGTTTTAGTTAGCCAAAGTGGTACTGTAAATAGAATCAAGGTTCGAGATATCTCCATACAGTCTCGCTATGCAAGGTGAGCATGAACAATTACATTTCTGTTGCTTGTCTTTGCTTCTGAGGTTTACTTTAACGAGCAAAAGGGGAGAAATCTTTGATCGTCTGAATGATACTGTCCTGCCTTGACTAAGAGATTAGTCTTCCTGAAATTTGATTCATATTATCTTTATTTGAAAGTTAAAATAGACTCGTTCAAAGTACAGCTCAAATAGCCTCGAAGTAGGTTGATCACCTGCATGTGCTATTTGTGATGTCGCGGATTATGTATAAATGTATATATCAATCAAGTTGTTCTCTCTGTTCTTAGAGATGGTATTATTGATTGGATCTTGTTACAGATACAGATTAAGGGGAAGATATTTCTGTTCCTTTTTCCAGAACCTCAAAGGAAATGTGGATCAAATTAGTATTTGGTGCTATTCTTGTCAGAGTAGAAATAGAAAATATAGCAGTCTGATAGAAACTAACGGGGCTTGTGGTTCCCCAAAATTCTTTGACCTAGCACTTCGTTTTTGTGTCATTGTTTGATGAAATTCTGCTTTGGTTTTTCCTAGCCTATCTTTTGGTTCCGTGGCATAAAATACTTCTTCCATTTGTACATAAATCCAGGGGTGTGATATTGATGCGGCTGGAACATGCTGGAAAGATTCAGTCAGCCTCGCTAATTTCAGCGGCAGATCCTGAGCTCGAGGCACTAATACCGGAAGCAGTTCAGGCATGATTAATGAAACTTCAACGTCAAATGCTGGAACAGAAGACATATCAAGAAACACTGTGTCTAACTACATTTATAAGGGGAAACGAAAATTTTGGTGGGACAAACGCGGATGTGCGGGCAGGTGTTTAGCGCTGCATGACATGTTCAAACACCTCACGTCTAAGACAGCCAAGTAGCCCCGGTTGATTTCCTGTGTGTAGGTCGTATGCTCTGTACAATCTGTGTTCTTCCCTTGTAACGATTTTTGTAGAGGGGGATTTTTATGATTATAAATTTCCCTTTTTGGGCTCTGTAGGTAATGCACCCTTCATTAGATTCAGTCTTGTAAATTCTCTAGTAAGGGGAAGCTTGAAGGTAAACGAATCCTTCCATATTACAACGTGTGCATGTAATGGGATTTGATTTTTCCTAGTGTCAGGCTCAACTCAAAGAATCGGATTGCTTGAAGAAAAGCAAAATCTAGTTGTATGCCTTTAAAACATGATTGTCGCCATCGAAGTGTTAAAAGAGGGAAAAGTACAAAAAAAATTATAAACCTATTGTATTGGTATCAATTCAATTCTAAACTTTTCAATTGGATTAATTTAATCCTAAACTTTTTAATATTGGTACCAATTTAGTTCATCCAGTCAATTTTAAGCTAGCCAGCTAGCGTTGATGTGGACGATGGTTGGTGGCTAAACGTTGATGTAGCAATTTTTATGATCTTATTTTTATTTTTTCCTTTTTTTTGCTTCTTCCTAGCGGTGGCCAGTGCTCACCGGCCATTAGGCGAGGGCCACGAAGCCCTCGCCTATCGCCGGCGAGAGTCACAGCCCTCGCCCGGCCTCTCCCAAGGCCACCGGCAAGGTGACTTCGCCCGGATCTAGGCGAGGCTAGCCTCGCCTTGGCCTCGCCGTGGGTGAAGACGAGGGTCGCGGCCCTCTCTCGGCCTCGCCTAGGGCCGCGGGCGAGGCGGCTTAGCCTAGATCTAGACGAGGCTGGCCTTGCCCTAGCCTAGCTACTGGTGAAGGTGGCCTTGCCCTAGCCTAGCTACGGGTGAAGGTGGCCTTGCTCGCGGCCAGCAAGGGAAGGGACGGAGAAGGCGAGGTTGTCGAGGGGGCGGGTCACGAAGGAGGACTAGTACTTGGATTCTGGGGTCTTGTTGGAAGGGGTTCTCGGCTTCAGCTTTGGCTTCACCGGGAAGGTCTTCGACACCTTCTTGGGTTCCTCCTCCATTGATGCGAATGCAAAAGCTCGAGCTATTCTTTGGCCTCGTCGGCCGCGAGCGAGGCTGGCCTCACCCAGATCTGGGCTAAGCCGCCTCACCCAGATCTAGGCTAAGCCGCCTCACCTAGATCTGGGCTAAGTCGCCTCGCCCGCGGCCCTAGGTGAGGCCAAGAGAGGACCGCAACCCTCGTCGGTGGTTGGTGAGGGCCACTCGGCCTCACTTAGGGCCGTGGGTGAGGCCGCCTTTGCCGAAGCCCCCTTACCGGCAGCCTTGGGAGAGGCTGGGCGAGGGCTTCGCAGCCCTTGCCGGCCACCGCCAAGAAGAAGGCAGAAAAAAAAAAAAAGCAAAAAGAAAAAAAAATAATAAAAATTTGAAATAATAATAATAATAATAATAAAATCATAAAAATTGCCACGTTAGCATTTGGCCATCGGCCAACATCCATGTCAACGTTGGCTGACCAAAATTGACCGGATGAATTGAATTGGTATCAATATTAAAAGGTTTAGGACTAAATTGGTCTAATTAAAAAGTTTAAGACTAAATTGGTATCAATGTAATAGGTTTAAGAGTTTTTTAGTACTTTTCTCGTTTAAAGATGGAAATGTTGAGTCTGAAAGGCGTGGAAAAGAAAAACTTCAAATTACAATAAGCGCACCAGCAGTTCAAGAAATGTGATTATTCCAAGTGTTTAGGATGTGCAAAACGGATTCCAAATTCATGAACACAAAATGACCCGTCGATTCCATAAAATATACTATACACCAAAGCGTACCAGTCTGTTTCATAAACCGTCTCATACATCCAGGGGTAAATTACCGAGTTACTGATTATTAAAATATGGATCTTGCCAATGAAGTAAACTTTAATTAAACAGATCAAGTCATTCCTAGTTTAAGAGATAATTCATGATATAAAGTGTGCCGCTTCCTCTTTTCATCAAGTGCCTGACATTAGAGCTTTTCTTTATAAACCTCCTGCCTTGGATTAGCTGGAAAACAAGACAGTGCACATGAAATACCTATGAGTTGACATAGTGGACTTCCCTAAAGACTCTGTTTCTTGTTGACCTTCCATTTCCTTGAGATTGAGAGGGATAGACTGAGGCTATTACTGAACCCTTATTTATTGACAGCATTTGTGTCTACGATATCATCAGTTGGGGAAAAGAGTAATCAACAGGGCGGCCAGCCTGATAGCCAAGTTTACAATCGCTATTCCAATCAACAACATCAATACTAGCAAATATCAATGTCAACTCCTCCATAAAAACTCTGAAAAGCTGTATACAACCCAGGCAAAGTACATTTACACCTCACTTCTCTTTAGTTAGAAGAGTATGAAATTGGGCATGGAGAAGATGGAATCAAACCTCTTGCTTGAGTTTTGGTAGGCGGAACACTACCCTACCCAACATTACTACTAATGAACTAGAATCGGAAAAACATAGGAGGGATTAAAGAAGAGAGCCGGTAAAGAGGATGAGAGTCTAAGAGTGCGTTTGATAACGCTTTTGTTCCCTTAAACAATTTTTAATCGAAATGATTTTTTTTTTATTATTCGTTCTTGAGAATAATTTCTATGTATTTTAAGCTAGTTTGGAATCGTCCAAAATTTCAATTCCTAATAGAATTGCGTTTTGGCACTGTGCTCAAAATTTCTATTATAAATAATTTTTTATAAAATTTTTAGGTAATTTTATTACTTTTATTACTTTTTTCTTCTTCTCATTTCTTTCTCATATTCTTCTTCTACAAGTGGCCAGTCGCCAGCCTTGGGCTGACCGACGACCAGCCAGACGAGGGCTAGAGACTTCACTGGAGTGTCTCGACGGTTGGGCAAGGCTTAGCCGAGCCTTGACGAGGCTAGCCAAGCCTCGCCCAACCGATGGCCGGGCGAGCCTCGTCGGGGCTGGGCAAGGCTCGCTTGGCCACCAGCAAGGTTGGGTGAGCCTGAGTCTTGCCGGTGGTTGGGCTTGCCTCCGACGAGCTCATCGGATCTCGCCCTGGCCTGGCGAGCTCGCTAGACCAATTGCCAGTGACCAGCAGGAGTGGCGGCATACGGCAATGGTGGCGGTGGCTAGATGAAGAAGAAGAAAAGGGAAGAAGAACAAGAAAAAAAAAAAAAAAAAAAGAGAAAATGTGGGCTTGATTTTAGAATTGTTCCCATGAACAAGAATCAACTTTTTTTTTTTTTTTTTAAATTTTGTTCCAAATCTACTTTCCGAAACAAAAGAATAGAAATTTTTACTATTTGGCCAGTTACCAAACAGGACCTAATAATCTTTTTGGTGCGACATAGAGATATTATCAAATATTCAATAAAGCTTCATCTTTACACCACCAAAAGAAGTTGATCAATTAGCCAAAAAACCACTTTGTCATTACACCTCTTGGAGATACAAAGTCATCCAAAGAGGAAAAAAAGAAAAAAGGAGAGTAGAGTAGTTGCAGATGTACATGAAGTCAGTGAAGCAACAAGATTCCCACGCAAAAGCATTAACCATACACCATTAAAAAGGTATATAGTAGTCTTGCTAACGATGCCACATGTAGGTAGCTAAATTCGCCCACTTACTGGGCTTCTAGTGCTTCAATTTCGTACCTGACTTCTTCCAGATGTTCGTTTATGGTGGTGACAGCATCCTGCACGCCTCTGATGGCTTCATTAAGTGCATTGTCATACTCGGCATCTGCCTCTGCCTCTTCTGTTCCTTCGGCCTCTGTTATCTCATGAAGATGCACGCAATTATGTTGCATTGGCTTCTTGAATGTGCAGTTCTCATGGTTAACAAGACGTTCTGAAGGGCGACCGGCTTTTTTAAGCAATTGAATGGTAGCAGTCTTCAAATTTCAATAACAGACATCGGGTTAATGGAGGCAAAATCCAGAAAGGCAACTATTACACTATGGAATTTACTGAGGGGAGAAAAATAGTATCACAAAGAGGAGAAAAAATCAGAAAGATCCACTAGGATCTAAGAATAGGGCAAGAAAATAATATTGAAAATGTTTTAGTGGTTAAAGTTTCTCTGGCTTTAGTGATATTACTTATCTCTCCCCGTCTCCTCTCTTTAGTGATGTTTCAATTGAAGCACTGAAACATTCGATAGAGAGAGTAACCAGAAATTGCTATTCTACTCTGGCTCACCGCCCTACACGCCAAATGACACCTCAAACAGCGCATCTTCCTGAATAATCATGGAGTATTATAGCATCCCATCTTATTGCTCAGTCAATGATCATGCTATTAACCTACCACTGCAGTTTCACTTCTCTCTCAATTATGATCGGCTATTCTACGAAACCACCCGCTTTAGAATGTACCCGTGTAACAGATTACTAGCCATGTTTCTGTTCTGTCATCCAAAAGAATATGCAGACCACCAAGACATCGAAAGCATCCTTTCACTAAAGACATGGACTTTCCTTAGAAACAAGATAAAGCATCGCAAACGGATATGTAGACAATCGCACCAGATGCAATTTCTGCTTTTCCTGCACTTGGACCGCCCTTAGCATCTGAGCTAAATCGACCCGGCAGTAATCAGGAGACATAAATAAGGACTCCATTTCGATAACCTGCACTATCACAAAAAAGAAACCTCATGACCATATGAATTGCCCATGCCAGAACAAAGATCATTTTATTTTATTTTTTTGCTCTACTCGCCTTGAAGCTATTGCGAACACTAACCTGTTTAGAGCAATCATTGAACTCTGCAGTGATCTCGCCGCATAGCTGCTGGTAAGCCACCTCCCCACCCGAAACCATGTACTCAGCAAAACCGCTGCATCTCAAAAAAGACAATAAAAATATCACACGAGCTACATCAAAACAGCTGATGAAATCGCTCGCGCGACCGGAAAAGAGAGAATGAGCATCAAGTTTCGGCATTTCCATCAATCGAACCGATCACTTCAATCCAAGATAAACGCCCAAATCCGCAGCGGGTGGAATCGGAATCGTAAAACGGGGTATTAACAGCCCAACGTTTTTCAGCCCCTTGGCCCCAAAATGAGAAGGGCAACGCGAGAAGAGAGAGATTGGGAGAGAGAGAGAGAAAGAGAGTACCTCTTGAGTTTGGCGTAAGCTTCGGCTCTGCGCTGCTGTACGGCGAGGAACCGGCGGAGCAAGTCGAGGACTTGAGGGGCGGCGGCGGCGGCGGGGGCGGCGGAGGAGGAGGAGGCCGAGGCGGCGGCGGCGGTCTCGGGTTCGGGTTCGGAGTCCATCGGGTCGGTTATGGACACTTTCTTCTCGAAATCTTCCATTCGTCCTCTGGAGGTTCCGGCATGGATTCCTCTCCCCGATCACGGCGGAGACGATGAAGAAGGTGCCGCGACCGGGGAAGTAGCCATGCCCTTGCGCCGCGCATCGGGCAAGAATAGCGTAGTAGTACGGCCCAATGTTCTTGTTTTTTTGGGTCTAAAGCCAAAAGGCCCATGTTCCTTCTTACCTGCATTAGGTCTGCAAAACGGACCACCCGAACCGAAAACCGTCCGAACCGAGGACTCAAATTTCCACGAGTACCTAAGAGTGGAATCCGTGTTCGGATGATGTAATTTCCAATTCTAAAAGAGAACCAAATCAGACCGATTAAATATACTTTTTTATTTTATTATTTCTTCAAAAAGATTACTAAAATATAAACTAAATACTATTGTGGTTCGGTTTTAAGTAATGAGATAAAAAGTACTTTAAAAAAATAAGTAATCGGTTCTATTGAATCGGACCGGATTGATGGTGCGGCCCAATTCCTGATTCTAAAACCAATCAATCCGGTCCCCAATTCTAATTATTGGGAACCATCCTCTTGGTCCGATTCCCGGTTGCTCCTTAAAAGCGGACCGGACCGGACCGGACCGGGGAACCATTACCCCGCTTCTTCCTTCCTTCTTCGCTCGGTCTTCTGCTAAACCCTGAAAGAGAAAGCTCTCTCTCTCTCTCTCTCTCTTAAACCCTACTTCATCATCTCGGCGACGCGGGAAGGAAGACGGATCGACTGATGAGCTCGGTTGCTGATGCGATTCGAGTTTTCTGTGGAGGTTCATCTCTGATCTTTTGTCCTTTTTCAGCGTCTTTGCCAGCGGGGAGCGATGTTTCCGGGCTTCAATCCGCTGTCTCAGTCTCATCTGAGCAGCCGAGTCCAAAGCAATGGCGCTGCGCCCCAGCAGGTATTCCGCTCTTCTTCTTTCCTTATGGCGGCGCGCAGGCATTGCGTGATCACGTAGCATCAGTAGCTGATTTCTGGCGGCTTTTTTGGTGGGTTGAATTGTGTGGCAGGTCGTTCCGCCGAACCCTTTCGCGGGTAATCCTTGTAATGTGTTGCCGAACCCCGTGCAGCTTCACTCTCAAATGGGGATTCTTCCTCAGTCTTCGATACCCGGTTATGGTCTTATGAATTACATGGGCAATGGGCAGGCTGTGAACATGGGTCTGCCTGGTTTGGCGGCCCCCGGCGTCGTGAATGGACCCAACCCATTGCTTGCTTTGCAAAATGCTCAGATTGCGATGCAGCAGCTCGGTCAGTTGCGGAATATGTTGCCCAATGTGAACCAGATGAGTCTGTCTGGGCCACCTGGGCAGATGCTCGCGCAGAACTTGCCTCAACAGCTGAATCAGAACATGGGTCTGCAAAATTTGCTCCTGTGTTTGCCGAATGCAATGGCGAATGTCAATCAACTCTCGCTCATGCAGCAGTTGAATCCTTCTCAGCTTCCTTCTTTGAGTGGTTTCCTGGGTTCCAATCAGGGAGCTCAGGCCTTACGTCCGCAAAATCCTTTCTCTTTGGCCAATCCACAAGGTGGTCACGATCAACAGCTTAATCAAAATCGGCGAAACGTAAGTTCTCCTGTCGTGGGTCCAAGTGCATTGAGACCATTGCCCAGTGCAAGTCAGCAACAGCCACAAAGCCGTCTTTTGCCAGATAATGTTCATCCAGAGAAGTTTTCGAACTTGCCAGGTCCTGTATCCCATGGACAACAGGTAGCTTCATTTGCCTAGGGTTGATTATTTAAAGATTTGCACCTTCTGCTTAGATGATAAGGAAATTCTTTCAGTATTCAATTAGCGCAGCTTGATTTGTCATTAGTGTCAACCAAAGTTGACAAAGTCCTTAAACTCGAAGACTAGGACTAGTTGAGGCCTTTTTAGCATTTGCACTTTTATCTTTGCTTCTTTTTGTCTTTTTTTCTGCACTGTGCACCAACAGCAGATCCCCTGGTCATTTGGATGTCTATTTGACTAGATACCCTATGTTATATTGTTTGCTGCTGATTTTTGGCTATTGATGTTTGGTTTCTCAGACATATGTCTGTGTATATTCTAACTCTTGGGATTTTCCTACAATTTGTTCTTCCCATGCAAATGTCTGGTGCCCTTTTGTCAATTGTCTAAAATGATTCTCGTGTTCTTATTTAGCCATGATTGTATTTTTTTTTTAATTGCATTGATGATTGATGATTGCAGGAAAATCCCAATTATAGAGGTGGCATCAATACTTCAAATCCAAATTTTAGAAATTCTCCAAGAAAGGACTTTGGTTGGAGGACAGGCCGAATGGCTTCTCAAAGGGGGTCTGTGTTTCTGTACCATTAATCTTCGCCTTTCTTGAGGATGTGAACTGAAGACATGTGACATGTTTCATGAGTCTTCTGGCTAGCCCCCGTGAATTAGCTGATTTTGCTGCAGATCTCACAGGCCTCACTTCCAGGACATGAAAGATAGGAAGAGGAAATTTGAGTTTGCTAATAATGGACATAGAGGCAAAGGTTTGTGTTTCCACATTTTAATGCTGATTATTTACTTCTACTTTCATAGCTTAAATAATAGTCTATATGACTGAGATGTGATGTGATTGGAAATGCTTCATTGACATTGCAGTTTCTGTTATTCTCTCTATTCATGCCTGCAATATTATTCAATGATGGATTTGACTTGTTGTGGGATTTAGAACCATCCAGAAGAATTCTTAATGCCATGTGCAATTATTTTGTGTATACTGTTCTAAAAATGAATTTAAATAATTGAAAGAGATAAGTATTTTGGACTGTCCTTTTTTGATGGTGCAATGTGTTTGAAATTTTTTTTGTACGGTGAGACAATAGAAGAAGTACATCTACCCTCTGGCCTTTTTTTCTATGATTTCTTGACAAAGAGGGGGGAATAGCTTCATGTCTGACCACACTACAGTTACAGATTTGCTGGGTCTTTCCTCTGTTTTCCAAGAAATTAGACTGAAATTCCTTACAGCAGCTTGTTAATGTTGTCAATGAGAAAAAGCAAATGTGATGTCAAATATTGAACTGCTGCACCAGCAGGACATTAATGATGTTGCTTCTTAAACCTAAAGCAGGGATAAGCAGTGAGATGGCGGGAAAGTTTGGACAACTTCACCCAGCAAATCCACCTCAGGAACAGAAAAGGTACTTTAAAAATATACTCATGTCTTGGCTCTAACATAGCGCCACTACAATTAGATGGGTCTCACACATTATGGACCTTAGACTGATGCTCAATATTCCTATCTTACTATCTATGCATTTTATGATTGCATATTCTTGTAATTGTTGAATACTCACGTCAGAATGGTTCCATCTTTTAATGGGCAGAATGGTTAGTTTTGCCATGTTCTAGCTTACTGTCTTTTTAGGGATCTCTCACGCATGTGACAGGTAGCAGGGAAGAGTTCTTCTTTTCTGCTGAATTATCTTTCCTCACAAAGAAAATATCGTTCAGCTTCACATGCTGATGATGTGTGATGTTGATGGAAGAAGCATCAGTGTACATGCTAATGATCTATTTGTTACACATGAGATCATTGATTTCATTTTCTTCCTGGTAGTCTTGATTCTCTTTGATTTGTTTATCTCTGCCTTTTCACTGATGGAATGGATGTGCTTGTTACATTACATGGCAGAGCTCTTTCAATAACCTATACAGAACGAGAAATCCAGCAGTGGCGTGAAGAGCGGAGGAGGAACTACCCTTCAAAAGCCAAAATGGAGAAGGTTAGTTTGAGTTTAAGATATGCTCATGCTTGTATTTGACAGTTCTCCTGACGATTGACTTTACCTCTAGCAGGAACTGACAGATTCCAGGAAAAACGAATTGGATGTCAAAGTTCGGCAGGAGGTACGGCTTTTGTTTTTGTCAATACTTGAGCTTATGACCTTACAATTAGTAAGTTTATGGTGCTATTAATGGATCAACGGTTAATAAAAGCATTTTGATAATTTCTTATCTCTTTTCCATTTCTTTTGAACATTTTGAGTACTGTGTTTTACCTTGTTGCCTGGTTAATTTTTGCTGGAGGTGATTTGGGGTTATGTCCTTTACCGGGCGTTGATTTATGTGGATGTGCTAAGCACGTTAAAAACTATCTGGGTAAGCCATAAGACAGTATACTGAATCTGGAGAAACTTACAAGGTAGACTTTTTCTTGTCGAAGTTTGCTTCCTCTTGGTGCATCTTACATGTAAATATCACATGGAAACCCATAGCTATTCCAGATTTTGCATGGGAAGTGTTTAGGGACGTTGAAGTTTTGAGGAAGATCTGCATAAAGTTCTTACCACACCCTTTATCTCAAAGTAATCTGTATGAGCATATACAGGTGATATTTGTTGATTTCTAAACTGATTGTACCGTGCCTTTATTGTGAAAGAAGTTTTCCTTTCTATACGTCTTTGATGCATATCCATGTTTTCTAAAACCTTGGATGCATATGAATTTGAGTACTTTTGTGTTTCATTTGCAGCAACTCAAGAAGATATTGGCGCAGCAAGCTGAATTGGGAGTTGAGATTGCAGAAATACCATCACACTACCTGTCCGACATGCAGAAGAAAGATGAGTCGCTGGAAGAGAACAGTAGGCCATGGACTAAGAAAGAGAGGTTTCAAAAGAATCGTGATAAAAGAGGACACCATAATAGAAGGGACCGATTCAACAAGAAGCAGAGATTGGAGGCCACAAGTTCAACAGATCCCCCTTCTTTGAACAAGAACAGGACAACACTCCTGCAGAAGCTCTTGAGTAAAGATATAAAGAGAGATAACACCCGCCTCTTTCAGGTTTTCCGTTTTATGGTGACAAACTCCTTCTTTAAGCATTGGCCTGCGCAGTCTCTGAAATTTCCAAGGTAGTGGTTGATGAGAATGGGTGCAAGAGTGAAATGACAGGAGGGAAGTCGCAGATTCTCTCAACCGAAGGTAGTGGAGTCCATCAGGATTGTCATGATGGAAATTCTGATAGGGGAGGTGATGAATCCAACGATGATGAGAACAGAGATGTTTGTCATTCTCATGTCGAAAAAAGTTTTCATGGGAAGAGGGATGGCTTACCAGATGAAGAAGAAGGAGAAATCATCGACTGATCGTTTTCTCTTCTATGCCTCCTTGAGCATAGAGGGATATAGCGGGGTTTGTATTTAAATCGTCGAAGTTGGAATATGTATTGTTTTTTGTTTTATAAGCTTATCGTTTTAACAATTTCACCGATGCATATTGCAAAGAATTCATCTTGATGTTGCTCGTAAGGATGTGCAAAAGAATCAGGAACTGCCCGGAACTGAACCAAACTAGCTTGTTCTGGGTGGTTTTCCATAGAGATCGGTTCAGTTTCTGGTTCTAGGCCGGTATATATATTCTGGACTTTTGTGTTAAAAATTTCAAAAACCCTAATTATGAATCTCGCGTAGATGCTCCTAACCTCTCAGCCCCAGACGCTTTCTTCTCTTTCACAAAATTGAATCCTCTGAACTCTCTTGCTCTCGGTCACTACGGGCCACTCACCCCTAGGGCCCTTGGTTTCACCGTATTGACCCAGTACTACGGAATTCTTTGTTGCTGAAGCTGAAGGCTTCAGCCTCAAGCTACCTTGAAGTTGTGATGAAAGTGTACATTTCCAGATTGTTGGAACAAATATCTTAGTTCATTAACTATTTTCAATGTTTATATGAGGAGCTTGAATTTGAATATTGCTGAACTTGGCCGAGAAACGTCTGCATGAAATTAGATCCATCCCGACGGGCGTTAATGCTTGTGCGCTTTGGATTTGGCCGAGAAGCATTTGCAGTTGATATGTTCGTGCTGAGATTAGATGAGATCATGTGTTTGTATGTAAAATTGGTTTGGTAGTGAAAAAACGAAGATTAAAATTTATGAAAGAAATTCATTAATTCATTGGTTGACTCATTAGTATCTGATCTTCAAAAGAGAAACATTTACGTGTGCAAACAGACACCCACGAAGAATAATGAAATGTGTGAGGATTGATTATGCGTTCATGGCTGGTTTCATGGACCCGTCCAAGAACCGGGCCGAATTAGTGGTCCGGTTTTCCGGGGGTCCAAGAACTAGTAAGTGGTTCCCAATCCCCAATCTGTGAAGCCGGCCCTTTGTAGATGGTTTTCTGTTCTAGACTGGGAACCTCCCGTCTTGGAATAGATCATCTTTAGTTGCACGTGAGCATATCGTCCGTTTCAAATAGAAGTGTGTGATATCTATTTTGGGTCACTTTAGTAAGTAGTAGTCTGTCTTCGATAAAATTTGCTATACATGGTAGTGGATTAATTATCATAAACAAATATAATGCCAACAAATGTAAGAAATTTTCGAACTATTTATTCACATTGCTTATTCGATCTTTACACGAAAATGTAAAGATATTGGCATTGTGTCAAACTCTGCCGGCTCCGCAAACGTCTTCGCTCGAAAATCAGGAGCCATCTGAAGATTTGCTCCTTCACGGAATGCTTCCATAAAAAAGAACCAAATAAAGAAAAGATGAGAGTACGTCCAAGCATCGATTATTATACCAAGAATACAACCCATACAAAATGAATTGAAAGTTTTTTCATAATTAAGGTTCCATTTGTCTCACATAAAATAACTTATAAGAAAACATTTTCTGGATTTTTTGGCGTTTGTTTCACTAAAAATAAAATAGTCAAGAAAAATATTTTTTGATATTTAAAAAAACACTTTCAAAAGTGAGGAAAATATTTTCAACTTTCTGAAAAGTGGATAACATTTTCCATAACTTTTTCATCTCACTTTCTTTTACTAATCATATTTTCATTTTATTTTTATGTGTTCTTTATTTAAAAAAAAATTGAGTTTTTAGTTTTTTTTTTCTTTTTCTTTCTTTCCTTTTCTTCTTCTTACTTGGCCTTGATTGGTCATTGGCCATAGGCCAGCAAGGCTTTGCCTCGCCTAATCTAGTGAAGCCAAGGTCACCCGAGGCTGGCGACTAACCAAGGCCAAGGAAAAAGAAGAAAAATAAAAAAATAAAAAAAAAAGGAAAGTAGAAAAATAAAAAATAAAAAAATTGAAAATGAGTGCATCCAGGAAATGTGCAAGAAAATATTTTCGTTACTGAATAATGGAAAATATTTTTAAGTTCATTTTCAAATTTCAACTGAAAAATGGAAAATGACTTCTTAGATTTTTTGCAAAATCAATGGAGCCTGAAGAATGGATGAGCAAGAAATCACGTCATACAATACATACACATATGACACAGCGTATTTTACTCGTGATGACACAATTATAATACATACGCTGCTCAAAAAATGCTCGGTAGTTGATTAGGTATAAATAATCATCACCCTCATTACGCTCCCTAGAGTTTGCCAAAGAACAAGTTTGTTTGGAACAGGGCATCAAATCCGTTCAATTTCTTAATCTTAAAAGAAAAATGATACGGATAGCTAATAGAGCATTCGTGTCATCACCAAATTAATCCGTTCTAGAAAGGAGGACAAGATAGACAATCCTCTTTTCAATTACAATTGAAGTATATGAATTGTTTGCTACTTCAATGGAGTAAATTTAAGAGTTAGATCATTCCATATGTGCAGAAAAGACGGATGCACAAATAGGGAATTTTGTGTAGACAAATCTTGAGATATCACATCGAATTGTATCATCTCGTCTCATATAGAGAAAACTTGTGGCTAGGTACGCAATCGAGAGTTACCATATAGAGATAAAAGAGGTTTTACCTTTTGCAATCAACTTTAGGGTCAGTCGGGATGGTGACATTAACATTGCAATACTTAGGGACCTCTTGGACTCTGTCAGGCTGGATTCCTGTGCCAGGCGGAATGTCCTTGTAACATTGGCACAGAGTCCTGCGGTCTTCGGGGGTAGTCACCTGGCTCGCCAAGGCTTGCGCGCCCGAACAACACTCGGCACTCGGCGGAGGCGGAACTGAGCCCAGAACAAATGACAAGCAGGGAAATAAGACTTTCAGGGCTTCCTGACACGTTATCGATTTCACTGGGGTCGAACTCATGAACATGATGAACAAGAAGAACAGAACTTTAGGACCCAACTGGCGGTTCGACGATTTGCTTCCCATCTTCTCCCTGTTTTCTCTCGAGGGTTTCTGTTGGTTCTGTAATTCGGGTTGAAGGAAGGGCATTGTTGTGCTCTGTATATAAGGGGCAAAATAAAAAAATGCAAAGATAGCTGGTGCCAATTACAAATTGCCAAATGGAGCAATTGTTGTCGAGAGGATTTGGGTTTCCACTTTTTTTCAGATATGGTGATTAAATGCCTTGCTTGTTGCTAGGAGGATATGTTTCCATAATTTGTAAATGTAGTTAGGTACTTTGTGTTGGCATGTTTGATATTACCCATCAATAGGACACGTTGGGTTGTTTCCATTCTTGGTCCACTTTGATCTTAGCCAAAAATTTATTAAATGATAAGCTATCCTAATATACCTAAAATATGTAATAAATAAATACTATACATATTCCATTCGAATATATAGATAAAAATATGAATAAATAGAAGCAAAAATTGTTGTTATTTTTTTTGTTATTTTGAATTTTCTATTTTACATTAGAATTTAATTATTATTCATATCTAATAATTGTTTTAATTTCATTAATTTAAGAAAATTTATTATCCGAGACATATACCGTGGATATTAAAATCCCATCCACCTTTGTCTCACTTTCTCGTGAAATATTTTTATTTATGTTATATCCCTCTTATATCCGATTTTATCTTGTTTTGGGCTAGTAAAATGCATAGAATATGATATATTTTATCATTTAATGGATTTTATCCTACTAAAGGTAACCTTAGATATTTGATGATGGCTCGTTTGATGTTCAACTTGGCGAGAATAGATACCCGTCAATAGGACATGTTGGGTTGTTTCCATACTTCATCCACTTTCCAAAAGGTTGAGAAATTAAATATTTTATGCTTTATCGAGATACAAACATTCATATCTTCACCACCCACTGCAGTGACGTCGTTGGCTCAAGCTTGGTGTCTCTCACGAAAGGTGCCAAGTTTGAATCCTAGCTTGGTGCCTCTTACGAAAGGTGCCAAGTTTGAATCCCAGCGGCGTTTCTATTTCGAAACACTTTCTATTTCTAGGAATGAAATTGATTAGATAACAACATAGAAAATTCTCAAATATAAAATAATAGCCGAAATAATACTAAAATAATATAGAAAATCCTCAAATACAAAAAATAATCGAAATAATACTAATACATTAGAAAAGTTGAAAATACAATTTCATGGAATTTATATTACATGTGCACGTTCCTATTACGTAATATTTTCTTTCGAAAAATAAACAACGCGTGGCAAAAAAATTGAAATTCAATTGTAGTGAATATGTCGTTGTGTTTTTGCGAAATTGATTTCACATTAATCAAATAAGTCTAACGATAGCCATGATTACTAATCTCCTAAAAAATCCTAACTTCAAGTCTAATTCCAATTTCTTTCCAAATTTTGTTAAAAATATCCTCACCGTGTTCAAAAATCGTCACCAATTTTTTCAAAATTATCAACACTAGGATTATTTAAAAATTTATTATCAAAATCTATATTTTCATCAACACTCTTACAAGAACAACATATTTCTTATTAGATCTCTTTTCCTTATAAAAGAAAAATCAATGAAACCCTAATGATTTGACCCATTTTTACCACCTTAATATGAAGTTTATGATTAAAAAAATAGTTAGAGGAACCAATTCACTATTACCATGCATAAAATCTCTTACGCAACAAATGAAGCCTTATTCATTCAATTCTCACCATCTAGCCAATGGTTAAGATTTTCAATCAATATTGATTAGAATGATTATATTAAAAAATCATTAAAATATTTTGGACTAAATTAACTATTTCTATTTCTATTTCAATATTATTGATCTAAAATATTTTGGACTAAATTGAAAAAGTTGAGAAAAAAAATTTCTATTTCTATTTCTATTTCGTAAACCGGAATTTCTGCGTTATTTCAATGTAAAAAATTCATATCTTCCATGAAAGGAGGAAAAAGATCTCGATAGGATTGGATCGTTCAGATTCAGAGGATTGCGAAAAATGATGTTTTGTGGATTAAGGAAGCTAATGAAAAAGAAAACTTTTGAGTTAATAAGATCTGCAAATAACAGGGAATTTGGCATACTCGAGTCATAATCTGTCTGAATTTCGCACACCGAAATTTCCCTGTACTCGCCTATGATTTCCTCTAAAATATTTTATGATTCCAGAATCGGATCGCAACTACATGGTACTCTCCACCCTCGAGTCTCTTCATTAGACCGAAACCCATGAAATTCTGAATTAATATACCAATCTCAATTTTATGGACCTTAGTAGGCGTATGACTATAGCAGACGTCAATACCAGATTCCAGGCACTTGCACTGCTTCAGCCATCCTCTTTGAACCAGGATGTTTAATACCAGAATGACCAGGACCAAGCTAAATTCATGTGAGTGATACAATTCATCAACATGGAACAAAGAATACAAACGTTTCAACCGCTAACGCGAAATTCTCTCTCGAAAACTCACTAGGGCCTTCAAAAACAGCTTCCTGATTGTTTATTTGTATCTCAAGTGGCAGGAACTAAAGACGGTTCATCCTGCATTCGCAAATTTTTGACGTGGGAATTGTACACGAAGTCAAACATTTACAATTCCAGTGATGATGGCACCGGAAGTTCTCGATCAAATTGGAAATCATGCCTCGACAAATCCTGAACCTGTGTGGCGAACTGCAAGTTCCAAAGCACATCCTCGACTGATGGCCTATTACTTTGCTCCTCCGACAAGCACCTAATGCAAATATCCATCATTATTCTGAGTGATTCATCTGAACAGTCCTTTTGCAAAGTGTGATCGACTATGCTCCTTCGCGCACCATTGTCAGCTGACAAGCTTACTTGTACCTGCAACACAACGAAGTGGTAAAAGTTTTGTGATGTTTTGACTGGGAATGACAATTGCTGCTTTTTTTTTGCCTTATAAAATGCATCCTTTGCTGTCACTTGCTCAAGTGCCAAGGACATCCTCCACTTGTTCTATCGGATTTTGAGGACCGCAATGAAACTGATAAATAAATAAATAAATACTTACAAGATCTTTCAAAAGGCGAACTTCATCGTTGGATGTGATTGGCCTTCCTGCTATGAGTTCTAGCAAAATCACTCCTATTTCATAGACATCACTCTTTTCATTATCTTTTCCCCTGCATAAATGAAGAGTACTAGGTGAGAATCTATAACACGAACGCCTGCATGAGTGAGTTAACATACATTGTCTCCAAGAAAATCAAAGGTGATGTTAACACGGACACTCAGTTGGGGATAGCTGATCATAACAGATGAACTAGAAAATGCAGTTGCATCAAGATGATGGCTTTTCTTTACTATTTCTTGGATTGAGAAGGAGAAGATAAGATGGAGGAAAGGAATTAGGGGAATTACTCCATTGACAAATTCATGCTATACCTCATGTGGTTACTTCCTTTGGATCTGGCCAGCCAAACACGAGAACTTGCCTGAAGGAAAGTCGTGGCAAAGAAATGTTCAGTATCCACTGCCAAGCACACTATATTAATATGCACGTCTTATTATCGTTATAATTACCCACCGATCCATTGTCTTCTAATAAGAGGGGTAGATTATATTTGCTGAGCTTGATGTGAAGATCGTGATCCAACTGAACATCTGTAATCTTCATGTTATTAGAGTACACTCCAGGCACGATTCCTGTATGCAGAAACTGAATACCCTTCACGATCTCCATAGCAGCCACAATTCTCTGAGCCCAAGAAAATGTCTTCCTTAAATGTCCTCCTGAGGGAAGAGATGAAGATATTACTTTGTTGAACATGAGAGAAGGAGAAACTCATTCTCCAAGTAAAAGTGGTCTTTTAGTCCTGGACTCCTGATTCTTAGTAGCAAAAACAAGTGATTAGTGCACTATATCTGCCAACCATGTCCTAAAAGGAGCTCTGGAGAATCCAGTTTGATGGTAATTGAATAACATGCAACAAGATTTATGATGACTACCATAACTCAAAGAAGGTGGCACATTTTATTTGCTATTTACTAACTTTCACTATTCTAAACTAATCACACTATGCGAACTGATTTGTAAGGATGGTTTTAGAAATCACTTTACCAGAAATTTGGTCTCTGAGCATCCCGTTCAGAGCAAATTCAAACACAAGGTAGATTCTGCAAACACTGGAATCATCGGGGTAGCACTCGAAGCAATGTCCAAGAGCACTAAGCAAATTTTCATGTCTGAGCTTAGAGATCCTCTCAATAATGGGCATATAGTACTGAGAACTGTGTCTTTTTGCCATTTTGATGCTTCTGACAGCAAAAAGAGTGCCGTCTGCTAGCCTACCTTTGTATATCTGAACACATGATTAAAAGAAAAAAAAGGAAGTCATAATCCCAGCAGTATTTGATGATAGTATGCACGCCACAATTTTAGTTCCACTTTAGTCTGCAGAAACTTCTCCATAGTAATGATAGTTATAATTAATTTAACTTGGTGCAGATAGTGTATGCGTATGCTCATCAACTCTCAGAAGAATATTTCGTGTAAATGAATCTAACTATGTTTTCCTTTGAACTTCATGTTCTTGGGGAGATATAATGGCAACTTTTCTATTCTGTGCAATCCATCACTATCCATTGACAATGATTGCATGTTAGACTTGCTAAATTTGTTAAGAGCTTGAGACTGTGCAGGTAAAAATTGTCAAATAGCACGTAATATATAATGAAAATTATTAGGATATAGAAACTAGATGGTCATGATTAATCCAGTTCAAGAAAATGTATACCTGACAATGTGAACTATCTTCCAATAAACATGAATTATCAAAGTTATTCGTAGCATTCTTGAGCTCCTCCAAAGCAAATGTCCGGTAGGCTGGAATGCTGGCCCCCATTTTCATTGTTTGCGATATGTATCCTGAAGGCAGGAGAATTTAGTGTTGGGATAAAAACAGAGACAAAATATAAATGGCTCAGCTTTTGAATACCAAAAAAGAATAGAGCACTGGATTGACTTCAAAATTACCAAACTTGATCTATTACTTAGACTGCAATTTCAATACCATGGAACTGAATGCATGGTAAATCTATTTGAAAGAACATTTGAACTTCACCTGAATAGTATTCCTAATTTATTTCCAGTCCTACCCTCACAAGTCACATCACGGATTCTTGGGCTATAAGAGTCAGTAATAAATGGTAAACAAGGATCTTACTTGCATCAGAAAGGAGCTTCACATTACACACGGTCGACACTTTCTCTGTTATTGATCGTGCAGTGGGCGGCTTAACTTCGCTTTTTCGTTGTAGCCTCATAAAAGCCAAGAAAAATAACAGGGCCATAGCTGTGGCTGCTCCGACAACTCCTCCAACTACACCAAACACAAAAGCTGCTTTAGCTTTACTGCTTCTTTTCTCCTGCTTCCGCTGTGGAGGCAAAACATCAACTGCCAAAGCCTCATTGTGGCAAAAAACCAATGGACGTTGCTCCTGATCTTCATTTTTCAAGCAGTTCTTGGAATAAAGAACGACCTTAAACTCAGATTTGAGGCAAGTTGGCAAGTCTCCTTTCAAGAGGTTGTAAGAGATGTTCACAAATGCAAGTTCAGGACTACAGGACATGTTCTGCAAGAGCATTCCTGTGAACTTGTTCCCACTAATGTCAAGATACCTCATTGAAGGAAGAGACATCAGCGGTGGCAAAAAGGGCCCCACAAATCCATTCAGTGAAACGTCAAACTTCTGGAGCTGATAAAAGGATCTTAGTTTCTCAGGAATGCCAAGTGCAAATTTGTTCCTCCTGAAGTTTAGGGAGACCAATCTGGTGGATAAGTTCGGAAAACGTGGCCCAAAGTGGTTGTTTTCTAAATCAAGAACCTGAAGATAAGTCAAGTTGTGAAGATCAGGAATGTCCCCAGATAAGCCATTTCCTGAGAGAGCCAGGACCCTGAGTGATTCCATAGATGAAAATGTACTTGGAAGTGACCCATTCAAAGAGTTGTTCCTTAAACTCAAGACAGCCAGGAGTGAAAGAGAGCTGAGCCAACTGGGTACTTGACCCACCAACCTGTTGTGATCAATTATGAGAGTCTGAAGATTCTTCAGATGAGAAACCTCCTCAGGAATTGCACCATAGAAGCTGTTGGAGCTCATGTTCAATATTTCAAGGGAAGACAAATTCCCAATCACATTAGGTATAGGCCCTCCAAGCCCAAGAGAGACCAGAGAGAGGACTCTCAGGCTTGAAAAAGCAGTGAGAGTGGAAAAGAAATCAAAGGTGGAAAAATGCTGAGGGAGTGGGAAGATACCAACTTGGCCATTGATCTGCAACTGAGTCAAGCTGTCTTCATAGCAGACTAACGTGAAAGATGGGGTTGGGTCAATGTTACACAAGTCTGTGGTTTTGTAGAAGCTGCTCAGAGCTGGTGGGTAGTGGAAGAGCTTCTGGACTCTGAAGAGAGCTTGTGATTGAGTGTATTCGAGCTGAGCTGAGTGGTGGATTGAAATTGATATCACGAGAAGGACAAGTAGAAATGGACTGAATGCTTGTTTCGCCATGAGAGACAGACAGAGATGCTAAGATGGAATTGGAGAAATTTCAAGAGATTTTGAAGAACTGTAAAATGAATGGATTGAACTCTCTCTCTCTCTCTCTCTCTCTAGTTCTGCTTATAGTCTTATGAGAAGTTATTCAGTTAGCTTGAATGCACAGGAGAATGTTTGTACAGGGGATTAGAGGAAGTCATGTTCCTCCACCGGATAAGACAAATGCAAAGTAGAGCATCTCAATAACAAGGTTTATTGTGGACGTCAACTATTTGTTATATAAAGTCATTATTATACTCAAGCAAGAACTCGTCTAGATTTTTTCTTTTTGGAACCGTAAAAATTCATCAAGCAAAAACAAACCAGATTCTGCAGTCATGAGCAAAATCTCACAATAGATGTATCTGATACAAAGGCCAGTGCTCAAATATATAGAGGGTGAGGACAATTTTTCTTTTGTTCTCTTCGAATCTGTTGGGTCTGTGTTGATGTCAGAAACTGGCGCATTACACCAGATGAAAAGGTGTCACAGTATATTGAGGTCCCAAAATTTTCCGAGGATTATAGTAATCTGATCTACATCGGAGGAGAATAACTGCTTGGACTACTAAGATGTTTTGATTGTTTAACTTTCAATATTAAGATGGTTATTCACGTGGTTTGAAGTTTTCAGCTGAGGAAGTGGAGATTGCTTATTAAACTTTACCAATTGCATGAAAATATTGTACTGTATCGGAATCTTTGCAATAGTCAAAAAGCTTGGACCTAATCGTTTCTTGAGATTTGCAGGAAATCCTCTACCAGTCATGTCCCGTGAACATATGGTTAGAATATTCCGTTTCCTGTGATACATTTCAGTATCACGTGTGACATGTCAATGACCGGAAGATGGTAGGTTGGAAATTATATCCGAAGGTACTAAATTATTGCCCTCTTGATGGATGGACAAAAAATTTGCAGCAGATAAAGTACAAGGACTCATATGGATCAGTAGCTTCTACTGTTCATCATCATGCCAACAACAACGAAACAACGAAACCATTACAGACATAATTTAATTAATATGGGAAAGCATAACTTTTGGGTTATCGAATCCACAGTATAATTTAACGTGACCATAGTTATCCTCCTTGTCGTCTTATTGCAACGAGAATAATACTATAAAAGATCTCACGTTATTTATATGACAGAATGAAAATTTTCCATAGTGTCCAAGGTAAAGGACAGGTGTGTAGGGGTTCACAGGGTGTCACGAGAGGGATGAGGACAAAATCATATGACGCGACAAGGTTTTCCGTGACTTTAGCAAAGGTTTGGTCTCCTCTTTGTTCCTCAACTGTCCCCATCGCGTTTGCTGTCTATGTCTTCTCTCTCTCTCCCTCCACAAAATAAGTTTCATTTTGATTGAGACGGGTGGATTTTTGTGACCACACACTGTTTGCATCTTGAGCATGAGCTTCACAGCTCAGCAGTGCTTGCTGTATCTTGCTATTCAGCGGCGGCAGCAGCAGCTCAATGATTGATTCTCCATTGCCGACGCTGGTGAAATGAACAAAAAGAGAGAGGGAGCAAAGATAGCAGACCGGGGTTTTGTATGATCCCATCCCGCTTTATTGTATCTGCACGAAAAGAGTTGCAGTCTTGACGATAGAGTTATTAGCATTCTGATCCTGATATATGTCTCACGAGCTAATATTGCCGTTGCATTTTTTAACACAAGACCATAAGATGGACCGATAACAAACAAGGTACAGACAAGGCTAATTGAACAGAGTATGCATGAAAGTTGTGTTCGATCCAAAGCGCTTGAGCAGAAATTGAATTCATCGCGAATTCAATACCTTCCTGGCAGGAATGAAGGAAAGTGAGATATCTAAATAAATCAAAGTCAAGCCATATAGGATATACTATAATCTAGCATTCGATAGGATTGTTTATTCAAGGTCCTGTACAAATATGCATTTGAAGTAAACACGTATATACATTTTCACTACCCCTAATGTTATTTCACACCCATAACTATGCGATGAACTGATATATATTCAGACATGAACCTAAGGTAGATTAGCCTTTGGCTGACCTAGGACAAAGCAAAGTTATAACCGACATAAGCCCCAAGCCCCACAAGCGCAAGAGCTGCGAAACCCATATTCAAAAGCAACTGCTTCTCTGCTTCACCCAAGTTCCCATCCCTCATCATCTTCCCAGCGTCATCAGCACCGCTCCTACTCTCTCCTGCTTTTGATTTGTCCGAATCTGATTTTTTGGGTCTGCTTACCTCTTTGCCATCAAAGCCTGCAACATCAGTGTCATTGGCCCTCTTCATTTCCCTCTCCCACGACGTGCTTGGCACATCCATTGTTTCTTTTCCCTTACCCGGCTCTTTCTCGCCGGGCCTCTCGGCCGCTTTAGGGTCGAGAGGTTTCCCCGTCGGCGTGCCCTTTGGAGACTCCAATTTCTCATAATCTGATCGTGTTTCCGGTCGTCTGGTGGTGGAGGAGAGAGGAGTTTCAGGTGGTGGCATTTGTGGTGCGGTAACTCTTGGTGGCTCACTGATCAGTGGAGGCTTTTGAGCGGTGCTCGGGGCTTTTTCCGGTGATGTCTGTGCCCCTGCGCCGTTTTCTTTGGGAACAAAGAATGGCGAAACGTATTCCTTTGGTATTGTGATCGTGAGCACCTCATTCTGGAACCTGCCCTCCATGTCCTTCATCTTGGAGTTGTCTGGGACGATGTAATCTATGTTGAGACGGCCGATCCGGTTGTCCCCGAGAGGACGTTCTCCTCGGACATTGAAGGAGCGCGAATTGTCATCCAAGGTTACCCGAATTTGGTCCTTAACGAAACCTGCAGAGTTCAAAGCGTGCAAGAATTTAGGCTTCGCCACATGAAAAAAGTCCCCCTTTTCTTCTTACATCGATATAGAAATCATACATCATGAAAAGTCATATCTACCTGGAAGATGGACATCCAAAACATGAACCGCTTTTTCTTCTCTCCACTCTACTGACGTCGGTTGGATGTCTTCATAACGAGGCCGAGACATCTCTTGCGGTCGTGAAGATGAAGAGGTGGGTGGTCGCGGTGCTCCTGATCTCATAGCCATTCTCTGTCTCTCTCTCGCTCTCGACCTTCTTTGTGGGTTCAAAATTCTCTGTCTGGTTCTACTTCTCAATCTCTCTTGTTGGGATATAGAATTGCGGTTTGCAAGACAAGGAGGCTTGTTGAGGTGGTGGAGTGGTTTTTATGGTTTACCGTTGCACGGGTTCGGTGATTCTTTGTTCCCTTTCTATTGCTTTTGGACATAGACAAAGCATGTTGTTTTCGCCTTCTCTGAAACAACGAGGGAGGAAGTAATTCTTGGATTGGCCTTTACTCCTTCTCGCCGCCCCTCTAAGGAAGTTATTCAGATAGGAGTTTGCCCACATTAATCTGTCAAGTAATGTAATTCCAATTCATCAATACATACGTATACCAAAGTAAATTAGTTGTCCAAGTGTTCCGTAAGAGAAACCAAGCTCTGCGTGCGGGAAACCGACCGACGGCTCTGGACTGAATCGACTTCGACTTTGAAGTCTTCAAATGTGCCGTCTCTATGTTGTAGGACGCCGGATGCAGACCCAACAATGAGGTCGTGATGAAGAAAATGCCTTGAGAGCCTGCAAATCCAAGCGGTGAATAATGCAGAAGGCCGCCTGAAGTTGGAGATAGTCGGATCGGGCGAAACTTGGTCCTGGACTATAGACGACGCCAGACTCTTTCATGATCCATTCTTCGCGACCACGGCAGGATGGGACAAACATCCCTCCAACAGACATATTTGCTCAGTCATCCGACGAAAAACCTCATCGACCCGATCGAACAGGACCAACACCGCGTCGCATTGGTAGCACCGACACATGAAATTCCTGAAGACCTCTTGGTTGCCCAAGCACTTGCGATCGGTTCCCCAAAGGGGATACATAGCCGATCCGCTTCTTGGAATTTTCCCTCAGGCAGTGAACCTCCGCAAGCGAGCGACGGCCCATGAAAAACCCGCAATCTGTACTTACATTGACCACCATGCAATCCCCAGGATGATGGGATGTGATGGGAGAACAGTAACAATTTGAACAATATCGTAACAATTTGAACAATATCGAATTAACGCAGCAGAATAAAATAATCTCCAATCTTGGGTAAACCTAATAAAAACCGATATAGTAGAATAAAATAAATACCAATCACACGAACACAAGACAAAATGATTTTTTTTACGTGAAAACCTCCTCGATGTGAGGAGATTAAAAACCACGGGACCGAAGTCTACCTGAAATTCTTCACTATCAACAAAATTGTGAAATACTAGAGGTAGATAGCAGCAAAGAACTTAAGAACATAATTCTTGGTAATACATATGAATTTTCACAAGATCAATGATAAATTTGATCAAAAACGCAGGTTTTGATCAATCCACGAAAAACCTAATGTAGAGAATTTCAAACGAAAATCAAACCGTTCAGATTCTATAAAATTGCGCCATGAACATGCTGACAAAATTTCAGCTCAATCGGACCACGAATTAACCTCCAACGCCAACTTGATCTAAATTAGATATTGTCCCAAACCCCAGATTTTATGCTTTCTCTTTTTCTCTTGTTACGCGGCTATCACTTTATATAGATAGTGAGAAATCATATTTCTTCATATAAGTTATCATATAAATTTCAAGCCTTTTTGAGAACTACAAACTCGTCGTTGGGCGCCATACATGGAGTGAACCCAGCTAACATAATTGAACCCGAAACCAATCAATTCCGACACTAACAAGCGGGGTCGAGGAAGCTGTATCCGCTTGTTCGACAATGGGTTCCAAAGGAAACATCTTTGATCTAGTCAAGTGTTTTTTACGATCGGAAATAGAGAGACACTGTCTACCAGAGTCATATTTTCGTACTGTCGATCCCGATGGCCTGCGATGAATGAGGTCGACGTGAGCAGCGAATTTCAATATTTGCGTACTCACCTAAATCGGACCAAGAATTCCGCTGGAAGGCGCAAGAATATATCCTTTGTAATTTCATCTGGAAAGCCTGCCATGACTTGCAGAGCACCACTTCTGTAGCACAATATAAAATGGCGATGAACTCATTTGGGAACGAGTATTTTTGGCCTATTGAGGGGGTTCGTTCTTGGAGATGTGGGCATGATATTGTCCATTGTCTTGCTGACGCTAGACAATCGCACGAACAATTTCATTTCTAGCCGAACAAGAAAGTACTTCCGACCCTACTCCTATTAACGCCATGGTGGGTGGCAAATGACAACGACGGGCTCACAGGAAATGACTAGAAATGACTTAAATTGAATACTCTATCGTGGTTGCAGAACTCTTATAACAATGTCAAGGAAAATTGTCTATACCGATTGCCTCAGCTATTTTTTTTTTATTAAAAAAGAAAAAGAAAGTCTCTTGTCTTTAACAGGGAGAACTACAAAAAGATCCTAAATCTATTATTCAATTCTAAACTTTTTTTTTTGGTCAAATTCAATTCCAAATATTTTTGCAATTGTATCAATTTACCATCCAACAAATTTGGCCAATGATATTGATGTGACATTGACAGTCAGTCGTTAGAAGAACGCTGATGTTATAATTTTTTAATGGTATTTTTTTTTTTAATTTTTTTCTTTTTCTTTTTTTTTTTTTCTCCATTTTTCTCTTTGACTTTCTTACCCACAGTAGCCGGCAAGGCTTCGATGGATCTTGCTAACCACCGTGGGGGAGAAGAAGCCAAAGAAGAAGAAGAGAAAAAAGAAAAGGAAAACAAAAAAATTAAAATTAAAAAATCGAAAAGTATAAAATATAATTAAAAAAATTGCCTAGTTAGTGTTCGTCACCCGGCATGTTGACATGCCGACTAGTCATATTTGATTGAATTGACCGAATTGATATAATTGTAAAAGTTTATAACTGAATTGGACATATTAATAAGAAGTTATTGCTCTTGAGTTATTGGGGGAAAATTAGAAAGTCAAGGTATCCGTGCTCTCCACCAGGACATCTCCCGTGGCCAGATATATTTAAGGATGGAATGGCACATTGGCGCACTAAAGAGGACTTGTAGCCTATGAAGCACGGACACGTTGTCCGTGCTTCCGTGTCGTGTCCGACACGCTCGACACGCGTCGGACACGCTCGTCGAAAATCCGACACGTGGTCAACCTTTGCCCGACACGTTTGGACACGCGTGTCCGGCAGATGATGAAGGGTGAAAGTAACGGCGAGGAGCAGAGACGGAGCGACGGCGAGCCCACGACGGCGAGAGACGGCGAGGAAGGGGGTCGTGTGCGGCGAGCGGCGAGTACATGGCTAAGTGCTGCACTTGCAAACCAGGAGACATGCAGAGATGGGTTTGAGTGCACTAGCGGCATTGTCAAGAGTGTCGTCTCTGGAAGTCTCAACCAAATCACTTCACTAGTCACACGACTCCTCACCATGGTCCACCCATCTTCCGGCTCCAACTCCGGCGGCGGCGGAGCAGCAATTTCACCAAGGTGGAGGACGCGATCGCGGCCGTGCCCGATCACGGATGCGCCGGTTCGTGATCTACGTGAAAAAGGGCGTGTATCGGGAGAATGTGGAGATCAAGAAAAGAAGTGGGTCGTGCGGCGAGAGGCGAGCAGCAAGCGGCGAGGAAGGAGACAGATCTAGAGGAAGAGGAGAGGAAGGGTCGTGCGGCGAGCGGCAAAGGAGAACGAGGTAAAGTAAAGCTAGGGTTTTTGATAGGATGGCCATCGCGTTTTTTTGGGGGAGGGGAAGTGACAGGACAGCCTGTCTGTCAATGAATAAAGTGGGGGGAAAATGGACGACGTGGGGAGGGAAAGAAAAAAAAAAAAGTGCGGGGGGGGGGAAATAAATTTGGGGGAGGGGGATTTCGAAAAATAAATGTAAATTTGGGATAATTAAATAAAAAAAGTGTAAGATTTATTAATATTATTAATATAAATTCATTGTAAAATTCTTTATTTATTTATTTATTTATAAATTTGAATCAAATTAATTAAAAATAAGAATATTTATTTAATATTTAACGTGTCGGAACGTGTCGAAATTCTCTACTTTTTAAGAACTGACGTGTCACGTGTCGTGTCGTGTCGTATCGCGTGTCCGTGTCGCCGTGTCCGTGCTTACATAGCTTGTAGCTATTTGGCGTTAAAGTTTTCTATAAGCAACCATAAAGTAATTAGAGAACTCCACTGAATACTGCGAAAAATTTCCTCTTTTATTTGCGAATCCACTTTCCACGTCTCGATCGGTCCATCTCTCCGAGCGATTTTAAGAGCATGTTTCCCCAAGATGGCATGCATGCATTCTAGGCAACTCATGAAAAGTCCAAATATTTTCGCCTTCAAAGAAAAGGAGAAACTATTGAAAATTATGAAAAGCTTAACATAATTCCAATGACCGTAACTGTTAGTATCAAATGTAAGAGTTTTCATAATGTGGACTAAATTAATTGATATTGTAATTTACTGTTTTTACGGTTACCGTAAAACATGGTTGGTCTAAAGAGAGATAGAAGATTTCTTAATTAAATAATAATATGGGCTTAGTGTGGGTCGAGTTGAGCCTGGCCCGTAATGAGGAGGACTGGCTGGAAACTCTATAAATAGTGCTCAAGTCTCTCCTCTAATCCTAATTCTCACATGTATTCTCACCTAAGGGACGTTTACCTAACGTTAAACATGAGGGGGCCGCCTCATTGAGCCAGTGATACGGAGAGCAATAGAAGAGAAGAACTTGATGCGTGGATCCCCTTGATATATGTGGGTAATTCTTTTTCTGCTTCCGCTTTATGTTCGATGGATTCCAAAATAGGTGCGTTAATCTTTCTACTCAATTATACATGTTCTTGTTCTGGTTATGGAGATCTTGGGGTTGCGCAATTTGCGTCCAACATGTGGTATCAGAGCAACCATAACCCTAGAAATTGAACGCAATTGGTTTTGCCCTAATTTGTACGGATTTACCATAATTTGTACGGATCTACCCTAATTTGTATGGATTAGCCCTAATTGGTACTGATCTTGCCTTAATTTGTGATTTTCGAGACTTTTTGTTCAATAAAAATTAAATTAAATCACAAATTTGGATTGGGGGAGACGAGACGAGCAAGAGGGTCAGCGGCGCGTCGCCAGGGGATGCCGCACGCGCCCCCACGCACGGCCACGCGCCGCCTGGGCGTCGAACGCGCGCCGCGCGTGATCCCCACGTGCAGCGCACTCAGACGGCGCGGCGGGCGCGTGGGGGCTTATTTTGGCACGTGATTGGTGGCGTTGAACTCGTATGGTGATTTCCTATCTTGTGGTATATTTATTTTATATGTTTGATGGTTTTATTGATGTGAAATTGAATATGGAATCCTAAATACGTGTATTTTTAGTGTATTTTTGCTTATTTTTCTTGTATTTTCTGTGATTTTGGAAATACAGGTAATTTGTTACTAGTATGTTATCACATACTGTAAAGTTTCTACAGTTTGACAAGGATAACTGCTCTCAGACTATTAAATATAATAATATGATGGAGGTTACTATGTTTTTATCTTTACCTATACAGATAATTATGGAATCTCATGTACCATAGACTAAACTTGTTGAGGTTCAATGTACTATTCTTGATATAGTTTATAATAAAATTTCTTAAACCTCTCAAGTGCAGAATGAAGTGGTTGTAGCTTTATTAAGGAGATTTGTTAAGGAAAGACTATCAGTTATACCATTAGACTATATAGTCTATTTGTGAGAGCATGATTACAATATCCACTATATGGTTGATGTAATGACATATTTATAAATGTCGTTTCTTATTCTCAATCAAGTATGTGATTAGATGCTATAAAAGACGATATACAATCTATGAAACATCATAGTGTTTGGAAACTAACTTAGTTGCCTAAAGATTACAAGTTCATTAGTTGCAAATTGGCGTACAAAATTAAATGAATTTCAAAGAAAGATTGTGGAATTTAAAGCCAAATTGGTAATTAAAGTTTTAACTCTGAAAGATGGGTGGATTGTTTATAGTGAAGAAATAATTATTTCTTTAAATATTCTTTCGTGAGTGAACGTGGCATTAATAATTTATTTTGTTATAAAATTACGCCAAATAGATACAAAATATATATTGTGCAACTGGATGATTTTGCAGCAGATTCAAGTAAACTTGTGTATAAACTGAAAAGTTCTAATTCATGGTCTTAAGCAAGTTTCCAGATAATATTATTAAAGTTTCATAATGTTGTTATTTTGTTCAATTGTGAACAAAAAAGTAATTCAATATACTTTTTAAGGTCAAATGGGAGGAAATTTATTTTTTCTCATACTTTATGTACATGATGTTTTGCTTACAAGTTGTGACCTTGAGACATCTTATATCCTTTTCAGACCGGCGCTCCAGTAAGGATTGTTTTTGTCATATTATATTATATTTTCTCATAGGACATTTGTTGATTGCATATTGGAAATATTCAATATACATCATTACAAGCCAGGAATTGCTCCTGTTGTTAATGGTGATGGACTAAATCTATCACATTGTCCTTATTTAGATATTGAGAAAATCTAATTAAATGGTGTACCTTATATCAGTGCACTTAAAAGTATAATGTATGCTCGAATTTGCACTAGACTAAATGTTGTCTTTGTGATAGGACTTCTAGGCAGATATCAGTCAAATCCAAGACATGATCACTAGGTTGCTGTCAATAAGGTTTTAAGGTACTTAAAGAAGACAATAAATTATATGCTAATTTATAGCCATGTTCAATTCTTGCAATTAGTAGGGTATTTAGATGTAAACTTTGCTGGTTGTTCGATGACATGCAATCAATAACATAATACATATTTATGTTAACAGGAAGTGCAGTAAATAAAGTTTTATGTCATCTTCTACTATGTAAGTAGTGTTAGTAACATTCTTTTAGGTTGTTACTTGGGCTTTTAGGCTCTAGAGCTTCATGAAAGGACTTGATTGTTTTAACTTTATGGATAGACCCATACGGTTGTATTGAGATAACAAATTTGTAGTATTATTTATTTACTACAGAAGTCTCAAGGGGTCTAAATATATGGTGGTCAAATATTTTTTACCATAAAGAAACGGTACAGAAAAGTGACTTATAATATAATATATTTTCACAAATGATATAGTTACAGATCCACTAACTAAAGGCCTACGCCTATGTGTATTTGAGTGACATGTCATTAGCATGGGCCTAGGAGTATCTTCGGATACTGTTGTTTAGTGGGAGCTATTTTGGCTTTACTCTGATAAATGTTTCATCTGTGTTCGTTACACTTTGTAACGGTTTGATATGTATCAACTTTTGCATTCGATAAAATATTTTTGAATGTATTGTTATTATGTTGAATACATATTGATAAAATCTTAAGGGATTGTATAAACCTTGAGTGAAGGCTAGGGGCATCCGAGCATCCGGTTATTAGCCTTGTGCATATGTCTTGTGATACATAAAGAAATGTTAATCATAAGGACAAGACATATGTGGATTCATTGGAACCATAAAGCATTCTCTTGTGGCACAAGTTTTTGTGACACTTAAGGTAAGAGAATGGTGACTGACAAATGGGATCTCTTCTATGAGAGATGTTATCCATTTGTCACACTACCATATTGAATCCATATCAATAAAGTCGAGAGTACTCATGACCGTGGAAGACTCTGTGTGTATGCATACAGTTACTGCCATGATTCGGTGTTTAAGACTTTATGGGATAAGATTGACTATTAAGAATTATCTCTGGACCAAATGTGCGCACATACAGTACGATTTCAATTAATATAGTCCAAGTGGGAGAATGTAAGAGTTTTCCTAATGTAGACTAAACTAATTGATATTGTAATTTATTGTTTTTACGGTTACCGTAAAACATGGTTGGTCTAAAGAGAGATAAAAGGTTTCTTAATTAATCTAATATAGGTTGGCTAGTGTGGACCGAGTTGAGCCTGGCTCGTAATGAGGGGGACTGGCTGGAAACTCTATAAATAGTGCTCAAGTCTCTCCTCTAACCCTAATTCTCACATGTATCCTCACCTAAGGGACGTTTACCTAACGCTAAATGTGAGGGGGGCCGCCTCCTCTAACCATAATTCTCACATGTATCCTCACCTAAGGGATGTTTACCCCTAATTCTCACATGTATCCTCACCTAAATGACGTTTACCTAACGCTAAACGTGAGAGGGGCCACCTCCCCTCATTGAGCCAGTGATACGGAGGGCAATGGAACCGCCTCCCCTCATTGAGCCAGTGATACGGAGGGCAATGGAACCGCCTCCCCTCATTGAGCCAGTGATACGGAGGCAATGAAACGTTTACTTAACGCTAAATGTGAGGCGGGCTGCCTCATTGAGCCAGTGATACATAGGGCAATAGAGGAGAAGGACTTGATGCGTGGATCCCTTGATATATGTGGGTAATCATTTTTCTGCTTCCGCTTTATGTTCGATGGATCCCAAAATAGGTGCGTTAATCTTTCTACTCAATTATGCACGTTATTGTTCTGATTATGCAGATCTTGGGTTGCGCAATTTGCGTTCAACATGAAAATGATTTCAACCATACGAGGTGCCCACATCATGCGACAGATGAATCAAAGAACAAAGTCCCTTCAAAATTATGAAAACCATCAAGAAATACATATAAATTTCAAAAATTAGTTGTCCGAGTGTTCATAAGAGAGAACAAGCTCTGCGTGTAGGTAACCAGCCGACAACTCTGGACTGAATCGACTTGGACTTGGACTTTTTCAAACCGTGCTGTCTCTACGTTATATGACACCACATGCAGGCCGGCGGAGGAGTTCTTGACGAAGAAGATGCCTCGAGAGCCTGCAAATCCTAGCGGCGTGCATTGCGAAATGGTGCACGAAGTTGAAGATAGATCGATCGTGTACAGCTTGGTCCAGGGCTCGACCGCGCCAAACTCTTTCATGATCCACACCTCGCGACTACGGCGCGATGGATTCCATGCGATCAGGGACAGACATCCGTCCAACAAGGATACGCGTTCCGTCACCGCGCGCATCGAGAGTGGCAAGACCATCCGATGAAAAACCTCCCCGACCAGATCGAACAGGACCAGCGACGCGTCGTATTGGTACGACCAGCACACGAATTTCCTGAAGACGACTTGATGGCCCAAGCAGTCGGGATCGAACCCGCGAGGGAATACGCTGCCGATCCGCTTCCAGGAATTTCGCCTCAGGCTATAAACCTCCACCTGCGAGCAACGGCCCATGAAAAATCCGCTTTCCATTCTTATATTCACCACCTTGAAATCCCCGAGATGGCCATCGCTAGAGGAGGGATCGAACCCGAAACCGATCAGCTCCGACACGAGAAAGCAGGGTTGAGGAAGGCGTCTCCGCTCGTGGGTCGATGGGTTCCAAAGAAATATCTCCGATGGAGTATGGCCGTTTTTGTCGTAGCTGCTAAACAGACGATCCCGTTGGATGAACCCACTAACTCATACGTATCATTACTCAGATTAAACAGAGGATCAAGATTAGAGAGCAAATGACTACTCAAATCGTATATCCCTATCCTTGAGGAATCTTTGCTGATGTACTTGAGAAGATACTCGTCGCCGAATCTCGATGATCGGTCGCCATACGCTTCAATGAAAGAGGTCGACGTGAGCATCGAATTCCAAGATTTGCACACGCACCGAAACCGGACCAAAGATTTCGCCGGGAGGCGCAACAAGATCTCCGTCTTTATTTCATCTGGAAGGCCTGCCATGGCTTTGCTACGCACCTCTTCCGTCTACTGAATTTTCCCTAATTGCCCGCGAGTTCAATATAAAATGGGCATGAATTCGATTGAAACAACGTAGGTTCTTTGGCCTATTGTATAAAATAAGGGGTTGAAAAGTCAAAGGTAGAGGAAAAAGGTAGAAGCTTCAGCAGAGAGAGAGAGGAACCGAGTCTTCGGGAGAGAAGAAGAAAAAGAAGATTGAGAGAAGGAAAGAAAAGAAAGAAAGATAAAAAAGAAAAAAGGGGGAAAAGGAGGAGATAAAAGGGAAAGAGAGAAGGAAAAAGGAGGACAGAGAGAAACGGAGACCAGAGAGCTCACGCTCAAAGAAAGGAGGAGGAAGAGATAAAAAAGAAGAAGAAGAAAGAAGATTTCATGCGTTTTCATCATTAGGAGCCTCACCAAGCAACCTTAACTACGTATTGCAATGCTAGGTAAGTGATCATGCTGCCCGTTTGTTCGATCGAAGTAATTTCGGACCAGGGCTTAAAATTTGGAATTTTGAAAAAATCGAGCTACGAAATAAGATTTTTGAGTTGTTGAGCCACGTATTTTTATATAAATGATAGTTTATGATATTTTGAAGCCGTAGGATTTTACGAATCATGATTTGAGCTTAAGGTTTGTCCAAAACAAAAATTTGAAATTTATCATGGGTGATGAATAGTGCGCGACCAGGACTTTGGGACCATATTTTGTTAATTTTCAGGTTGATTTTGGGTTGGCTAAATTGGGGTTCTTATAGTATGTTGGATGGGCTTTCCGTTGACTATAAGTACGCTTGAAACAGAGTTTAGTGGAGAAAATTATGGTATGATAAAATTTCGTGCTCAAGCTTCGCGCTATGGACGGCTTTGAGAAATTGCTTTAGTTGAGCAATTTCTTGGTGCGTGGGAGTTGTTTTCTAAGTGCCCACGCTTAGTTTAGTCAAATCATGGTTGAGGCAGCGTTTCACTTGATTTTAGCGTTGTTTCTCGTTTATTTGATAGGATTGCGAATTCGATAATTCAAATAACACCTGTTATTTAATCATAAGTCGTGCTATCTCTTCTAAGAATTTATAAGCTCATGTTTTTAAAATGATAAATGATTGATATTTTATGAGTTATGAATATGCATGTTTATTGCATAAAATTTGGATCGGGCATTTATTACACTTTTGTTTTTTTAGAATAGTGTAAGAACTTTTTGGTTGAAATATATATTCTGTTTGATGAATGAAGTTGAGAAATATTACATGTTTTGGGTTTATGAAACCTTTTCACGAAAAAATCGATTTTGAGATGATTTATGGAATGTTATATAGATATCAATTTATAAGCTTTTTGAAATGAATTGATTTATGAGACGAGTTTTGAAATTATTTGAGAATGTTTTATGAAAAGTATTTTTGGTGGATGAGTTGAGTAGCGAAATCTTTTGGTGATATATGAAATGATTTATGGATTTGGTTTTGTGAATTGTGGATGGTGTTGTTCTGGATTGATATCAATGCTCAATATTGCTATGAGCCTAGTAAGAGGCTTGTGGGTATGCGCATACGAGTCTAGGATATTATTGTGGGCTGAGCCACCAACTAATAATAGGTGGGGACCTTATCAAGGGGGAATTTTGGTCACCTCGTTACCAGATATTGTATCGTGACCATGGTTTAATATTGAGCAACGAATTCGTCAATGGGGTTAATCATTGACATGTAATATGAGTTTGGTCGATGGAATGGACCATCAACACGTAATTTGAGATTAGTCGTTGGAATAAACTATCAACATGTAATTTCATTAGACCATTGATATGTAGCATGTGATTAACTAATGGAATGGACCATTGGCGTTTAAATTAATGAGATTGATTAATGGATTAGACCGTTAATGTTTATTTTGATATTATTATGAAATTATTATTTTTGTTATAAATATAGTTATAACTTATTCTTGTATTGTATGTTTGTTATATCTTGGATTTGGGTTAAAATAATTGCAATTTTGTTTTGTAAATATGCACAGTGGGTGCTCGATTTACTTACAAAAGATGTATTACTCACCAAGCTATGCTTGCTCACCCCTATATCTTCCAATCTTTTTTAGATTCCGATAAGTAGTACGAGAGTGATATTGACGAGGGGACTTTTAAGAGTTGGATTTTAGGAGTTTTGAGGCTGCATTCTTCGTGAGGAAGAAGGACGGTCGTGTCATTCCCCACTCTTATTGGTTTTGGGGTGTGACATCTTTGAGGGGCTCTTTCTTGGAGCCATTATGTTGTCACTTGCATGATTAGTCGGTACATCTTGATCCGCAAAGACATCTTCAAGGAAAGTTAAACAATGACGAAATTAGCTGTGGACAATAGACAATCACATCGACATTTCCATGTCAAGCCGAACAAGAAGGTATTTCTAGGGCAGCTCTGAGGGATTTTTGGAAAGGGAGAAAAACAAAAGGAAAAAGGCGATAGGAAACCTTTGTCCGTCACGGCGGAGATTTAATCATGTTGCGGCATATAATAACATCGGCTTTGCTCCCACTAAAACCATGGTGGATGGCGGTGACAAGTTCTATTAAAAACTCAAAATGAACAATAGTTATAATTCAAATTGAATATTCTATCGTAATAAATAGGTTCATGAACGAGTTCACTCTTTTCACCAATTAAAAAGGAAAAAACTAATGCCTCGTGCCATTTGTAGATGGACAAGTGTCACAACCAAGGAAGTGGTGTGACCTAGAGAATTTTTGAATGAAGGACCGTGATTGATCCATAAATGAGCGAATCTCGAATCTCTGAAGTAAGGTTTTCTTGAGTATTTTACAATACTCCTAAAAGCAGGCGATATTGTAATTGTACTCTTATAATAAGTGTAGGTAAATTGGTGAAATGGGGAGATGTAATCTCAACCATCAAATTAAGTAGAGATTTTAAGGGTACAATTGAGTCTATACTTGTATATATAGGGCTCTCATCCCCTCATTTATATCCAAGTAATACAATCTTAAGGGCCAAAAAAAATTAAGACTTCTTGAAATCACAAGCATATATTTAAAGCAACTTTTGCAAGTCAAAATGTATAAACCTCCGAAAAAAGAGAGGAGAAACTATAAGTATAACAAAGTAATTGTTGATATGTAAATTATTTCAATCCTACGAGGTATTCCATGTTATGGGACGGCCAAATAAAAAATCAAAATCGTTAAAAATCATGAATATTTTGCAGATATCATTAACCTCCACTGGGCAAAAAAAAAAAAAAACTCAACATTTCACACTTGGACCAGAAAAAAAATATGACCTGTGAATGTTCCAAAAATACCCAACCTATTGCATCTGCTGCAAAAATAACACGACCTTTCAATCGCTCCAAAAAAAAAAAGAAATAATAATAAACCTTTAACCAACGAGACAAAATAGTTACAAATTTCGTTTGTTCTCACAATCAAAGCTCCACGCATCATTCTACATGACTCACCGTGTCGACTAGACGTGCACAGTAAATGGAACCACATTAAACCATGACAAATGCGACATCAATTTTGGGATAAGACGCAGGAAATTTGACAACAAAGATTACGAATATAATCCCCTCAGAAGGATTGAAAATTAGAAACCAGTCAGTTTCTTGTGTTGGTTGATGGGGTTCAACGTGCACATCTCAACACACTAAGCCATGTAGGATGACACGTGAAATTTAACAGCAAGAATAGACGTCACTTTTAAGTTGTAACTCGTGTTATTTTCATCCCACTTACGAAAGGTTAGACTTTTTTTTAGGACGCTTGAAAGTCATTTTATTTTTATCCTGTTAATATGGATATGACTTAGTTTAAAAAATTAAAGGATAAGTGCATTGCAAATTTTAAAACTTATTAAGAAAGTTGTATTAAGTCCTAGAATTTTAAAAAAGTATAATCAAGTCTTAAACTTATTAAGTTAATCCAATCAAGTCATTCTATTGATTCCACTTTTTGAAATTTTCAGCATTGGATTACACTTTCTGGATAAACTTTAAAACATGATTGTAATTTTTGAAAATTTTATGTTTTCATTGCATTTTTATGATAAATTTTAGGACTTATAATGCATTTATCCCAAAAAATAATGAAAATCCCATATAATCATGCGGCCTTAAATTCCGAGATATATATTTCAAAAGTGTAAGGTGTCCATCATTTTCTCGTCATAAAAATTTTCGAACTCGAACATTGTGCTACATTTACTACAAATTTATATTCATGTCATAAAAGATTTTAAACCGGTATATTCATGAGAAATTTACAAGACAATTGTAAGAAAAACATATGAGATCACCAAAATTCTTTTATTGCTTCCGGAAACTACATATAATTCAGGAATTATTTAAGAGAAACCAAGCTCTGCGTTTAGGTAACCAGCCGACAGCTCTGGACTGAATCGACTTAAACTTGGAATTCATCCTACCGTTCCGTCTCAAAGTTGTAGGCACCACATGCCGGCCGGAAGTGGAGCTCTTGATGAAGAGGATGATGCCTTGAAAGCCTGCAAACCCTGTTGGAAATTATATCCAGAGAATATACACTGTTTGTTGTAATCAAAACATCAATATAAAGAAGACGATAACAGCTATATAATGTTCTTTCTTTTATGTAAACTTATAAATCTTGGAGAATAATAAAATAAGATATCACTTAAAAATAACATAAAATTGGAGGTGAGGTACGAATATCCGAATCTCCTTAAGGCAATTAGTTCCTGCCAATGGTGCTCCACAGATTCACGAACTATGCCTCCCAAGATACAACACATTGAACCTGTTTGGATTAGCACTATGCAAACAGGACTCTATCGAACCGTTCAATTGAACCAGCATACTCAGAAAAATCAAAAGAGTAAAACCTTTTGGAATCGAGTCGGAAAAACCAAAACTCAAAAAACCAACACCATGAAGCTCTATGCTCATATCTATTTACAGAGAATTTTAGTTCATGTACTAAAGAGATACATGAATTAAATAGACGCGTGTATCCACGGGATTCATGAATAAAGAGATACGTGAATCCAAGAGATTCATGTATCCAAAGATACGTGAATTCAAGAGATTCATGAACTCAATAAATACGTTAACTAAAAGATACATGAATCTAGGAAATTCATGAATTCAATAGATACATGAACATAAAACTATAAGAAATTCATGAATCCAAAAACAGATACGTGAACAGAAAAAACGTATATTAATTTATTGGCTTTCGTTGATCCATTAACCATAATTATAACCATAATTACAACAAACCCTAGCGGCGAGCATCGCGAAACGGCACATGAAGTCAAAGATAGATCCATCGCGTACGACTTGGTCCAGGGCTCGACGGCGCCGAACTCTTTCATGATCCACACCTCGTGGCTACGGCACGACGGCTTGTGCCCAATCAGGCACGAGCATCCATCCGACAGGCATATCTGTTCGGTCAGTGAACGCATCGAGAGCGGCAGGACCATCCGATGAAAAGCCTCCTCGACCAGATCGAACAGGATGGGCGACGCGTCGTACTGGTACGATGACCAGCACGCGAAATTCCCGAAGACCACCTGGTTGCCCGAGCACACGTGATCGATCCCACAGGGGAATCCATTGCCGATCCGCTTCCAAGAACTTCGCCTCAGGCTGTAAGCCTCCAATTGCAAGCAACGGCCCGTGAAAAGCCCCCGCTCTATTCTTATATTGACCACCTTGAAACTGCCGAGACCGCCGCTGCTTGTCGAGGAAACAGACCCGAAACCGATCACTTCCGACACGAAATAGCGGGGCCGAGGGAGGCGTCTCCGCTCGTCGGTGGATGGGTTCCAAAGAAATATCTCCAATTGAGTATAGTCATTTCTATCGTATTTGAGAAAATACTTAGTCACCGAATTTGGAACATCGATCGTGATACGCTTCGATGAAAGAGGTCGAGGAGGTGAGCAGCGAATTCCAAGATCTGCACACGCATGTGAACGGAACCAAAGATCTCGCCGGGAGGCAAAACAAGATGTCCCCGGTTATTTCATCCGGAAGGCCTGCCATGGCTTTGCTAAAGGAAGAAAAAGCAATGTCTTTTTGCAATCTCAGAATTGCTCGGAAAAGTTCAGTATAAATGGCGACGAATTTGATTGGAAACGACGTGAGAGTTTTTGGCCCATCGAGGGTTTCTTTCTTGCAGTTCTTGCCGTTCTATTGTTATATGCATTGACAACGTGGGACGTCTTGAAGTGCGAAGGCATCTTCCAGGAACGTCGGTAATGACGAATTTAGGAAGGACACCGGACATGTCTAGCCGAACGAAGGGGAAAAAAGAAGAAGGGACAATTGCAATTGAAAAAGGAAGGTTTATAACACCATCGTAGAATATGTGACGGGTTCGAAACCCGCCGATCGCTCCTTGAGAGCTCAAAAATATGACAGTAGATTCGGCTGTGTCATGGCACCAAACGACACCGGTTTTTGTTCCCACCGATGCCGTGGTAGGTAGCGGTAGCGGTAACATGCTCGATTGAAATGAGCAGTAATGACTCGAACTGAAGATTACGGCACGGTTATAGAACTCTTAGCCTTAGGTAACGTTTAAAGATTGCCGAAACTAATCGTTCCTTCTCACTCTTTTTATTGATAACATGAAATAAAATAGAGTCCCGTGCTATTGGTGAATGGATAAGCATGGCTTAAGAAATTAATAGTGGAATACCTTATTTGGATAATCCGCGTATAACTCTTTTTTTTTTTTTTGTCAATTATTCAAACTTAAAAATCGGTAGTCACATTAGCAAATTTTGTTAACTTGAATTAATGAAAAGACAGCATTGAAATTTTTATATAGTCCAAGAACTGGATTTGACATTTACTAATGGTTCAAGATCACATTATATAAATTAAAATTTTAAAGATAATATTGCATATTGAATTAAAATTCATAAATTATTTATATTAGGAAAATTTCATACACTTTCAATTATCACAACTGTTAATATGAAAAAAATATATTGTGAGATTTTATATGAAACCGCTACCGACTGTTATAAACATTTAAGTTATTAAATGAATGTATAATTTATTATTTAAATTTTATATCACTCCTCCTCACACTTACTCTTAGGAAGGGCAAATGAGCTTGAAAAGATTTGATTTTATGATTTCTAACTGATTTTTTTTTTTTTTGACCCTTTTGACATCACGTAAGAATTCATCTAGATGCCACACGACATCACACGACATCATAACACGATCGTTGTGATGCTTACTCGGCCGGGAATAACAGAATTTTTCAACTGCCCTAGAGAAAAGTCCAACTTTCACTGGTGACCCAAAAACAACAAATCCCGTTTGTTTTACTGTCAAATCATCACGTCTCATCTTACGTAGCTCACTGCATCAATGTTTTGCACAATAAACCACATTAATCAAGACAAAAGTGACGTCGCTTTCTGTACAAAATATGAGAAATTTGATAAACAAAGGTTTGAGATGGTAATGCATTGTTCCTTTGCATTGGTTGATGTGGTTTATCGTGCACATCACACCATAGCACGTCGCATGGGATGAAATGTGGCAATTTAACGGTAAAATTAAACAAAACTCACGATGATTGTCATCAACAATTGTCATTTTTATCTCACCTGTGATTAGATTTTTAACCTAGTGCAAAAAGTTGAGCATTTTTTTTTTTTTTACGTTTGAGAGCTCGTGTAATTTCTGTACAAGGTATTTAACGTTAAGTAGCAGTCAAATCAAAGTTTAAAAAACAATTAAGAGCACGCTAGTAGCTAAGATATTTTCCTTGAAAAAAGAAATATGCAAAATGAAGAGGTGAAGCAATTAAAGTTTATGTTTTTATCATTTTAGTAATAAGTGTAATCAAAGTCCTACAACTTACAATTACATTATAAAAATTTAAAAAAATATATAATTAAGTCTTAAAAATTATCATGAAAGTATAATTGAGTCCTAATTTATCAAAAAATGCAATATAGTTTGAAGTTTTCAAAAATATAATCAAATCCCAAAACTTTTAATTAATGTAATTAAGTCCTTTTATTGATTACATTTTCGAAAGTTTTATGATTTAATCAAAATTTTATAATAAATTGTATATTTCGATTGCATCAATTTCAAAATATTAGGACTTGATTGTAATTTTTGAGAGATTTATGATTCGATTGCATTTTCGTAATAAAAATTTTAAAATTTAGTATATTTTTTTATAAATTTAAGATTTCGATCATGCTATTCAATTTCCTTATTTTCGGCGAGAAAGCAGGTACAGGCGGAACAGTCCATTTTAGCTCTCGGGCATCAGCGAAGTCGGGCTAGCGAGCGGCTTCCAATGGCTTCAGCACCACCGTCGCTCTCCACCGCGCGACCTCCCACGGCGGCCTCCCTCCACGGCGGCCGCCGCCGCGGCGCTCTCCTCCTCTCCCTTCCTGCGGGGCTCGGCCTCCGTCCCGCGGCGGCCTCCGGGCCCAACGCTCCGCCCCTCTCCGGCGGTTCGCCGTCAGGGCCGCCCTCTCGACGGCCGACCGCTCGGCGGCGCCCGTCGAGAGCGGCGGGGGCAAGGAGCTCCTGCTCGAGGTCAGGGACCTGAGGGCCGTGATTGCCGAGACGGGGCAGGAGATCCTCAAGGGCGTTGACCTCACCATCTACGAGGGAGAGGTCGGTTCGGTCGGTTCGGCTGTTCGGTTCGTTTCGTTTCGTTTCGTGCTCGCCGTTTGGTTTTTTGGTTGCGTTCTGAGCTTCGAATTCGAATGTTTAGCTGGGGCGTGATCGGTTTTGAGGTGGTTGTTGAAGGAGCTTTGTAGTTGGTGAAATTCGTATGCAGTGATGGCGTCGCGATGAGCTGTTCTTCAAGAATCCGATTTTTACTGTGGATTTCACGAGATTATGTCGTCTGCTCTTTCGCTCTATCATCAATTGAGAATTCTTTCAGCTTCGAGGGATTTCTCGTAATCATTTTTGGTTTTTGTATTGAATGCAATAGAGAGGGTTGTTTGGTTTCTGTCTTTGGAAGCGTGTTGATATGTTAAACCGTGCGGGCTCTTCTATGCTCTCTACTTAGCATCTGCGAGTCGATTTAAATTGACATACATGATTTTGTGTTTATTTTCAATTGGCTCTACACTGGTAGATGTTTATAAATTTCTGACATTGATTGAACTGTTCTTTTAGGTTCATGCGATAATGGGGAAGAATGGTTCTGGGAAGAGCACATTTGCAAAGGTTGGTTGTTTGTGTGTTTACCGGGTCAGGCATTGATTTATTAGACCAATAGTTCATGGGAGACGTTATATGCTGATGGCAGAACATTCATGGAAAAATATCATATGATTGATTTACTAAATGCAACTATTAGATATAGAGATAATTTTATTTTATCTCTGCATCTGATTAAGAGAATCTTTTACGGCTTCTTGTTTGTGCCTGTATAAAGTTTCAGTTCCTATCTTTGTTGGTGGGGTTTATAGTTCTTACGTAATTATATCCAAATGTTTCTTACATGTGCAGATCCTGCCTTCTCGTTTGTCAATATGTACCAACCGCAAAGAAATTTGTGCCTCTCAATTTCCATATCTCTCTTTCCCCACAATTATCAATTATCTTGACCCTGGCTTCTCAAACCTCTCATTCATACATGCGTTTCTTAGGCTACAGTTTTTTGTCAGAAGATGGATTAATTTAATCTTGTGATTATACCTGTGATTATACCTTTGGTACTTCGTTAGATTTAAGACCTTGGCTGAGCACAAAAACAAAATTGTTAATGATCCATAGAATGGGATGGGAAACTAAAATCACATATACCATAGACATGGCATTTAGCATATGTCATTGATCACTACAAGAACAAGAACAGCAACAACAACAAATATATTATATTCCACCATGTCAATAATTATAGGTCACTATGCTCTATTTTGTGTCATGTTTTCTGGAAGATCTAACACGGTTGATTGAATGTGACCACAAAGTACTTGGGTGAAGTATTTTGTTGTGGTGAAACATGCGAGATCTCCACCATTCCTTATTTTCTCTGATTGCTCTTTGTTCTTTTAATTTTCTAATTTTTGGGGTCACAACTTATAATATATATCGTATTGAAAATGCTGATTGTCGGTGACAAATTTGTGGTCAGCCAAAGTAACTACTCACTGGAAGATTGTGGTGGGGAAATTTTTGGTGATGTTATGGAAGCGTCTTTTCATAGAAGGTTCCTTTTATTTTGCCTAGCTTTTCACCTTCTGCAAGATTGGCTGGCTCGTAATTGCTTGTTATTTCTGTCAGTGTGCTACATCAGATACATCATGTCATTTCAAATTGATGGTACCTATCTCTTCTGCGGGCCTGGAATTATTTGGTTAACCTATGATATTGCAGGTTCTCGTTGGGCATCCAGATTATGAAGTAACTGGCGGCAGTATGATGTTTAAAGGCGAGAATTTGCTTGAAATGGAACCTGAGGACCGGTCACTTGCTGGGCTATTTATGAGCTTCCAATCACCAATTGAAATACCCGGTGTCAGCAATGCTGACTTTCTCAACATGGCATACAATGCTCGAAGAAGAAAGCTTGATCAACCTGAGCTTAGTCCGATTGAGGTGTACAATTGTATCTTATTACATCTATCTCTTGCTTGTATTATGCAAATAATTGAATCAGTTTCTTCCATTCATGTGGTTACTCTCTTCACATTTTATCGTGCATTTATTTTATTTGCTGAGATTTCTCAGGTTGTCTTTGTTATTTTGACTTTTGAGCTGCTGCCCATGGACATTCAAGTGCCTGAGAACGAGTTCTGTTTGTAGCTTGTACTGCATTAGTGTTTGTTGCATACTAAAATTAATCTAGTTTGATAAATATTGTTTGTGTCACTACAACTGGATAGTCTTTGCACCCCCATATATCTTCGTTTTGGTCAATGATTAGCTACCTGACTTATATATTTCTGTACCATGTGGACTGCGTTTACTTCTCAAAAAGGAAATGAGAGCATTACATAAGCTAGGGTTGATTTGCTTGTCTAGCTTGTTTCTACCTTTACATGAAATGTTGCCTAGCTATCTGACTTTGATGGTTGTTACATTAGAAAAAGACCAATGCTGTTTGTTGATCTTTTTATGACGAAAATTCTTTCGTGCAGTTTTGGGCTTATGTATATCCAAAACTTGATCTTCTGAACATGAAGGCAGACTTCCTGAACAGAAATGTCAATGAAGGATTTAGTGGTGGAGAGAGAAAGCGGAATGAAATTTTACAACTTGCGGTAGGTTTTGCTATATTTATTATTACATTCAAAAAGGAATCATACTATAGATTTGTTAAAATGGAGCACATTGTTAATAGGTTTCATATAGACCATCTAAGACTATGTAGCGTGCAGATAAATAAAGCATAAAGGATATGCTCTATATATGTTTCTCCAAAGGAACATGTGGCCTCCCCCTGCCCCTCTTTTTTTCTGTCCCTCCATCTTGTGCTTACTTCTCAAGCCTTCCTGCTAATATTATGTAAGATGTATATGCATGCCTTTGCAGGTTCTTGGGGCCGAATTAGCTATATTGGATGAAATTGATTCTGGGTTGGATGTTGATGCACTTCGAGATGTGGCAAAGGCAGTAAATGGACTTTTGACTCCTAAGAATTCTGTTTTGATGATTACTCATTATTTAAGACTCCTGGAGTTCATAAAACCTAGATATATCCATGTAATGGTAAGTCCTCTCACATTTATCTCTTTCATCCTTCACACAAGTTGATCATTTTTCCCTTTCTGATAATGCATGTATGAGAAGTAAACGGCACAGTCCTTGATAGGATTTGATGACACGCTAAGTTTTCAAGTTGTATGTCAATGTTTGAATAGCTACATTTTTCCTAATATCAAAGTTGGCATGACAATGCTCATGAAAAGGAGGGTTGAGGTAGCACTGTTGATGAGTCATTGGTGCACAAAATCATATTTTATTGAAGCAATGATTGCTCTTGTCAAGGAAAAATAGTGACCTTCAAATGGAAATGTAAAACTTAGGCAATTCATAAGAATGATGGTGAAAAGCAACTCAATTATGTGAAGCATTCCTTTTGTCATTCCTACGAGGCTACAACTTGGTTCAAGTTATGGAGGATATATAGGAACCAATAGATAGCCAATTTTTCTTCTCATCTGAAACGGGGTAAAAGAAAAGAAAAATGAGCACTTGTGTGTATAATATTGTGTTTCGAGAGATGAAAGATTTTGCTCAGGAAAGATGAATGTGGAGGATTGTGGAAAGAAAATGTGGCTTCTCTTCAAATAAATAAATAAATAAGAGCAGGAATCTCTCGTCAACTAAAAGTCTGAATAATCTGTTTGGCAACCCCCATGGTGCTCTTTATAAGTTTAGTTACTTGTCAAAATTAATAAAAGATTTCTGGCAATTTGCTTTTGTTAGTTCAAAATCGTTCTTTAAACCCCCTGTCCTGTGATTCCTCAGTCACTGACTTTCTGATACTTAAAATAGAAATAATACAATTATCCTAAACTTGTCTGGCAGTGAATGAACTCGTGATTTTTGTAATTGTCAAGATGTGTCCATTTTTTGTTGACTGTACATATTGGTTCACAAGGTCCTCCTTTGTTGTTTGGTTCACCAGGAGAACGGAAAGATTGTGAAGACTGGTGACATCTCCATAGCTAAAACTCTTGAAAAGGAGGGCTTCAAGGGAGTATCTGAGATGTAACTGCATATCAGGTGCTTAAAGTTTTGGTTTGGGTTATTTGTGCTGTGTACTTGGCAAGCATACGTGATTCATGCAAGAGATCATTTTGTTGGTAATATCTCATGCTGATGTCATTGCTTGCTGCTTTTGCTTTGTCATGCACATCAACAGATGTAGCAAAGCATTTTTTTTCTTTGCTAATGTTGATTTGCTTGTTGCAGCAAGTCAAATGTTTTTGTTTATTTTGCCTTCTCTTTCTGTTCAGAAGTTAGATGTTTCTGATCTACTTAGAGATATCTTCTTTTCAACAGAAATTATGTATGACTTTCTGAAATTAAGTGAAGTAATAGATTCTATATTCTTTGAAAATACAGTCATTTTTGTGATTTTGAATGTTCAGAGGTGGTTCTTAGGTTCACCTTGTTAAACATTATATTTGACAGTGTCATGGTGAAGAACATTCTATATTTCAAATAGGATTTTGTCATGGTGAAGGCCATTTTTATTTTCTGGCAAAAGAGTTAACTTTCATTTAAATGGAGCTTCTCGATATTTTTATATTCTTCTAAAATCTTTTGGCATTAGAGGAAAATACCTTAATCGGAAAATGTGCATTGTCCTCACAATATTTTGTCTTAATTTATTTTCACAAGGAATATGAACTGGTTCAGGGTCCACCTGAGGACTGGCTTTGCATGTTGCAGTACAAGTAATACTTAGAAGTTGGAACACTGAACCTACAATGATAAAGTGTTTTTGAAGTTTTTTGGAACTTTTAACTTCCCCTCTATTGACATGAACGATCTTGATGTTAATTGGACCTCGGAGGTTCTCCAAAATGCTCTCTGGTTTAGTTAGTTTTCTGCTGTTGGCTTATTGTGCCTCAGCATCCTTATGTTTTGTTCTTCTACTGGATCTACAGCTTGAGAAGATTTGACTTTTTATGACAAGGCAGGAAGAAAGCGCAATTGCAGAGACTCTCTTCATTGCTCCAAGCTTCCTTAGGTTGGTTAGAATAGAACTCCTGATGCTGATCCTGTGAAATACTATATATGATATATTCTGGTCTTCTTCCTTTCCTTTTTTGTTTTGTTTTTGGTAGTGGGAATTTGAGTTAGGGGGTGAGGGCATTGATTGAGTTCTTTAGTGAAGGATCCCCTTGCCATCTCTAATTAAAAGGGCATCATGATTGTGTTATGCTCACTAATGGTTGGCCTTAATTTCTAGAATTGATAAATATCTTGTTTGTAATGGCCATCTTTAATTCCTGAAAATTTCAGCTTAGCCACTAGAGGTGATAGATATTTCAAAAGATGAAGAAGTATTTTCTGATTGAATATATGTTGGAATCATCTGGATTAGCACTTTATGTCCAACATCAACCATTTGTCTGCACTATCAGATACTATAGAATCGTACTGAGGTTGCCTTTTGCAAAATAAAGACTGAATGAGCTTCTCCTCGTAAAATGACAGCTTTGCGCCATCCTTGGTCATAAGCCCTGAAAAATGAAGAATGCAGATACATTTGGGCCAATGGTGCCATCTTGTACTCTCATAGCGGCTATTGAGATTGCCTTTCTTTTTCCCCTAATGCTCGTAAAGCAATATGTTGGTACAAAATTGTAACAAATTCTCTAATCTTGCAGATCCATTTGACAGGTTTTGAAATGACTGGAGTTTCTCAAAGAAAGCCCCCCGATAAGAAAAGACAGGTGTCCTGCCTTACAGAGGCGTGAAATATGTATTGATCTGCATTATGAATGGTTTGGTTGATGTAGATGTTTTAAATAATTTGAGCAGCTTTGGCTTTGTGGTAGTCTCAATTTTGTCATTTATGCAAATCCCTTTATTTTCCTCTTCAAATTTAAAGTTGACAAAGCATGAATTTTATATTTGAATTGGGAACTTTTTTTTTTTTGGGTTCAGAAAATTGGGGACTTCAGTACTTGTTGAAATGCGCATTGTGAAACAGACTTGTTTTCCTTTGTTTAAGTCACTGACTCTCGGGCCAGATCCTTGTGGTTGTGCTGACATAAGGTTCAAAGCATAGACCATTTATGTAATTGAAGAGTGACATTGCTTATTGAGCCAAAGTTCATAAATCATTTATGGAATTATTCTTATATAATAATAGTCAATTAAAGAAAGAAAAGAAAAGATGAAAATGAGTCAAAACAGGAATAGAAAAGCTGAACATGACTCGATTAATCACACAAGACACTGATCTCTTTTTTTTCTTTTTATGAGGATATATAATTTCAACGGGGATGGCCACGATAATATTATACTCAATCATATTAAGTCTTGTATGGGAAACACATAAAAGAAAATCTCCATATATATTAGTATTTGAAAAGAATAATATTTTGAAAAAGAATGAATAAATTAAGGAAAAACAAAATAAAACTACATAAAATATGCATTGACAAATTGACTAAATAATTATAATGAATGATGAAAAGGAGCAAAGTAGAGAGAAAGAAAAAAAGGGAAAACAAAATTTAATAAGGAGAAAAATGTATAGGGTGGAAAATGAGAATGTAAGTTTGAGTTGGTGGAGTAAAAGACTTTTAAAGGGAAAGACTAAAAAGGAAAAAGTGGGAGTGGGTGAGAATGGCGATAGCCCTCTAGTCTTCCCAAGGAGGGCCTGTTCATCATATCGTACAGATTGAATTTCGTGTTGAATTGGAAGTGTTTTTCAAATAATGTGGACCAGACGGCTGAGGCTGGAATCATCGTAGCTGCCGGGGCCGCCCTTCTTCAGCCAAGTATTTCGGAAACTCTTCCGTTAATTCTACTCAATCACGTACAAGGAACAATAATGCAAAGAAGGAAGAGATTATAGAAACCTGAAGATAGCATGTTTTATACTACGCTCAAGATACACAGCAATGCAAATAGCTAGAGAGGACTGGAACTTCAAAGGGGGCTCCAGGAGCAGAACATGTTCTGTCCGTTTCATCAAACGTGTAATCTGTCAACCACATCATGGGAGAGCCTGTGCTCTGATAGATGGACCATTTGCGGTCGATATTTGATGGGCCATTCGAACCATCATTTCGATTAATCTTTTGGACCGTTCTTTCGAGCAATACTTCTGTACCCATTCCCAGACAATCTGGAGAGAGGTTGCGTCGGCGCAGCATTCCCGAGCACGACAGAAACTAGGCTCTCGACGTAACTCACCATGCAACAGCTCGAGAAGGAATCGACGCGCAGATTGGACCCCTGAAATGCCTTGCTCCTCATGTTGTACGAAGCCAAAAGCGTCCTGTCGTTGCCACGCTGGAGCTCGTGGATCTTCGCGAAAACAACCTCATCTCTGCCTGCAAATCCTAACGGCGTGTACCGTGCGAGCTTCTCTGGTATATCGATTGTGTACAGCTTTGTCCATGACTCGGCATCCCCAAATTCTTTCATGATCCACACTTCGTACTCATAGGAACAATTGTATGCTAATATCGATAGGCATCCCTCCAACGTTGTTATGTACTGCTCAATACAAAGAATGCTCTCTGGCGTAGCCTTCTCATCGAATACTTCATTGATCAAATCGAACAATACTAGCGTCCACGTCTTGAGATTACCTATATAGGCATAAGAGCACCAGCAGATGAATTCCCTAAACAAAGCTTGGCGACCCAGGTGCTTAGGAAATCCAGAAGGGAAGATGCGGCCGATCTGTTTCCAAGTGTTTGTTCTTAGACTGTAGACCTCGACTTCGGTGGGGCTCGGTAGGAACAGAATCTCCTTGAAGTTCAGCTGGGTTTTGAAATTGACCACTTTGAAATCATGCAGGTGGCCACTGGAGGGATCACACCCGAAACCGACCAAATTCGACACTCGAAAATGGGATTCTGGAACAACCCTGAGTTCATTGATTGAGGGGTTCCAGAGATAAATTTTTGCGGCATTGGGATTGGGATCAGGATCGATTCTAGAGAAAGTGGCATCAGGATCGATTCTAGAGAAAGTGGTTAAACAGATGACGCCATTACATGAACCATTCAACTGAAATCTATCTGACGCTGGTAGAATTGATGGATCAACACTAGAGAATTCATGGCGGCTCGGAGGCCAGACTCCTAGTCCTGAAGAACCATTGATGGTGTACTTAAGAAGAACATTTTCACCGTACCTGAAGGAACGATCAAGATAAGATCGTACAAATGATGAACCTGAGATAAGGGATTTCCAAGATCTGCAGACACATCGAAATCGGACCAGGGATTTCACCGGTAGTTGCAGTAAGATGTTGGTTATTACGTCATCGGGAAGGTTGGCCATTCCTCCTAATTCTCTTCCGTGATTATCTGGTTTTCAACAGCAAAGGCCCTTCAAAGTTCCAAATATGTAGTTGTCATACGGCTTTCGAGAAAACAATGAATTTGGACTTCATTGTTGACTTTAGTGAATTAACTTTCTGCTTGAGCGGTAAATCCAAGGTGAAGTTCCCGTTGACTTTGTTCCTTGTGGGGGTAGAGTTTGATCTTGGCTAAAATTGTACAATATACAGAGATGGTGATTTCAAGTAATATCATATAATCCGCATGTGGTCCTCAACATTTTTATATTCAGCTTTTTGAGCTCTCTCAAAAGGAGCTAGGTCACACGGCTCTTATAGCATATCGTTTACTTTCTATTTCCTGTTTGTCTTGTTCTGGCCAATAATCTAAGCTTACTTTTCATTTATTCAACAGAAGAATATGCTCTGCCGGCATGCTATTTTGTCAAGAAGCAGCTCCGAGGCCTGAATGAACGCATCTATTGTTTTCATCAGAGACTATTCCTATGATAAAATGAAGAAAGACTTGAGTAAGATTGTGAATGAAATTTGGTGCAATAGTCACATGGAACAAGGGCTTTCATGGTCCATTTCTCTCTTTACAGTAACTGCTGTAAGAGGTGAGAGCAAGAGTCTTTGGATGACCGCATTTAGTAAAGCATATCTACTGACTCTTTATGAAATTCTCAGATGCTTTTAAGCGTAAGGTAAAGCCAGCAAGTTCGGAACGTTTTAAGGACCGTATACTCACTCACCTATGTCAAGCCATCTGATACACGTTCTGTCTCAATTGCGGTGCTAATTGCTCATACTACCATCATGGATAGCAAAACGCCCTATAAAGTGTCAATGACTAGCAACTGTTTTAGCTTCATCTCAGCATGAGCTTTAACTAGCTGTAAGGCCCTAAACTTTGAAGGGCCGAAAAGAAAGGAAAATTTTTTGCTTCATTAGGATTTGTCATCACCAACTGGGGTTGCTGCAACTACACCCTAGAGAAAGAGAGCTCCGAAACAGAGTTTATTATTGCTATCAGTTATAAGGAGCATAGTCAAAATGATTAAACCTTTTTTTGATTCTGTAAAAGCTCGCAGGAGTATAGATAAAACTACCTTTCATTTCTGTGCTATTGTTCTAGGACATCATGTAACGTTTTAGTGAAATCAGAACATGATAGTTGTGATTACTTTGTCGAAGCAATTTAATCATTGACATTTAAGCAAGAGCAAAAATAACCAAGACTTGATCACCAACTTAAGAATGTCCACAATTTGAAGAAATATTGCCTCCTATTGATCAACTGCCCAACGCATGATCTGAAAGAAATCCATTGGCAAAAAGAAGGAGATCATTAGCTTGCTATTTAGTCCGAATCGGTGAAATGAGGGAATCTATAAAAATTATTCAACAAGCTCTGGAAGGAATTCCAGGGGGGCCCTATGAGAATTTAGAAACCCGGTGCTTTGCTAGAGAAAGGGATCCGGAATGGAATGATTTTGAATATCGATTCATTAGTAAAAAACCTTCTCCTACTTTTGAATTGCCGAAGCAATAACTTTATGTAAGAGTTGAAGCCCCAAAGGGAGAATTGGGAATTTTTTTAATAGGAGATCAGAGTGGTTTTCCTTGAGGTGGAAAATTCGTCCACTCAGTTTTATCAATTTGCAAATTCTTCCTCAGTTAGTTAAAAGAATGAAATTGGCTGATATTTTGACAATACTAGGTAGCATAGAGATCATCATGGGAGAAGTTGAGCAGCTGCATGAGCAAGAAAACTGAGCACGCTTCCATCAGTTAATGATCCAGAAAAGTAGCTTGAGCTTGACAACAAGCAATCTAAGGTGCAAAAGAAGAATCCATTAGCCGATCAGCTTATTTGCACGAACCAAGCAAGAACATTCTGCTGTGAGTTTGGGCAGAACTGAAACCAGACTAGTAACATAATCCACCAAGCAGCTTCCACTTGCAAATGATGCATCAAGCTTAATGCATTGGTTAAACTGCTTACTCTTTAGATCATATGAACCAATATATGCCTGGTTGGCCCGGGAATGTAAACCTAGGATCAAAAACACGAGTTCTCCTGCCCCTGCAGACCCAAGCAGCTCATAATGCATGGGTGAATATTCCAGTAGTATGATCCGGTACAACTGGGTCCAAGACTTAGGGAGTCCGAACTCTTTCATGATCCATACTTCACAACTTCGATATGATTCATGCCCTGAGACTGACTTGCATCCCTCCATTGTGGTTAGACTCTTCTCAGAAAAAACAATATTCTCAGGAAGCGTCATCTCAGTGAATACCTCATTAATCACATCAAAAGAAACAAGCAACCATGTCTTCCCTCGGATTGGCGCACCAGCAAATAAATTCCTTATACATCACTTGGTGACCCAGACAGTAAGAATACCATGAAGGCAAAGCTGTCTCCATTCGTTTCCATGAACTTCCTCTCAAACTATATATCTCAGTCCATGAGGAACTCCTTGGAAATCTCAATTCAGAATCAGAGGAATACCCGTTTCTAATACTAATCACTTTTAAATCATCCAGATGTCCGCTATACGGATTAATCCCGAAGCCAACTGCAGCGGAGACTGGACATCCACGTTATGGGAGGGCCATGAACTCATTGATGGAGGGGTTCCAAAGATATATGTTGGAGGCACTGCAGTCGCCTCTAGAGAGAGTAGACAAACAAATAACTCCCTTGCATGAATCCACCAACTGAAAATTGCCAATGCTGGGTTGAAATTGAGGATCAAACCTACAGAACTTGTCACTGCCACGGACCAGATCCCAATTCTTGAAAAGCCTTCTCCTCTGTATCTGAGCAGCTTAATGCTGCGACACCTAAGCGAACGATCTAGGTGAGATTTAACAAACGATTGACTGGTGAGTGAGCATTCCATGATTTCAATACGCAACGGAACTGGACTAGGGATTTAGCAGGTAGGTGGATCAAGATTTCACCGATTATTTCATACGGAAAGTCCACCATTTCTTCGGTCAACCTCGAATCAATCTTAACCACCTCGCCAGATCCATGCATGTTAACCAAAAGGTTACTAAAGCAATGATCTTTTCGCGTGGGCCTCCACTTGCGAATCACTTCAAGAGCCCTCTCTCACCGGTCAAACTTAAAAACTTGCCAGTCACACCAGTAAAGCAAGATATGAACCTCAAGGCAAAGATTTTGGGATGGAACGAGACACCTTCATTCTCCAACGCTTTAAGTATGATCTCACCATCATCAGCAGCTACACAGAAAAAATTAGTGGGTGGAGGAGAAGCTACAGGATTTCCTTAGAAATCTTTCCTGCAGGACTGGGAGGAATGAGGACGGGACGAGGGAGTGAGAATTTTGTATTCGAACCATTACACAACGTGCATTCAACCATTCTGGGTCTTTCTGGTCCCTGTCCGAAAGTCTTATCCCCAGGAAATAAATATATAGCCCCACACGTATGCAGGATAGCCCGACGTGCTCGTCATGCTGCATCATGGCATTTGGGTTTCCAAATAGTGTATGATTCGTTAGATGGATGCAAGAGCAGTAAAAGATCTGTGATTACATATTCAGGAAAAATATATTAAAAAAAACAGGCGGATAAGGTCCACTCTCGTTTCGAGAGAAAATTATGATAATTTGGAACCTTTTTGACAGGAAATTCACTGGAGGAACTCTTGTTATGGCAGTGTTTCTTGGATTTAGCTTATGCAGCACACTTAGACAGCTACACGCCTCTGATTCAGTCATCAAGAATTATCCTGAAGTTGATAATTCCAAACTTATGCTCGGGTCTTTGTCGGGAGGAAATTCGGAGGTTCTATTGCAGAAATTGTGCACAGAGTGTTGTCCATAAACCGTATACGTGATCACACGATCTTCCAATTTCTATTTCGATGCGAGAGCAAAAGCAGCAGGCAAGATGGTATGATGCAACTCCACGTCCGACTTTGAATTATGGAATATCCACAGTATTGATGTTGACCCACGTTTTTTTATCAACCTGTGCAGACTCTTAGCTCTCTCTCATTCGCCCAATGTACGTGAGAGAGAGAGAGAGAGAGAGAGAGAGAGAGAGACAACGCCGAATCAAATCTCCTGTCATGGATGTCAAGAACAGAGCGCGATCATACCCCGATCTCCACGGTTAGTATGCACTAGCTATGTCCATATACATCCGGTAAATCACATCCCACCCATAAGTGTCGACTAAGATACAACCAAGATATCGGCAATAACAGGGCACGGCCCGCAAATTGCACTTAGGATCATTTGGGTCTCATTCAACCTCCAAAAAGTTATGGTTCTCAAAGTTCATCTACAAATCATGTATTTTAGCAAAAAGAATATGCATCGATTCCGCAAGAGAGTAAAGGGAAAGTAGTGAGAGCAAGATTGTTCCTTTCCTGCTCTCATCAGAGGGCAAATCAGGCAGAGAAGTTCGAATGTCATTCAATGATAAAGGAATGCGATGCACTTTTTGTTTCTGTATGTGTGCTAATTGCCGAGATCACCATTACATCAGAAAAAAAGCCTCAGCACGTTGTATCCACCAGCTAGAGAATAACCTCAGAACATAGAAGCCATCTGCTATAATTCTAGTACCGTTGCCAATTTCGAATGGAAGGCCCACACAATGCTTTGCCCTGTGTCATCGTCAAGTCCAGAGAAGCATCGACACAAATGGACAACATTTACATTCAAGCACGCACAGAGGACAAGTCCATTCGGATCACCATCTTTCCGTCAATGTTGTCTGGGATTTGTCGCTCCTATTATGAAATGCCTGAAATGACGATTGGAAAAAGACAAGAATTCTACACACAAGAGAAGTCAAATCGGGAAAAAGTGAAGTGACTCCATTCATATTTTACAAACTTCATACGTCTAATGCTGCGATGCCAACGCACATCCCTTTGGTGTGTCTATATATATATACTCATCACCAAAAATGAAGTGACCTCATTCTTTATAGTAAAGAAAAACGAGAGGATATGGTTGCATGTCAACATTCAATTATCTATACATAAATACCACCTACCTAATGACAGGCTCCATCAGTAAGCAACTCACTCTTCTAATCCTAACGATTACGTCGGATTGAACTTAACGAGCACTTTATTTCCTCATACATAACCTGGTGACCAAGATAGCAAGGGTATACCTGAAGGCAAAGCTTTATGACTTTATCTCCATAAGCTTCCTCCCGAACTACACCTTCTTGGTTTCGATATCATCGTCTGGCAAGTTTGCAGTACATTCATCAAGTACAGAATGAACTTCCACGGAAATAAAGACTCAAAACTCCTTCCTTTTCATGGTTTAAATTGTGGGAGAGTGAACTCTCCATGGATGACCATAAGGCTATGTTTTATCATCTGGATTTCTAGCAAGGTTATAAATTTATAAATTTTTGTTATATAATATCAATTATTTGGTAATTGTAATAATAAAGTCGGATATATTCATATTATATTATATATATTATTTGATATAAATGGATATATGAATCACAAATTTTATTTTAAAAATTTCTTGTGATATTCTTGTCTACTTTATTTTTATTTTATTTTCCTCTCTTTTAAAGTTTTTTTTTTTTTTTTTTTTTTCTTCCCTTTCCATCATTCTCTAATAAAATTTTACAAAATAGAAAATTGTATTAATATACCTAAAATACTAAAACACCTAAAATATGTAATATATATTTATTGAATTTATATTATAAGATATAATTAAATTCAAGTATATAAATAAAAATATGATTAAATTTAAAAAAAAAAATAAAAAATTTATTTTTTGTTATTTTGAATTTCTTATATTAGAATTCAAATATCATTTAAATTGAAATAAAATTCTAATTTGTTAATTTAAGAAATCTGTTATTTGAGAATTTTTTATTATTATGTATATTAAAATCTTATCCGCCCTTATCCCACCTCCCTTATAGAATAATTTTATCTAGTCTATATCATATTTATATCCGACTTTATCTTATTTTAAACAAATACTAAACCTAGGATAATTTTTTTTTTATCTTATCTTGAATTTTATCATGATCACCAAATACAGCTTGGACTAGGCATTGGAAATCACCTTCATCAAGAAAAAGGCAAAGAAAACTTGCAAGTCTTTTTACTTGAAAAAATATTTTATGATCATTTAAAAAATATTTAAATATGAATTATTACCGATAACATGCAACTATTTAAGTAAAAGATAATGCATGTAGTCATTGATTGTGGACCCAAACAATTTGAACCCATTGACCACATGGACGTAACGATCTACATAGTTTTGATCCACATGGTCTCTATAATCAATGTAACACCAATTCTACAAGTGTATGCACACACACGCGTGGTTGTGTTCTTGATCATTCATGATCAATGCAAGTCCAAAAGTATTAGTTTATTACGAAAAAGCATTTTACGACGGATATAATTAACCAATTAAAAAGTGAAATGCATAGTATCCACACGTCCCACGGGAGGACAAATAAAGCCAGAGATCTATAACGACCCCAAAAATCTATCATTTCCCTTTCTGTGCTGAAAGAGCCAAGAAGAATCCATGCCATGAAAGAGCATATACCCATCACCTCCCCTCTAGACAGCTTTTGGCCATCTCCCACTCCCAAATGCCGCACGCTTTCGGTCCCACATCGCTTGTATTTATTCTTTTGGGGGTGCTATTCTAGTGCTTGCTCCAATCTTTTTAAGTTCTACAAACCCTCAAATTCATCCAGGACTCCTTCTCTTTTAAGTTGCTCTACTATACCTATTTATCCGGTGATAGTCATTGTTCAAAGACATGACGTGGTGTCTACCTTCTCCACTCAAACCCCCCCACCCATTTCAAAGTGAATGTCTTGAGAATATCTTTCAGTTTTATGTTTTAGAATTCAGACGAAATAATTTAAAAATTTACTCATATCCAAATTTGTACTTTATCTTATGGATACTATTTTAGTGCTGGCTCCATCTTAAATTTCAAAAGCCGTCAATTTCATCGAGACTCCTTCTCTTTCAAGTTGTTCCGAGAAATAGTCAAGACTACCCAAATCTTTCATATAAATTTCCATACAAACTTCTCCAAGGATATAAAAAATATTAATACGGATCGTGGCTCGTTGATCATTTACTATTGCAATTCAACAATTTTCACGGATTTCATATGATCAACGAATGTGATAAAGTCGAGATGCATGATAGTCGATCGTTTGTAGTCACAACCCATCAATTTTCACGGATCTCATATGACCAGTGACTTCAACGTACTCAAGATGCACTGTGGATCTCATATGATGAGCGACCTCAACGTACTCAACATGCACTGTGGACTAGAGCCAACCCTCCCCCATTCCCATTAGCCATTTTATCTTTCCCTACTTCTCTCACTCGGCAGTTCACCGATCTTCTCCCCTAGCCGTCCATTTTCCCCAGATCCCCCCCCCCGGCCCCCAAAAAAAGGGACGGACCTAAAGCGACTGTGACGCAGCCGAAAGCAACAGCCGGTCACGTTACCACCCTCGCCGTCAGGGTCGCAAATACACGTACGCCGGGTCACCCGCGTTACCATTCTTTTTTTTTTTTAACCTTTCAACATCGCAATACCGCTCTCTCTCTCTCTCTCGCTGCGCGGAAAATTAAAAACCCTAATTCCTCCTCCCCAACTCTCTCTCTCTCTTCCGCTCCCTCCGTGACCTCTCTCCCCAGAAGCCGAGCCGAGCCGAGCCGAGCCGAGCCGAGCCGGACCGGACCGGACCGGACCGGAGCCGAAGCCGGAGCGGGAGCCGGACCAGGCGAGCCGACAAGGGCTTCCCGCCTCCCTATTACTTCCTTTGCAACCTCCCATGGCGACGTCCCAGAGCGAGAGGAGCCCGTACGATGCCCCCGGGGGGGGCGGCGGCGGTGGCGCGGGGGGCAAGTTCCGGAAGAATCCCTACCGCAGGCACCAGGCGACGCCGTACGACCGCCCCCCGGCCGCGTTCCGGAATGCCGGCGCCGTCCCCGGCGTCGGCGGTGGGGCCGGCGACGGCTGGTTGAGGAGGATCGTCGATCCGGCCCAAAGGCTCCTCGCCGCCGGCGCGCACCGGCTCTTCGCCTCCGTCTTCAGGAAGCGCCTCACGCAGCCCCCTACGCCTCCGCCTCCGCCGCCGCAGCCGCCAGGTACGCCGTCTCTGCTTCTGCTCTTTGGAGTTGAGCTTTTTTTTTTCGTTTTTTGGGCTCTCTCTGTGCTGGTTTGTTCCTCTTTCCGCGGTTATTGGTCGACCGAATGGTCCTTCTGTAATTGGACTTCTCTGCCGGTTTCGCCGTTGTGAAGCTCGTTTTTTTGGCTTTGGTTCTTCTCCGTGCAAAATTTCTCTTAGGTAGTTCTCTGTAATGTTTTTTCTGCTCTATGTAATGTTTAATTTTTGGTTTTATCTGGCTTCCTGATTACGAGTTATCGGTAATGGCAGGAAGTAGGGTTTTGAGTGTTGAAGTGATGCTACCGTTTGTTAGTTAGTCGCGATTATCATTGAGGATTAAATTGTTGAAGTGGAAGTATTCATGAGGTTCTCCCGACCTGGCACTGTAGTTAGGATGCTATACGCTCTGCAAGTTGGTGTCTTTTTGCGATTTTTGTGCCTTTTGGCTAGTATGGGGTGATGGAAAAATGAATCCTTACATGGAGAGATTTTGGCAGTGATCCTGTACAATTTAATTGGCCTTGTTTTCTAAGTCGTATTTTCATATTACTAAGTATTCCTTTTCGATAAATATGAACTATTAAAAGGGAGTTTTTATGTGACGCATAATTTCATTTTTGTTTACATTTCCTGTCTAGATGCTGATCAAGAGCTATTTCTTTACAGTTTTGCTAGTTGTTGCTGGGAGAAAGTCTGTTTTTATTTGCTTATGAGGCTTGTGGATATACAGAGAATCATATTTACACTTTATGTGGTGCTAGATGCTAGGGAAAGCATTGTAGAATGACTTGGATATCTATGGGGTGCTATAGTGGGAAATTGTCATTCAACCAAGACTTGCAGTTATTTTCTCTGTTTGTTAAAAAAAATAAAATCAGGAATCAGTTTCTTCATCTTTTAAAGATAGTCACATGCTTCGAGTTTATGTCGGTTTTCCTTAGTCCATCTCTTTTTGAAGTTTAAGCATTCTGAAAATTTTCTTACTATTATGTTTAAATGTATGGTTTTATCAGAAGCAGATCGAGATGAAAGGGACAAGCAACAAGAGACAGTCCTCCTAGTAAGATAAATACCCATTATTTTCATCTTACGATTGCTTTTTATTGTTTTCTTTCAATTATTTGTGTTCCTAGAGTAAACATTATTTGGTGGAATTTTCATTTTGCTCTCTTTAAATTTTCTTGGTGAGGGTGTTGTTAGAGTTTAGTTTGGTAGGTTGTACTTAATTTCCAAAGAAAAAGGCCACTAAAACTATGTCTTGCCGAGACAGAGCTGGGATACTGCTGTCTTCGTGGGGAAAGACTGTTGATAGAGATGAAAGTATTGGTCTGCTAACTCTACTTGCTCATTGTTTTGAGACTTGAGTGTTGTGTAAGGACATACTTCATGGACGTGCTTAAAATTAGGCGCAGAAGAGGAATGGGTTTGCAGTTCAATTTCAAGTAAAGATGATGTTATTTTGATACAGTGTACTATAGTTTGACTTAAATGTAGCAAAAAGTACGATTATTAGAAATTGGCATGCTGAATGGGAGATTGGGAGGTTGGGGGAGGATCTTGCTTATGAGAAAGGAAGACGATGGAAAGTTTTAGAATTCAGATTCAAGTATCAAGGACTCCCTGTGGCTGGGAATTGGTGTGCAACTGGAAGATCTTTCTCAATGAGGATGTTTTAGTGGGAAATTTAATTAAGCTAGAGCTAGAGCTATTTCCTTGTCTATGTCACTGTTACCAGAACATATTTTTAAATAAAAACGTATGATCTTTTGCGTTTAGGTGAGTGGGAGGCTAATTTCTGGGTTGAGGTAAGACAATTACGTCTGTCGTGTTTCCTTTTTCAGTGTTCAGGTCCTTATGAGATGTTACATCTGGATGACAAAAGAAATGTATGGCTTAGTTCTTTGAAGTTTTTTGCTTCAATTAAACATCAATGCCAGTAGCATACTGTTGCTGTCATTTTCAAAGAACAAGAAGAGGTATAGCACTTGGAATGTATGGAAACAATAAACTGAGAGAGTAGCTCAGTCTGCTGGCATAGCGAGAGCATAATCCTGAGTTTCCTGTACAATTGCTATTTTCTTTGTACTACTTTCATTCTGCGGCTGAGGATTGGCCTATTTGTCAAAGGCCAATCTTCGACAGGTATTAAATTAACATCAGGTCTCATTAATCCTACTTATGTAGCACTCAATATCAATAGAAGTGACCATGGCAGACATCTGGCAGCATCGATCACCACCGGAAGTTTGATCTGGTTCTCCTGATTCTGCCATGGGTTGAATAAGAGGCATGATGCTTCAGTCCACCAGCCAAATGAATTTATTGTGTCTATAGCTATTTTTTTGCTCCGCCTATGTCTGTGGTTATGGAATGTATCTACTACTCTGAAGTGTGCGTGGACAGTGCTGTAATCTTTATTTTATAATTCGATCTTTTATGTAATCTCTTCTATGTGTAGGGCATTTCGAGAGAGCAAAAAGTGGCCATCAGTGAAATTCAGCAACCTGCTTCTACATCTGAGGGAGGTTGTTTTACTGAGCTGGAGAAAGTTCTAAAGCAGAAGACCTTTACCAGGCAAGAAATTGTAGATATGATAAATATTTTCAGCTTGTTGCATTTTTTTTTTTTTTTTTTTTCCGGGGAGCTCGTCTTTTGGGTGTCGTTTGTGATTATATTTGATTTTGTTATTAGACTATAGAGAGAACCTATGCAGGAATGTGACACTTAAATGATTAAACCTTTTTATTATGGCCATTCTTTGTTTTACGTAGTACCCCTCTAATATTATAATTTTTCTTATTTTAATATGGTGTCATTTTGTGATGAATGAATTGTGGACAGATAAATGCATAAAACCGAAGCATATCAAAGTGTCACCTTTTGCAGCCACGATGGGGTTGCACACACCAAACCAAACTCCTATTGTGTGTCATGGTGGATCATTATTGGACTAAGAGCGCGCATGATAAAATTTTTGTTTTTTGATTTCTTTGTTTCTTTGTCCCTGGAACAAGTTTGGAATAAGTTTGTTTGGTAACAATTTGATTTTCTAACGTAACAGATTTCTATTACGAAATAGATAAATCGAATAAATCAAAAAGCTGAAATTTTTAGGGTGAGCATGACAAAATTTCGAAATAGAAATTGATTTACGTAAGAAATTAATTTCTCAATTTTATTTTAAACGAGAAGTTAAAAATTTTAGCTTCGATTTTTTCTTCAAATCTATTTTTAGAATAGAAATCTGTTTTCGAAATAGAGAAATCAAATTGCATTACCAAACGGATTTGTGTTCCAAACCCGTTCGGGATAGAGAAACAGAAATCAAGAAACAAAAATTTTATCATGCGCAGCCTTAACTTCTCAGTTTTTGAAATAGAAATATAAATTTTTTTTTTCTCAACTTTTCAATTTAGTTAATTTAGTCCAAATTATTTTAATGATTTTTTAATATAATCATTTCAATCGATATTGATTGAAAATCTTAACCATTGGGCCGATGGTGGGAATTGAATGAACAATGTTTCATTTGTTGCATGCAAGAGATTTCACGCATGGTAATAGTCAACTTGCATATTCATATCTAATGAGTCTTTCTTCACCTACTCTTCCGTAGTACGCCAGACAACGGCTCTATTTGGCTAACTATTTTTTAATCATAAACTTCATATTGAGGCGGTAAAAAGGGGTCAAATCATTAGGATTTCATCTAATTTTTCTTTTATATAGTGTCCTCACTTATCAAGACGCGGGTAAAAAGAGATCTAATAAGGAATCTGTTGTTCTTGTAAGAGTGTTGATGAAAATACAGATTTTGATAATAAATTTTTAAATAATCCTAGTGTTGATAATTTTGAAAAAAACTGGTGACGATTTTTGAACATGGTTAGGATTTTTTTAACAAAATTTGGAAAGAAATTGGAATTAGACTTGAAGTTAGGATTTTTTTTTTAGGAGATTAGACTATTATAATCATGGCTGTCATTAGACTTATTTGATTAATGTGAAATCAATTTCGGCAAAAACATAACGACATAATCACTACAATTGAATTTCAATTGATTTTTTTTTTTCTTGCCACGTTTATCTTTTGAAAGAAAATATTACGTAATAGGAAATGTAAGCACATGTAATAGGAAATTCCATGAAATTGTATTTTCAACTTTTGTAATGTATTAGTATTGTTTCGACTAATATTATATTTGAGGATTTCCTATGTTTTAGTATTATTTCGACTATTATTTTGTATTTAAGGATTTCCTATGTTGTTATATAATCAATTTCTATTCCTAGAAATAGAAATTTTATTCTGTTATCAAACGGATTTACTGTTAAAATAGAAATTTTGAGTCGTTATCAAATGGGTTTTAACTTTTTTGCAGAAATTTGTCCGGAGAATAGAAATTGAGAAATTAATTTCTGGCCAGAAATCAATTTCTATTTCAGAAATTTTGTCATGCGCGCCCTAACTGTTAAAGCTATTCCAGTGCTACATTAACTAGTGCACTTTTTGATTCTTTCTGATGTCTATTGCCTTTGTTGAATACATACCTATTTGGTGGGATGAACCACGGTTTTGCCTCTAAGTTAGTCTTCTTCTTTTTGTCGGTTATACTTTAATGTCAGCTGTGATACAGTTCCCATCTTTGATTCAATTGAGAAACACTTTTAAAGTTATAAGGTGCCATTAAGTGATTTCTTTAGGTATTTCTTTTTATTCTGATGTTTGTGTTCAACTACACAGATCAGAGATTGATCGGTTGACAGCCCTACTCCATGCTAGAACTGCTGATATACACATTGCAGATGAAGGGAGGAAGTCAGAAGATTTACCATCAAAGTCATTTAATGGGAAAGAAGAAGTATCAGACATTATTGGACAAGACAATGGCAGTGAAAAGCAGCTTACCAAAACTCATGTCAGTTCAAATGGAAAATTCTTTGAATATGAATTAAACTGATCTTTGGTATTTATGTCATAGAAGTATTAAATAGCGTAGTTCTTAAGTGGGGATGTGCTTTTATAGGTCCTCGACGAGGATGTTGCATCACCAGCAGAGCTTGCAAAAGCCTACATGGGCAGCAGGCCTCCAAAAGTGGCCCCGTCTATTCCGGGAACTCGCACTCAGACAATCAGAGAAGATTCGACAATTTTTACTCACTCGCAGCAGGCTTTGAAATCCCCAGTTATGTCACTTGTCCCCAGGTCTTCACCGCGTTTAGGGGCTCTTGAAAATGGATATATGACACCAAGATCCCGTGGCAGGTCTGCAATATACAGCATGGCACGGACTCCATATTCTAGAGTTCTCCCCACTCCTCCCAAGGTCCTTATTTTGGCATAGAACTTCCATTACATAGCAACTTGTGACATTGTCTAACTTATATCATTTTCAGAGTGTTGAGCCTGTAGCTGATGGCTATGGGGGACCTTCCTCATCACAAGCACGGGAGCATGGCAGAGTTTCTGGATCTAATGTACTCATCAATCTGATCATCAAATTTTATTTATCAACTGGACTGTAGATTGCTATAATTTCCTACTCATTATTTTCTTGAATGCAGGCCTTGAAACGAAGAAGTTCCATCTTTGAAAATGATATAGGCTCTATTGGTCCAATACGAAGAATTCGCCAAAAACCAAATCTTTTATCTCAAAGGAACTGGAGTTTGCCAGTCTCTGGAGGTGGAGTTACTCAAGTTTCCGACCACCCTTCCCCAAGTCAAAAGTTGCTTTCTTTGGGTGAAAAGAACAACTTTACTGATCAATCAGTTGACAATGAGGACAGTGATATTCCTGTCAGAAACATGGCCTCTACTTCTTCCAAGTCTACTGAAATGGCTTCCAAAATACTGCAGCAACTTGATAAAATAGTTTCGCCTCCCAAAGAGAGAGCATCTGATCCGAAGCTAGCCAGCGTAAATGAAAAATTACCTACAAAGTTGTCTCCATCAAAATTACGTGGACAGGCTCTTAAGAGTCTTGAGCATATTGATTCGTCCAAATTCCTAGAGATTGTTCGAGATACCAATAAAATAGATGATTCAGCTGGAAGCTTGTTGCACGATGCTAGAGAGGCCACCTCGCAGAAGCCAGATAAAGTTGAGCAGAATGGTCCATCTAATCTTTCTTTTTCCAACATTGCTGCCGTGAATGGTTGGGATGATACAGTTTTGAGTAAGAAGAAAGATGTTATTGGCCCTGTTAAATCTGTGGATTCCAATTCGACGAATTTTCTGGCCCATCTGGCATCGCGACCAAACGGGGGATTCAAAATGAGCGCACATGAGGTGAAAAAATTGTGCTTTTTTTGTGGAGATCAATTAGATGTTCTCTTTACTAAACTTTCTGTGTTTTTCCTTTCATCCTCTTGTAAGTTCTCCTCATATAATCTTTAATAAGGTAAGCCTCCTTAGATTCTAATATATAGTGCTCATGCTCTTTTTTTGGGGGAGGAACATTAACGGCTTATTTTGAAAAAAGGAACTCTTTTGTGTTAAGTAATCTGCATTTTGGATAAATGGTCTAGCAAGGCAGAGATTGCTAGTTCTCTGTACCTAACAGATGTACAATTATATAGTCAAGATCTCTGTTCTGTATTCAAGCTTTTTCATCTTAAGTGGTTCCCTTTGGTGCCTTTTATCTTTTGATTTTTGAAGGAAAAATGTCTTATATCTTAATACTAACAATGGGGAGATAGGCGGACTTGCTGTTTATTTTCCATTGGAAACTATATAACCTTTTGTTGATGTCCCTGTTAACTTCTTTTAAGGATTCTTGTGTGTAGGATTTCTTCGATTTGGATGATGATGGTCATTCCAGCGAGATGCTAACTTGCACTTCGGTTGAAGGGAGAGAAAAGCCGGATACCTCAGCAGTGGATTGCAAGCAAGCAGCTGCTGAAGCTGTCAAAGTTGATAAGTCTGTGTCTATTTCTGAAGTCAATGCCTCCGCACCTGTTTTGAAGGAGAAAAGTGATGTGGGAACTAATGACTTATTGAGTTCGGGTGGAACGAGTGCCAGCCTTAGCTTCTCAAGTGTGCCTGTGGCCAGCACAGACGTCCGATCAGATGTACAAGCTACTCAGACAACCTCAAAATTTGATAAAACTGGTTCAGAGAGGCAGTCAAATGCCATCTCATCGGTCGTTGGTTTTGTTGATAAAATGGCTTCATCCACTGAACAGAATGCTGTGCCCACCACATTTGGTGGCTTTGGCCTCAATAATGGATCTGCCATGGAAGCTAATAAGGTTTCCCCATTTTCTTTCCCTTCACCCTCATCATTTGGTGGATCAACTCCGAAGTTTGGTATCTCATCTGATACAAAGTCAGAGAGCTCAAGCAGGTCAGTGTACATTTCATTACTGGTGATAAGTTTCTTTTTGATTCTTCAACTGTCTAATCCATTGACCTTTTTTATATATTTGGTCTGTCATTGGTCTGTCATTAGCTTTTGTTTTTCTTTGGAAAAAGTTTAGTGAAATAGTGTGAGCTTTCTGAAGATAGCTATTTAATATTGACTCCTGTTGTGAACATGTACTTTTGTGAAATTTAGGTTCCTGGCATCAAGCCATGGGAGTATGTATTTCACTGTAGTTATGCATGGGCAATGGACTTGACATAGCTGATGCCAAATGGGATCTTTAATATACAATGCTGGTGTTTTCATCAAAAATGCCTTTTTATGGTTATTGGTTTACTCAACTGCCGTTGTTAATGAGTTTGCTTCTAGTGTATGACATGATAGAAAGTTTAGGGATTAGAAGTATAGGCATTTTACCTCCAGTTTACTGGCTGGTAACGGTGGCTAATGCTTGAGGCCTGAAACTGATTGTTGTTTTGTGTGAGTTTTGGTTATTTCTTGATTTTCTCTGTAAATATTGAGCAAGGTGATCGTGGTTGAGCATACTGCATGGTTTTCCATTTCTTCAGCACTTAGTGATTTGATTTTTCACTTCTTACTGGGTACACTTTAGTTTTTTGCCTTTCTTCACTCAATGTTCATTTTGAGATATTTCATCATATATGTTGTTTTGATATTTCAGGGGTGAATGTGATGATCTTGGTTAAGATTGTGTAACCTGTATTCATAAGAGGATGTGTAGAACGCTGACTGTTTGTTTAATTTGCTGCCTGCAGCTTTTTTAGTGTTGCCACCGTCCCAACTGTTACTGCCAAAGTTCCTGAATTAAAAAAAACTGATGATAAGAAAGATTTGAAGGATGGAGTGGTATCTGCTACACCTGAGCCTACTTCTCTGGGATCTGGGGCAACATCATCGGCTTCGACTGCATTCACATTCGGTGTTCCTCCTAAGTCTATGACCTCTAGCCAGCCATTGTCCTCACCTATATCAGCGGAGTTAAATGCCACTGTTACTCAAAAGCCATCCAGCAGCCTTTCTTTCACTTCTACCCGTAATGGCACCAGTATTGACGTCCAAACGTCAACCAGTGCTTCCACTGCTGGTTTGTCTATGTCAACAGCAGCACCCTCCTTTCCAGCTTCTTCAGTATTCAAAATCGGGTCCTCTGTGTCAACTTTAGTTTCACCAGCAGCAACTACTCCATCTGTTTCTCCAGGAGAAGCCAAGACCAAGGTGGACACTGACTCTGGAAATGTCACCACAGGAAGTGGCATCTTCGGGCTTAGTCCACCAGCTTCCACATCAACTCTTGAGACAAAAAAAGAGGGTACTTCATTATTTGATGCTGCCAATGGTTCTTCACAACTTTCAGCATCTGCCTCTGGGACTGCAGTACCAGCCTTGACTCAGAGTGCCTCACTTCAATCTGGATCATCTGCGGCATCTTATTCATTTGGATTGTCTGGGAATACTGGAAACTCTTTGTTTGGTTCATCTTCTGCACCAAAACTGTTCTCTGGGCCGTCATTTGGCATGAGTTCTGCTTCCTCTTCAGTGGCGAATTCTGTCAGTACTAGTAGCACCGCTACTTCAAATGCGTTTGGTTCTTGGCAGTCATCAACACTTCCTGTATTTGGTACCTCAGCAGCATCTCAATCGACCAGTTTTTCTTTAGGGGCGCCAGCGGCTTCTAGCAGTCAAATATTTGGATCATCAGGTTCCACATCTTCTTCAAGCAGTACTGTTTTTGGAGCAACCAGCATGACGACTGCTTCTAATGGTCCCCCTATTTTTGGGACAAGCAGCAATTTGTCTGCTTCCACTGGGCCCTCTATTTTCGGATCAACCAATGCCTCATCTGCTTCCTCTATGTTTGGATCAACCAGTGCCCCTCCTACTTTTGGATCAACTGGTGCTTCATCTGCTTCAACTTTCCTGTTCACTTCTGCTACTTCTAGCACACCTTCAGTGTCTGGTTTTGGGAATTCTAATTCTTTGTTTGCCTTTGGTTCAGCACCCTCAGGCAATAATGATCAGATGAATGCAGAGGATAGCATGGCTGAGGACACAGTTGTTGCAACTACTCCCTCAGTTCCTGCATTTGGCCAGAAACCAATCTCACCACAACCTTCGGCTGGGTATACGTTCAACTTACCGCCTTCAGCGGCTAAACCTTTCCAATTTGGAAGTCAACAGAACCTGTCCACCCCGCCAAACCCATTTATGGCTTCTGGCAGTTTAGATCTAGGTGGAGGATCCACCCTGCCCCCGCTGAACCCATTTATGGCTTCTGGCAGGTTAGATCTAGGTGGAGGATCCACCCCGCCCCCGCCGAACCCATTCATGGCTTCTGGCAGTTTAGATCTAGGTGGAGGATCCACCCTGCCCATGCCGAACCCATTTATGGCTTCTGGCAGTTTAGATCTAGGTGTAGGATCCACCCCGCCCCTGCCGAACCCATTTATGGCTTCTGGCAGTTTAGATCTAAGTCAAGGAGGGAGCTTCTCACTTGGAACCGGTGGTGACAAGTCTGGTCGTAAAATCATAAAAGTTAAGCACAAACCAAGGAGGAAATAGGAGAAATTTTGCTTTGGCGCAGCTGGTGGATTGATGTCCGGGACTTTGGTCATTTGTGATCAGTTGGCTAGAGATAATAATTTCGTTGGAGGAACTGGCTGTTCCTTCTGATAACGTTAACTCTTGGTCGCAGTGATGTCAATGAAGCCTCACCAGGTTACGCCCTTCTCTATTATTTTCCTTTTGAATTTTCTCCTTATGCATTTTTCTTTTTCCTCTTTTTCCGCGACATAAGTTGTCACAATTTTGTATCCGACATTGTAGCGAATTTGTGGACCTCTTCCTGTACTAGTATGTGTACTAGCTCCTGGTCGTAGGTGGAGATTGTCGACCACCCCCCCCCCCCCCTTTCTTTCTCCTTCCCCTTTCTCCTTTTCTCCTTCTACTGTGCACTCCCGATATGTGTAACATAAAGGAACTCATATTTGTCAGCTTAAGAAAGCCGCCACTTAGGGGGTTGGCCTCTGCTTTTTGTTTTTGGCATTATGATGGTAAATGATGGAATGCAATGGCGGCGTGATATTTGTTTCTCGGTCGAATATTTTGAATCCTGTTCGTGGGTTTGTCTAGATTTGGCACACACTGTGACCTGACTTGCAGAAGAAAGGAAGAAGAGGTAGGCAAAACCCTTACTTGGATGATTTATACTGTTTGCAGCTGGCTCTAATGGATTTGCCATAAAAACTGTCGGATGTGTGTATCCCCCCGTCCCTCTGCAGCGAAGCTTTGTTTCCAATGCCCTCAAAAAACGGTGTGGGAAAAGCAATTCCCGACTTTAGAATGATGATGATTCGCTCTCAAAATGCGGCTAACACACGCTGAGCCAGTCTGCGATCGAAAAGCGGAGACTCTCCTCCTGGTCACTAGAGCATGTCCTACTGTCGTGTTATATTAGGAAATTTCTTCATTTCCAGTGTTATTTAGGAGATTAAGACGATGAATGATATTCATGAATTATTTGATTACTTCGATTTAAGGTAGGACTTCTGGGAAATTTCCTTTTGGAGTCGAGATTTTTACGCTTGTGAGTTTCTTGAGGGTTATCAACTCTTTTTGAGGGTCAAAAGGGGCGACTTGATGGAAAATGCTATGAAGGTTCAGGAACATTACAAACTCAACGTGAATGTAGAATTTATTGATTGTTGCATTATCCGAATGTGCCGTAGTTGAGAAAAATCAATTGGTATATATAATTTCACTGACTTCAATATGCATAATTGGATAGAGATTGGCGCATAACTTATTATCCGATATTGACGGTAAAAATTTGTATCAATACATTTTTTATTGGGCGGGATTGATATACCCAAAAAGCATATAGGATAGTTAGCGAAAGTGAAAATTTGCCAAGATAAAGGGATTATTTATATCATTTTCCCTATCTTTTGCATGGCATGGGAGTTTCGGTTATGTATAATAAATAAATAGAAAATCGTGTACATCGTTCTACATTCAACTGTTTATTCGTTATGGTCCAATTTGTATGGAAAATTTAGATTGTGACATGCAACTCCCGAAACCACACTGTATACTCGGTTGAAATAATCGAGAGGTTTTGGAATTGATCTGCTTGAAAGTAAGGGACTGCAAACCACAGACGTCAAGTTCAGATTCAGGGAGAACTAAAAATATGAAGCGCACGGGCAGGAAGTAGAGACTAAAAAAACAGGGGCAGGAAGTAATATCATTGTGCTTGCCGTCAAAAGAGTAGCCTTCGTTGTGGAATGGAACTGCAATGTCGGTAGTGAACGACTTCGTACAAACAATTGCAACTGTACCAGAAGTTCAAGGCTAATTGCACTCACGCCGACAAGTAATGCAACACAACACAACACAATGCGTTAATACGTTGTTTTTAAAAAATAAAGAATTAATTCCGACGTTATATATTAAATATATATTTTTATATATACATGATAAATTATTATTTTTATGATATTCAATCATATTAATTTGATTCAAATTTATAAATAAATAAATAATAATGAAAGAATTTAGAATGCATTTACACTAAAAATATTAGTCAATCATTTGTTAATATTATTCATTATTTTAATTTGACAAATGTTACTCCATTTTAATAATCCATAAAAATTGAAGAAAAAACAAACAATCCATATTTTTGGACTAATGTGTCAAAGCACAACGGAAGAGAAAAAAAGGAAAAAAAAAACTTAGGAGGGTGAATTGTGTGTCACGGAAGTGAGAATCAAGAGAAAAGAATATTAAGTTTATTTTATCCCCTCTTTATTATTTTTATTATTTTTATTTTTATAGAAAATTTTTAAAAGTGGCCCTATGCATATTGGAATCACATTTTCTAATTCCTTCCAGACTCAAGTGTTCGGAGAATTGACCCGAGGTCGGATTTTTTGACACCTATTGACTGAGTGCAGAGAGTTTTGAAGAGTGTCGGACACAAAAACTCTTAAAAGTGTTGGTGCTTCCTAGGTTCAAGGGCAATTATGCATTTTTTTTAGCTGCAATTCCTCTTCTAATCTAGATGTGAATACGTCACTCAGGATTTGCTGCTGTCTCGAAGTAAGGAAAGGAAATAAATTCCCAGTCAAGAAATGAGGAAAGCAAGAAGACCACAGTCTACCATCTCCAGTCGATAAGCCTTCTTTCAGTATGCAAAGGAAGTATGACAGATTTGAATTTAATGACTCTCATAGATGGCTCTTGCGACAATAGCCATATAACAAACCTCCAAATTATTCGATTCATCTGTTTGCAGCTCCTATTTTAACCGACCTACTCCGAAATCAGATGACGCTTTCTCCGGTGCATTTGCCAAATGGAATGCTTGAGAGCTTGTATTGAAAGCCAGCAAGATTTATTTGTCTTCAGATTTTACAGACTATATTCAGCAAACATAGACCAACCCAATGCCCATACAAGTTTTAGTGTAAGAGAACTTGATGGGAGGAAAGAGCACCCGACCGATGTATATTTTATAGGAGCTTTACAATGAAACAAGTAAATTGGGGACCACACCAGGGGAAAAATGATCAGAAAATGAGGTGAATTCTCTCAACAGCAAAGTGGGCAAATAATCAAGCCATTCTCATTGCAATCTGAGCATATAGTCGCCACCGGCGAGTCTTCGCCGACGAGCTTGTGGCTGCCGTTGCATTTAAAACACACCACGAATTTCATACCGCCACAACCTTCACACGGACCAGTAGAGCTATCGATCGGGACTCCCTCAAGAAGCTTCTTGAGCTTGCCTTGCTCATGTAACCCCAGCACTTGTTCAGCTCCACCGATGTACCTCCCCTTAATGAACACCCTCGGCGGGACCGCTTTCCCGCCCAAGACATCCCACAATTCTTCCTTAAACTCGGTGTGCATCGACACGTCTCGCTCGCAGTATAGGATGCGGAAGCTGTTGAGGAGGAAACGAATCTTGCCGCAGTCTTCGAATGTCTTTCTTATGCCTCTGAGGCTGGTCGTGTAGAAGATTACTGCGCCGCAGCCTCCAGGCGGGCACTTCTCTTCAAATGCCAGCAGTGGATCAGCATCGTCATCGTCCTCCTCCTCCTCCTCCTCGATTCGACGAGTTTTGGAAGGGGGCTCGTCGCAGCTCTTCTCTAAATCACCTGGCTCTGCCTCAATTCTTGGTCTCATGTCTTCTTGGCTGATCTTAATGTGCTCCTTCACGGCCTGCTCAAATGCTGCGAGCAGGTTAGGATCGAATAGAGTTGACGAATTCAAATCCGGCCGCCTAAAATTCGACACATTGATTTCCGATAACGGGGTCTTCAAGCTGTTTCTGGGTAGCTCCTCTGCTTCAGACAATCTCGAAGCCGCCTCATCTGGAGACGATTCCAGCTCCGACTTCACGAGCATATTCTCACAATTCTCTTTGCCAAGAAACGTGCTCTCCCCATTGACATTCGGACCAATGTTCTCCTTATTCTCCAGATCCTCGTCCTCGCCGCACTCCATCTCGGCATCGTCGAGATCCTTCATGAGCTCCGTGACGTCGATGACCTCCGGCTCTTGCGCCTCCCCGACAGCGCCCTGATTCTTCAGGCTCCGTTCGGAATTATCCTTGGGAAACAGCATGGTCTGAGCCTTCATGATCGGGTTCTTCAAGAAGGCCTCGACGTACCCATCCGAGGCGTTCAGGTGGAGGATCGTGTCCTGCTTCAGATACCCGATGGGCTTGATCGTCTTGAGCTTCTTCAGCAGCTTCCCCTTCACTCCCTTCATTTCTTGTAACCCCCCACCCCCCGACCCAAAAAAAGAAGGGAAAAAAAAAAACCACAAAAAAACTTCAGCAAGATGGAATCTTGATTCAGAGAGAGAGTGAAAACGAAGAAATCCCAAGATGGGTTCTCCGAAATAGGAGCAGCCGAAGGGCAAAATCGAAGAGGAGAGCAAGAGAGAGAGACGGTGTTCTTCTCCTTTTGCAGGAGAGAGACAGAGGAGATTGTAAGGTCCCGGTCCAAGCTCGCAACGGCTAGAAAAGCTGTTACTCCATATTTTAAAATTCGAAAAACATCGCCGGCGAGGCAGACCACAGTGCTAGATGAAACAGTGCAATGACGATCCGCCACGTGTCGAAGGGCGCACGTGGAGGTGGGCGATTGGACCGTCGAAAGTGAATTTCAGCTGGGGGCAAAGCAGAGGAGTCTGCGACTAACGGTAAGATGATTTCCCCCCATCTGGGATGGGGCCTACATACCACGGCCGAGGAGATTCAGACAGAAAACAGAAGGAGCATGATTTTTCGACAGCTTTCTGTCGAAATCTCTTGCTTTTTTCTTGACTTTTTTAAAGGCGTTTTTGGTGATGGGCGATTAGGCATGCCTCCTTTTTCGGTTCAAATTTTTCCCCTAATTTGAAAAGAGACGGTTGGAAGGGGGAAGGGGAAGGTCGAATTTGGTGGAAAATAAAGACAAAAATGTCATTATCTTCAATCAACTTGATGGGAATGTGAGGGCAACGTATGTTCCACTTTCTCGCATTTAAATCAATGGTATATTGCTCTCCCCGTCATTATTATAGACCTCCTTATCCGATTTGACAAATGAGAAGTGAGCTTGTAAATAATCTTCCGAGTATGTGCTTATTCTCAGCTCTCATTAGAAAATAAAGGATTTGAAGTCTAACTTGAATACATCTCACAAAAGAACTTGAAATTGGGTCGTTTTCTTTAAACAATCGAGAGTGGATTTTATTTCAATAAGTGGTCAAAATTTGCCGACTTACTTGCAAATAAGCCAAGTTCAGCGACCGAGCAAATCTTCATCGACAAATTGATTGGGGCTTTTGATGACTACTTTCTTCTTATTCTTCTTTTTTTTTCTTTGAATCATGAAAGAAAGGTCCCAAAGTCTCAATAGTGGAAGACAGGCAAGGGTGGGATCAAATGGCAATTCTGACTACATTTGCGCTTTTTTTAGATTTTTGGGTTATTGGTTACTTGATGAGAATATATCGGGGTATTTGTCTATTGGCACCATATTAAGAAAATTGCTTGCGCTACTCTTTAAAACACAAGAGCAAGCAGGCCAACGAGGATTTAACCAACTGGAGCTCATGCTTTGATTTGAAATTTAGTTGGGCATTTTTCAGTCTTTATTTGAGACAATATCAACTCTAGCCTTCTTTTTCAAAAACGGCCCAAACGTCAAAATTTTATTTGAGAAAGCATCTACTTTAGATTTTTTTTTTTTTCAAAAAATGGCTCAATTTCAAGTTCTTATTTAAGAAAATATTTTTTTAATGCCAAGAACAGCCTCACTTCATATCCTTCTTTGATATTTTCTTCCAAATAAATGGGAAAATTTAAAATTTCACTCATACAAAGAAATTGACTATTGCTTTTGACTCTCGGTTTGTAAGTATTTAAGATCTGATTTTTATATAATTCCTAAGTCATTATTAATGTATACCTATCGATATTTAGGGTCATTAGAATCGTGCCAAGTTTTTTCCTAATCTTTTCTACCTAAAGATATTTTTTTCTAATTTTTCCGAAATAGTTAATACCTACTTTTGACTGAAAAAACCAGAACAAGCAAACCCAACTAGTAGATAATTGTCTACCGACAATTAGAAGAAATTGATGGATTGGGGGTTTTATGTGGTCGTCCCTATTTTAGGCATGCGGCACTTCTTTAGCAGTATGCCGTGGTCCGTGGATTTGGATGGTTTTGCCACTCAGAAGCTGGACGGTCTAATTTCTCGTCCAAAGATTTGAGACATTCAACGTTAAATTTATTCATAATTGTCAGAGTCTGTCGTGATCAAATCCCATATTAAAATGATCCAAGCTTATCAATTTTTGAATCTGAGCATGAAGATCTGTCTACCTGAAATTCCCTAATATACTCTATAAGCCTTGTGATCCAATTAAATCTATACCTTTATTCATGCTGGGTGCATCAGATTCAAAGTACTTCCTTCGTAATTAGTGGGACTATATCTGATAACATTCGGTTCCTGAGCTAGAAGTCTCCCAAGATCTTAATCAATCGTGCCAATCCTGAAGTTTGTAGCTGAGATTTTTCGAGTCACGACCAAGGATTCAATTTTTTTCATTCCAATCATGCGTCGTTTGCTCTGAGTGTCAGCAACAAGATCTCCTGGGAAGAAGAGAGTCTTACACAAATAGTATTATCGCCAGACTAGATTAGATTAGACTGTGTAAATGTTGCTATTTGCATGGAAAATCATATAAAGAGCCATTCCCTATTCGAAAAAAATATCCGCGATTGCTCTTCTGCATTTACACCCTCACATCATTCATCTTCCGATCTTAAAACGTTACGGTCTTCCTTCCATGGCGAAAGTCCCTTCATTTTCTACTTCATCCTCACGAGTCTATAGACCTTCCGTTGACATGAATCCTGAACAGTTTCCTCCTCCAAGCTCTGCGGAGAGATGGCAGCACAGAGACAGTTCTCTGCAACTTCACAGGCACTTCTCTTGATCATGGCGAGCACGATCCTCAGCGTCTCGAATGGCTTGCAGTACAAGGTTGGAGGCTCAATTTGGTCCATTCCTCCATACCCAACTTACTATTCCAACTGGTCCTCCTCCCACTATTTTCTCGTCGGCGACATCCTCGGTAACCTCTTAGGTTTCTTTAATTTAAGCCCTTTTGATGCATGTTGCTGTTTGATCACTCTGTAATTGGAAGAAGAATAATTCCTCTGGCTCTCCTTCGTGTCCTAGTTTTCGAGTTCGAGTCGGGCTTTTACAACGTGATGCAAGTGTCGAGGCGTGAGTACGAGGCCTGCACGGCAGACAATCCCTTCCGGTCCTTCCACGCAGGGCCGGCCAGAGTCCCGCTGATCGAGAAGGGCATGTTCTATTTCATCTGCAGCGTCTCGTGTTACTGCTCTCTCGGGCAAAAGGTCGAGGTCGCCGTGTATCATCCTGTTCCAGATGTCGTTCCGCCACCTCCCGTCCCAGCCACGGTCACTACCACCCCGGCGCCATCTTGTTCGCCCAAACAATTGCCAGGCAAGGGAATGAGCCGGCTCCACGAGCACTTCATACAAGCTCTGCAACATCAACCGTTGTTGTTCCTCTGCCTTCTGGTGACTTTCCTAATTGTATTGGATTATCATTTCATGGGATCTCCTGTTATTTCGGCTTCGGCTTGAACTGCTGTGGCTATTGCACTTTGCTTATATTGTACAGAGAAAATTATAGCGATGCGACCGTAGGTTTAATAACTGCACAGAAGTTTCTCCATTGCGACATGATCGACAATTACATTATGTTGCATCCAGTATTTTGCGCCATGGAATGTTCTATCGGCACGAGCCGAGGACTTAGAGCGAAACAAGATACACAAATGGACACTGTAATGGTTGGGTCGATGCTAATTTTTTCTAGGAACCAGCTAATAATCCCTTCAAACTGATCAAACTTTTCCAGCGCAGCCAAAACGCCAATAGCAAGAATTCAAATCGACTCCAGATGATTTCAGATAGATACTTAACAAAAATTGCCTCTGGGGGAGGAAAAGTTGTCCCTCAGCTGAGCTTCAAACACTTGGATGGATCGATGAATGCTGAAACATAGACAGCTATCCTGCTCTGGTGAAGGAACAGCGGTGACTGCACGCTCGAAGAATGTTTCTACGCACGGACCGGAGAGCTCGAGCGGATTCAGTCCACAGATTGATGAGTTTCGCGTAGACATAAAGTCCACCCAAGAACAGTCTTATCTGATCTTGGATGCTTCCGGGTTTTCATCAATCTCTTCACTGAAACATTCAGTATTAGTACTGGGGTTAAGCTTCTGAGGGCAGAAATAATTCCATGGAGCAACATTTCATAGTTACACTCCTTTATTTCGCGGAAAATATTTTGCAGAAAAAACATTTTCCAGCATTTGGATTGTTTAGGAAAATGAGTTAACGGAAAATTTATACTTAAATTTAGAAAAATGATTTCCTCGTTAAAAATGTGAAAAACGTTATCCAAAATATGACTAGATATTGACACTTATACTAGAAAGTCTTTTTTTGGGCACATAAATCTCAATGCTTGCTCTTGGGCCAAGGCCGGGTTCGTCGAGGCTAAGCCCAAATCCAAGAGTCTAGGTCCGAAACCCTAGTGGACCAGACTCCTTAGAGGTTGGGCTCGGGACACTATTGCCTTTGGTTGAACCTAGGACTTTGGTACCATTGCCCGACTCCCCAATGCCCTTAGCTTGGGTCCACATAGGCCGAGTGCAAGACAATGCTCATGCCTAGATCTCCAACACTTGAGCCGGGGACTTTGAGATTAGGCTCAGGTCAACATTGCTTGAACCTGAGACCCCACACCTATGACTAGGTCCATCAAGGCTAGGATCATAACCCTAATGCTAATGCCTAGGTCCCCAAAGCCCGTGCTCGAGACTTTGTTGTCTGTGCCTGAACGGCATCCTACCCACACATGAGTCTAAGGGTGAGCATGGTCCGGGTTGGTCCGGGACACCCCCTAACCCTAGGACCAACCCATACAGTGTCGGTCCTCAATTTTTAGGACCGAGGACCGACCCTATTGAGCCTGGGACCAAGGAACGGACCGACCCAATGGGTTCGGTCTGGTTCCAGGGTCAACCCGGGACCGATCGATAATTTTTCTGATTTTGTTTTTTATACTCCCTAAAAAAGTAAAACTACAAATTCAAATTACACATCCATCCACAATGCGGCATTGTGTAACTAAACTATAAATACCAATACATATTCAGAAAATTTAAGATGATACAATAATAGAAATTTCGTACATGCTAACTGCTCATCGAGATATGGGACAAGATAGGGTCCACAATGCGGCGAGCGGGATGTTGCTATTTTTGATTTTGGCAAATTGAAGAACAAAGAAGACAGAATGGAAGAGAACGTACTTTGGGGAAGGAAGCCGTGAGGAGATTTACGGTGTAAACTTCACGCCGTTTTGGACGCCGCGAGTCCGTGATTGTGAGGAGTCCTTGGTCCTCACGGTGAAGAACGTACTCTGGACTGTGGAGGAGGAGGCTGTGAAGACCTTTACGGCGTAAACTTCATGCCTTTTGGAATTGGATATCGTCTGTTCGTGACTGTGAGCCTGAGAAGTCAATAGCTTTAACATCATTTTATTTAGGTTTTTTTTTTTTTTTTTTTGAATAGACATTTTACTTAGGTTTGAATATATAGAAGAATTATAAATAATATAATATAATATAATAGAAATTTTACTTAGGTTTGAATATATAAAAGAATTATAAATAATATAATATAATATACATGGTTGGTTTAGGGTTGGACCGACCCAAAACTCTCGGGACCGAGGACCAACCCCGCATATGTGTGTCGGTCCCGAATTTCGGACCAAGGACCGACCCAATCCCCTTGGGAACCGGACTAGGACCGGCAGGGTTGGGCCGGTCCAGGGTCGACCCTAGACCGCTGCTCACCCCTACATGAGTCAATCGAGGCAGGGATTGCTTTCTTGGAGCCCACATCCTAGTCCCCAACACCTGGGATGAGATCTAGCAAGACCGAATTCAAAATTCTCATGCTCAAAATTGAGACCTTAGATTCATTTCTAGTTGTTTATATGCAAATCACTAGCGTCCGAATAATGCATGTCTATTTATAAAATCAAAATTTTCTTACTAGACGAAAAATATTGTTCAGTTCAATTTCAAGGTTCAGTGAAACATTAACAAATATTATTATTTTCTTAAATAACAACTTTTCTAAAAAAATATTATTAAAAGATATTATATTTTTCGGGAAATAAATATAGAAAGCTTCTCTTGAAAGTTCGTCACACTGGAAAGTTGACAATGTGGAGATAAAAGCTTCGAGTGTTGACTTTAAAATAAAATAAAATTTAAAAAAAGGAGCGGTGTTGAAGAGTTTACTTCTGGTTTTGTGGGGTCAGGAACGTGTCCGTCCAATTAAATTCGTGAAGCACATTGCAGGTCTATATAGCGTGTAAATAATTGCTAATATGGCTTCTTTTTACTAACCCGCGTTCTTCATTTCCGGAGATCACCATAAATCGACTTTGGACAACTACAAAACGTAGCATAATTTTTTATTTACCATGACATTTTCGAAGTAACTTCTCAAACATACCAAAAAAAATTGACATAATTTACTATCGCCGTGACAAATTTAACAACACGAACTTTCAAACTTACCCAAATAAATGCACGATTGCGGTTGTAACAAAACAGCATAAGTTAAGATCACGTCCATAAAAGGGAGGCTCATAACTTTTTCCGTAAGGTCCTAATTTGGAAAAATATTCTGTGCATTGATGAGGCACCATCCAATCAATGTCGAGAAGAAAGCGGACGGTGCCTAGAGGGTACAAAATGCGCCGGTGCTGACCTTTACCAGCCGTCGACGCAATGAGAGCTAGCTAGGACAACAACTGTACAAGATAAAGGTGAGAACGAATCGAATGCAAAAGATTTCCTATCTTTGTCACGTTCCTTTTGGTGCGTTCGAAAGATTGCGTTGAATTTGTCCCTTGTCGTAAAAATAAAAAATAAAAAATAAAAAATTAATTATCATTAAGGCTTGTAATTATTTTTGTTGGTACGTGCCCAATTTTGACTTCAGTGCTTCATGTGGTCGACCTCCGACCCGACTGAGGAGAAACGTGCCCGATTCGTCCATTAGGTTTGTAAACTCTGGGATTTTTTTTTTTTTTTTTGTGACCCAGGAAACCCACCGCACGGCCGGCAACTGAGGAGTAAACCCTGGAGAGACACGCAAGAAACCACCACCCACGCACCTCGGACAAGACATCACGCAGCGCTTCAGCCTCCCTGTTTGGCAGGGACTTCGAAACTGGGACCTCCAGCATCCAGCAGCCCTACCATCCACGCTGCAACGATAGTGGTGTAAACTCTGGGATTTTGTTTTATATCGCTCTGACATAATTTCCCTAGCCTATGCATGATGATTTCACGGTATAATTTTCGATTCAATTTGATCTTCCGAAATTTCGTTTTATTGGGTTCGACTTGTACTTTCCTTTTTTTTTTTTTTTGAAGAAAACTTTTTTGCACAACTTAAATCTTGCGAATCCTGCATTTTGACCGTCGCGACAACATATAAATATCCACGCATTAATACAGTTATAATTCTTCGTATGATTTTCGAAAATTCGAGCGGTTATAATTCTTCGTATGATTTTCGAAAATTCGAGCGGTTATAATTCTTCGTATGATTTTCGAAAATTCGAGTAAATATATTCACGCATTGCTTGCTCCTCACTCAGATTTGTCCTTTGAAAACCGTTTCATCAGCTCAACAAGAAATGTACCAAAGTAGTTACGATGGCAATCGTCACAAAATCTTCCAGCTTTCATTGATGAATTTTCCTTGTAAATTCATTACCAAAAATATTTCCAGATATTTCCCCCAAAAGTTCAGATTTCAAAACGGGAAATATTTTCTTTCTTCTATCGGCCTTGCCTGGATTGGTCGGGTCGGGTCGGGTCGGGCGGGTCGGGATCCGCCGCCATTGGTCGGGTCACTTCAGCTGGATCCCCAAGGTCCGAGGCAGATGCAATCGACGGCGCTGGAGCTGGGAACCCTAGGAATCGGAGCCGCACGCCTCCGATTCCGGCGAACAAGCCGCCGTCAGGGGCCGATCAGCGACTTCCTGCAGATCGGGCACGAGGAGTGGAGCTTCAGCCACGGGTCCACGCACTTGAGGTGGAAGTAGTGGCCGCACTGCGGCAGCAGCCTCAGCATGTCGCTGTCGCCGTAGTCCGCCAGGCAGATCGAGCAGCAGGACTCGCTGGATTTCCCCGCCCGCCGGGGCTTCGCGCTCGAGTAGAGGAGATTCGGGTAGCTGAGGATCGCGGCCTCGCTGAGGCCGGCGTCGGCGGCCCCCGCGGACTCCTCGTCCCCCTCGTCGTCGTCGTCGGGGTCGGCGGGGGGAGGCGCCGGGGCGGAGGGAGCGGGCGGCGGCGAGGCGGCGGCGGCGGGCGAAGGAGTAGGAGACGACCGCGACGAGGAGGACCAGGAGGGCGAATCCGAGAGGGGCGAGGACGCGATCGGCGAACGAAGGCGAGGAAGAAGACGGAGAAAATGAAGGTGAAGACAAAGAAGATGATGGTGGAGATTGAGATGAAGATGAAGATGAAGATGAAGATGAAGATGAATTGGAGTGTAATGGGTGGTCCATTTTTCTTCTGATTTTCTCTCTCTCTCTCTCTTTTTTTTTGTTCTGCTTTTTGCTGAAAAAGTAGAATGAGAGAGGAATGTTGTTGAGAGGAGAATGTGAGTGATGGAGTTTCCCTTTTTTAAATTGCCATTTTCTTCTCTTTCTCTCTCTTTCTTTTTATTTTGGCCGCCAAAATAAATTAAGGAAATTCTTTTTTTTTTTTTCTGTTTTGTTTTTGTGTCTCCATAAAGTCAATTCTAATTTAAAACATACAGACGTCGTTGGCTCCGTTTGTTCTGATAACAAATAAAGGATTTTGGATTTTTTTTATTATTATCGACAATAATTTATATCAAGCTATCGTCATGGATTATGCAAATATCTTTGTCCATTCAATTTTATAAACGATAGAGAGAGTGTAGTATAACGAGGAGTTGTATGTCGCGATTCGGGAAGGATGAATCGAATCGCTCTAGAATAAGGTGTAGCGATTTTACTTCACAGGTGTGTGGTTCAATCGCGTTGAGTAGAATAGAATGGAAGAAGCATCTAATTCCTTCACACATGCTCAACTCCACTTGTTTCTTTGTGGATATAGCCGAGCTGGTGGAGCTTCGGCCTTGCAATTGGGTTAATTGCAATTACGAGTTGGATGTCTTGTTCGGGTAATAATAATGGTATCTTGTACTTAAACCGGTGATTCATGCAATCATCCTCCTACTAATTTTTCATGAAATAAAATGGAGCCGAGAAAATTCCCTGATGACTATTCGAGGATAAGTAAAACATTCTGAGTATATCGATATGCGTAATTGAATATGTCGACGGTGACATCTTTATAAATGCAGATTCATATATAAATAGTGCTGACGGCATGACGTTTCAGTAAGCAGAAAGCAATGTCAAGAAGCAAAAATCGTAATTGGCTTCCATGTTTGAGATGCAAAAGCTGTATTTTAATAGGATGATACTTTTCATTGGTCTAGTTTCAGTAATGATTTCGATAATGTCCTTTATCAGCTTTCTATCGTATTCAACATAAGAGTGTGCAATGATAATTCAACATTAACGCCCTCCTTTTTCTCTCCCGCTCGTGCACGCCTATTCTTTCTTTGTTTTTTCCTCCATATATTTATGTCTCTTTCGCTAATATATATTTTTTAAAATATTCGATGCATTAAAGAAATGGCAAGAAAATGAAATGTCTTGCGAGTAATGTCGTGCACAAAAGAGCAAGCACTCTTATACTTGGCACTGTTTAAATAATACAGTAGACTTTAGTTGAACACTTGCATACTGTACTGAACTAAAACATGTCGAGTTGTGAAGATTGATTCTTCACTGGTTTTGTTGCACATTTTAAGTCGAGAAGAAGTTTCTTTTTATGATGGTGGGATTTATGTAATTACATTCTCTTTTGACAATAATAATTTGTATTGGATTAATTCATTTTCAGCTTATTTGAATTGGTTGTGGAGTGAAAAGGATGTTTCAACTTTTGGAAAACATCGTTAAGCGCGAGGCATGTGCAAACTAGGTTTCCTAGTTTCAAGGATAGTGTTAGGTCGACACTTTTTTTATTCTCCTTGTAACTGCTTTATTCTTTCTGATCCAAAATGGGTGATCCATGAAATAGAGATAACGATGCTTTTATCCTGTCACGTGGATAATAAGAATTGCTTTTCCACGTCATCATGACGTGGGTTATCAAGTGTCCATACGAAAGTGAAGTTCGCGTCCTTGACCTAATTAACAATTTTTTTTTTTTTTTGTGCGGGGGCTTTATTGCAATCTCGTTTTGCACTCGATGGTTACAATCTTCCACCATCGAGTGCAAAACAAAGGTTGTCATTCTACATCGTCAATCCACCACATCGCATGTATGCTTTATTAGTCATTGAGTGGGTCCAAATAATAGTTAGGGTACACATGATTCCACCATAGAACTTAGAACATGGAAATCGAACCAGTAAGAACTTATCTAGTTTCAAATTTCAAAATATGTAAAGTAGGTTCCTGGTTCTAAAATTAAGGAACTTGTTTCGATAGGTAAATTCCAGATTTTAAGTTGGAGGAACCTAGAACCTATACTTTAGAACTTAGAATAAGTTTTTGTGTTTTTCTTTATCTATGAGTCCGCGCGATCCTGTAGTATTCCATAACATTCGATAATGAGTATATAATCTAAAATCAATAGTATCAACTTCCATTTTGGTGGTCATAAATGTAATAATTCATTATAATCGTTTAATTAATAATATAGGTAGAACTTGGGTAAACTTTGGAATCTATAATAAGGTAGGTTTCAAGTGGAACTTATCCGAAATCTAGAACTGCTCGCCCCAAATAATAGTGTCACAATAGGAAAAATATACAAAAAAGTTCTAAACCTATTATATTTGTAATAATTCAATTGTTTTAATTGAATCCTAAATCTTTTGATGATATGTTTATGTAGTATAGCTACCTAATTTGGCCAAAAATTGCTAACATAGATATTAGTAATTCTACGTGACACAATAAGCACTGATATCGACAAATATTGCAATTTTTTTTTTCTTTTTTAAACAACTCTAGGTTTACAAGGTCACTAGCTGATCATTGCTGATCGTTGCCTAGTTTGGGTGAGGACATTAGGCCATCACCTTGATCCATGCAAGGGTCGACACTCTTACTAGCCACAAGCAAGAGCCTTAGTGTCCTTGCTTGTGGTACCGCAACCCGTGCCAGCTAACAAGCGGGAGTCGCAATCCTCTCCTAGATCTTGGCAAGGGCTTGACGCCCTCACTTGTGGTCAACAAGGGCACAAAAGCCCTTGCTTGTGGTTAGTGAGGGGCAAAGGCCCTTAGCCAACCTCACTTGTGGTTAGTGAGGGCCAATCAATGGTCTCACCGGCCCATAGTTAAGAAAAAAAGGTAATAACAAATTCATAGGGATTATTAAAAAATAAAATTAAAAGTTTTTTTTTAATGACCCAGGGAAACCCATAAGTTGATAGTTGGCGAGCAAACCTTGGGGTTCATGGAGGAACCCACCACCTCTGTGAAGTGGGTAAGTCCACCTGCGACGTGTTGGGGATTCGAACTTCTCCCTTTCGTGAGGGAGAAAGCCCGAAGCCAGCAGCGCCACTCTGTGCGGTGGTATAAAATTAAAAGTTGTAAATGTCAGCATTAGTTGTGTACATAGGAGGGTCAGTGTCTATGTCAACGATTTCCAATCAAGTGTCTATGTCAACGATTTCTAATCAAAATTGACCAAATTGATTATATTAACAAATCGTAAAAAGGTTTACGATTCAATTGATATAATTAAAAAGTTTATGATTAAATTGCTACAAACGTAATAAATTTATCTTTTTTTGTACTTTTTTCATTTTTTTATGTGAATTGACACAAATAAAATATGTTTATGACTTTTATGGTATTTTTCTTCCCTTTTGATGTGAACCGACACAAATATAATAGGTTTATGCCATCAACTATGTTAACCAGGCCGAAGTAAACCCAATTTCTTGTGACGATGGTTAACGTTCATATAATGATTTCTGATCAGTGGACTTCTTTCTCGACCCATTGTGAAATACAGTGAGTAACCACAATTCAAATCTCTTAGGTGTAATCTAGGATTAGGTTCTGACAAAAAAAGAAAAATAATCTAGGATTAGGTAAGACTCAAGCTATTGAGTATGATTTCTCGACGGTTGGCTCTCGTCGTGGACAAAGTATTGCTACTTTGACCAAACTAAGTATATATGTAGTGTCGATATGATAGTTTCATTCTCTTTTATTTTAATATTGAATTGCGAGATCCATTAATATCCTCATCATTTCCCAATATAATATGTCGTCCTTTAATACCACGTCACTTCTCTAGTGATCCACATTTTTTTGTGTGATAAAGGTGATGAATCAACACCATTTGGCACAAGTCACAGATCATCGTCATACACACATGCCGACCTCTCTGTACCAAATTCCAACACGCTTGGGTGGCAACTAGGAACCGTAGCGAACGGTCGAATCCTATGTAGGGACGATTCCATCGAGGGTTTTCAACTTCCAAGAACCTCCGACAATAAACAAAACCCAGCGAGCGTGCCTACACCACGTAGTTTTATCGTGATCGGAACCTAATAATAGTCCCTTACGCAACTCCCCGGTTTAGATAAGCTTCGTCTAGATATAGATAACCCTGCTTCTTTTTCTATAGATCGCCTCAAGTAATGCCAAAACTCTTCTTTCCTCGTTCCTCACTTTCCCCAGTTCATTTCGGCACGAGCGCCCGTCTGACTTTGACCAGAAGCATTGCACGGCTGATGTCAGCATCGTCGTATCCCACTTCTTGCCGTGGAGTCTGTCGTCAACCAAAAGATAAGCAGAGAGATTGGGTTTGCTGATATCAATATGATAAAAACCCCTGAGCAAGCCACGATCAAGCGTCATTGCAGGGAAGATTCCGAGTCTTTAACTGGAACAGTCATGTCTCTCTCTTTCTCAAAACGGCAGTAGCCATCTGCTCTTTTTTATTTCATTTGACCTACCACTTCATCATTATCTTCTCAAGTTGTTGGAAGCATCCGAGAGGTCGACATCTCCGATTGGTTGCACTTTTCAAGCTTGCCCATTATTCTCGGGAACGAGCATTTCTTTTTCCAAAACTGGGTTCTCTTCTGCAGCCTCTTGTTTTGCAGACATGTACTGTTTTCCTCCTCTTCCACTAGCCGCCTTTAATGTCAATGAACTGGCTGGAATTCTTGTCGTTTGCCTCTTGTTAGATGCCTCGTGTTATACACAGACTCTCCAATCTCGCGCACTCTGAGTAAGGCGTACAGGACGCCCTCGCCGTATAGCAATCGTGATGAAGTATATGGTGCTTTGGACTCTTACCAGATCGAATCTAGCAAGCGCAAGGAAGGCTTTTTAACCGTAAAAGGTCGTCTAATTATGTGATTCGGAAGTCCAAAAACACACAAATCCATGATCAAGGGCAACAAAAACTAAAACATCACCGTACACGTTCATTTCAAATCAGTAAATGTACATGGAGGGTAAAATTGGAGAGAATTTATTTACTGCAAAAACCTATATGCAAAGTTAATATTGTGGAGATGCATTGATCTTGCCCACTGCAAACATTCGTCCATGGATGACCTGGCGCTGTTGTCCGACGTGTACTTTTGCTGCACTTAGCTGCTGTACTTACTTACGGGGGCTTTTGTTTGATTCTACAAGCTCCGCAGCAATTCCACTTTGCATCACCGCTGCAGCGCCGCCAATGGGGCGACCTCAGCGAGAGGCGTCCCGACTGGAGTCGGAAGCGGCGAGGTCCTGCAGTTCGGACACGACGAGTTCACTCTCAACCACGGATCGACGCACTTCGAATGGAAGTAATGCCCACAATCCGGCAGCAGCCTCAGCACGTCGGTCTCCTTGTACTCCGACAAGCAGATCGAGCAGCAGCTGGAGCTCGCGGTCAAGCCGCCGCCGCCGCCGCCGCCGCCGCCGCCTCCACGAGCGGCCTTCGCCTGAGAGTAAAGGAGCTTCGGGAAGCTCCCCAGCGTGGCCTCGTCGAGGCCGAGCGTGATCCCGATCGAGTAGCTGCCGTCCTCGGCCTCGGCGAGGGAGTGGCGATGGGTTGGCGGGTCGCGGACGCGGGTGCAGAGGTAGGACGCGAAGGTGAAGAAGACGATGAGGGCGAGGATGCCGAGGGAGATCCCGATGCTGTACGGGAACCCTCCCGTGTTCTCCCCGGGGACCAGGTAACCGGAGGTGCTGTTCATGTCACCGGCGGATCAATCGATCGAAGGAGTCACCAACGTGGTCTGAAGACCGGGAGAGAGAGAGAGAGAGAACGTGGAGGCGTGTGCTGCGGTTGTGCGTGAGACGAGCATGCGAGGGAGATAGGGAGTCGATGTTTCACTGTTTAGGTGGTGAAGGAGTTAAGTGAGGAAGCTACATCTGGAAACGGCGGTTGCGCACCCCCTCAACCCTTTCCAGTCGCTTTCAAATGAAAAGTAATCACATGAACCTTTAATTTATTGTAAGAATAATAATCTATTCTAAATCATAAAAAATAAAATAATAAATTATTATAAATTATTATATAATCCATTTCTTAAGTTACAGTAGCCCATAAGCTTTCTCTTTTGATTTGTTTTTCTTAGCCAATGGTAAAGCACCACAACCGTTAATTTCGTGAGTCCCGACCACATGCGGAGCCCAATCGGGACTGGCAAAATTGAGGGTTGAGATCTTCCTGTTCCGTGGAAGAAATTCCCCTATCCAGGGCAAATCATCGATATCAAATACTGATTTGCCTTTCACCCCATCCATAATGCAAGAAGGTTAAGTCTGGGCGAAATCAAAGCCGTACCCTCCAGCATTAACTTGAGTGCTGGACGGCACTTGATTTATGACGCAGCGGATTCCGTCATCTCTTACTCAGAGTAATCTTGCATGCTGTGCTCTAATTTCATTATATAAAAAGCAGCTACCGTGACGCTGGTTAACAAAACTTTATAGCGAGAAAGGGAGTAGATTATATGAGGCAAAGGAGAAAAGATTTTTATTCGATGCATAGCCGGCGAAATAAAGAACAAACCACAAGCACTGCTGCCAACACATACATGATTAATTTTGCTAACCATGTTCGGTCCATTTATAAATGAAAGTTTTCATCTTACGATTATCTTGTGTAAGAAATATCTTTAACTTACGGTTTTCCATATAAACCCTTACATAAACACAAGATGGTTAATCTGCCGGCCAAAATTTCTCTTTATACTCTCTTGGGATCTGAATGAAGCAGTATTTTTGGGGAAGAAGACAATGTCATGTAAGAGTTTTCCTAATGTTGACTACATTAATTGATATTGTAATTTACCATTTTACGGTTATTGTAAAATGTGGTTCGTCTAAGGTGAGATAGAATGTTTCTTAATTAGTCTAATATGGAGCTGGCTAGTATGGACCTAGTTGAGCTTGGCCCGTAATGAGAGAGCCTGATTGAAAACTTTATAAATAGTGCTTAAGTCTCTCATCTAACCCTAATTCTCACATGTATCCTCACATAATGAGCATTAACCTAGCGCTAAAGAGTGAGTGGGCCGTTTCATTGAGCTAGTGATACATAGGGTAATAGAGGAGAATAACTTGATGCGTAGATATTGGTTTTCCGCTTCCGCGTCAAGAACGATGGATCCCAAAATAGGTGCGTTAATCTTTCTATTCAATTATACATATTCTTGTTCTGGTTATGGAGATTTTGGGATTCAATTTGCATCCAATAGGTCAAAGCCAACTCGGGTTAGTAGGATAAAGACAAAAGGATATATATTGGGGGCAGGGGCGATAAGGCAGTAATCAGTGATATAATTAACTGAATCTTCCATCTGGTGGATAAGGCTGGAAAAGAGAACTGGATTTTAAGGCTACTTTATGAAAAAAGAAGATAAATGCATCGAAAAATTTAAAATTTATCGTGAAAATATAATTAAATGAAGATTCGTAGTAATTCAACTTTAAAATAAGTTTGATTGAAGCCTTGCTATCTTCATGCAGCTGAACTCCTTAGGTTAGATGTTTGATGTTCACTGATTGATGTATGTTGCATGAATATTGATTTAGAAGTAAGTTAGGTTGATCTCATGATGATTTTCAAGGATAAGAATAGTACAAGTGTCATAACTTTTGTACGAAACTCAATTGAATGTTGTAACTTTTTTTTCACTCGCTTAAGACTTAAGCGAGTGAAAAAAAAGTTACGACATTCAATTGATCACCTAAGTGTTATTGACGATTTGCTCCATTAGAAAAATCAATCTCTTAATTTCAAGAAATCAAGTTTAATCGATGTCTATAAACCAAAGTTGACATCAATTCCTACTTAAGCATGTTTCAATCATCACAAAATTAAGTAGCTTAAGTTATCTAAACATATAATTGATATTTGATTTCAGTAAATTCAACCTAAACTATAGGCAATTTCCTGAATTTCACCTTTATCTCATCGCATTTTAACTTAATATCAAACTTAGATTGAAGTATAACTTCAATTTTAGACTATAGTTTGATTTGAGCATCCTTGAATGTTCATTTGAGATTTGAACCTACCTTTGAAGTTATTGACGAGCAACTTTCGATATCAACCAAATCAAGGCAATTCCGGTCAAGTTTGAAGGAGGCAACCACCTGGACTAGCTTAGGGGACTCCGTGAGGAGGTTGGTCGCACAGTGAGACCGACCAAAAACTGTCGAGAATAAGCTAGTAATGAGTGGAAGATTGGCAGAGGGAGAGATGGCCGGCGAGGCTAGAGAGAGAGAGAGATTTTCCACTTTTTAGAGAGCAAGAGAGTATTTTTCTGTCTAATTCTTGTAAGAATGACCAAACTGAGAGAGAGTTCGGCCAACGTGGGCCTTTGGGGAGAGACTTTCCATCTAGAGCCGGGCGAGGCCTCCGTTGCCGATGAGGGTCTCTGGTGAAACAAACACCGCTTCTAGATTTTTCATCCTTTTTCATCTCACAAATTTTAAAATGTCCAAAATTATGTACTTATCGCTCCATTTTTATTGTATGAATGTTAATTCGGTCTTAAGTTTTTTATTTGATCAATTTAATTCTAAACTTTTGGACGATTTACCAATATAATTACTTTGACTAATTTTGGTCAAAAAATCTACTACGCAAATACTGGCCATCCTACATGGTAGGATCTGATGCTGGAGTCAACCTTTTCAACTTTTTATAAAAAAATTCAATTACTTCTTTTATTTTTTATTCTTTTCTTTCAACTTTACTTTTTATTTTCTTCTTCCTCTGCCCGGTTGCCGGCCCACACCGATGGTCGGCGAGACTTCACCTCGCTAGATCTAGTGCCATTATAATTTTCCTTTGAAGACCATCTTGAACTAGATGAAGAGAACACGGGAAGAAGCTAAAACCCCAATGAATTAAAACCTTCAGTTTGTAGCAAAAGGAACAAATCGGAGTTCTTTAGATTTATCAAAATAACTACATTAACAACTCATCAAAATGTTTATAACTCAATTGATCAAATTGAAAAGTTTAATATTAAATTGACATAAATAAAAGAAGTTCAATTTTTTTTTCTTATTTATGTAATTTTCTAGTCACTTTATAATAGCTGTGCTTTGCAACACCGGCAATCGGTACTCAAAATTTTACCGACCGAACCCAATCAAGCAAACTGCTCTCTATCTATTGGTTTGTTCTCGTTAAATTCGTTTGTTGAACTAGTTCGATTTGGACGTCGGAGGCAAGCCGATATATGCATATACCGAATTGCGGAATTGCAAATTTCCTCATACTAGATGAACGTTTTCAAGTTACGTACCTATGTTACATGGTCGAAACGCAAATCTAATTAGCAACGTCCAGCAATGGATGTATCGGATGCATGTTGGAGCGAGGACCCTACGACTCAAAACGACAGGTAGCATAGCATCATCTGCTCTGTTCTCATTCTATTGTATATGACCTACCACATCATCATCATCTCAAGCTGTTGCTGTGCTCGCCGCACATCGTCCGGCGGCAAACCACCGGCCCACCCGCCGCACGACGTCTGAGCAACCAAAGAGAATACAAAAAACTGGAAAAAGAAGCCTCGAAAATGGCGCGAAGTCGGTCAGTTTCAGTCAACACCTGGAACTCGTGCACGAGAAATCTCAATTCACTTACAGTAGATTTTGTTTGATTCTGGAGACTTCGCCCGCAATTCCGCCACCTTCTGATCGGTCTGTATCACCGCCGCGGTGCCATCAACATGGGGACCTCGGAAAGGAGCGTCGCGACCGGAGTTGGGACCGGAATCGGGACCGGCGAGGTCCTGCAGTTCGGACAGGATGGGTTCGTTCTCAACCACTGATCGATGCACTTCGAGTGGAAATAATGGCCACAGTCCGGCAGCAGCCTCAGCACGTCCCTTTCCTTGTACTCCGACAAGCAAATGGAGCAGCAGCTCGAGCCTGCGGCCTTCACCTGAGAGTAGAGGAGCTTCGGGAAGCTCCCTAGCGTGGCCTCGTCGAGGCCGAGCGTGATTGCGATCGAGTAGCCGCCGTCCACTGCCGACGTGAGGGGTTGGCTCCCGTGAACTGGCCCGGGTCCAGGTAAGTGGTCGGCTCCCGTGACCGGAGTCCGGGGCGGCGGGATGCAGAAGCGGGTGAAGAGGTAGAGGGCAAGGGTGAAGAGAACGATGAGGGCGGAAGAGATCACGATTAAGTGCGCGGACCCTTCTGTGTCCAGGACCGGGCCCGGGAAAACGATGGTGCTTCTCATGTCGCCGGCGGATCAATCGATGGAAGGAGTCGGCGACGTCGTCTGAAGATGGAGAGAGAGAGAGAGAGAGAGAGAGAGAGAGAGAGAGAGAGAGAGTGATTGTTGATGCTTAACTGTTCAGGTGGTGAAGAAAGTGAGGAAGACACATCTGGAAATGACAAATTCTGTATATAAATCAGTATCTCTCGCTCATAATAATTTTGGATGCCAGGATCTAAGTTGATTATTATGCCATAGCCAATATAAAAGCAATTACTGTGACGCCCTTGAATTATTGTTCCACGCGGGATTAAATTATAAGAGGCACAAAGAAAATAATTTTATTCAATCTGCAGGCACGGGTCGGCTGCTGACACTCATATGAAATTTAATTTTGCTAATCGTGTTCCTTCCATTAATAAAAGAAAGTTTCAATCTTATAATTATTTTCCTTTGCTAATGGTATCTAAATCCTTAAAAAGAAAACAAATGTTTATCTATGCCGGTCATAGTTTCTCTCTATATTCTCCTGAGATCCTAACGACGTAATATTGGAAAAGAAGAACAAGATCAAAGCCAACTCGGGTTCGAAGGATAAAGACTACATATATGCATGTGTCATGGTCCGTGAATCCTCCCGTACTCGTGACACTTGTGAGTGGCGCTTGGGGTTATCTGGTGAAGAGTGTGAGGTAGAAGGGTAGAACACAACTGGTCCATGGGAGTGGCGTTAGGACGGTTGGTGCTAGGAGTTCTAGGATAGAAGGATTACATCACTTACGGGCTCTGAAGACGGGGTAGGCCTCCCGTGCACAAACTGGTCGGGAACTGATGCCACTCTCTTGACGAGGCCATGGCAGGCCGAAACCAGTTGTTGTGCCTAAAGAGAACTGCTGTATTATTCGATGGACTAGACGCCTGAGTGAAGTTGGGCGTGGTAGGGTCTCGTATGAAGAATCATTCATCGTATCGTTCGTAGAACAGCTAAAGAGAGGGTTGGCCTGGCGAATTCCGCTCGCTAGGCGCCCGCGGGTCGTTTCCGAGGCCAAGGAAACTCTCGGCCCGTGACAAGGTGGTATCAGAGCAGGAATCCCTCCAGTAAGCGAGTGAGAAAGTCGGAGAATTGGACTCCTCGCTCAAGTGCGGGTCAAGCAGATAAGTCCTAGTGGATGGGTGCTAGGACGAGTCGGCTTCTCGCCGAGCGGAATGTGAGTTAGAGAAGAACCGAACCCTTGTTGACTGGGGATAACGTTCCTAGATCGATCGGTGAATTTGAAGAAGAGGTCTACTATCACGTTTTCAACAAGAAAATAACATCCATTGGTCTATTGGGGTCAAGATGCTGGTTAGGCTGGAATGGTGCTGCCAAAAGATGCGGTTGGCGAAAAATGCCACACTTGCCGGAAAGCACAGGTGATCGAAAGGCCGAGCGGCTGAGATCAAAATAGGCCACCAATGGAGCAAAACCTGTTTTATTGGGCGAGCGTGACCGTTCGATGTGAATTCCCAAAAGTGGCACATCAATAGTTAATTTACGCAAGGAAGTGACAGAGCAGAGATCGCAACGAGGGCGTTGCGAATTGAGTGGGGGAGAATGTCACGGTCTGTGAATCCTCCCGTACTCGTGACACTTGTGAGTGGCGCTTGGGGTTATCTGGTGAAGAGTGTGAGGCAGAAGGGTAGAACACAATTGATCCGTGGGAGTGGCGTCAGGACGGTTGGTGCTAGGAGTTCTAGGATAGAAGGATTACATCACTTACGGGCTTTGAAGATGGGGTAGGCCTCCCGTGCACAAACTGGTCGGGAGCTGATGCCGCTCTCCTGACGAGGCCATGGCAGGCCGAAACCAGTTGTTGTGCCTAAAGAGAACTACTGTATTACTCGATGGACTAGACGCCCGAGTGAAGCTGGGCGTGGTAGGGTCTCGTACGAAAAATCATTCACCGTATCGTTCGTGGAACAGCTAAAGAGAGGGTTGGCCTGGCGAATTCCGCTTGCTAGGCGCCCGCGGGTCGTTTCCGAGGCCAAGGAAACTCTCGGCCCGTAACAAAGTGGTATCAAAGCAGGAATCCCTCCAGTAAGCGAGTGAGAAAGTCGGAGAATCGGACTCCTCGCTCAAGTGCGGGTCAAGCAGATAAGTCCTAGTGGATGGGTGCTAGGACGAGTCGGCTTCTCGCCGAGCGGAATGCGAGTTAGAGAATAACCGAACCCTTGCTGACTGGGGATAACGTTCCTGGATTGATCGGTGAATTTGAAGAAGAGGTCTACTATCACGTTTTCAACAAGAAAAGAACCTCCATTGGTCTGCTGGGGTCAAGATGCTGGTTAGGCTGGAATGGTTCTGCCAAAAGATGCGGTTGGCGAAAAATGCCACACTTGCCGGAAAGCGCAAATGACCGAAGGGCCGAGCGGTTGAGATCAAAAGAGGCCACCAATGGAGCAAAACCTGTTTTGTTGGGCGAGCATGACCGTTTGATGTGAATTCCCAAAAGTGGCACATCAATGGTTAATTTACGCAAGGAAGCGACAGAGCAGAGATCGCAACGAGGGCGTTGCAAATTGAGTGGGGGAGAATGTCACGGTCCGTGAATCCTCCCGTACTCGTGACACTTGTGAGTGGCGCTTGGGATTATTTGGTGAAGAGTGTGAGGCAGAAAGGTAGAACACAACTGGTCCGTGGGAGTGGCGTCAGGACGGTTGGTGCTAGGAGTTCTAGGATAGAAGTACATCACTTACGGGCTCTGAAGACGGGGTAGGCCTCTCGTGCACAAACTGGTCGGGAGCTGATGCCGCTCTCCTGACGAGGCCATGGCAGGCCGAAACCAGTTGTTGTGCCTCAAGAAAACTGATGTATTACTCGATGGACTAGACGCCCGAGTAAAGTTGGGCGTGGTAGGGTCTCGTACGAAGAATCATTCACCGTATCGTTCGTGGAACAGCTAAAGAGAGGGTTGGCCTGGCGAATTCCCCTCGCTAGGCGCCCGCGGGTCGTTTTCGAGGCCAAGGAAACTCTCGGCCCGTGACAAGGTGGTATCAAAGTAGGAATCCCTCCAGTAAGCGAGTGAGAAAGTCGGAGAATCGGACTCCTCGCTCAAGTGCAGGTCAAGCAGATAAGTTCTAGTGGATGGGTGCTAGGACGAGTCGGCTTCTCGCCGAGCGGAATGCGAGTTAGAGAAGAACGGAACCCTTGCTGACTAGGGATAACGTTCTTGGATCGATCGGTGAATTTGAAGAAGAGGATCTACTATCACGTTTTCAACAAGAAAAGAACCTCCATTGGTCTGCTGGGGTCAAGATGCTGGTTAGGCTGGAATGGTGCTGCCAAAAGATGCGGTTGGCGAAAAATGCCACACTTGCCGGAAAGCGCAGGTGACCGAAGGGCCGAGCGGCTGAGATCAAAATAGGCCACCAATGGAGCAAAACCTGTTTTGTTGGGCGAGCGTGACCGTTCGATGTAAATTCCCAAAAGTGGCACATCAATGGTTAATTTACGCAAGGAAGCGACAGAGCAGAGATCGCAACGAGGGCGTTGCGAATTGAGTGGGGGAGAATGTCACGGTCCGTGAATCCTCCCGTACTCGTGACACTTTTGAGTGGCGCTTGGGGTTATCTGGTGAAGAGTGTGAGGTAGAAGGGTAGAACACAACTGGTCCATGGGAGTGGCGTCAGGACGGTTGGTGCTAGGAGTTCTAGGATAGAAGGATTACATCACTTACGGGCTCTGAAGACGGGGTAGGCCTCCCGTGCACAAACTGGTCGGGAGCTGATGCCGCTCTCCTGACGAGGCCATGGCAGGCCGAAACCAGTTGTTGTGCCTAAAGAGAACTGCTGTATTACTCGATGGACTAGACGCCCGAGTGAAGCTGGGCGTGGTAGGGTCTCGTACAAAGAATCATTCACCGTATCGTTCGTTGAACAGCTAAAGAGAGGGCTGGCCTGGCGAATTCCACTCGCTAGGCGCCCGCGGGTCGTTTCCGAGGCCAAGGAAACTCTCGGCCCGTAACACATGCATGCATTGGTGTGTGTATAAAGTGGTGCTAAGATAGAGGGGACAAGGTCAAGTCAATTTTGGGAAGTACAAAGGCAATGACTAGTGATGTTATTACCTAAATCTTCCATTTGCTTTTGTTAACTAGGGATGTTATTACCTGAATCATCCCTCTAATGGGCTATGAAGCATCGACACTCTTCAAGAGCTTTCGTGTCGTGTCGGATACTGCGACACGTGTCCGACACTCTCCGACACTCAATCAACACATGTTGGAAAATTCGAAATCTGATCAATTTTTCCAACATGAATTTTAACATACAAGTTTTCAATATGTGATTCCGATATTGAGGTCAATTTTAAAAATTTAATAAATGAGATGTCAAAATATATATATGTAAAAAAAAATAAAACACAATAATAAAAATAACAAGTGAGGAAAGAAGAAAAATCTAGTTTCTCTCTTATATTCGACTCTCACTTCCTGTGATACACAATTCACCACTTAAGTTTTTTCTCCTCTTCCAACATATCTAATATTTGAGTCTAGAATATGGATTGCTTGTTTTTTCCCCAAATTTTATGAATTATTGAAATAGAGTTAAATTTATCAATTTGAAACAATGAATGATATTAATAAATGACAGATTAATGTTTTTAGTGTATATTCATTCTAGGCTTATTTATTTATTTATTTGACTCAAATTAATTTGATTGAAATAATCATAAGAATGATAATTTATTTGTATATATAAAAATATATATTTAATGTACAACGTGTCCCAACGTGTCGGAATTCTCTATTTTTTGAGAAACTATGTGTTAGCGTGTCGTGTAGTGTCGTGTCATATTGTGTCACGCGTCGCGTGTCAGTGTCGGTGCTATTTAACTAGCGGATAAGGCTAGAAAAGAAAAGGATTTTGAGGCTACTTTAAAAAAAAAAAAAAAGTGATTGTTATCAAAAGGAATAAATGTAGTGAAAATCTTTTCAAGAAAATGCAATTAAGTCTTAAAATCTTTTAAAAGTACAATCACAACCTAAACTTCATCATGAAGTGGCTTATTGAGTCCTACATTTTTTTAAAAATGCAATCAAATTCTGAAACTTATCAAGTTGGTGTATTTGAGTTTTATGATTCAATTGTAAAATTTAGTTGCACTTTTTAAAATTTTTAGATTTCGTCCTTTCGTGATAAGTTTTAAGATTTTGATTGTGTTTATCCCAAATAATTAATTATCTGCTACAATGTCTTCCATTATCATGGACCTAGGACTCATCATCAATTTTAACATAAAAATCCTATTCTTATTGAAGCAAGGGTAAGTGGAGTTACCAATGAGGGCCTCCGTCAACTATCTACCCGTGCAGCAGACTACATGAATGCGTTCCTTATTTTTAATGTCCCGATGCTCGCATGCCTCACCTCCTAAGTTAGTAGGTAGGTTTTCTCCCCCCTTTCCAAAGAATACCCTTGTGTTTTTACACCCCATAATTCAAGTGAAGTTGTTTTAGGACTTGCTCAGGTCCACGATTGTATTTATCCCAAATAATTAATTATCATTTCTTGCAATCTTCCATTATCATGGACCCAGGACTTGTCATTAGTTTTAACATAGAAATCCTATTCCTCAGCCTTCTCTAGATCGTTGTCGCATGGAAAATTCTCATATTTTTGTCTCCTTTTTTCATCTATGGGATTCTCAACCTCATGGTCTAATACATTTCCTCTTGCCTTCATAATTCTTCAATTTATTTATTTTAGTTGCATCTCTCTTTGTCCATCAACCCCTATCCTGGCTATGATAGCGATTTCTTGAAGTTCCTTCTTCAAAAGAATAATATTATGATTGATGTTTGAGAATAGGTGGGAGAAAAATATCAGAAATGCCAAAAGTTATGTACGGAGCTTACATTAATACTAAAAATTTTCGCTGAATCACTTAAGTATCAAATAAATAAATAAAAAAACGATCACTTAAAAAACAATGAAGAGAACAAGAATGAGAGACTAAAGACAACACGTGAAGTACCCGAGTAAAAGAAAAAAAGCAGTAGGAATAAGACAAGGTTGGCAAAAAATGAAGAGAACAAGAGATGAAAGATGATGTAATGAAGGTTACCAAAAAAAAAAAAAAAAGATGATGTAATGAAGCCGTAGTTTCTGTTTATATTACCATCCGAACAAAGCAATTTCGGGAAAGAAGAATAAGGTCAAAGTCAACTAGGGTATGTAGGATAAAGACAAAAGGATTGGGGATATATATGAAATGGTGCCAAGATAGAAGGGTGACAGGGTCAAAAGAAATTTGGGAAGTACAAAGGCAGTTGCACCTGGAAATGACCTAAATCTTCCAGTTTAGCTTTTGTTACTAGTGATGTTATTACCTGAATCTTCCCTCCACCGGATAAGACTAGAAAGGAAGTGGACTTTAGGGCTAATTCTTGTAAGAATGACCAAAATGAGAGAGAGGTCGGCCAGAGAGGGCTTTTGGGGGAGAGACTTTCCATCCAGAGCTAGGCGAGCCCTTCGTTGCCGATGACGGTTGCTGGTGACACAGCCTCTAGATTTTTCATCCTTTTCCATCTCACAAAAGGAATTGAACATGAGACAAATGAGGTGGATGGAGTTGTTAAAGGATTATGATTGTGAGATACGATACCATCCAGGGAAAGCAAATAAAGTAGCGGATGCTCTTAGTTGTAAGTCAGCTATGGAGATGGCTAGTTTAAGAATGGCGAAATGGAGCTTGTTAAAATCCGTAGCGGACTCAAAGTTTAAATTAAAAATGGATTGTCTTACAAATATGCTAAGTGCATTAAGAATTGAACCTAAAATTATTCAGAAAGTTAAGACCTTACAAGAGTCTAACCCAGAAATTTTGAAAGTAAAAGATGCAGTGTCTTTAGGAAAAAGACAGGAATTTCAAGTCTCTGAAGATGGAGTGGTAAGATGCCAAGGACGACTTTGTGTTCCCGACAATGAAGAAGTAAAGAAGGAAATTTTGTCGGAGGCACATAGGAGTAATTACAGTGTTCATCCAGGTAGTACAAAGATGTATAGGAATTTGCGTCGGCAATTTTGGTGGAATGGTATGAAAGCAAATACGGCTAAGCACGTTTCTCAATGTTTGACGTGCCAGCAAGTAAAAGCGGAGCATCGCAAACCCGCAGGACTTTTGAGACCGTTAGACATACCATAATGGAAATAAGAACATATAACAATGGACTTTGTACAAGGATTGCCAAGGATATCAAGTGGTCATGACTCTATCTGGGTAATAATGGACCGTTTAACTAAGTCTGCTTATTTCCTAGCAGTTCGCATAGACTACCCAATGGACAAATATGCGGATATATATGTAAGTCAAATAGTACGCTTACATGGTATTCCAGTAACTATTACCTCAGATCGGGATTCAAGATTTACTTCAAACTTTTGGCGGAGTCTTCAAATTGCCTTAGGAACTAAACTCCAATTTAGTACTGCTTTTCACCATCAAACAGACGGATAAACAGAAAGAGTAATCCAGACATTAGAGGATATGTTGAGGGCTTGTGTGATTGACTTTAAAGGAAATTGGGATGAAAGACTGCATTTGGTGGAGTTTGCTTATAATAATAGTTTTCAGAAAAGTATAGACATGGCTCCCTATGAAGCATTATATGGAAGGAGATGTAGGACTCATGTCTGTTGGAATGATGTAGGTGAAAAGAAATTGACAAGACCTGAACTGGTACAAGTTACCACTGAAGCTGTCGAAATTATCAGGAAAAGACTTAAAACAACTCAGAGTAGATAAAAAGACTACGCAGATAGGCGTAGAAGACCTTTGGAATTTAATGTGGGAGATAATGTATTCCTTAAAGTATCTCTAATGAAAGGAATATCTTGATTTGGAATGAAGGGTAAGTTAAGCCCTAGATTTGTTAGACCTTTTGAGATACTTGAAAGAATAGGAGATGTACTCTATCGTTTGGCGCTGCCTCCTAAATTGGGAAATTTACATGATGTGTTTCATGTGTCAATGCTGAGAAAGTACCAGCCGGATCCTGGTCACATACTCGATCATGAGGCCATCAAAGTGGATGAGAAAGTGAGGTACATCGAAGAGCCCATGCAAGTACTGGATCGAAAGGAACAAATTCTTAGGACTAAGAAGATTCCTTTGGTTAAGGTATTATGGCGACATCATGATATGGAAGAAGCCACATGGGAAAGTGAAGATCAGATGAAGGAAAAGTACCCCTACTTGTTTCAAAAGGCATGAGTAACTATCTAATTTTGAGGACGAAATTCTCTAAGGAGGGGAGAATTGTGGCATCCTAGAATTCCTTGCCAATCTTTAAGGGTGTTTTAATTCATGTCTTGCATTAAGACTTTGGCCAAGCTTTTGGTGGATAATAAATTGATAGGAAAAATTCTATTTTTGGCCATGTGAATTATGGATTGAAATTTATTAAATTAGGTCACAAAGTTTTGTGATTTCTAAATTTCAATTAGGTGATTATAAAATTTAGGTTTAAGAAGGATTATTAAGATGAGGTGTGGGCCAAAATTCTAGCTCAAGACTAGCCCACTAGAAGCCCCACCCTTTGGTCATTTGGGCCTAGCCGCGAAGCCCAAGGAAAGGAGGAGCAACCATCAGCCCATGGCTGGCCTCAAGCCCGGCCGGATGGAGCCCCATTGGGCCATCGACCAAGGAGGAACCGGCCCATGAGAGGCCCACTCTTTTGCATGAAGATTTTGCCAAGTGTTAATCCCCTTAGTCCAAGTGTCCTTCATGCAAAAGCAATGATTGTTCATCATTGAGGAGAGGAAAATTTGAGATGAAGGGGAAGTGTCGTTGGAGAGGGAGAGAGAGAGAGAGAGAGAGAGAGAGAGAGAGAGCTACCGAGGGGAAGAGAGAAATCGAGAGAAAGGGAGAGTGATCGTGCGGAAGAAGAGAGGAAAGGAGGAGAGCTGCCTGTCGACCGTCCACCGTGCGTTTGTCGCTCGTCGCCGTTCGTGCTCGCTGTTTGCTCGGTTTAGAGGCAAGTTGGGATCCTTAATCTGCTCTTGCATGTTGTTTCTAGTATGGGTGCTTGAATGGTGAAAGAATTCGGATGTTTAGGGTGTTAAAAGTTGAAGTTTTAAGAGGGATGTTTGAAACTAGTAAACTGTTCTTGAGAAAACAGTTCGACCTTGGATGTGCTATTGGCTTGCATGTGTTGTTTGAGTTGGATTTTGGCCGTGAATTCTTAATGAAAGTTGTTAAGGACTTCCTGAAATATAACATACTCAAATTTGGGACAAAACGAATAAGTATAAGTGGGTGAAATCCTTATTTTTCGGAGAGACTGAATCTGGAGATTTCGGTAACTACCTTTGGTGAATGCATGGTCTGTAAGCCTATATTTTTGTTGAAATTTCACTTCAATTTCTTAAAGAAAGATTCAAAGGACATCCTGAGGTTTAACATATCAAAAATTTAGAGAAAACTAACAAGAATAGATAGGTGAAATCGTAGTTTTTCGGAAGTAGTTATATCTGGAGACTTCGGTATTGAAACAGAAGCTTTAACCGTCTATATTAAATCACCTAGAACGAATTTGACTTTTATTTCTTCATGAAAAACCTACCTTAAAATGTTGACTACAAAATGGTCGAATTTCATGAATTTTGAAGGTCATTAGGATATTTAATCGGAAATATCTCAAAAACCGTGTAATCTGACACATTCGGATTTAGTCAGTTTCAATGCATGAGTCATATCATTTTTTATGAAGCTCTTTAGGCAAGGTGTTCTTCACGAAGTATCTTTCTTTATGTCTTCCCTGCAACATACTCAAATTTCATAATTTTTTAAGTTCATTTTCCTATTTAACCAAAAATGTTTCAAAAACTGTGCAAGCTGGATTGAACGAATTTCAAATGCTGTAATTTATAATTATTCTATTTTGGATGAGCCCTATGAATTATATTGATTGAGATGATTGAATCTTGCTGAGCATGTGTTGATATTTGGCGTTGCATATAGAATCAAATGCTGAATTTGACTTTGTTGCCATTACATCATGTGCCATGTTGATTGTGAGACTTAAATTGGTTAATATGAATTATGATGAATGAGAAGACGGTTGGAGGTGGGCCAATAATGCCCTAGGAGTGTTAGGATGTGTCATGCCCCGAACCCCGAGCGTGCGCACATCCCACTGCGGTCGATCAAATATACGACATCCCAGGATACGTCGCCGACCCATTCATTTTATTACGCATGCGGAAGCAAAACAAATCCCCTGACAACATTTAACTTGAGATAGAAAAGCAAGCAATCAATCATAATACCAAACACTCATTTACAAACACATAGGTTTAAATACAACTCTGGACTGTCTACAAAATAGACCAGCTCGACAAAAAGGGAACTATCCTAAAACCAACTAGCAGGACACGATCACCGATACTTCAGTCTCCACCTTTCCAGACTTAGCGCTTCGGGTCCTCCACGACCGCCATCTAGGGACCTGAAATTTTAATCCCCAAACTGGGATGAGACAATGTCTCAGCAAGTTCAACCCCCTAAACCCCTATTAGAAAGAAAATACGCCCCGGGTGGCATAGCCACATCACACAGAGAACTTACCTCACCTCAATTCCTTCCTGCAGGTTAGCACAATTTGAATCACACAATCTCAGGTAGTAATGATAATTCAAACAATTGGAATGCCATCACTTCCATATAAATCACAATCGTACTTAACACGCATTCCAATTATTACTCACTACCACACAATGGCATAACCTACTCACCGTTCGGCTATCTACTGGCATATAGCCAGGCATCGCCTCCCCCCCTTGGAGCGCGGCTTCGTCACTATGTCGATGGCATTCCCGAAGGAGCATGGGTCCAGTTGGCCTAGCCTCTACTGCGACCTGAGCCACGTCACTCTTTTGATGGCATTTCTAGAAGAACAAAGGTCCAGTTGGCCTAGCCACTACTGCGACCCGAGCCATGTCACTCTTTTGATGGCATTTCTAGAAGAACAAAGGTCCAGTTGGCCTAGCCACTACTGCGACCCGAGCCACGTCACTCTTTTGACGGCATTTCTAGAAGAACAAAGGTCCAGTTGGCCTAGCCACTACTGCGACCCGAGCCACGTCACTCTCTTGACGGCATTTCTAGAAGAATAAGGGTCCAGTTGGCCTAGCCACTACTGCGACCCAAGCCTTTCAACCAACACACGGCAATTCAATACCGATCCCTGGATACTTTACATTTCACTCACATAATCTAATTACGACGTTAACCATTAAAATCCAATTTCAATGCCAAACCCGACACTTGGGTTTTTATGAATAAAATCCATATTTATTACAATCAACACTCAATTTGCCACAATCAATCATCAAATTCAAATTCTAAATACACAGCAACGATTGGCACAAAATTCTGAGAGAATAAGGTCCCGAAATAATTTTCGAAATTTATTAAATAATTAAATTTATTCCGAAAATTAATTAAATAATAATATCCATATTTTTCACGATCCACACTCAATTTATAATATCCAATCATCAATTTCAAAATCTAACTACACAGCAGCGATCAGCACGAAATTCTGAGCAAATAAGGTCCCGAGATAATTTTTGGAATTTATTAAATAATAAATTTTTATTCCGAAATTTATTTAAATAATAATATTTTAATAATTTCGAATAAATATATATTATTAAAATATTTAGTAATTTTGGAATACTTCAATAAATCAAAACAAATTCCTTTAAGTCACATCAAATCTTATTTTAATATAAACACATTTTAACTTAATTAAACACCCTAATCTAATCATCAACCAAATGAATTAATCTAACCACATAAACTTACTTAACTTAGACTAAGCACATTTAGGGCATCATTAACCATCTAATTAAGGTTTAGTAAGCTAAACTCACAGGATTAGCGAGCCGAGCGGACCAAAACGACGAGGACGACGCGAGGATCGACTTTCCTCAAGGTGGGCCGAGCATCCAGGCTCGGGAAGGTGGCCAAAACGGGCCAAACGTCTGCTGCATACCCATTTTTCCAGCCACTGCTTTGGGGCCGAGAAGGGTAAATCCGACGTCGGAATGGGCGGAGGAACGGGGCGGAGGAAGGAGACGGTAGCTCGAACCACGGCGGCCAAGCGGGCCTCCAGAGGCCTTAACGACGACGAATGGGCGGCTGGACGGTGGAGGGACGACGGCTGGGTGGCGAACGAAGCAAGGACGGGAAGGGCGGAGCAGCTCGCGAGCGGATGGGCAGTGACGGTGACGGGCTCCGGCGGCGAGGGAGCTGGCGGCCGAGCGGCGTGCGTCGCGGAGGGCTTCTTCGGCCATCTGCTGGGTCTTTGAGTAGAAACCGGAGACGGAGAAGAGAGGAGAGAGGGAGACGGAGGTTCGAACGGCGAGGCGCGGCTGCGACGGCGGCGTTGCGGTGACGTACGAAGGCTACTACGGCTTCGGCGGATCTCCTGCAGCTGCTGAGGTCTTCTTCCGATTGCTGGGTTCGAAGAAGCAAGGAGAAGAAGATGGAGGAGAGAGAAGGAGGGGGCAATTTCTTTTCTTTTTCCTTTTCTTTAATCCAACAAAATGTCCCACCACCATGACATCATCCCATGTCATCTTCCACAACTTTTCCAATGGGTTCAATTCCACTTTCCGCCGGGGTCCAATTCTTGTACGTCCAATTTCTTCAATTCTCTTCCAATTGAATCAAATTGAAGTCCATAAAATAAATTCAATGTCACCACAGTTCAATCAACATCTTCACTTGTCCATAGAACCAACTTAAGTCCAAAAAGTGCGACCAAATGCGGGCCTACTAATTTCTCAAGCCAAATTAGCCATTCTCTGATTTAATCGCTAAAAAATTATGATTACAAGAAAAATCTTCTAAAGATGAGTTAATATTCATAAAATGATTTGTGACACACCCAGACTTTCAATTTCTGAATTCGATCTCAATTCCATGGTTAATTTCACTTTGGCACGATACTAGCGCGGCCCAACTTACCGGGTAGCCTTTAGGAATTTTCATGCATTTGACCTGTGGTTGATCATCTCAAGCCACAATGTACATTTTTGAAACATTGGCAATCTTCGGTTGTCGGCGTAATCTCAAAGTTTCAAATACGAACATAGGGTACCAAATCGATAGAAAAGTCGGTCTAGTGCCGATCGACAAGAATTGTGCGATCTGGTGGAATCACTCACACCTAATCACATGCCTCTGTTGAGTCGACCTATCTCCGGTCTCTAATTGATTTTTAATTGTGCCGCAATAACCCTTGCAGATTAGCTCGGTCGAACGATCGCTTCCTAGTCAAATTCTTGAGTCTAATGCATTAGAATTTCTTAACGGCTTCACCTGATAGACTAGTTTTCACATGAGTGACCGACTCAAGGAAAAGAACTATATGCGTGCCAACAAAATGCCTGTCTCAATTTATTAAAAATAGATTTGGAAAATCGGGACGTCACAGTAATATGGCTAGTAAAAATACCTAGAGGGGGGTGAATAGGTATAAAAAGTAATTTCTCACTATTATCACACAATGCTAGACAGTTGATAGAATTGAGAAAATTGTTTCTCGTCAAACAGTAATCAAAATAAGACTGAGAGTAGGGAAGAGAAAATTGAATGCAAGGTTTATAATGGTTCGGCTTATTTCAAGCCTACGTCCACTCTTCTGCACTGATAGCCCACTGGCTGGATTCCACTATGAACAAAGAGATGTTACAGCATTGTTCTCCCTTGATTTCACGATGTAGAAGATCTACCACACTCCCTCAAGGTATCATTAAGTATAGACTCTCTTTTGCGAATACAGTTTTGCTCAATATGAATCGACTAATAATCAAGGAGTTTCAGACTTTGGAATTTCTCTATCGTGCATCTACTAGAACAGCTGGAACGTCTTCCTTTTATACTCCTTTATGCCATTATACCCGTTGGCACTTACCAAAGGAATTCTTCCAATCTTCCCGTTGGACAGAATCAATTAAGAAGATCATTCGAGCTATTAAAGGAACATGTCGATATCCCATCAATCATGTTCGCCCATACAATCAGGATTTGGTTTCCAAGAATAGAACCTTCCAAGAGTATTTCGTCAATCATCGGATCTTCAAACGATCTTGATTTCAAATAAAAGAATCCGTTATATCATATCCAACCAAGAGATCTTCTCCAGTGGATAAGACCAAATCCTCAACCAAACACTTTAGCTATGGATCATCTTCGTCGCTGGATTAGAAACTGTCAATGAGAATAGTCTTGAGTCTTGAGTCTTGAGTCTGGTGATCTGAAAGACTTCAGACTCTAAATAGAAGGGTCTGCAATGCTCAAGACTAGACTGATAGAAACATTTTGTCAGCTTCAAAATATTCTGGAAAGATTTCTCCAACAATCTCCCCATTTTTTATGGTGACAAAACTTTCCTGTAGATTTGAATAGCTTTGACTTGCAAAACATTACTCAAGCAATATGGATATCTCATAAAGATTAACAACTCAACTAGACTCTGCATCCACAGAAAATAGGTTAGTCTTTCATGAGTAAAGCCATATAATAACACTTGATATAAATGCAACAGTCAATTTCAAATCCACACCCAAGTCATACTGAAAACAAATATCCAAACAAACTAAAGTTAAAATTTTAAAGTCAAAGTTCAAAGATTGCAATTCTCCCCCTTTTTTTCATCATTAAAAAGGTGAGAAAAAAAGACAAGTCGGCTTGGGAACGCGCACAATCTGGAAATCTCCCATCGACTGTACGATGCCTTCCAGTCTCTTTAAGTCTTCCCGTAGATGTGCCACCTCTTCTCCTTTGGCATTTGCTTGAATTTGAAGAGCGAGGTCTTGCATTTGATTCGACAGGGTAACGGAAGACGTTTGTCCAGCATTCTTTAGGACTTGAAGTTCACAATCCAAAACATATATTTGACCCTGCATTTCCAAAAGAAGATCAAGGATGCGACGAAAATCTGCTGTAGTGTTCGTCTGTGTGCTGGCATTTGCTCTATCGGATGGAGTAAAGGCAGACGATGGAACTTCGGTGTAATCGCGCAGATTTGGCGTTGATGTATCATGTCCTTCCTCAGGCATTTGAGAAGCCTGAAGATCTTCTGGATTTGCTGGTGAGTGACTCACACCTTCACTGTTGACAAGATATGGTGTAGTCCTTCCTTGCTTGCCATCTCCCCCTGTTTCTAAGGCCTCAATTGGGAAAGAGTGATGGTCATGCTCGTCAGCGTCTTGATTGCCTTTCTCTCCATCTGCAGACTTTTCTTTGACTGCTTCTTCTTCTTCTTCTTCTTTTTCTTTCTCTTCTTTCTCCTCTGCTTCTCTGTGCTCTTCTTTTCCCTCTTCTTCTCTCTGTTCTTTTTCCTCTGCTTCTTTTCCTTTTTCCTGTCGTTTCGTTGATTCGGATACAGAACGACTGAGCCTTTTCGATGCCAAGGCAGAGATAGTGAGTTCATCCTCTTCATCTTGATCCTCTAAGATAAGAGTTCTTTTCTTTTTGGATGGAGCACCCATGGGCTCCTTCCCTTTTCTTTTTGATTTAGAAGATACTGGATGAGATTTGATTAGAGTTTTCACTTTGAACTTCTCCATTGCCTTATCAAGCTCTTTCAGACGCATTTTTGTCAGCATTTTCAAACCCTCCACCATTTTGTCGCATGGTTGAACACAAAGAGTTTGTGGAGGTTCAATGTTCAAGTGTCTGAAGATCTTAGTCACAAGACCTGAGTAAGGCTACTGGCCCTTGTCCTTCACCATCGCTCTGTATATGTGGAAGAGAATGGTGTGAGGGAGAGAGAACTTTCTCCCTGAATTGATCGCGTACATCAATTTCACCTCAGAGTTAGACACGTCAGTCTTGGATGTCGATTTTGGCCTAAGACAGTTGATCACAATTTTGTGAAGCAAGATGTTGATGGCATGCATTCTTGCGTAAATAATTCTCCCTTCTGCAATCCTATCTTTGACGAGCTCCAAAGAAGTACGAGCAATTGAAACCTTGATCGGTTGATATCGTCCTCTTTCAACCCCAATTATATCTGCCAGCATGTCCACATCTACCACATAGTCTTGGTCTCGAACACTGAAGGATATTCTATTCGCATCTAAAAAGCTGAGATTTGAATAGAAATATGCTGTCAATTGTGCATAACCGTCTGTGGTGTCGGAGCAAAATTGCTCAAGTTGAAGCAGATTGAACTTTTCTCTCAAGTTCACATTGATGGCATCTAGAAAGTCGAAATCAATGCTCCTGGGTTTTATCACCCACGTTTCAACAGTTTGAAGAACAGATCCTCCTGTTCCTTCGATTTGAACAACTCCGTTCTTTTTCCCTTAACCTTCGCAGCAACACCCATCCTAGGTTGGAATTCACTAAACAGTTTATCATCATCGTTCCCATCAGTGGGATTCAATCCTCCTACACGAGAGTCACTTGGAATGTTTGCAAGTGCTTCCTCAGCCTTTCCTTTGAGAGCAATTCACAAATCCTCCATTCGTCATAAAAAGACATACTCATTTTCATAACCCTTGTCTTTAAGGAAATCATCTACATAGTTCAGCGGAGTACCAGTGCTCTTCAAAGCACGATAGAGCTTGTAAATAAAAGAGAGTTTTTGGACTCTTACAGGGTCTGCTTCCTCGATTATTTCTTCCTCCGGTTGTTGACCCACACCCTGTGGGGTAGATGGTGGAGAGTGAATCGGGCTCCGTCGCTGTCTCGGTAACTCTTCCTCCTCGGTGAGATCGAAATGGGTAGGACCCTCTCTCATTCTCTGTGGTCCCTTGTTCGCGATTCTTGAAGACTTTCTCGAAGAAGACATTGTTCCTTGTTGTTGAAAGATTCCTTGACTTGCTTTCCCAAGAAAAGATGACAACTTTCTCGAAGATGAACACGAAGTCGAGACAAGATTGGGAGGAGAATGCTTTTTAGGGTTTTAGAGTTAAGCGAAGAAAACAACTGACTATATATATAACCCAATTTAAAAAGAAGAAGGCCAATCGTCATAAAGGAAAGTGAATAGTCGTTCCTTTTTAAAAACGATAACCGTCCTTTTTAAAGAAAACTGTCATTTTAAAGATAATATAAATCAATTATAACTGAACGAATGATCGTACCTTTTCGAGTTTGAATATTGAAACAACTTACAGTCTATAACCATGAACGTCTGAGTCTGAGGGTCTGAGAGTCTTTAGACTTTAACTTCCTCAAGCTTCAAAATGTTGAGTCTGAGGGTCTGAGAGTCTCTAGACTTTAACTTCCTCAAGCTTCAAAATGTTGAGTCTGGAATGGATAATATCGAATTGATTTTTCTCCAAAGGCTTTGTGAATATATCCGCTAGTTCGCTCTTTGAATCAACAAATTGAATCGAGATTTCTCCATTTTGAACATGATCTCTAATGAAGTGATGTCGAATCTCTATATGCTTTGCCCTTGAGTGAATGATTGGATTTTTAGTGAGATTGATTGCGTTGGTGTTGTCACATCTAATCTCAGTGCATGAGTCTTCAATTCCAAAGTCTTGTAACTGTTGTTTTATCCACAGAATTTGCGAACAACAATTTCCAAGAGCTACATACTCGCTTGTTGTAGAGAGAGCCACGGTATTTTGTTTCCTTGAAAACCAAGACACTGTCCTGCTTCCAAGCAACTAGCAAGTTCCCGAGGTGCTCTTTCTATCAACTCTGCAACCAGCTAGATCTGCGTCTGAATATCCAAGAAGATTAAAGTCTCCCTTCTTAGGATACCAAAGACCGATGCTTGAAGATGAAGCAACGTATTTAATAATATATTTCGCAGGACTGAGATGAGATTCTCTAGGATCTGATTGAAACCTAGCACAGATGCAAACACTCAACAAAATATCAGGTCTAGATGCAGTAAGATAAAGAAGTGAACCGAGATACTCCTGTACAGGTTTTGATCAACTTTCTTCCTTTCTTCATCTTTGTCTATCTTCAAAGAACTTGACATCGGTATGTCGGTCTTTTTGCACTTTTCCAGTCCAAACTTTTTGACTAGATTATTAGCATATTTTTCTTGATGAATAAAAGTTCATTCCTTCAATTATTTTACTTGGAGTCCAAGAAAGAAGGTTAACTCTCCCATCATACTCATTTCAAACTCATCCTGCATAGACTTAGAGAATTTCTTGCACAGATTTCCATTAGAGGATCTAAAAATAATATCATCCACATATATTTGAACAAGTAAAAAGCTTTTGATTTCCTTTTTGATAAATAGAGTAGTATCTACTTTACCTTTGACAAAACCATTATGTATTAAGAACTTACTTAGTCCGTCGTACCAAACTCGAGGTGCTTGCTTTAAACCATACAAGGCCTTTTTCACCGAATCTTTGAGTCGGCTTCTTTGGGTCTTCAAACCCTGGTGGTTGTTCCACATAAACTTCCTCATGGATAAAACCATTTAGGAAGGCACTTTTGACGTCCATTTGGAATAACCTGAAATTTTTATAACAAGCAAACACAAGTAATAATCGAATAGCTTCTAACCTTGCTACTCGGTACGTAAGTCTCATCATAGTCTATTCCTTCTTCTTGCATATAACCCTTGGCCATGAGTCTTGCTTTGTTTCTTACGACTTTTCCTTTCTCATTCATCTTGTTCCTGAACACCCATTTAGCTCCAATAATAGTTTTACCTTTTGGTTTAGATATCAATTCCTAGACATCATTAATGTTGAACTATCTGAGCTCTTCTTGCATAGCTTCAATCTAGCTTTCATCAGATAAAGCTTCTATGCTTTTTGGTTCAATTTCAGAAATGAGAGCCACAGCACTAGACTCTTCGCGCCTTTTGGATCTTGTACGGATTCCTTCATTAATGTCGCCAATAATAAGGTCTTTGGGATGACTGGACTTATGCTTCCAGTTATTGGTTAATTCGTCAAGTTGATGATCTCTTTCTTTACTTGAATCTTCACGAACAGATTGATCTTTGGTCTTCCAGTCGAGATGCTTCTTGAGTTGTAAGCTTTGGAGAGTCTCGGAGCGGGTTCGATTCTTCATGATGAGTTTGACTGGATTCATTTTGCATAAAATCTTGAAATTTGACATTCATTGATTCCTCCACAGATTGACTCTTCTTGTTGTAGACTCTGTAGGCTTTGCTTGATGTAGAATAGCCAAGGAAGATGCCTTCATCTGATCTTTCTTCAAACTTACCAACTCGATCTTTTGCATTTTTCAGAATAAAACATTTGCAACCGAACACATGAAAGTACGAAACAATAGGCTTCTTACCTTTGAATATCTCGTAAGGGGTTTTCTCTAGAATATGTCTTAAAAAGACTCTATTGATGATATAGCACGCTGTTGAAACAAACTTGACCCAAAATCGTGAAGAAATCTTACTTTCAATTAAAAGAGTTCTAGCCATTTCTTAAAGAGATCTATTCTTTCTTTCCACAACTCCATTTTGCTTAGAAGTATATGGAGAGGAGAACACATGCTTAAGGCCAGATTTATCACAAAATTTTGTAAAATCTTGATTTTCAAATTCACTTCCATGATCTGTTCTTATATTAGAGATAACACATCATTTTTCATTTTGAACCTTTTTAGCAAATTTTTCAAAATACGAGAAGGTTTCGGATTTACTTGCAAGGAAATATACCCAAGTAAATCGGGAGTAATCGTCCACAATTACTAGACAATATTTCTTACCTCCAATGCTCTGGGTTCTGGTTGGTCCGAAGAGATCCATATGTAGCAGCTGCAGTACATGATTAGTAGAGACATGATTTATTGGCTTAAATGAATTTCTTACATGCTTTCCCAATATACACGGAGTGCATAGATCAGACTTTTGGTATGATAAATTGGGTAGACCACGAACAAGCTGCTTTGTAGAGATTTTGGCTAATTGCTTCATATTGATGTGACCAAGTTTTATGTGCCATAAGCTTGCTTCGTCTTGAATTGAGATTAAGCATTGCGATTCATTCGGTTTCACATCCAAGATGTAGATATTTCCATACTTTCGACCCATGAAAGACTGAGTAGAGTCTTTACTGGTTCCAGAACATATTCCTTCTTGAAAGAAGATCTTAAAATCAGTATCACATAGTTGGTTGATGCTGAGAAGATTGTAATTGAGTCCTTCCACTAGGGAAACATTACTTATTGTGAGATTTCCAATTTTCACAGTTCCAAATCCCACAATTGTTCCTTTGTTGTTTCCTCCAAATGAGACTTTTCCACCATTTACTTGAACGATCTTTATAAAACAATTTGAGTCTCCTGTCATATGTCTTGAGCATCCACTATCCATATACCACTTTACCTTTTTCTTGATGGAGACCTGTATTTAAAAGAGAGTCTCAAGCTTTCTTTGTTACCCATATTTTCTTGGGTCCATTGGTGTTAGTAAGATAAACATTATTAGCCCATGTTTTCTTAACAGGTTTCCAAACCATATGACACTCTTTTTCAAAGTGATTCGGGTTATTGCACTTTGAACACCTGAGGGCATTTCGACCTACAGACTTTACAAAAACCTTCTTGAAATGATTTTTGTAAGCCTCTCTCGAGGGTCTTTGTTTAATTATTTCCTTTACTTTAGGAAAATCAATCAAGGAAATAGTTTCTGCTGTCATACCTAGACCAGACTTATTGAAGTAAGGTCTTTGAGCTGAAAGAATTTTTTCAAATTTCTCGGACCCTATTGAAAATTTCTTTGAGATATTTGATGAGTCAATTTTTAAAAGAGCATTTTCTTTCAAAAGACTACTTTATTTTCTTTAAGAGTGGAAACATTCATGTCTAAACATTTAACTCTTTCTTTTAAAACGTTTTCCTGTTGTTTTAGAGCAGAGTTTTCCTTTTTAAGTTCGGAAATCCTTTTGAGAGAAGTCTTAAGACTAAAACACAACTCATCAATATATTTGGAAACCTTGACAAGAATTTTAAAATCACTTACCTCAAATTCACTGTCTGAGTCTGATCCAGAGTTTGAGTCTGAGTCTGATTGCGCCATCAGACATAAGTTGGCATATTCATCATCACTTTCTTCACACTCTGTATCACTCCAGGTTTCGGCTTTGAGAGCCTTTCGAGACTTTTTAGCTTTTCCTTTCTTCTTCTTCAGAAGTGGACAGTTGGGTTTGATGTGTCCATTTTTCTTACATTCAAAGCAAACTACATCTTTGTTTGATTCATCATCATCAACAGACTTGGTACGTTGTCTTTGAAAACTTTGTTTCTTTGAGTTGAACCTTCTTCCTTTTCTATTCAGTTTTCTGAATCTTCTTATCATGAGAGCAAGCTCCTTATCGTCCATATCATCTTCAGAATCTGTAACATCAGAATCATCATTTGATTTTAATGCAATGGATTTCTTACCTTTTGGATCTTCGTCTTCATTAATTCATTCCACTTCATAAGACTGAAGAGTTCCAACCAGCTCGTCGACAGATAGTGGCATGATTCTTTGCGTCTCTCTTATTGAAGTCTTTATGTGATTCCAATCCTTGGAGAGTCCACGATAGGTTGTTTACCTTCATGGGATCAGAAATTGATTGTCCTTGATTTTCAAGACCATTTACAATCTCTGTAAAACGGCTAAACATGTCAGTTATAGATTCTCCAGGTTTCATTTTGAAGGCTTCATATTGACCGAGAAGGATGTTGATTCTGGTCTCTTTCACTCGATCAATTCCTTCATAGGTGATATGTAACCTATCCCAGACTTCTTTTGCTGTAACACAAGAAGATATTCTGTTATATTCAGTAGGTGACAAGGCACAATATAAAGAATAAATAGCTTTTGCATCAAGAGTTTGTCTCTTGATTATCTCTTCCTGAGTCATTCCGCTGGTCTCAACAGTTTCTTTCCCTCTTTCTGAGACAGATGCAACTTTAGAAGTGATTCTTTTTTCTACAACGTCCCATTCTAGAGGATCATTTGATCGAAGAAATGCTTTCATTTTTTTTTTCCAGATGTTGTAGTCCTTTCTATCAAAGTAAGGAGGTCTGGTATTGCTTTGACCTTCCATCAGCCCTGAAGCTAGCATACTAGCCATGGATCTTTTACTCTGAAGCAAAACACTTCAAATAAAGTGAGTACACAAGCTCTGATACTAATTGATATGGCTAGTAAAAGTACCTAGAGGGGGGTGAATAGGTATAAAGAGTAATTTCTCACTATTATCACACAATGCTAGACAGTTGATAGAATTGAGACAATTGTTTCTCGTCAAACAGTAATCAAAATAAGACTGAGAGTAGGGAAGAGAAAATTGAATGCAAGGTTTATAATGGTTCGGCTTATTTCAAGCCTACGTCCACTCTTCTGCATTGATAGCCCACTGGCTGGATTCCACTATGAACAAAGAGATGTTACAGCATTGTTCTCCCTTGATTTCACGATGTAGAAGATCTACCACACTCCTTCAAGGTATCACTAAGTATAGACTCTCTTTTGCGAATACAGTTTTGCTCAATATGAATCGACTAATAATCAAGGAGTTTCAGACTTTGGAATTTCTCTATCGTGCATCTACTAGAACAGCTGGAACGTCTTCCTTTTATACTCCTTTATGCCATTATACCCGTTGGCACTTACCAAAGGAATTCTTCCAATCTTCCCGTTGGACAGAATCAATTAAGAAGATCATTCGAGCTATTAAAGGAACATGTCGATATCCCATCAATCATGTTCGCCCATACAATCAGGATTTGGTTTCCAAGAATAGAACCTTCCAAGAGTATTTCGTCAATCATCGGATCTTCAAACGATCTTGATTTCGAATAAAAGAATCCGTTATATCATATCCAACCAAGAGATCTTCTCCAGTGGATAAGACCAAATCCTCAACCAAACACTTTAGCTATGGATCATCTTCGTCGCTAGATTAGAAACTGTCAATGAGAATAGTCTTGAGTCTTGAGTCTTGAGTCTGGTGATCTAAAAGACTTCAGACTCTAAATAGAAGGGTCTGCAATGCTCCAGACTAGACTGATAGAAACATTTTGTCAGCTTCAAAATATTCTGGAAAGATTTCTCCAACACACAGGATGCTCGGGATGGGGGGTGCCAGATGCTTGGTTGTATTGTGATACATGCCCGGATGTCCTCGGGAGTTTTGAGATGCCCAGAATGGTTGGGTGTTGGAAGCCTCGGAGGTTTGTGCCGGGGGGGGATGCCTCGTGATGCCAGTTGGGATACGAGATGCCCGGAATGTGGGGTGCCGGATGCCCGGTGGTGTGTGCCGGAGGTTTTCTCGCGATGCCAGGTTGGGGTGCGAGTGATAAAATGTGGGATGCAATCACTGATTCCGGGAAAGAAAGATGTGGTGATCAAATTGAAAGATAAAAAGTGGAAATTGAATCATGCATGGTATGGTGACATGTATGCATGGTTGTATGATATGATGTTTATGAGTGCACGGTTGTATGTGCACCTATGGCATGATGGTATGTGTACATGAGGCATGGTATATGCGTGGATGCTTGATGATGAGTGCATAATTGTATGCACATATGGTATGATGACATATGCATGGCTACAAGGTAAGTTATGTTTGGATGCATGGATGACATGTACTATGCTGTGATGTTGTGATTGTACTGTGTGATGTATTGAGTAGTTTATTGGATCATTTACCTGTTGAGTGGCTGTACTCACCCTTCGGGGACCAACATTTTAGATTAGGAAGATGCCGCTCTCTCCAGTCACGCAGGGTACCTTCTATGGCCTCCCATCTGACGTGGAGGTAGAGTGTTCGGAGATAGATTGCATTACCATCCCTGGGTTGACGTATGTGCGAGTTTGCGTGCTAGTCATGTACGATGTGGGCCTGGCTGGGGGCTCGGTCATACAGGATTTTTTGTCGGTCCACGTCCGCCGAGATGGAGTGATTCGGGGGATGTTGTCGCCACCATCGGCCGACGCGCCAGGATGGGTGTAATGGCCACGTGAGGGGTAGAGAGCTGACGTTTTTTTTAGAGTAGCCAACACTGATAGATGGAGGATGACATGTGATCGTTATAAGGGTCGAGATACCTTTTGGGTTATGGCCAAGTGTAGTGAAAAGTCTTGGCTTTTCTTTTTGGTTGTACCGACCCGAGAAATCCATCATGAAAATATATAAATAAAAGTGGTTTGGCCTTATCTTTTCTTATGGTGCGTAGTTGGTGTGTATTGCATTATGGTTATTGGAGGGAGAGATGGTGAGACCCAATTATGCTTCCGCTAATAAGTTACACTGGGACTGTTTTCAAAAAAAAAAAAAAAAAAATGCCTAAGGACCTCGGTCCTTCTATAAACCCATTTTTTATAAAAGACAAGTAACAGATATCCTTGGAAAAGAAAGTGATTGGCAGGCTGTGGCGACCCTAATGGATCGGGGGCCGTCGAGGGGTGCCACAGTGGCGGCGGCGAGCGATCGGCAACTGGCAACGGTGGCGGTGGGGCCGGCGATCGACGATTAGAGGGTGGCGGCTGATGTAGCTAGTATGAGTACCTAGAGGGGGGTGAATAGGTATACAAAGATTTTTCTTGATAATTTCTGTATACTTGCGCAATACTTAGACAGTTCAAGGATTAGCGAAAGATAACAATCAATGTAAGACTGAGTAAGGAAAGAGAGAATTAAACACGCGGTTTATAGTGGTTCGGCTTGATCCAAGCCTACGTCCACTCTTTTGCACTGACAGCCAATTTGGCTGGATTCCACTATGAACAAAGAGATGTTACGGTGTTGTTCTTCCTTGATATCTCGATGTAGATGATCTACTACACTCGCTCAAGGTATCACCAAGTATAAACACTCTCTGTGTATACAATTTTGCTCGAACTGTATCGACTAACAATCAAGGTTCTTCAGACTCTGGAATTTTTCTATCAATCACTTCATAAAACAACTAGAATGTCTTCCTTTTATACTCATTTATGCCATCATAGCCGTTGGCACTTACCAAAGGAATTCCTCCAATCTACCCGTTGGACGGAATCAATCAAGAAGATCATCCGAGCTATTTAAGGAATCTGATGATAGCCCATCAATCCCGTTCGCCCATACAATCAGGATCTTGGTTTCCAAGAATAGAACATTCCAAGAATATTTCGTCGACCATCGGATCTTCAATCGATCTTAGATAAGAATCAAAGAATCCGAAATGATTATCCAACCAAAGAATCTTTTCCAGAGGATAGGATCGAATCCTCAACCATATACTTCGGCTTTGGATTTCCTTCGTCACTTTGGATTAGAAAGACTCGTCGGAGAATAGACTTAAACTCTTAAGTCTTGAGTCTTGAGTCATGAGTCTCGAGTCTTGAGTCTTGAGTCTTGAGTCTTGAGTATACAAAGTCTTCGACTTTAAACTGTCGGTCTCCGAACATCCAGACTTAGATCGATAGAAACGTTTTGTCGGCTTCAAAATATTCTGAAAGATTTCTCCAACAATCTCCCCTTTTTGATGGTGACAAAACTTTCTTGTAGATTTGAACAACTTTGACCTGCAAAAACATTTCTCAAGCAATATGGCTAACTCATAAAGATTAATAAAACAACCAGACTCGCATCCACAGAAAATTGGTTAGTCTTTCATGAGTAACACCATATAACAACACTTGAAATAAATGCAACCAGTCAAGCATCACAATCCACAACCAATTCAGTCAAATTCACACCCAAGTTCAAGTTCTCAAGTCATACTCAAAAATAAACATAACCACTAAAAAGTTTTAAAAGATATTGAAAAAGTTGTTGGTTCAAATTGGTTCTCCCCTTTTTGTCATCATTAAAAAGGGTGAGAAAGAAGTCATGTCCGCTTGGGAATGCGCACGATTTGGAAATCCCCAATGGACTGGATTACTCCTTCTAGCTTCTTCGCATCTTCCCTCGCTTGAGCTACCTCTTCTCCCTTAGCATTGGCTTGAAGTTGCGGAGAGCGAGGTCTTTGAATTTATCCTCCAGAGACCGAAGATGCTTGTCCAAAGATTCTTCATGGCTTGGATTTCACAATCCCAGAGCATATATCTAGCCACGCATTTCCGTAAGAATATCCATGATACGACGAAAATCTGCAGAATCTTCCGTCTGTGTACTGGCATTGGCTTTCTCAGAAGGTGTGTATGCAGACGATGGCGCTTTTGTTAAGTCTTGCAGATTTGGTCTTGACGTATCGTGACCTTCCTCAGGTAATTGAGAGACCTGAACTTCTTCTGGGTCTTCTGGAGATTGTCTTAGATCTTCACTGACAGCAGCATGAGGTGTAGACCTCTCTTGCTCGCCAACTCCCCCTGTCTCTAGGACATCGAAAGAGGAAGAGTGATGATCATGCTCTTGATTTTCCTTCTCTCCGATTCATCGCGAGACTTTTCTTTTTCTCCTTCTCCTTCTTCTTCAACTTCTTTCTCCTTCTCTCTTTGTTCTTCTTTTTCTCTGTTCTGCTCTTCTTCTTCTCTGTTCTGCTCTTCTTCTTCTCTGTGCTGCTGAAGTTCTATCGGTTGAGACACAGAACGTCTGGTTCTTGTCAGTGGTTGGATAGTGGGATCTTCATCATCTTCATCTTCATCTTCATCTTCATCCTCCAGGATGAGAGTTCTTTTCTTCTTTTTCGATGGAGCACCAATGGCCTCCTTTCCTTTTCTCTTTGAGGCGCATCGAACGGAGATTTCACTTTGAATTTCTCCATTGCCTTGGAAAGTTCTTGCAGACGCATCTTCATTAACATTTTCAACCCTACCACCATCTTATCACACGGTCGAACACAAAATGTATGTGGCGGTTCAATGTTCATGTGTTTGAAGATCTTGGTCACCGACCCAGATAAGGCAATTGTCCTTTGTCTTTTGACATTGCTCTGTACATATGGAAGAGAATAGTGTGCGGGAGAGAAAACTTCCGTCCCGAGTTGATCGCGTACATCAACTTTGCTTCGAAAGAGACACGAAGTCTTTGACGTAGACTTCGGTCCGAGACAGCTTGATCACAATCTTATGAAGCACGATGTTGATGGCCTTCATCCTCGAGTAGGTAATTTTCTTCTCTCGCGTCCATATCTTTGACAAGATCCGAGTAGTACGAGCAGGTGAGACTTTGATTGGAATATAACGTCCTCGTTCAACTCCAACTATGTCCGCCAACATATTCACATCTACCACGTAAGCTTTGTCTCGAACATTTAATGAAATTCTATTCGCATCCAAAAAGCTAAGATTTGAATAGAAATAAGCGGTCAGTTGAGCATACCCGTTCGTAGAGTCGAGCAAAAAGTCTCAAGTTGAAGCAAATTCAACTTCTCTCTTAAGTTCATGTTGATGGTGTCCAGGAAGTCAAAATCAACACTTCTAGGGTTTATCACCCCTCTTTTCAACAGCCTGAAATACACTTTTTCCTGATCCTTGGATTTAAACAAATCCATTCGATTTCCTTTCACCTTTGCTGCCACACCCATTCTAGGTTTAAATTCAAGGAACATTTTGTCATCATCGTTCCCTTCAATCGATTTTGTCCCGGCAAACAAGGGTCACTGGAATGTTCGCAAGAGCCTCCTCCGCCCTTCCTTTAGGAGCAACTCCCAATTCCTCCATTTTCCGCAGAAAAAGATACTCATTCCCATAATTTTTGTCCTTAAGGAAGTCATCTATATATTTTAATGGAGAACCGGAGCTTTTCAACGCACGATAAAGCTTATAGATAAAGGAGGGTCTTTGGACTCTTACTGGGTCGGCTTCCTCGATTATCTCTTCTTCCAGATGTTGACTTGCATCTTGTGGGGCAGGAGGTGTTGAATGACGTGGAGGAGAGCGAATCGGACTTTGTCGCTGACTTGATAAGTCTTCTTCCTCAGTAAGATCGAAGTGAGTCGGTCCCTTCTCCATTCTTTGTGGTCCCCGCTTGCTATTCTTGATGATTTCCTCGAAGACGACATCTTTCTTTGTCTATTGGAAGATTCCTTCACTTGCTTTTCCCAAGAAAAATGACCACTTTCTCGACGACGAACAAGAAGTAGAAACAAAGATCGGGAGGAGAGTGTCTTTTAGGGTTTTGAAAATTTTGAAAATTGGGCGAAGAAAAATATATATATATATATATACCTCGGATTTGAAAAGAGAAGTTTAATCGGTACAAGGAAAGTGTACGAACACTTCTTTTCAACATCAATAACTGCCAAAATTAATTCTTTTAAAAAAAAGTTTTCGAATTTTCACATAGATTATTACCAAATAAAAGATCATACCTTTACAAATTTAGATAAAATAACTAAACGAGAATTCGTACCTTTTCGAATAGCAACTTACAGCCTTTAGCCATGAATGTTTGAGTCTCATGATTTAAAGTCGAGAGATCGAGTCTCGAGTTGGTGAGTCTCGAGTTGGTGAGTCTCTAGACTTTAACTTCTTCAAGCTTCAAAATGTTGAGTCTTGCACGGATAAAGTCGAATTGATTTTTCTCCAAAGGCTTTGTGAATATATCCGCTAGTTGACTCTTTGAATCAACAAATTGAATCGAGATTTCTCCATTTTGAATATGATCTCTAATGAAGTGATGTCGAATCTCAATATGCTTTGCTCTTGAATGAAGGATTGGATTTTTGGTGAGATTGATCGCGCTGGTGTTGTCACATCTGATTTCTGTGCATGAGTCTTCAATGCCAAAGTCTTGTAGCTGTTGTTTTATCCATAGAATTTGCGAACAACAGCTTCCAAGAGCTACATACTCTGCTTCTGTTGTTGAGAGAGCTACAAGTGCTTTGCTTCCTTGAAAACCAAGACATTGTCCCGTTTCCAAGCAGTTGACAAGTTCCGTAGTGCTCTTTCTATCGACTCTCGAACCGGATCTCGCATCCGAGTATCCTAGAAGATTAAAGTCTCCCTTCTTTGGATACCAAAGACCGATGCTTGAAGATGAGGCAACGTATTTGATAATACGTTTCACGGCAATGAGATGTGATTCTCTAGGATCTGATTGAAACCTAGCACAGATGCAAACACTCAACAAAATATCAGGTCTAGAAGCGAAAGATAAAGAAGTGAACCGATCATGCTCCCGTACAGCTTTTGATCTACTTTCTTCCCTTCTTCATCCTTGTCTATCTTCTCGAGAACATGACATTGGTATGTCGGTCTTTTTGCACTTTCCCAATCCAAACCTTTTGACAAGATCATTCGCATATTTTTCTTGATGAATGAAAGTTCCTTCCTTCATTTGTTTTACTTGGAGTCCAAGAAAGAATGTTAACTCTCCCATCATACTCATTTCAAACTCATCCCGCATAGACTTAGAAAATTTCTTGCATAGACTTTCATTAGGTGAACCAAAAATAATATCGTCCACATATATTTGAACAAGTAAAAAGCTTTTGTTTTCCCTTTTGATAAACAAAGTAGTATCTACTTTACCTTTGACAAAACCATTCTGTAATAAAAACTTACTTAGTCTGTCGTACCAAGCTCGAGGTGCTTGCTTTAAACCATACAGGGGCCTTTTTCAAATCCAAGACTAAGTTTGGCTTCTTTGGGTCTTCAAACCCAGGTGGTTGTTCCACATAAACTTCCTCATGGATAAATCCATTTAGGAATGCACTTTTGACGTCCATTTGGAATAACCTGAAATTTTTATAACAAGCAAACGCAAGTAATAGACGAATAGCTTCTAACCTTGCTACCGGTGCGTAAGTCTCGTCATAGTCTATTCCTTCTTCTTGCGTGTATCCTTTGGCCACGAGTCTTGCCTTGTTTCGTACGACTTTTCCTTCTTCATTCATCTTATTCCCGAATACCCATTTTGCTCCAATGACAGTTTTACCTTTTGGTTTAGATGTCAATTCCCAAACATCATTAATGTTGAACTGTCTGAGTTCTTCTTGCATAGCTTCGATCCAACTTTCATCATATAAAGCTTCTTCTATGCTTTTTGGTTCAATTTCAGAAATGAGAGCCACAAAGACTAGATTCTTCATGCCTTTTTGATCTGGTGCGGATTCCTTCATTGATTTCGCCAATAATGAGATCTTTGGATGACTGGATTTGTGCTTCCAGTTACTAGTTGATTTGCCTGGTTGATGATCTCTTTCTTTATTTGATTCTTCATGAGTATCTTGATGTTGGACTTCCGTAGTCCGAGATGCTTCTTGAGTTGAAGACATTGGAAGGTCTAGAGCGGGTTCGTACTCTTCATACTTGAGTCTCGGTTGGATTCATCTTGCGTTGAGTCTTGGAATTTGACATTCATTGATTCCTCCACAGACCGGCTTTTCTTGTTATAAACTCGTAGGCTTTGCTTGATGTAGAATATCCAAGGAAGATGCCTTCATCTGATCTTTCTTCAAACTTACCAACTCGATCATTTGCATTTTTCAAAATAAAGCATTTGCAACCAAACACATGAAAGTATGAAACAATAGGCTTCTTACCTTTGAACAATTCATAGGGGTTTTCTCTAGAATAGGTCTTAGGAAGACTCTATTTATGATATAGCATGCTTGTTGAAACAGCTTTTCAAATTTCAAAATCGTGAAGAGATTTTACTTTCAATTAAAAGTGATCTAGCCATTTCTTGAAGAGATCTATTCTTTCTTTCCACGACTCCATTTTGTTCGAGTATACGGAGAGGAAAACATGTGATTAAAACCAGATTTATCACAAAATTTCGTAAAATCTTGATTTTCAAATTCACTTCCATGATCTGTTCTTATACTTGAAATAGCACATCCTTTTTCATTTTGAACCTTTTTAGCAAACTTCTCAAAGAACGAAAAGGTTTCGACTTACTTGCAAGAAAATATACCCAGTAAAGCGAGAGTAATCGTCTACAATTACTAGACAATACTTCTTACCTCCAATGCTTTGGCTTCTTGTTGGTCCGAAGAGATCCATATGAAGCAACTATAGTACATGATTAGTAGAGACATGATTTATTGACTTAAATGAATTTCTTACCTGCTTTCCCGGCATGGAGTACATAAGTCGACTTTTGGTATGGCACTTTAGGTAGTCCTCGAACAAGCTTTTTGATGAGATTTTGGCTAATTGCTTCATGTTGATATGGCCAAGCTTTATGTGCCATAAGACTGCTTCATCTTGAATTGAGATTAGGCATTGTGCTTCATTTGGTTTTACATCAAGGAGATAGATGTTTCCATGCCTTCGACCCATGAAAGACTGAGTCGAATCTTTACTAATTCCAGAACATATGCCTTCTTGAAAGGAGATCTTGAAACCGGTATCACACAATTGGCTAATGCTGAGAAGATTGTAATTGAGTCCATCCACTAGAGAGACATTGCTTATTGTGAGATTTCCAATTTTCACAGTTCCGAATCCCACAATGCTTCCTTTGCTATTTCCTCCAAATGAAACTTTTCCACCATTTACTTGAATAAGCTTTGTGAAACAATTTGAGTCTCCCCGTCATGTGTCTTGAGCATCCACCGTCAAGATACCACTTTACCTTCTTTTTGACAGAGACCCGCATTCAAAAGAGAGTCTCAAGCTTTCTTTGGTACCCAAATTTTCTTGGGTCCTTTGGTGTTAGTAGGATAAGCATTATTGGGCCATACTTTCTTAACAGTTTCCAAACCATAGGACACTCTTTTTCAAAATGATCTTGACTGTTACACTTTGAACATCTTAGAGCGTTTCGACCTACGACTTTACAAAGACTTTCTTGAAATGATTTTTGTAAGCCTCTTTTGACGGTCTTTTCTTAATTTTTTCTTTTACTTTTGGAAAATCAATCAAGGGGATTGTTTCTGCTGTCATACCTAGACCAGACTTATTAAAGTAAGGTCTTTGGACTGAAAGAACTTTTTCAAGTTTTTCCGACCCTATTGAAAATTTCTTTGAAATATTTGATAAATCAGTTTTTAAGAAAGCATTTTCTTTTGAAAGTTTATCTTCGTTCTCTTTAAAAGTAGAAACATTCAAGTTTAAACTTTTCACTTTTTCTTCTAAAATGTTTTCCTTTTGTTTTAAAACTGAGTTTTCCTTTTTAAGTTCGGAAATCTTTTTGAGAGAAGTCTTAAGACCGAAGCACGCTTCATCAATATATTTAGAGACTTTGACAGGATTTTAAAATCACTTACCTCAAATTCACTATCTCGAGTCTGATCCAGAATCCGAGTCGAGTCCGAATGTGCCATTAGACACAGTTGGCATATTCCTCGTCACTTTCTTCACACTCAGACGCTCCCGTGTTTCGGCTTTGAGAGCTTTTCGAGACTTTTCAGCTTTTCCTCTCTTCTTCTTCGGAGAGGACAATTGGGTCTTATGTGTCCCTTTTTCTTACATTCGAAACAAACTACTTCTTTGCTTGGTTCCTCATTATCAACAAACTTGGTTTGCTGTTTCTGAAAACTTTGTTTCTTTGAGTTGAACCTTCTTCCTTTTCTATTCAGCTTTCTGAACCTTCTAATCATAAGAGCAAGCTCCTCATCGTCCGATCTTCTTCGAATCTGTATCATCGAATCATCATTAGATCTTAATGCAATGGATTTCTTACCTCTTGGATCTTCGTCTTCATTAATTCGTTCCACTTCGTAAGATCAAGAGTTCCAATCAGCTCGTCTACAGATAATGGCATAATTCTTTGCGTCTCTCTTATTGAAGTCTTTATATGATTCCAATCCTTGGAGAGTCCACGCAGTAGCTTGTTCACCTTCATAGGATCAGAAATTTTCTGTCCTTAATTCTCAAGACCATTGACAATATCTCGTAAAACGGCTAAACATGTCGCTTATAGATTCTCCTGGTTTCATTTTGAAGGCTTCATATTGACCAAGGAGAATGTTAATTCTGGTCTCCTTCACTCGGTCTGTCCCTTCATAAGTGATATGTAATCTATCCCAGACTTCTTTTGCTGTAACACAAGAAGATATTCTGTTATATTCAGTTGGTGACAAAGCACAATATAAAGAATAAATTGCTTTAGCATCGAGTGCTTGTCTCTTGTTTATCTCTTCTTGAGACATTCCGCTGGCTTCAACAGCTTTCTTTCCCTCTTTCGTAGATTGATGCAGCAAAGAGGAGTGATTCCTCTTTCCACAACGTCCCATTCCGAGGATCCTTGGATCGTAGGAAGGCTTTCATCTTGTTCTTCCGGATGTTGTAATCCTTCCCATCAAAGTAGGGTGGTCTTGTATTGCTTTGCCCTTCCATCAGCCCCGGTGCTAGCATACCAGCCATGGATCTTTTACTCAAGTAAAACACTTCAAACAAAGTAAGAACACGGGCTCGATACCAATTGATGTAGCTAGTATGAGTACCTAGAGGGGGTGAATAGGTATACAAAGATTTTTCTTGATAATTTCTGTATACTTGCGCAATACTTAGACAGTTCAAGGATTAGCGAAAGATAACAATCAATGTAAGACCGAGTAAGGAAAGAGAGAATTAAACACGCGGTTTATAGTGGTTCGGCTTGATCCAAGCCTACGTCCACTCTTCTCGCACCGACAACCAATTTGGCTGGATTCCACTATGAACAAAGAGATGTTACGTGTTGTTCTTCCTTGATATCTCGATGTAGATGATCTACTACACTCGCTCAAGGTATCACCAAGTATAAACACTCTCTCGTGTGTATACAATTTTGCTCGAACCGTATCGACTAACAATCAAGGTTCTTCGCACTGAATTTTTCTATCAATCACTTCATAAAACAACTAGAATGTCTTCCTTTTATACTCATTTATGCCATCATAGCCGTTGGCACTTACCAAAGGAATTCCTCCAATCTACCCGTTGGACGGAATCAATCAAGAAGATCATCCGAGCTATTTAAGGAATCGATGATAGCCCATCAATCCCGTTCGCCCATACAATCGATCTTGGTTTCCAAGAATAGAACATTCCAAGAATATTTCGTCGACCATCGGATCTTCAATCGATCTTAGATAAGAATCAAAGAATCCGAAATGATTATCCAACCAAAGAATCTTTTCCGAGAGGATAGGATCGAATCCTCAACCATATACTTCGGCTTTGGATTTCCTTCGTCACCGGATTAGAAAGACTCACGGTGAGAATAGACTTAAACTCTTAAGTCTTGAGTCTTGAGTCATGAGTCTTGAGTCTCGAGTCTTGAGTCTTGAGTCTTGAGTATACAAAGTCTTCGTACTTTAAACCGTCGGTCTCCGAACATCCAGACTTAGACTGATAGAAACGTTTTGTCAGCTTCAAAATATTATGGAAAGATTTCTCCAACAGCGGCAACCAGCGGCGGTGGCAGTGGCGAGCGATCGATGGATGGTGGTCAGCAGCGACAAATGAAGGATCAATTGACGAACGATGAGAAGAATTTTTATTTCTGATTTCTAATCCAGAAATAGAGAAGTAGAAAATTTTAGCTTTTGCTTTCTCTTCCAAACCTATTTTTGGAATAGAAATCTATTCTAGAAATAAAAAACTGAATAGATTTATCAAATGGATTTCTCTTCCAAAAACTGGTCTGAAACATAAAAACTATTTCTAGAACAGAAATTTTGGTTATCATGCACCCCCTAAGTTGATAGGTAGTTTTTCTTTCCCCTTTCTAGAGAATACCCTCGTGTTTTTGTGCCCTAGAATTCAAGTGAAGTAGTTGTAGGACTTGCTCAGGTCCACGATTGTATTTATCCCAAATAATTAATTATCATTTGTTGCAGTCTTCCAATATCACGGACCCAAGACTCATCATCAGTTTTAACATAGAAATCCTATTCCTCAGCCTTCTCTAAATCATTGTCGCATGGAAAATTTTCGTATTTTTATCTCCCCTTTTCATCTATTTGATTCTCGACCTCATGCCCTAATACATTTCCTCATGCCTTTATATTTCTCCAATTTCTTTTTTCAGTTGCATCTCTCTTTGTCCATCAACCCGTTATGATAGTGATTTCTTGAAGTTCCTTCTTCAAAATAATAATATTGTGGTTGATGTTTGAGAATAGGCGGGAGAAAAATATCAGAAGCGCCAAAAGTTATGTACAAAGCTCATATTAATGCTAAAATTTTTCGCTGGATCACTTAAGTATCAAACCGAAGAAAAACGATCACTTAAAAAACAATGAAGCTAATGAGAACAAGAGACCAAAGACGACGGCCGGAGTACCCGAGCAAAAGCCTAAATCAGTAGGAATAAGTGAGGGTTGGCCAAAAATGAAGAGAACGAGAGATGAAAGATGATATAATGACTAAGTATAAACGGCGGCGACTAGGGATTTTTATTATGGTTTTTTGCCTTTCTAAGAAACAATGCTTCATTTCATTCCGAGAAAGGCACACGTTGAAATTTGAAAACATGAAAAGTGACAGGAGATATTCATGGTGGATGGTTTTGATGTCTGGAGAGGTTTTGGTTGGGGTTTACGTGTAAGACAACCATAACTACTCGGGACGGTAGATCTTCACGGTCTATTTATTGGTTTGTTTTCGTTAAATTCTTTTGTTGGATAGTCGGTTTGATTTGAATGTCGGAGGCGAGTCGATATATACATATATCGAATCATGGAATTGCAAATATCCTTATACCAAACGAATGTTTTTGAGTTACGTACCTACGTTTCTTACATGGAAGTATGCACATGTTGGAGTGAGGACCTACATTGACTCCCAAGACAGGAGGAAGCCACCAAAATCTGGGAGAGGTGATGATGCCACCGATTGCATATATTACGTAATATACAGATAAACTTTGCTTTCTTCTTTTCTTTCTTTCTTCAAGATCATCTCGACTAAAACCCACGTTTTTTTTCCTGTCGATTCCCCAGTTTCGTTCAGACACAAGCGCCCGTTCATTCGACCGAAAGCATTGCGCAAACTGCAGGAGCGTCATCACAGCAAAATGCTTGCCGTAGAATCATCGTCAACCAAGAGATGCAGAGAGAGAAAGAGAGAGAGATTAGTGTTCTGTTCGCCGAAATTAATGTAATGAACTCCTGAGCAAGTCGTGATCATGCCGAACTCTCTCTCTCGCTCTCTCTCTCTCCCCATACCCCATAACAGCAGGTAGCATCTGCTTTGTTCTTATTCTATTATATTTGACCGATCACTTCAAAATCGTCTCCAGTTTATGGCTGTACATTCGCTGCACTTATCTGGTGGCGAACCACCGACCCACCCGCCGAACGCGACGTCTCTTCTGCGTTTCCACAAGCCTGAGCAACCAAAGAAAATTAAAAAGGGAAAAGAAGCATCGAAAATGGCGCAAAATCGATCGATTTCAGTCAACACCTCGAACCCATGCACGAGAAATCTCACTTCATTTACAGTGGATTTTGTTTGATTCTAGAATCTGAGCTGCAATTCGACCACCCGCCGGCGGGGTGACCTCAGCGAGGGGAACTCCTGACCGGAGTCGGAACCAGCGAGGTCCTGCAGTTCAGACACGACCGGTTCATTCTCAACCACAGATCGACGCACTTCGAGCGGAAGTAATGGCCACAGTCCGGCAACAGCCTCAGCACGTCCGTCTCCTTGTGCTCCGACAAGCAAGTGGAGCAGCAGCTCGAGCTCGCGGCCTTCGCCCGAGAGTAGAGGAGCTTCGGGAAGCATCACAGCGTGGCCTCGTCCAGGCCGAGCGCGACCGCAGTCTAGTGGCCACCGTCCTCCGCACCGCCGCCGCAGCGGCGAGGAGGGATTGGCTCCGGTGCGGCGGGACGCGGACGGGGTTGCAGAGGTAGAAGACGAGGGTGAAGGGGACGGTGAGGGCGAAGAGGATGATGAGGGCGATCCTCGTGCCATACGCCAACTCTCCCGTGTTCAGCCCAGGGTCCACGCAACGCAAGGTCGCCGGTCGCGGCCGATCAATCGATTGAAGGAGCCAGCGACGTCGTCTGAAGACGGAGAGAGAGAGAGTTGGCGTTTCTCTGTTCAGGTGGTGAAGAAGTAGAGCGATGAAGATGGTCGCTTTCCGAAAAATCGTATCTCCCCTTTTGATCTGCTTTTCTTAGCCAATGGTAAAATTTAGCTGACCATTCGATGAACCGAATGTATGGCAACCGTTAATTTTATGAGACCCGATCAAATGCGGAGCCCGCTTGGGATCGGCAAAATCAAAGGATGAGATCTTTATGATCCATGGATCGCTCAAGACAAATTATTGACATCGTTTCACCGGCTTTGGATCCCGCACATAATATCCTTCGTCAAGTATGATATGCTCGCCCGGCTTGTTACTCTTTACTCGCCTGGCTCGACGCTCGTCTCACTTGACGCTCATCGCTTGCTTCTCTTAGCTAACCTTGCTTGTTACCAAATCCATTGGATCGATCCGGTCCTTGATTGCCTTTTTGGGGAATATAAAAAAATGAAATATAAAAATTATTTATTGGTTCCGAGTTGACTCTAGAACCGGACCGAACCCATTGGATCGGTCCGGTCCTCATTCCCAAGCTCAAAATAGGATAGGTTCTCATTCCCAAAAATTGAAAACCAACACTATGTGAGTTGGTTCTAGAGTTAGGGGTGGATCGGCTCAATTGGGAACATACCCACCTCTAGTTATGTCCGGGTGAAATCAAAGCCATACCCTCGAGCATTAACTTGTGTGCTGGACGCCACTTAATTTATGACACGACAGATTTCATTATCTCTCACTCAGAATAATCTCGCAATGTCGTGCCCTAAGTTCATTATATAAAGATCAGCTATCGTGACGCTGGTTAACAAAGCTGTTTTGCGCGAAAAGGGATTGGATTATATGAGGCAAAGGAGAAAATATTTTTATTCAATGCATTGCCGGCGTAATAAAGAACAAACCACAAGCACGGTTCTGCTGCCAACACATACAAGATATTTTATTTTTCTAACCATGTTCGGTCCATTTATAAATGAAAGTTTTCATCTTATGATTATTTGTGTTAGAAATATCTTTCACTTACGGTTTTCCATATAAACCTTTAAATAAACACAAGATGGTTAATCTGCCGGCCAAAATTTCCCTTTATACTCTCTTGGGATCCGAGTGAAGCAGTATTTTTGGGAAAGAAGAACAAGGTCAAAGCCAACTCGGGTCGGTAGGATAAAGACAAAAAGGATGATAGAGGGGGGGACGAGGTCAAAGGAAATTTGGTAAGTACAAAGGCAGTAACTAGTGATGTTACTACGCAAATCTTCCGGTTGAGCTTTTGTAACCAGTGATATAATTAACTGAATCTTCCATCTGGCGGATAAGGCCGGAAAAAAAGAACTGGATTTTAAGGTTGCTTTCTAAAAAAAAAAAGATAAATGCATTGAAACATTTAAAATTTATCGCGAAAATGCAATTAAATGAAGATTAGTAGGAATTCAACTCTAAAATAAGTTTGATTGAAGCCTTGCTATCTTCATGCAGCCAAACTCCTTAGGGTAGATGTTTGCTGTTCACTGATTGATGTATGTTGCAAGAATATTGATTTAGAAGTAATTAGGTTGATTTCATGATGATTTTCATGAATAAGAATAGTGTGAGTGTCATAACTTTTGTACGGAACTCAATTGAATGTCGTAGCTTCTTTTTTTTTTTTCACTTGCTTAAGTGTCACAAAATTGAAAAATCGATCACCTAAGTGCCCTTGACAATTTTCTCCATTAGAAAAATCAATCTCTTAATTTCAAGAAATCAAGTTCAATTGACATCTATAAACCAAAGTCAACATCAATTCCTACTTAAGCATGTTTCGATCATCATGAAATTAAGTAGTATAAGTTATCTAAACAGATAATTGATATTTGATTTCACTAAATTCAACCTAAACTATAGGCAATTTCCTCTTAATTTCACTTTGATCTCATCACATCCTAACTTAATATCAAACTCAGATTGAAGTATAACTTCAATTTTAGACTATAGTTTGATTTGAGCATCCTTGAATGTTCATTTGAGATCTGAACCTACCTTTGAAGTTATCCGACGAGCAACTTTGGATATTAGCCAAATCAAGGCAATTCTGGTGAAGTTTGAAGGAGGCAACCACCGCGACTAGCTTAGGGGACTTCGTTAGGAGGTTAGTCGCACAGTCAGACCGGCAAAAAATTGTCAAGAATAAGCTAGTCATGAGTGGAAGATTGGCAGAGGGAGAGATGCTCGACAAGGCCAGAGAGAGAGAGAGAGAGAGAGAGAGAGAGATATATATATATATATATATATATATATATATACCACCTTTTAGAGGGCAAGAGAGTATTTTTCTGTCTAATTATTATAAGAATGACCAAAATGAGAGAGTTCGGCCAAAGAGGGCCTTTGGGGGAGAGACTTTCCACCAGAGCTGGGCAAGGCCTCTGTTGCCAATGAGGGTTGCTGGTGAAACAAACATAGCCTGTAAATTTTTTTTTTTTTTTTGGTACCCAGGGAACCTCCGTGTGCCGCTTTGCGTTGAAGTAAACCCTGGAGGAGCAGGAGAGTCACCACCACCCTTTTTGCCCTGGGCATTGGTAACCAGGGAACCTTCGTATGCCGCTTCGCGTTGAAGTAAACCCTGGAGGAGCAGGAGAGTCACCATCACCCTTTTTTCCCTAAGCAAGTCATGGGTTCCTTTCCAACAAGACAAATGACGCAGTGATTCGAACTCCAGACCTCTCTCGAAAGGAACTAAAGCCCAATCACTACGTCGCCACCACGGGTGGTCGGCCTCTAGATTTTTCATCCTTTTTCATCTCACAAATTTTAAAATTTCCAAAATTATGTACTTATCGCTCCATTTTTATTATATGAATGTCAATTCGGTCTTAAGTTTTTAATTTGACCAATTTAATTCTAAACTTTTGGACGATTTACCAATATAATTATTCTGACTAATTTTGGTCAAAAAACCTATTACGCAAATACCGGCCGTCCTACATAGTATGATCTAATGCTGAAGTGGACCTTTTCAATTTTTTATTAAAAAATTAAATTATTTATTTTCTTTTTTATTCTTTTCTTTCAACTTTTCTCTTTATTTTCTTCTTCCTCCGCCAATTGCCGGCCCACACCGATGGCCGGCGAGGCTTCACCTCGCTAGATCTAGCGCCATTATAATTTTCCTTCAAAGACCATCTTGAACTAGACGAAGAGAACACGGGAAGCAGCTAAAACCCCATGAATTAAAACCTTCAGTTTGTAGCGGAAGGAACAAACCAGAGTTCTTCATATTCATCAGAATGACTACATTAACAAATCATCAAAATGTTTATAACTCAATTGATCAAATTGAAAAGTTTAATCTTAAATTGACATAAATACAATAAGTTTACTTTTTTTTTTCTTTTTTTATGGTAATTTTCCGGTCACTTTATAATAGCTGTGCTTTGCAACACCGGCAATCGGTACTCAAAATTTTACCGACCAAACCCAATCAAGCAAACTGCTCTCTATCTTTTGGTTTGTTCTCGTTAAATTCGTTTGTTGAACTAGTTCGATTTGGACGTCAGAGGCGAGCCGATATATGCATATACCGAATTGCGGTATTGCAAATTTCCTCATACTAGAAGAACGTTTTCAAGTTACGTACCTATATTTCTTACATGGTCGAAACGCAATTAATTCTATCTAATTGGCAACGTCCAGCAATGGATGTATTGGATGCATGTTGGAGCGAGGACCCTACGACTCAAAACGCCAGGTAGCATAGCATCATCTGCTCTGTTCTCATTCCATCGTATATGACCTACCACATCATCATCATCTCAAGCTGTTGCTGTGCTCGCCGCACATCGTCCGGCGGCGAACCACCGGCCCACCCGCCGAACGCGCGACGTCTGAGCAACCAAAGAGAATACAAAAAACTGGAAAAAGAAGCGTCGAAAATGGCGTGAAGACGGTCAGTTTCAGTCGACACCTGGAACTCGTGCACGAGAAATCTCAATTCACTTACAGTAGATTTTGTTTGATTCTGGAGCCTTCGCCCGCAATTCCGCCACCTTTTGATCGGTCTGTATCACCGCCGCAGTGCCATCAACATGGGGACCTCAGCAAGGGGCGTCGCGACCGGAGTCGGGACCGGAATCGGGACCAGCGAGGTCCTGCAGTTCGGACAGGACGGGTTCGTTCTCAACCACTGATCGATGCACTTCGAGTGGAAGTAATGGCCACAGTCCGGCAGCAGCTTCAGCACGTCCCTTTCCTTGTACTCCGACAAGCAAATGGAGCAGGAGCTCGAGCCTGTGGCCTTCACCTGAGAGTAGAGGAGCTTCGAGAAGCTCCCTAGCTTGGCCGCGATCGAGTGGCTGCCGTCCACTGCCGATGTGAGGGGTCGGCTCCGGGGCGGCGGGATGCAGAAGCGGGCGTAGAGGTAGAGGGCAAGGATGAAGAGAGCGATGAGAACCGGGTAAAGGTAACCAATGGGGATTCTCATGTTGCCGGCGGATCAATCGATGGAAGGAGTCGTCGACGTCGTCTGAAGATGGAGAGAGGGAGAGAGAGAGAGAGAGAGAGAGAGAGTGATTGTTGATGCTTAACTGTTCAGGCGGTGGAGAAAGTGAGGAAGACACATCTGGAAAAGACAAATTCTGTATATAAATCAGTATCTCTCGCTCATAATAATTTTGGATGCCACGACCTAAGTTGATTATTATATCATAGCCAATATAAAATGCAATTACCATGATGCCCCTTAACATTATTGTTCCACGAGGACGAGATTAAATTATACGAGGCAAAAAGAAAATATTTTTATTCGGTACATTGTTGACATAATAAAAAATCAACATGCAGGCACAGGTCGGCTACTGACACACATGTGAAATATAATTTCGCTAATTGTGGTCCGTCCATTAATAAAAGAAAGTTTCGATCTTATTATTATTTTCTTTCGCTAATGGTATCTAAACCCTTAAAGAGAAAACTGATGTTTATCTATGCCGGCCATAGTTTCTCTCTATACTCTCTTGAGATCCTAACGACGTGATATTGGGAAAGAAGAACAAGATCAAAGTCAACTCGGGTTAGAAGGATAAAGACAATATATACCTATATGTATATGCGTGCGTGCATTTGTGTGTGTATAAAGTGGTGCCAAGATAGAGGGGACAAGGTCAAGTCAATTTTGGGAAGTACAAAGGCAATGACCAGTGATGTTATTACCTAAATCTTCCGTTTGCTTTTGTTAACTAGGGATGTTATTACCTGAATCTTCCCTCTAGCGGGTAAGGCTAGAAAATAAGAGGATTTTGAGGATACTTTCAAAAATAAAAATAAAAAGAGTGATAATTATCAAAAAGAATAAACGTAGTGAAAATCTTTTTAAGAAAATGCAATTAAGTTTTAAAATCTTTAAAAAGTACAATCACAACGCACAACTCATCATGAAGTGGCTATTGAATCCTAAAATTTTTATAAAAAAAAAAATCAAATAATTATGATTATCATATGATGCAATGTCTTCTATCATTATGGACCTAGGACTCGTCATTAGTTTTAACATAAAAATCCTATTCCTACATAAGCAAGGGTAACCAGAGTTACCAATGAGGGCCTCCATTGATTGTCCACTCATGCAGCGGACTACACGAATGCGTTTCTTATTTTTAACATCTCGATGCTCGCACGCCTCACCTCCTAAGTTGGTAGGTAGTTTTTCTTCCCCCTTTCCAAAGATTACCCTCGTGTTTTTTCGCCCCAGAATTCAGGTGAAGTAGTTTTAGGACTTGCTCAGGTCCATGATTGTATTTATCCCAAGTAATTAATTATCATTTTTTACAGTCTTCCATTATCATGGACCCAGGACTCGTCATCAGTTTTAACATAGAAATCCTATTCCTCAGCCTTCTCTAGATCATTGTTGCATGGAAAAAATTTTCGTATTTTTATCTCCTCTTTTCATCTATTGGATTCTCAACCTCATGCCTTAATACATTTCTTCTTGCCTTCATAATTCTTCAATTTCTTTTTTCAGTTGCATCTCTCTTTGTCCATCAACCTCTGTCCTGGCTATGATAGTGATTTCTTGAAGTTCCTTCTTCAAAAGAATACTAGTGTGAGGCAAGAGAAAAATATCAAAAGCACGCCAAAAGTTATGTACGGAGCTTACATTAATGCTAAAAGTTTTGGCTGGATCACTTAAGTATCAAATCAAAGAAAAACGATCACTTAAAAAACAATGAAGAGAACCAGAATGAGAGACCAAAGACGACAACTGAAGTACCCGAGTAAAGCCCTAAAGCTGTAGGAATAAGCGAAAGTTGGCCAAAAATGAAGAGAACGGATGAAAGATGATGTAATGACTAAGTAAAAACAGCGGCGACTAGGGTTTTTTATTATGGTTTTTTTGCTTTTCTAATAAACAATGCTTCATTTCATTCCGAGAAAGGCACACGTTGAAATTTGAAAACATGAAAAGTGACAGGAGATATTCATGGTGGATGGTTTTGATGTCTGGAGAGGTTTTGGTTGGGGTTTACGTGTAAGACAACCATAACTACTCAGGACGGTAGATCTTCATGGTCTGTTTATTGGTTTGTTTTCGTTAAATTCTTTTGTTGGATAGTCAGTTTGATTTGAACGTCGGAGGCGAGTCGATATATACATAGATCGAATCATGGAATTGCAAATATCCTTGTACCAAACGAATGTTTTTGAGTTACGTACCTACGTTTCTTGCATAGTCGAACGTAATTAATTCGATCTGATTAGCCAAGTCCAGCAATGGAAGTATGCACATGTTGGAGTGAGGACCTACATTGACTCCCAAGACAGGAGGAAGCCACCAAAATCTGGGAGAGGTGATGATGCCACCGATTGCATATATTACGTAATATACAGATAAACTTTGCTTTCTTCTTTTCTTTTCTTTCTTTCTTCAAGATCATCTCAACTAAAACCCACGTTTTTTTCCTGTCGATTCCCCAGTTTCGTTCAGACACAAGCGCCCGTTTCATTCGACCGAAAGCATTGCGCAAACTACAGGAGCGTCATCACAGCAAAATGCTTGCCGTAGAATCATCGTCAACCAAGAGATGCAGAGAGAGAAAGAGAGAGAGATTAGTGTTCTGTTCGCCGAAATTAATGTAATGAACTCCTGAGCAAGTCGTGATCATGCCGAACTCTCTCTCTCTCTCTCTCGCTCTCTCTCTCTCTCCCCATACCCCATAACAGCAGGTAGCATCTGCTTTGTTCTTATTCTATTATATTTGACCGATCACTTCATAATCGTCTCCAGTTTTTGGCTGTACATTCGCTGCGCTTATCTGGTGGCGAACCACCGACACACTCGCCGAACGCGGCGTCTCTTCTGCGTTTCCACAAGCCTGAGCAACCAAGGAAAATTAAAAAGGGAAAAGAAGCATCGAAAATGGCGCAAAATCGATCGATTTCAGTCAACACCTCGAACCCATGCACGAGAAATCTCACTTCATTTACAGTGGATTTTGTTTGATTCTAGAATCTGAGCTGCAATTCGACCACCCGCCCGCGGCGTGACCGCAGCGAGGGGAACTCCTGACCGGAGTCGGAAGCAGCGAGGTCCTGCAGTTCAGACACGACCGGTTCATTCTCAACCACAGATCGACGCACTTCGAGCGGAAGTAATGGCCACAGTCCGGCAACAGCCTCAGCACGTCCGTCTCCTTGTGCTCCGACAAGCAAGTGGAGCAGCAGCTCGAGCTCGCGGCCTTCGCCCGAGAGTAGAGGAGCTTCGGGAAGCATCATAGCGTGGCCTGGTCCAGGCCGAGCGCGACCGCAGTCTAGTGGCCACCGTCCTCCGCACCGCCGCCGCAGCGGCGAGGAGGGATTGGCTCCGGTGCGGTGGGACGCGGACGGGGTTGCAGAGGTAGAAGACGAGGGTGAAGGGGACGGTGAGGGCGAAGAGGACGATGAGGGCGATCCTCGTGCCATACGCCAACTCTCCCGTGTTCAGCCCAGGGTCCACGCAACGCAAGGTCGCCGGTCGCGGCCGATCAATCGATTGAAGGAGCCAGCGACGTCGTCTGAAGACGGAGAGAGAGAGAGTTGGCGTTTCTTCGTTCAGGTGGTGAAGAAGTAGAGCGATGAAGATGGTCGCTTTCCGAAAAATCGTATTTCCCCTTTTGATCTGCGTTTCTTAGCCAATGGTAAAATTTAGCAGACCATCCGATGAACCGAATGTATGGCAACCGTTAATTTTATGAGACCCGATCAAATGCGGAGCCCGCTTGGGATCGGCAAAATCAATGGATGAGATCTTTATGATCCATGGTTTGCTCAACACAAATTATTGACATAGTTTCACCGGTTTTGGATCCAACAACAAAATATATTTCACCAAATGTTATAGTTTGATTTTTATTGTAAGAAACTTAAAGTTCTGTGCTAGTATTCGACAAAGAGGATCAAATGCTAACGGAGATAAATATTATATAGTTCCGAATATTATAAGGTCACTTAACACAAGGTCAAAATCAATAATAACCAATGCTGAAATCCAATCAATAGTTTAATCTAAACTCGCTTTAACTTACTAATGAAAGCCCATTAACATTAAAGTGGTTTGAACAATGTCGAAGTTGATTCAACAACACTAGATATTAACAAAAGCACCTAGAAAGCACTATTTCAATTGAGTTTGAGGACACAACGCTTGAACCTAATCAATGACACTAGCAATGGAAAGAACACCTAGTAGATATTGCTTTTAGATGAATATGAGGACATAACATCGATATCTAATGGACGACGCTGAATGATGGTGATAACACCTAGTAAACACTACTCCTAGATGGATATGAGTACACAATGTCAAAATCTAATTGATGACGCTAGATAGTGGTAACATCACCTAGTAAACACTGGTTCTAGATGAGTATAAGGACAAAACGTCAAAATCTAATCGACAATGATGAATGATAGTTCAGTACTATAACCTAATCAATAGTACTACCTAAGATATAAACACTCGTCGAAATTGAATCTACGACGGAAATCTTAAGTTACAACTAAACTAAACTAAATTAAGATAAAAATGTGAGATAAAGTAATTTTGTGTATGTTGCTCTCGAGGGAGGGGGGAGCTCTTTGTTGGATTACTTGCTGTATTTATAGGCTAATTTAATAACCGTTAGTGATTGGTTGCTTCATCCTTAAAAGTCGCTCCACGTTCTTTGCTAAACCACCTTATTGATGTTCTCATAACTTGCTCGGCAAGTATTAACCGCTCCTTTGATTTTGGCGCCCTTTTATTTATCAATCGTTCCTGACCCAATTTTGCTGTCAATTCCATATAAACTCTATGCCTTTAACAGCGTCTCTTAGCTTGAACACGTGACAATCAACTACTTTATCATCGAATTATATATTTTTACTTTGGAAACGAAAGAGTTGGAGTCATTTGTGGGTGAACGGTGGAGAAACAAAAAAAGTGTAGGGTTTTATGTTTCGAATAAAAGAAATCCTATTTGACTTTATCCCACCCTTCCCCTCGGATTTTTTTATCCGAGTTATATCCCTTATATATCCAACCTTACCTTATCCTAGATAGCTACCAAACACGGGATAAGATAAAATTTATTGTCACGCCCCAAACCCCAAGCGCGCGCACATCCCTCGGTGGTCAACAAAATTTGCGACATCCTAGGACGCATCGCCGACCCATTCATTTTATTGCACATGTGGAAGCATAAAACAATTCCCAGACAACACAGATATGGGATAGAAAAGCAGGACCGCAAATTTCACGAAGCACTTTTATCAACAACCAAGGTCAGCCTACAAATTTATATACACAAAAGTCGAAGTCTCAAAAAGAAATCTCTAGCTAACTCTACCCCGGACCCTATCTACTTGGGATCCTGGTCTACCACAACATTGTCAGGGGGATCAGCTACCCCCTCACCCACAGCGGCGTTAATCGCAACGGCAGGGATATCGAAATCCTATAAGGGACCTTCCCTAATCCTGTTAATCCCATGGCAAAACCACGCCCCGAAACGGTGAGGTACCAATTGTAGTCAACCATCATCAACTAAGATAGTGGTCACTATGAGCTCATGGAGTCAGGGACTCCCAGGGATAGGGACGTCGATGCTCTGCTATGTATATCCCTTCGGCTGCCCAAAACAAACCAGCCTTGCTTCCATCTAAGGACCTAAAAAAATAAAACCCACGACGGGGTGAGACAATGTTTCAGCGAGTTTACGCCCTAAACCCCGATTAAGAGGGAAATACGCCTAGAGGCAGTTTAACCACACAATAGAGAGGACTCACCTCGCCTCAGCTCTTTCCTGCACGTCAATACAATTCATATCACAGATGCATATAATAGATGCACACATCAATTGGAACGTCTCACTCAATCTCAATCAATTACGGGGGTCCCAATTATATGGCCAAATCATTATGACACATCTCATTCCGCACCACACAATTTTGTCCCATAATCCAACGCGTCTATCTCAATCAATCATACGTTCCAATTGATTACTATCCGCATAGGCAGTTCTACACGACGCACATCAGTCTTCTGGCGTAGTCAGGCATCGTTTCCTTTCTTGAGCACGGCAACGTCCACCCGACGCACATTGGGGACTGCATTTCCAAAGGAGCTTCGATCCGGCCTCTATTGTGATCCGGCATCCATTGATAAGGCATCCCATATAGGGGCATCTTCCACCGACACACATCAGGGACAGGTTCTCATAACCATCACACGATCATTCAATTTTGGCTAAGGACATTGTGTTTTGCACTCATATGCCTCAATTAAGATAATGTGCTTGGCTTGTTTTTTTTCGTATTAAAAACACCCGGTGAAAATAATCGTGTGTAGGTACACGGTCAGATCAAACTAAAAAATTAATATCATTCCTTTTAAAATCCCAATATTTGATATAGTATTTAAAAGCATTTTCAATGTCCAAATCTGACACCCAGTATTTTCTAATTAAATACCAAAATTTTGAAATAAATAATCGAAGATCACAATCACCATTCAATTGCACAGATTATCATTCAATTGCATAAACTAAGCACACCACTGCAATTAGTACGAAATTCCGGCTACTGGTTATCTCGGTATAATTTCCGGAAAATATTAAATAATTAAATTAATTATAAATTAATTAAATAATTGTAAATTAAATCAATAAATACATACTTAGGCCTAATAATGCTAATCTAACCACCTATTGAACTAATTAAATTATTCTAACCATTCTAACTACGAGGCCACATATTAAACTACCTAACTACAATCTCTAACCATCTAATTAAATAATCTAACTAACCTAATTTAACTAAACAAGCTAACAATTATATTAATCACACTTAACTTAATCTAATCACCCCTTAAGTATCATTAACCTCATAAGCAAGGTTTAGTAAGTAAACTCACTGGATTAGCGGGCTGGTGAGTACACGGCGACGGCGACGCAATGGCAAGCAACACTCAGGTCTACGGTGATGCCAAGGGAGGTTTGGACGAGCCAGAAAATAGCTCGCAAGTCTCAGCTAGGCTGAGATTGCGGCTTCTATTCTTGGGCTGAGAAGGGCTAGACGAGCGGCTTGGACGACAGGGAAACGACCAGGTGGGACGACGGCAACTGCAGTGGTTCTTAGAGGTGGCTCTGGCGGCTGGATGGCGATGGTGGCACAGCTTTTTGGCGAGCTCGATGACTCAGAACAACGAGCAAGCGCGGGACGAGCGGGACGGCGTGCGGGCGACCAGCGAGCTCAGGCGGCAACGATGGCGCCCAATGGGCAGCAAGGGGCGGTCGATGGTGGCTGTTGGTCTTCTCTGGTTTTCTTGAGCTCTCAAACTAGCACAAAAATGGAGAAAGCAAGGCCAATGAAGAAGAAGAAAGCTGCAATTTGAAGGGGGACCACCAATGGCCTCCAAAGTCTTCTAAAAATATCAACAACCATCATCACAAGGCCCCCACCAGCCCAAGCTTCATCCTCAGCCAATTTCCCACACCAAGCTTCCTCCACAAGCCTTCCAAGTTGCTGAAATGTTGCACCCCATAAGGACCTACGAATTTTGAACATTTTCCCCTCCAATTTCACTCAATTGCTCTTCAATTAAATTCAATTGGTGCTCGAAAATTCCAATTAAGGTGTCCACAATAAATCCTTGAAATTCCCTCGGCCATTGAACCAACTTGAATGCCAAAATTTTACCCAAAAACAGTCCTCTAATTTTCCCGGTACAAAATAAGCCAACTTTAAATTTTTGCCAAAAACTCGGGTTTGTAGAAAAATCTTTGGAGGATGAGTCGATGTTCCTAAAATAAATTGTGACATGACAAAACTTGAAGTCGGGTTCAATTTTGCGATTAATTTCAACTTGACATGATTTTAGCGTGACCTTACCTATCGCGTAATTTTTAGGAATTTTTAGCACATTTGACCCGTAATCGATTGTTTTCGAGCCACATTTTACATTTCGACTCATTGGCGACTCTCGATTGTCATGAAAATCTCAAGATTTCAAATATGGGCATAGGGCACAGAAATGACAGAAAAATCGGTTTAATGTCGTTCAACGAGAATTTTGCAATTATGTGGAATTACCCACACTTTAATCGCATGCCTCAGTCGAATCGACTTATCTCCAATTTTTGATTGATTTTGACAATACCGTATTGACCCTTGCAGATTAGCACGGTCGAGCAGTCGATTTCTGGTCGAATTTTCAAATCTATTGTATTTAGATTCCTCAACGGCTTCACCTGATAGATTAATTATCTCGTGAGTAATCAGCTTAAAAAAAAAAGACTATATGCGTGTCGATGAAAAACCCAACTCATTCAATCGAAAATAGAATCAGAAAATCGGACTATCACATATATCATATCTTGATTTTTATTTGATCGACCAAATGCAACCTTAGGGTAGATGTTAGTTGTTCACTGATTGATGTATGTGGCATGAATATTGATTTAAAAGTAAGTTAGGTTGATCTCATGATGATTTGCAAGGATAAAAATAGTATGAGTGTCATAACTATTGTACGTAACTCAATTAAATGTCATAACTTTTTTTTTCACTCACTTAAGTGTCACAAAATTGAAAAATCGTTCACCTAAGTGCCATTGGCGATTTGCTCCATTAGAAAAATCAATCTCTTAATTTCAAGAAATCAAGTTTAATTGACATCTATAGACCAAAGTCGACATCAATTCCTACTTAAGCATGTTTCAATCATCATGAAATTAAGTAGCTTAAGTTATCTAAACATATAATTGATATTTGATTTCACTAAATTCAACCTAAACTATAGGCAATTTCCTCTTAATTTCACTTTGATCTCATCACATCCTAACCTAATATCAAACTTAGATTGAAGTATAACTTCAATTTTAGACTATACTTTGATTTGAGCATCCTTGAATGTTCATTTGAGATTTGAACCTACCTTTGAGGTTATCCGACGAGCAACTTTCGATATAAGCCAAATCAAGGCAATTCTGGTGAAGTTTGAAGGAGGCAACCACCACGACTAGCTTAGGGAACTCTGTAAGGAGGTTGGTCGCACAGTGAGACCGGTCAAATACTATCGAGAACAAGCTAGTAATGAGTGGAAGATTGGCAGAGGGAGAGATGCTCCGCGTGTCATGCCCCAACCCTCCGAGCACGTGCCAATCCGTTCTTGGTCGATTAATAGCGACGTCCCAAGACGCATCGCCAACCCATTCATTTTAATATATACGCATGCGGAAGCATATATAAATCCCCAGACAATAAAACAATGGGATAGGAAAATAGGGCCAACTTTTTCAAACCAAAACAAACCTTTTATAACAAATAGGTTTATTCACAACATCAGGTTGATTACAAAAATATCGGCTTTACCCAAAAAGGAACTATCCTAAGACTCTCAACTTAGACAAGTTCGCCAATTCTTCGATCTCCACCTTCCCAGGCTCTGGGGCTTCCGATCCTCCACTAACTTCCTCTAAAGACCTGAAAATGGTTATACAATAACCAGTGAGACAATGTCTCAGCAAGTTCAACCTCCTAAGACCCAATTAGGAAGAAAATTTCGCCCTAAGGGCTGCCTAAGCACACACAGGTGTCAGAGGACTTACCTTATCCTCAATTCCTTCCTGCAAGTCAGTTCAATTGAATAAATATTGACAATTATATCACTCAATTTAGTCAAATCGAATCATCGATCAATCGAACCCAGTCGATTACATGTCATCACGACCATTTCTTGGTCAGCCCATTCAATACTATCTATGAATCCAATCAAAATCCAGGATTCCTCAATCACAGTGAAATATAGATAGTACTATCTTATCTCCAAATGACATATAGAGCCATCGAGTAGGTATGCTTAACGTTCTATCTCCGAGACGACATATAGAGTCATCAAGTCGTTATAACATACATGTGTATAACTTTCTATCTCCAAGACCACATATAGAGTCATCGAGCCATTATAACACACCATTGGGTCATACCATCCTATCTCCAAAATGACATATAAAGTCACTGAGCCGGTATACAAGTAATTCCTTCTCAAGATGACATGACAGTCATCGAGCTGTTAAATCATACCATCCTATCTCCAAGATGACATATAGAGTCACCAAGCCGGTATACATCTTTCTCAATATGACAAAAGAGTCATCGAGTTATAATAGTATAATGTCCATTCTCCAGATGACAAACAAATCATTGAGCCGTTATAATATTTTTGTTCTGAAGACACAATCAATTTACCATTTTTATCATACTTGATAAAAGTACACGTGTGTGGATACACGGCCGGCCGGCCTTAACCAAAATACAAGATTTTTACTTTTGAACCTCCCACTATTTTTAGTAGTCCCAAAATAGATTTTTTGGCACTGTAGACCGACGCTTGGTAATTTTCCATATAATTACCAAGATTATCTAATTTTGAAAATTAGCACCCACAAACATCAATCACAATCAATTTGCATAATCAGGTACTCAGTTAAATAAACATAGAACACCACTAGAATCGGCACAAAATTCCGATCACCGACCATCCCGATTGAATTTCCGGAAAATAATTAATTAATTAATTAATTAATTATGAGAAATAATAAATAAATGCAATAAATCCATACTTAGGCCCGTAATGCCTAATTATATGCTGGAACGAGCCTGGAAAATTTTTGAAACTCGTTAAATAAATATTATAGTCTATTTACTCACTAATTGTACTAACTAACCACCTATCATGCAATAGCAATTAATTAAATTCACTAAACTAATATAATCTAACCAGATAATCCATCTTAGCCTAAACTAATCAACCCCTAAGCACAATCAACCTACTAAGCGAGGATTAGTGAGTAAAACTCACTTGTTCAGTGAGCCGGTCGATGCAAATCGACGGGGACGAGAAGTGGGATTACTCTCTCCAAAACAGGCCTAACTTTCGGGACCTGAAACCACCTCAAAACGGGCCGCAAAGTTATTGGAAAACCCACTATTTTAGCTTCTATTTTGAGCTGCAAAACAGAGGAAAGAAAGCTGGTTCGGCTTCTGCTTCTACTTGTTGGACAGAGGAGAACCAACAATTGAACGACGAAGAAACGGATTAATCGGAGCTCTGGCAAGTGGGTGGTCGGCAACCGATGGCTCCCGGGGGTCAAAGGGGTCTTGTAGGTGGATGGAATGGCCAAAGGAAGGGTCAGAATGAGAGAAAAACGAAGAAAATTGTGAAATAGTACAAGCAGGCAGGGGACCGATGGACCGGCGACCGACAGCTTGCGGTGGCCGTACAGGACGGCCAGCGGCTCCATTTGGGGTTGAGGTTGGGCTCTTTGGAACGATCTGGATGTACTGGTCATGGTGATGGGTTAACCTTTAGCAGAAATTGGAATAAAGCAAAACAGAGGAGGAAAACAGTCCAGTGGGCATGCGGCTTGGTCGAACGACAAGGGGGCTTGCTTTTCTGGTTTTCTCAAGCTTCCAAGCATCCTCAACAATGAAGAAAGCAAGTGGATTGAGGAAGAAGAAGGCTGCTGCAAGAGGAGGGCCACTTGGCTTGTTTTTCCACCAAATTGTCCCGTTGACTCAACCACAGCCATGTCTGGCTTCCTTGGCCACAATCCAGCCACTCATGCTCCCCATCTAGAAGCTTGAAATGGTCCAAAAGTTGTAGGGGTGGGGGACAGACGAATTTCATGGGTTTTGGCATCAAATTGGCACTAATTGCTTCCCAATTTCGCAATAAAAAACGATCATCAGCATTTTCTAAACAAAAACGGCCCTAGAACGACTTTTTCCCAAAAAGTCTCGGGTTGCAGAAAAATCTTCTGAGAATGAGTCGACATTCTTAGAATTTATTGTGACATGACAGAATCTTCAATTTCTGAAATCGGATTCAAATTCGCGATTAATTTTAATCTGGCGTGTTTTTAGCGTGACCTAGGCTATCATGTAGCTTTCAGAGCTTTTTAGTGCAAATGACCCGTGGTTGATTTTTTTCGAGCCACACAATGAACCTCTTTGACCAATTGGCGACCATCGGTTGTCGTGAAAATATCGAGATTTCAAATATAGATACATGGTACCAAAATGATAGAAAAATTAAACTAGTGTCGATCGATGAGAATTTTGCAATTTAGTGGGATCACCTACGTTTAACCACTCATCTCAGTCGAACCGACCTATCTTTGATCTCTAATCAATTTACGTATGTGATGTAATGATCTTGGCAGATGAACACAATCGAGCAGTCAATTCCTAGTCGAATCCTCAAGTCTATTTGCCTTAAAATCTTTAATGACTTCCCCAAATAGTGTAGTTATCTCATGAGTGCCCATCTCAGAGAAAATCACTATAGTCACGTTGATGAAAGGTCCGACTTATCCAATAGAAATCAGAATCTGAAATTCAGGATGTCACATGGCGAGGCTAGAGAAGAGAGAGAGAGAGAGAGGGAGATTTTCCACTTTTTAGAGAGCAAAAGAGTATTTTTCTATCTAATTCTTGTATGACCAAAATGAGAGAGAGTTCGGCCAAAGAGGGCTTTTGGGGGAGACTTTCCATCCAGAGCTAGGCGAGGCCTTCATTGCCGACAAGGGCCGCTAGTGAAATAAACACAGCCTCCAGATTTTTTATCCCTTTTCATCTCACAAAATTTAAAATTTCCAAAATTATGTACTTATCAACTTCATTTTTATTGTATGAATGTCAATTCAGTCTTAACTTTTCAATTTGACTAATTCAATTCTAAACTTTTGGACGATTTACCAATATAATTACTCTGACTAATTTTGGTCAAAAAATCTATTACCCAGATACCCGCCGTCCTACATAGTATGATTTGATGCTGGAGCAGACCTTTTCAATTTTTTATTAAAAAATTAAATTATTTCTTTTCTTTTTTATTCTTTTCTTTCAATTTTTCTTTTTATTTTCTTCTTCCTCCACCGATTGCCTGCCCACACCGATGGCCGGTGAGGCTCCACCTCCCTTAATCTAGCGCCATTATAATTTTCCTTCAAAGACCATCTTGAACTAGACGAAGAGAACGCGGGAAGAAGCTAAACCCCCATGAATTAAAACCTTCAGTTTTGTAGAAGAAGGAACAAACAGGAGTTCTTCAGATTAATTAGAATAACTACATTCACAACTCATCAAACGATTTATAACTCAATTGATCAAATTGAAAAGTTTAATCTTAAATTGACATAAATACAAGAAGTTTAATTTTTTATTATATTTTTTATGGTAATTTTCCGGTCACTTTATAATAGCTGTGCTTTGCAACACCGGCAATCGGTACTCAAAATTTTACCGACCAAACCCAATCAAGCAAACTGCTCTCTATCTATTGGTTTGTTCTCGTTAAATTCGTTTGTTGAAATAGTTCGATTTGGACGTCGGAGGCGAGCCGATATACTCATATACCGAATCGCGGAATTGCAAATTTCCTCATACTGGATGAACGTTTTCAAGTTACGTACCTATATTTCTTACATGGTCGAAACGCAATTAATTCTATCTAATTAGCAACGTCCAGCAACGGATGTATTGGATGCATGTTGCTGTGCTCGCCGCACATCATCCGGCGGCGAACCACCGGTCCACCCGCCAAACGCGACGTCTGAGCAACCAAAGAGAATACAACAGACTGGAAAAAGAAGCGTAAAAAATGGCGCGAAGTCGGTCAGTTTCAGTCAACACCTGGAACTCGTGCACGAGAAATCTCAATTCACTTACAGTAGATTTTGTTTGATTCTGGAGCCTTCGCCCGCAATTCCGCCACCTTTTGATCGGTCTGTATCACCGCCGCAGTGCCATCAACATGGGGACCTCAGCAAGGGGCGTCGCGACCGGAGTCGGGACCGGAATCGGGACCAGCGAGGTCCTGCAGTTCGGACAGGACGGGTTCGTTCTCAACCACTGATCGATGCACTTCGAGTGGAAGTAATGGCCACAGTCCGGCAGCAGCTTCAGCACGTCCCTTTCCTTGTACTCCGACAAGCAAATGGAGCAGGAGCTCAAGCCTGCGCTCTTCACCTGAGAGTAGAGGAGCTTCGGGACGCTCCCTAGCGTGGCCTCGTCGAGGCTGAGGGTGATCGCGATCGAGTCGCTGCTGTCCACTGCCGAGGTGAGGGGTTGGCTCCCGTGTACTGGCCCGGGTCCAGGTAAGTGGTCGGCTCTCGTGACCGGAGTCCGGGGCGGCGGGATGCAAATGCGGGTGCAGAGGTAGTAGGCAAGGGCGAAGAGAACGATGAGGGCGAAGACACCGAGGGCGATCAAGAAGCAGAACACAAACCATCCCGGGTTCCGGCTCGGGTCCATTTAACCGGAGGTGCTGCTCATGTCACCGGCGGATCAATCGATGGAAGGAGTCGGCGACGTCGTCTGAAGATGGAGAGAGAGAGAGAGAGAGTGATTGTCGATGCTTAACTGTTCAGGTGGTGAAGAAGTCAAGTGAGGAAGACACATTTGGAAATGACAAATTCTATATATAAATCAGCGTCTCTCACTCATAATAATTTTCAGAATGCCTCGATCTAAGTTCATTATTATGACATGGCCAATATAAAATGCAATTACCGTGACGCCCATTAACAATATTGTTCTGCGAGGACGGGATTAAATTATACGAGGCAAAAAGAAAAGATTTTCATTCGGTACATTGTTGATGTAATAAAAAAATCAATCCGCAGGCACGGGTCGGCTGCTGACACACCTATGAAATTTAATTTTGCTAATCGTGGTCCGTCCATTAATAAAAGAAAGTTTTGATCCTATAATTATTTTCTTTCGCTAATGGTATCTAAACCCTTAAAAAGAAAACATATGTTCTCATAACTTGCTCAGCAAGTATTAACTACTCATTTGATTTTGGTGCCCTTTTAAACATCAATCGTTTCTAGCCCAATTTTGCCGTTAATTCCATCTAAACTCTATGTCTTTAACAGCATCTCTTAGCTTGAACACGTAACAATCAACTACTTTATGATCAAATTATGTATTTTTATTTGTAAGTCCATTGAAATCTAGTTCGAGGGCTTTCGAAACCCTTGGTCATCCTTTGCTTTCATGACCACCATGGGCTGGACTGTTATAAATCACAGCCTGCAAGTGACAGTGACGATGATTTCAAAGGCTTTTATCCCTAGTGATTAGCACCGATAGCAAAAGTATTTTTGGGTGTCAATAGACATCGAAGCCCAAACAGTTTCACCCAATCCATAATACGAGAAGGTTATTTCTGGGCAAAACCAAATATGTACCCTCGAGAAATTAACCGAGTGCTAAACGGCAAATTTAATGTCTCTTGCTCAGAATGATCTTAGATGCCACGCTCCGAGTTCATGATTACGTTATGACCAATATAAAAAGTAGTAGCCATTCGTTACGCGAGAAAGGGATTGAATTATACAAGGCATAAAAAAGATTTTTATTTGGTACGCTATTGGCGGAACCAAAAAAAAGAAAAAAAAACTAATGCACGAGCACGGTTTAGCTACCGACTGATATATGGTATCTAATTTTGCTAGCCGTATTCAGTATTCCGTCCACTGACAAACGAAAGTTTCCAATCTTATAACTACTTGCCTAGAAATATTTTTTAAATAATGGTATTTTATTAATACAAACCCTTAAAAAGAAAACACAAGATGGTTCTATCTGTCAGCCGTAGTTTCTGTTTATATTACTATCCGAATGAAGCAATGTCGGGAAAGAAGAATAAAGTCAAAGTCAACTAGGGTATGTAGGATAATGACGAAAGGATTGGGGATATATACGAAGTGGTGCCAAGATAGAAGGGTGACAGGGTCAAAAGAAATTTGGGAAGTACAAAGGCAGTTGCACCTGGTAATGCTATTACCTAAATCTTCCGGTTTAGCTTTTGCTACTAGTGATGTTATTATCTGAATTTCCCTACAAAAAAAAAATTAAAAAAAAGATAAAATTGGAGTGATGTGTGGAAAATTTTGCAAATTTTGAAATAAGTAGATGGGAAAGGATGAAAAATCTAATTGTGCTCCGTTTGTTTTACATAAAATGAATTATTTGAAAGATATATTCTGGAAAATGATGGTTTATATTACTTGAAATAAGTAGCCAATAAAAATATTTTCATCATGGATAATAATATGTCTCAAGATTTTTTTTTTTGATGGAATATGTCTCAAGATTTGCTTTGCACTAAAAAATAAAGAGTTACATCCGAGTTTGAGATGCTCAACTTATAAATCGAAGTCCTTTTTCAATTCCGAATGGCTAACAATGACTGAGCTCGTTAGCTTATTATCCTACAAGGTCAGAAAAAGGGGATAGGGTCCCCCTCTTCAACATCTAATGCGCCTTGCGTGCGGAGGCAAAGAACGGAAAGAGCGGCAGGACAAAAACAAAATTACGTAATATATAAGATAAACTTTGCTTTTTTTTTTTTTCTTTCTTCAGATCATCTCAGCTAAAACATACTATTTTTTCCTCCTAATGCCCTAAAAAACCTCAAACTTTAAGCCAAACTTAATTCTACTCTAAACTTTCTTTTCTTCCCATAAAAAACTCTAACTTTAGGTTTAACTCCAATTCTACACTACATTTTTTTCGTCTTATAAAAAACCACCAACTTTTACTTGAGTTTCAAATCTACCCTCGTTAACCCTCTATCCAAAATTTCTCTTGATAATTAAGAGATGGAAAACTCCCGAGGCAAGTTGTTCGAGCATCCTGAATCGAGTGTCTCAAGCACAAGTACTCTGAGCACAAAAAATTGAAGATCAAGCACAAAATCAAAAATCCAAGCGAGATAGAAAGCTAACCCTAATTACTTTAGTTTTTCCCCAAATTTTAAATTCAATAAGAGGACGTTTGCACTAACATGGAAATTCATCTCCAAAAATTATTTTCTTGGACATGAGATTTGGGAAAGACTGAAGCAATGACGTGGACATGCACAATCAAAAGGAGCAATTTTGGATGAAGGGTTAATGAAGATTGATATGAGACTCAAGTAAAGGGAAAAAATGTCCAAAAAGTCCTATGTACGATGACCAATTCAATTCTAAACCTTTTGATTTTGTCAATTCAGTCCTAAATATTTTGAGAACTTGCTAATTCAATCATAAACATTTAAATGATTTGTCAAACTAATCATAAACATTTAAATAAATTGTCAATTTAGTCATTTTGGATAATTTTAATCAAACATCGTTGATGTGGACCATTTTTTTTTTAAAAAAAAATTCTGCATCTTGTATTGATTTTTTTATATTTTATTTTCTATTCTTTTCTTTATTTCCCTCTTTTTCTAGAAGGCCGGTAGGGGCATTGGCAACCTCCACTAAGTCGCTAACCACTGAACAAGGGTTGTGGCCCTTGCTAGATCTAGGGCTCACAAGCCCATTTCGTTTAACTAAGAGCATTGTGAAAGAGCTAGTATGAGCACCTAGAGGGAGGTGAATAGGTGCAAAGGTAGATTTTGCAAAATATAGTATAAAACTTTTCCTTTTAACTAGAGTTTGGTTGACAATAGACTTTGCAGAATGAATCAGACTTTAACAATTAAATAGAGTTACAAACAAAGTAAAGAGTTCGGGGAAGAGAATAAGAACACAAGGTTTATAGTGGTTCGGCTTAATCCAAGCCTACGCCCACTCTCCCGCACTGACAGCCCACCGACTGGATTTCACTATGAATGAAAAGAGTCATATCACATCCTTGATTCCACAATATAGAGACTCTACTACACTTCCTTAAGGTCTCACAAGAACCTAAACTCTCTTTTGAGTACAAATTTATGCACAGCAATTGAATCAACAAAGAACAAGGAGCTTCAGACTTTAAAATTTATCTATCTCACACACACTTGAATAACTAGAGCATCCTCCTTATATACTCCTCCATACCTTCATAACCGTTGGCACCTTTCAAAGGAGTTTTTTCAATCTACGCGTTGGACATAATCAATTAGAGAGATCTCGAGTTACTTAAGGAATGTGAAGATAACCCACTAATCCCGATCGTCCATACAATCGGGATTTAGGTTTCCATAAGTAGAACCTTCCAAGTATACTTCGCCAATCAACGGATCCGAATTACTCGAATTATTTCCAATACGAATAATAGATCTTTAGATTCTATCTCCAGCCGCGTGAGATCTTCTCTAGCCATTCAAATCAAATCCTTAAAGAAATACTCGATTCTGGATAAGTCTTCTTCGACGGTCTAGAAACAGTCAATGAGGGCAAACTTTAAATCTTGAGTCTGGCGTTCTAGTGGTTTTCAAACTTTGACAAAAGAGTCTGCAAATCTTCAAACTAAACTGATGGAAACATTTTGTCAGCTTCAAAACAAGTAAGAAAGTTTTCTCCAACAATCTCCCCATTTTTTATGGTGACAAAACTTTCCTACAGATTTGAATATTTTTAACCTGCAAGACAATACTCAAGCAAAGATATCTCGTAAAAGATAAATGGATTAGAATAGAGATAGTATCGAATCTGCATCCACAAGAAATGAGTTAGTCCTGTAAAAACAACTATCTTTGTCATGAGAATATCAACGATGCTTAAGATACTACAAGCATTAAGTGATCAAAACACAGTTCAGTCTAAACCATCAAAACATAGTCCAAGCCAGTCACAACCAAACAAAAGTAAAGTCAAACAAAAGTCAAATCTACAAATTTGCACCACAACTTCTCCCACTTTTTGTCAGCATTAAAAAGGTAGAGATGAAATAGAGATTTTGAGTAAAATTAAGATTGCTTTGGAACACGAACAAGCTGGAAATCTCCCATCGACTTGACAGTCTCCTCCAGCTTTCTCAAGTCCTCCTTCAGTTTGTCTACTTCCTCACCCTTGGTAGTTGCTTGAATTTGAAGATTAAGAGCCTGAATTTGATTGTGCAAAGAAACTTAAGAGTCTTGACTGGCATTCCACATATTCTAAACTTTGCATCCCAAGGCATAAATCTGGCCTCGCATATCCAAAAGAATATCAAGCAACCTTCGAAAGTCTGCTAAGTTGTCAGTTTGAGTGCTTGCTTCAACATGGTCAGTTTATGGAGTATTAGCAAATGATGGCATTTCAATATGAGCACCCAAATTTGGAGATGAAACCTCATGACCTTCTTCAGGAAATTGAGAGGCATATACTTCTTCTAGATCAACAGGAGAACGGCTAACGTCATCACTAGTAAAGGCAATTGAAGAAGTACCTCTTTTCTCAGCAGCTCCCCATGTTTCAATGCCTTCGGGTGGAGAGAAGTACTATTCATGCTCTGTTTCGTCTTCAGTGACATTATGCTCCCGTTCTCCTCTTTCCTCTTCTTCTACAGTTCTTTCTTCCTCTATTGCTTTCCTTATCGCTTCCCTTTCTTCACTTCTCTACTTTGTATCTTCTCTAGCTTGATCTTCTCTCTCCTCTGACTCTAGAACAAAACACTTAAGGTTTCTTAAGGCAAGAGCGGAAATGGTAACATCATCCTCATTTTCTTCATCCTCCAAGATGAGTGCTCTCATTTTCTTGGATGGAGCTATCATCGGCTCCTTGCCTTTTCGTTTTGCCATCACAGAGTCTTGTATAGTCTTGACAGGGGTTTTCTCCTTAAATTGCTCCAAAGCCTTGTTTAGCTCCTTCAGACGCATTTTGGAAACCATCTTCAATCCCACCACCATTTGATCACATATTCGAACACATAAGATTTTGGGAGGCTGAATATGAAAATGTCTAAATAATTGAGTAACAAGAGCTGAATAAAGAAGTTGGCCCTTGTCCTTCACCATCGATCTATACATGTGAAACATGATAGTGTGTGGCAGAGAGAACTTTTTGCCAACATTGATAGCATACATCAGCTTTGCTTTTGAATTTGAGACATTAGTCTTTGAAGTAGATTTAGGTCTAAGACAATTGATCACAATCTTGTGAAGCAAGACATTTGAGGCATTCATCCTCAAGTACGAAATTCATCCTTCCGCCATTCCATCCCAAACAAGCTCTATAGTCACACGACCAATGGACACACTAATTGATTGGAACACCTCTCTCTCTACTCCAATCACATCAGTCAAAGTGTCCATATCAACTACATAGTCCTGGTCTCTAATACTGAAAGAAAATCTATTCGCATCCAAAAAGCTTAGATTATAATAGAAATACACAATAAGTTCTGGATGAGCCACTATTGTCTCAGAACAAAATCGTTCAAGTTGAAGCAAGGTGAATTTCTCTCACAACTTCACGTTCAGAGAATCAAGAAAATCAAAGTCCACACTTCTTTGGGTTCATCACCCCTCACTTCAGAACTTAGAGTAAAGTCGTCCTCCAACAAATCTGTCATTTTGCTTTGAATATTCACTTAAAATGAGTAAACATCTTCTCATCATCATTTCCATCAAGTTGACTAAGTCCTCCAACATGTGGATCACTTGGAATATTCGCAAAGGCTCTTTTTTGCCGAGCTCGCAGAGCAACTCCCAAACGTTCCATCGTTCGCAAAAAGTGGATTTCATTTTTGTACCATTTTTCTTTCAAAATTCATCAATAAAGTTCAAGGGAGTAACTCCATCCTTCAAGGGAGAGTAGAGTTTGAAGGTAAAAGCAAGCTTTTGAGTTCTTACAAGTTCTGCATCCTCAATAATTTCTTCCTCCGCTTGTTGTTGAGCATCCTGTGGTCTAGCCCGAGGAGAATGACGCGGTTGAGAATGTTGTGGATTCCGTTGCTGTCTTGGAGATTCTTCTTCCTCCGTAAGGTCAAATTGCGTAGGACCCTCACACATATGTCGTGGTCCCCTGCTTGCAATCCTTGAAGAGTTTCTTTGGAAAGACATTCTCACAATCTTTGAGAGATTCCAAACTCGATTCGCAAGAAAGATGCAAACTTTGAGGATTAAACTAGGGAGTAAAAATAAGAAGGTGATGTTCTGTGCTTCTAGGTTTGTGAGTAAAACAAAAGAAGACAAATAGAATATAAAGCAATCGAAACGGGTATACGGATCGCCGTAAAAGGAAAAATAGAAAATGCCTTTTCAAAAATAACTGCCTTTTTGAAAATAGATAACTGTAAAAAAGATAACTTCTTTTTCGAAAAGGAATGATTGCTATAATTACAAAATTTGGAAAGATAACATCAATCAATTGTAGATTAATAGGCATTCGTACCTTTTCGAGATTTTATCCAAACGATAAGTTTCTAAAATCAAAATAACTTACAGTCGTGATTCTTGATCTTCTGAGTTTGAGTATCTTTAGACTTTTATCCCTAGTTTGAACTTCTTCAAACTTTAAGATATTAAGTCTGGAATGAATAGACTCAAATTGACTTTTCTCTAGAGGTTTTGTAAATATGTCCGCTAGCTGATTCTTTGAGTCAATGAATTGAATCAAGACTTCTCCATTTTGAACATGGTCTCTAATAAAGTGATGTCAAATCTCTATATGTTTTGCTCTTGAATGAAGAATTGGATTCTTGGTGAGATTAATCATGCTGGTGTTGTCACATTTGATCTCAGTGCATGAATCTTTGATTCCAAAGTCTCTTAACTATTATTTTATCCATAAGATTTGAGAACAACAGCTTCCAAGAGCCACATACTTTGCTTTTGCTGTTGAAAGAGGCTACAGTACTTTGCTTCCTTGAAAACCAAGATATTATCCTGTTATCAAGCAATTGACAAGTGCCCGAGGTACTCTTTCTATTAACTCTGCATCCTGTTAGATTTGCATCTGAGTATCCAAGGAGAGTAAAGTCTCATTCTTTAGGATACCATAAACCCAAATTAGAGATTGTTGCAACGTATTTGATGATGCGTTTTGCAATGCTTAGATGAGATTCCTTGAGATTTGATTGAAATCTGGCACAAATACAAATACTAAACAAAATGTCAGGTCTAGAAAAAGTAAGATAAAGAAATGAACCAATGATACTCATGTACAGCTTCTGGTCAACTTTCTTTCCTCCTTCATCTTTGTCCAGCTTCGAGGAACTCGACATTGGTATATCAGTCTTTTTTGGAATTCTCCAAACCGAACTTTTTAACAAGTTCTTTAGCATATTTTTCTTGGTGAATGAAGGTCCCTTCCTTTAATTGTTTTACTTGTAGTCCGAGAAAGAATGATAGTTCACCCATCATGCTCATCTCAAATTCATCCTGCATAGACTTAGAGAATTTCTTACACAAATTTTGTTAGGTGATCCAAAAATAATATCATCAACATAGATTTGAACAAGTAAGAAGTTTTTACTTTCTCTTTTGATAAATAATGTAGTGTCTACTTTACCTTTAACAAAGTCATTTTGAATTAAAAATTTACTTAACCTGTCGTACCAAGCTCGAGATGCTTGATTTAAACCATATAGCGCCTTTTTCAGTCTAAATACAGAGTTTGGTTTCCTTGGGTCTTCAAAACCGGAGGTTGTTCCACATAAACTTCCTCTTGGATAAATCCATTTAGGAATGCGCTTTTGACGTCCATTTGGAATAACCTGAAATTCTTATAACAAGCAAAAGCAAGTAGTAATCTAATTGCTTCTAACCTTGCTACCGATGCGTAAGTCTCATCATAGTCTATCATTTCTTCTTGCGTATATCCTTTGGCCACGAGTCTTGCTTTGTTCCTTATAACTTTTCCTTTTTCGTCCATCTTGTTCCTGAAAACCCATTTAGCTCCAATAATAGATTTACCTTTTGGTTTAGGAGTCAGTTCCCAAACATCGTTAATACTAAACTGCCTAAGTTCTTCTTGCATAGTTTCAATCCAACTTTCATCAAGATAAAACTTCCTCTATGCTTTTGGGTTCTATTTCAAAAATAAGAGCCACAATGCTAGACTCTTCATGCCTTTTGGATCTTGTACGAATCCCTTCACCAATGTCACCAATAATGAGTTCTTTGGGATGACTTAACTTGTGCTTCTAGTTGCTGGTTGGTCTGACAGACTGATCTTTTTCTTCATTTGATTCTTCAACATTCGTTCGTTGTTGATCTTCTGAAATTTGAGCTGCTTCGGGAATTTAGACTTTGTAGAGTCTGGAGGAGGTTCAGATTCTTCAGGTTAAGTCTAGATCAATTGATTTTGTATAAGATCTTGAAATTTGACATTCATCGATTCCTCCACCGATTGAGTCTTTTTGTTGTAAACTCTATAAGCTTTGCTGGTGGTTGAATATCCAAGGAAGATACCTTCATCTGATTTTTCTTCAAACTTACCAATTTGATCATTTGCATTTTTCAATATAAAACATTTGCAACCAAACACATGAAAATAGGAAACAATTGGCTTCTTTCCTTTGAACAACTCATAGGGAGTTTTCTCTAGAATAAGCCTTAAGAAGACTCTATTAATAATATAACATGCTGTAGAAACTATTTCAGCCCAAAAACGAGAAGAAATGTTGCTTTCAATTAAAAGTGTTCTAGCCATTTCTTACAATGATCTATTCTTCATTTCCACAACTTCATTTTATTCTGGAGTGTATGGAGAGGAGAATACATGCTGAAAACCAGATTCATCACAAAATTTAGTAAAGTCTTGATTTTCAAACTCACTTCCATGGTCTGTTCGTATGCTTGAAATAATATACCTATTCTCATTATGTACTTTCTTAGCAAACTTTATGAAACAAGAAAAAGTTTCAAACTTACTTGCTAGGAAATATACCTAGGTAAGTCGTGAATAGTCATCCACTATTACTAGGCAATATTTCATTACACCAATGTTTTGAGTTCTAGTTGATCCAAAAAATCCATATGTAGGAGCTACGATACACGATTAGTGGAAACTTGATTTATTGGTTTAAATGAACTTCTAACCTATTTTCCCAACACACATGGTGTGCATAATTCAGATTTTTGGTATGTCAGGTTGGGTAGTCCATGAACAAGCTTCTTTGCAGAGATCTTGGCTATTTGCTTCATGTTGATGTGGCCAAGTTTTCTATGCCAGAGATTAGCTTCCTCTTGAATTGAAATTAGACATTGAGATTTTTCTAGTTTGATATCCAAGAGATAGATATTCCCATGTCTTCGCCCCGTGAAAGTCTGAGAGAAGTCTTTACTTGTTCTTGAACATATTCATTCTTGAAAGTTGATTTTGAAACCTGTGTCGCACAGTTGGCTGATACTCAATAAGTTGTAGTTGAGTCCTTCCACTAAGGAAACGTTGTTGATTATGAAACTTCAAATCTTTATTGTTCCGCATATAACAATTTTGCCTTTGCTATTTCCACCAAAAGAAACTTTTCCAACCATTAACTTGCATAAACTTAATGAAACAACTTGAGTCTCTTGTCATATGTCTTGAGCATCCACTATCCAAGTACCATTTGACATTTTTCTTGATAGTGACCTGCATTTAAAAAAAAAACTCAAGCTTTCTTTGGTACCCATACTTTATTGGGTCCAATGGAGTTAGTGCAATATATGGTCTTTGCCCAAACTTTCTTAACAGGTTTCCAAACCATAGGACATTCTTTCTCAAAATATTCTGAGTTATTGCACTTAGAACATTTAAGAGCACTACGGCCAACAGGTTAAAATGTTTTCTAAAAAAGTCTTTTGTAGGTCTTTATTAAATCATTTCCTTTACTTTTGGAAAATCAATTAAAGGGATGGTTTCAGCAGTCATTCACAATCCTAATTTGTTAAAATAAGGTCTTTGAGCTAAGAGAATCTTTTCCAATTTCTCAGATCCTATAGAAAATCTTTTTGAAATGCTTGAAATATCATTTTTCAAAAGGGTATTTTCTTTTGAAAGAGAGTCTGCATTTTCTTTCAAAATAATAAAACTTTTATCTAAGTTTTTGAACTTTCTTTGCAAACAATCTCATGTTACTTCAATGCAGAATTTTCCCTTTTTAGTTTAAAAATCCTCTTGAGAGAGGTTTTAAGACTAAGACACAATTCATCAATATATTTAGAGACTTTAGTATGAATTTTTAAATTACTTACCTCGATTTTACTATCTTTCCAAACAATCTCTTATTGCTTCAAAGTGCATAATCTTACCTCGATTTCACCGTCTGAGTCGAGTCTATCTCATTGTGCCATTTGACAAATATTAGATAATCATCATACTCATCATTACATTCTTCGCATTCAGTATCACTCCAAGTTTCTGCTTTGAGAGCATTTCCATACTTCTCAGTTTTTCTTTTATTTTTTTTCAACAAGGGACAGTTGGGTCTAATGTGTCTATTTTTCTTGCATTCAAAACAAATCACATCTTTATTGGATTCATCATCCTCAACTGATTTATTTTGAACCTTTTGAGAACTTTGTTTCTTCCAATTGAATCTTCTTCCCTTTTTGTTCAGTTTTCTGAACCTTCTTATCATGAGAGCAAGCTCTTCATCATCCATATCATCTTCAGAATCTGTAACATCATAATCATCATTAGATTTTAAAGCAATTGATTTTTTACCTTTAGGATCTTCATCTTCATTGATTTACTCAACTTCATAAGACTGAATGGTGCCAACCAATTCGTCAACGGAAAGTGGCATGATCCTTTGTGTCTCCCTTATTGAGATCTTTATGTGATTCCAATCTATTGAAAGTCCACGCAGCAATTTGTTAACTTTCATGGGTCCAGAGATTGATTAACCTTGATACTCAAGACCATTCACGATATCTGTAAAATTACTAAACATGTCAGTGATTGTTTCTCCTGGTTTTATCTTGAAGGTTTCATATTGACCAAGCAAAATATTGATTCTGGTTTCTTTCACTCGATCGGTTCCTTCATAGGTGATGTGCAGCATATCCCAAACTTCTTTAGCTGTTTCACAAGAAAATATTATGTTATATTCAGTAGGAGATAATGCACAATATAAGGAATAAATCTGTTTTTGCATCAAGAGCTTGTCTCTTGGATATCTCTTCTTGTGTCATCACGCTAGCCTCAACAACTTCTTTTCCCTTTTTGAGACTATTATAGCTTTAGAATGATTCATTTGTCTACTACATCCCATTCTAGAGGATCTTTTGATCTTAGGAATGCCTTCGTCTTGTTTTTCCATATATTGTATTCATTTCCATCAAAATAAGGTGGTCTAGTGTTGTTTTGCCCTTCTACCAAACCTGGTGCCAACATACTAGCCATGGATCGTTAACTCTAAAGTAAAAACACTTCAATTCAAATGAGTACACAGGCTCTGATACCAATTGAAAGAGCTAGTATGAGCACCTAGAGGGGGTGAATAGGTGCAAAGGCAAATTTTGCAAAATATAGTATAAAACTTTTCCTTTTAACTAGAGTCTGGTTGACAATAGACTTTGCAGAAGGAATCAAACTTTAACAATTAAATAGAGTTACGAACAAAGTAAAGAGTTTAGGGAAGAGAATAAGAACACAAGGTTTATAGTGGTTCGGCTTAATCCAAGCCTACGTCCACTCTCCCGCACTGACAGCCCACCGGCTGGATTTCACTATGAATCAAAAGAGTCGTTACAGTATCACGTCATTGATTCCACAATGTAGAGACTTTGCTACACTTCCTCAAAGTCTCACAAGAATCTAAACTCTCTTTTGAGTACAAATTTACGCACAACAATTGAATCAACAAAGAACAAGGAGTTTCAGACTTTGGAATTTATCTATCTCGCACACACTCAAATAATTAGAGCATCTTCCTTATATACTCCTCCATGCCTTCATAACTGTTGACACATTCCAAAAGAATTCTTCTAATCTACCCGTTGGACATAATCAATTAGAGAGATCTCGAGTTACTTAAGGAATGTGAAGATAGCCCACCAATCCTACTCGTCCATACAATCAGGATTTAAATTTCCATAAGTAGTTACTTCCAAGTATACTTCGCCAATCAACGGATCCGAATTACTCGAATTATTTCAAATACGAATAATAGATCTTTAGATGCTACCTCCAACTGTGAGATCTTCTCCAGCCGGTCAAATCAAATCTTTAAAAAAATACTCAATTCTGGATAAGTCTTCTTCGACGTCAAGAAACGGTCAATAAGGTCAGATTTTAAATCTTGAGTCTGGCATTCTGGCGGTCTTCAGACTTTGACGAAAGAGTCTGCAAGTCTTTAAACTAGACTGATGGAAACGTTTTGTCAATTTCAAAACAAGTAAGGAAGTTTTCTCCAACACATTGCACAAACAATAGAAGTATCATCATAAGCCAATGCTTGAGGTGGAGTCATCGTCAACCAAGAGATGCAGAGAGAAATTGGTGTTTGCTAACATTAAAGTGATGAACTCCTGAGCAAGTAACGATCATGTTGTCTTTTGCTGCGAAGGTTCCGAGTCTTTAACTCTCTCTCTCCCTCTCTCTCTCCCGAAACGGCAGGTAGCATCTGCTTTGTTCTTATTCTATTACATTTGACCTGCCTCTTACATCATCATCATCTCAAGTTGTCGTAAGCATCTGAGAGGTTTCCATTTTTCAAGCTTGACCAGACGTCTTGGGGGCGAGCATTTCTTTTCCAAAACTGGGTTCTCTTCTGGCAGCCTCTTGTTTTGCAGACATGTACTGTTTTTTCCTAGATCCCTTCCTACTTCTCTTCCACCGGCTGCCTTTAGCGTTCATTAACTTGTTGGAATCCTTGTTGTTTGCATTGCACCCTCAAATCTTTTGTCTGTAATCTTGCTGGGTGCACTTTTTTCTCCACATCCTATCCTATGTATATATCAAACCTATAAAAATGCTCCCTCTCTCGTTCTCTTTCGTATTGAATACTCCTCAAATATGTATTTCTGCTACTTCACGACCCATCACAATCATCGACACGTGAAAAAGAAAAACAGAAAGTCGGGACCCGAATAGACAATGACGCTAACAATCTAATTCGCCGCGTAAATTGCATGTAAGACTCGCTTTCGTTCTCATAAATGATGGCTTTACTCAGTTGAGTCTAGCAAGCGGTAGGATGGCTTTCTAGCTCCAGAAAGCTGTCTAGAACATCACTATCAACGCACAGATCCACCTCGAACCCTTGCACGAGAAATCTCAATTCGTGTACAGTGGATTTTGTTTGATTCTAGAATCTCCGCCACAATTCCACCGCCTTCTGATCAGTCTGTATCACCGCTGCAACGTCGCCAAAGGCGCAACCTCAGCGAGGGGTGTCCGGGCCGGAGTTGGAACCAACAAGGTCCTGCAGTTCGGACACGACCGGCTCATTCTCAACCACGGATTGACGCACTTCGAGTGGAAGTCATGGCCACAGTCCGGCAGCAGCCTCAGCACGTCCGTCTCCATGTACTCTGACAAGCAAATGGAGCAGCAGGTCCAGCTCGCGGCCTTCGCCTGAGAGTAGAGGAGCGTCGGGAAGCTCCCCAGCGTGGCCTCGTCGAGGCCAAGCGCGATTGCAACCGAGTAGCTGCCGTCCTCCGCCACGGCGAGGGAGTGGCTCCGGGGCGGCAGGACGCAGATGCGGGCGGAGAAGTAGGAGGCGAGGGCAAAGAGGGTGATGAGGGTGAGGACAACGAGGTAGATCCCGACGCCGTTGAAGACGGAGAGAGACAGAGACAGAGACAAAGACAGACATACGGTGTTTCACTGTTCAGGTGGTGAAGAAGCAGAGTGATGAAGACGTATCTGGAAATGGCGGGTTGCAAAATCGTTTACCCTTTTCTCCGGCGCTTGCCAAAATCTCGAATTTCCCCTTTTGATCTGTTTTTCCTTTGTTCTTATTTTTTGGTAAGATGATCAATTTTCGTTAGCCAACCGAAAACTCTAGATGAATCTGATTCAATGAACCAAATGAATCTTATGAAACCCGATGACATGCGAAGCTTACATGGGACCTACAAAATTAACGGGTGAGATCAGGCCAATCAATGGAAGAAATTCTCTTTTCCATGGTAATCATTAACATCAAATACCGCAGTAATATTTGCTCAATCCATAATATAAGGAGGTTAGAACTTGTACCCTCGAGGAATTAACTAAGTGGCAAGCATCATTTAGTTTTGAATGCAACAAATTTTTCATACAAATCAGTGTTTCTCGCTAGAATAATTTCGGATGCCTCGCTCTAAGTTCATTATTACACTATAGCCAATATAAAAAGCACCTATGGTGACGCTGATTAACATGACCGTTCTGCAACAAATGGATTGGATTATGTGAGGCCCAAAAAAAAAAAAAAAGGATTTTTATTCGGTACATTGTCAGCATAATAAAAAATTTAATCCGCAATTACGGTCCAACCGTTGACACATATATGTTATTTAATTTTGTTAATCATATTCCTTCCATTAATAAACGAAAGTTTTCATCTTATAATTACTTGTGCAAGAAATATTTTTCAAAAACCCTTGAAAAAACACAAGATATTGGGAAAAAAGAATAAAGGTCAAAAGCCAAGATGGCTAAGTAAAATAAAGACAAAAAAGGATTGTGGATACATATGAAGTGGTGCCAAGGTAGAAGGACGACAAGGTCAAAAGAAATTTGGCAAGTACAAAGGCGATAGTAACTAATGATGTTATTACCTAAATCTTGTAACCGGTGAGGTTATTAGATTACCTCAATCTTCCGCCTAGCAGATAAGGGAGGAAAAAGAAACGGATTTTAAAGCTACTTTCCACCCAAAAAAAAAAAAAAAAGAGAGAGAGAGAGAGAGAGATCAGGGTGATGAATGGAAAATTTTGGATATTTTAAACTTTGTTTTATGGAAAAGGATGAAAAGTGTAATTAGTCATTACTAGTTTTCTGAAAAATGTTTGCTCATAAACGAGGGATAGAATGTTAAGAATGATATACCAAATAAGGATTACTTCAATAGGTCCATTCAAGCACCCGATAGAAATTTCTTACATTATATAACAAGTACATTAATGTATAAGCAATGTTCACGATTACATTAACTATTCATGTCAAATACATTTTGTAGGTTTACTGTTAAATGGGTGGCATGAGGATAAATTCGACGATGTAATTATCTCCAAATATACATATCACCCATCTAATTGTTAATATATGTATAATAGAGAGAATTCGTAAAATTAACAGTAAAAATATAATTAAGTGACAAAAGATTTTTTAAAAGCACAATCAAATCTCTCCATTAGACGTTTCCTTTTTCATTGAAACATGTGGCGCCACATGATCTTTCTTCTGTTTTTTTTCTTTTCTTCATTTCCATGCATGCTCCCCCTAGTACTATTCCTTCCTTCTCTACACAAGCTCAACCACTACGCCATCGTCATCAAGCTCGAGCGGCCATGGCGACGGTGAGCTTCCAAGGCAAAGCAGACCTCAAAGCTCGCAGGTGCCATGGCCCGTCGAGATCGAAGCTCGCCGTCATAGCTGCTTGAGCTCGAAGCTAGATTTACTAAAGCCCTGCCCAATACTCATCATCTCCATGGCGAAGTAACTACATTGCTGGACTCGAAGAAACCCCCGGCTGAAAGGCCATCTCCACTTGAAGGAAACCCCTCTACCCCCTTTCGTATGTTCGACTGGATCGACGTCGAGCACCTTGCCGATTTTACGAGTTATCAGATGAACATTATTTTGCGTCGTAAGATAGTAAATTAGACGATAGATCTGGATCCTTAGGTCCAACTTGTTGAATGAAAGCTCGTCCGAGCGTGGAATTTGCTTCCCATTTCTTTAGATTTAAGCAGTTCCCCAGATTTGATTACCCTATCAGCTCGCTTCCACTCCTCAAATGTAAAGAGCTCCGCATTCTGATCAAGAGCTGTAACCTGGATCCAACCATCGACATCTTGACCTTCGTTAACATGTTATTCACCGCTCTACTAATTTATTTTTTGTAGATAATCCTCCCAACGATCACATAATCCGCAACCTCAGCATTTTCAATTAGTCATATTGATGGAGCTACAAAGAGACTTTGATCGCATCAATTTGACAATTTTAAATTTGATTGCACTTTTTGAAAATTTTGAAATTTAATTGCGATTCCAAGACAGATTTTAGGATTTTCGGTGCACTTACTCCCAAAAAAGAAGACATGATTGAAGTTCTTGCTCTCATGAAACCCCAATCAATCACAATAGAGAAGTTTGGCCAGTTCATTGTGCTTACTAAAGTAGAAAAAGGTATTCTCCTAGAGAAACAAGTGGGGAAAAGTACCAAAAAAATTCTAAACATATTATAGTGATATTAATTTAGTTTAAAATTTTTCGATTGTATCAAATTAATCCTCACATTATTATCAATTCAATCCATCTTTCCAATTTGAGTTGGAAATCATTGATATAAATGTCAGTCATACAACATGGCACGGCTAGTGGAGATGTGGACATTTTCAAATAATTTTTAAAAAATTTTGTTATTTTCTTTTTTTTATTTTTTTCTTCTTTCTCTCCCTGACTTTGGTCGATGAGGGCCAACAAGCCCTTGGCTACAGCCAACAAGATTGCAAAGGCCCTGGCCAAAGGCCTTCGCCATCATGCCCTCGCTGGCCGCAAGCGAGGCCGACACCCCCACCAGCAGCTGATAATGACCCTCGTTGGCCAAAATGAAGGAAAGAAAAAAGAAACAAGTAAATAAAGAGAAGAAAAAACAAAAAATTATAATGAAAAAAGTCAAAATATTTTGCCGGTTGTGTCACATACAATGACTAACATCCATGTCAACGATTTCTAGTCTAAATTAGTCAAATTGACTGAATTGATACCATTATAAAAAGATTTAAGACTAAATTAAATGACCTATGTAATATATTTAGAACTTTTTTTGTACTTCTCTCGAAATAAATTAATTCAGCTTTTACCACCTTACCAAGAAATTGTCGGTCAGAGAAGGAGAAATATACATTTGACTGGAAAAAAAAAAAAAATAGGGTACAATAAGGTTTACTTAATCCTAATTGTAAGTCCAACCTCAATCCCATGTTAACCGTCGTGATATTGACTGGACTTGGCAACTACTTTGGATTACGTTTGGGTTCCAATGGTAGGATTCTCTATCGGCTGATGGCTTTTGCGTGTAGACATGACAATAGGAAAGGGGTTTCTACATGAACAAGAAAAGCACCACGGCTTCCCAGAAATCAAGTTAAAAAGTCTTGGTTCCTTTTAAATTGCAGAGGTCGAGTTACACAATTTTAAAGATTAGAGGCGCACTTGACATTGCTCTAGCCCCCCAAAAAGAAGAGGGGGGAAACATCTGACTCCGAGACGTTCAACTTATAGATAAAAGTCCTCTTTCGATTCCGAATGGCTAACCTGACCGCGCTCATCAGCCTACCGTCCTAAGAGGTCGCAATGCGCCTCGTGCGTAAAGGCGAAGAACGGAAGAGCAAGATGATAGAATGTACGTAAATGAACGGGAGTCGACAGGTCCTGAGTGCATACCAAATACACGATGCAATAACATAAAATCTTAAGTCGTGCAGGGTCCACATACTAAATTCTTCATCACGTTCTTTCAATATCAATGCAAACTCTCAAAAAGGAGACTACAATCTAGGTGCTAGAACAACGCAAACACAATTTCAAAGATACGTCGGTCTCCACGGGGTTGCATAACCACAACGTTCAGATGCTAGCCGATCCATCGCCGCTTCTAACGTTATTTCATTCGATCAGCACATCCATTATTGTTGGGCGCACTGCACCCTCTGGGCACCACCGTGCATGTCCTCGTCCTCCTCGTATGCCTCCTGGGCCTGCGCCTGCTTCCGCCGCATCTCCTCCTCGATGTTAACATCGTGAAGGGTCGTTTCCTCGCACTCATCCAATTCCATATCGGTGAGCTGCGCTGATGACCTTGGTGGCAGAATTGTTTCCAGGGCCTTGCATTGCTCAGGGCTCAGGGTGTCTGGGAACTCCACCGTGAAGTGGATGTAGAGTTTGCCCTTCATGAATGGCCTCTGGTAGATAGGCATCCCTTCATCGTTTATCGCCTTGAATTGGTCTGGTCAACAGAAACACATAATTATTGGCGACAACTACTAGTGTATGGATAAGGTACGAATCGTTTTCATGTTAAAGCATCTGAGAATCACATAGCCACAGCATCAAAACTAAAAAAATAACTACCGTAAGAAAACCGAAATTTTCAATCTGGATGTGAACATGTATGGCATTTGCAAATCTAAATTGTCTAAGCAGCATAAAATATGACAAAAAAATACCACAGCCGTCTGAAGAGAATTGTAAATGACAACTATCATCCAACACAGAGTCCGTGTAATGCGGCAAAAAGGATCCCTGACATCTTGAGTCTACCAGTGACAAGAAGTATATATAAAGGTATAGATCAAAATTTTGAAAACATTTAGTTAACATTCAAGTGCAAACAATGAATGGTTAAAACTCAAATTAAATAATGAGTTCATATAAAAGCCAATTTCAAACTAGAATAAACACTCCAAAGTTCTAGAGATCCTCCAGAATTCTGCTCAATGGTCCTGGAAGTAGTTACTCACCAGGCTTAATGACCTCTCCAGGTTGGGATTTAATAAGAAGCTGCCTGCCATCCAAATGACTCAATGCAAATTGGAAGCCGCAAAGTGATTCTGTAAGGGACAATGTATGTTCATAGAACAAGTCATCTCCCTTCCTCTTATACTTGGGATGCTCCTTTTGTTGCAAGACAAACACAATGTCACCGGTTACGGTGTCAGGCTGCCATTAAGCAAGGAGAGACGTCAAGTCGATTATTGATTAAATAACAAATACAGCACCACAAATTTAATTGCATAAAGCTTGAGGTCCTGAAAAGGGAGAATTAGAACAAGATAGAGATTTTCTTACAGCTTCATCAGCTTCCCCAGGGAATTTTATCTTCTGTCCATTTTGCATACCCTTTTCCACTATTACCTCCAGAACCTTTTTCTCCTGAACAACCTTCTCACCCTTGCACTGTGGGCAGCGATCCTTGTCATTTATAGTCTCCCCAGTACCCTTACACTCATTGCATGGATGTTGCATCTGCTGGATCATAGAGGGGCCAAGGTGTCTAATGGAAACTTTCATTCCAGAACCCTGACAACCCACACATTTGATTGAAGCACCAGACTTGGACCCTTTACTGCAAATGGATGGAAAGGAGAATCGTGTTAGCACTTAGCAGGAACTCAGACACATTCCAGAGAAGAAGACAGTAGTACTTTGTACTAACCCTTTGCACTTGGAACAAATGACGTTGCGAGATAGTGCCAACTTCTTGGATGTACCATTATAGAGATCTTCGAGAGACACCTTCAGAGGATGGATGACATCCTCGCCTCTTCTCTGCCTTCGGCCTCTGCTGCTTCCGCCACCTGAGACCATAAAAGTTTAGATCAGTATTGACTTCTCAGCATTCACTAGATGGCACCAAACATTATGCTTATGTCATGGATGCCTATCAAACTTACCACCGAAAGGACTTCCACCAAAGAAAGATTGGAAAATGTCAAACGGATCGTGGCCTCCACCTCCTCCACCCATTCCTTCCTTGAGAGCATCCTCACCATATTGATCATAAATCTCTCGTTTTTCAGGGTCACTCAAGACTTCATAGGCTTGTGCCAATTCCTTAAACTGCAGGAAAACATTCATTGGCAAAATGGTACAAGCACAGTATTATAGGAACATTGCAGACTGGAGAATCTAGAAACCACGTCAAGCCATGAAAAATCATCAATATAGCACAAGCGATAATGGTTAAGTAAGAAAGCCAAGCCGTGAAAAAGGAAAAATCAACTGATCATCCCCGTCAAACTTTCCCACACAAGTACAAATTGGAATTTGCACGACCAGATTATAAACATGTGCACCCATAAAGCGATGATCACTCCAAAACCCTGTAAAAATTAACTTTTTTTCATACGGAGATGACACAAACACAAAGAATTATCATGCATTTACGCGATACCTTTCCTACTAGATACACAAGCTATAAAAAGTTCATCTTTTCTGTGCTCCAAGCTACCCAAAGAATCCACTGCCCAACAATTCCACAATCCATAGATAGCCAGGCCACATATCGTTCAGCGAGGATAATCAAAATTGATGGCAATCGCGATCCTACACCCTATCCAAACCTGACATTTCCACGAGAGGGGCCAGGAAAAATCGAATTAACACAATCGAAGAAGCAGATCTGACCACCCGATCCAATCAACCATAAAATCACCAAAACGACGACACGAACAGATTACCCAAAATTGAAAAAAAAATCAAAAATTCCCCAAAATCAAGCATCGACAAAAGCACCACGGAGGGGCAAAAACCAAAGGAGCCGAATCGAAGCTCAAGGAGGGACCTTTTCCGGGTCACCACCCTTGTCGGGGTGGTTCTTGATAGCGGCCTTCCGGTAAGCCTTCTTCAGATCATCCTGGGAAGCGTTCTTGGAGACCCCGAGGACATCGTAGTACTTGGTGTTATCGCTCTTCTTCGGCGCTCTTCCGAACATCTTCCCGCCTCACTGGAAAACCCTACCCACCAGAGAAATCAAGAAACCCCCCGAAAAATTGGACCCAAAATCAAACCCAATTACAAGTCCAGAAGAACCAGATCGATCCGAAACCGACGTCGAGGATCAAAAAGAAGAACGGACGGAAGAGAATCCAGCGAAGACGCGAGGTTGACTGACCTTTGGGGAAGCTGGACGGATCGGAGGGGAAAGGCCTGGCCTTGAAGGAGGTGGAGCGCAGACACGGCTCTAGAGAGAGAGAGAGAGAGAGAGGAGGAGAGAGCTGGGGGATCTGGGATTAATAAGGGGGAGGGCGATGGACGGTCAAGATTTGTTGGCGGGTGGGGGAAATTGCGAGGTAAATGAAAGGGAGTTGCGGGGGGGTAAGGGAGGAAGGATCTAGAACCATTGCCAGGCCTCTTTCTCGTGCTCGAAATCGTGGCCGTTGATCTGGGCGACCTGAGGTCCCAGATGATGTGATCCACTAGAATAATTGGTGGCCTACACTCGTGCTCCCTTCTTTCCCTCTTTTTTTTTTTTTCCTCGATTATATAATATATATATATATATAAGAACAATTTCTTCCTTTTTTTTTTTTATTTGCCAAAAAAGTGGGGACCAATTGCTTCGGGAAATTGAACTTGCGAGATTTCTATTTGGGTAATTTAGAAAAAGATATATAGAACAAGCACAATGTAGATTTCCAATAAAGAAAGCGATGAAGGTCTTCAATTAGAAAGTATCGGAACCGTCTCTTTATAATTTTTAGAGTCGAAATTGGTCGGCCGACCGTGGCGACCCCCCCCGCGGTCCACATTCCTCGCGTGCGTGCCTTGCCGACGCTTGAGCCCGGCCAAGTTGGTGAGGGGCTACAATAGGCAAAATCTTAGAGATCACGAGGTTTCGACAGATGTTGCCTCCTTTGTGATCCACGGAGGAAGGGATGAGGAGTTGGGCGCGTTATATGGCAATGCTTGTAGGCTCGACGACAATGATGATTCATGGGCAGCCACAACAGCAATTGCTTGGCGAGATGGCTTTGGTGGTGTGTGATGATGAAAGGGAGAAAAGAGGGGAGAAATGTTTTTTTTTTTTTTTTTTTCTAGCCTTTCAACTCCAATGACATGCTCTTTTGGAAAAACTCATCGATCTGGAAAAGATTTTTTGTAATTAAGCTCCCCAACCATCATCATTTTCATATGGAAAAGAGGAGGTGAAGAGTTCGAATCTTTACCTTCTTCTCAAGGTCTTCACCTCTTCAAATGGGGATTAAGATGGGAATGATTGATTTTAGATATATATTTCGACTTTCGCGCTCTATAAATAAGTAAAGTAAAAGTCTGACGGTGATTTGAAAGTTAAAGTAGGATTAACAAAAAAAAAAAGGCTCTCTTTATTTCACGAAAATATTATTGAGGAAAACATTTTCCTCATTTTTGGGTATTTATATCGCTTAAAAAATTGAGTCAAAACATTTTCCTAAGTAATGGAAAATCTATTGTTAAATTCAAGAAAACGATTCTCTTTAAAATATTGAAAATCATTTTATAAATTATGGTTAGATATCCAAGCTTGAATCAGAAACTCCATGTTTAGGCATGAAAACCCCAATGCTTGTCCCTAAGCCCTCGGTGATGGATCGAGTCAAAAAAAGCCAAGTTCGAAACCCAATATTTGGGCCAGGGTCAAAACAAGTGGGGCTCAAGACATTAGCGCCTAGGCCCATAAAGGCTAGGCCTAGGACTTGGGTACTCTTGTCGGATCCTCGACAACTCGGCTTGGTTCCATAGGGCCAAAACTTGAGACCTCAAAAACTTGTGCTCAGATCCTTAACAACCGAGCTCTAGTATCAACACTTGTGCCTAGGTTCAAGTATATCAAGGCTAAGCCCAAGACCTTAGTACTTGTGGCTTGGGTCCTCACACCTGGATTAGAGACCCTAGTGCCTACGCCTGAATGTCCCTACACCTAAGTCTAGGCTCGTTGAGATCAAGTCCCTAGCGCCTAGGATCAAGTCCCCATGCTAAGGCCCAACCCATCGAGGGCGAACTTGAGACCATGGCGGCAATGCTTGGGTCCCAACACCCATGCCTTGGTCCCCATTCTTATAACTAGATTCCTAGCGCTTGTGCCCTTGCCCAACCATCAAGGGTAAGCCAAGTTCCCTAGAACTAGACTTGTGTCCATCAAGGTCAGGCTAAGACCCTGGTGCTCGCGCCCCAATCCTTAGGGCTAGGGTCCTTGGCACTTACACATAGGTCCATCAAGGCTAAGCCAAAGATCCCAGTGCTAATGCACAAGTCCATGATGCTAGGTCCATTGTCCATTGAGGTTGGCTTGGGACATTAACAGTTGAGCCTAGTCACCGAGGACTAGGGCATGAGCGTTGGGGTCCCAAGCTTAGCCTCAATGGACCTAGGCACGGGCATCAAGTTCTTGGGCCTCAACCTTAATGGATTAGGCATTAGCACGAGTGGTTTTGGGAATGTGTGTTAGGGTCTTAAGCTCAGGCATTGGGGACTTAGACATGAGTACCTGTGACCCAAGCACAGGCACAAGAATCCCGATCATAGCCTCAATGGACTAAGGCTTGAGTGTCGAGTACCTAGGCACGGGCATTGGATTCTTGGATTCAAACATTAGCATCACACCATTTGGTTTTTGTGTACCTGAGCCTAGCCTCAATAAATTCAAGAGCCAGATGTTGGGGATTCGGATACAAGCATCAAGCTCTTGTGCTTAGGCATTGGAGTCCTACACTCCAATTTTTGTAGACCCGAGCTTAGCATTAATGAATTTGAGCTCGGATTTCAAGGATAGGCACCGGGTTCTTGGGCTTAGCTTCTATGAACTCAAGGATCAACGCTTGTGCTCTTGCTCGAGACCGAGGAGACCATGCCCATCTCCTTGACACATGGATTGGGGTCCATTGAGGTTGAACCAAGGGCTCTAGTGCTCATCTCCAATTTTATAGCTACTCACATGCAAATGGCTTGCGCTCGAACAATGCATGTCTATTTTAAAAAAAAATCAATTGGGTTTTCCTTATCAAATCACAAAAAACACTTTTTAGTTCATTTTTGAATCTCAATAAAAAAAATCGGAAAGATAGCGTCCTTTTTCCTAGAAAATGACTTTTTACATTTATATTTTTTACGGAACAAACGCAAAGCTTTTCATTTAAAATAGCGTGATCCCTTGAACTGTACTCATCAATCTGGACAAAACTCGGTGAAACCTCTAAAGACCAGGAAGTTAAAAAGGGCATCGCTCCATACAAATAAAACGGATCGGGTGTAGGCTAGTACTTGCTCCGAACGCCCTCTCTCTCTCTCTCTCTGGGGTAAAAAGCCTAAAAGCCCACCCCATCTCATCCACAACTCCACACTGATCTCTCTCTCTCTCTCTCTCCTCGGTCTCGGGTAGAAAGCCTAAAGGCCCACCCCATCTCATCCACACTGACGCTTCCCACCCTTTTTCTCCATCTGTGCTCTAATCCATCTCCAGTGAGCCACTGGCAAAGTGTGGCCACCGCCCAGCTTTTGCTCTGCTTCCCCCTCCCCCGCACCGTTTTCCTCCCCCTCACTCCTCCTCAGAAAAGGCCTCCTCCACGTCCCTTTCAGCATAGCTAATCTTCAACCCCCCCTCTCTCTCTCCTTTCACCCCTTCTCGTTTCTTCTGCATCATCCCTCTCCTTTTCGTTCTCCTCTGTCCCCTAAATCTTGCTATTTCTATTTGTCTCGTTATTGATCACATCATCACCCTCCTCCTGCTAAATCCCTAACAACCCCAAACCCCTTTCCTCTCTCTTCCTCCTTGCCTTCCCCTCTTCAAGAAACCCCAAATCCCTACGAAAACCGGCTACCTCCATTGAAACCCAGAACTCCAAGCTCGCCCCACGACCGCGTAGCCGCGAGTTTCAGACACCCTTTGGCGATTCCTTCCTGGGTTTCCAAGCTAGAAGTGAGCAAGCGAGTAAAGGAGCGATCTTTTTTCCTTCCCCCGCCATGGTCGCGTCGCCCTATGTCCTCGTTCTCTCTCTGATGCTCTCCGTCCCTCTCCTGTTCTTCCTCTTCAGCATTTACCCCGGCAAGAATCTCCCCCTCTCCCTCCGCGACGAGAACGACGACCTCCTCCTCTTCCGCCGCGCCTCCGGCGCCGGCTCCCCCTCCCACGCGGCGGCCACCTCCACCTCCACCTCCTCCTCCCGCTCCTCCCGCTCCTTCCCGGCGAAGTTCGCCCGCCTCGGGGCCCGCAACTCCCGGCCCAAGATCGCCTTTCTCTTCCTCACCAACTCCGATCTCTCTTTCTCCCCCCTCTGGGAGAAGTTCTTCAGCGGCCACTCTCGGTACTACAACATCTACATCCACGCGGATCCTTCTTCCAAGTTCGCGCCGCCCGATGGGGTCTTCCGGAACCGGGTATTCCCTTCGAAGAAGACCGAGCGGGCCTCGCCAACGCTGATTGCCGCCGCGAGGAGGCTTCTGGCCGAGGCCATCATCGACGACCCCGCGAACTTCTACTTCGCATTGGTCTCGCAGCACTGCGTCCCGCTCCATTCCTTTCGGTACATGTATGACGCCCTGTTTGGGGACTCAATCTCCGCCATCAAAGCCTATATAAACCCGGAGAAGTACAAGAGCTACATCGAGATCCTAGCCGAAGAGCCGAATTTGTACGATCGCTACACGGCTCGAGGAGAGCAAGTGATGCTCCCAGAAGTGCGGTTCGAACAGTTCAGGGTCGGTTCTCAGTTCTTCGTGCTCACGAAGCGGCACGCGTTGCTTGTCATTGAAGATACGAAGCTGTGGAAGAAGTTCAGATTGCCTTGCTTGAATAAGGAGTGTTGCTACCCCGAAGAGCACTATTTCCCGACGCTGTTGTCAATGTCGGATCCAAAGGGTTGCAGTCACTACACGCTGACTAGAGTGAATTGGACCGGGAGTTTCGATGGGCATCCGCATTTGTATCAGCCCGAAGAAATTTCCCAGGAGCTCGTGCACGAGTTGAGACAATCCGAGTCGAATTATTCGTACTTCTTCGCACGGAAGTTCACACCGGACTGTTTGGAACCGCTCATGAAGATCGCGGACACCGTCATCTTCAAGGATTGAGCTTTGAAGTGGTAAGAATCACCTCACTCTAGCGTTAGCTCTTGCTGTATTCTTACTCTTCTTTGCTTGAATACTGGTTTATTCTACACTCTCATGGACCACAAGATCTGCCACTGGAATAGCTTCACATCTGAGTTTCCTCGTGTTCCAGTTTGATTCGCATTCTAAAGTTAATAAATTTAGGTGACCGAGTGAAGTTTTCCACTAAAATTCCGATTTTCCATTGCTGCTCCGTTTCGACAAAAATTCTAACCTGAAAATCCACTTGCTTTTTCGGATGCCGGACTGGAGAACCCTTTTGCTTAAGATAGTCAATGGGTCATCTTCTAGTGTTTTCTTGGATCATTGTTGCTTTGCATATATTAATTCTTGCTTTAACATCATTCTTTGGTCATAAAGACATTAGCAAAATCATTAACAAACATGATGGAAACTATTTGAAGGGACCCTGTTATTCTCTCTCTCTCTTTTTTTTTTGGCTCTTTGAGCTTTTTGTGGGGACACTATATTTCTCCGTTTCTTTCTCCTATCACCGACTTTGCTTAATTGTCGCAATGCAATGAGGCAAGTTAGTATATTTAACATTATAATAAGAAAGGTTGTCTGGGGCAATCTTTAGCTTGGGTAGGTACTCTGAGTTGACTGGTGGCCTTGCCCATCACTATGTATTTGGTGGTGCGGGACCTTCAATGAGTTCAGCCAGATGTTGAGAGACCTTGTAATTTTGTTGAGGAGAGGTTGAGTTTGGAAGAGTTGCGCCACCAGAGCAGAGCACCTGTCTGTTGTTACATCACAGTCGTGTTAAATATGATAATTAAGAGTGTGAATCTTGCGGCCCCTGATTGAATCCATCAGATTTAAGAGAATATTAGATGAGGGAAATCAGATTTACAGGTGTTTTTTTTTTTTATAGGTCCAGATGTGAAGTCAAAGGTGCTAAGAATTGAGTTGTTGCTAAACCAGTAATTGGATTGCTGATTGATATATAGAAAAGATAAACAAATGAATCGTCGGACGGAAAATATTCAGAATACAGAAAGATTAGTTTTTTCTGCCATCAAATTTATCAACTTGGAGGAGAAAATGCATCCCTAGTTTTTTGGGTTGAAAGATATACAGCTTGTCTAATCCAGTAGGCTAGCTTTTGCAACCTTGTCACTGTGAAATTAGTAAGTGTTGCTGCTGGAGAAAATATCATGTAGACTAGCTTATTCATGGTAAATGTTGATTGTGATTTCTATAGTATATAAGAGCCATGGGAGTTGAAAGGTTAATTTCACTGCTTGTTGAACCTATATAAGAACCTGCAATATTTGGATGGCTTTGTTTTCTTGAAAATGAATGATCTTTTGATGGGGTTTTCTTGGTGGAATAACTTTACTATCTAACATTTGATGCTGGAAATGGAATATGGATAAAGTAATTTGCTTGATGAATGGTGCATCTTAAAAGCTTATAAGTTTCAAGAGTTGGCTACGAAACTACTTTTGTAATGTTCACGCTTTCTATGTATACCTAAGGGGCACTGCACTCCTTGGGGGACAAAATTTTGCTAGAAACTTGTACAGCCTTTTAAAGTCTGATTCTAGGGAAAATGCTTCATCAAGGAGAACTTCATAAGTGGGATTTGGCTAACTTCTAAATTTCAAAGTGGTAAAACATTCCATTATAGGAAGTCAGATTGCAGACGACAGTCATCAAGTTACAATTTTGTCATGTCTTCGGTGAAAAGCTGTATGATTTAGTAAGAATGGCTGGATGATTACATCTTGGTTCTTACTTTTTCTGGGTGAACTCCTTATTCCGGAAATATCATAAAGAGGAAACCGCGAGATGCGTTCTCTCTCAGTTCATTCAAAGAGCTCTTACTCTGCATATATTCTTCTTGAATTGTGAGCATCCACCAGTCACCAGCAGAACCTATATATAGCAGGTTTCCAGATACTGCGAATGACTCGTCTTTTCCCTACACATTTCTAATGGCAACCTACTTGCATTTAATGGTCCCTGTCTCTTGTTTTGTACCTTATCCTCTGAGAACATATTATATAAAATCTAATCGATGCCCGCGTGAACGTGACATGGAAAATGTGCTCACTTGCTCGTGATGTGTGATCCTTGTCTTACTGTGGTTTCTTTCTTCCCGTGTCCGCAGTTCAAGAAAGGAATCTTTTCCCCAAGTCTAGGCTTCTCGGAGAGGAGTTGAATAAAAGGGGGAAAAAGGAGGAGGGAATCTTTTGACTGCAAAGCAGGACGAAAGAGACCTGCGAGGGCTGGAACATGGGGAGGGAATAACAAGGTCCTGACCCCATAGTCGTTGCCTGCTGCTGCTGCTGCTGCTGCTGTAGCTGTATTGTGATGTGTAGAGAGTGAACCCGAGTCAAGTTGCACATAGTGCGAGTGAGTGTGTATGTGTCGTTTCTTTTTTATTTTTTTGAGATGTTTTTTTGCCCTCCTTTTTTGAAATTTCTGCACGAAGAGGTGTAATGGACGGTGGGTATGGTGTGGAGTGGAGGAAAATCAACACCAAGGCTCGTTGCTTTTCCTCCTCCATCTCGAAGTTGAAGATGGAACTTTCATTCTCCCGTTTACCCGCCCTTCAAACTGTGACTTTAATTGTAATCTACGGGTCGCCTTTACCTTTGAATTTAAGAAGAAATCGTCTCCTTCTTTTCCCTTTGATTTGTGGCTCTCTTTGTGGGGTAGTGCTCCTTCGTTTTGCATGTCTTGTGTGGTGGCGTTTTGATCTTTTGGCTCTTCGGTTGAGGTGCGACCGCGTGCTTTGTCTCGGAAAGATTATAGTAGCTTTTTGAAGATGTGAACGGATGCGCTCGGGGTACTTTTCTCAAGACTTGTTGTGGAAGACTACACGCAAAGTGTTTTTTAATGTTTAGGAAGTATCTCGGTACGTGTTCTTAGAGGGGCTCGGGGCCGGTTCTAAGGTTTAATTCACATTGGAATGGATCGATCCGCGCGCCACTTTTCGCACGATAGCCGGTTTTTGCTTGTATCCCTAGGAGACCTATTTGTTCCGATGTTTGGAATAGTCATTGTCACAAAGGGATATTCATCTGAACGTAGAGTAATTAATATATTTCTATGCAAGGATTCTCTTGATTGACCACACTTGGGGAAATTGTTTTGCAAATAGCTTGAAAATATAAAGCCATGGGCATATAGAAATGAGGGGTTGGCCTTGGGTTTAGATGGATCATCTCCTGCAAAAGCCCATAGGTAGATTCTGAAATTTTTCCTTTTCTTTTTGAGAGGACATTTTCCAAGTCATTGATTGAATATTGGAAAGTATCACAAGTAGAATTAGATTAGAATAATTCATCTAATTGAAGATAAGGCTAAGCCCAAGTATGTCAACTCTTTTAATTTTTCCCTTTTTATCATAAAGATTGGGCTTTATTGGTCTTGGTCTCTCTTGTAGTAAAAATATAGATTTTGAAATGTCATTATTAATGTTTCAGTTCTTTGGTTGAAAAATTATTTGAGAGCCCATATGACAAGATTCGCGATCTTTTGATGTTGACAAAGAAATCAAGGCTTTCATGTTTTCTGATAATCAAGAGAGGAAAACCCATGGACTTGATGGATATCGATAGAAGTATAACTGACCACAAAACGCATCGATTTTTTGTGAGGGGTTGATCTAAGGATATGAAAAATGGGTATAATTAGGGAATTGCAGCATGCAATATACGTCGAGACGTCGGGTTTATTATCGTTTTTATAGATTGTAATGGGGAGCTCAAAGAGCATCAAACATCACATTCTCAATAAGAGAGATACATGAAATCTAATTGCTTTTGACTTATACTTGAATAATTTAGATTTTGAAAAATAAGGTCAAAAATCATGTATATCACCCCGTCGTAGTATGATGTTTACATTGTAATTAGTTATGCCTATCATGCCAACAACGTGTTAATTCCTCTCTCTCATGCAACATATATGGTGCTAATTATTTGAAGGACATCCTATCCTTCATGACTTTGTCCTCCTCCTCCTCCTCCTCCTCCTCCTTTTTTTCCTTTTTTGCCTAGCATGACTTTGTCTTTTAAAAAGCATTAACTTGTGGACATAAAATTAGAGTGAGGTCATGGTAAGCTTTGTCTTAATCAAAGCGGCATTGAAAAATCATTTGAAGCTCATATGAAATGCCAAGAATGCATGCACATTGCATAGAACTCATCCCCACTTCCTCCCCCTTTAATGCATTTAATTAATAAAAAGGTGATTAAAAGGACCCCCCCCGGGGCAGGGGAAAAAACCATTTGATTAAATTAACATTTTTAGTATCCCTTCCTGCTTTATGGAGCCACTATAGAACCCCAAACAAAGAAGCACCCTTTTTTTTCCATTTTCATTTCATTAAAAAAATGTACAAAATATAAAACGATTCGAGCGCAAATTAAAGTTCATAACTAGATGTTAAAATAATCAGTCAATTTGACAAATTGTACCAGCTAACTCACCAACCAAGAAACACACAAATGCACAAAAGCAATGATAAATTGGAACACTATAACTAAACGACATAGACAATCAAACAAACTGAGATATCAACAGCCGATAGCTTTGTCTTGGACATTCTATACCATTTCCCATATTAATCACATTTTTTTAGCCACCAAGGGATATAATTCTTTTTTCTTTATATCTCACTTTGTTAGACCATCTTCACTAATATCATAATCGTAAATTCCATGACTGTCGATTTATAAAATAATATCTCTATACGTATATTGCAATTAATTCACCCTCAATTAAATACTCATAAATAATATATGTGTGTACATACAAACATACTTGCGGTTCCCATCTTCACTAATTCTTTGATTAATAAAGGTGTTATCCATTTGAAGACTAGAGATATTGAACCCAATTTGTAATTTTCGAAAAAAAAGAAAAAAAAAAACATACTTTTTAATTTACAACATAGAACTTAGCTTTTATATAAATTTCAAGTCTCGAAATGTTCATTAACCATGTGGTGATAAGAGCATAAAACATTATTTGCATTTGATGATATGGGAGTAGAACTCCCGCTGTATCTCTAATTAACATACACAGGAATTCACTTTATCACCACTAAATTGAGGCTAAAGATTAATATAACTAGCTAAATCAGCTTTTGAAGAAATTTACTCGACCCTCTGTCTCTCTTTCCAAAAGGCGATGTGTAAATACCTTTTTAATGTGAACATATATATATATATATATATATATATATATATATATATATTATATACACACAATATGAAATATGTTTTATATTACTTTATATTATATGATTGTGGTCCCCTGGTCCTCCATGCAAGTTGATGCTTTGCTCTCATGCGCGAGCCTAATTTTAATTCCCACTACGTTAATATCTTTATATTGGCTCCAAGATTCTTCATGCTTAAAGTGGAGTATCTCTCTCTTTTTTATTTTATTTTATTTATTTTTTTTTGGTCATTGAGTGGAATATCTTCTAAATGAGCCCAACAGGGTTTTTCTTTATTCACTTTAGGGAGATATTTCTTTTTTGGGTTTTTATTATTCCTATATGGACTCAGCTTTCAAAGCAACAGGACGGCCACGGTTTAGCTTAACCCTATCTATCAATTACCCGACAAAATATATCTAATCTTCGATTAGAAGCCTGATTAAAAGATTGTGGTATGATGAGGAAAAATCTGATTAATAATAACGTTATGATTTGGTTCTTTATCTTTGAACAGAAGTAACCTTTTAGCTGCCTTTTCCTTCTTAATAAAAAGCATATGAGTAAATTTAACTTGACTTCAAACGGCTTTAAGGGTCGCGTAATCTAACTTGATTCCGAATAACTTTAAAGGTGAAGAATTTTAAAAAGGTTTAAGGTGCTTAATATTTAAAATAAATACCAAATTTCAAGCTCTTAGAATAAAGGTAAAAGCTAAGAGTAAGCTTTGAGTGACGTAATTCACATAAAATTCTATGACGAAAAGTTTAAAAAACAAAGTTCTTAAATAAATCACCTCAAGACTTTTGAGCAATGAAATGATTATTTATTAGACTATATACTTACATCTACTTATGTAGATATTTAACATCACATATTACTTCAATAAAAGAAAATATAATATACGGTGTCATTGAGATAATTTCTTGCATGTAGCCACCAAAAAATTTCGGTACTTCCATTGACATTTCAATGAAAGAAACCCTGCTTGCTCAAGTTTTCCAATCCTCATCATCATTAATCACTTGTCTTGGTTACTTAGAAACAAAGCTAATATTAGGATGAAGATGACGGAGATTCCAAAGGAGACCTTGATGCTAAACACATTCCACAGGGGAAGTCGGGACAACAAAAGCAGAGAAAGAGAAAAGCAAGAAAAGGAAATTTACCACTGATATACAAAAGGGAGTCTTTCAGGCCTGAGGTTGCAAGGCAGCCGAAAAGTGATGGCTGACCTGACCCTCCTCTTCTCGGACCCACGCTTTCGTACACTCTCTTCCCTGCTGTCTTCCAGCATCTCTCTCTGTCCCTCTGTCCCTCTCTCTCTCTCTCTCTCTCTCTCTCTCTCTCTCTCTGTGCAGAATTGGAATGAATGACTCACTGAAAACTACTCGGCTCTAGCTTTCTTTCCTTTTCTTGTTTTTCTTTTGTTGCTTTTAAGTTTTCTGGAACGAGCGGCGCGTATTAACCATTCTTCACCCAACCATCGCTCTGTTCTTCTGTTGGGGGAGGCGATATATTCGGGGGAAACAGTAGGTGAGCGAGAACTTTCCCGGCTACAAGCTACAGCCTTTGGATGCGTTTCGGTTTCCCTTTCGAGAAAGATTCAATCTTGCTGGTGGGTTTTCGTTTTCTTGTTCGGAGGGACCACGATTGAAACGCTTCTCCTCGCCAAATGAGTTTCTCTGTTCTCCTCCAATCGAACCATGTGAGCGTGTCTTTAATCTTCCCTTTTTTTTTTTTCGTTGCCCCTGAAGATTTCTCTCTGCTCAACGGTTTTTGCGTGAACGTATTTGAATGCTCAGTGGTGTCACTGTTGCATTGTTTCTTTTTTTTTTTTCCTTTTTTTTCTGCAGTCCTATTTGTTATGCAGTTTGGTTTGGTTTGGTTGAGTGTCGCATGCACATTGTTTTCCAATTTGTAAGGTATTAACTATTAAAAGTTTGCTCCTTTGTATTTACCTTCTATGAAGCTGCGATCTTTATCTTCCCATGTGAACATATGTTAGTAGTTGTTTGATTGCAAGAAAGAGGGAAGAGAGAATTCGTGTTTAAGATGGTGCTTCTTCCCAATTAACGGTGTTCAAGCTCTCTCTGTTTCTTTCTTCCTTTTTTTTTTTGGGTTGTGGCCAATTGGAGGGAAGAATTACAAATGAGGATTCTGTTAATAGGGAAGTTTTGCCAAATTCAATGAGCTATTTCATTTGACAGTTTTTGTGTAAAGTCATGGATTTGTACAGAAGCTAGAAGGTCTCTATCTGCGTGACATGTAACAGAGAAAAATTTGATGTCTACTTTTGTTTGTGAATTCGTCATGTGAAGTTTTAAGTATTTCTCTACTTACAGATTCCAGGTGTCCTTTTCAAAGTTCTCTCAATTCAAAACTTTCTTTGTGGGATGCTGGTGCAGGTGAACATGATGTGCTCTTTCGCTTTCATAAAAGAGAGCATTGAGAGAGAATTTAACGATAGATTTATATGAAGAGCTTATGGATTCCCTTTGATTCACGTCACCATGTCGAGGCAAGCTCAACTCCCACCTCGCTGCCCATTTCAAAGAAAGCCTGTTTCTCGGCCGATTCACGACGCCACCTCTCCACCTGCAAACACATACCACAGTAATGTCTTTCCACGGCATAAAAAATCTCCCTCTCAGAGTGCCATTTTGGAGGAGCAGCCGGCATGGCTTGAGGATTTGCTGGACGATCCAAACTCAAGTTACAAGGGAGTCATCCATCGGAGATCGGCTAGTGATTCATTTACTCTTTTAGATGGCCTATCGGACTCATTACCAGCAATCAAACCCCATAGTGCAAAGCAGGCCAGAGATGAAAGGGAAGCTTCAGGCAGGTTGGACTTGGATTGCATTTATGGTCCTAATTCTCCGCGTCAAAAAGCCAACCCAGCATTACCGGACAGTGGCGTAGTTTCAGCATTGTCGGAATATATTTCACAGACTTCCCTGCAGTTCCTAGATGGCAGTCTATGCATTTCTGGAATGGTCAACTCAGATAAGAAAGGTGATATCTGTGTTTCAACTGGTGATGCTGAGACAAAGGCAGTGAAACGGTAAGCAATGTCTTCATATAATCAGGTAGCAATTTTAGCTATATCTAATTACTCTGATATATTAGCTTCTAAACACCCTTGGTGATTGATAAGTCTGTTATCTTTTTTACATTCTTTCATGCTCTAGAATTCCGGATTCCTCATTTTTGTCAGCTGCATCTGGAAATTTATATATCCCTGATGTTTGCATATGTAGTCAATGGAAAAGCTCAGCCAAAATTCCTTAAATTCTCCAGCCATATGTTCACGGGCTTAGTATGCGTGGTTTTTATTCTTTAGCTAAGTGCTTTCTGAGCTAAAATCCATTAATTTCTTCCAAGAGAATATATTAATAAAGTATGTCAAGGCACTTCAATGAGGAGAGTTATGAGTTATGAATTTATTTAAGGATGCTCTTGCGTATTTTCAAGTGCATCTGATTTTTCTAGGATTTTAATAATTGTGTGGAAATTGAAAGCTGATCTAGTTAGGACAACAGTTGTCTCCGTTTTTAATTACTTCTGCAGTTGTTACTATGAATAATGGAATATGAATGTGCTGAGCTTGCATATCCATTGTTTGTGACAGCAAGTTGAGCATTCTTTCGAATCTTGGAGCTTCTTCCGCAGTGTCATGCTTAGAGTGCTTGAAGTTTATTAGATCCATAGAAACCTCTTTTGTTGACTATGATAAGAGATAATATCCCGGCCTTCTTAAATTGGTTTCCCATGCACGTGTTGTATTGGACCTATTAACCATAAACTAGCAGCAGGGCTGTGACACTGCCTTCCCTTAAGGTGCACATAGATCCTGCAGATATTCTTGACTTATCTTAAATTTTCTCAGGTGAACAATTATGTTCTTATCAAGTGACTTTTCGAGGGCATCATCCTTTATGCGTTTGTTGAGATGCAACCTTTCCTATGCAGCATGGCTGGACAAAGACCTTGTGTCCACTGCGTTGTTTTATTTCGTTTTGCATAATTTTTGGATAGCTTTTCCACTTCATCGTAACCAACCATGAGATTATAAAAAGTAGAGTTATACTACACTCCAGTTCTTGTGAAGTTTGTATTTTTTTTTTAATCTACTATAGATCGATTCATATGAGCACCGATTTCCTGTGATTGGAACACCTACTCTCATTTTGGGAATAGTTATATCCAGAGAAGATGATTGCTCATCGCTGAAGTAGCCTCTGTCACAATGTAAATGCTTCTCCCATGTTTTGGTGCAAAGCCATGATGTGAACATGAATCTACAAACTGGTCGCTTTGTCTTCCTTTCTAGTTCATGTGACAGGAGACATAGGAACTACTCATTTTAGTTTTTCTACAGGCATTCAGGACAGCGTTCGAGGGTACGTAGACTTCAGTATATTGCTGAACTGGAGAAAACAGTTAATATTTTCCAGGTTAGAGGCTGAGAGCTTCTTGATTTTGTGGCAACATAGTCATGTATTCTGGTCAATAGTGAAAATGGAAAAATAAGAAATCCATATAGAGACATACCCCCAATCACATCTAGCTTTTCCCAATTTATGAGTGCCATAATTTGTAGCAAGCAAATGCTCAGCATGGACCATGCATCTTTCATGTAGACATGTAGAGCAAATCATTTGCCTTAATTATAGTAGGAAAGATGGAAACCTCTTGGTCAAGACTTTTTGACTCATTGACTCTGAAAACAGGTGGTTGTCTTGAACAGTTATAGAAGAAGCTTCAGCGTTTCTAGACTAACAAACTGCAAACTACAAGAACTTCCTCGTAATTAATTGAAGAAGAAAAGGCAATTCATCATTTTGAAGCTGGAAATAACATATGATATGTGGTTTTGACAGATCAAGTCACATGAAAGTTCGTCATTTTCCCCGTACAAAATTTTTGTTGCTTCTGCTTACTGAATAGTTCCATTCAGTTCAGTTGCCCCCCCCCCCCCCCAAAAAAAAAAAAAAAAGAAAAAAAAGAAAAAAAAGTCTTCATGTTCATCTCCTTGTCTTATTCTGTAACCTAATTTGCTGTATAGCCTTTAACGTTGTTGCCTGCTTGCAACTAGTGATGAGATGTTCTTTTATTACTGATAATGCTTGGTGTGATTAAAAACTCAATATCTATAGTATTGACCCAAAAAAGAAAAAAAGATTACAGAGATGATTTTTGATACTTACGCATTTAAAGTCGCTAATGTACCCCTTGGCATAAGTATGGGTCTATCCATGTCATCAAATGTGTATTTCATCTAGAATAGCATTAACGCTTCTCCCACACTGCTGCTAAGAAGCCATCTTTGGTGGGGAGCACGTTGATAGTTCACCATTCAACTGGTCAAGCCTTAGAACCCCATAGAAAACGTGGTGCTCAAACTGCTATTAATCAAGTAAATGCTGTCCAAATTTCCATATATTTTTCTGTGAGGAAGATCTAGGATCTAAAACTTACGTCTCTATCCAGAGGAAATAGTTCATTCTGAAATTGTAATTTTCATTTACTGCATGCCCCTGCTGCGATATATATTCACCCATTCCGAGGTTTGTGCCATTTCTGATTTTCATATTACTTATCCATTCTTGATTAAAGATGTCTACACAAGAGCAAAGATTGTATCCAAAACGTAGATGAGAACTAAAGAATGAGCTCGATCTCAATATACAGGCTTTTGAATCAGAGTTAGCAGTCAGAGTTGCTTCTCTGCTTCAGCACCGTTCTGCTCTGACCATGGAGAATGCCAGCTTGAAGCAAAAGATTGCCAGACTGCAGCAGGAAAAGTTACTCTTGGAGGGTGAGTCTTCACTTAAGTTCTCATGATGATAATGATTTTTTTTTTCATGCATCCTGTTTAGACTTGAAATAGATGCTCCCATATTATTGTCCTTCGTTATTCTTGGGTTTCTTTTCCTCTTTCTGTGTGATTAGAAGGGATTTACCTTTGTCCTCTAGAGGGTATAACTATACTCTCGTGCAGTACCATGAGAAATTCTTTGGGTTGTGTGTCAACTTGTCACCTGTATGCTGAGAATCTGTGGCTGATGTATATTCTTGAGATTAGACTCCTTAGCAATTTGGCATTTGTTCCATTCTAAAAGCAACGCCACAATAAGGGGAACCATTATGTGGTGGGCTTAGATTGCATTGAAGGTATCATGAGGGTTGTGTATAATTGCTGACCGACTTTGTTAACCCTTTACTGGTCCCCGCTTTTTAATAGAGTTAATTTTTCATTTAACAGGGCAATATCAGTCCATGAAGAAAGAATATGGGAAACTGAAATTAGGTCTTGCAAGTTCACCAAACAGCAGGTTCAGGAATCATTTTGAGGCAAGTCCTGGTGCTGGTGCTGGTGCTGCTATTTCAGAATCTGCTTGGCAGTCATTAGGTATCGAAAAACTCAATCTTAACTGAAGATCTGATGTCCAGAGAATCTTGAAAACCTTGGCGTTAATGTGCAATTTGCACTCGGCATTGGGTCTTTTGTTGCACTGAAGTGCATTAACAGAAAAAAGAAAATGTCAGATCTGTAGGCGTCTCTTGGCTCAGTATCTCCTTTAAATGGGCTACTGTAAATCCGGTGAAAGACCTCGATTTTGAGTGACGAATTGGGTCGACACCTTAGGTTGCAGTAAACACGGTGCAAATATGGGCTTGCTGTCGGAAGTTCCTGCTTTCTTTTGCCTGCTGCAAAAGAAGAGGGCAGTTTGAAGTTTGGAGTTGTTGTTGATGAATGCTTTTCTGGTGTGCAAGTGGTCCAAATAAAGGGAAGGAGATCTGCTATTGTTCATTTTGCTATTATGCTTTTGAATGACACCTAATCTAATGTCTATGCTAAAACGGCCTTCTGGAAATTCCAATGCATTCCATTTAATGAGAGGAGCCTGTCTTTTCCAAATTCAAGTTTAAAAGTTTCCTTCGCTTTTAAACTTGAATAAAAGCTTTTCCATAAATAAATGTTCAAAATTTTGGTGAATAAGTAAGATATGTCGAAGATAGATCTAAAGTCTCAGGAAAATGTTCGAAATAGCAACAGCAGCTATGTGATGGAGGAGTGATATGTAAATCCGTCATGATTCATATGCAATCTACTTGGACATCAACACTTGACTTCGCAACACCAAAATTCATCAAATAAGAAATCATTTACTCCAACGGTTATCTCCAAATCATTTCTGCAATATGATGTTTTCATAGTAATATGTCATCGAATACTTTTATGACTAACCCATGCCTCCCCAAATAAGGAAAATAACTTGAGAAAACAGCAACGCAAAAATCGAAAAATTAAAAACTTCTTGAACAGATTGTGATATTTTGCTACAGCCCCGTTCATAACATAGTAAGATATTTAAACTTGAATTCGAAACCCTTCCAACTTCAATAAGCATTTGATCTTTTTCGAAGCTATTTGTCCTTTTTTGGTGCTCTTCCCATTCCATCACACGCCTTAATGCAAAGTAGATCAATCAAAAGTGCAAGAAGGCACAACTAGATCGATCCACGAACATGATTTACATGTGAAGACGTCGAAATTGAAGTGTTATTGACGCGAGTTCAGGTTTATCTCCTCTTAGCACAAATTGAGTCGGGATGCATTTGCCAGTTTATGCGAAAGTTGCAGCAGCATTTCACACTGAAACAAATCGATGCATAAGCAGAACGAACAAAAGAAATCATCCCATTACAAGCTAGCACTTGCCCTTTCATACCCGCGATTTAACCAACAAATTCCACCACCATCTGGACCACCCCATCGTGCAGAACATCATGGATGCTAGTGTCCCTATCCAAGAGGAATGTTGCCTGGGAGAAACAATCAAAATAACAAACTGCACATGTTTACAAAGAGGGTATGTCCGTACAGCAATGTTGCACAGACAGCATGAGGAATCTTTAATTACGTATCGAAGAATGAGGAACAGCAGGTAAGCCCAGTTCGTCGTCAGCCTGTTCAGCATAAATTCAAAGGAAAGTAGTAAGAAGATGAGATGGGGAATACTAATTTTCATAAGAAGAGAGAACGTTCAGTGCACAAATAGTGGATGCTTGAAGTGTGCATTGGCAAAAATACCATGTGCATATATGCATATGTATATTAGAACAATGCATCGAAATTAGAGGCACAAAACCATTATTTGTGGAGGTCTGCTACCTCACCATAGAGAGATATGCAAAGGGAAGCATAAACTACGACATAGAATCCCACTAGTGCTAAATAAAAGTATAAATGCCTAGAGGCGTTTAAGTAGACTACGAGAATGATGAAGCATTCTACTGAGGGAAAAGTACTCAAGTGACTTATTAGAGGATCTTTGGAGCAATCGCATCAGGAAGAAAGGACTTCAATCCAGATTTGACAAACGAGACAGGAGACATGCATCTTAAACTGTACCACTTCAAATGGCAAAGGAAATCAGGGTGCAACAACCATTCACAAAATCAGAGAAAGGGAGGGGGAAGGAAATTGCTAGTTTGTGCATTTTCTGTACATTTAGTATGAGCATATGTACATTTTACTGCAGTTGTAGGACATTTAATTAATGGACCATTGGTAATGAAAATTCAAAACAAGCTATATGAATTTTACCTGGGCATTGGTTCTGCCAGCTGGTGCTGCATGTCCTGTTGGTGCTGAAGGCAAGTTTAGCTCTTCTACATCAGATTCCTTATCAGGTTGCAGATAAGAAGGAACTCCAACTTCTGATTCCATTCCCATGTCTGCTTCCAAAGCGTCAAGCTCTGCATTGCAAAATTAGCAAGTATGATGCTGGCATGCTGAACTAAGATCATCTATTTATCTTGTCATAATTTGTTACATTTGTTTCCATTAGAAAGCACAATTAATGCACCTTGACAATATGTAATACAAACAATATAACTTGTCCGATGCCTCTTTTCTACTGAAAATAAAATCGGATGAAGAACCACATCCATGTATCTAGCAGGTACAGTGGACAGAGTACCTCTGGGAATGAGTGTTTGTTTTTACAGTGGTCTACCTTCACCCAGATCCAAGTGTTAACTCTTAAACAAGATTCCCTTCTCTCACTCCCCATGCTAAACTAGCTTAAAAAGGCGCTTTCTGTCAAACAGCCTAGGTGGTAGTCATGATTTCTCCTTGCATGAAGACACTGAAAATGGATTCTGTAATTTCTTACCATCCAGGAGATCATCCTCATCAATATCATCGGGAACATTGTAGCTTCTACCCAAGGTCTCTTGAATCTCATTGCTTACATCCATCAGGTCCATCATCTCATCTTGCAAGCTCTGCATGAAAGAGTGGCATGATTAGAAATGGTAGATCTAAAAGAAATAAAAAGGGAAATCTTTGGTGATTAACATACATCTATGTCCTGAATCTTCACAGTTTTCATCATGCCTTTCAATTCCTTGTTGGCAGATTTCAAAGCTGTCATCTGGTGTAAGATAAAGCAAAAGGATATGTTAGACCAATAAATAAACCCCATAATCAATTATTTTACAACATCAGGTTATAGAAATTGACAGAAGCACCCATAACTACACATAATGGAACAAAGCAGTCTAGAACTTAAATTAATTCACACGGTCCAATTCATTATCTCATACAATCTCAACACTTCTAGTTCTAGGAAATAACGATATGTACCAATAAACAAGCATAAATTATAGTTTTGCTGAACCATGCTGCATTAGCAGCAGAATAACTGAAATTAGATGAAAGGTTGTGGTTTAATCTTTCAGCCAATTTCTGCATGCTATAGACTACAGATTACAGGATAAACAAACACCTTGTACCAATAGTACATACAATTAGAACTTTAATTAGCACCATATAAATGACCTAAAGAATCCTGCCATAACTTTGAAATACTCCAAATTTGGATGGTAGCATCCTCTGTAGCTGCTACTGTACAGCAAATATGAGAAGATAAATATACAGGGCTTTCAAAGGATTTAAAAAAAAGAGGATGAGCTTTGACTGCAAAAGGACATTGTTTGGATATGCAATTCTTGCCAGCAAGGCAACAATATTCAATCAGCTGTATAAATCACAATGAATTACCAACCTATACATACAAAGGTCACAGTTTGGATATGCTTTGCCAAAGGAGAGGAGGGGAGTATATGTAAATACAACTTAAAAGATCAAGACCACCATAAAGACTAAACTCTAGTCCCTTGTAAAAGAAGAGTAAAGGCAATTGAAGCAACAACCACAAAAAGGGGAAAAGAAGCGGATGTATTGTATGAAAGACAAAAATGAAGTTCATTGCTGGTATATTCCCAGTGTTGCCATATTACTTGTTTAGGAAATAGAGATTGAAATATTAAATCGAGGAAAAAGCTTTCTAAAACATACAGTCTGCTGAGCGTCTTTGACACCCTCTGCAGCAAATGCAACTTGATCAAGGTTGAATGTCTGATTGTACAACATATCACGTTGTCCTTCATACCTGTTTTCATAACAAGATCCAGGACATGTGAGGATAAAAAAATCATTATATGGACAACCCAAACCATTTATTATGATAATATCATTTTCCCTAAAATAAAAAATCACAAGCAAAACAGTCATTCCTCATCATACAAGACAGTCTTCTTTAATCACAAACCGATTGTCATGTATAAGACATGCAAACTCAACTTGGAGACAACCCTCAAAACAATTCGTATAGAATAATGGCAAGAGATTTTCTAAATTTAACCACAGATACTGATAAGAAAGTTAAGATTATGAACACAATGCTGTAGTATGATTACCATCTCATCTCATGATTTATTTTTTCAAAAAAGAAAATTTTCTTTACAAGTTAGATACAGTAAATGATCCGTTAAACAACTTACATTCTCTTTTGCTTGAGGACCCGCATTGCACGAGCTTTCACAGCTTCTTGAGCAGGACCAGGCCGAGTCTTTCTTATCTGTTCCTTGTATCGGCTAAGCTCAGCATCTAGCTTCGCGATCTTCTCATCCACTGAGTCACCCCTCTTGGTAATCTGAGCAGAGACACAAATAATTCAGCATCAACCCTTCGAACAAGGCGGCCAGCCTAATGAAATGGGGCTAATCTCAACCAAAAAAAAAAAACACGATAACAAAAGTTCCAAACACACGCACACAGAGACAAAGACGCGCAGAGAGACAACCAGATTAAGTAATCAACAAAATATCAAATTCATGAACACCCACGTCTTCCAGCGGAATTCGACAGACAACCCTATTCTCAAAATCTAATTTTGCACCGCCCCAATTAGATATGAAGAGGTCGAACCCTTTTCCAAAAGTTGACCCTTTTATGCATCAATCGGGGGGTTGCTCCTCGAACTCTCCACAACAAGCACCCCAATCAAGCCGCGTCAACTACAGCAGTCAAATCCAGATGGGGCCTAAATAAAAAAACGCGATGAACTGTACCCGATCGGAGGCATCTTGAACGGTGGGAGGGGGTTCCTTGTCCTTCTTGACGCCGAACACTCGCTTCATCTTCTCCTTCTTCTCCTCCTTCCTCTTCCTTCCTTCGAATCCCAGAAAAAAACCACAGGCGAATGAACAGATGGGCACGAGATGAATCGCGAGATGGAGGACGAGATTCGACGGTCGAACGCGATCTTACCGATGCGATGACCAGGAATGGACCGCGTGCGGAAGGAAGTAAACGAGCTTCTTCTTCTCCTTCTCTCGCAAGGAAAACCAGAAAGAGAAGCTTCCGGGAGGGAAATGCGCAAGATTGGGCCTTTTTCTTCCTCGACTTTCACAGCCTTCGCGTGGCACGAATGGGCCGACAACGTGAATTGGGCCACTATTCTGGGCTTCAAACGAGCCCAAAGGATCAAGCCAAAATGGCGGTGAGAAATTTTAACGAGCTGCGTCAAATCTATGATGATGAAAATACTTTTGAGAAGATAATTGGTGACAAACGCTTGGCTCAGCTCGATTGGAACCACCTATTTAGCAAGAAACCATAACGGATGGAATGATGTTTAAATAAACAAAGCTTGTTGCTTGACACCTTTCCGATATGGAATAAGGAGGTGAGGGAGTTCGAATTCCCATATTTTAAGAGGGTTGAAGTGATGACGATTTAGTTTTATGTATAGGTTTCAACTCTCATATCCTACAAGGAGCAGGGAAAATGGATCAAGTCGGATGTGAGTTCTTACATTTGTGTTGCATGAAAATGAGTCGAAACGGGTTAAATGGATGTATTTGGATCCAAATATTTTCAATCAAATCCACCTATTTGATAGATCTATTTAGAAGTAAGAAAACTATACTCCAAAAGAATCGGTACTTTCCTCGGCATAAATCCATAAGATTGATATGAGGATTTTCTTGCATGCTATCAATTTCGCCTCATATTGTTTTTGCAATTAGTCCTCCGGCTCCTCTGACTTGCTCGGTTTACAAAATTGAGTCCAACTTCATCGAGCCTATGATGCAGTGGCCTTTGCCTCAGACTGCAAGGACCGTCGCCTCTTCTTGGAGACGAGCAACCGGTGAGAGTCGCACCTCGCATGCCTCCGAACCGCGATCATTCTTATACTCTGTTCCTTCTTTTGAAGCAATGAGTTCATGTGCCTAAGGCCAAATCAACCTTTCAACGAGAGAACTTCGGCTTATTCATGCAAAGCCTATTTGCTTGTAAAGTTGGTCATTCCCAATTGGGACGGAGGCAAGATCAAGGTCAGGTAGCACCGTAAAACTACAAAAAGACGAGAAGATGGCGGACTGAGTACAACAGAATCGAGAACATTTCAATAATCAATATGAATCGACCTGTTTCTTAGAGTCGAGATTGCTCCTGAAGCTGATCAGGAGACTTTACATCTGATATCCAGATCAATAAAACAGTATTGACTTCAAACATCAACATACATGTAGTCGTCCGACTCTATGGAAAGGACTATGGGTTCAAGCCGAGTTGTTTCCTCGTCTTCCCCACGAACAGATCCCCAGATTTTATCATGCCAGGGACACATCCAATCACTGTTATCAGGGGAAACTGCGCCACGGCCTCTTTCCTGCCGAGTGAAACAAGAGCGACTGCTGAACTAGGCTTGTAAGTAGCCATCTTGCTTTCTCTCCCTCCAGTCATCAAAAGCTTCAAGTTCTTGACGGTAACTTCTGCATGTCGTTGAGCCAAATAACCTTGCTTTAATTCCTGAATTTATAACAAAACTATAAAAGGGTGATTCATGCTAATTCAAGCCTCAGAAAACCATGAAAAGCTCATGTCTAGAGACAACGTAGGACAAAATGAATGATACAGTAGATCAAACAACAGGGACAAAGGAGAACTAAGTAGAACAAACTAGACCATGATATAGTTGGCCAATCTTACCAGAATGTCTGTGATGTCTCCTATGGCAAAGACATTGTTGTGACCTTTAACCCTTAATTGCTCATCAACCATCAATCTTCCACGATTATCCAAGCTATCCTTTAGTATAGTCTCCCTAAGCCATGAGGAACCAATTGGCTTCCCTGTGCACAAAAAATGGCAATCGGCTTTGAGGGTTTCTCCCGCAGATGTTTGATAGGTGCCATCTGATGCATTGTTTAAATCAACAGATTGTTCCAGGATCACTTCTACCCTCCTTGATGTCAACCAGTCGAACGTCTTTTGGGAGGCCTTCGGACCAATAAATTCAAGCAACCTGGACCCTCGATGCACCAACGTCACCTTCTTATCTGGAAAGTCAACACTGATTTCACCAGCAAGTTCCACGCCAGTAGGGCCACCCCCGACGATCAAGATGGAATTAGCAGACTTTATCTTATCACATTCTGGAATGTAAGAAAAAGATAAGTTACTTCAGGAAATGGCTCAGATAAGACAACCATCATTCGACCACTGCCAACTGTTTAAGACAGACAACAGCTATGTTTCTTACATTTTTCCAATGCAATTAACTAAAACATTCAGCAAATGAGCCTCTGACACTGGGGATTGTCTGTTATGACCAAAATAGGAAAGATTAAGTCTCTTTGATGGGCAAATCATTGAGCTTTCCACTTTCGGACTTTTTTATGCTCACCTGCTTTGTATTGTATAAGCCGTTCACTTCTAGATCTGGGAACTAAATCTCTGTGCCCTGTGGCAATGACAAGATAGTCAAATGGGAACCTGGAGCCATCAGCAGTCAACACTTCACCATCTCTAATGTCACCAGCAGCAGAGCAGACAATCTGGCCACTCGTGAAGTAAGCTCCATGGTCAATAACTGATCTTTCGGCAACAGATGGCTCGACCATCGCCCTCAAGCTTGCCCAAGGGATCTCAAAATACTCCTTCCTAGCCACATTCGAGTGACTTATTGTCAGAAACAAATTGCACAATGTGAAAGGAGAATGAAAACAGAAGACTCAACCTCTGATACGCACATTGGTTCAACTATCTCTCTGAACTTGCTCTGCACTGCGAAGTTTTCAAAGAGGCGACAACTCCAGAACAGACAATTCCAGTGCAGAGTAAAGTACATTAGAGCATTCACTTCTCTAATTTCTGTATAACCATCTATCTGCTAACGCATCTAATGCAGAACGGCAGAAGTAACTACATAATTCAAATGCGGCAATAACAAATTCCACAACAATACACCTCAAAAGGATTACCCCACAAACAAATTTAGTTTTAAAAGGAGTACATGGTACCATACATATACAATCATCTACCATGAAAACAAAAGCGTGGAGACGCGGACTCGGCTTTTGACCCACATTAGCTTGCGCTACAAGTTATCGTAACTTTTTACATCTCTAGATCACCAGTAACTCAACCAATGACATCGCTCGAGAGCTGCGAAGTGAATGCCCCGTGCTACAGGACACGTAGAAAGATTGCATCTTTATCCACAAAAATGCGAATTTCTGGGAATTAAGCCAACAAAAGCATAAAACAAAAGAGACCCAAGTGAAAAAAAACAAAGGAATTCGATCCATTTGCGCGAATTCAGCTCCGACAGATGATTAAAAACGAGACCTTTTACAAGAACAGATGAGGCTTACGGATCGATGAGAACGACGTCGGCGAAGGACTGGAGGGATTTGGCGACGAGGGAACCCCCGACGCCGCCGCCGATCACCACCACCCTCTTCTCGCGTCTTCCCGGCAACCCTTCTGAGGCTGAGCTCATCATTGCAGTTCCCTGCGCGAGCTGCTGCTCCCGCCTGCGGATAACCAAGAAGGCCCGACTCAACGACGATGGTTGTGCCAATCTATGCGCATGGCGACTGGCCAATCAAGGAGACAGGGAAGGAATCAATGAAGCGCTGAACTTTGGAGACGCACGAGACAAGAATGGCGTGGAGACTCCGAGCATCGACTTGCACGTATCCCCAACGAAGCCCACAAATTCAGAAGACAAATGTTGAGATTTTTCATGCTTTCAATATTTTGTACATATAAATAGACTTCTCCTTACGACTTTGTTTGTTTTGTGGTATATGAATAATTAAAAATACTTTTTTTTTTCTTCGAAAATGATTGTTTGTATTACTTGAATTGAAATGATAGTCGAAGAAATTGTCAACATCGCTATATGTTAAACATATTTGTAAATAATAATAAAAAATATTTTTGTGCATTTGTTCATTTTTGTTAGTAGATGTAAATGATAATTTAAAAAAAAATATTTTCCAAATCATTTATTTTTTGGCAAAATGAACTGAGCCTTAAGATCAAATGGGGATAACCCATTCCAAGTTTTTTTTTTCCCTAAGATTTTAAATAATTGTTTTTGCCAAATTTTAGAGGAAAATAAAGATCTTCCAATAATACTGTAATTTCCAGAAGTATCCTCCACTTATAGCTACATCCAAAAACCCAAGACAGGCAACTTGTTTGTGATGAGCAAGCTTAAATTAGATGATTCGGTGATAAAATTTCGTCGTTGTTTCTCCACGAGTTAATTTAGAAAATGAATCTGTACATTTTATTCCCCTAACTTACGTTGCTTATGTAATTTTCTATGGGGATATTTTTTTATGTAATAAATACAATATGATATTAATAGGATATGATCATATCATTGGATTTTAATTCTCATTCTACATAATCTTATTATGGTTAGAAATCCAGACAATCAAAAAATGCCTAAGTAGATTTACAGATTATGGAAATAAAGAACCTGAAACAAGTCAAGAATATCCATTCCTATACCACAAAACATAAATGATTTTAATTCTCATTCTATATAATCTTATTATGGTTAAAAATCCAAACGATAAAAAAAATGCCTACGTAGATTTACAGATTATGGAAACAAATAACCTGAAACAAGCTAGGAATATCCATTCCTATACCACAGAACAGAATGTGTGTGTATACATAGACTTTGTTTGTTTTGTGGTATATAAATAATTAAAAAAGACATTTTTTTCCTAAAAATGATTGTTTGTATTGCTTGAAATTATTAGTTGATAAAAGATATTTTCTTTGCTGACAATAATATATGTCTAAATATATTTGTAAATAATAAGATTTTTTTTTCGTTCCTTCGTTTTGTAAGTGCATGTAAGCGATAGTTTTGTAAGAATATGTTTTTTTAAAATCATTTATTTTTCTGCAAAATGAAGGGAGCCTTGGGATCAAACGGCAATAACCCATTCCAATTTTTTTTCTAAGATTTTAAATAATGTTTTTTGTCAAATTTTAGAGGAAAATAAAGATCTTCCAACAATATTGTAATTTTCAGAACTATCCATCACTTATAGCTACATCCAAAATTCCAAGATAGACAACTTGTTTGTGATGAACAAGCTTAAATTAGGTGATTCAATGATAAAATTTTGTCGTCGTTTCTCCACGAGTTAATTTGGAAAATGATTTAGTACATTTTATTCCCCTAACATATGTTGCTTATGTAATTTTCTATGTGGATATTTTTCATGTAATAAATAAAGTTTGACATCAATAGGATATAATCAAATCCTTGTATTTTAATTGCTATTCTATACAATCTTATTATGGTTAGAAATTCAGATGATCGAAAGATGCCCAAGGAGATTTATAGACTATGGAAACAAAAAACCCGAAACAAGTAAAGAATATCGATTCCATACCATAGAAAGTGGTAACCAAATCCTTTGGACAACAATTACTCCATTTGCCAATTTGTCGTTGGCTCGGCTTTCATTGCAATTTTTTTTTCTTATGATAGGATAATAAATGATTAAATGATAGCTTTTAATTAACTATAAGAATAATAGTATGTTTTTTACCATAAAAAAATTCAAATAATACATATTTATAAATTAATGCGTGGTCTACTTTTTCAAGAATTTATGGCCCAAAATAAGTTTTTAAGAATTTGTCGATCATATAAGTTGTTATTCTCATGATAATCCAAAAACTGTTATGCTAGTAAAAATTTGATAGGACATAACAAGATCCTAGATTTTCACCTTTTATCCTATACATTCTTATTATAGTCAGAAATCCAAATGATTAAAAGCTGCCTAAGTAGGTCTACAAGTTATGGAAAAAAAGAAATCGAATCAAGCAAGGAATATCGATTCCTACCTAATCCTCTCGACCACGAGTAGTCCATTTGCCAATTGTAGTTTTTTTTTTCTTTCCTATTCTAACTCTCAATTCACTCCGCGTTTGTTTTGTGGTATATAGACTTTCTCTTAGGACTTTGTTTGTTTTGTGGTATATAAATAATAAAAAAAGACATTTTTTTCCCTAAAAATTGTTGTTTGTATTGCTTGAAATTATTAGTTGATAAAAGATATTTTCTTTGCTGACAATAATATGTCTAAATATATTTGTAAATAATAAGAAAAAAAAAGTTGTTCGTTCCTTCGTTTTGTAAGTGGATGTAAGCAATAGTTTCGTAAGAAGATGTTTTTTAAATCATTTATTTTTCTGCAAAATGAAGGGAGCCTTGGGATCAAATGGCAATAACCCATTCCAATTTTCTTTTCTAAGATTTGAAATAATGTTTTTTGTCAAATTTTAGAGGAAAATAAAGATCTTCCAACAATATTGTAATTTTCAGAACTATCCATCACTTATAGCTAATCCAAAATTCCAAGATAGACAACTTGTTTGTGATGAGCAAGCTTAAATTAGATGATTCAATGATAAATTTTGTCATCGTTTCTCCACGAGTTAATTTTGAAAATGATTCAGTACATTTTATTCCCCTAACATATGTTGCTTATGTAATTTTCTATGTGGATATTTTTCATGTAATAAATAAAGTTAATAGGATATAATCAAATCCTTGTATTTTAATTGCTATTCTATACAATCTTATTATGGTTAGAAATTCAGATGATCGAAAGATGTCCAAGGAGATTTATCGATTATGGAAACAAAGAGCCTGAAACAAGTAAAGAATATTGATTCCTATACCATAGAAAGTGGTAACCAAATCCTTTGGACAACAATTACTCCATTTGCCAATTTGCCGTTGGCTCGGCTTTCATTGCAATTTTTTTTTTCTTATGATAGGATAATAAATGATTAAATAATTGCTTTCAATTAACTATAAGAATAATAGTCTGTTTTTGACCATAAAAAAATTCAAATAACACATACTTATAAATTATTGTGAGTTCTACTTTTTCAAGAATTTATGGCCCAAAACAAGTTTTTAAGAATTTGTTGATCATTATAAGTTGTTATTCTCACGATAATTAAAAAACTGTTATGCTAGCAAAAATTTGATAGGACATAACAAGATACCTAGATTTTCACCTTTTATCCTACACATTCTTATTATAGTCATAAAATGATTAAGGCCGCGTAAAAAATGATTAAAAGCTGCCTAAGTAGGTCTATTTCAAGTATATTCTATATATATAGATTTGAAGAAGAAATCGGAAGTTTTTAGCTTTTTAATTTAAATTTCTAGCCAAAGAACTCGAATCTAACAAGTTATGGAAACAAAGAATATCAATATCGATTCTACCTAATCCTCTCGACCACGAGTAGTCCATTTGCCAATTGTAGTTTTTTTTTTCTTTTCTATTCTAACTCTCAATTCACTCCGCGACTTTTGCCCAAAATTTTCACCGATTCTAGTTGGCTTCGGCTTTTTTTGCAATTTCTTCCCCTATATATATGGAGCAGAACATTGCCCTTTCCCTCAACCCGAATTACAGAACCAACAGAAACCCCCGAAGAGGAAAAAAAGAAGAGAGAAAATGGGAAGCAAAACAATGTCAGATCGCCAAAATGCTACGAAAGTTCTCTTCTTCTTGTTCATCATCTTCACGAGTTCGACCCCGGCGACGTATGCCCAGGACGGGCCCAGGTCGACCACGTGTGAGGAAGTCCTTCAATTTTTGAACCCTTGCGGACCATACGCTACGGGCGCGGCTCCGTTTCCGCCAAACGAAGAGTGTTGCACAGAAGTGAACGTCTTGGGGAACATCGTGTCGTATATCAGCGGCTCGATCAGGGTTTTCTGCACATGCTACAGGGACGCTGCGCCTTCCGCAGGGTTCAAGGCTGATCTAACCCAGAAGGTCATTTCGGAGTGCGGAAACACAATCAACCTCCCGACGGACCCTAATATTGATTGCAACAGGTGAAGCATTTTTTTTTATCTCTATATGGTAACCTCTCAATTGCCTCCATTCCCGTTACCTAACCACACAAGTTTTTTCTATATGAGATGATATGATATCCCGAGATTCGTCTACATAGAATTCCCTATTTATGCATCGCTTCCTTCATGCATGTATGGAATTATTTGACTCTGGAATTCACTCCATTGAAGCAAGAAACAATTCATATAATTCAAGATTCGTCTGCATGAAAGTTGTTCTTTGGCAAACTCTAGGGAGGGAAATGAGGCTTGTAATTATATGTACTTAATCACTTTCAGAGAAGCCTATGTATGGTGACTGTGCCATCTCCAGTGAAATGCGTGTTTTCCATAAAAAGTCATATATTTGCAGATTCGGACATGTTTTAGCACACCGTGTCGTAAGTGTTATATGCCGTGCTTCGATGCTTGTCCATTCTTAGGTTATAGAAGACCTTCAATTCGTTATGTGTAAGGGCTGTATTCTCGGTATGATAATCGATCAATTGATGCTTGGATAGAATCTCATTTTTTCTTTCTTTGATGGAAGCAGTCTGTGAAGGAGCAAGTCTTCAGATGGGTCCTGATTTTCAAGTCAAGACTTTGAGGAGACCGCAGAGTTTGACACGTTGCCAGTGTCTATACATTTTCATGTAATAATCGAATAATCAATATGAATAAAGAGTTTGAAAATTCCTTCCCTTGCGTTGGCGTTATATTTCGTTTCTAATAATTAATCTGCTACCTCATGCCGCGAATTTAATCAGCAGAGGATTTCTCTTTGCCGAAGGAACACAAACCATATATCAGATGATGAAATCCAATGTCCCCTCCAATCCATTTCACACAAGTGGTTTATTTTAGATCATCGCCTCCACAAATTCAAATGCAGGGTCTCGATTTGAACTACTTTATGTGTTGATCTTGGCGGTGGAGATTTGATTCCGTGCTTGTTTGGGTGGATTTGAGGTCGGAGATTGTTCATGGGGGCCCAAACGGTGGATGTGATTAATCTGATGAAAGAGAATAAGCTCAGGCCCAAACTGTTGCTGACCATTTGCAAGTTTTATCAGGTCCTCATGATCCTTGCCAACGCCACATAAGCATTTTCTATTAATCAAACTAGATGGAGTCAAACGGAGGGACTCTGTTGCACTAATTTGACAAATTTTAAAATTTATTTTTACTTTTTGAAAGTTTTAGGATTCAATTGTAAATTTGTAACAAGTTACTTTTAGGACTTTTAATACGCTTATCCCAAACAAAAACAGTGCACATTCCAACTTTTACAATTTAAATACAAACCCCACAATCTTACTGTGTGCCCGAGAAAGCATAAAAGAGAATACGATTTGTCGAGGATTTCTCCCTCTTCTGCATCTAGTAAACCATCTCTCTTTTGTCACAATTCGTTTGAAACCCTCTCCTCCTTGGTCCATGGCCTACTATTCTCTTCCGGCGATTCATCTTTCTTCTGCATGTCCGACGGGCAGTGCGATGGTGTTTCTATAATCTCAACTCCCAATTCGGCTTGCTGCGCCAAATTCAGACCCAAATTATGACTTAATATGTCAAATTTCCTGTTATTTACATATCTTTATCAAGTCAAGAGTTCCCCTTTTCATTTGCTTCCTGAATTCGTAAGACGTCATTTTTCGCAATCCTCAACAATGAATCTGAAGGATCCAATCCTATGGATGATCCTTTTCCTTTTATGGAAGATATGACCGTTTGTATCTAGATACTTTCTCGACCTTTTGGCTTAGACCAAAGGGGATCAAGTACGAAATAACCCCACATGTCCTATGGATGGGTATATCAAACATGCCAACACAACATACCTAAATATATTACAAATTATGGAAACACATCCTCTCGACAACAATTAATCCGTTTGATAATTTTTATTTGGCTCCTTTAGAATATTTAAATAATAAATTATACATTCATCTAACAGTTTGAGCTTTTACAATATTTTCAGTGGTTCTAAAAAATCTTACATGGTATCAAAGCCCAGGTTGCCAACAAGTTTGTACCAAAAAAGAATCACATGGGAGAGTTATTAGTTGTTGCGCCTCCGACCCAAACTCATTATGTGAGGGGAATATTATTGAGGTTGTCCCATATCCTTTGTGAAGTGGCTAGTGATCAATTTATAAATGTGAGAGAAAGCCTCACTCTTTGAGCTAACTTTTGGGGTGAGAGACCCAAGACCACTTATAGGGCTCGTTTGGTTCAATTTTAGGAAAATGCATTTCCCCAAGTATCTTTGAATAAATGGACATTTTGTAAAGGCGAGAGTGTTTAGACACTCATTTTTTGTGTATATTTTGGAAAGCAACTTTAAGTTGAAAAGAAAAAGGAAAAAAAGTTGAAGAGATGTAGTTGCATGGAGAGGGGAAAATCATGGGGGAGGTGGCTCGACAGTGGTGCTGGTGGCGATGAGGAGGTGGCTGGTGGTGGCGGCGGCAATGGTAGTGGCGGTGGGGAGGTGGCTAGTGGCGGCGGCGGCAGTTGGGGGGGGGGGGGTTGCTCTCCGAGGTTGAGCAACCCAGGCGACGCCACCCGAGGTCGAGCGACCTAGGTTGCACGGCCTCCGACGCCGCCGCCCGAGGTCGCATTGCCTAGGTCGCATGACCTTGGGCAGTGGCGCCTAGCTGACCTCAAGCCACCTCACCTAAGCTCGTGCAACCTCAAGCGAGGCCCCCCAGTGGCCAAATCTGGCTGCTCGCAGCTGAGTGCCGCCCATAGGCTGAGCTTCGCGGTGGAGCAACAAGGCCAAATCCAAGGAAGAAGATGATGAATGGTGTTTTTTTAGGGCAAAAGAGGAAAAACACAATTATCAATGAGGGCAATATTGTAAAGAAAAAAAAACTCATTAAACCTTATATCAGCATTTCAAAGGCAATCAGTTGGCCAATGAGACCTTAGAATGCTTAACCAAACACCTAATATTTTTTCCAATGAGCTTTGGGGCCTCAAAGTCTCTTGGGAATGCTGAACCAAACAAGGCCTTATTACCGATATAAGACAAAGTGTGAGGGGGAGTGATAGAACATTTAAATATAAAATCATGCCTTTATATAATAGCTTAAATTTTTAGAACAAGTGGCAACGGTACAATAAGATTCTCACATAATATCATAGCTAAAAATCCTAAGTTCAAATCTTTCCAAGTTCCATTTGTCTGTCTAGTTAAATTTCCACACTTAATACTAGGTAAAAGACCAAACTAAGTGTAAAGGGAGGTGTTAGAATATTTAAATAATAAACCATGGAGAAGCTAAATTCAAATCTTTCCAAGCCCATTTGTCTCCCCAACTAAATTTCCATACTTAAAACGACATGGTCACCACCTCTAAACAAAACAATATCACACAAGAATAGTCCAAATAGCTCTTGGTCACCGTCGTTCAGGCCTACAAACTCCTCGTCATTCATGCAGCTCTCGCGCTCGCTGCCGGCCTCTCACTCTTCCCTCGCCGCCGCCGCGTCGTTGCTGCCAACCCTCTACTTCGGCAAAAGGACACAGATGAAATCAAGTAAAGATTATACTTTCTTCTGAAAAGATACGATTTTTATCGACGACCCTCCACCACCAACCCACGCAATCTATTAACAATGTGTAAGCCGTGAGCCGATCATGCCGAGGCATGGCCCAATATGTTACAGAGGCGGGTGGGCGAGCGGGCATGGCCCGCTTATGCGTCGGGTCATAGGCCCGCCTGGCCCGACCCACCCCCAGTGCCATAGAGCCCATGACCAAATAGTTAACAACTCTAGGGTGTCAACAGTTCGGTTTGATTCGATTTAAAAAAAAAAAAAAAGAATCGAACCGAACCGTTAGGAAAAACTTCCGAACCGAACCAAATGAGACCTGAACCAAATACGAACCAAACCGAAATTTCGGTTCGATTTTTCGATTTTTGGTTTTCAACTTTTAGTTTTCGGTTTTTGTATTTGTTTTTTTTTTCATTTTTTTTGTTGTTGTTGTATTTCTAAGAAATAAACTCTTATTAATTTTTTTGGTTCGGTTCGGTTAACCGATAAAAAAAATTTCGATTTTTAATGAGAATCAAACCGAACCCAAAAAACTGAAATTTTCAGTTCGGTTTCTGAACAACTCCACCGGGAAGAATTTGTTTCCACGCGGCCGGCACACAGTAATGAAGGATCCGGTTTGTCCATGTCCGTGGGCCGACTAGTATTGCCATCAATCCAGGTCAATGCCTTACATATTCCTACTCTCTGCCGGACGACCTGCCCGCCGCTCCTCCTAGCACGTGTAAACCACCGACCTCAATTTAAACATTTCCCCCTCTTTTTTTTTTTTTTTTTTTTTTTGCGAAATTACTATTTCTTTCTTCTTTTCCCTCCGTGTCCCTAACTCTTGAAATAAATAAATTGTTTGGGTAAAAGGGGTTTTTAAATTGTAATTGTGATCTCTTACTTTAAAAGGGAAGATTTTGGTTTAACATCAACTCGGCTTAGAGATTATCTTTTGCAAAATTATATTTTCGTCACAAGCGACTTATCTCACTATGTATTTACATTCGAAAAGATCGTCAAGCGAAAAAAAAAAAAAACATTTAAAAGACAGAAATCAAGGATCGCAAATTCTATTTTGACACATGTCCAGATTTAAATGACTTCTAAGTTTAGGAAAATTTTTGTGAAAAATTCTTGTAAAAACTTATATGTAGGCTCAATGATTTTGCTCAATAATAAATTTTATAAGCATGTATATCATATCGTTTGTCAACAATGAGGCATTGTCATTCATGTCCAATAATATGCCAAAGCATTTTCACTATTTAAAATATTATTCTCACCAGACACATAAATGATAAGAGTCAATTCTTGAATGACATGACAATACTAATTTTGTATTTATTGATAAATTCAATTACGAATTGAGTAGTATGTGAATCAATTCAAGGTTATTAATTACATTCGAACTCAAACGTAATCCAGGTGGATTTGATAGAATGCTATTTTCATATCTACAAATAGAACCAATGTTTTTTTCTTAAGGTAATGGGCATTCTCGAACAACAAATTAAAACTAATTTTCATTCACTTTTCTTTATCGGAAAAACTAATTTAATTTGGTTTTGTCTAATTTACCGCTTCTATTCTTTATTTTCATTTTCCCGGGGCGTGGTCAAGGGCGCGCTCGAGCGTTCCGAGATGTCCGCAACGCCACGCGCCGCCAGAGCGCGTGGAATTAGGAGCCCCATTGGGGCACGCGAAAGAGGAATATATAATGCCTCGATTCGGAACGGATTATCATCTTCATCTTCATCTTCATCATCAGCATCCTGCTCCTCCTCCAGCTCAGTACTGCGCACCTCCCGATCCCCTCTCGAATCCGGCGAGCTCCCGGCGGATCATCGACGGCGACGATGGCCGGCGACTTGGAAGGCTTCAACTTCGAGCAGCGGCACGGCAAGGACAGGGTGCGGGTGGCCAGGGTCTGGCGGGCCCCCGGCGGCCGCAACTCCATGGTCGAGTGGGAAGTCAGCATCAGCCTCTTCTCCGACTGCGTCGACGCGTACACCCGCGACGACAACTCCAGCATCGTCGCCACCGACACGATGAAGAACACGGTACCTGGTTTCTTCCCCCCCCCCCCGTCCGGTCGGTGATGTAGACGGGGGTGCTCGTTCGATTGGCCTGTGATCTTAGTGCTGCGGGTCGGGTAGCTTTTGCTATTTGCTCCGGCTGAGGGCACTAGTGAATTATGGGGAGGAGCGTGATCTGACTTGTTTGTTGTGATCGCGTGATTCGAATCTGGTCTGACGAGGCGGTTGGGGCTTTGATTCAGGTGTACGTGAAAGCAAAGGAATGTTCGGAGCAACTCTCGGTGGAGCAATTTGCAATCTTACTTGCAAAGCATTTCACGTCCTTCTACAAAGAGGTTAGTGCTTACCTTATTCTGGGAGAGAATATCGGGAGACAATTTATGTGATGGATTTTACTTTGTTGCCGGAAAGAGGTTGCTGTATCTTGCCACTGTTACAGCTCAAGATCCAAGAATATAATTTGGAGTCCTCGTGTTCACCATTCGGATTTGGTTGTATGTGGAGATCTTGTTATGGATGGGAGCCGCAACACAAACTCATCACTGATCGTGGCCAAAAAAGTTAAAAAGAAAATCAGGGAGTGGTTATTAATAGCTCAGTTGTATTGCTTGAGATGAAATATTAGATTATCTGTTGATAGGAAAGACAAAGTTTGCATGGTCATGATGTCTGCCCCAGAAGACAACAACTTTGTTGGTTAGCCTGTGCATCATATGTCTGCATGTTATCATTTAAGGTATCAAAATGGGAGGGAAGATATATCAAAAGTGTGTTTGGAAGTGGATGCATGTCAGCCTGTCTAGAACTTAGGATGCTGTCTCATCTGATGCGATGGCACGGTATTTGTGATTTCAGAAGTTGCTGCATGTGGGTGTCAACTTGGTTGTTCCACTCTTTGCCCGCACATGAAATGCACATAGATGACCATCCGTGGCAAATATACATACATGTATGTGAGAGGGAGGGAGGGAGGGAGGGAGGGAGGGAGGTAACTTGTTAGAATTATAGTCTTTACAATTTTCTTTAATTGATCAAGGCCAACCATTAATCCTTTCCAAGTAGTATTGGGAGGTGCCTTTTTAATGCTGTTAGGTTTTAGCATATGTTTTCACAGGAGTGTATCATAAGCATGCCATTGATAGCTGGGCAAATTTGAGGGATCATGGTGACACCTAAAGCTGTGATACATTATCTTGATCTAACTAGGATCTAACCTGCGAATGAATGAGAGAAACAATTATCAGGTCCTTAAATAATTCCTGTGTAATTGACTCTGCTTCACAGGACAGTTTGTGGATCCTACTTGTTACAAGTGGTCTACACAAACAATCAGATTAACCTCATAGCACTCAGTGTTAGATGCTCTATTAGTAGCACTGATGTTGTTACGTTTATTTCTGACCATAGGTAACAGCTGCTGTAGTCACAATTGTGGAGAAGCCTTGGGAACGAGTATATGTGGACGGACAACCTCATGAACATGGTAGGCCTTTTCATCTTTAGCAATCGAAAGTTTCATTTAGTTTTCATTTCAATAAATGGTTTTGCCTAGATAAAAAGCCTGATGATGACTATATTTCTTTTTTTTTTAGTTTCCTGTGCTGTTGTTCTGTCTGTACAGAAATGTGCTGCTAGAATTTCCTGACTTGTTATACATATGACTTGAATTATTTCCTAATTTAGGACAATATTAATCTAGGTAATGCTAGAGAAATGCTCTCATGAGAACCTCTTTATCTGCGATTCTGTGTTTCAGAATCCTTTTTAAGGGGATAAAAACCTTTCAGGATATTGACCGACCGACCTTTGAATACCTGTAATAGGGTTAGAGGTTCAATGGCTTGACTTTGAGTGATGTGAGATCAATTTTGTTACATACCTTTATCAGAAGGGGCAATTGAATGTTTCAGAGTGCGTAGAGATATGTCTTCTTGACAGATGGCAGCAGTTGACTGCTAAAGAAAAACTAGGACATAAGGACATACTATCATGGGCTAAAGACCAATCAATTTAGATGCTGAGTGGAGAGACTTAGTTTATCGTTCTGGTGGTAGTACCAGGTGCATCACCAATCATGGGCTGATATGGGTACATGTTTTTATTTTTTTTTCAAATGTCTAAACTATCATTCTAAAGGATGTCTCTTTGAGGAAAAATTGGGGCTGGTTAATTTCCACCAAGTTATGGTCGTAGTCTTTATGTCCTTCTTGGTACGTGCTGGGCATATTAAGGATGTTCACTTCAATTATTAATCAAATTTACATGGGCAACTAACAAGCAATGTTTTGTCCTGTGTTTTGCTCTTTAGTCTTCACTGTTGCTGTATGATTATGACAAGTGTCTGACTTGTAATATTGAATTTTTCCTCCAGTGAAGTCATATTAAATAGCATCAAAGCTGTTCCCACAATCATTAAGAGATCATTACATCGGAAGTCAGCATCACATGAACTTATGTTTCTTCGCTCTACTTTACTGAAGGATTTAAACTTGGATCAGAGAAGCATACAACAGAAGTAACTGTGAAAAAGACTGGTGCACTAAAATTGACTTCGGGAATAGCAGGATTGTCAGTCCTGAAAACAACCATGGTAAGCTAGTCTACGCTCTAGCTGGCTTTCATGAATTCTGTAACCTGATTTGGCTGTAGAGATAGCACGATCACTTGGGAAGTCGGTATTTTTTCTTCCCAAAACAAACATTTGCATGACATGTGAATTGCAGTAATGTTCAAATTCTTTTCTTTGAAATTTATCTTGGTACTATTCTTCCTGCTTTCTAGGTACATTTCAGAAATCCTGGTCAAGTAGTGTATTTGTACTTTTGTAACCTGTTAGTACTTATACTTTGATTGGAGTGAGTACAAATTCTCCAATAACACCTAGAATTGTGACAATTTTTTTTTTAACTCTAGAATTCCGTCACCAATGAGCTATTGATGGAATAAAGCAAATCTGAAAGCTAGTCTCTTCGATACCTATAAAAAGGATAGATGGCACATTGATATTTTTTGTTCAATCCCCATCGCTTTGATAGAGGCTTTGTAGTATCATTCAATTTTGATGTATGTTCAGTGTTGGCTTGCTATATTTGTACGTGTGTAACGGGTATTTGCCACTACTTGAGGATCTGATTTTTTGTCCACATTTTGCATCATTCTTGAAATGTATGGTTATTGTTAGGATATAATGCATCAAGTTCTATTTCTACTGAAACTATTCATATGATTTGGTAACTTTCAAAGTGTCTGGCATGCATCGGGAAGAAAAGTGAAATTTTGAAACCTTAGCTGGGAATTTCTTCCAGGAACCCATGTCCACTGGACCATATCCATTACACCCTTTGATCTTGTATGGCCCCCAAAATCAAAGGTTGTGATGAACCTGGTCTAGTAGGCGCTGGTCCAGGCAAGAATTCCCCCTCAGTTGGCATCGGCACCCAACGTTTTCTCCATTGACAGGATAAGTCTGATATGGCTACTCTCTCTTCATTTTTATGTTCCATGTAAACAGTCAGGTTTTGAAGGTTTCATTAGGGATAAGTACACCGCTCTTCCTGAAACTCGAGAAAGAATGCTTGCCACTGAAGTGACGGCATCTTGGAGGTATGATTTTTTATTACTACTATTTGAGAGGCAGAGTTGAATTAAATATGCATTTTACTGCATCCATTTCCCATGGCCTTCAATATAGAGATTCGGGAGACTTAGGGTGATTTGTTTGTCGTAAGCTAAGTCACAACTGTAAGTGTGAATGGCAGGTATTCTTATGATACTCTCTCCAGCGTCCCCCATGATCTTCTTTATTTCCAAGAGAGATACATGGATGTGAAAAAAGTTCTGATGAGTACTTTCTTTGGCCCACCAAAAGAGGGAGTTTACAGTGCATCTGTCCAAAGCACTCTCTATCAAATGGCAAGGGCAGTTCTAGCTGGGTATCTCTCTCTCTCTCTCTCTCTCTCTCTCTCCCCACCCTAAGAAATTCTTCACTTGATTCTATGTTGTTCTACTTTCCTTCTCTATTATTTGGTTTGTGCTGAAGATAAAAAAACAAGCTGATTTTTTTCTTTGCAGATTTCCTGACATATCAGCAGTGCAATTGAAGATGCCTAATATCCATTTCTTACCAGTTAACATATCGACCAAGGATAATCCATCAATGGTGAAGGTACGAAATGTCACTGCAAGAAACACTCTTTCCAAAAATGATAGTGAGAATGTCCAATAGATTAGCTTGGGAAACGTATCTAATATATAGCTTCCACGGGAAGAAGGTTAGATATGGCCAACTGGGATGGTTAGCCTCCTGAAAATGGTTGATACTAGACAACTGTGAGTTTCTTTTTATAATCCTGACTTTGTAGGTTTCAGGGTTGAGCCATGAGAAATGGATAGAAAGGTACTTGTGAGAGAAGTTGGTGAAACAATGATTTGTTCGAGATCACAGGATATGGATCCTCTCAAGTAATGAGGAGTGAATTGACTGAACTTTTGCCACCTTAAGTTGATTATATGTCACAAAAGGGGCCTAACCAGTTGACAATAGGTTAAAGAGAAGATAACGGTGATACTTTGAGAGTGCAAACTTTTTTACCACCACATCAGCTGCAAAGTTGCTGGCGTCCAATTACTAAATTTTCTTAAGGCTGCAAGATCTGCAAATTTTTGAAAGTACATAAAGTATGCCATGACAATATTAGAAGCACTTGTATGGCTTAAGATTACAGCTGTATCAGTTCATGTAAATCATAAGAGGAGAAAGTGAACAGTTCAAGTTTTGATTTTCGTCAGCTTCTCCTGAAATTGTTTTGCATGGGAATGTTGGTTGGTGTTTGACATGCTTTGGTAATCATCAATGCGTGCATTCTGATATTGACTAAATGTACTGAATTTCGCAGTTCAATCACGATGTATATTTACCAACCGATGAACCACATGGATCAATTCAAGCAAGCTTGAGCAGATTCTGGTCAAGAATGTAGAGACAATTCTTCACCAGTGGTATCTGATTCGAGGTCCCAGTCTGATCAGCTTTGTATTTGCTTGTACATTCTCAAATAAAATCAACAGGACCTCTAATTTCCTTAATTCTGTCGAAAGTTGTCATTGCATGGGCTGATGCATCATCTCATATCAATAATATGTTGGAACCAATTCATATGGTTCAATCTCTTCGTGGTATTTCTACTGGTTTTATATATCAAGGATACGAAAACCAAAAGTCCCATTCATAATGGAGCCTTAGCTTGGCACTTAACGAGGATATCATTTGCTTTGCATGGTCCTGACCATGGTGTATGACTGAATTATGGCAGAGGTTGAAAGGTCATCTAAGTATGGTAAGAAATGTCACTTGCTGTGGTAAGAAATGTCACTTGCTGCCGGAATTGTTGCTAGAGCTATCAAAATTGGTCATAAACCCATATTATAACTCACTTTTATTTTATGGGTCATATATGGATCAAGTAAAAGTTATAGATCATAAATGGGTCTTAAAAAGTAAAAAAAAAAAAAGAAATGGGTCTTAATGGGCTATTAAGAAACCCACTTTGAATCTATGGGCCTTCCTTCTCTGCATCCTCAATCCTCTCTTGTACCATCCATGATTGCAAATCTCTAGGTGAGCAAAGCACTCCCTTTCCTTTCCGATCCCAACCAATTGCAGCCATCGCTGTCACGCCACCGTCTCCATAGCCAATCCTGAGCTCACCAACCTCAGGCGAGCCACGAGCCATTGCCATCACGCCACCATCTCCATAGCCGATCCTGAGCTCACCAATCTCAGGCGAGCCATGAGCTCGCTAGCCTTGGCCAAGCTCAGGCTTGCCTAGATCTAGTGAGAACTCCTCAACCTAGACAAAGCTTAGGCTCGCCTAGATTGGTTGAGCCACAAGCTCACTGACCTTGGCTAAGCTCGGGTTCACTTGGATCTAAGCTCGAGCTCACTTGGATCTGGCGAGCCACAAGCTCGCTAGCCACAACAGAGCTTAGGCAAACGAGCTTGGGCTTGCTTGGATCGACCGAGCCCCGAGCTCGTCAATTGCAACATAGCTCCAATTAGCGAGCTCAAGCTCGCTTGGACAGGTTGAGCCTCAAGCTCACTAGATCGCGTCTTGGCCAGTCATTGTTGGCAAAGCAAAGGAACAAGGGAGAAGAATGAGGAAAAAGAAACAAAAGAGAAAAGAAAGGGAAAAAAGAAAGAAAAGAAATAACAATAAATTCAAAAATGTTAAAAATAGTTAAAAATTATATTTTTTTTAAATGATTTTTGGTAGATAGATATCCCTATACATATCGAAGATGTACTTTGAGAGGAAGGTTGATGCTGTCTCAATCGAATATCACTCAATTTTGACATAGAAATTCTAAACATCATGATGTAATTTTTAATTTGGGGACACTCAAAGCCCCTTGAGCCAACTAAAGGGTGTGTTTAAGAGTGGCCTTTAGAAGGAACTTTGGACACTCAAAGCCCCTTGAGCCAAATAGAGTGTTTGGTGATTTTTTCAACCCCAAGTTGCCTTAGGTTTTTAGTCTTCTTGGCATGCTAAGCCGAGGAGGGTTAATAAAAAAATTTCTTCTCAAATTTTCCTTGATAATTTTTCATTTTTCTTGGTTTTGCCATTGATGACAATTCATCTTCTTCTTCTCCAGTTTGGCATGGCCGTGAGTAGTCACTGGCAAAGGGTAGCCGATTGGGCGACCCTTCAATGAGGGTCACGGCGACCCAAATTGCGCTACCATATTGCAATTTGGGTCATGACGACCCTCACCGGAATGCCTACCCTTGTCGAACCACTTGCACCAAATTGCCTACCCTTTGCCAAACCACCTACTTTGACCAAGTCTTTTTTCTTTTCTTTTCTTTTTTGTCTTAGTTACAAAAGTCTTTTACAAATATATTTTTTCCAAACACTATTTTACTCAAAGGTACTTCACAATGGACTTTTACAATATAATTTACCAAATACAATTTGCATTTTTGAAAATTTCTTTAATTCAACGGTCTTTGCATTTTCCCAAAGACTTTTCCTAAAATCCCTCCCAAACATGCTCAAAAAAGAACTACAATCAAGAAGCTATGCACTCTCATATATAAGGAAATATTATTTTCATGTCAATTATTAACTTATCGAACTTTTTCTTATTAAGAGTTCTTCAAAATTATTTCAATTTAAAGGTCTTTCACATTTTTAATTTTATTTACCAATTTTTTATTGTTTAATGTACTTTTTTAATTTGATGTGAAGTTTTTATTTAAGTAACATATACATGAAGAGCTTATAGTGAATTAAATGGATGTGAGTGAATTAACCTAAATTGAGTTAAATATTAGGGAAAAGACTACCAAAAACCTCAAATTTTGTTCAAAGTGACAAAATTACCCTAAACTTTTTTTTTGTGACATGAAAAATCTCCAACTTTGCAAACTATGACACATTTGCCCCACCGAACGCATTTTCGTCTTATTTTTTCTTTTTCCTTTTTCTTTTTTTCTTTTTTTTTTCTTCTTCTCTCTTCCTTCCCTCGACCATGGCGGAGCTGGCAGAGGAAGCCGGCATCCGGCAAGAGTCACCCTCATGTGAGCTAGCTAGGGTCGCCCTCGCCTATGTTGGGTGAGCCCGACGCCCACAGGGCCGCCCTCACCGGCACCGAGCGAGGAGCGCCCTTACCATATCTAGCAAGGGAGGCCCTCGCCTAACTCAGGCTAGGGTGGCCCTTGCCCGACCCCGTCGAGGGCCGCCCTCGCCCTACATCGGCGAGGGCCGCCCTAGCTAGCCTAGGCAAGGGCAACCCTCATCGAATGCCGGCTTCCCTCCGCCAGCTCCGCCATGGCCAATGAAGAGAAGGGAGAAGAAGAAAAAAAGATTAAAAAGTAAAAAGACCAAAATGCCCTATAGTTGAAGGTAAATGTGTCACACGGATAGAAGTTCAAGGTTTTCTTGTGTCACGAAATTTTTTTTTGGGTAAATGTGTCACGGTCGACAAATTTCGGAGTTTTTCATGTCACAAAAAAAAAATTGGGATAAATTTGTCACTTTTGGCAAAGTTAAGAATTCTTGGTGGTTTTTTCCCTAAATATTAATATGTTTCCGAGTTGTATCGGATCGGGTGTAGGTCATCAAATTTACATTGTATGAAAATAGATCAGAACGGATTAAATGAATCAATATGAATCGGACCATTTTCAATATGACCTAACCCATTTGACGGCCCTAATTGTTACTAATGCTTTCGGTGAATTAAATTGTCAAATACTACACCAGTCAATTCACAAGGATCGCACTGAAAGTTAACTATGAAGTTTCGTTAGCTCTACCTAAGGTGGTTATGATACAACAGCAAGCCTGATCGCACTTGAACAAGCAATGGCAAAGGTACAACGCGAGTAGGATAAATGAATGTCTTGTCTCATCCTTCCGACGGATTTTCATAAATGTGTTCGATCCATACAAAATTGTAAAATAAAGCTGGTGTGTAAATAAGTAAAAACTCACTGGTGCATGAGTATCGTGTATTCATCCAAACGGAGGTGGTTATCGTTCGATTTCTCTCTCATGACTAGGATGTCACGAGGCGGGACATCATTAAAGATGGGGTGCGAATACATTCAAAACTTCCTTGTAAACAGGTTTCTTGAAATCCACTGCCTGCACGAGAGATGGAATCATATAAACATTGCTAAGGGAGACCGAAATCTGATATAAACCAGAGTAGTGTAAAAGTCAGGTGAACCCACAAGTTCAATTATCTGGTCAGGCGAAATCCACGACCACTCGCCGAACTCAGGTTTCTCGGTGCTGTCCCCCAAGAGATTGATTTCTTCATCTTTCCCAGTAAATTTCATAAGAAACCTGCAACCCAAATTATCCAGCTTGATGAAGTTTTAATCTGAATGATATGGCAGTGTGAAATAAGAGAGAGAGAAAACCAGCTTCCAGTCTAATTCTGACAATCAAAACAGGTGCAACACAATCCTTGCCCAGAACATGTTGGGGCATTCGACAATACTAAGACAACAAAAAGGTAATCTCAGATGCAATCAATTTCATGAAAAAAGGAATTCCACGTTAATTCTTCCCAGATGCGACTGTGGGAAAATCTACTGATACAGAATATAGCATCCTTGAAGTCAGACCTAAAGCGTCATAATGCTGTTTCAAGGAAAGGTAAAATGTGGACTCTGAATGACATGGATCCACCGTTTGACTCTGAAACTTCGGGTATGCCAATACCATGAGAGGACCTCTTTATATAACCATGATAAAAAAAATTTGCAAAAGAAAGCTATTTGACTGAAAGCGCGCTATATGGCGTCTTCTGAAATTGCAATAATTACACTTCTCTATCTGGGATTTATACTTAATTTGAAATATAGTACTAAAGTTGAAATATATCACATGCGATCCACTTAGACCTTTGATTTGCAAAAGATAATTATATTTGGGAAACTCATGTTATCCATCCTCTTTTACAGACTTCAACTAAGCTTCACATAATTGACCTAAAAATCTTCCTATCGCTCGGTTAAAAATCATATTTAACCTCTTCTCTAATGAATTACAGATACAATTTGAATTAACTACAGAAGTAACAACTTCGAATGAACTGAATACTAAAGCCCCAACTCAAATGCTAGAGCCCTCTACACTCTTCCTCTATTGTGCCACAAGCGTCTTATATACGTCTTCTAGGGAGAGAGGGGAGGGAAGGGGCGGAGGAGGGGTAAGGGAATCGAAAGTGGGTGAACTAACCACTTCTGCGCTTGGCCTTTCCAGTCTGATCCCCACTGGATTTTGAGTTTTTCCCTAACATCTGGAGGAAAGTCATACGTCACCCAGTAAGGAACCTGCAAGGATTCACAATATGAGAACCAAGACCATTAATCCAAACCAGGGAATGGAGTAAAGTCACTGTGGAAGAAGACTATAACAGCAATTACATCTAAACCAATGCACAAAAGATCACACCAGATACAGCATGCATTACATATAGTTCTCAACACAGTGTCAGGCTTCCCAATTTAGCTTGTTACGTTAACTCATCTAGAGAAATCCCAAGTCTAGCAAAGAAAAAAAGAAAGCTCACATCTTAATGAGAAAAAGGGAAAAAAGAAGAAAAAAATCAGGCATAAGTACTCAGAACTCTGGATGACAAGTGATCACCCCCCGAGCAATCTGGTAATGTTCTAGAATGGATGATCTACGAAGAGCTTTCTTACTAATAACTCCCCAAGGTGAAGACAGAACCTTCATATTTCACCAGTGTAAATGTACCCAATCTTATTCATAGAGCAAAACCAACGAATCAAGGAGGAATTGTACGAGATAAACCACAATCTCCAACCTCTGCCAGAATTTCAGCCGACGAGACTCCCGTCTCTTCTCTTAGTTCCCTCATGGCTGCACGTCTCGGATCTTCGCCCTCATCAATCCCACCCTAGTTAAAAGAGAAGAGCAAAAAACAATGAGCAACCCATATAGGATTTAATGTCGACAAGAGGTTAAGGCAAATGTCTCCGAACGCAAACTAGTCAGGAAACGCTTATGTAAGCAAACGATGGGACGAATCCGAATTCCAATCGCAGATACACTCGCTACAAGCTACAATCAAACCGGGACAGCCTAAAAGGCCGACCTTCGTCATGCACATTGAAGCGATCAGCAACGATGCCATCGATCGCTAACTAGTAGCGCAACGCAAGTACACAAGGTCGCCAATTTACCTGCGGCATTTGCCAGGCGTCGCGGACATCAAGCCTCGAAGCAGCGAAAATCTGCCAAATAAGAAAAAAGAAAGAAAGAAATAATCCGCAAACAGCACATCAGAAACGACATCGACACTGAAGGGAATCTCATCCGACTCTGTGGAGAGAGAGAGAGAGAGAGAGAGAGATTGAAACCTTCTTGGAGGAATTGACGAGGCAGATGCCGACGTTCGGCCGGTAGCCTTCGGGAGGAGCTTCCATCGACGGCGACGGCGGCGCCGGTGGCGGCGAGGAGGAGGAAGATGGCGGACCCGAAGCGCAGCGAATCCGCGAACGGAGACCGCAGGGCTTGCGAAGGAGGTGGAGCGGGACGGAAGCGGGAGAGAATCCGCGAGCTTTGGAGGGACGATGATGGAGGAGGATCGGGCGATTCAGGAGGAGCGTGCAACGGCACGACGATGATGCCATTCACGATTTCGCGTAGGCGGCGGCGAGGGCCTCTTTTACAGCGGCTGCGGAGCTGAGGTGGCAACGATTCATAGGTCAGTTCCTTATCATCTCCACTTAGCGTATAAAATTTTCCATTCTATCTATGAAAAAATGCCATGCCATGATTAATTAATGAAAAATATTTTCACTATTAAATATAATTTAAATTTAAATATTATCATAAATAATAAAAACATTTTTCATTCATTCATTTTTATAAATGATATGAACAATTACCTCCAAAAAAAGACTAATTAGACGCGAAATTTAATCAAAATTATTAAATTTCAAGTACACTTATTTCTTTACGGCGAAAGTGCCTGAATTTGAAATTTCCCGCACCACAGAGTATTCTTTTGAACGGAAGTAATTGGGCTTGAATGGCGGCTCAAGACCAAGCTCATGAAAACCTTATAGAGGTTCTATCTCCTTGGAGGGGTCGACTTTTATCTTTAGCCAGTCACGATCAAGCAACCGGTTTCACTTAGCAGGCTGGAAATTGCCCTCTGTGTTGCGGAATGAATATATAAGTAGAATACATAAACAACATTAGCATTTGTTCAAATTGTAAGTTCACCATTCTACACCAGTTCAGCTAAGCAAAAACAGCATGAGTCTTCACTGATGTGGAATTGCTCAAAAATGATGAAATGGCCCTTACATTCAACAACTCATCAGACAGAACAGCACTTCAAGCAGCTCCGAAGCTGCTGCATATAGACCCATCCCATGCCAAAATCACAGAAACACCCCAATGCTCATGGATTCTCAACAGCTTTTATGCGGTCGATTTCACTCGAGAATTCCACAAGTGGCGGCGCGCAGATTTCCCTTTTATTGCTTCGGCACTGAACAAAAAAGTCGCGAACTGATGGTCGAGTCTAAAAAATTGAGATGCCTGAGCATCGACAAAGACTCTGCAATTTCACAGAGGAAGAGCAGCTTCAATCTTTCCCCAGGACTCCAAGGACTTCCCTTTAAGCCTACTCTTCATCTTCTCCACAATGTCTTTCGCTTCCTCGCCTTTCGACGTCTTCAGCAACCCGTCGACGAGGCTCTGCATCGCCTCAAATGGAGGAACCCACCTTCTCTTGACGATCTCCTTGCACATCTCGAGTCCGGAATCGAACTCGCCCTCCCTCACCATGCCCCGGAGCAGTGTGTAATACGTGAACGAACAGGGCGCGATGTGCCCATCCCCGACCATGCCATCCAAGACCTTCTTCGCGGATTCGAAATCCCCGAGCCTAGCGAACCCGTCGATGACCGCATTGTAGCTAGCCGAGTTCGGCTTCACGCCTCTGGCGATCATCTCGGCCAAGAGCTTGTTCGCTCTCGCGCATTCCTTGTTCTTACACAGCCTCGCAATCCTAAGGTTGTATGCAGTCACATTGCACTCCAAGCCCTTTCCTAGGATCTCCTTCACTACCCGGTCGAAAGCACTAAAGTCCCCATTTTTCAAATAAGCCCCAAGCAAGATGTTGTAAGAATCGATGTTCGGAATCACCTGATGCCTCGCCTCCATCTCCGCGAGCCAGGCGCGGGCCGCCTCGGTGTCGCCGTCCTTGACGAACGCCTTCAGGATGAGGTTGTGCGCGGCGGCGGCCGGCGTCACTCCGAGCTCGCGCGGCAGCTTCTCGAACAGCTCGTGGACCCTCCCGATCGATCCGTTGTTCAGATGGACGCTGAGGACGGCGCAGAGCGACTTCTCGCTGACGTCGCAGCGCTTTGCTTCGCGCGCGCGGTCGAAGGTCCGCATCGCCTCGTCCACCATCCCGGCGTTCGAGTAGACCATCATGAGGCGAATCCAGAAGCCCTCGGACCTGAGCGAGCTCGGGGCATCGCCGCCCTGGCTGATCTGGTTGAGGACGAGGCGGTCGACTAGGTCGAACCGGCGCGCCTTGGCGAGCTTCTGGAAGGAGAGGTGGTAGAGGGGCCGGTGGCGACGGAAGGTCGGGAAGCGGGAGGACTGTTCGAAAAGCTCGGCGAGCTTGTCCGGGTTCGATTCGGCGAGTATGGCGGACTTCACGGCGCGGAAGGAAGGGAACGGCGGCGGCGGCGGCGGCGGCGGCGGGTGAGTGGAGGTGGAAAAGAGGGATCTGCGAATGCGGAGTCGCGAGTGTTTGCCGAGGGACGCCATTGCCGATGCAAAGGCCGAGCTGCGGGGGGGTGTAGGGTTTTAACCTGCGAGCGAGGAAGATGATGACGATGGTCCTGTCTGGCGCGGGCCCCTTCAGGATTAACGGGTAGTGTTGGGCCGGCCTATCTCTTATAATGGGCCGTTACGGCAGTTACCGGGCCCATGTTCGTGGGCCCTAACGAACGGGCCCTACTCATTTTTTCTGAGTTTTTGGGCCTTTGGGCCCAAGCTTCCATGTTGAATATCGGAGATCTGGTCACAGGGCGAACATAAATTCCCTCTTCAATCCGCGCGCGCTCCTTGACCGGAGCGAACGCAGCCGCTTTTAATTTGTCAAAAAATAAATAATATATCATTTTATTGTCTTTTTATTTTTTTGTCAGTCTTACTCTATTCCTGTTCTACACTCACTTTCGATTTTCGCTTCTATCTCTCGCGGGACGCAACACTCACTCTCGCATTTTCGCTGCGTATGCTTTTGCGGCGTAAAGAATCAAAACCCACTCCTAAAACTTACGCGTCCCCACCCCATCCCCCTGAGAATGTTGTGATTTGAACTCCTCACATCCCCCTTCTATGTTGGAAATGTGGCCACTGGGGCGAATCTCAGTGGTTTATTATCTTCTTTTGATCTACTCAGTTTGGCATCATTATATTTAAGAAAAGCATTGGACTAGACAATTTAAAGTTGCTCACTCTCTCCATGTCATCCATTTTATTTTTAGAATTTGCATTTCCAATCGAATATGACAAAAATTGAGGTGGATTTTTTTGGGTATCACACAAAGATATAATTTTTAAAAGAAAAATATGAGATCCCTCATGAAAAAAAAAGGGCCCGAGCTGACATGCAGAAAAGTGTAACCCATCAGTACGACATGCCACGCTCGAATGCGGCTCTATTTGGATTGTACCCGGCATGGCATGCACCATCAACGGGTCTCAGCCCTCCAGTATTAGAAGATTCGAGGACTAGTGTCGGGCTTAGTCCATTAGCCAACACATGTTGGCTTCAATCGTGGGTTAGCTTTCATAATTGACAATTGAGATAAAGCAATGACCCATACTATAATGTAATAACTATTGCATTGCAAGCAATAAACATGTAATAATCATTATGCTTCTTTGACTTGTGCAATATAATAATACATGTAGCATATCAACTTTTATCAACGGTGACGTACATAAAGGGAGAAGTATAAATACTCTCGAAATGAAAATGAATATAATGAACATTAATCCAATAAATCAAGTAGCGATTCATGAATTTAGTAGTCATTACTCATTACTAATCAAAGGCGCGGCTAGTTGACGTTGGACCGTCGTCCCACATCCAGCTGCAGCACCGCGTCGCCCCGCACATAATAAACTCGGGGAAGTTTCTCTTTTTCGTGCATTTTTCTTATTTATTTATTTTCAGAAATTTCATCGACCGAATATTCAAATCAAAAAGAACTTCCGGGGAACAGCCAGCTGCTCGCTCGCATGATCCCGTCGAACTGTCCCTGGCCCATCTCCTCTACCGAACCAATTTTCCCCTAAGCAATCCGAACCCGCTCTCTCTCTCTCTCTCTTTCTCTATCTTTCCTCTCTCTCTCTTTCTCTCTCTACCGACGACAGAGCCGCCGGAGGATGGTGGCCGCGGCGGCCGGCGGCGGCGATCCGCTGACCGAGAGGGCGGCGCTCATGCGGGAGTCGCTGCAGAAGAGCCAGACGATCACCGACGGCATGGTCTCGATCCTCGGGTCCTTCGATCACCGGCTCTCGGCGCTCGAGACCGCCATGAGGCCTACGCAGGTCGGTCAAACCTTTTTCCTTCTCCCGATTCCGGTTCTTGCTCCCGTTGGAGATTCCAGATCGAGTCTAGCTCTTCTCTCGCGCTTCGATTTCGGTCGAGTGTCGCCGTGGGGTAGTGTGGGAAGTGAGCTCTCCGTGATATACGGACGGGCGGGTTGCTGTCTCTGGACGCGTGATTTAGGTCGCTGAAGTGATCGTTCGATGATCTGAGGAAACGCTAGGATGAGATCAGGGTTGTCCTGTTTGAATTTGAGGATGAGGGAACGACGAGAGGTTTTCAATGTGCTTGATGAACTGCTGGCGTGCATTTTTTAATAGAAGGATTTAGTTCTCACTCTCTCGTTCACTTTAAAGCGAAGCGACTCTTTCCTTGAAGATGCCTTTGCCTTGACCCTAAAATGAAAACGAGGTTTACCCAATGGCGGTGCTGATTTTTTGCAGTCTTTTGCTTTATCTGTTTTTCACAGATCAGAACACATTCCATTAGGAAAGCTCACGAGAATATCGACAAGACCTTAAAGGCTGCAGAGGTGGTTCTGTCGCAATTTGATACTTTCCGCCAGGTTTGTATCTGTAACTGATCAAGACTTTATTTGCTTGTAAATTCACTTCTGTTGTTGTAATGTGTCGTTGAGAAATGGTTCATTTGGCTTAGCAACTAATCAAAAACGCCTTTTACATGGAGCACTCTCTATTCAAGCCACTTGAACTCGCAATTCTTTCCTTCTGCGCTCGTGCATCTCGGGGAAATTTTTGTCAGTGAGAATAGTCTTAAGATCTAATGTTGCAACTTGTAAGATTTAGAACCTTAGATAGCCGCTGTACAGAGTTTAGCTATTTTCACGCTGCACAGCTTGTTATTTGGAAGCTCAATTTTGTTCGGCAAGTTCAACTTGATGAGAGGTTGTCCTGCTTCCTGCTCATATGTTTGCAAACACCGAATAAAAAGTGTTCGAGTCAGTTCAGCGTATTTTCATTGAATATTTTGTGTCATCATTCAATGACTACGAATATTCTTTTTGATGCAGCCAACAAAATCATGCAAGATTATGTTTGCTCAAAAATTTACGTTTCTTCCAAGCTTGTTGTAGATGGACATCACAAATCAAATAAGAGTCCTAAGGGGTTAGGATTCTTCTCATGGATAAATTAGAAGTCTTATATCTTTCAGCACTTGATTCTTATTATGATTTTGTTAAGTTTTTTCAAGTTGGATATTATGATTCCTTATTCCATATTATTTTATTCATTTAAAGGTTTCCTATATCGACTAGGGGTAGAACTTAGAGAGTCTGTAAATATCGTTGTAGTTCTTTCTTTTCTATAGAGCCGATGATTATTTAAATTTTGCAAGTATCGGCTTTGGGATTGGGTGATGCAACTTTTCTCTTAAGTGCGATGCTTAAGAAACCCTAGGTGTGATGCTTAGGAAGCTTTGGGTGCGAAGCGTAAAGATTTATTTTTGTTCTGGGGCTTGTTGTCCTTCATCATAACCAGTGATGATATCCCCTTTTCTGTCGGTAGCTATGTTCCTGTCGGTACTTCTCTTGTTAGTAAATGGTTCAAACCAAGATCAAGTACCTTCGCCTGACATACATTCAGAAAATTTCCAAAATATTGCCAATTTTTTCTAGTTCTGCTTATCCCGATAATTATTATGTGAATTAAGTGCTTTATTTTCTGTTATATTATTCTTGTTGATTTTCGATTGTGTCTTATCTGTTATTGTTTGTATTACTATTATTGTCCCGGCAGGCTGAGGCAAAAATTCTCAAAGGGCCACATGAGGATCTTGAGAGTTATCTGGCAGCAATCGACCAACTAAGAAAGAACCTTCAATTTTTTACTGGTAACAAAAGCTTTAAAAGTACTGATGTGGTGCTCAATCATGCAAATAGTCTGCTTGCTAAGGCTATCTCAAAGCTGGAAGAGGAGTTTAAGCAGCTCTTAGCAAGTTACAGGTCCATATGCTTTTCTATTGATGCTTACTCCGTTGCTTGGACATCCTTTGTGTTCATGTGTTCTGCCTTGCCATCTAGTTCTGTCTGTGAAACTTGTGCCCTCTTTAATCAAGAAGCTTCATCCGACTCAAATATTTGCACTGTCTTTCCCCAGTCTAAACTATGTAACGACTGTGGTTGTATAGATAATTCTTCATTTGTTGGGTTGTTGTTAGACTACTGTCTACAGGAAGCATGGATGGGACTTTTGACACCATTTTCACCTGTCCCTGTACAATGTCTTTTGCTGCTTTCGTTAGATGTGATGGTCCTGAAATATAAATTGTCACAACAGTAGGTGGTGTTCTTGTTTTGTTTCTGACCCATTTCTGAGCTGCTATTTATTGCTTGGCCATCTTCTGCACGATCTTTGCTTTTGGGATTGGTATACAATTTTTGTTCTTGCATTGATTGGTGGAAATATCAACCTTGTCGTAAAGATTTGCCTTTCTAAATACAAGTTTGGGATCGGTATACAATTTTTTATCTTTGCTTTTGGGATTGGTATACAAGTTTTTAAGCTTTTCACTATGATTTGCATCTTGTAAAGAATTGCCTTTCTAAATACCATATTCATGCGTGTTCTTCATGACATTACAGCAAAGCTGTGGAGCCTGATCGTCTTTTCGAGTGTCTGCCTAGCTCGTTGCGACCATCAACTGGATCACCTGGGCACCACGGTGATTCTGGTGGTAACAATCCTTCACATGCACACAGTGATCATCATAATGGTAACTTGGAAAATGCAGTCTATACTCCTCCAACACTTATACCCCCAAGGATATTGCCCCTGCTGCATGATTTAGCCCAGCAAATGGTTCATGCGGGTTATCAACAACAGCTACTCAAGGATTACCAGTAAAAAGCCTAACTTGTTTCCTTGCTAGATAAAATTTCTTGTAGTGGTGCTGTCAAGTTAGTCTAGATGATTGACTGTCTTTGGTTTGATTTGATGCTTGGATTCTGAAGGATGATATGCCTGTTATCTTGGATGTGGTGGTATAGTTTCATCAGTTTATTTGATTGTTTCTTGAAATTTTTCGACTCCTTGGATAACTTTTTGCGGCAGATATCTATTTACAACAGGTGTCTCTGAGTTAGCTGTATAAAATTATTCTGCAATGGTATTCAATGGGGCATCATATACGTAGTTATTATTGTTGTGTGTCTATATCTACAACATACAAGTTGGTAGATTTCCTTTTTGTCATTGGGGTATGTAAACCATGTTGCTAGGTAGATGTGTCCGTTATGGACATTGGTGTGCATGTCCACCTAATTATGGGTTCGTGTGATTCTCATCATCAATTGGCTTCTTCAGTGTATCTTTCATTGCTTGCTGGTTTCTTCAATCCAATTGCTTCTTTCTTGAGAAGGAACTGGATTGTCCTTCAATAGTATTCATGTCTTTAAACCCTTCGCCAGAGACACCCGCTCACCAGTTTTGGAGGAAAGCCTCCGTAAACTTGGTGTCGAGAAACTTAGCAAAGATGATGTTCAGAGGATGCAATGGGAGCTTTTGGAGGCAAAGATTGGGAATTGGATTCATTTCATGCGTATTGCTGTGAGGACCGAATTAATCTTTGCATTTTCATTTCTGTTTTTGTTATCCTTCCTGATGTTTCACTTATCCATGAGTAGGTCAAGCTGCTCTTTGCTGGAGAACGAAAAGTGTGTGATCAAATATTCGAAGGCTTTGATTCTCTTAGGGATCAATGCTTTGCTGATGTCACCGCAAGCAGTGTAACTGTGCTGCTTAGTTTTGGTGAGGCAATTGCTAGAAGCAAGAGGTCACCAGAGAAATTATTTGTGCTTCTAGACATGTATGAGATAATGCGAGAACTTCATTCAGAGGTACGATGTCATGTTTACATTTGCACTCATTTCTGTTTATGTTTGCACTTCATAGGTATAAATGCTTCATCCCTGATCTTCATTTGAAGGTATATTCTAATTTTTTTCCCCAAATGTATAAGGATGAGCATGGAGAACATTGGAAGATTGCCCTTCCAGTCTAACATTCTAACCCTTGTTCACACAACGTGTTATTTTTTGTTCCTGTGTTAGTCAATAACAAAAGATGACTTTTCCCCACTGCTTGTGATGAGGCAATATGGTTCTTTGTCTTGCTGCAGAAGTTGTAGCCTAATCTTCATTTTACCTTGCTTAAGGTTAATTTGAGGAATTAGAAGATTTATTAGTCAGGTTGAGATTTGCTCTTGACAACTAACAGGAACTGAAAAATTGAGGTAAAGCTGCTCTGAACAGGAAAGAAAATCAGATAAAAAATGGACTACTAGTTTTGGTAGAGAGAGAAAAGGAGATTTCATAAGAGATATTAGGTGGTTAATGTTATCTTCTTGAGGGTGGGTGGTTGGAATGGAGAAGTCAATGAGTCTGAGAGACTATATATGTTGGGGGCTTGGCCTATGTAGTCAACATGAAACTTTAACGTCTTGAGTACAACTAAAAGAAAGTTGCTTCAGGATTAGATGTGGTTCTGCAGCGAGTAGCTGGACAGTCAAACTGAAAGTTATATTTTAAAAGGTTTCTAGCCCAAAACATTTTCCAAAGCTAAGGAAGTCAATTACATTGTTCAAATGACCATACATTTATCAAACAGTTTGTGTTGCTTTAATCTTAACCTGTCCCTTTTTCACTGGTTAAGTTTTCCTGAACAGAATTACATCATCTTTGAGAAGTTTATGAGCAGATGTTTGTGATTCTATTTCATGGAGACTGGAGAGACAGATGAGACATTGTGATTTCATTACCTCAAAATTTGGGAATTATGCTTCCATTAGCTTGATGCTAGTGGGGAAAATATAGTCATATGAGCTATGAGATTATGTTCCTGGCATGATTTCATAGGAGAATCGATCCTGATGGTTGGTGTATAAGAGATTTTCTGTCAATTTCTCCGAGTTCGTGTAAAGCTTCTGAATGATATTACTGCCCTTTTTTTTTCTTTTTTTCTTTTTTTGTTTCTTTCGAAACATGTGGTGGAAGAGTCATTAATTAAGTCACAATCCTTTATCTGTTTTGCCAGATTGAAGCTCTTTTCAAAGGTAAAGCTTGCAGTGAAATTAGGGAATCTGCTCTGGGTTTGACAAAGAGGCTGGCTCAGACGGCCCAAGAGACTTTTGGGGATTTTGAAGAAGCGGTTGAGAAAGATGCAACAAAAACGGCAGTTTCAGATGGAACAGTACATCCATTGACAAGCTACGTGATCAATTACGTGAAGTTCTTATTCGAGTATGCTCAGCAACCCTTTTACTAGTGGACTCAAATTAATCTAATCAAACTGGATTTTTTTAATCTCTTTTTAGGGTGATTTCTTTCTGGTATTGTTTTAACTGTTTCTGTAGTTGGAGTTTTGATGAGGTGATAGTTAGCATTAACAGTCTTTTTCATATGGGGGCTTTTCCGCAATCGTTTGTGGATATTTGCTGTCATCTCTGAAAAATTTGATCTTTTTAAGTACTTCCCAACCTGGCAAATTCTTCTTATTGGAAAGCCTTTTACAAATTTAACAAATCTATGCATTTCATTATGGTATCTTCTATTTACTTCTCTTTTGTGTATCTTGTGATATTTGCACCAAGTTCAATTTCTCGGTTTGCCGTTGCTGTCTATAATTTGTTATCGAAGTGATTGTTCAGTGGCTTCACTTTTTATTATTTCGTAGCTTTTCATGGATTAACCAATTGATCTTTTCCAAATAAGAGATGTTTATATGGACTAAGCAAAGCACAAAGATGCAGCAAGCAACAGACAACATTAATTAGCCCATTCACTATCTTGACTCCATTATGACCAGTGCATTTAAGCTAGATATATGCTAGGTACCTGATGATCACTTATTGAATTGTTGCAGTTATCAATCAACTCTGAAGCAACTATTTCAAGAATTTGAAAATGGTGATGACACATCTCAATTAGCCTCTGTGACAATGCGGATTATGCAGGCTCTTCAAATCAATTTAGAGGGAAAATCCAAGCAGTATAAGGATGCTGCTTTGACGCACTTGTTTCTTATGAACAACATACATTACATGGTCAGATCTGTGCGCAGGTTTGTTTTCGACAACGTTGTAGATTTTGAAATGTGGCTCTCCCTGCTATATTTTGTGTAGCAGCACTCTTGTTTGTTCTGTTTCAGGTCTGAAGCCAAGGACTTGTTGGGGGACGATTGGGTGCAAAGGCATCGGAGAGTTGTGCAGCAGCATGCCAATCAATACAAGAGGAATGCTTGGGCAAAGGTATAGACCTAGTAATCCCTGATACATGTCATATGTACTCTGCTGATTATTCTGCTTAGTTTTATGCAGGTTTTGTTACCTATCCCCCTCTCTCATTGGTGTTATTTTAAGAGGGTTGCAAGGCACCAATTAATGAATGGGATGCTAACAACAAATTATATATACAGTTCTTGGCAATTTATGCGTCTTTTTTTAAGGATATCCCCCTTGGATTGACTCCTTTTTTTAATGTCAAACTTTCTAAAATTCAAATTTATAGTTTCGGATTTGTTTTACCTCGTGTGGGGTAGATGATAGCATAATTTTTCCACAGAGAGTGGGGTTTGTTTGGCAGTAGAAGGGGCAGGTAGAGGTGGCAGTTGGTGGGAGAGTGGACTTCTGTTGTGTTATATTTAACTCTCTGACACGCTGCTTGTGAAGAAGATGTTGCCTGACTGATGTCAGTGAGATGATGTCTTAAAAACACCAAAGGTGGTATTTGTTGTTTTTGTCTGGGGAGCCTGTTTGCTCCCTTGAATAATGCCATTGGGTAAGTACTTAACACCATCAGATTGGGAGTTGGCACTAGCCATCAAAATCCCTATTTGGCTTGTTTAAAAATTTATAATCTGTAACAGAAAACCTGCTTGCCCAAATATCTTTTTGCTGGCAAAGATCCTACTGCTCATGATTATAAGCTTTTATGCAGATTTTGCAATGCCTTTCTATCCAAGGCCTTACATCATCGGGAGGCAGTAGTGCAGCTGGTGTAGGTGGTGATACAGGAAGTAGCAGTGGTGCTTCAAGAGCATTGGTGAAAGACAGGTGTCATTTTCTTGAGAACAATTTTGTTTCTTTATTTGTAGCAGGAAAGTAAAATTCACATGGAAAATGCAATTTGTTGTCAGGTTCAAGATTTTCAATACGCAGTTTGAAGAGCTTCATCAAAAACAATCCCAGTGGGCTGTTCCTGATACTGAGTTGCGGGAGTCTCTGAGGCTTGCGGTAGCTGAAGTCCTTTTGCCAGCCTACAGATCTTTTGTCAAAAGATTCGGGTATGCATAATACAAGTAATGATTGGCGGGGTGTTTTGTTACTTTGACATTCTATTGAGGGTAGGCCAATATGCCTTGTCCCTGTCAAAGGTGATACGGATATTAGATGGTGTTGGCGCGCTGCATCTATGCAAGCTATTTTAGAACTACTCAAGTAAGAAAGGCATTGTAAAGAAAATGGGCAAAATGCTTTGGAAAACCATGCAGACACCCTCATTGCCCTTGCCCTTTACATGTTCAGATGCTAATGACTAAATTTCTCCCAAATCTAGATGTGTACATGAGTCTAACGCCAGTCAAAGATTCATGCCAAGCCCAAGCAACATTGTCACAATTTTATTATGTGCTTGTTGTGAATTAGCGCCTCTTCTAGGGGTGAATAAAATGACTGCAAAGATGTCTAATATGTACACTTTGCTATTTTGCAGTGTACTCTTTCAAGTTGTCTTATTTGGTGTTCTGATGTGTTTGCAGACCTCTTGTGGAGAGTGGCAAGGCGCCGCAGAAGTACATCAAATATGGAGCAGAGGATCTTGAACGTATGTTGGGTGAGTTTTTCGAGGGAAAGACAAATGAGCCAAGGCGGTAGATCCAGAGATCCTATTTTGCTCGGGACTGTTGTAAATGATTCTACTTGTTTCATTCGTTTTCTGCTGCTGGGAATTACGTGTTCTGTTCCAATGCTAAGTGGCTTAGATGATGCGAGGTGTCTGCTGTATGTTTCACGGCTTAGATGATGCGAGGTGTTTGCTGTATGTTTCACGGCCGGCGGCAGCGGGCACTTCCTCGTTGCTGTAAGAGCGTGAGAGTTGAGCGAAGCAAAATAAAGATTTTACTGGAGGAGTGGAATTTTGTGTATATTTGCGAATAAGCTAGTGTCAATATTAGGATCAACCGAGCTGAAATCTCCTCCGGATTGTTATGTGGTATTGGTCTGCCCGATGACATTCAGCATTTAGTTGGGTGACTGGTTCAGGAAGATCTCTTTGTGCTAGTTTCAGTTTCTTCAGGATGAGCATTGCTACGACCTTTATCATATGGACCCGAGTTACGGATGATCACGTGCCTTGTGGCTCAACCTCGCAAGACTCGAATTGCCCATGAATGAGCCCGGAAAAGATTTCCCCTTATAGGAATACCTTGCTGGATGCGCTCGCCTGCACCTAAGTAGGCTTGCGCGAGCTCAATTACATTCATATGAGAATGATATTTCTTCCGTAATCACAGGAGGGCTCGGGTTATGAGTATGGATTTTTAAGATCGTAGATCAGCCTAATCCGAAAAAGAAGTTGTATGCGATGCCGTGGATAAGACCAACCGCTGAGTTAATCATAAGGCAAGCCAACGAGCACTCCTTTTAAAACGTTTATAATAGCGGATTTTGTTAATCTGGGGGGCCTGGAATGCTCGTGAAGACATAAATTGAGAAATCTGTTTTTTCACTTCTCATTATGATGATCCGTCCGTAGACGTCCGCAATCCTTTTTTTTTTTTGTAGAAATAGCACCGTCTTTTCTTAACAATGCTCCAGAGCTCTCGGGACAATAACGACGAAAGTTAACTCGACTCATTAAAAGTTAAAAAAAAAAAAAAATACCACGTGGGTGTAAATCCCGTAGACGACGTTCATCTAGAATCGCTGATCACGTGGGATTTTACGGTGAGACTCGAGGGCATCGGTGATGATCCGGGGACTTTGTCTTGCGATTCGGGTAAAATGCTTGCACGACAAGGAAGCCGCGCGAACAGTTCCTAGTGGACTCGAAATTAAAGACCAAAAACAAACGCGAAAAAGAAAGGAAGACCATTTCTGTGGACAAAAAGCTGGCCACATTCGCGCGCCGTTTGGGCCATGAAAGCCGTTGCTTCATCTTCTTCTTCCTCGCTCCTCGCCACGCTGCATCGCATCGGCGCCTGCTCCCTTCCTAGCGCCACGAACCTTCGACTCGCCCCCATGGACGACGCCCCTTCCCCTTCGCACGGTGCGCCTCTTCTGCCCTTCCTCCGCTTCGTGGATTTTGCCGGTTGCGGTTTCTTCGTTTCTCACGTTCGATTTTTTCCGGTTTTTGTCGGGACCGCGAAGGAGGTAAGGAGAACAAGACGGATCAGATGAGGGAGTGCCGCGGCAAAGAAGCCTGCGAGTTCAGTCCCCGGACGGACCACCTCTCCGATCGCATCCTCCCTCATATTCTCAACCTGTGAGCTCCGTTCTTCGGGCTACGACGGCCTCTCTGTTCTGTTCTGTTCTGTTCTGTTCTGTTCTTTTCTTTTTCGGAGTGTTGGTATTGCGCAACGAGCGCATCCCTGACCGCTGTTTCTCACTGTCGTCGAGTAATTCGAGGGAGGTGCAGTTCAATTAGTTGATTGGTCCTGAAACGTGAGCCGAGGCATTGTGATTGCTGCGTGCCTGGCCTTGAGGCCTGTGATGATTGCAAATCCCGATACACGAATCTAAGGACTTAGTTCCTTCGATAGTTTGAAATGAACAACCCGATTTTGGAGGTGTTTTTCTGTGATCTCACTGCAAGACGATTGGTCTTGTTCCTATCCCCGTGTGCAGCTGGCTTAAAGTGTGATGCTTTTTTTTTTTGGATAAGAAAGTGTGATGCTTGAAGAGAGAATATTATATAGTTCATTTTTTGGAATTTGTGTCTTTTCTATTTTCATGAAATCGATGGTTGGTGTCTTGCTGTTTGTTGAGCTATTTCCAGCAGTTGAACGGGAGCAAAAACAGCTATCAATTCTACTTCACTAGAGCTTCATTTGTCATCACTTGGGTTCAGTGGGAATTTAGTTTGGATATATCAGTTTCATTGCTTTCTAATTGAATCGATCCTAAGTGAGTTTTCATGTTTTTATTAGATATGCTTCTCACGCCACTCCTCATGACTTCGAGATCTATGCTGATGATGCTTCTTTTGAAGACCCACTCATGGCTGCTCATGGGTATGTTTTCTTTTGTACCATTTTATTCTGGTTCCAAATAATTTACTGTCTCGTTCGTCAAGATCAAAGTTTTGTAAGTTGCTTCTTCTCAAACTAACAGCCATTACATTATTTGGACAGAACAAACACGTCTCGACTATACTCGTTCTATTCAAACTTTTACTTTTAAATTGTATGTGTTATCCTCGGGATTGAGGATTTTGACAGAACAATGTTGTGAATTTTGCCTCCCATCTTTCATTATATCAATTTCATGAATTTGGTGCGGATTTCTCATGTTCAATTGTACATGAAAGATGAATTCATCCAAAAAAAACTTGCAAAGATGTGGCACTGGTTATCAAAACAGTTTCTTCCACCTCCTGTGAAGAAGGATCTTTTAAGGCATTATGAAGAGTTTAGCATCTATGCATGTAGCTTACTAACTTTTACTATACACTGCCACAGGTTGAAGCAGATCAAGTCAGCATTTTACTCTATAGCAAAGGTTTTATTTGCTCTTTCTTGATTGCTTCCTCATTATATTATCAAGTACCATTTCTTGTATTAAGAAAGATGGACACTTGATGCTAAGCAATATTTTCTTCAGAAAAATTAGTCTATTTATTATGAGAACTTGAGGTTTTAATGAAGGATTGTCAATTTCTTTTAAATACATAGAGGATGCTAGGAGATGACGCTTGCATACTTTTCACTCTAATGCACGTAAGGCTTCGGAGAATGAATTGCTCACATCAATTTCACTGGTACTTGTTATAAGTGGAATAAATCTTCAAACTTGGCACTTATGGTGGTGTTCAGTAAATTGCACTTATGTAGCGAGCCTTTACCTTCTATTGGAGTCACCCAGTATCATAATTTGTTTACCTCATTAATAACCTTTGTTTTCCACCGCGGTGAAAAAGTTGTCTTGATTATTCATTTTTGTCGCAACTTTTGTAATGTATGCAAATATGTGGACCAGGCATTCTTGTAGTGTTCTTAGTTATTACTATCTAAGTAGAAAGTCTATCACTGGATCTTAGTAGGCCGCATGTGTGTGCATCCTCTGATACTAGATAAAAGAAAGAGACTTCTCAATCAGGGGATGAAACTGCATAGCCAGTAAAGTATTTCCTCTTAGTTTAAGGAATAGAAGCATTTGAGCATTGGTATGATCTTTATCTGTTTAGGCCCCTTAGCTGCTTGTTCCCAGCTTCTAGTACTGATGATAATAATCCCAAAGAAGAGAGAGTTGCTTGATGTATTTTATTCAAAGGCTGACTAAATCTCTGGAGCAATTTCAATTTGACACTTTTAGCATGGAAATCATTTTTTGGGTGCCTCGTTACTGTAACAAATCTTCTAAAATTTGATACCCTTTGTGAGAGGCATGGTTTATTATTTAAATATTCTCATTCTCCTCCTCACGCTTAGTCAGGTCTTTTGCCTAGTCCTAAGCGTGAAAATTTAATTGGGGAGACAACTAGGCCTAGAAAAATTTGAACTCAGGACCTCTATCTCTAATACGATGTGAGAGAAAAGTTTAAGCTGTTAGATGAATGCATAATTTATTATTTAAATATTCTGACACCCTTAAAATAAACAGATGACGACTATACAGTCGCATCAGCATTAGAAACTTTGGCAAACTGAGAGAAGGCTTCATAATCGTGACAAAGGATACGTTTAAGCAATTAATATTCTGAAAGTTTGTGTTCCAGTTCTTGAAGATGTGGCCAAAAAAGGCTATATAGTTGGTCACACTGAGATGTGTGCAATGAAAAGCAACCATTTATTCCATCAAAAAGCTTATTTTGGTAATTAACTGCTGTTCTTCATTTTATGTAGGGACTCATCTCTTATGTAATAAGCATGTGTACATAAGCAATCTTGTGTAAATACACAAAATATGTTTTTTAAGGCATTGCCCCCTGATATGCAACTCTGTCTTGATGAAAGGTCATTGAATTCATTTCACTACATCTAAATGACAGGTGTTCAGTGAATCGAGAATTGTTGAATACACTGTCAAAGAGAATTTGATATCACCAGGGAAATATGAGGTGAGTTATTTGGATTGCAAATGAAACAATCATTTCCTGGTCTTTGTTGATGTTTAATGTCATATTGTGTCCTTGGAAAATCCAGATACTTATTGACAATAAACAATACTACAAGTTTTTGGGGAGGAACATAGATATGATCTCTCTCATTAAGCTGTATGTGGAGAATGACAAAGTTGTTCGTCATGAGGACTGGTACGCACTGAACTCTTCGCTCTATAATAGCCTTGTACCTCAATAGTTTATCTCTCCTAGGGGGCACGCCAGAATAATGTCCAGAAAGAAAATTTATAGAAAGAGCAAAAGCAATCTACCAAAAGAAAATTGATGCTTTAATTTTGTGCTTGATCATTAATAGGCGGTTTTTGAAGGTTTTGCTTCATGATTAGCTGTAAACTTGGGCCTTTTATGCAAAGACAATGTGAATCTTCTTCCGGAATTTTTTGTACTAAACAATATTATTTCTTATAAAGGAAGCGTGACCTATTGTTTAGCTGGCCTCTTACTGATTTCAGTACTTCAATTTCTTTTTCTTTCTTCTAATTTTCTTTGGTTTTCCCTGTATTTTTTTCAATTTTAATGTGTGAAATGCATATTTGTCTGCCTGTGTGGATATGCCACTTGATCTCAAGTATGTTACTTTCTGCGTTCAATGCTGTAGGTGGGATAAGAAGCCTCTCAAGAGCAGGGACACTGTCAAGATTCCTATGGTTGGCATAACTCTGGAAATGCTTCGCCGGGGCTCAATGATGGCAACTCATGCTATGATGGGGTTTGGAAAGGATCCTACCGTGTAAATCAACTCTTACTTCTGAATGGAGAATTTCTTTACTCCTATTAGGGAGTGTGCAGACAAGTTGGTGGTGGTTTTTATAGCTAGAGAAAGTATTCAAGCAAACTGTGTGGTGGTGGTGGTTAATGCTTGAGAACGTGAACCAAGCAACCAGTTACAAGACAACTCTGAGGTTTAGGTAGGGTCACGCCTATGGCTCTCAGAGGATTGAAATTCTATTTGTGGGTGAATTTTGGTGAAATTTTATAAGTATTAGCAACAAGCAGATGGTATTCTGGCACTTTATGATCTGCTTCTCTTTTTGTAGATGCTGCTCATATTATTACCCAGTATAGGTTTCTCTCTGTGAACAAATTATTCTGTTTAATAAGACTGAATTTCCATGATGTTTCTAGCAGTGCTACAAATGTTATGCCCCATATGGATGATAAAGATAGCTTGTTCTATCACACAGTTCATCGATCACATATGAGCAAATTATATGCATGTCATGCATTTTGTCCCATGTTACTCCTCAAACATAGATGAAGTGGCGGCTACTCATGCACATTTGCTTCTTTTTGACTTCGGGTTATATTTTGCTTCTGGAGCTGGACTACCTGGTTTCCAGGAAGTCAATGCAGTGAACGTTATGTCATGATTATGATTGTGGCTAGATGGGGACTTTGGAATTACATTCCCTGTGAACTTTTCAGCACTTTTAGGCCGAAAGTGAGGCAAGATGGGATGGGGGTGTTGGGCCATGTAGTTTGAACTCCACGCCAGTTTGCCTGTGCTGAAGAACTCTGAAGCCATTAATGGATCAAATTTCCTATCTTTTCAGCCAGTTTGTTCCCTTCTTGGGTTATTGTGGGGCATCCATCTACGAGATATAGAAATCAGTCCTTACAGCAGCATGTGATATTGCCGGGATTGAATGGTGACATGGTCGACTTGTATTTGCATCAGATGATGCTTGATTTAGATTACAAACAATTGTGAAACAAATGATAATGATTTTGACATTCTCTTTTTCTTTTTCCTGATACCTTGCCTTCTTCCCGTGAGAATGACGTGATATGATTGCCTCATTTGGTTCAAAAGTCTGCATTTTTGGGTTTCAACAAAAAATCACCGAACTTTTGTATCTATTTTCTTTTTCATCTTGTCTCTGTATTTCTCCTTGTTGAAAGCGCTGGCTATTGTATATTATTAAACATATATTGATTTCGTGGGCGAATTCTGCTTACTCAACGCAAGCCACTAATGCTTCAGGGTCTAGAGGTGAAGAGAAGGTCGAGGATTATTCATAGGTCATGGCATGTTATGTGAGTTGCGGGTACTGGTGCTACTTACGATAAAATCCGCAATGTCGTGTGGTTAACGAGGGATCAAGACTGCGCCCATGTTTTTGGTTTTCATTCTCGGTTCCTTAGTTAATATGGTCTAGTAAAATTATGATAGCTTCCTTCTAAGACGAGATTTCGCTTGAAACCATGATATTCCATGTTAAAACAAAGCTATCTCTATGATGTGGATCATTGCTTGGGACCATTCCTGCTCACCCCCATTCAGTGTTAAGGAAAAGGAAAGCAGCGTAACACTTATTGGTCTGTCAACCATTTCATGCTCCTCATCATGATGACTTCTCCTTCCATTGAGAGAAAACTGAGCAAAGAAGTAGAAAAGTATGCGAAGGTTTTTAATACTTTTTATGTGTTGAATGGTGAAGTGGCAGGAGAAGAGATTGGAGCTTGGAGGTGTATAATATACCTTTGTTAGTGGGTAGGTGTGTCAAAAAGTGAGCTGCTGCTGAAGTATGTATGACCCAAATGCTTTTGGAACAAGGTCAGAAACACAACTATACCCTAGTGTATTGACAGTCCCTTTTTGACTGGTCATCGACACTCTTTGATCTATTATAACCAAATCTCTCTCTCTCTCTCTCTCTCTCTCTCTCTCTGTGTGGATGCTTTAGAGAATCAATGCTCATTATCCATCCATTAAAGAATATGAAAATCATATTATGTAATGAAAGTAATGATTGGGGAATCCAACAACATTGTTCATCAGGTGATGTGCCAGGCTGAGAGAGAGAGAGAGAGAGAGAGAGAGAGGGCAATAATGGATGGATAATTGGGTTGGGGGCATAGGGATCAGAGAAATCCCTTACTTTCATGCAAAAATCAGCATTCAGGCAGAAAAGAAGAGCTTTCTTTTATAGGCTGATGATGGGGGGTGTGACCTTTAAGAAGCAGCCGTTGCTTGCTTTCTCTCTTTTCCTAAAGACTGCACAAAGTTGATGGAGTAGAAACTTTGTCTCCATCCCCAAATCTTTTCCTTTTTCTTTAATTTCCTTCTCTTTCTCTTTTTGTAATTTCAATTTTAACCCCCGATCGTTGGCATCATCTCTTTCTTGTGGGGCCCCTCTCTCTCCCCCTTTCTCTCTCTGCCTTTCTCTCTCTAGATTTTGTGGCGTGGAAGCTTGTCTGATGTAAGATGAAGTTCAAGTTTTTGCCAAAATGAAAGGAGGAAAAAGGAAATAAAGGAAAAGATGGTAATGCCCTTGGAAAGCAGGAAGATTTTGAATGCTTTAGAGATCGAATGAGCCACACCCCCCATAGAAAGTAGTGCATTCATATGCTTCTTTTTGAACCCACTTTTTTCCTCACTTCACTTTTCATATCTAATCATCATTTATTCTCTCTCAGATTTCGTCCCCCCCTAGCATTCATCTGTCCAAAACGGCTGGCATAAGTTGTTTGCCATGCATAGAAGAAAAAACCCTCATGAAATATGCGCACACACAGAAAAAACAAAACCCATCTTCAAGATATCGATACACACGCGATGCATACGAAGGTTCGACTAATGAATGGCATCTTTTGACCAATGGCAGTGGATAAGAACAAAGAAGATTAGCACATCCGACATGTAATCAGTGATCAAGTGGTTGAAAACATGCATTGCATTTAACTCGATTACTTGACTGCATCATTGCAGTTACTGCTAACAAGGATTAACCCTATGGATAAGTCAACAGCGAGTGGACAATGTATGATTTGCCTGCACATTTGGTGGTATGGTTAATGTTGACTGTTAGTCTACTCTGCTAGCATTTCCAATTCCCATGAACAACACAACACAAGCTCCCTGTAATGATAGTTATAAGACACCAACTTTTCGGGATGGTTTTTGACACCCCTAACACCAAGTTCCCACCACCACCAAGGACGACCACAGGTTGGTACAAGGTGTATGAACAATTCCATCAGCACATCCAACAAATGATGCAAAAAGACTTGAATTTTCATTTGGCGGAGCCAATCGACCCTAGAAAACAAAAGGCTTTGTTTATTTCATAGAAAATTAAGAATTTGAAAACATTTTTTTTTAAATGATATGATTGTAGAACTCATAAAATTAAATGAGTGAAAAATATTTTAACAGTTTTCGAAAAAAGTTTAGACCTAAAATGTTATGGATAATAAAAACATTATTTATTAGCTATGTTTTCCAAAATCATTCATTTTCGGCAAAATAAATTAAGTCTAAGGTTGATGTGGAAGACATTTTCTTTGAAAAGATAATTTATATTGTCTACAAAAATAAATAAATAAAAAATAATTTTATTATCCATTAAAATATTAGACATATATTATTTTTTATAAAGAAAACACTCTGTATTAATTAATTATTTCAAACGATACAAGCAATTATTGTTAAAAAAAAAAAATAGTTCCAAACAAGTTGAACATGAGTAACTAGATTTAGATAATCAACCATTTTGCTGAACTTTCTTGAGTACAATTATTTCCACGTTATTCTTGCAGTGTGAATACGTTCAGGGTGTTAGAAGCATGAACATTGTGATCGAATTCAGAGAATGATGAGGCGAGAACATAAGCAGCACTGGGACTCAGCTTTTCAGAATATGTCCGAACCATCGAATGGCCGATTTCTTTAACCCCAGTGCCGTTCTTGATGTCGGCTACTTTAGTTAAAAACCCAATAATGATCAAATCAATCTCTAGATTATAACATAATCTTCTCACCTTTTAAAAGTGGGTTAGCCCCAAAACCAAAAGGAGGGGGCAACCAAAAGGAAAAAAAAAAATCAAAACAGTCACCGAGGCGATGAAAAAGCAAGGACTACTTGCAAGAAAAAAGGAGGGGGCAACCAAAAGAATCTCAGTCACCTGAAAAAGCTCTCTCTCTCTCTCACTCGGTTTCTGAAAGGAGAGATAAGGCAAAATGAAATTTGAACAACTTCACTTTCTATGGGTAAGGCCTTTAGTGGCCTTTTCCTTTCCCCTCAATGGGAACAGAGCTCGAGGCCATATATACATATATATATGTATTTACTTATATATACACATACATATATTTCCTCATGTGACAAAAGTGCCCCACTAAATGCTTGTGAAAGCTCGGAAAAGGAGCAGTCAAAGCATTCTGGCTGGGAAAAGCGCATTTGGATTTGACCGGTTTGGGATTTTGTCGTTTGAATCGATTTGTATGAGTGTGAACATTGAGCTGGACACTATTAAAAAATGTGACGATAGCCATGTGATTTGTTGACAAGCGAGTGACCAAAATGATGAGGGTTTGTAGAACACGGGAGTGTTTACATGTGATGCTCCCATGAATAACTGGTGAAGTCACTTTGTATAGTTCGCATGTACCAATTTCATACGAGTGATCATCTCCATCTCCATGAGAAAATTTATTATGATGACCAAAGCTAGTCGTCAAATCTCTAGCCAATAGATATTCACTGTAATTTTCAAATATCACTTCTTATAAGGCGCTTGTCGTCTGTGATGTAAGTACAGACCATTTGGCGCTTTAAGCATAATTCTTCGAGACATAAATGAACTTCTTGCTATATTTCTCCCAAGGGAATATCTTGTATTCTCCTTTGTTTTCCAAAGAAAGATCTTTCAACCATTTGGGATAGTTCTTTAGGAATGGAAGGAAGGAGTTACTAAATATTGGTCTACCGCCGCTAAAATTTTATAAATTTTTTAACTGTCACTTTCTCTTTAATCCAAAAGTTCGCGTCTATCACGTCGGCCCTATTGCGACCGGAAAAGAAAAAAGGAAAAGAGAAAAGACAATCTCTGCATCCTCCACCTCTTTGAACCTTGTCTTCCCTCCCAACATTTCCACATGAAGCATGACTCTCTCCCATTCACTCCCCCTCGGCTGATATCTTGCTTCCTTCTGGCCAAGTGTGAAAAATTCCTTAATTGACGTGTTCCTAATTGCACTTTTTCCTCCTTTAAGCTTTTCGGATTCCAAAGTTAGAACATCTTTTGCGGTCTAAAGACAGGATGCTTCTCCTTGTTTTTCACAAATGTGATCTTTCGTTCTCTTTTCGAGCTTCTGATCACGCCCGCCATATCTTTTAAAAGATGAGAATGTTGGGTCGAGGGTTTTGAAATCATCAAGCAATCTTAAAGTTAAGATCGCCATCGATTTAATGAAAAGTGATCTGCTTTTTCCAATTTCCAGTGGAAGAGAATTTTTCCATTTTTTTTCCTCCGCCCCCCTCCCCCCTACTAAAGTTGCTTTCTTGCTTTTTTCCTCTTGCATCGCTCATAAGTAATGAATCATTCGTTATTTTTTTTTCCTTTTTGTTTGCTAGGCTTCCCACCCCTTTTCGTCAGCAAGAAAACTGCACTAGTTATGATTGGCAACTGAGACTTTGACGAGGCGACGACTAGTCGAGGTGCATGCATATGCTCCATCCTGATGCTCTTCGAAGTTTAATATATACATATATATTAATGGAGTATCATCTTAGTGAATACATATTCTATATTCCAAAATCGATTTCCTTCTCCAATAGCTCTTGTCAATTACTATAAAGAGGGATGCTCATTCAAAAGAGAGGATCCATACACTTATTCAGAGAAAATATAAGAAGAGGCATCAATAGCTTTCCATATATACTCACACTCTTCACCCTTGAATTTTCGTTTTGGCAAAGGAGAGAATTATTGACATACTTCTAAATTAGATACTGTATCCATGTCGTTTGATTTTCATAAATTCAACAGTCTGAAATCTTAGACTTATAATATATTTGTATATATTTATATTCCTCTGTTCTCACCTCATGTGAGCACCTAAATTATTTGCAGTAATGTAATTTTGCCTATACCTTAGTCAGCTTGTGTTATACATGTTTGTCGATGCTAAGGACTTAAATCACAAAACATCGATGGCATGCTTGGGTACGGACTTCCACCACCAAAGCGTGACACAAGCCTTCTGACTATTTCCATACCTTCTATGAGATGGGCTGGCTTCATTTAAGGGATGAATTAAGTCAATTATAAGTTTGATCAACTTGATGTTTCCATGCATATATTCATCGTTTTCCTCAAAGCACATTTAACATCAGATTTGAATTACGCTGTGACCTTGATTTTGCGGGTCTAGATGGAACATATTGTACGCTCAATCACATTAGGAATCAAATACGAAATTGGAATGCTAAGACCAAAGAAAATCCCCAATTAACGAAATTATATATTACATGACATGAATAGAAATTAAGATTCTATCCACCCACCTACTAAGTATTAATACTATACAACTGCTAAAGCCAACAAATCCAATCCCCTTGCAAACACTCATATAATTCTCTTAACTCTTTTGGATGTGTATTCTTCCTTTTCCCCTCCCCAAAATTCTGTCAAAAAAGCTAAAAAGAAGATAACAAAAGTAGAAAATAGGACCAACGGTTGAATCATTTTTGGTCTCGCTTGCCTACGCTCATAGTTCTTGAACTTTGAAGATGATCTTCTTATCAACCAAATCCATAATCCAATTCCCACCTCCAGAAATATGATCACCGTCGTCTTCAATGGCCACATTCAAATCTAGTGACTCACTGATTGGTTTCGCTGAGTCAGCTTGATGCTCATCCTTCTCTTCCTCCTCTTGATCTTCAATTATCTTTTGCCTTGTGGCTGGAGAGCAAGCTCTTGACACAGTACTGAAGCTTTCATAGCTGAAGATCACAATAGCATCCTGAAGATCCAAGGCCACTTCATCATCATCATCATCAAGTGTTACTTTCCCGCTTTCAATAGCTTTCTTGACACCCATTTGAGAAAAGTGATCAGCTTGATCCAAGTCCTCCAAGAAAAACACCCTATGTGGATTCTCATTCACCGCCTCGCCGAATCTTTGCAGATACCCGCGACCTGTTTCGGTTCTTGGTCTCTTGTTCTTGCCGTGCTCGGTCAAATCTGATCCTCCTGTTGAGGAGGAGAAGCTGGTCAGGCCAATTGAGACAAAGTTGGTTTGAGAACCAAAGATGGTCTTTGCCAGTTCTCTTGCAATCTTCTCCTTGGCAAGAGAGTCGATTCCCACGAAGAGCATCCACGTCTCTTCTTTCTTCTTTCTGTCTTTCAAGTCGTAACTTCGCCTTCCGGATCTGTGGACAGATAATATTCTGATTTAGAGAAAATAATGCTACATTTTCTTGGAAGGGAAATAATCGATGACATCAAAGCGAAATGAAACAGCTTTTGCATCATTGTTATACACATGATCTTATTTCTAAATATCTTGATAGTGGATCGTGGAAGACTTCAGAATCTATCTCAAATAGGTTCATTAAGTAACGTGGTCGATAGCAGATTGGTCCTTAAAATAATTATATCCATGCACAGCGAGCAGACTTGCTTAAGCTCAATGAAAATGTATCACATAATAATAATGTAATGAGCAAGTTATATAGTAAAAGTTCTTAGCGTGCTTATCATTTCCCTTTATTTACTATGAAGGTTTACACTCTACCCTATGGTTAGTATATAAATAGATAAAACTACTTTAAGAAAAGAATGTGCTTCTTGGTTGAGCAAGGGGAGTAAAAATAAGCGCGCTTATTTTGATAAGTTCGTTATTAAACAAAATAAATTAAATTAATGTAGCTGTATAGTTTTTTGTCCTCATCTGGTTTGTTAATTTCATTAATAATTATGTATCTACGATTTGAAACCAAATACAAAATCATAATTTGCATTGTTACCTGCACTCGAGGACAGTTCTTGCAACCTCGGGAACGATATCCTTGTGCCACGGAACCTTCATCTCCAATGCATCGCACAAGACTTTCAGGTTCTCAGCGCTGTATTCCTTGAAGCTATCGGTATTGTTCATGTCCTCCATCACCTCGCTGGATGAAGCTGAGTTAGGACTTGAGTTGGGATTGGACAAAAGGTCCGGTTTTGGGTTGTTCCTCTCGGCTGGGATGAACATTTTCACGTCGCTCTCGTCATTCTTGTCGTCATAGCTCGTCTCGGGAGTCCAAAACTGGTGCTCTTTTGGCGATGACTGCTTGAATTCTAACAAATTCGGCCAGCTGAATTGGCTGTGACGATGCAGTGAAGAAGACAGCGATCTTGGAGAAGAAGGCGTTGAAGAGAACTTGAGGACTTTCTCAGGATATTGTGGTTGGTGCTTGTGAACTGCACTGCAGAATGTGTTCCACTTCTTGCAGAGACTCTTGACATTGACACAGTTCTGCTAATTTAAGGAGAATGACAATAGTTTTAGCATCTATGTCATTATTTAGGACATATTAATGTCCAAAAATGAAAATAAAGAAATACATACATACATGTGTGTGTGTGTGTAAAATTACCTGAAAATTGACAGTATCTCTGGTCTTCTCATCCTTGTATTGTTGAAGCCATGAAGGGAGGCTTGAGCTGCTTGAAGTGGTCATGGAGTCTAACTTGCTCCTTACAGTTTGGACTTCCTTGTCAAAGTTGAGCATGCAGTCGGAGCAGCATGCGAGCTGGTTATTACCGTGTCCTCCATTAATATTGTCAAACGGTGACCAGCTTGACTCTTCTTTAGCTTCCTTGCATTTCACCTCAGATTGCCAATCACTGAAATTCAACAACCCATAATAGTAAAGCACTCTATCAACAAGGGAAAGACTTAACGATAAACTTAGCGAAAGAATAGGTAGAGTGAACTGATGATGTCCTTAAATAAAATAAAATAAAAAAAAATTACCAGTCAAAATTGAGAGTCAAGCTGAGGCTTCCAGCAGGAACAGTGAGAGGGTGAAGCTCCCATACAGTCTCCAAGGAAGGATGGCCTGCTTTGCACTTCATGTATGTCCTCAAAGTGGCCACACCCAATAGCCACACCCTTTTGTTAACCTCCCCGACCCCTCCACCACACACCCATTTCTTGAGCTCCATCACTATGTGCTCCAGTGGACAATAGCTGTAGCTCATCATCATCCTCCTCCTATGCTCCACAAAGTTCAGCCACATCTCACACAGACCCTGCACATCTCCCAAATAGAGAACGACCCCTGGGGACCTCCCAACACAGCTCTTCACGGCCCCTCTCAGCTCCACAAGTTTCTGCTCCACCTCATCCCTAGAGGAGTTCCTCATGGACAAGATTGGGAGGCTCATGAATTGGACTGGTGGTGACCTCATAGTTAATTCAACACCTGAGCCATTACTGTGTCCTCTCTCGAGCTTGTCCTTGACCCCTCTTACCACCGCCTCTGCACTGGCCACACACTCTCCCACCACAACGGTGTTCCTCCTCTTCCCCATCATTGCTTCTATCACGCTCGCGATGTCGGTGGCACGAGCTGGCTCGGCTGGCTTGCTGTTGCCCTGAGCTAGCGGCCCAGCAAGACCTGAGTGCAAGGATAGAGACACATTGGAAGACCCAAGAGCAAGGGGCTTGGGATTATTGGAAGTGTTGACACTATGATCTTTAGGGTGATTGTTCGGTGCTTTTGGACCTTGTGAGCAGACTTCCATGGAGACAGCTTGCTCTACTCTATTCTTGATTTGGGTGCTCGAGAAGCCAGCCTCTCTCATGACCCGGCTCACGCTCGGGTCATCCAGGATCGAGATTATCAGCTGCTCGACCTCGATCTTGAGGGCTAAGATCGGCTGCTGTTGGTTCTCAACCGACCCACGGCGCTGGTGAGCCTGCGCCCTCTTGAAGGCGGCAACAAGGGCATTGGAAAGAGAAGGGTGAGGAGTGTGTGGACTGAGGAGGGGGCTGGACGTGGAGGCGGGGAGGCGGTTGAGGGCGACGTTGAAGCAAAGCTCCAAGGCCTTGCATTGAAGAGGGTGGGAATGAGATTGAAGGCAAGACCTTCTGAGAAGGCCCGTGGAGGAAGCTAACATGGCACTAGCAACATGAAGAGGAGTGACCTGGGCATGGCCTCTTCTTCTTGCTAGGGTCACTGCTTGCTTCACTACTGTTGTTGCCTCTGGAGTGAGGGCTTGTGGGATAGTGCAGACCCCAGTTCTCATTCTTGTATATCTTTCCCCAATCAACAGCGAATATAAGAGAAGATGATGTTGAGGAGATTTAAATTCGGTGAGGTGGGTTTGGGTTTGTGAGTTTCATGGGGTGAGACATGCAAAGGGTTGTTTTGGGAGAGTAAGCTAACAAGGGGAGAGAGTGGTTGGTGCACATATGCATGTGTGAAGTGAAGAGGGTGTGAGTGAGATTTTATGCTAATGGAATGGGTTTGTTCTTTTCTTGTTGGTGAGGTAAGAATGTGTGTTTTTTATTTTTGTGTGTATGTGAAAGTGGATTGCATGTGATGTAACTTTTGCCCCTCTCTCTCTCTCTCTCTCTCTCTCTCTCTCTCTCCGAAATGAAGGCTTTTTGCTAAATACATATTACAAAAGTTTTATGGGTATGTGAAAGCTAGTCTCCTCCAATAGTGGGAGAGCATAAAATATATTTAGAAGCAATAAAAAGCAATGCTAAATACAAGTGGAACCATCACTTTTGGGTGTGCTTTATCTTGCTGATTTCTTTATTCTTCTTTTTTGTTTTCTTTGGCCAGTAATATACAAAAATAGAGAGATAGGAAAGAGGAAAAAAGGGAAAAGAGAAAGTGCGGTCTTCAAACTACGAGGACTGAGAGAAAAGAGAAGAGGACTGTCTGTCTGTTTGAAGGGGGATCCGTAACTGTTGCTTGCTTTCTCTCTTTTTCCTCCTTTGCTCTGTTCTCGAAGAGGAATAATCACTTTGATGATTGATTGTGCTCTTTTATGGTCCTCAAGCTACCCTTTGATTGATTAGATTTCTTTGCATGAAATCCATGTAAAAAAAAATAAAAAAAAGTTGGCTTTGAGGCTTCCTTTGCGTCCTTCATGTAATTGGACTGTAATTTCGATTCATTTCCAGTTGGATGGGAGATTTAAAGAGTTTTTGACAATTTTTTTTTCCCGACCCTTATGGCCAAATGCCAACCTTGTGAAGGCCCCACCTACCTTGCGCCTTTAGCATTTTTGGAAAGCTTGATGTAAGGTTACTAATTTTTATCTTCCAAAATTACTCTCACCAATTTTTTCATTTTTCGGTTTTGCCCTCGTCATAACTGTTCATCTTCTTTGCACGAGGACAACCGACGAAACCAGATCTGGCTATGAGAGGCTTACAAGGTCATGCTGTTGGAGCTAGTAGTATCACCTAGGGAGAGGTGAATATGTGATTTTGACAAATCTCAAATATTAGATGCGGAAGTGAGATAGTCAAGATAATAAAATAAAAAATTGCATAAAGAATTTATAGTTATTCGGTTTAGAATAAATTTATGTTTACTCTCCCACACTAACGGCCTACTGGTTGGATTTCATCGTGTCAATCATTACAAAGTTACAAAAGTGAGCGATTAGTCTCACAATATCACACAATCACTTTTTAACCTCTCAACGATTTACAGTTTATAGCTCACAAAAGACAAGTAAGTCTAAAGTTCTCTTGAACTATGGAATTTTATATTTTGGATCTCCCTATACTCTTCGGCAACTTAGTCTCCTTTTATACTTCTCTACTTCCAATTTACCCATTGGATAGTCTTCACATGATCGTTCTCCAAATCAATTCATTGGACAAAATATGCAAAGAAGATTGAGTGGCAATTGAGAGAAAATATCTAAATTCTTCTTGATTTAGTCACCCATACAAGCAAATCTTCAGTTTCCATAAGTTCTTCGATTAAGGAAAGCAACTTGTCTTTGTCATGATTGTCAATTGATCGAATGTCTTGCTTAAAGGATTTTGTTGCAAAACCATCCTCAAGATTGAAGATTAATTAGTACTTTCTATATTGGAAATCCTAACCAAATCACTACTTGTGATGTAATCAATGGGGCTCGTGTGTGACCCCCCGCGCGCGTATTTAGATTGTAGATACTAACGATGTCCAGCTTTGGTAGACTTTGAAAATATTTCATGATTTGATGATATCCACGTACTAGCTTTGTTGATGTCCATATTGTTGATATCCATGTCGCTATCGTGATGATATCCAAGACATAATAATCTTCAACAGTAACATTAGAACAACGTTAGATAGAGTCTAAATAAGTCAAGATATAAACTACTCTTCATGGCCTCGATTTTTAAAGGGCAATAAATTGAATCTGAAAAAACTTCTTCATGAGTAGTTGCTTTAAGAACACAATTTTATGCAATTATTAGATTCAAGATAAACTAAGGAAGGTTTTGTCAACTTCAAAATCTATTAGAAGATTTTCTCAACACATGTGGCCTAGACAGCCCTCATGAGGTCAAGCGACCCTCATTGAAAGTCGCCAGGAGCAAGTTGAGGTCGTGTAACCTCATATGACAACCCACGCATGCTATATATGGGTTGCCAGTGAAGGTTTTTTTTTTTTTTAATAAGAAAGGAAAAGTCCTTTGTAATAATAATTTTTCCAAACACTAGTTTACTCAAAATTGCTTTACAATGGACTTTAAATTACAATTTAACAAACACATATATCTCGAAAAATTCTTTGACTTAGATCTGTTTCGTTTCGCGGAAAATATCACGTTTTCAAAAAAAAAAAATCCTAAGAAGTCATTTTCCAAGAAAATGACTATATTTTCTAGTGTTCAAATTTGAAACCCGAATTTGAGTAAAAAATGTTTTACATTGTTTGTTATCTAATTTGATTTTTCAGGAAAATTACCCAAAATAAATAAATTTTAATATTTTTAATTGACCAAAAAAATTAAATTTTAATATATATATTTAAAATTTTGAATTATTTATTTTATTTTATTTTATTAATTTTTCTTTTCCTCCCTCCTTCTTTTTTCTTTTTCCTTCACCGCAGCATGCCTTGACGTGGCTGGCCGCCCGACACCAACCAAGACGCAATTGCCAAATCCGGCGAGCTCGAGGTTAGGCGAGTCACGAGCTCATCGGCCAACGAACACCGCTCGCCCGGATCGGCCGAGCCTCATGCTCACCGACTCGATCCTTGCGAGCCCTAGCTCCCGAGGTTGGCAAGCTCGCAGCTCGCTCAATCCAAGGGAGCCAAAACTCCACCAAGACCGACAAGCTTGCTTTGCCGCGATCCGGCCTTGGGTGAGGCTAGAGTTGGCTTGTGGCCGATCACCGGTCACGCCGCCATGGCTAGTGACCAGCTAAGAAAGAAGAAAAAGAAAAAGAATTAAAAACTCAATTTAAAAATAATAAAAATAAAACATAAAAATAAAGACTAAGAAAGAAGAAAAAGAAAAAGAATTAAAAACTCAATTTAAAAATAATAAAAATAAAACATAAAAATAAAGAAGAAGAGGGAAAACAAAGAAAATAAAAAATAATTCGAATTAAAAAAAAAGAAGGAGGAGGAGGAGGAGGATGAGGAGGAAGTGAGAGCTTATAGGAGTGTGAAATAAGAGAGATCAAATAAGGAAAATATTTTCCACTTTTCAAAAGTGGAAAACATTTTCTCCTAATTTAGAAAAAAATTTCCCTTCATGGAAAATGTTTTTCCCAAGCAATTCATTTTTTGTGAAACGATACCGGAAAATTCGAAAAATGCTTTCCCATAAGTTATTTTCCATAAAACGAATGAAGCCTAAAGTCCTTTATGTTTTCCTAAAAGTTTTCCCCAAAAGTCCAACCAAATATAGCCTACAAAGCGTTACCAGTCAATTAACTTTTAAATCATAGTTTGGACATCTGAACTGAACTCTTATAATCATTTGATGTCGGTAAAATCTATCATTAAGTAGCTGTGATGATTCATGTATACAAGATTAATCAATCATTTATCTGCATAAGCTCTTCTTTGCAATTATCATATCAGAGTTAGATGTTATCAATTATTTTAGTATAAGGTTTTATATGTATTTAGTATGCTGAAACTTTAATTTAACCCTTTTTTTGCATAACATTACTCGTCTCATTTATGTGTTCTCATTTATAAGACGACTTATTTGCTATGATGAAGTGGCGTTGAAAAGGTTGAGCTAATTCGAGAGTCCATGTCAGCCCAAGTAGGGGACTTGGAGCACTCGCTTTCTTAGGCAGCCCAACAACGTGGCCCATGTAGTCCTCTGGATGTCGATCGTTCATCCTTTCCTTCAAATATATATAGAGAGAGGGAATTTTATTCAATGTTTTCTAAATAAAAATTGCAGCTCAAGTAATTTTATTTGAATATATTTGGTATTTTGCAACAACTTATCAATAAAGCAAACCTCATCTCTACTAGGGAAAAGTATGAAAAAACTTATAAACCTATTATACTTGTATAAATTCAGTTCTAAATATTTGAACTTTTTATTTTTAATTTAGTCCTAAATCTTTTTACATTGTAATGTAGGCTAGAAATTGCTGATGTGGATGCCGATCATCTTATATGGCATGGCCGGTATTAACGTGGGCAATTTTTTATAATTTTTTGAATTTTTATTAATTTTCATGTAAATTTCCTTTTTTCCCCTTTTCTTTTCCATTGGCCTTGGTTGGTACTTAACATGGCCGGCAACCAACCACGAGCGAGGGCCAGTGAGGATGTTGCGACCCTAGTGAGGGCTTGATCCTCACAACCTAGGCGAGGGTCGCCCTCATTGGATTTGGCGAGGAATCAGCCCTCGCCTATGGTCAATCACCAACTATGACTTGGTACCCGGCCACAAACCAAAGGGAAGAGAAGAAAAAAAAAAAAAGAAGAGGAAAATGAGCAACACAGGAAAAAAAGAGAGGAAAAATTGATGAAATTTCTATATATATATATATATATATATAAAAGTTTTAAAAAAATTGCCCACATTAGCACCAATCATGTCATTAGGACGGTCGATGTCAACGTCAACAATTTCCGACTAAATTAGTTGGAAAGACTGAATTTGTAACAATATGAAAATGTTTAAGATTAAATGAGTATAATTGAAAGGTTTAGAACTTCCGACCAAAATGAAAAAAGTTTAAAATTGAATTGTATCAGTGCAATTTTCCCTCTCTATTACCAAGATTGAGTGCATATACGTTGAGCATACATTTTTTTTTTTAAAATTTTGAACGACATTTTTTAAGAAAGTTTAACATGATACTTATTTAATTTGATGATCTACATGTCAGATATAGCTAGCTAAATGGACCTGCTTTTCATAAAAAGTAACTGGACTCTTGGGTGATAAAGTTTGGAAGTACACAATGCCTCGAAAGACCCCAGATTAACATTGTACCAGCCACACGACATGGTCACTACAAAATACATTTCCTTAATTTCACATCGGTTGCTTAAGTTGCGACTGCCATCTCTACTATTTGTGGAAGGTATTGGTTTATAACCCTGTTTGTTTATACTTTTATCAGTTACAAAGCACCTGCCAAAATAAAATAAAATAAAATAATAGTATACCAATTTCGAAAATTATGGATAAAAAAATTATTTGTGAAGAATAATAATATACAACTTTCAAGTGTTTTGAGCTATAAAAAAATTAAATTTCGTATTTAGAATAAGAAAAATGGCTGGAGAGATGGGTTGAATTAGAATTACTTGAGCACAACCTCATTGAGTGTCTTCGTTTAATTTACTTAGAATTGAAGAAAAAGCCTTTTGTGCTATCACGGTTCTTCCTTTCGCTAGAGCTCCCATTACCAAACCCGAACAAGTTAGCAGAAACAGAGGCACAAGAAGAGCTAAAGTTTCATTCACCAGAGATATTTTTTCTTGTAACTTCTGTTGTTTTCTGCAACGGATGCTTGTTCTTGATCTTTCACTATCACTGCAAGTCTTCTACTTCATAAAACTGACTCAAAAGTACTCATCAGTGATAAGCTTTAGCTCTTTAAACTGGAAAACAGGTTTGACAGTTCACTAACGAAAGAGGAAAACATTAATCACTTTTCTCAGGAAGGTGCCAATTTTTGGGTAAATATAGAGAGAAGTGGAGAATGTCTTTGGGTTTAGATTTTATTAGCAAATTGATGTGGATAGATCACACACCCACCTGGCCCTCTTGTTCAGTGCTGCATCACAGAGCAATCCCAGAATTGTCTTAAATTCCACTTCTGAAATCAGGTGGTCCCGGACTTTCATATTTGTGTGTCAATCTATACATTGGATTTTCCTTGAGAATTAATGACTAGGGGTAAAGGTCTTTCTCATATCAAAAGCCATGTAACAGTTGGCTGGCCACAAGCACTGTGTCGTCCTTTCATTTATTAGGCAGAGAAAAATTATGTGAGTTTGCCCTAGCTGTGAATCAGCAGCAACAGCTTTCTCGAAATCCTATCGCCCTTTTTTCTTCTTTTCGACATTTTGCTACCATGGGCCAATTCGACTGTATTTGTAAGGATGACTTGAAAACAATTAGGCTTATGATAAGAAGAAAAATCTAACGTGACATAAAAACTGTCCATCATGACTCAAAAATCAGTTTATACCGATTGTCTTCTCCAAAGGAGTGCAGTTGCCCTAGATTCTCCTTGTCATGATCGACCCAGTCCGCCTGGTTGCGTCGAACCCGTGAAGCATGCAGGCCATTATCTAGGCTGGGATGTCTTATCTAAATCAGTATTTTTGCCGGTTCAAATAAAGAAGACAAGTGCCGGCGTTTCTTTTATTTAAACTAATTTCTCCATGGATTAAAAAATTGATCACTTTCCTCAGGAAGGTGCCAATTTTTGTGCAAATTCAGAGAGAAGTGGAGAATGTCTTTGGGTTCAGATTTTATTAGCAAATTGATGTGGATAGATCACACACCCACCTGGCCCTCTTGTTCAGTGCTGCATCACATAACAATCCCAGAATGTCTTAAATTATACTTCTGAAATCAGGTGGTCCTGAATTTAATTAATGACAAGGGTTAAAGGTCCTTATCATATCAAAAGTCATGTAACAGTTGGCCAGCCACATGCACTGTGTTGCCATTTCATTTATCAGGCAGCGAGAAAATGTGATTTTGCCCTACCTCTGGAAGAGCGGCAACAGCTTTCTTGGAATCCTATTACCCATCATCTTCTTCTTATTCTTCTTCTTCTTTTTTACATTTTCCTATCAGGGTCGATTTGACTATAGTTTGAAGCACAACTTGAACACAATTCGGCTTATAATAAGAAGAAAAATTAAATGTGACATAAAAACTGTTCATCTCTCGAAGGAGTGTGGTGCACTAGATTGGCCTCATCACAATCAATCTGGTCCGCCGGGTCGCGTCAAACCTGGGAAGCATGCAAGCCATGTTATAGCTCCATCAATTTAATGAATTGCCTAGGCTGGGATGTCTTATCTAAATCAGTATTTTTGCTGGTTCAAAGAAAGAATACAGGTACCCATGTTTCTTTTATTAAAACTAATTTCTCTATAGACTGACAGGAAAAAAAAAACTTTTGAAAAAATCAAAAGAACCTGGTCAAAGTGTCATTGTTTTTGTAGTCGAATCCACTTCAACACATTCATTGTTTAGCCCATAAACTTTGAAGCTGTGGTTTCTGTTTCCTGGCGGAATGAAAACTGGACGGTTAGGTACCGTCCAGCAATCAATTTAAGGTGCTCTTTAAGTGGTAGAATGAGGCCTCTCAGATCGTAACCTAACTCAAGCTTTTTTATCAGTTGATGGTTGGTGCCTGGTAGTTATCATAATTTGTGGAGGAGTGCCTGACCGATTGAATGTTGAATCAGTTAATGTACAATTATGCAGTATGTACATACGTGGTTGGACTAGAGAGCGCCAGAAAAAGAGCCAGCTTCTCTCGGCAACAAGCCAAAATCTGAACTTCGAGCAAAGGCACATGGTCAATCATTTCAAATCAGATGCATTGGCGAACTTGGTCTAAAGTTTTTAAGTAGAAAAACTGAATATGCATGATTCTGTTTTCTGTTCTATTTTTAAGCCGTGTCATTCTGTTGGATTGAAATGTTTACTTTATGAAACTTAGTCTCACAATCATGATGATTGATTTAGCAAACTTTATCGGGTTTTAACAGCCGGTGTGGCTTCATCTCTTCACGACTCTTCACCATGTAAATCGATGTTCGTGTCGCTAACATCGCAAGGTGTTATTTTCACGAGAAGTTTAGACCAAATTTTAGCAGGACATAGTTGAATAGACAAGATGCATTCTCACACAACCCTTAATAACCCTGTCAACTACATTTATATACGAATCTCTGCATTTTCATCCTAGCTGAAAGAAAAGATTTTGAGCAGTAGCGCAGAGAGAGAGAGAGAGAGAGAAAGAAATCTGAGATTGAAAAGGCTGGGAGTATCCTTTCTACCCAGTTCCTTTACCTGGTAATATACACAAAAATTTTGACCATGACAAGATCAGATATCTATCTTTTCCCTAAGACATCATCACCATCATCCTCTTCATGGATATCATTCCCTCCTTTCAATGAACATGAAGGGCTAGAAGCAGAGAAACAAGAAGCAGCAGATGAATAACAAGTAACTGAATCAGAACCGTGGCTCTTATCAGAAGCAAGGCTCATGAGCAGGTCAACGAATGCCTCCACTATGAACCCATGATTCTTCTTCCCATTGACCCTCAAGTACCAACCCAACAATGCCTCAAGGCACTCCCAATCCTTGAGCCCGTGAGACTCCACCATCTCCTCCATGGACCTCCTAAAGTCAACGTATGGATTCTCTGACTCCATTGCAAGAACCACACTTTCCTTGAAGGGGAAGCTAACCGTTTTTGCCTCCTCCAGGATCGAGCTCGTGTCACCCGGCTCGAAGAAGAGCCTCTCCGACCTCGCACCCCTCACCAACACCTCAACCGACGCCTCGGCTGCATCGAGCACCGGGTCGGACTCAGTCGAGAGGCTCACCGACTCCTCTGGCTCCTCTGACGTGGTGGTGAAGGGGGACTCCGGCGTCTCGGAGTCAAGGAACACCGAATTGACCGTCTTGAAGATCTGGTCATGATCACCAGCAGCCCTGAAGGAGAGGGTCTTGGGGTGCCTGCAAGAAGGCCATTGCAATGGCCAGGGTGGGTTGCTTCTTGGCGTTTCTTTGTGGTTCTTGAAGAGGAGAGATGTTAGGTTCATCTTCTTGGCCTTGCCCATTTGGTGTGTCTCTGAAACAGATTGGGCAAAGTGGAATTCAAGGAATGGAGAGAATTTCTGAGAGAGCGTGGCTCTGTGATCTTTTCCTTTTGAGCTTTGGAATCAATGTGATCAGAGGGCGTTGAAGGAGAGACATATTTAAAGAAAGGAGAGAAGAGAGAGGGGAAGTGAAGGAAGATGGCAAGAAAATGGAGGTTTAGTGGGGTCCTTTCATGATGGGTATTTAATTTTTTGTTTGTAGAATTCAATGTGTTATTAAACGAGCCCCCTCTCCCCATGACAACTGAAATGAAACAGTACTTTCAGTAAGCAGAAATTAATTTGGTATTCATGTCATTATTTAATGAGTTTGATTAGCTGCAAAATGCAGGTCTTCGTGTTATTATTTAATTAGTTTGATTAGCTGCAAAATGCAGGTCTTTTTCCTATTTTAGCTACAATAAAAGGGTGGGCGCTTTCCTGGGTCCTGATCATGCTTTCAGCTTCCCCTTTCTGACTTTGTATTAGTTTATTCTCAGACATGGTGTTCAACCACTCTCTTGAGTTCTTGTCCACCAGCATTACTTCAAAAGGCATGCTTTATACATATTGACGTTGATTAACAAAACTGCGGCCGCAATCACTCCACATCACAACAGTTCTCTTATCCTCTAATCACAGGACAAAATGTTTCAGAAAAGAGCGCATGTCTCCACATGATATTGATCTTCTGCTAGACAGGAGCGCGACCATTCTAACAGTAGAAGCGGAGCCCCGAGCCTCATCTAGTTTTCATCTTTCTTGACAACTAACAGTAAGACTCATATCACATTGGAAGGTTTACATGATAGACTTTCCAAATGAAATGCCGGGGTCCCTGACCAGGGGCTTTAAATAGATGATTCCTATTCAGCACAACCATTAAGCGTACGTTGCCTCGTTCCATAATTAACTTTAGCAGCTGCTACATTGGATCGCCTCTTCCAGGGTTGCTTTGATCATCACCATCCATAGGAACACATGCAGTTCTGACCCTGTTTTGCTCTTTACAGCAATCGAAAGGGACGCATTAGTTACCCAAGAAAACGACGTGTGAAACAGAGTAGCTAAAGGAAATGTTAAAAGGGGCGAATTTCATGTGATGTATTTAAGAGGGGAACCGTTGGAATCACGCACACTTGTCCTCGCCCATGAATTTATGGGATGGAGATTGGGACATCAACGATAAGACATCCTATTCATAGGTGGTTTGCTCTCGTTGTTTTCTCCACATGTTCAGCATCAATGTCCATTTATTGGTGCGCAAAGATAGCTCCAACATTGCCCCCACCACAACATCGTGCCCCTCTGTTTTATCAATCCTCTCAGAACACCCATGCAACGAACTGTCCTCTTTTTTTATCTCTCTTTTTTCTTTTACTTTTGTTCTGTTCCTCTAATTTACCCATTGTCCGAAAATCCCCCCCCTTCCCAGTTCAGATGTTGATGGGGTCGCGACATATGGCATCGTTCCTATTGCCTATGGAAGATGTGGTCGAAACCTGAACGTATGGCCTAAACATCAAAGTGTTTATACTTGGTGTTTAGAAGAATCGAACTTACGTCGTATGCCTGATCCACGCGCATGCGTATGTCTCTTGGACAAATCTAATGGGGCTACTCGTTTTCAATATAGAACTATGCTTTGAGATGGTCATGACATTTGAGATCATTTCATTTGCCTTCTCCTTTCCCATTTTACACTTCAAAATGTTCACGTGTACTCGCGGATACATGTCTCCTTTGCAGTTTAGAAGCTTAGGCATGTGCCCAACTGCACAGGAAGCACTCATAGAAGCTTCAGGGAGGCAAGAACACTCATCACGGAAGACTCTGGTCGTACACTCTGTAAACAGAACAGAATCATGCAGCAAAATTGTCCGTACACTACTTATTGTTAGACGCAAATTGTGCAACCCCAAGATCTCCATAACTAGAACAAGAACATGCATAATTGAGTAGAAAGAATTGACGCACCTGTTTTGGGATCCATTGTTCTTGAAGCGGAAGCGGAAACACAATGTTCCACGCGCAAGTCCTTCTCTTCTATTGCCCTCCGTATCACTGGCTCAATGAGGCGGCCCCCTCACGTGCAGCATTAGGTAAACGCCCCTTAGGTGAGGATACATGTGAGAATTCGGGTTAGAGGAGAGACTTGAAAGCACTATTTATAGAGTTTCCAGCCGGGTCCCCTCATTACGGGCCAGCTCAACTCGCCCACACTACTAAAAGCTCATATTAGACTAATTAAGAAACCTTCTATCTCATCTTAGACCAAACCCCGTAAAACGATAAACGTTAAACGGTAAATTACAATATCAATTAATGTAGTCCACAATTAGAAAAACTCTTACATTCTCCCACTTGGACTATATTAATTGAAATCGTACCTTATGTGCGCACATTGGTCCAGAGATAATTCTTAATAGTCAATCCTATCCCATAAAGTCTCAAACACCGAATCGTGGCGGTAACTGCATGTATACACACGAGCCTTCCACGGTCACGAGTGCTCTCAACTTTATTGATATTGATTCAATATGGTAGTGTGGCAAATGGATAACATCTCTCATAGAGAGATCCCATTTGTCAGTCACCATTCTCTTACCTTAGGCGACACAAAAAATTTGTGCCACAAGAGAATGCTTTGGTTCCAACGAACTCACATATGTCTTGTCCTTATGGCTAACCTTTCTTTATGTATCACAAGACATATGCACAAGGCTAATAACCGGATGCCTGGATGCCCCTAGCCTTCACTCAAGGTTTATACAATCCCTTGAGACTTTATCAATATGTATTCAACATAACAACAATACATTCAAAAATATTTTATTGAATGCAAAAGTTGATACATATCAAACCGTTACTAAGTGTAACGAACCACAGATGTGAACTTTATCAGAGTAAAGCCAAAATAGCTCCCACTAAACAACTGTATCCGAAGATACTCCTAAGCCCATGTTAACGATATGTTACTAAAATACACATGGGCGTAGGCCTTTAGTTAGTGGATCTGCAACCACATCATCTGTGAAAATATGTTATATTATAAGTCACCTTTCTGTACTGTTTCTTTATGGTAAAAAAATATCTTACCACCATATATTTAGACCCCTTGAGACCTCTGTAGTAAATAAATAATACTACAAATTCGTTATCTTAATACAACCGTATGGGTCTATCCATCAAGTTAAAACGATCAATTCCGTCATGAAGTTTTGGAGCCTAATAGCCCAAGTAACAGCCTAAAAGAATGTTACTAACACTCGCTTACATAGCAGAAGATGACATAAGACTTTATTTACTGCACTTACTGCTAATATATGTATTCTGTTATTGATTGCATGTCATCAGAACAGCCAGCAAAGTTTACATCTAAATACCCTACTAACTGCAAGAATTGAACATGGCTATAAATTAACATATAATCTATTGTCTTCTTTAAGTACCTTAAAACCTTCTTGACAGCAATCCAGTGATCATGTCCCGGATTTGACCGATATCTGCCTAGAAGTCCCGTCACAAAGACAACATTTAGTCTAGTGCAAATTCGAGCATATATTATACTTTTAAGTGCACTGACATAAGGTACATCATTTAATTAGATTTTCTCAATATCTAAATAAGGACAATGTGATAGATTTAGTCCATCACCCTTAAGAACATGAGCAATTCCTGGCTTGCAATGATGTATATTGAATATTTCCAATATACAATCAGCAAATGTCCTCCGAGAAAATCTAATATAATATGGCAAAAACAATCCTTACAGACCTCGCATTGTTTCAAGGTCACAACTTGTAAGCAAAATATCATGTACATAAAATATGAGAAAAAATAAATTTCCTCCCACTGACCTTGCAGTATATTGAATTATTTTGTTCCCAATTGAACAAAATAACAACACTATAAAACTTTAATAATATTGTCTGGAAACTTGCTTAAGACCATGAATTAGAACTTTTTAGTCTACACACAAGTTTACTTGAATCAAGAAAAAATCATCCAGTTGCACAATATAGATTTTGTATCTATTTGGCGTAACTTTATATCAAAATAAATTATTAATGCCACGTTCACTCTGAAAGAACATTTAAAGAAATAATTATTTCTTCACTATAAACAATCCACCCTCTTTCGAGTTAAAACGTTAGTTACAAATTTGGCTTTAAATTCCACAATCTTTGTTTGAAATTCTTTTAGTTTTGTACGCCAATTTGCAACTAATAAACTTGTGATCTTTAGATAAGTCAGTAAGTTTCCAAACATGTTTCATAGATTGTATATCGCCATTTATGGCATCTAATCACATACTTAATTGAGAATAAAAAACGACATTTAAATAAGTTGCTAAAATAACAACGTAGTGGATATTGTAATCATGCTCTCACAAATAGATTATATAGTATGATGATATAACTAATCGTCTTTCCCTAACAAATCTCCTTAATGAAGCTGCAACCACTTCATTCGCACTTGAGAGATTTAAGAAATTTCATTATAAACTATATCAAGAATAGTACATTAAACCTCAACAAGTTTAGTCTATGGTACAGGAGATTCCATAATTATCTGTATAGGTAAAGACAAAAACATAGTAACCTCCATCATACTATTATCTTTAATAGTCTGAGAGCAACTATCCTCTACAATTATGTCAATTTTTTTTTTTTTTAAAAACTTTAGAGTATGTGATTCCATAATTCTTGTACCTTCTTTAGGGTCATAAAATGAATACCCCTTTTGTATATGAAAAAATTGCTTTCATAATATCAGCCCATAAAAGACCAGATAAATTAGTCTTACTAATCATACTCATCACCATGTTCAATATGGTGCATTTATGCCTTTCGACCAAATCTTTTTATCAGAATTTTCAATTATAGTAACTAAATTACAACCCAGAATCTACCAAGTATTTGACAAATTACCCTTTAATTTATTTCGCATTGTCATACTTGCCAAAATACTCATTGCCATTGTTAAACCTGACAACCTTTTTAATTATATACGAGATGTATATGTCATTAGGATTTAAACACAATTTTTGCAGATGTGTCCTAATTTCAATATCAGACAAGACATAATTTCAAGCAACTAATGCTTCCTTCATCTTATAGCGGTCGGTCATCCGCAGCAAACCTCTTTTCAAGTGTTCCAGAATGGAACGTTTCATGGACAATAAGAAAATTCAATTGCTCTTTTCTCAAGCAACAAATCATATGTCCACAACTTAAAATTTGAAGCAGTAAAAAACCTCAATGATAACGGAATTACCATTTACAGAAAAGGTGACTGAAAAACAAGCAATATATAATTAGCATCATGTGAGCATTGTGTAACTTGACATACAAGTACACATCCAGAGTTAAATGCAAAATCACATAATCACCTTTGGGCAGAATACATGACATGCAATTGTACACTCCCCACATGATAAGGGTTATGAGAATATGTTCCAATTCTTCGTGAATTCATCACCTTTGGGCATATGAATCACTAGAATCAGTCACTCCTCCACCACACTATCATGTATCCCTCCATGAACTAATACACAATCACCTCCTTTGGGAGTATGATTACGCATTAGACCATGAGACATCCCAATCATCATATGAGACCGAAATTTCTCAAACCCAATCAAGCGTGCCACTTTGGCGGTCACTACTCAATTGAATCATTGAAATTCTCTCATACCAGGGATATAAGTTTTACTCCTCACATTCACCATATATGTGTGATTTTAACTTTAGTGATAGGGGCATCATATCACAAAAATCACATATCATGCTAATTACATTGCTTTATTCATTAATAAAAATTAATCATACATATATATAAATATATATATGCAAAGTGAACCTGTTAGACAGATTCCAATAAGATCATTGATCACAAAGAACACAAGAAACTTATCATAATAGAGAATAAAATATCTCTTATGCACCCGATTACATATTACCGAACAACATAAAAAGAATGCTGATCTATAATATCTCTCACAAATTAACATCAATAGTAATACATGGTACACCAAATCAACAAGCTTGACAGCTGATCCATTATCATTCATGAGTTTCATACGGCAAAACATGCCAACAACAACTGATTTATTAGCCAATTTTTTTAAATAACAAATTATCATTGTAATCAACCAAAGGTGGCCTATTAATTGAGTCAAATCGAGAGAACCAAGTATCTAAAATTTAACAGTAGATACTATTGCTCTGCGTAAATATTGCCATACTCATTTACCATAAAAATATTCAACTTGATAGACATTAACAAGTGACCAGATGAGTTCATGTACAATATGCAGTAACTTAATTGACATGCATTACCCACATTCAGCAGATGTGTTAATCAGTACATCAGTTTGGTCACGAGTCCTTAAGTCGTCTATCATTCAAGTGTCACCAGTGTATAAAGGAGTATACTTGAGTAACAAAAGTTTCATAATTTTTATCGTTTCTCATCAGTTCAATACATAGCTCAAACTCATACAAATTGTATCTCATAAAGTCGAACGATTCACGATAAAGTTTGATTTTTATTGATGAATCACACCTTTTATTATGTGATAACATACTAATAACCCATTACCTGTATTTCCAAAATCACAGAAAATACAAGAAAAAATACGCAAAAATACACTAAAATACACGTATTTAGGGTTTCATATGCAATTCACATCAATAAAACCATAAAAATATAAAATAAATATACCACGAGATAGGAAATCATCATACGAGTCCAACGCCGCCAACCACGCGCCGATCCGACACTCCACGCGCCCTCACGCGCCTCCTGAGTGCGCAGCGCGTGGATCTCACGCGCGGCGCGCGTTCGACGCCCAGGCGGCGCGTGGCCGCGCGTGGGGGCGCGTGCGACCTCCTCCGGCGACGCGCCGCCGACCGTCTTGCTCGTCTCGTCGAGCCCAGTCCAAATTTGTGATTTAATTTTATTTTTATTGAACAAAAAGTCTCTAAAATCACAAATTAGGGCAAGATCGATACCAATTAGGGCTAATCCATTCAAATTAGGGTAGATCCGTACAAATTATGGTAAATCCGTACAAATTAGGGCAAAACCAATTGCGTTCGAGTTCTAGGGTTATGGTTGCTCTGATACCACATGTTAGACGCAAATTGTGCAACCCCAAGATCTCCATAACTAGAACAAGAACATGCATAATTGAGTAGAAAGAATTGACGCACCTGTTTTGGGATCCATTGTTCTTGAAGCGGAAAACGGAAACACAATGTTCCACGCGCAAGTCCTTCTCCTCTATCGCCCTCCGTATCACATTTGGCTCAATGAGGCGGCCCCCTCACGTGCGGCGTTAGGTAAACGCCCTTTAGGTGAGGATACGTGAGAATTCGGGTTAGAGGAGAGACTTGAAAGCACTATTTATAGAGTTTCCAGTCAGTCCCTCATTACGGGCGGGCTCAACTCGCCCACACTACTAAATGAATATATTAGACTAATTAAAAACCTTATATCTCATCTTAGACCAAACCCCGTAAAACGATAAACGTTAAACGGTAAATTACAATATCAATTAATGTAGTCCACAATTAGAAAAACTCTTACACTTATATCTGGGGTCCTTAATGAATTTGATCTTCAAACCCTTGTTTATCTACGAGCCTTAAGAAGTTAGCAGCATATAAGATGAAATGTATCGACTTGAAATTACACACGTTGGAGAGAATACCATCTCATGCTAAAAATTATCAACTACTAACCAAAAATCTTTGATTTCAGTCGACGGGATTTTTAGAACTTTCCCTTGCATCTGGGTCGAGAAGAAAGATTGCCGTGTGCATCTTATACAGCACGCATAACCAATTAAGATTGAGATAGATTTGAAATTTGCGAATAGATTTTTGGCAGTCTGATGTCCCACCAGCTCATTTCATGAAAATATAACGCAAGGTTTCTTCTAGTTACAGGGTGTAAGCATCCATGCTCATGAAGATTTGAAACAAAACACGTTGCTATGGTTTGGACCACTTCCACATGATCTTACATCTCCCCTCCCTGGATTAAAAGTACATCAAATCTAATTGGATTCTGCAAATACCTCATGTGATTCTTTAGATACACATGGTCTCGACTACAATTATTGAACTCGATGCGATGGACCGACTTCCAAATGTCAATCAACCAAAATGAAATACAAATGAAATGCAAAGATCATTGAGAAGAAATGCTTGCTTTTGTGCATTTTTGCTGAACAATTTTAGGCCAAAACAACATCGGTTCAGCTCTAGCACCATTGTTCCAATTAGAGAGAGATTCGAAACATGTCTCTGCCTTCATCATCAGATCTATTCACAGCTCAGTTGCTCACATCCCACAAGAGGTTTATCAGAAAGGGGAAATTGCTTAGGAGGGATTTATTTTCTTCGCAGTTTGGTAGGTGTGATTCAAACCGTTGTTGTAAGTTTCTGAGGAATGTCAAATGTCAATGGTCCCTCTACACGAGCCGTGTAAATTGTACCCAGAAGATGACACTAGCTGTGGGTCCTCTCTTTATAGCAAGTCTCATCACGATGAAGTTACCTCGCAGAGAGAGAGAGAGAGAGACGGTTTCAGGGGAAAAAATGGAGGCTCGGATGAAACATCACATACAAGTCAGAAAAGAAGGGATTCGATAGCAGACATTGGAGAGTCGATTTGGTGGCATTGATGAGCACAGGATTGTTTTCAACTTGGAGACAAAAACCCATGTGCATACTCCTATGACTCTGAATCCTTTTTCTCTTCACGGAATCCGTATGATTGGCTATTAAGAAGTCACATCTTTTGTGTTGTATGGATGTAACTTGTTCGCTGGCTTATATTTTATCCTGTATGTTACTGCAGGGTATGGTACTAGCTTTGAACCAACTAGACGTGTCAAAGCACCTAACAGGTCCGTGCAGATATCCTAGGTCACATAAGCACGCATATTACTACAGAGCCACGAGATCCTGGTGAATTTGGATTACATAACCCCGAATGTATTGATAAGAACAACTTTTCACCGCCCAAATTGATTGGTAGCGTATGTTTTCTCATTTGATCTCTTCATTTGCTAATTACATGGCATAGATCAATCCATGACATTGGCATGGTTTATGACGTATGGCAGCTAATATGTACTCATCTAGACTCGACTTTTGATTAATTAGATCGAATGACTTCACTGCCGCAAGACAGATCTAACCAGCAAGAATAGAGCAAGACTCGTTCACAGGGCAAGTGGCTTTTTTAGAAGACATGATACTTGCATCATCATTTTGGTATAAGCACGTTCCAGAAACAAACTAGTTTGAGAAAAACAATTTGTAATCTTTTAATTGAACAGGCACAAGAATCAATCCATAGAAGGTCCCAGAGAAGTGGTTTTGTTAACTGAATGAGTACGGAACCAGACAGCTCTCATTATGCAGAAATCAAAAGCTAATAAAATAAGGGAAGCCCCCGCATCTGAAGATTAAATAATTCCCCAAAACCCAGTTGAGGACCATGAGGTCTAAGCTTGCGCACATAAATTATCAGAAAACAAAAACAATTAACCACTAATGATAATCCTTGTGGTCGTGCAATCGAGAGATCTTGTTGTCGGAATCGACATGTCGTTGTGCCTTCCGTTTTAATTTGAACCTCTGGAGAAATTAGGTGGAAGTGAACTGGTCTGTTCCCTGCCCACCAAGTTCATCATTTGGCTTCGAAAGCATCTGTTTATGCACATGCCTCGTTGACCCTGTCATTGCCTCTTTAACCCTGGTTCTAACCCCGGATTTTGTCCAATAATAAAGGATTTGAAGGGGATTGTGAAGCATAACAACCTGTCATTTGGGTCCTATTGTTTCAAGAACAGCTCTATCAAGTATCAGGTGCAGAAAAGACAAGAAAACAAGAAATTATATTGGAGAAAGGTGGCATTACTGGAGAGTTTGATTTCTAGAGGTGGGAACTTGAATAAGGTTTTCGTGGGATGAAAAACAAAAAAAGAGAGAAAATATAAAAGGACGCACATCATATGAACCTTTCAGTCAACATAATTACATTTCGGCAAACTCGTCTAGATTAGAAACGAATCGAGGACCGCGACCTACTTTGCTTGCTGTACGTTAACAAGGAATTAAACTTTCAGTACTAAGTAGTGTGTTCTAAATGCACCTGAGATCTAGATAAAGCCATGTGTATTAGTAAAATGCGTCATTTTCCAGAGTTACGCGAATTTTGCGAAACTTAAGTCGAAAGAGAAAGCTATTGGTCTTCAGGACAAACTGTCAAGGAGATAGCGTTTGGTCTAACATAAAGATCCTCACGTAGAAGCAATTCAAGACATTCGAAGGGAGAGCTTCATCGAATGCTTAATAGAGAAAAATGAGAACGCATAGAATTATTGTGTATTAAGCTACAAAGTAAGAACTATTAAAAGGCAGAAGGAATCCACATCCATCAAGATAAGTCTGCACATCAGATACAGATAATGTGACCCAATCATATGATATTTAAAGGCAGACAACATGGAAAGAGCGAGGAAGAATCGCTAGGCTGTTTGGTAGATGTGCAAGAAATGACCAAAAAGATCATCAGTGCCAGATGACATTTAAAAAAAGAACCCTAGCTTTGTATGGTCTTTCTAATTCTTGAGGCATGAGGTGCTCACTCAACTCCCATTTCCAAACCCTACCTAAAAAACTGTAGATAACTCTTTAATTAATCTAATCAAAACCCTACCTGAATTTCACACCAAGCAATAGTCATGACTGAAAACATCCACACAGCAGCTCATTGGACCATTCCCATAACACACCTATCACCCCTTATATGGTCCTCAAAAACATACTGAGAAAATCAAGGAGTTCATCAGGACACATGCTCATTTGTCATTTCATCGCTGTGCCATTCCTCTTTAAGAACCCAGACAAACCATCAATCAAATGCACACAATCAAATGGAAAGGCATTCAAAAGAGAAGAGTATGGAGGAAGAGACAAAAAGTAACACATTTGGCATCATTGCACACTTGCAAGAGAGAAACACTTTCAATTGGTAGCTAAAAGAAGGGAAATGATAGAAGAAGAGAAACTTATGACTCTTGATGGAAGGTATCGACAGTGCATCACATATTTATGACCAATCCAATCAAATAGCAAGATAATAAAAGCAACACAACTTGATTTAATTCAAAGGGTCAAAGCAGACAAAAACAGTGAAGTTTCAAGGGGGAAAATGGGAGAAAATTTCTCAGGAGTTGAAATGAGACCAAGACCCAATTTTGAGAGAAATATGGAATTGCTCTTTTGGGACGGTTCAATTTCATGAAAGCAATGAAAATGAGAAAATCAAAACAAAATATCAAGGCATCTGTGAAAGCCAAAAATGTAGTCAGCATAGGCTGATAAGCTGAAGAGCATCTCAAGCACATACAGAACCAGAGCTAAGATCAATCCACAGCCATTATGTAGGAATTAGGATTTCTACCAAGAGAACACCAAAGGAGGAAGATCGTAATCCCAAAAGGCAACAATTCCCTCATCGATTCCCCCAAATCATTCAGCAAATCTAAATTTTCGTAGCTAAGATGAAAGATGAACACTGGAAAATGATAAGGGCCAACTAGGACAAATAAGGCCATGCAATAGCAAACGTGGAGTAGTCCTAAAGCGACGCGTGCTGCATCAAGTAGGACATAATCATCAAAACTGTAATCAGTTGTGTATTCAAAGTACACTGCACTAGGACAGATTATTGATACCAAAAGATTGGTACCGACAGAAATACATATGCATTTTGATGACAAATGGACTATCATGGTCTATCCTCTCCTCTCACTCTCGCAATTAATTATGATACGCCTCAGTTTAAGAAAAGTTCAGCAGTCTCTCTTTCACTTTTGCTAGTCTACACAGTGTAGGCAAGATGATGTGGAAGCCCTCCTTGTCTAGTGCACAAACATGGACATAGATGAGTTTTGATATCCAAGCTTACCACGGCTGAAAAAGGACTCTAGCAGCCAAGTTAATCAATCAAGTTTGGCTATCATCTGTATGCACCCAAAGTAAAAGGCCTTAGTACACATTTTCCTAGCAATTATATAGATCAGTATATATCTCAACAGAAACAACAATTAGTAAACTAATACAAATTTAAGTTTTGAAATATATTCTAATGGATATGTAGCCCCAGTCAATCTCAAATATGAACAGCTTCCCACTAAAGAATCCCTGCTACTTCCACCCATGGAACATTTTCTCAAGTCCATTTGGAATCAACTGTCAAGGAGGTACGACACACATCCATCACATTTCTACTATACTTTGAAGTCTTCTACAAATCACATGGTCACTAGATATTTCATAGTGCCCAAATTGTCATCAGCCAAAGTTCAGATCCTCAAACATCAAAGGAAAAGCAACAGGGCGTAAAACCAAGTAGAACTGTCAGATAAACAGACACGGACAAATTAACTGTAATAAATCACCCCCACTAAAAACAGAAAACTGAAGTAGTTTAAAAGTTTATCAGAATAAAATGTTCAAGTGAGGACCATCACATAATTGACTCAGCAGGAAATGATTCTAGTAATCTAGCATCTACCAAGGACTAGATACGTTCATTAATAAGGGGAGAGGGAAAGGGGATTCTCTCCAAATTAGTCATCATGCTGAACACTTAATGATTCATTCTCTTCTGATAGACGATCAGTTTTCTAAACTCTATGGTACACATCTTGAATCTTTTAAAAGGGAATGAGCTGAGACTAAATGATAGCCTCTGCTCACCATTAACTCTTAACATTTCAAAACAACATAATGATATAGAACAAAATGAGGGAGATGGATTAGCGTTGTGAAGAATTAATGAACCATCTGTCCTGAAATTTAACAATAGATCCCTGAAGAGGATATCAAGAAATGAGAGGCACACTAAACTGTGAGACATTAATCGAAAAAAGATAGTGCATCACTTAACAGAGAAATCATGGGCTCCAGTTGAGTGGTGAAAAAGTAATTCAAAATCTCCCATTCGAACTGAGTTCAAGGCTTAACTGAACAGCGCAGTCGATGCCACTTCTGGCACAGTCCACACAGCTATTGGAACAGGATCTCTCAATCAGTTCTTATGAAATGCTTAAGGGTAGAAACATTGGTAGTTCAAAGTAGTAACCAAACTATTGTACTCACTTCAAAATAAACCACATATTGTATTATTAGGGGCTTCAACCACACAAAGGAAGCGCATAACAAAATGTACGCAACAGTTCACATAAGGACAAAGAACAACAATGACAAGAAAGGGATGATAATGTTGAACAAGCAACACCAAAGGAAGTAGGCTGGTTGTCTGGCACCAAGAGCTTCCTTGACTTGAAATTAAGAAAGATGAATGAGGCTACATCTTCCTCATGCTCTTAGCTGGTCCCCACGAAACTTGTCAAGCAAGATGAAACTGTTACAATTTGGGCATGTCGGATTTATTTCGCTGACCATCACATACATCCAGCAATTTGTGCATCCCATCACAATTGATGAAAGCTCTCTAGGCTTACCACCATCAGCATGAACTTTCTTTGACTTAAGATCCGAACGCGTGCCTGAAGATGACCCTAACTGAGGTGCAACTTGATCTGCTTCATCACCCACTTGGGGGGGCGATAGCCTAAGGGTTAAGTCTATGCCAACAGATTTCTCATTTTCCCCCAATTCTGTAAAGCCTCTCTTAATTGTGTCCTCCAAAAGTTGTCCCAATCCAGTCTACAAGGAAAGATAATTATACATGAACATGGTCTTTCACGGATAATACAAACCACAAAAATAAGAGGAAAAGAAAATCAACACGTCTCATAGCTTGAAAAATTCAAATCTATATCCATTCCAGGAGAAAAGGCACTGTCTACCTTGAGCACGGGACTCTCTACCCAAGGACGATGGATTTGTAAAGGATCATTAGCCAAAATCAATGTCAAATCAGATATTGGCTGATAAAGATCAAGATTCGCATGAATCGACCTTCGAAAAAATCCCCTGCTGTTGTCAAATTGATTGTTGACATGAATGCTTTCTCTAGAGGTACTGCCGATAAAGCAGGGCTTACACGCATAAGACATGGTGGGAGGAACCAGAGTGGAGAAATGAGGATTCCCTTCCATTGAAAGAGGCAGAATCGATCTTATATTATATTACAAAAATTTACCTAAACACGGCTTATTTAATATGAGAGTCGGCTTAAGCTCATCCACACAATGCGCGAGACAACCAAGCACACCAACGATTGCAGTTTTTTCCCTTGACTAATTATGCCAAGTAATAGAATAAAATTGAATGTAAAGGCGACAAGTTCATTAATGAGGATCTAGAAATCATTATTCTACCTTAGATTGTTTTCACGTAATTGCAACGCGATAGATGGACATGACTGTAAAAGCAATATACCTTTCACAAATGTAAGCACAACTAGAAAAATCGTGGTAAACTTAAAGTCATACCTTAACAATGAATCTCAAATAACAGTGACTTTAAATAAACAGAAAACAAAACCATCTCAAAACACTTGGAATTGTTTCAGGAGGATGTTTGCCGATGTATTTAATGTAGACAGTGTCGAAAGAATTTAGTAGTATTATAATAGTGAAGAGAGGAAAAATGCGCAAGGAAACAAATATTTTTGTAAATATGGTCGCATGCTGCATTTACCTTCTAAAGACCCAACAAAATGAGGTTTTTAATTGTAAGTGGAACTAAGGTTGCACTACAATTTACATTTCTGATGTGGTTGGATAAGTAAATTGCAATCCGTTTTCAATTGACTAAAAGGAGTATATACTGGAAAAAATTAGGCAGGTAACGGAACAGACTCTAGGAACAAAAAATTTACAATAAACAATGCAACAAAGACAGTAGCAACGAGAAAGCCATATCCCACTAAAAGAGGCTAGCTATATGAATCTTACTATGCCATTGAGTTTGATCATATATCACCTAACCTGGGAGCTCTAAACACTCCACACCTTCCCCTATTGTCTTCTTTCAAATCCTTCTAAATCATGACTGCGCCCCTTCTAACATGCATCTCCAGCCCTTGATTACATCTACCCCCTAGATCAACTCAAAGTTACAATATGACCAGACTATCTCAAAGCCACACCTATTTCTTTTCCTGATATATATCCATTTCACATCATTCCTACAACTATAAAGGCAGTACGCTCCTTCAACCAGGACTGTATTCAAGCTCAATACACACTGGTATTTTCTAGTTAATTTCTTTGTCCCCAATACCTAAAAAATTCAATTTCATCATAATATTCCCAGGTACAAAGAAATCTACTAGAATGATAAATACATACTCAGAGCAAACTAAGTGAGACAAGGCTAATATTTGTCGATAGTATGAGGAAACATTCAGAGGACCAAATGCAGTATAGAGAGCAAAAATGAAACTTTTGAAGATTGCTATACGAAATCATGTCAAGCTTAAATGGTGAACAATGGTGGTCTCAACACAAAAAGAACATTAATATATATTTTGGAAAACTCTTTTCCAGTGAGATGGAAAGACCACGCCCACATAACCTTTTTATATTGTCACAAAAGGCACTCAAATGACTTCTCTATACCTCCAGAGGTCTTAAACCAAGTAATCCTCAAGGCAACACAACATTGGCTAATCGACATATTGAACTATGGGGAAGAGGATGTGGACCGTCATTCTTTAAATCCCCTATTAAGGACAATCATCTTTTGTAAATGTGACGTCATTGAGACAATGAACTACACAGAACTTCTCATCTAGATCGGGATCACATAAAAGATATTCTACAGCTTTCAGTATTGATCAACTCCAGTGATATGGGGTTCTTTTAACAAGAAAAAGTCAATGAAAAACATATTGCAGCTCCAAATATTGATTGATCTAAAAGATTGCTGCCCATCGTATCATGCTAATAGCCTACTGTTTAATATGTATGTCCAACTTAATCGACGATGAATACATTGTACTATCAAATAAGGGTTTTTTTTTTTGGGGGGGGGGGAGAGGGAAGAGCACGTATTGTGGTTATTATAAGCACCGGAGGAAAAGGATGAAGAAGCTAGCAAATACAGTTTGCTGTAACACCTTAAGAAGTATCATAATGCAATGCTAGCTTTTCCACCAAAGTAGGCACCCAAAGTCCAAGTTACTCCTTTTCCCTGATAAAAGGCCCTTCCACCAAATTGGAGAGTTCTGAGCTCATCTGCAAAAAAATTTGAGTTTATTCATGGGCAAAGTGTATCTAGGAATCTCAACTGTGTGAGCATACAATAAATTGAGATCTTGGAGAAACATCTATCGCTGGTGAAAAACTTTGACAATAATAGGCCCCAACCAAAAGGCCAAATGAACCCCCAGCACAAGATAAAGAGTACTAACACCAAATAAAAATGAACTTACTAGCATTTTCACCAAAAATCTGCACAAGAACAACATCCATCACTAAAGTGGTGAAATCTGTTTGTATCTCTCACGATAATTTCTCTGTTTGTGACGCCTGACGCAATCTTCATAAAGGAATGACAATCTACACAAATTCTGAGATTCTTCATAATTCTAATTGGTGCACTTGGAGGTAAGCACAACAAGCCAAAAGCAAGAGCTAGCTTCTCACTGTGATGCCTTAAAAGCTCTTGTTTTTTTATCACCTCCAAGTCATGAAGGTCGTGTTCAGTTTTAGCTCTATAACCCCATCTCTCCACCTCATTAAACAAACCGTCCAACTTCAGATAAACATCAGCAATCTTGGGATGTATTCTGTCCCCAACCACAAAAGAATGGACCTTATCCTTGATTTCAATCCAACTCTTACCCTTCTCTTTCTTCACTTCACTATCTTTTAGGAGTTTCCTAGCTGTAGAAACTCCATCCCACATCTTATTCACTGCGTATGTATTTGATAGCAAGATATGATTTCCAGCATTATGAGGCTCGAGCTCAAATAATTTCTTGGCTGCAACCTCAGCGATGCCCAGATTTCCACTGATCCTGCAAGAGGCCAACAGTGATCCCCAAATCGAAGGAGTGGCATCAAAGGGCATCCGAATTATCAGATCATATGCTTCATCAACCAACCCAGCCCGACCAAGAATGTCAACCATGCATGAATAATGAAGGACATTTGGAAAGACGTTATGATCTCTGGTCATTAAATCAAAGTACTTCCTTCCATTTTCAACCAAACCCGTGTGACTGCAAGCAGATAACATAGAAACATATGTCACTTCATTTGGATATATACCCATCTGCTGCATCTTCTCATATAAAATCATTGCTTCCAAGGACCGTGCATGTTTTGCAAAACCCGATATCATTGCATTCATCAAAGCAACACTCTTCTCTTCTGCACCTGAAAACACAAGAGAAGCCTCTCTAACAGTGCCACATTTAGCATACATGTCAATGAGAGAGGAGCACACAAAAATATTGGAACCAAACCCAGATTTACATATGACGGCATGGAACTGTTTTCCTTCAATAAGAGCCGCCAGACCTGCACAAGCAGAAATTGCAGAAGAAACCATATAGTGGTCATATTTTAGCCCCACCACCTGAGCCCTGCAAAACAGCGACAAGGCTTCCTCACACATGTCGTTTTGCACATATCCCGCCATCATTGAACTCCATGTTACATCGCTCCTCTCTTGCATAAACTCAAAAACCAAACTTGCATCCCCTATCAACCCACATTTCGCATAAACATCAAGCAGTGCCGTCGCGACAAAAACGTTAGAATCCACAGCACTCTTCGTGGCAAAAGCATGCAGCTGTTTACACTCGAGCACAGCCAACTTAGCAGCGCAAGCACAAAGAACGCTAGAAACAGTAAATTCGCCTAACCGCGTGCCTTCCCTCTGCATCCGCGTGAAAAGATAGAGAGCTTCTTGCTCTTCCCCGTTCCGGGAGTGAGAGCTGATCATGGTATTCCAAGAAACCAAGTTCCTGTGAGGCATTTCCTCAAACACCTTCCGGGCAAGACTCGTGACCCGGCATTTCGAGTACACATTGACGACCATGTTCGAGACCAAGACGTCGGATTCCAACCCCAGACGGACGACCTGCGCGTGGCAGGCGCTGGCCTCCATGACCGAACCCGTTCTTGCACAGGAACGCAAGCTGTCGTGCAAAATTGCCACCTTGTCGACATTACGGCGCCCGAAGGATGGTACGTCTGATTTCGCATTGGCGATGACCGAAAGAGCTCTGACATAGAGAAGGTGGCGACAAATTCTCCGGCCACGAATCAAGGTGTTCATAAAATGGTTGGATGCGAATGGTCGATCTTCCGCGACACTGGTTTATTTTCGAGGCTGATGTACGGTAATTCTCGGCCCAGCAGCAGCAAACATAGTAATTAGCCAAAACAAAAAAAAAAAATGTTCCTGTCACCTTTGATTTTGATAAAATAATATATATATATATATACACCTTAAATGTATATATAAAGAAGTATATATAAATTGCACTTTGCTATATAAAATAACTTTTTTGAATATATATATATATATATATGTGATTATTTAGAAATATGAAGGAAATTTGACATTTGGTTGGGGTAGCATGCGGCAGCCATTCCGCATGAGATTGTAGCAAACTAATCTAAAAATTACACTCTCATTATAAGAAAAAAAGAAAAAAAATCGTGAGAACCTGTGTACATTTATTGACATAAATTTTAATAACATGTTTTTTATTTTCTGTTAATCAGGTTGAATGAAGTTAATAAAAGGACTTAATTGCACTAATTTGACAAGTTAAATAACTTGATTATACTTTTTGTAAGTTTTAAGACTTAGTTATACTATTACGAAAATTTCAGGATTTTCAATACACTTATTATAAATCATTAGTGTAGCCTAAGTCTAATTTGATGCGTACTTGCAAATTCTGAATTTTTTAAGGTAGTCCAGACAAGTGAAAATCCAAGGGGTGAGCTCAAATCAAGAATGGTCACAATGTTAATAAAAAATGTTATAGTTTTTATTCTAGAGGGGTTAAAGAGCCCTTTATATCAATTTGAAATACTAATTCAAAGTGTAATGCTTTTTTTTTCACCATTGTTTACGTACCCAAAATCCTTTGTTTTCGTAAATTCAGGCAACTTTTTATATCTTTAGGCCTATTTTTTGCATTCATTTTAACCTTTTTACTTGTATGGTTAGCATTTGGTTATTTAGAGAGTGCATGATAAAAATATTTCTCTATTTCTCTATTTCTCTGTTCCCGGGAACAGATTTGAAATAAAAATCCATTTGGTAACGCAATTTAATTTTTCAATTTGTAGAATAGATTTCTATTCTAGAAATAGATTTGAAAAAGAAATGAAAAGCTAAAATTTTTAACTTTTTAATTTCTAAAATAGAAATTAAGAAATCAATTTCTATTCCAAAATGTTGTCATGCACACCTTAGACTTCTAGCTAAGGTAGGACTCAAAAATCAAAATGACAAGATATGACAAATATGTCTTTATATGTTGCCCATTGTTTGGTCGAAGTGTAAATGACAAATATGCTCTTATATGTTTCCTGTGAAAATATATCATTCTTACCATCATTAACTCCCAAATCCAATTAAGAGAAACGGAAAAGAACTCCAAAACCCATCTAGAAAATTTGCATATCAATTGTTAAAAAAAAAAAAGGAAAGTAATTTATCAAGATGTAATAAAGATTGTCAATTGAAGAAAGAGAGCTAAGGAGGAAAATAAACTTTGACTCTCTTGCCACTTTCGTGAAATTTCGAAGTGTACAGATAAGAATGAGTTTCGACTCTCTCGCTACTTTCAACTTGGATATGAGGAGGAAGAGGAGAAGGATAGTTTTTGTTTGCTTCAGAAAATAGCTCTATCCAACTTTATTATATCCCGAGATGGAAAATTTTTATCCAAATTATATTCCTTTTACATCTAATCTTATCCTAGATTAGATGGCAACCACCAACTAATATGATAAAATTTTACTATTAAAGGAGGAGGAGGAAGAGTATTTTTCATCTCGACAGGGAAAATCTTTATCTAGGTTGTATCCCTTTTATATCTGATCTTATCCTAGATTAGATTGCAACCACCCATATAGGATATGATGAAATTGTATTACGTCCTAACTTTTATCATGACTACCAAATATAACCTTAGGATAAATTTTCAAAAGATTCCTAGGATTTTGCTACTCTTTGTTTTTTGGGTTTCTATTGCAAACACTTGTTTTTTAGGGATAAGTACAGTGCATGTGCTAAGATTTTTATACGACGCTCACTTTAATATCAAAAAATTTTTAACTCATTTGAGTGTCACATCCGAGTAAAATCACTCACTTAAATGTCATTTTCGGACAAATGTCCTATGTGGAAGTTTTGTACTTTTAAAAAAAATTGAATTTTTACTTCCATCCATATTTTGCTTTTTTTTTTCCTTTGGGGCTAGCAAGGGTTGCGGCCACCTCGCCCTCAGCCACAAGGGCCCACTCCAACCGCTAGGTGACTGCAGGCAATGCTACCCAAAGTAGGTGAGGTTGTCTCGGCCTTGTCAGCGGTCAGTGAGGCCCTGACACCCTCACCCAAGGCCTTCATGGCATGGCCAAATTTGGGCAAGGCCGTGAGGGCCCTCACTAACCATTGGGTAGCCACAAGCGACGCCACCTAGAGAAAGCAAGGGTCGTCACGGCCTCAACCGAGGCCCTCATGGCGAGGGCGACCAAATCTGGCCAAGGCCATGAAGGCCCTCTCAAACCACAAGTGATACCTCTCAAAGCAAGCGAGGGTTGTCACGGCTTCGCCAACAATCTACGCGGCCGCGACGACCTCGCCGACTGCTGATGAGGTTGCAATAGCCCTCTTTCGCTCTAGGGCATTGCTCATGGCTGCCCAAAGCTAGACATCGCCTAGAGCGGCCCTGACAGCCTCGCCCAAGGCCTTCATGGCCAAGGGTGAGGTAGCCATTGTCAACCCCAAAAGAAAAATAATAATAATAAATATTCAAAATATTAAAATAATATTTTTCAATAGCCACATCGGATGACCAGCGGCCACATCAGCTTTTCCGATGGGGCACACTGGAAGTGGCACTCAAGTAATCGATTTTTCAAATTTGTAACACTTAAATAAATGAAAAAAAAATGTTTTGGCATCAAAGTAAACATCGTAGAAAAGTATTGGCACTTGTACTGTATTTACCCCTAATCTTTAGTAAGCATGCCAAAGTCATAATGGCCATACCTTCATGTTAGAAGTCGGATTCAATTTGAAGCCATTTAGCAGGAAGAGGTAGATTGCAGGTCTCGAACATAGGCAATTCATTTTGAACTAAAAGGGAAATTTCTCACAATGTATTTAACTAAATTGAATAATCTAATTCAGCATGTTTTTTTTTTTTTTTTTATTATCAAAGTTATCCTTCTTTTCCTCGTAATAATATATTTTTGATTATGCAGATTATCTCTCGCCTTCTTCTTTACACATATGAAGCTATTCTATCAAATATCATATAAATTTTCAAATCTCTCTAAATGATCAAAATAAACACGAATGTTAGCTTTTGTCGAAGTTATTCTATCAAATATTTCTTTTAAAAGGACTCTTATTAATCTCCTCCTCAATCTTATAGGTTTCTAATGTTACATCAAATTATTCAAACAATAATATAGAGCTGAATCATCAATGAAACAAATAGTAACAAGAGATCTTTGCATCATCAAGTTTGCGCCTTTCTAAACCTATCTTTTCGAAATCACAAATGAAATTTTTTCTACTCATGAGTTAGATTTATTTATTTAAATGATAGTAGGAAAGAAGGCCTTTCATTTTATGCATTTGACTCCCTCGTAGAAAAATATTAATTCAATATGTTGCAATCTTAGGATAATTTGTGTTCCTCAGTTTGAATTTTAGGCAATTTTACCCTATCACAGGTTAAACGGTAGCAAAGTTGTCGGGCCCAATCAGACAGTTGACATCAACCCTAACAATCCAACAAACAACGATGATTGTCAATCAACCGATGGCTCGTAATATTAATTAGACATTTTTTTCCAAGTCAAAGGCTAAAGCTCTTGGCAATGTAGAAAAAAAAAAAAAAAAACATTGGGTGGAGAAGAGGCCAAGTTGAATTGTCAAGGACCCTTGACGGTTGAAACTAAGTTCTGCACCTTATATAAGCGAATGGAAATTTTTTGGATAACGATCAAGTAGAGGAGTGTGGATGCCAAATTTTTCCATCTATTTTGATCGGGGTTTGGTCGAAAATGGATTTCAATGAAAATTCAATCAAAGGGTATGATTGTGTTGTACTTGTCAAGAGATTTCCAATGACACCCCAATTTGCCGAAACCAAAAGGCTGGCTCTCAAGATATTGCAATTTTTATTCACGGTCGTGAAGTATTGGGACTTTTGATATTTTGGCCTATTTCATAATAGGACTAGAAATGTAAAGACCAATTAGGAAATTTTATTTATAGAGAGAGATACAAGACACTTTTACGGCATATTTGAGTAGGAACTATTTGTGTGACTCTCATGTGATTATTCTAAATAACTTTTAAAATTAATCGCGTACACTTATTTTTTCACATTCCTAATATCACCTGGGAAAACAGAAATGGGGAGTGATGATGAGAAGCCCAAGACACTAATCACAATCACATCCACAAGCCCATCTTGATGGACAAACGGTGAAGAGACGAAGTCGGAGAACTTTGTTAAGCCCACGGGCCTTTTGGGCCCAAATTCATAACTTGGAGGGGCCTAAAGGTTGTAGCCTCGAAAGATTTGTCAGGAGCTTTCTCTCCTTCACTTGTGTTTGCCTTTGTGAAAGGAGATCAGGTGATCATCATGCTGAACACCTAATGCCTGATTCTCTTCTGATAGAAGATCAGTTTTCCAAACCCTCTGGAGCACACCCTGAACCTCTTAAAAGGGAATGAGCTCAGATCAAATGATAGCCTGCCTGCCATTAATTCTGAACATATTCAAACAAGGTAAAGGTAGAGAACAACATGAGGGAGACAGATCAGTCCTGTGAAGAACTGATGAACTATGTTCCTGCAAATCATCAACAGATCCTGGAAGAAGACATCAAGAATGATAGCCACACACTAAATTGTCGGACATTGGTCGAAAAAGATGCTGCATCATTTAACAGAGAAACCATGGGCAACAGTTGAGTGGTGAAATAGTAATTCAAAACACTCCCATTCAGACTGAGTTCAAGGCTCAACTGCACGGCGCAGTCCATGCAGCTATTGGAACCAGGATCTCTCACTCAGTTCTTATGACCTGCTCAAGGGTAGAAAGGTTGGTTGTTCAAAGTAGTATCTAAACTATTGAACTCACTTCAAAATAAACCACATACTGCGTTATTAGGTGCTTCAACCACACAAAGGAAACACATAACAAAATGTACGCAACAGTTCACATAAGGACAAAGAACAACAATGACAGGAAAAGGACGATAATGTTGAAACAAGCAACACCAAAAGAAGTTTTTTGGCACCAAGAGCATCCTTGACTTGAAATTAAGATATATAAACGAGGCTACATCTTCCTCGTGCTCTTAGATCGGTCCCCACGAAACTGGTCAAGCAAGTTGAAACGGTCACATTTTGGGCATGTTGGATCTCTTTCACTGGCCATCACATACATCCGGCAATGACTGCACCCCATCAGAATTAATGAATGCTCTCTAGGCTCACCAACATCAGCACGAACTTTCTTTGGCTTAGGATCTGGATGCATGCCTGAAGATGAACCTAACTGAGGTGCAGCTTGATCTGCTTCATCACCCACTTGGGGGGGCGATACCCTAAGAGTTAAGTCCAGGCCAGCAGATTTCTCATTTTTCCCCAATTCTGTAAAGCCTCTCTTATTAGTGTCCTCCAAAAGTTGTCCCGATCCAGTCTACAAGGAAGGATAATTATACGTGACCATGGTCTTTCACGAATATTACAAAGCACAAAAATGAGGAAAAGAAAATCAAGTCGTCTCATAGCTTGGAAAGTTCAAATCTATATCCATACCATACTGGGAGAAGAGGCATCGTTTGCCTTGTGCACGGCAGTGTCTTCCCTAGGAGGGGGGATTTGCAAATGATCATCGAGCAAAATCAATGTTGTGGCAGATATTGGCTGATTCAGATCAAGAGTACCATGGATCGCCCGGCGAGAAAATCCCACGCAGTTGTTCAACACATCACCGACATTAATTCTTTCTCTGGAGGTATTGCCGGCAAAGCGGCGCTTGCATGCATTAAACATGGTGGGAGGAACCACAGTGGAGGAATGAGGATTCCCTTCCATCGAGAGAGGCAGACTCGATCTTATATTATATTACAAAAATTTACTTGAACACCGGCTATTTATTATGAGAGTCGGCTTGAGCTAATCCACATAGTGCACGAGACAACAAAGCTCACCAACTATTGCAGTTTTTTTCCCGTGAATAATTATGCCAAGTAATAGAACAACATTGAACGCTAAAGTAGTAAGATCATTAATGAGGATCTAGAAATCATTAGTCTTCCTTAAATTGTTTTCACATAATCACAATGCGATAGATAGACATGACTATAAAATCAAGATACATTTCACTAATGTAAACACAGCTAGAAAAATTCTGTCAATCATGAACTTAAAGTCACACCTCAACAATCAATCTCAAATAATGGTGAAGTTAAATGAAGAGACCAAAAACCAATGACAGAACACTTGGAATTGTTTCAAGAGGATGTTCACCAATGTAGTTGATGTAGAGAGTGCCAAAAGAATTTAGTAGTATTATAATAGTGAAGAGAGGAAAAATACGCAAGAAAACTAATCCTTTTATAAATATGGTTGTATTTTGCATTTACCTTTTAAAGACCCAAGAAAATGAGGCTTTTAATCACTTGTGGGAATAAATAAGCATTACAATTTACATGAATGATGTGGTTGGATTTGTAAATTGCGCACTACAACATTTTCAATACACTAAAAGTAGTGTAGGCTGGAAAAAATAGGCAGGTAACTAAACAGATTCTAGGAATGAAAAAATTGACGATAAACAACGCAACAAAAATGACAACTCCAAGAAAGCCATATCCCACGAAAAAAGGCCAGCTATATGAATCATGCTATGCCATTGAATTTGATCATATATCACATAATTTGGGAGCTCTAAAAAGCACTTTCCCTATTGTCTCCTTTCAAATCTTTCTAAATCTTTACTGCACCCCTTCTAACCTGTGTCTCTAGCCCTTAGTTACATCTCCTCCTAGAGCATCTCAAAGTTACAATGAAACAAAATTTTCTCAAAGCTACCAAAAAAAATTTTCCTGATATATATTCATTTCACATCATTCCTACAACTATAAAAGTAAGACGCTCTTTTCAACCAGGACTACATTCAAGCTCACTACACAATGGTATTTCAAAATTTTCTAGTTACTTTATTTGTCCCCATACCACAAATATTTCATCTTAATATTCCTAGGTACAAAGAAATCTACTAGAATGATAAGTATATACTCCAGGAGTAAACAAAGTGAGACAAGGCTAATATTTGTCGATATTAAGAGGAAGCATTCCAAGGACCATATGTAGGATAGAAAACAAAAATGAACTTAAGCTTAACTTTTGAAGATCGTTATACAAAATCATGTCAAGCTTAAATGGTAAACAATGGCGCTCTCGACACAAAAAGAAAAATAATATATTTTAATAACTCTTTTATAGTGAGATGGAGAGACCAGATGCCCACATAACCTATTTTTATGTTACGATAAATGGCACTCAAATGACTTTCCCCATACAAGGCAACACACATAGCCTAATCAATGATTTTAAAATATGGGGAAGAGGATGTGAACTGTCATTCTTATATATTCCCTATTAATGTCAATCATCTTTTGTAAATGTGACGTCATTGAGACAATTAACTCCAGATGTCTTCTCATATGGATTGGCATCACACAAAATATGTTTTACAATTTCTTGTATTGATCAACTCCAGTGACATGGGGTTCTTTTGCTAAGAGAATGTCGATGGAACAAGTTTTATAGCTCCAAATATTGATTGACCTAAAAGATTGCTGCCCATCGTATCATGCCGATATTCTACTTTTTAACATGTATTTCTAACTTAATCAATGATGACTACATTGTACTCACCAAATGGAGAGGGAGAGGAAGAGCACAAGCACCGAAGGAAAAAGGATGAAGATGCTAGCAAAGATAGTTTCCTGTAACATCTTGAGAAGTATCATAATGTAATGCTAGCTTTTCCACCAAAGTAAACATTTAAAGTTTAGTTACTCATTTTCCTTGAAAAAGGTCCTTCCACCAAATTGGAGAGTTATGTGCTCCATTTGCCAAAAAAAAATTAGTTTATTCCTAGGCAAAGTGTATCCGAGAATTTCTACCGTGTGAGCATATAATTAATTAAGATTCCTAGAGAAATATCAATTACTGGTGAAAAACTCTAACAATTATAGGCCCAAACCAGAAGGCAAAAGCCAAATGAACCCTAACATGAGATAAAGTGTACTAACACCACACAAAAATTAACTTACTAGCATTTTGTCCAAAAATTTACACAAGAACAACATCCTTCACTAAAGTGGTGAAATCGGTTTGCATCTCTCACAATAATCACTCTGTTTGTGATGCCTGATACAATCGTCATAAAGAGATGACAATCTACACAAATTCTAAGATTCCTCATAAATCTAATAGGTGCATTGGAGGTAAGCACAATAAGTCAAAAGCAAAAGCTAGCTTCTCACTGTTATGCCTTAACAACTCTTGATTTTTTATCTCTTCTAAGTCATGAATGTCATTTTTAGTTTCAGCTCTGTAACCTCCTTTCTCCACCTCTTTAGATAAATCATCAAACTTCAAATAAACATTAGCAATCTCAAGATGAAGTCTGTCCCCAATTACAAAAGAATGGATCCAACTCTTACCCTTCTCTTTCTTCACCTCACTATTTTTTAGCAGTTCTTAGTGTAGAAACTCCATCCCACATCTTATTCGTTGAATATGTATTTGATAGCAAGATATGATTTCCAGCATTGTGAGATTCACGCTCAAATAATTTATTAGTTGTAACCTCAACATTGCCCAAATTTCCACTGATCCTACAAGAGGCCGACAGTGATTCCCAAATCGAAAGAGTGGCATCAAAGGGCATTGGAATGATCAAATCATATGCTTCATCAACCAAACCAGCCTGACCAAGAATGTCAAACCATGCATGAATAATGAAGGACATTTGGAGAGAGATTATGATTTTTAATCATTAAAGCAAAGTACCTTCTACCATTTTCAACCAAATCCATGTGACTATAAGCAAATAACATGGAAACATAGGTCACTTCACTAGGATATATACCCATCCGCTGCATTTTCTCATATAAAATCATTGCCTTCAAGGGGTGTGTATGTTTCGCAAAACTCGATATCATTGCATTCATAAAAGCAGCACTCATCTTCTACACCTGAAAACAAAAGATGAGCCTCTCTAACAGTGTCACATTTAGCACACGTGTCAATAAGAGAGGATCACGCAAAAATATTGGAACCATTACCCAGAATTACATGTAAGGGCATGAACCTATTTTCCTTCAATAAGAGCCGCCAGATCTGCACGAGCAGAAATTGTAGAAGAAATCATAAATTGATCATATTTTAACCCTACCACATGCGCCCTATAAAACAGCAACAATACTTCCTCATAAATGTCATGTTGCACATATCCCACCATCCTTGAACTCCATGTTACATCGCTACTCTCTTGCGTAGAAACTTAAAAACCAAAATCGCATCCCCTATCAACCCACATTTCACGTAAACATCAACCAACGTCATCTTGACAAAAACATTAGAACCCATGGCACTCTTAGTGAGCACAACACGCGTAGTTGCACAAACACAAAGAACACTAGAAACGGCAAATTCACCAACTCGCGTGCCTTCCCTCTGCATCCTCATGAAAAGAACGAGAGCTTCTTGCTCTTCCCCATCCTGCTGCGAAAGCTAAATATTGTCATTCCAAAAACCAAGTTCTGTGAGGCATTTGGGTAAGACTCGTGACCCCACATTTCGAGTACCCATTGACGACCATGTCCGAAACCAAAACGTCGATTCTAACCCCAAACGGATAACCAAAACATCGGACCCGTTCTTCCTGCAGATGAACGCAAGTTGTGTCTGAAACAGGGTATGTAGCGTCGAATTTTTCATAAGATGGTTGAATGCAAATGCAAAGGTTTATTTTCGAGGCTGGTGTATTCAACAATTCACGGCTGATGAGTAGCAAACATAGTAATTGGCATGGAAAAAAAATAAAAATAAAAATATAGAGAGAGAGGTAGAAATTATGTGCCTCTATGAGAGCTTAATAATATATCAATAAATTTGTTTCAAACTTCAATTAGACGAATAAATATGTTCTTACTCACAATTTATAAATTGCACTTTGCTATATAACTTAATTTTTTTTAATGTATAAATGTGACTAAGTAGACATATGAATGAAGATTTTACGTTTGGCTGGGGCAAGCATGGGGCAACTAGTCAACATAAGATAGTTTGTAGCAAACAAATCTAAATAGAATTCAATCTTACACTTTCATTTAAAAATAATCACGAGAACTTGAGTCCATTTATTGACAAAAATTTTAATGTCACATCATTAACTAATTGGTTTAATCATTTTGAACTCAAAATTAATTAAGATTACGACTTGGTTCTTTTAATTTTTGACCCATCTAAATTCAAATTTGAGCATTGGAAACACGAAAATCTAAAGGGATCGAAGAAGATGGAGTTGCAACAATGGAAACAAGTGTTTCTAGTATTTCTGGATGGTCTGTCATAATGTGAAAAGTTCTTCTCAACATTGATTTACCTTCTAAGTGCATGGAACGGAAATCATTACAATCACACCATCCAATCAATCAGATTGACTCATCGATCAATCAACCGAGTCAATTGCAAGAGGTAGGGCAAAAGTCTGAGAGTGAGTAAAAAAGAGGCATAAAGTAGGACTAACCCAAAAAAAAAAATATTACATGTCATCGAGACCATCACACAGTCACCTCGATTATTCATTCTCAACTCTTAGCCACGGTATAATGGGCACAACCTAGATTTAGTGGTCATCATGGCCCAACTAGCAACTTTTCTAAATTTGGTGGTCATCACGGCTCCACCTAGCAATTTTATAGGTTTAATGGGAGGTTGGGACACCTGGAGTGCCATAACTTGGCATAGAGGGACACTTAAATGCCACTCCGGCGAAAATCCGGCCAAATGGCTAACGTGGCAATTTTCCGGTGAGTTTAGTCCAAAACGGCGTCGTTTTGCATGCTGATGTGGCGGAAAAAACGCAAAAAGACGTCGTTTCGTGTCTACGTGTAAATAATAATATATAAATTAATTGAATTAGATTTAAAATATTCAAAATATTTTTAAAAAAATTTAAAATTTTAAAAAATTAAGAAAAATTTTAGAGGTCGAACGAGGCGGCTCCCTCGCCACCGCCGCTTCCCCCGCCGTCGGGGGAAGGGCCGGTAACGGAGGGGAGGGTCAGCCGGGGTCGCCGGCCCCGCCACACGGCCGGGGCCCGGTGACCCGAGCCGACCGGCGACGAGAGCCCACAAGCCCTCGCCCAAATGCGGGGCGAGGGTCGTGGCCCTCGCCGCGATCCAATGAAGGCTCGCAGCCCTCGCCGACCCTCCCCCCTCCGTCACCGGCCCTTCCGGAGACGGCGACGAGAGAGCCGCCCTGTTTGACCCCCCCCCCCTTTTTTAAATTTTTTTTCTTAATTTTTAAATTTTTCTTAATTTTTAAAAAAAAATTAAGTTTTTAAATTTTTCTTAATTTTAAAAAAATTTAGTTTTTAAATTTTTCTTAATTTTTTAAAATTTTTAAAATTTTCTTTTTTTTGAATATTTCAAATTTAATTTAATTAATTTTTATATTATTATTTACACGTAGACACGAAACGGCGTCGTTTTGCATTTTCTCCGTCACGTCGGCGTGCAAAAACGATGCCGTTTTGGACCAAGCTCAACTGAAAATCGCCACGTAAGCCATTTGGCCGGATCTTCACCGAAGTGGCACTTAAGTGTCCCATTTAACTTCAAAACGGCACTCAAGTGTACCATTTTAAAGTTATGGCACTTTAAAATGGTACAATGGGGCGGAGGGGAGGTCGAACGGAGCGGCTCCCTCGCCACCGCCGCTTCCTGCCGTCGGCCCGGAAGGGCCGGCAACGGAGGGGGAGGGTCGGCGGGGTCGCCGACCCCCGGCCGACCGACTGCGAGGGCCGCAAGCTCTCGCCGGCCCCCGGCCAAGGCTCGGCGACCTCGGCTGACCGGCGGTGAGGGCCCACGAGCCCTCGCCCGGATCTTGGGCGAGGGTCGTGGCCCCTCGCCCGCGATCCAACGAGGGCTCGCAGCCCTCACCGTCGGTCGGCCGGGGGCGACGACCCGCCAGCCCTCCCCCTCCGTCACCGGCCCTTCCCGACAACGGCGGGGAGGCGGCGGCGGTAAGGGAGCCGCCCCGTTCGACCTCCCCCCCCCCTTTTTTTAAAATTTTTTTCTTAATTTTTAAAAAAAATTAATTTTCTTAATTTTTTAAAATTTTTAAAATGTTCTTATTTTTTTAAAATTTTTTGAATATTTCAAATTTAATTTAATTAATTTTTATATTATTATTTACATGTAGACACGAAACGGTGTCGTTTTTGCATTTTCTCCGCCACGTCAGCGTGCAAAACGACGCCGTTTTGGACCAAGCTTGCCGGAAAGTCGCCACGTAAGCCATTTGGCCGAATCTTCGCCGGAGTGGCACTTAAGTGTCCCATTTAACTTCAAAACGCGGTCAAGTGTACCATTTTAAAGTTATGGCACTTAGGTGTCTTACTGCCGTTTAATAGTAATCACGGCCCCATTAAGCGATTTTCTTAGATTTAGTGGCATCACGGCCCCACTTGGCAATTCTTAGATTTACACCAACATTAATCAATTTTAGGATAAATCCTCATAATCACCAATTTCACTTAATTATCACAAACCAATGTTCAATCAAATAAACAAAAAGCACCACTAAATTTAGCATAAAATTCTTGTCATCAACCATCCCGGTTGAATTTCCGGAAAATAATTAAATAATTAAATAATTACGAAAAAAATATTAAATAAATGCATACTTAGGCCCGTAATGCCTAATTATATGCCGGAACAGGTCCGGAAAATTTCCGAGACTTGTTGAATAAATGCTAGAGTCTATTTACTTGTTAATTACACTAACTAACCACCTAACATGCAAAGGCAAATAATTAAATTCACTAAACTAATCTAATCTAACCACATAATCCATCTTAACCTAAACTAATCAACCCCTAAGCACAACTAACTTACTAAGTAAGGATTAATGAGTTAAACTGACTTGATTCACGATCCGATCGGCTTAAATCATGGGGAACGCAACGGGGAACAACTTCCTTCAAAGCGGGCCTAACAACCGAGGTCCGGAATAAGCTCTCTATTTGCTACTTCAAAAGAGAGGAAACAATGTTGGTTGAGGTACACGAGGATAGAGATGAGTTGAGGGAGTCCCGGCGGCCAACGACGAGGACTTATGGTGGTCGAAGGTGGGCTATGAAGTCTTAGACTCCTTCCTGGTTCGTTTTCTGCTTCTGCTCTTGCTAGACAGAGGAGAACCAAGGCTAAATGACAAAGAAATGGGTTGATCGGAGCTATGACAAGTGGGTGGTCAGCAACCGATGACTCTCAAAGGTCTAGGGGGTCTTGTTGGAGGTTGGAATGAGTAAAGGAAGGGCTGGAAGGAGAGAAAAAAGAAGAAAAACGTGAAACAGGCGGACTAGCGTGTGGACCAACGGACCGGCAACCAGCGGCTTGCAACGGCCGTACAGAACGTCTAGCGGCTCCGTTCGAGGCGAGGTCATGCTCTTTGGAACGATCTAGATGTGCTGATCACGGTGTTAGGTAGATCGTTAGCAAATTCGTCCGGGAAGACCACTTTCAACTCAGATCTTTGGCGAAAGGTCACCTGGACCAGAAACTGGAATAAAGAAAACAGAGGAGGAAAATGGTCCGATAGACGTGTGGCTTGGTCGAATGGAAAGGGGCTTGCTTTTCTGGTTTTCTCAAGTTTCTAAGCACCCTTAACAATGGAGAAAGCAAGTGAATTGAGGAAGAAGAAGGCTGCTGCAAGAGGGGGGCCACTAGGTTCACATTTTCCTCTCTTTTGTCCCCTTGACCATCCTCAACCATATCTGACTTCCTTGGCCACAATCTAGCCACCCATGCTCCCCATCACCGACATTAATTCTTTCTCTGGAGGTATTGCCGGCAAAGCGGCGCTTGCATGCATTAAACATGGTGGGAGGGACCACAGTGGAGAAATGAGGATATCCTTCCATCGAGAGAGGCAGACTCGATCTTACATTATATTACAAAAATTTACTTGAACACCAGCAATTTATTATGAGAGTCGGCTTGAGCTCATCCACACTATGCACGAGACAACAAAGCTCACCAATTATTGCAATTTTTTTCCCGTGAATAATTATGCTAAGTAATAGAACAACATTGAATGTAAAGCGATAAGATCATTAATAAGGATTTAGAAATCATTAGTCTTTCTTAAATTGTTTTCACATAATCACAACGCGATAGATAGACATGACTATAAAATCAAGATACCTTTCACTAATGTAAACACAACTAGAAAAATTCTGTCTATCATGAACTTAAAATCACACCTCAACAATCAATCTCAAATAATGGTTAAATTAAATGAAGAGACCAAAAACCAATGATAGAACACTTGGAATTGTTTCACGAGGATGTTCGCCAATGTAGTTGATGTAGAGAGTACCAAAAGAATTCAGTAGTATTATAATAGTGAAGAGAGGAAAAAAAAATACGCAAGAAAACTAACCATTTTATAAATATGGTTGTATTTTGCATTTACCTTCTAAAGACCCAAGAAAATGAGGCTTTTAATCACTGGTGGGAATAAATAAGCATTACAATTTACATGAATGATGTGGCTGGATTTGTAAATTGTGCACTACAACATTTTCAATAGACTAAAAGAAGTGTAGGCTGGAAAAAATAGACAGCTAACTAAACAGACTCTAGGAATGAAAAAATTGACGATAAACGACACAACAAAGATGACAACTCCAAGAAAGCCATATCCCACGAAAAAAAAGGCTAGCTATGTGAATCATGTTATGCCATTGAATTTGATCATATATCACATAATTTTGGAGCTCTAAAAAGCACTTTCCCTATTGTTTCCTTTCAAATCCTTCTAAATCTTTACTACACCCCTTCTAACCTACGTCTCCAACCCTTGATTACATCTCCTCCTAGAGCATCTCAAAGTTACAATATAACCAAACTATTTCAAAGCCACCTAATTTTTTTCCTGATATATATTCATTTCACATCATTCCTACAACTATAAAAGGTAATACACTCCTTTCAACCAGGACTGCATTCAAGCTCACTACACATTGGTATTTCAAAATTTTCTAGTTGCTTTATTTGTTCCTATACCACAAATATTTCATCTTAATATTCTCAAGTACAAAGAAATCTACTAGAATGATAATTATATACTTCGGGAGTAAACAAAGTGAGACAAGGCTATATTTGTCGATATTAAGAGGAAGCATTCCGAAGACCATATGCAGGATAGAAAACAAAAATGAACTTGAGCTTAACTTTTGAAGATTCACTATACAAAATCATGTCAAGCTTAAATGGTGAACAATGGCGCTCTCCACACAAAAAGAAAAATAATATATTTTAATAGCTCTTTTATAGTGAGACGGAGAGACCAGATGCCCACATAACCCCTTTTTGTGTTACGATAAATGGCACTCAAATGACTTTCTCCATACAAGGCAACACACATAGCCTAATCAATGATTTTAAAATATGGGGAAGAGGATGTGAACTGTCATTCTTATCTATTCCTTATTAATATCAATCATCTTTTGTAAATGTGATGTCATTGAGATAGTTAACTCTAGATGTCTTCTCATCTAGATTGGCATCACACAAAAGATGTTCTACAGTTCCCCATCTTGATCAACTCCAGTGACATGGGGTTCTTTTGCTAAGAGAATGTCGATGGAACAAGTTTTATAGCTCCAAATATTGATTGATCTAAAAGATTGCTGTCCATCGAATCATTCAATATTCTACTTTTTAACATGTATTTCCAACTTAATCAATAATGACTACATTGTACTCACCAAATGGGGAGGGACAGAGAGAGGGAGAGGAAGAGCACAAGCACCGAAGGAAAAGGATGAAGATGCTAGCAAAGACAGTTTCCTGTAACATCTTGAGAAGTATCATAATGTAATGCTAGCTTTTCCACCAGAGTAAGCATTTAAATTTTAGTTACTCATTTTCCCTGAAAAAGATCATTCCACTAGATTGGAGAGTTATGTGCTCTATCTACCAAAAAAAAAAAAAAAAAAAATGAGTTTATTCCTGGGCAAAGTGTATCTAGGAATTTCTACCATGTGAGCATATAATTAATTAAGATCTAGGAGAAATATCAATTACTGGTGAAAAACTCTAACAATAATAGGCCCAAACCAAAAGGCGGAAGCCAAATGAACCCTGGCATGAGATAAAGTGTACTAACACTACACAAAAATTAACTTACTAGCATTTTGTCCAAAAATTTGCACAAGAACAACATCATTCACTAAAGTGGTGAAATCTATTTGCATCTCTCATAATAATCACTTTGTTTGTGATGCCTGATACAATCGTCATAAAGAGATGATAATTTACACAAATTTTGAGATTCCTCATAAATCTAATAAGTGCACTTGGAGGTAAGCACAACAAGGCAAAAGCAAAAGCTAGCTTCTCACTTTGATGCCTTAACAGCTCTTGATTTTTTATCTTCTCCAAGTCATGAATGTCGTTTTCAGTTTCAGCTCTATAACCCCCTTTCTCCACCTCTTTAAATAAATCATCAAACTTCAAATAAACATTAGCAATCTCAAGATGAAGTCTATCCCTAGCCACAAAAGAATGGATCCAACTCTTACCATTCTCTTTCTTCACCTCACTATTTTTTAGCAGTTCTTAGTTGTAGAAACTCCATTCCACATCTTATTCGTTGAATATGTATTTGATAGCAAGATATGATTTCCAGCATTGTGAGGTTCACGCTCAAATAATTTCTTGGCTGTAACCTCAACATTGCCCAGATTTCCACTGGTCCTACAAGAGGCCGATAGTGATTCCCAAATCGAAGGAGCACATCAAAGGGCATTAGAATGATCAGATCATATGCTTCATCAACCAAACCAGCCTGACCAAGAATGTCAAGCCATGCATGAATAATGACATTTGGAAAGAGATTATGATCTCTAATCATTAAAGCAAAGTACATTCTACCATTTTCAACCAAACCCATATGACTACAAGCGGATAACAAGGAAACATAGGTCACTTCACTAGGATATATATCTATCCGCTGCATTTTCTCATATAAAATCATTACTTCCGAGGGGCGTATATGTTTCGCAAAACTCAATAGCATTGCATTCATAAAAGCAGCAATCCTCTTCTGCACCTGAAAACACAAGATGAGCCTCTCTAACAGTGTCACATTTAGCACACATGTCAAGAAGAGAGGATCACGCAAAAATATTGGAACCATTACCCATAATTATATGTAAGGGCATGAACCTGTTTTCCTTCGATAAGAGCCGCCATATTTGCACGAGCAAAAATTGCAGAAGAAACCATAAACTGGTCATATTTTAGCCCCACCACATGAGCCCTATAAAACAGCAACAAGGCTTCCTCATAAATGTCATGTTGCACATATCCCACCATCCTTGAACTACATGTTACATTGCTCCTCTCTTGTGTAGAAACTCAAAAACCAAACTCGCATCCTTTATCAACCCACATTTCACGTAAACATCAACCAACGTCATCTTGACAAAAACATTAGAACCCGTGGCACTCTTTGTGAGCACAACACATGTAGTTGCACAAGCACAAAGAACACTAGAAATGGAAAATTCACCAACTCGCGTGCCTTCCCTCTACATCCGCATGAAAAGAACGAGAGCTTCTTGCTCTTCCCCATCCGGCTGCAAGAGTTAAATATTGTCATTCCAAGAAACCAAGTTCTGTGAGGCATTTCCTCAAACACCTTCCAGGCAAGACTCGTGACCCCACATTTTGAGTACCCATTGACAACCATGTCCAAAACCAAAACGTCGGATTCCAACCCCAAATGGATAACCCACGCGTGGCAGGCGTTGGCCGCCATAATCAGACTCATTCTTCCTACACATGAACGCAAGTTGTGTCTAAAACAGGGTAGGCAGCGTCGAATTTTTCATAAGATGGTTGAATGCAAATGCAAAGGTTTATTTTCGAGGCTGGTGTATTCAGCAATCTATGGCCAATGAGCAGCAAACATAGTAAATGTGACTTTCTTATATAACTTAATTGTTTTTAATGTATAAATGTGACTAGGTAGACATATGAATGAAGATTTTATGTTTGGGTGGGGTGAGCATGGGGCAACTATTCAGCATAAGATAGTTTGTAGCAAACAAATCTAAATAGAATTCAATCTTACACTTTCATTTAAAAATAATCACGAGAACTTGAGTCCATTTATTGACGCAAATTTTAATGTCACGTCATTAACTAATTGGCTCAATCATTTTGAACTCAAAATTAATTAAGATTATGACTTGGTTCTTTTAATTTTCAACCCATCTAAATTCAAATTTGAGTTTTTTTTATGAAAAAATTCCATTTTTTTTAGGATAGACCTAATCTTGAATATTCATCTCTTTTTTAACATATTTTATTTTATTTTATTTTTTTCCTGTAATTTCATTAGAAAGAGACTCGTAGCATTTTTTAAGTTATGCGATTATGTCATTTTATCATCGGTCATGATATCATCTGCACTGCTCAGCTCGAATTTCAAGAACTATTATAATTTCATGCATCTTTCAGTTACGTGCATCTCAATCTACTATTAACACGTGATTTATACAACATAGCAAAATAAAAAAACAAAACCACAATTTAATAATTCAAATCTGGACAAACTCGTGTTTGGATTGACCTTGTGATCCTATTGATGGGCTCTATGTTTTTGGGTTGTCCACTGGGCTTTAAGTTCAAATTTGCAGCGCAGAATTCGTAGCCCACTGGACACACTATCATCCAGAGCCAATTGGCCCACTCAAATCGGAGACCCGACTTGACGGCCGCCGGGCCCGGCACTATCTTCAACTGCTCTACCTCCGGCCACCATTGGCAAAGGCAACGCTTCTGCCACCTCCTCGCTCTTACGCATGTTCTTGCTAGCAGCGATGGTCATGGTGAGCCATAGAGGGGTATGACACTCCGCAACAATAGTCATGCTGTTGAGATGGGAACGATGAAGGCGACGCCGTGACGGCACAACATGGGCGACGGCAGCGGTGGCAACAAGTGGTGAGTGGTGGCCACTCGCAGTGGTTGCTTGGGGGAAGAAAAAAATAAAATAAGAAAAACAGAAATGAAATAAAGAAAGTGATAAGGAAAAGAGAAATTAAGATACTGAAAAAGCACAGTGAAAAATGCCAAAAAATTCTTACATATATTATATCGATACCAATTTGATCACGAGTCTTTTAACTAAATCAATTCAATTCTAAACTTTTTACAATCAACAAATCCTACATAGCACGATCGAACTAATGTAGATATTTTTTTAATAATATTTTAATATTTTCAAACTTTTCATATTATATTTTTCTTTTTCTTTTTACAATTTTGGCCAACAAAAGCTAGCAACCCTCGCCTACAGCCGGCAAGAGCATGGAGGTGCTCTCTTGTGATTGGTGAGGGGTGTAGGCCCTTGTCCAAACCTCATCTATAGGATTGGCTAGCAACCTCATCAGCCCACAATTGATAAGAGAAAAAAAAATGAAATAAATCATTTATAAAAATTACTGATATTATTACTGATTGTGCGACATAGGAAGTATAGCATCCACGTTATCAATTTCTTGTCAAAATTGGCTAAGCGGACTTAATTGGCATAAATGCAAATCATTTTGAAATGTTTATGACTAAATTGACTAATATAATTAAGAGATAAGTGTATTAGAAGTCCTAAAATTTGTCATGAAAATACAATTAAGTCCTAAAACTTTCAAAAAATACAATCAAGTCCTAAAACTTGTCAAAGTAGTTCAATCTAAGTCCTTTCATTAATTACACTTTTGAAAGTTTTAGACTTTGTTTTAGGACTTGATCGCACTTTCAAAACAAGTTTTAGGATTTTATTGAACCTTTTGAAAGTTTTAAGACTTGATTGAACTTTCTGACAAGTTTTAGGACTTAATTGCACTTTTTAAAAGTTTTAGGACCCAATTGCATTTTCATGATAAGTTTTAGGACTTCTAATGAACTTATCCCTATAATTAATTTATGAATTTTTCATTACTTTTTTCTAAGAAACACATCTCGCCTGATTCAAAATCTAATTATGCTTAAAGAGACCTAACTAGTTAATCAAAGTAGTCCACACATTTCGGTCAATACCATAATTCATGTTGTCAAATGAAAACAAACATCTTATATCACATTCATTCAACATGGACCAACACCACGTGATTATGAATCAATCTGTCGACTACTTTAATTCCTATTTAAAGGGGCAAAGTAAATACTTGCAAATACTAATGAAAAAGCAAATAAATTAGGAGGTGGGAAAAGAATCTCGTATCCAAAAAAATCCAGTTGATTTCAATATTTTTTCGACGAAACATCACAAGTTAAACTTAATTGATTCACGATGCATCGACCCAATCTATGAGACGACTTCATAAAATTTGTGGCCCGATTGAAAAAAAAAAATTCATGAGAATTTGCTCGGTTTAGTTGGTTTCTTTTTTTTTTTTTTTTTTTTTTTTTGTGTGTGGCAACACTACAACCCCAAAAAAAAAAAAAAAAAAAAAAAAAAAACGACGCATAAAAAAAGTCTGACGAGTGGCAAAACTGAAGAGACAAGGCCGATTTCTCCAATTTCGACGGGGGCAAAATTGAGCCCCAGAAGAATGTCATCTCCTCGTCGAAATGATATTCCAAAATTCACAAGCGAATAAGCGGATTTAAATAATACATTCAATTTCAGTTTGACATTCCTCTTTGAAATGATATTTCATATTTAAAGGGGAAAGTAAATACTTGCAAAATAGTAGTAAAAAGCAAATACATTAGGAGGTGGGAAAAGAATCTCACATCCAGAAAAATCCAAATTAATTCAAATATTTTCTCAACGGAATATCACATGTTAAACTTAACTAATTCGCAATACATCCACCCTGATCTGTGACCGAACTCAGTAAAATTAGTGGCTCGATTGAGAATTTTCTCATGAGGTGTGTGGTGGAGAAAGTGGGATGCAGGGCCAAGGCCCGAGACCGGATATAAATTACATCAATCGGACTTTGCCTTGCTTCTTGGTTTTTTTTTTTTTTTTTTCATTTTAATACTACAACCCCCCCCCCCCCCCCCCAAAAAAAAAAAAAAAAAAAGAAAGAAAGAAAGCGACCCATATTTATAAAAAAAAAAAAAAAAAAAAAAAAGTCTGAAGAGTCGCAAAACTGAAGAGACAAGACCAATTTCTCCAATTTCAATGGGGGCGAAATTGAGCCCCAGAAGAATGTTATCTCCTTATCAAGATGATATTCCGAAATTGAAAAGCGAATAAGCGGATTTAAATAATACATTCAATTTCGGTTTGACATTCTTCTTGAAATGATATTTCATATTTTCCTCTGCGATCTGTCCACTTTTCTTATATCCCCCATTTTGACTTGGAATCCAGTTGCAGTGCATGCACCAGTTGCAAATCCACTTGCTTGATACTTTGAAAGATTGATGAGACTCACTGGTCAAGAACCCACCACCTCTTTTTTTCCAGATTCTTGTCCAAAAATCCCTGCTCTGCATTATATCAGCACAAAATATTTATATCAACAACAATTATTAACGGCAGAAAAATAAAAAAGGCATCTATATAAATCGAGCACCATCTTTTTTCCATTTCTTTTCTTTTCTTTTTGCCCATTAAGAGATGGCCCTCGAGTTGCTGTTTGTAATTCTCACTACATGACTTTCAAAATCTTAATACAAGTATCCCGAAAAAGAGTCTTTAGGAATGAACAACGTGACTCATGAATTTTCAATAACTACTTCGCCAAACAGTTTAACTCGAGGCGGAGTTCATGAATTATACCGAACAAAACCCTATGACATTTTGCAAGGGTACCTTTGAAATGTTCTGGGAATGCTTCGTCATCATCCCACTTGCATACGATTCAAAAATGGAGAGAGCCTCCAGGAGGAGTCTCGTCCTTTGCTAAAGTCAGGACTTAATTGATAGGACTTGGCTCCAAGCTTCAAGATTCCTGAAAACGAAATTCCGGCTGCTCTTCCTTCATGATCCATCAATAATTCCTACTCGATAAAATTCTCTCGACACTATGAAAAGGAGGAACTCTTTTTTATGACGATGACGGGAGAACCAGTTTCGACGACCCGTTCTTTCTTTCGGCCTAATTCTTGCCGGTGCAAAACAAGTCAAGATTCGCGAATAATTGTTATAACTTTTTTTTCCATGATTGAGAGCAATGTATCAGTGGAGAGTGCCCAAGAGGAAAATCATGGAATATCTTCGTTTACCTCTTTAGGGGGTATTTTGACTTATTTTAGCAATGATAATAAATTTATTGTCTTAGCACTGAACGGGAAAGCCAGTCATTTTCCTGATGTAATTTCTAGATTCTTTAATCTCCATTTTTTCCTCGTGAATAATCCTGTTCTTTCCATTATCAACCAATGATTATCTTGGCTGCTAACTCGAATACTTTATCTTTTTTCAAAACAAAAAAAATAAAAATAAAAATTTAGATAATTAGTCGCCTGGGGGAATTATTCCGTACCGTGATGATAAAAGCATAAAGCGAAGAACCGAAAGTAAGCTTCGATGTTGAAAGCAAGAATGGCATTCGATGAACACCATATATTAAAAAGGAGGAAATTATAAAAAAGTTGCCCAGCTTTTTTTGTAAGTGAAAGTTTTGAACATGTGGTAGGCGATGACTTTTGTAAGATTTGATAGGGACCAAAACCGGTGCTTTGATCTATTGCATAAACCGGTCATTAATTAAGCTAATAAAGGTAATAATTTCTCAAACAAATCCAAAGGGCTGGAAATTGATTTAAGAGTCCATTTGTTTCGCGATATCTCACGTTTATAAGATATTCTCCTGAAAATTATTACTTACACCTACAAAATAAATGAACGAATAATATTTTCATCATTTATTAATAAGTTTCAACATAAATCGTTATGGATAACGAAAAATGTTTTTTTGATGGCTAATTAATTCAAGTGATAAAACCTATCATTTTGGAAAAATACTTTTCAAAAATCGTTCATTTTTCTCAAAAGTAAACAGGGCTCTAGAGGGGGAAAATAACCTTTTATTTGGAATAGAATATGTATCTTTCCTCTTTAGAAATACTTTTGTATTTCACATCAAAATGCGTTAAACTTGGGGAAGATAGGTCTATGCATCAGCTCTGAAATTTGTTCGGTCTTGAGTATCATTCTTCAGGTTAATCTGGAATCGGATAAAATCCCCGCATATCTCGACCTTTTCATCTTCCTTTTTTCAAAGTGCACTTTCTCTTTTCGGGTCTTTAGAGAGCTACACACAGAAAAATGCTTCAGTTTTCGGTTAGATATAATAATGGGAGATGAGAATATGTAAGAATAAAGTATCAACATAAATATGTGATGATAAACCTCTCACGAGCATTTTGCACGGATCTTCAAGAATATAATTCAACAGCGGTTCCCCCAGACTTTTATTGAACATGCAAGCAAGGATTCCTTGTTTAATCATTTGAATTACTGCTCAGCTTGTTTTTCGAAAAATAAATGATTTGGAAAATATATTTTTAAAATTAATCACTTGTGTATCTCAAATACTTTTCTTATCACATACGATTTATGCCTAAACATTTTTGTTTACAATGAAAATATTTTTTATTCATTCATTTTTGTAAGTGTTATAAGCGATCATATTTAGAAAAAATGTTTTTCAAATTATCTGTTTTTGTGAAATAAATAGAGCCTTAGGATGCATTTGTTCAGGGGAAAATTTAATGATAAAGGAAAATACTTTCTAAAAAATCATTTTTAAGAAAATGATTATTTTTTCTTTGTGTGGTGGTATGTGACAGAAAATATTTTTGGGTATTTGGATCTCATTTGGAAAATAATTTCAATATCTTGACTTTATCTCAGGCAAAATAAAAAAAACAAATCTTTAAATAATTTGTTTTTTTGTTTTTCCCCTTCCCCTGCCATAGGTCATAGATGAGGGCCAACTTGGCTTGCCTTGGGCTAGATCGACCTCATCAACCCACACCTAAGTTCGGTCACCAGCCATGGTTAAGGCTTGGCAACTAATGAAGGAGGGTAAAGGAAAAAGAAAAGAAAAAAGAAAATATTAAAAAATCAAGAGGAACAATTTCAAAAAATGTTTTCGCTTTCTTAAATTTATAATTTATTTTCATGATTTTATACATAAATATTTTCTTTGATCGGAAATTTTTTTCACATACTCATTTTTGACAAATCAAACATGTGTGAGTTTGGAAATTTAGTTATGAGAAAATATCTTCTATCAAACAAGCTCATCCTTACTACAAAAGAAAACAAACTCCACTCCACTCCACTCCACTCCATTGATTTTTTTATTAATATACATGTTATGGTTAATGTTACGATGGACTTATATAGGGTAATCATATTTAGGATTATAATCATTCGAAATACACAAGTCAACTCCAATTTTTAAAGTAGGTGTCGACATAATTGAGATTTGACGTCACGAAATGACAAGAGAAACCAAAATAAAGGGTGGAGAGGATAGAAAGGAAAAAAGGGGGGGTAGAGAATATACCTTCCATAGGGCCCTAATTTAATCATTATCGAAACTCAACATCGCCTTGACGTGCTGCATCGTGGCTTTGTTTTGACAAATGCCGGTCGCGACCATCTCCAATGGCGTCAAATCGATCCTCCTCGACAAGGGCGGCCATCTGACAGTTCTCTCGATCCTCGTTCGATTCGCGCAATAATGTTCGCAAAGGAAAGGTCGGGGAGGAATCTCTGTTCAAAAAAAAAAAAAAAAAAAAAAAAAAAAGGTCGGGGAAGAATCTCGAATTACTTTCGAACTGTATATGGAGAAATTCCAAAGGCTCTTTAGAAGGTGTATATCATAGATTTTCCAATACAAAAATACATGGTAGTCCGCTTTTTTGCACTTTGCTTTCGCCCTTTTGGAAAGATAAACCGAAACCTAAACTTTTTACCTAATTGGAAAAGGAAAACGAACTACACTTTGAGACTAAGATTCTGAACTCCCTCCGGCTCCCTGGCGAGTTCTCCGTATTTTTGATCCGTCGACGGGTCCCCTTCCGCGTCGACGCTGGCATGCACCCCGTAGAAGACGTAGATGAGAACCACGGCGCCTGAAAAGATCCCGAACCGCGCGAAGGCCGGGCCGCTACGCGTCCCGAGCAGGAAGATGTTCAGGAAGATGGAGACGCAAGGGATCCACGGCATGAGGGGCACGCCCCAGAACTCGGGCTTGCGGGCCTGCGGGACGGTGAAGTGGAACACCTGCAAGACCCCGAGGGCCACGAGCGCGCACGCGGCGAGCATGAAGTACTTGGGCTTGCCGGTGGGAGCCAGTTGCCAGAGGAGGGCGAAGATGACGGCGGTAAGGGAGAAGGCGGATAGGAACGACAGGGTGGGGCGCGGGTTGGTGGTCCCGGCCGCCACGTAGCGGCGGTAGATGACCGCGTTGGCCACCATGTAGAAGACGAAGAGGGTGCCGATGGAGACGAGGTCGACGAGGACGTTTAGGTCCGTGAAAAGCGCAATCGCTGCCGTCAAGATTCCTGAAAGACACGGCACATTTGTCAGAGAGCGAGGAAGAGAATCGCAATGTGTTGCCCAAAAATATCTTTGGAAAGATCACAGTGTTTTCTTTGGCGTAGGGATCATCGACTTGCGCGCACCATAAGTTCATGAGATTCCAACCAAGGTAAATATCAAATCGATGTGCTCTCGTTACGCTTCTAAACCAAAATCTCTAGCAACTACAAAGAACCAATCTTGAAATCACACAAAAACCAACGTTCGACCGATCCATTGGACAGTGAATTTTTGGAAGAACATGTACACAAGACATCTATCTAACGAGGGCAACAAAAAGATTTTCGAGGGTTAAGACAGACTAAGCAAGCTTTGCGTTGCAATTTCCACGTCAAGCAATATCTCTATCTACATGACTAATTTCGAAAGCGATACGCATTAACCATTAAATAGAGTGGTGGCGAGTTGACTCTCTTCTCTCTCTTTCCCTGTCTAAATCCAATGAGGTCCACTTCGCTAGGCTTTGTCATTTTGATTGAGGAGGGAACTTTCCATGACAATCCCTCGGCAAGGAGGAGATGTCATTGTCCATGCCTCCTCAAATCTTATGGGAAGACACGGGGGCCTGGTTGGGGATCATTCTTGAGTCCACTTGAGTGTCCTAAGTGTTAGAAATTGGCCTTTTCCATATGGATTTTGTGGGTTTCGGGTTATCAAAAGCGCCGTGTGCACGTTAAATACCTAAATAAACAAAGATCGTCATCATTCCCGATGTGCCATCTCTATCGTATTAGCAAAAATGAGAACACTTTTCAGTGACGTACGATCAACCGGTTCGTTAGAACTATCACAATATTGTTTAATACACGCATGCATATATGTACACATATAGAGATGTACACATATAGAGAGAGAGCCTATAGGATTGACAAGTGCCACTATCCACTTAACTCATGCATATCCGAATCTATTATATCCCCATACCCAATAGAGCAAAACACCCAATCAAAATTCAATTTATCAACTCCATCATGTTATGTGGGACGATCAATATATAAAGAATGAGGACACTTTTTTATCATGTACAACTGATCGGATCCCGAGAACCCTTTCAGATCCCGAGAACTGTAAGAAAATCCTTTAATTCACGCGTGAATATATACATAATTTATGAAGTTGGAGCGAACTTATAGGACTGACAAGTGTTACTACCCACTAAACTCATGCATATCCAAATCCTATTATATCCCAACACCCACCCAAAATCTGATTTGTACCTTTCCAAACTCCATCATGATTCCATCACCTCCGCTCCTCTCATTGGCCCGAAATGGGGAGAAACCCTTCAGGCGTAAGTAAGTTGAAGTGGCGGAAATTACGTGAAAAGTTAGGATTAGGATCGAGCCACCATAGCTAGTTGGGCTACACTCCATGGCTAGGATTAGAGGGTCATGAGTGATCCATTCCCACTCGAAACTACAAAACTAGATTCCCCTTCTGGGGGAGGACGACGATGAAGCGTTGACGACGCATCTACCGACCTTTCCCGGCAAAAGTAAAAATCCTAAGCCGACCCCAACGACACGGACAGCAAGCAGCCACGAATTCAAGAACAAGAACGACAACAAGAACCAGAACATGCACGAAATCCAAGCCCGCCACTTTAAAAAAGTGGTTCGCGACATCGTCGTCATTAATTACCGATTAAAAAAAACGGAATTAACAAATGATTATTTGATTAGAATAATGAAACGGAAAGGAGGGAGGGAGGGAAGGGGTTACCCAGAAAGGCGGAAGCGTTGACGGGCGTGGATGTCCTGGGGTGGACCCGGGCGAACCAGGTGGGGGCGACGCCGGACCGCCCGATCACGCACATGTACCGCGCCTGCCCCAGCATCGCCACGATCAGCGACGTCAGGATCCCGAAGCTCGCCCCGGCCCCGATCGCTTTCGACACCCACTCCCACCTTTCACTCCCTTGGAACACCCCCGCGAACGGTACATCCTTGTCAATCTGCCGCCGCCACACCGGAAAAACACACGAGTCATCATCCGCCGTGCCCAAAAAAATAAAAAAATAAAAAAGATATTACCAAGAGAAACATGCGGATGGACTCGTGCCAAAGGGCCTACTAGATGAAATTGTCATAAGGGTGTTTCCTAGATTTCCTGTGTGGATCTTTACTAAGGTCCCACGAAATCTAACTGTCCAAATTGATTTTAGACGCCAGACGATGCAGGCGCATGATGGGAGGTTCGCGATTTCGTTACCATGTCGTAAGGCAGCAGCATGGACATGGACGCCGCCATCAAGCAGTAGAGGACGGTGACTAGGACGACGGAGCCCGACACCCCGATGGGGATGTCCTTGACGGGTTTCTTCACCTCCTCGGCCATGGTCGAGACCGCGTCGTACCCAATGTAGCTAAAGTAGACCGTCGCGGCCCCGTTGAACACGCCCGTGGCGCCGTACGGGAAGAACCCACCCGGGTGGCTCGGCTTGCCTGGCTTGGTGAAGTTCTTCCAGTTGCCCTTCGAGAATCCCATCACGATCACGAACGCTATGAACAGGATGTGGAGCGCCGTCAACATCATGTTCACGATTGAACTCTCACGTGTGCTGAAAAAGGCAAAAGCCAGCCAAAAAAAAACAGAGAGAGAGAGATATTATCGTCGCTGGTAAGAAGAAAGAACGAAACTTGGACAGATATGGAAATATTTGTGCGGCCAATTTTCTGCTTTTGGATCATTAGTTTAATTTTTTGTTTTATTTACCCGTAGCAGATGATGAGGGTTAGGATCAAGACGAGGGCGACGGCGAGGAGATCGATCTCGTTGAAGCCTTTCGGGAATCCGGGGACTGGGAGCCGCCACTTGGTGCACGAGACGCCGATGGCGGTGCCGAAGTAGCAGGTGAAGCTCCTCGCCACGGCGGCGTTCGACAACACGTACTCCGCTATGAGATTTGCACCGGTCAAGAACGCCGCGAACTCGCCTGGAAAAAGTAGTGAATTCACAGACAGTCCGTTACGTCTGCTTCGCAAATCGATTTGAAAATATACCATATTTGATTTATTTTAAGCAAAAATGGTTTTTTCGTTAGAGTGGAGCGAAAGCAATGCGCATAAATTCAGCGGAGAATGTACCAAAATTTCAGGGGAAGAAGACAGGAATGCACCCAAAAAACAGAGCTCAAAGGTCGAAATTATTGCTATCTGAGTTCGCCGTTTTTAAGGATAAGATGATGAAATGAGTAGGCGAGGTACCGAAGGTGACGCGGAGGTAGCTGAACGCGCCGCCGGCGACGGGCATGTCGACGGCGAACTCGGTGTAGCATAAGGCGGAGAGGAGGGCGCAGACGCCGGCAATGAAGTAGGACAGGACGACGGCGGGGCCGGCGTCGCAGTGGCTGGCCGTGCCGGAGGTGACGAAGACGCCGGCGCCAACCATGCCGCCGACGCCGAGCCCGACGAGGTCGAACCAGCGGAGGGTCTTGGCCATGCTCGGCCCGGACCGGGACCTGACCCGGCTCATCTCCTCGTAGGACGTGGAGACCGAGCCGGCTCGCCGGGCCAGCCGAGCCGGCGTCTGGGCGAGCGCCCGGAGGTAGGCCCGGGGGCTCGAGAAGGAGGAGCTGTCGCTGCTGCTCTCCATTTTCCTCTCTCTCTCTCTCTCTCTCTTTCCCCCTGCTTCTCTGTGAGACTGTGACTTGCTTTTCTCTCTACTGAGAATGCAGGAAGGAGAAGAGGAAGGGGCGATTTATATAGAAAAATAAAATTGGGTAAATAATATAGAAATTAATTATATATTAATTGACGTAAAGGAAAAAAAAAGGGAAAAAAATTGCAAAGAGATGGGAGAGGTCATGGAACTTGACAGGCGGAGTCTCTGACGACAGTGGGGCACAAAATCTGATATTCTCGTGGTTAATGGCTAATATCGGTTTTTGTAAAGTAGACATTGTCACGTTAAACCGCTAAGGGTAGACTTGATAGCCGAGATATTTTATTATAAATTAAATACTTATCTAAGACAGGATAGAATAGTAGAATATAATCCGAATGAAATTATCTCATAGAATATGAGATACGGATCGATAAATTTCTAATATTCATAATATAAAAGTTGATTTTTTCGAATAACAAAGTTTTTAAATTAATAATATCAAAATAATATTTTTTTATATTCATTATATATTTTATTTATTATGTCAAAAAATTTGTTGAGAATGATGAAAGGGAAAAATATAAAGGAATTTTAAAAAGAGGGGGAAAATAATACAAAAATAAGTAAATAAAATGAAGTAAGAAAAATTATCATGGGAGTTTTACTTATCTTCGTTTGTGTAATTTTTAAGTTTATTTATATTAATATGCTATTTATACCAAATAATTGACATGATAGAATATGAAAATATTCAATTTTATTACTATAATTCATTAAACAGTAGATAGAATCCACTTCTCTCCTTGCTATAAATCCAAATAAACAAACTTAACGTGAGGCCATGCTATTTCCACTCTCATTTATGCTACGGCACTCCTGCTTTTATCCCTCTCTTCAATGTAATGTTTCTCTCTCCCCAATCTAGTTACGTGTTCAATACTTTCACACTTACATTAAAATATTCTGCAAGAAAGTTTAAAGTTCATTCTAAAACGTGGATCATTTTATGATAAGATTGAATCTATTATCGATATAGATTACTTTCTTTACTATTGAAGTAGCATAATAAGAAGTTCCTGCCCTTTTTATCCTTTTTGTGCTTATCTTTTGTTTTGATGTGATCTAGACATTAAAGTGTTTTGATTATGATTCCCAAAAATTAACCTTTTTCATATTTTGATTAATTGTTCGTCCAATTTTTATCAAGATTGACTAGATAATTAGATTGAAATTTAATTTTTAGTCCATGAAGAACAGACCTAAACCTGGCCGCTCCTAAACTTTCTCGTTCATACCTATTGGGGTTGTGGTGAGTCCTGGTGACCAAGTCGCCCAATGAACAGTTGGTATTTTATTGATATCTATTGGTGATGTAGGTTTTAATCTCATCCAGACTTTTTTTGGCATGAGAAAATGCGCCATCATGTAGTTTACTTTGATGCTAAAGGTCTTTTATTTTAATTTTTTTATTTATTTTTTTTTTTATCTATCTATTTCAGAAGCTAAAGATAACTATGAGAAAAGGAGGGTTCTACTGGCATGCTTTGTGGTGTTAAAAAGTCAAAGTGTTGTGTGGGGGACTGCTTTCCCGAATGGACCCCTTGCCCACGAAATCTTCATGATCCTCCAATCTACTGTTGCATTGGCTCTCCGGTTCTTTTCATGATAAAGCTTCCCCTGTTCTATTGTCTAATTGTCTTGGACTCAGCACATGTATCCATTACAAAAAAAAAAAAAAAAAAAAAAAGTGCATTACATCAGGGAAAGAAATAATATAGTGAGAGCTGGGACCATGATAAGCTCGCCTAAAAAGAAAATTCTAGTGCGATCTTAATTTATTAATTCATCCATGACGATCGATCGAGATGGACAGTTCGAATATCTTTATCAACATTGGTAAAAACTTAAGTAGAAAATCGACCAATACAAACTCTGTTTCCTTTATGCGTCATTTGGGATTCCAAAATTGGGTCAATCAAACGGGTCCGTGCGAACTGTCGTAATCCCAATCGACGTAATTTTCACACGAGATGATCAAGAAAGAGAACCGCTCTATAATATTGATTTCTTAATTATTTTGCAAAAAAGAAGCGTTGATGAATTTACTAGAGTTTTGATATCAAAAGTTAATTGTCCATTAATCAAAGTGGATGCTAGAAATCTGTGAAAGTACACGTCACCAGTACTATCTATGGTCGTTGACCTTAAATAGCACCTATTAGGGTCGCCTCTATAGGCAGTGAGATCACTATTGCCCCCACTTTCATTACTAACTTTAGTATGAGGACCTAACTGAGCCAACTTAGTAAAAAAAATATTCATCTAGAAACCAAAACTGGGGAGAAAGCTATCGATGACGTTCAATGAGATTAAATATTCGTATGCCTAGGGGTTTAAACGTTTGAAATTTTTTATAGCAACCCGACGAAACTCCACTGTCCAAAGCAAAAGCAAAAGGTAAAAAATTAAGAAAGTCATTCCCACAAACAAGTATAAGAATCATTTCTTTTGTTAGACATACGCACTCTTTCCCCCTAGACTAATCTTTCAACTTCCATGCACGACACCGGAAAAAGTAGTGATTTCTAGCTCGGGAATTAGTGGTCTCTTATTCGATAACCGCACGCAATTAGTCCGAGTCCGAGTCACCTAAACGAGTCAAAAGAATAAACTTTACCTGTTGCTAAGCTCGCAAGGGATTTCATGGGCATTTGAATAGTCTGGCCTCGTGCTCGTGCTCGTGCGCCTAAATCACAAGGAACCTGTAAAAGGCAAAGTTCCCTAAATTGCTGTAACGAGAATGTTCGAATCTAGGACTTGAAATGAGAAAGCGTCGAGCTTTGTAACTTTCGGTGGTCTAGCAAGTTTAATCTACTACTGATGCTAACGGGTCCGTGAGATATGCATCTCGAATCGACGCTTATCCTAATCACATCCTATTGACATATGAAATCTCGAATCTATGTTTTACATAAGGACAATGAGTGGACCATGCTGAGGTTTCTCAAATGCCACCTCCCTTTTTTTTTTTATCTCCCTTTTTCATTTTGAGACGCTCAATTATCTCGACAATTTCTTAATTATGGAATCCCATTTTCCATAATAAGTTTTTTTTTTCCGATAAAATAGTTTTTGTTAATTAAAGCCTAATCACTCTTCACTTAATCACCTCAGAAACAGTTTGTGTTGATGTAATCGATGAAAACCCCATAATCAATAAAAATAATTTTAAAATGTTTTCATTAAAAATGATCATTTTTATCATTTAAATTTTTTATTAATAAAATATATTTTTTTTTTCACTATTACTATGTTAAAAATGATGAATGTTTTTTTCCCCTTTTAAGTGTGGCTTCGAATGCCTCCTGAACAATAACAACTATGAAACAATATGAAACTTGTCTTAAGCGGGGGTTATAGTGGTGAAATCATGTGTTAATTTCCTTCGAAATATAAGGGCCTGGTCTTTCGATGCTGTTCAGGCACGATAGGCTCGTGATGGAGTCCGCGGTTACCAAAAAAAAAACCAATTATGAAACCCGCTTCCGACGGAGCTAGTGACTAGTGAGCTGTCGTGCGGATTGCTCTTCACTTCGGGTCGGGGGCTCACACGTGCGCGGCGGCAACGACGCGTGGGAGCGTTGGGTTTTTCGTCTTCGGGGAAAGCGAAACGACGGTGAACCCGAACGCACGCGCTTAGGGGGAGGGGGAGGAGCAGGGATCGGAGGACACGTGGCGGGGTGAGAAACGGAGGGTCGTTTTTTGCGGGGTGGGAGAAAAAGTGAACGGATAACCTTGTCGGAGGAAAGAATCGGGGCGGGGGCGGGGGCGGGGGCGGGGGCTTTTTCTATCCGACCGTGACGAGGAAAGGGAAAGAGACTTGTCCGCGGCCGCCATGTAAAAAGTCCGGGTCAAGTCAGTGCCGAAAAATGAAAGCCCCGTGACCAATGCGAGAAAAGACATGCACCATGCTCCAATAGTATGTTCGAATTGGCAAAAAAAAAAAAAAAACACATTTTCTTTATGCGATCATTCACTTATGGGCGCATTAAAAGGTCTGAAAAGTATTTATCCATCGTGAAAGTTCAAGTGCACATGATAATTTGTTAGTGTGACGCGACATTGGGATTCTGAATCAACATCCTGGGGGAATAAACTGTGTACTGAAATTGAATGCTTGGGCATTTAAGTAATTACTTGCAATTTAGGATCCATTTGCTGTGCAAAATATGTGACATCCCTAAAAATATGTTTTCCATGACAATCCCTTATGGTATTTAGGTGAAACTTGATGAGTTGGAAAATTTTCCCGTCATTTGATATGAAAATTTAATTTGATTTTCCTAAATAAACATATATGATCCAAGTGTTGAGGCTTCGAGCTCAGCTTTGTTAGATCCAAGCATGGGCACTAAGGGTCTGAGCGTGGACAGTAGGATCCCCAGCTCAACCTCGATGAACTCGAGCATTGGCAAAAAGGATTAGAGCATGGGCACCGGGGTCATGGGCTGAGCCTCCATAGACCTGAGCTTGAACGTCAGAGACCTAGTCCTAGATGTTGGGACCCAGGAACCAACCTTGGGTTTCCGTGCTTAAGTGTAGAGTTTCGATCTAAGTATAGTCGTACTTAGGAATATGAATTTTGACTTTTTATAGAGAAAATCATTTTCTTGAATTTAAAAATAGGTTTTACGTTGATTAGGATAACATTTTTCATTAATTTATTTTCCTAAGTGAACAAAATGCTAAAAAATAAAATAAGTGTTTTCCTAAAAAAATGTTTTCCACGAAAAAAACAAAGTCTAAAGGTGTACTTTTTTTAGCAAAAAAAAAAATTCTTTGAATTAGGTTTATGGACTTTGATGTGTTTAGTTTGCTAAAATGATCAGTTAACGGAAAATCATTTATGATGAAAAAAATAAGCACACGCAAAGTTAGGAAGATAAATTTCTTAACTTTAAAAAGAAGATATTTCTTTTCGAAAAAGTTATTTTCCTAGAGATCAACATTGAAAAGGAAAAAAAAAATATTTTTCTGAAAATTATTTTCCTAGAGATCAACATGCCATTATTGTTCATCCACATTAGATATACTATGACACAAAGCAAGGGACATCCTATTATTAAGGAATTGCTAATTACTTTTTTTTTCCCGAAAATAATCCTCCGATCAGCTTCTTTATAAACATTCGATCAATGGCAAATACGAGCATCAATAATTGTTTTATTTATCGTGCATTTCAATTAAAAGTTCGATTCTTTTCTATCTTATAAACAATCTTACTAGACAAATTTCAAGGCTCTGTTCGTTTCACGGATAATGTTTTTTGGAAAAACGTTTTCCGTATTTTCCAAATGTTCATTTCATAGAAAATGAATTCCTGGGGAAAATGTTTTCCATGAAAGAAAAAAAATCCTCTAAATTAGGGGAAAATGTTTTCCACTTCTGAAAAGCGGAAAACATTTTCCTCACTTGATCTCTCTTTGACCTCTCTTATCACACATTTCTACAAATCATCACTTCCTCATCCCTTTTCTTCTTCCTATTTTCTTTTTTATTCGAATTATTTTTTAATTGCAAATTTTTTTATATTTTCTTTCCTTTTTCTTTTCTTTTTCTTTTCTTTGTTTCCCATCTTCTTTTTTCGTGGCTAGTCGTTGGCCGTCACCAAATGAACCTCAAGCTTGTCGATCTCAAGCTTGCGCTCTTCAATCTGGCAAGCCTCGAGCTCGACGCTTGCGCTCACCAAAAAGTGAACGGAAAATATTTTCTTTATCAAACCGAAAATATTTTCCAAAATATTTTTAGGTTTTGGCCGAATACTTAAAAATATTGTCATTTTCCTAAAAAATGACTTCGAAAAAATATTTTCCTGGAAATGACCCATTTTCGTAAAACGAACGGATCCCAAATCTCAGAATGTTTTCCTCTTTCTAAAACACGTGTGTGTATTCTTCATACCAAGCCAACGATTCTTTCCGTTCATTACTAAGTTCGTATGCTTTATTTTAATAATGTAATTTATTTAAAATTTTATTTTAATAATGCGAATTTTGTAATGTAATTTTATAATTTGGGCAGAGGGTATGGCACTGCGTCTCCAGAGTCCCCTGACCAATCAACGTCCCAATGAATACTGACTGAGACTTAGGGTTGCGTATGGGTTCCACCGAATCACGAGTACAAATAATCACATAGATGTCTCCAATATGTTTTCTTATTAATTTTTATTTTTTTGGTTGGGACCATTTCAGTTTGTGAATTTCTCCTTTGCTGGGACACTGTTGCTCCCATTCATCTTAACACATGTTAATAAACCAATAAAATCACCATTGGAAGATCCTGAATTTCCCCCATTTCCAATTACACATGCAAAAGAGAATTTTAAATTTGTCCGATGTTTCAATTCTTGACTTTCGATCAATTTAGTTGTGAATTTTTCGAAAATTTATCAATATAGTTACGTCATCTTGGCCGGCAATTGCTTGCGAGGATGTTAGTCGTCCTATGAAGCATGATTGGCTATGATGTGAGCGGTTTTATTAATTATTTTTTTGTAAAATATTCTGAAATTTTATAAATTTTATAAATTTATTTTATTAATACTATTCACCAGGAGCTCAAAACCCACCTCCAAGTTTCAACCCCGCATTATTGAAGTGGAGTCTAGTGGGAAAAAAAATAACAAAAAAAGCAAAGTCAATTGTGTCAGAGAACATGCCTTTATTGGCCCCATTTCTTTAGTACTTTCACCTCATCGTGACGTGAGGATGTGGCTTTCCATAGCGTAGGGTGTCCATAGGAATCACCTAATGAGCACATAATTTCTCATACGACGACACCAATCATGGTCATGTTTAGAGGCTCTCTTAACATTCATTGAATGAAAACATGACTATTTTTGAAAGAAAAAAAAAAGGCTAAAAATCTCTTCTTCTTTTTTTGATGACTCAGGAATTACCGTACAGCCAACCGCCGACGACGTTAGCACGATGACCCACCTCTCACAGCACCGCACTTAAGTTGCGCAAATGCAACTGCGATAACTCGAACCTCCTCCCAACCGAAAGAGGGAGAACGTCCGAATCAACGTGTTTACAGCGGGGTGGGTAAAGGCTAAAAATCTCTTGCTCTCTCTTAACTCAGGTTTGCGGATTGATTTGATAGATCCAAGGAATAGCTTATTAAAAATGTATAAATATATATACTGTACTCATTGCAATTTCTGCTATGGTTGATTTAATAATATTTGTGTATATGTTTTATTTTGAAGAAGATGAAAAAAGAACGAAGAAAAATGGGTAGGTCAAACTTAGATCCATGCCTCAATTGGTTGTAGAACGGAAATGATGTCAGTGTTGCATGAAATGGTGTAACTGACAAATTATGTTTTGAAAGGTGTAATGCACCAAAGAGGTCCTATTACTTTTGACATTTTGGAGAGATGCAAAGTTATCATTAAAGAGTTACAACCTTGAAAAATTAATGTACCAATTCACGTTGTTGAGTCTTTTAATAGATCAAATGCAGACCGAAGAGATACAATGTCAAATCCACAATTTCGACTTTCTTGTCATTTCTCACCATACTATATTTCTCTTTGATTAATAGATTTGAGTTCATGACCGAAGAACACTTTGAAGCGCATCAATATCGTGTTCTTATAGAGGGGTTTGTATCAAGAGTTAGTATTCCTATTGAAGCCGTTCACACCATAGACGGGAAACGACTATCTCGAAGAAAGTTTTCTGTAAGTATCTTGCCTCAATCAATATTTCTTAGATTTTCTTATGTTGATTTGATTTTCTCCATATCATATTTCAAGTTCGGCCTAGACATTGAATTCGTAACCTCATCCCACAATATGATCATCCTAACATAATACCTGAAATGTGACAACAACCTCTTATTCTAGGCCTCAAAAAGCTTGAGCATTGGCACGTGGCAGCATAGGCCCACAAGGCTATCTTTCGATATTATACCATTTTCTCCCCACCATAGACGGGAAACGACTATCTCGATTTTATGTAAGTATCTTGCCTCAGGATCTTTGGAAAACAACTATAGAGGGGTTTGTATCCAGAGTTAGTATTCCTGGCCCACAAGGCTTGAAGCCATTCACACCATAGACGATGGGTTTGTATCCAGAGTTAAACAACTATCTCGAAGAAAGTTTTCTAGAAGTATCTTGCCTCAATCAATATTTCCTAGACTTTTTTCCGTCGATTTGATTTTCTCCATATCATATTTCAAGTTCGGCCTAGACATTGAATTCGTAGCGTCGTCTCTCAATATGATCATCCTAACACGATACTTGAAATGTGACAACAACCTCTTATTCTAGGCCTCAAAAAGCTTGAGCATTGGCACGTGGTAGCATAGGCGCACAAGGCTACCTTTCGATATTATACCATTTTCTCCCCACAGGCGTGCGCATGCACAAGTCTTTAGAAAACAACTATAGATGGGTTTGTATCAAGAGTTAGTATTCATGTTGAAGCCGTTCACACCATAGACAGGAAACAATTATCTCAAAGAAAGTTTTCGAAAAGTGTCTTGCCTCAATCAATATTTCCTAGACTTTCTTCCATCGATTTGATTTTCTCCATATCATATTTCAAGTTCGGCCTAGACATTGAATTTGTAACCTCGTCCCACAATATGATCATCCTAACACGATACCTGAAATGTGATAACAACCTCTTATTCTTGGTCTTAAAAAGCTCAAGCATTGGCATGTGGCAGCATAGGTGCACAAGGCTACCTTTCGATATTATACCATTTTCTCCCCATGGGCATTGCGCATGCGCGGGTCTTCGGAAAACAACTATAGAGGGGTTTGTATCAAGAATTAGTATTCCTATTGAAGCCGTTCACACCATAGATGGGAAACAACTATCTCGAAGAAAGTTTTCTAGAAGTATCTTGCCTCAATCAATATTTCTCGGACTTTCTTCCGTTGATTCGATTTTCTCCATATCATATTTCAAGTTCGGCCTAGACATTGAATTTGTAGCGTCGTCTCTCAATATGATCATTCTAACACAATACCTGAAATGTGACAACAACCTCTTATTCTAGGCCTCAAAAAGCTCGAGCATTGGCATGTGGCAGCATAGACACACATGGCTACCTTTCGATATTATACCCTTTTCTCCCCACAGGCGTGCGCATGCGCAGGTCTTCGGAAAACAACTATAGTGGGGTTTGTATCAAGAGTTAGTATTCTTGTTGAAGCCATTTGCACCATAGATGGAAAACAACTATCTCAAAGAAAGTTTCCTAGAAGTGTCTTGCCTCAGTCAATATTTCTCATACTTTCTTCCATCGATTCGATTTTCTCCATATCATATTTCAAGTTCGGCCTAGACATTGAATTCATAGCCTCATCCCACTATATGACTGACCTAACATGATGCCTAAAATGTGACGACAACCTCTTATTCTAGGCCTAAAAAAGCTCGAGCACTAGCATGTGGCAGCATAGGCGCACAAGGTTGCGTTTCGATATTATATCATTTTCTCCCCGTGGGTATGTGCATGCGTAGGTCTTCGGAAAACAACTATAGAGGGGTTTGTATCAAGAATTAGTATTCCTATTGAAGCCGTTCACACCATAGATGGGAAAAAACTATCTCGAAGATATTTTTCTAGAAGTATCTTGCCTCAATCAATATTTCTCGGACTTTCTTCCGTTGATTCAATTTTCTCCATATCATATTTTAAGTTCGGCCTAGACATTGAATTCATAGTGTCGTCTCTCAATATGATCATCCTAACACGATACCTGAAATGTGATAACAACCTCTTATTCTTGGTCTTAAAAAGCTCAAGCATTGGCATGTGGCAGCATAGGTGCACAAGGCTACCTTTCGATATTATACCCTTTTCTCCCCACGGGCATTGCGCATGCGCGGGTCTTCGGAAAACAACTATAGAGGGGTTCGTATCAAGAATTAGTATTCCTATTGAAGCCGTTCACACCATAGATGGGAAACAACTATCTCGAAGAAAGTTTTCTAGAAGTATCTTGCCTCAATCAATATTTCTCGGACTTTCTTCCGTTGATTCGATTTTCTCCATATCATATTTCAAGTTCGGCCTAGACATTGAATTCGTAGTGTCGTCTCTCAATATGATCATCCTAACACGATACCTGAAATGTGATAACAACCTCTTATTCTTGGTCTTAAAAAGCTCAAGCATTGGCATGTGGCAGCATAGGTGCACAAGGCTACCTTTCGATATTATACCCTTTTCTCCCCACGGGCATTGCGCATGCGCGGGTCTTCGGAAAACAACTATAGAGGGGTTCGTATCAAGAATTAGTATTCCTATTGAAGCCGTTCACACCATAGATGGGAAACAACTATCTCGAAGAAAGTTTTCTAGAAGTATCTTGCCTCAATCAATATTTCTCGGACTTTCTTCCGTTGATTTGATTTTCTCCATATCATATTTCAAGTTCGGCCTAGACATTGAATTCGTAGTGTCGTCTCTCAATATGATCATCCTAACACGATACCTGAAATGTGATAACAACCTCTTATTCTTGGTCTTAAAAAGCTCAAGCATTGGCATGTGGCAGCATAGGTGCACAAGGCTACCTTTCGATATTATACCCTTTTCTCCCCACGGGCATTGCGCATGCGCGGGTCTTCGGAAAACAACTATAGAGGGGTTCGTATCAAGAATTAGTATTCCTATTGAAGCCGTTCACACCATAGATGGGAAACAACTATCTCGAAGAAAGTTTTCTAGAAGTATCTTGCCTCAATCAATATTTCTCGGACTTTCTTCCGTTGATTCGATTTTCTCCATATCATATTTCAAGTTCGGCTTAGACATTGAATTTGTAGCATCGTCTCTCAATATGATCATTCTAACACGATTCTGTGACAACAACCTCTTATTCTAGGCCTCCTGAAATGTGACAACAACCTCTTATTCTAGGCCTCAAAAAGCTTGAGCATTGGCATGTGGCAGCATAGACACACAAGGCTACCTTTCGATATTATACCCTTTTCTCCCCATGGGCGTGCGCATGCGCAGGTCTTCGGAAAACAACTATAGAGGGGTTTGTATCAAGAGTTAGTATTCTTGTCAAAACCATTTGCACCATAGATGGAAAACAACTATCTCGAAGAAAGTTTCCTAGAAGTATCTTGCCTCAATCAATATTTCTTAGACTTTCTTCCGTCAATTCGATTTTCTCCATATCATATTTCAAGTTTGGCCTAGACATTGAATTCGTAGCCTCATCCCACTATATGATTGACCTAACATGATGCCTAAAATGTGACGACAACCTCTTATTCTAGGCCTAAAAAAGCTCGAGCACTAGCATGTGGCAGCATAGGCGCACAAGGTTGCGTTTCGATATTATATCATTTTCTCCCCGTGGGTATGTGCATGCGTAGGTCTTCGGAAAACAACTATAGAGGGGTTTGTATCAAGAGTTAGTATTCCCGTCAAAGCCATTCGCACCATAGATGGGAAACAACTATCTCGAAGAAAGTTTCCTAGAAATATCTTGCCTCAATCAATATTTCTCAGACTTTCCTCCGTCGATTTGATTTTCGCCATATCATATTTCAAGTTCGGCCTAAACATTGAATTCGTAGCCTCATCCCACTATATGACCAACCTAACACGATACCTGAAATGTGACGATCATCTCTTATTTTAGGCTTAAAAAAGCTCGAGCAGTGGCATGTGGCAGCATAAGCGCACAAGGCTGCCTTCCGATATTATACCCTTTTTTTCCCCAGGCCTGCGCATGCGCGTGCGCGGGTCTTCGTAAAAAGCGACGGTGGCGCTGGGAAATGCGGCATCTCATTCCCGATGTCACATGGTCTCCACTCCGTTCACTTCGATCGACCGGCATGGAGAATCGAGGAGGACATTATTCAAAGACCGAACGAGATCTTTAGGCCGAACCGTACTTTCCTAACACGTCGAAAAAGGAGGGGCCTCTAGCTCTCCTCATTTCCTCCTTTCCGGACGCGGACAGGAGTCCATATTCGGGCATTGGGCAGACTAAACAAATGGTTTTCACCCCCTTCGGACAGGCTGTCCTCGTTCTGTTCCACCGGTCAAAGTCAAACGACAGGACGGACTGCAATCTATTGTAAGATCGAAAGCGGGATTTTCTAGGATCGATGGGGAAGGTAGGATCTTATGATGGCAGGCAGAGGCGGGTGGTTTCCCACCCCCAAATGAGGGTGCAATCACGGCATAAAGACCCTTTCTAGTCAACAAGTTTGACATGACGCGTGAGAAACAACACAATGATATTATAAAAAAAATTTAAATTAATATACATATAAAAAATTGATCCTAAACTTCATTTTTTTTTTGGTAACTCAGAAATCCTATATAGCCGGCAGCCGGCGAATAAACCTGAGGGGATATGTAAGTGAGAGGATCCACCACCCCTGACGTCCCACTTAAGATCCAAGTGATCGTGAGAGGATTTGAACTCCTCCCCCTCATGAGGGAAGAACCCAAACTATTGTGACCACCAAGGCAATGGTACTAATCCTAAACTTATTATTCGTTAGATTTCGTTAAATTTTATTATCAAATTATTGAGTTTGATAACACACGATAGTTGGCGGATATACCAATCTAGAATTCTATTTTTCATTTTTGATCATAAATGCAATAGTTTATGATTTTTCACAGTATTAATCCAATTTAACGAAAATGAACGGATGATAATCTAAGTTATTCGTGATAAAAAAAAAATTAGTTTTTAGTAAATTTATCACGGTGTATTAGTTTCGAATTTTTCGTGATTAAAAAAAATAGTTTTGGATAAATTTGTCAAATATATATTAGTTTAGAATTTTTCGTGGTATTAAATCTAAATTATAAACCCATAAATAATCATACCAAATAACTTTTCAAGAAGAATTTGTTTTTCTTTCTTGTCCCAGGATACCTAACGATCTCTCTTCCTCGTTCGTGTGTTCCCTTTGTCCTCTAGGACATTGCTTTGACTTTTTAGGATTCGGTTAACGGATGCCGTTCAAATTTCTCTTTAGACAATCGAATGAATTTCTTTCATTTTTCAAATCTTTAATTTTCGTTCGAGTATTTAAAAACACCACTTTAACTCCCAATAATTTTATTAGACACATTTAACAAGTGTCATGTTAATGTAACGAAATTTAAATAAGAAGATGTGCAATGAAGCAAGTTTTAGTCGGGTAGACCATAGAGAATCATGTCAGTTTATTTATTTATTATTATTTGGAATTTGACTGTCTAATAATTACATGGATTTACAAAGAGAGTGTGGAACCGATCACTCTTAAAAGTTCAGTAATCTAGGAAGACTGCTTGGCGGCCATTTAAAGACGTTTGATTAATGTCATGGGGCATTTAAAATATAAAAAAATTAGTCAAAGAAAAACCTAACTTTGAGTTGACGAGGGATTTCAATTTCAAACTTGTTGAGAAAATGTCATGAGCTTTGATGGATTTCCAAAGAATTTTCCTATCGTGGATTACTAATAGTAATCCAATTTAACAAAAACGAACATATGATAATTTGGGTTATTCATGATAAAAAAATTAATTTTTAGTAAATTTATCACGGTGTATTAGTTTTGAATTTTTCATGATTAAAAAAAATTACTATGACATCATATACGACTAGGCAAATAAGAGGATTATGGAATTCTCTTTGTGAGTTGTTTGTATGAGTTCTCAATGAAAGATTGTAAGATAATACTTATGTGAGTGCTTTGAATTTAATTTAGATATGGAAATGGTGCCAACACTTGAACCGAATTTCGTAAATCTCCGGTGTCATTTATTATCGATTGTTTATTTCTCTTGTGATTTTGTACTGATTTAATTGCAACACTTGGTTGGATTCCGCGCTATATTACAATAATTATCATATCTATTTCTGTGTAAACGATGTCTCCAATTAAGACGAGCAACAAAAATCTTCTTTTGTGCGTAATGCCCAAAATAGAAATTGGTTAAAGTTGACTACATGATTTCCATATAATCCTTTAAATGCCTTAATCTGAATTTTTCCTCGGATGATTATCATTTAATTTCGTTTACTATAGTCATGCCGATTCATAAGTATTCCCTCTCTTCACCTAATCGATACGACAGATTAAATAATCACTTTACTCCCACCAAAAAAAAAAAAAAAAAAAAATCACCATATAAACATCCAAACCAAAGAAAGCAAAGATAGCCGTTCAAATATATGCAAAGTTCGCACGTTCAACTTCGTTTACTACAATTTTGGGCCATGGCCCATAGGCTTTGAAGCCCAACCCAAGAACCAATGAGATCCCCACTGAATTTGGGCCGCATTACTTCGCTCATGCAAAGAGCCCACTTAGCACCATGGATTATCACGATAAGCCGATCTCCATGTCTAATTTCTAGCTTTCGTTGTAGTTTAGGTCGAATGCGGGCTTTTAAATTCTCCCCGAAAACATTTGGCTCGTGCCATTGCTGTCGCGATTTGAAGCTTAGTTGACGATTAGATGCGTACGAGACATGGATATTTAGAAATCACAGTATCAGGAGAGCTCGATAACCTAAACATTCATGCTACAATTACAGCTTATCACGCGCTCTGGAATTTATAGTTAATTAGGAGTGTTAAAATGATAAGGGAGGGCTGAATAGAAGAAGAAGATTCCTTGTACTTTCTGTATATTTCAAAAGAATATCTTCTATACACATATTTGTTATACAACACGATGAATATGTCTAAGCACTAGGTTAAGCACTAGAGAATGATAAGTCTTGAGGAGCAAGTTGTGGAGGAACTGTAGGTGTATTCTTGGAAGGAAACGATCTAACTGGATGATCAAGTCATGGAGGAATTGTAGCAATTCCATAATCAATGTTGTTGGGATTTCTTTCCTTTGACAATGAGAGCCGTGTGGACCGACCCATGCACCGTGCGGATCGATCCCGGTCGAGCGGGATCGATCCCGGTCGAGGGCCTTGGCCGTGTGGATCGATCCCGGTCAAGGGCCTCGGCCATGTGGATCGATCCATGCACCGTCCGAATCAATCATGGATCGGTCCCGGTCGAGCATGCGGTCGATCAAAATTATTACAAGGCTCAACTGATTCAACAACTGGATCAGTGGAGTTATCATATTATTAGTCTAGGGTTTATATTTTCAGAAGAGAAAACACATAAATAATGAGCTCATCTAAATCAAATGTTGCGAAACTATTTATTTGGAGGGCGGTATTTCTAGAAATGTAAATTTGTGTTAGAATGAACCTTCCTTTTATCATCTGAAAGAACGTGTAAAAAAATAAAAATAAAATAAAGAAAAAGATGAAGTCCTGAAGGAAAGGAACATAAGATTGATATCGAAGCTCTAATATCAAGAATGAAATACTCTTCAAAACTTTCAACAGATAATAATGAGAATTAGGTCATCCATAACTTTAGCCGAAATGATATGGGCATTGTCTTCATCCTCGTTCCGCATCGGACTATGAATCAACGATAATCCATTTTCTCCTCTCTACAATACTGGGTAAACCGTTTAAAGACTTATCTCATGCAGTGCTTCTCCCCCTACTCGAGCAAAATAGATAAATCATGTTAGAAATCAAACCAAATTTATCAGTGCCGATAATGAGTTCGTTCGTATTTTTAGGTGTAGCGATTGTTTCTAGAGATGATGCGAGATATAACGATTGTTTTGTTATTTTCTAGATTTTATTCGGAACACTAGCTTTATCTATTAGGAAGATCAAATGTCATGTGACAAGTCTATAAATAGGAAGTCTTGTAATCGTTTTTTGTTAAGGTAAAATAAATTTACAATCTTATCTATCTTTATCTCTTCCTTATGTGAATTGTGAATGTTTTACATTCAAATTACTTTCGCCAAATCAAATAGCTACTTATAAGTAGGAGTGATTGGTTTTCATCTTAAAATCTTAAACTGGATGGTATAGGAATCAGCTCACCTAGTCCTTGGACTGATCGGATTAACCAATTTGGTTGAGTTCTAGGATTGGTCCGAAAACTAGTAAATTTCTTATTATTCTTCTTCTTTTGTTTTTTCTATTCCATACGAGCGAGGGTCTACTTACATTAATGAAAAAAAATAAATTACTAGTTAGGGCATGCTTCAAAATAAAAAAATAAATAAAACAAAGAAATCTTGATCGATTTGTCGGTTTGATCCATGCAATTTGGTTCTTCATGTGAAATCGAATTGATCCCCTTAAGAACCACTCAGAATTGACCAATTTAACTTGGTCTAGTCAAGTTCTATAATTGGATCGGGACCGATGCATCCCTACTCGTGAAACACAATGGACCTTTAGATGGTTCTAAGTTTAGAGACGGCACGGCATGAAGGGAACCGTTGGTGTCGCCTCTCGAATCCATCTATATAGAAATTGAGCGACCGATTCCCGGACCAGGGGCTTCAATTTCTAAGGACAATTGTACTTGGGGCGGCTTTGACGCTCTTGCTTGGTCTCCACGACGCCCTGGAAATTTACCAAATAGAATAGTCCGATTTCAACACGTTTCGGAACGAAGCCGGCCGCCGACGACGAGCCCTTTGACCTTTTTCATCGTCATCCGCGCACCCTGGCAAATTGAAAACACATGTCGGACGATGACGTGGCACTTCCATCTTATCCACAACGCCATCGTTGGACTTGCTTTCAGCAAATAAGGCTTAAAAAAAATAAAAATAAAAAAATTCTGAGTGGACACAACACGTGTGCGCAACAACGCGCCACGTGGAGCAGAGCCCACCGCCGTGATCTTCTGTTATCCACTCGCGGCTCTCGCTTTCTAGAAGCGACCCGAATAAAAATTTAAAGGAAAAAATGAATAAAAAAAAGGACTTGGGTCGAAATAAAATATAAGAGAAAAGGGAGGTCGATATGGATGAACCGATTCGTGTTCTTGGTTCGTAAATCACACTTTAATCATTGCATCTCGATCGCCTTCGCGAATTATCTACTAAAATAATGATTTGTTCCTAGTGATCATTAACTTTGAATTTCTGTAGTTAGCGATGATTACGCCGATAAAATAATAGTGCATTGAACCTTTGCTTTTCGGTAAGAGGAAAGGCGGGCTGCAATCTCCAGAAAAAGAAAAAAAAGGGCCAAAAATGGAAAAAAATTAAAAGGGAGAAAAGGACGACTGGATAAATAAGCAGTAGAAATTCCGTGAACGGTTGCCGACATCGCAAATTATATTTCGTGACCAGATAATAATGTTTTGTAAATGTCCTGGCTATATAAGAATATAAAAAAAAAAATGAGAAATTGGACTCGATTATCCATTCGACAGTATCGTTCTTCCATCCCACGAAGACCAAACGCAATAATCTACGGCCGCCGAGGCACCTGGAACTTGCACGATTGCGAGAACCGATTTCTTAATTAAGACTAGACACCTGTTAAATATGTTTAGAAAAAGAATTAACGTGTTTTTGTATTCTAGCTGCCGATGTTACGTTATTAACTGTATCCGAGTTTGGAATATTAATGTTCTACTAGGGACGGCACTGGTACCTGGCCCAATCGGCCACGGTTATCGCATTGTCTTGCTCTTGTGTGACCTAAACTCGAGGCCGACGATGTCGGACCTAGGCACGCGACCTTAGACCCGGTGTTGCGAGGGGCGGAGGCGCATCGATTGGCGACTTGGGCAATGTGGTGACCCTAGACATGGCGGGGCTGCGTCGCCGGGAGGGCAGAGACATCCTGTGCTGCTCAAGGTCGATCGAAGAAGAAGATGGCGCAAGTCGCTTAGCTCGTGATTTTGATTATTATATAACTAAGACACGCGCAAATAATGGGATGATCGCATAAAGAAAAAAAAAAATCTTCTTCGGAGATATTCCAGGAAAAAGTCAACGTGAAAAGCCCCCTTATTGATTTTGTTGTGTATATCACTGTCTTCTTATGTATTTTATTTTATATACATATACAGACAATGAGATGATCACATGAAGCAAAAATAAATAAATAAAACTCTTTGAAGATTTTCCATAATAAAGTCAATACGAAACTTTAGAAGATAAAGTTTAATTAAATTAAAACACTGCATTCTTATTTTTATTATTGAAAATGCTAGCGAAATATCATTATTTGGATTAACAAAAATTTATATCATTCATAAATTCTTTATGAAAAAATATCATGATGCCTCACTGTACATAATGTTCTTAGTGTATTTCTAAATATTTCTTGAACATATTACATGCTTCTCTGTGAAAGTATTTTGCCGTTATAGTAAGGAAAAAAGATAAATTAGTTAATATAGTAAATAAAAGACCATATACATATATATATTAGACTAATTGAGTTAACAAATAAAAAAGTTCACTAAGAAAGTGAGCTCTTGATATAAGATGGATAGAGAATAGATAAAATGATAAAGATTGATGATCAACGAGAAATTTTTCATTTTTTTTATCATATGCTACTTGACATTTAAGTCTACTTATAATAACCCAACATTCAACATCAAGGCCCATTATTAAATGAACACTGACTCTGAAAATAAAAAATAAACACTGTGGTTACTAAGTACTCTTTTATGGGGGCTTTGCCTCGTTATAATTTAGTATCAAAGTGTGATCCAATCAATTCTCAAGTAGATGTGTGATATATGGATGTAGGGGGCTTGAACAAAAAGTTGCAACTTTCAACAGCTTTTTAGGATGTGCTAGGGGCACATGAACTTGACTGTACATGGAAAGAACACATTGCTAAATGACATGGGTTTATATCGATGGGGATGTCAATTTTTTAAAGGAATGTGTTATGAACATCTCACGTCGAGATTTGAGATTTGAGATGTAGGCGAACACATTATATTTAAATGATTATCTATCTTTTTATGTGGTCACTCAAGTACTCCTTTTGAGGCTTGCTTGACATGGAGCTAGTCAAGTCTATGCAACATGATTGTGCAAACCTTCTCTCTCTTCTACTTATTGTTGACAATATTTCAACACGACACTAGCCCTTCTATGGAGGTAAGAGTTTCAAGTTCAAATCTCCTCAACAAACACAACGTCGAGTTAGACGATATCCTTTGAGTCCACGTGCTCTCTTTTTCCATAAGTTAATATGCAAATTGTAAACACAAACATTTGACGTGGACTCAGGAACGTTCAAATACTAATTAGTCGTGGGGAGTAAATTTCAATGGATACAAAAGCACAAATACGTGTACTCGGTAATTATCTCTTGTTCTCGAAATAAGGTAAGAGTTTCGAGTTCAAATCTCCTCAATTTACACAAAGTCAAATTAGACGAGATCCCTTGAATCTACACACTTTCTTTTCTCCGTAATTTACTATGCGAATCGTAAATACAAACATTCGACATGGACTTAGGAATCTTCAAATGCTAAGTAATCGCGGGGGTAAAGATCTTCAATCAATTCAAAAGCACAAATACGCGTACTTAGTAATTACCCCATGTTCTCGAGACGAAGGCGGCATTGAAAAAGTCAAATGCGTCAAGACTCCTTAGTTTTACAATATATTCTATCGAAATGATTCGTTGAATTCGACTTCGGGAGCGTTCACTTTGAACAAATCAATCGTCAAACAAAAGTGGGTCCCCCTCGATTTACTTTTTTTAAAAAAAAAAAAATTATATGTTTCGATAAAATCTCTCACGGCTCCGTCCTCCCTTTAACTACCGTTAAATCTCCCCCGTAAAATAGCACAAATGTGAATGCCCGAATAAAGAAAATAAAAGAAAAAGAAAAAGAAAAACTTCAACCAATGAAAGCAAAAACGTGAGGGATTGGAACACCCAGGGGTGGGGCCCACCACCGGGGGAAATTATAAATAAAATAAGAAATTAAACCCCCAACAACTCCGAAAAGTCCAAAAACCGCTAACGACAAAAAAAAGCTCCGCAGTCGACAACTCAGCACACCTTTTATTGTCAAGCTGCCTTTTTTTAAATTCGAATCACCGGAATTCCCGAATTTCCTTAAACTCCCGAAAATCGAATCGAGGAAAAGAGAAGGCAGCTTCCCGTATAAAACCCAAACCCCTCCAAATTCTCCCACCAATTCTCCAGCCAAGGGAAGGGCGGCGACGTGGACGATCATCCCATCTCCGACCAGCTGATCCTTCCGCTCCATCGTCGTCATGTACGGACGGGCCGCGCCGGAGCAGGCGACCCGGCCTCCCCGGCGGCGGAGTGGAGCCGCTACGAGGACAAGGTCTTCGAGCACGCGCTGGTGGCGGTGGCGGAGGACTCGCCCGACCGGTGGCAGCTGATCGGGAACCGCCTGAACCGGTCCGCGTCGCAGGTGTACGAGCACTACCAGAGGCTGGTGGCGGACATCGACGCGATCGAGTCGGGGCAGGTCGAGCCGCCGAGCTACCGCGACGACCACCCGGCGAGCTGCGGCCAGATTGCCTTCGAGACGAAGCCCCGGATCAAGGAGTCGGAGAAGAAGAAGGGCAACCCGTGGACCGAGGAGGAGCACAGGTGATTGAAAGATGCCTCTTCGGTCGTTCTTTTGTTGAATGATTCATTCTCCCTGTTACTTGTCGTAGTCTTCTTTCTTCTGGGGTTCTGAATTTCCTCTCTGACTTTGCTGTTGGAGTCGTGCAATTCGTAAAAGTCTGATCTTTCTTGCTTTCTTGCTTTCTTGCTTTTCTTTGCTTTGAAAGCTTAGCAATTGGCTAAGTTTTTGGGAGAGAGCGACTGAATACGATTTGCCTTGCTGTTGCTTCGACAGATTAATTGTCCTTGATGTGCTTTTTGGGTTGCTAGCGAATTGGAGAATTTGGGGATAAAGGGTTGAACCCTAGCTATTGAGTTTGGGGTTAAGTAAATTATGGGTGTTTAGATTTTGGTCTAAGTTCGGACATGAAGGTATTCACCATTTTCCTTTCCCTGCAGAAGAAACTCAAGCCCCTTTTTTTTGCTATTTCCATTTGAATTGGAATGCTCTAATCGGAGAAAATAGTATTGTTTGGTCTATTCCATCTCTTGAAATCTAACGTTTTGCTTCAACATGCATATTTGATGGAAGATGTAGCGCTTACGTTATAAAATCTGGTGCCATGTAGATATCTGCGTATTCTCAGAAGAAACTGCATAATTAGCAACAAGCTTGTGATCTTGTCAATATTTTGTTTTTCGTTCCGGTTGCTTTTGCCATGATATGTTTCAATACCTGTAGATCTGCTTGATCTTTTCTATGTCGGTCTAAACAGAAAAGCTAAAGATGGATTTGCTTGGTTAGAATAAGCGGTAACCGGTGAGCGTGAAATGTTATTTTTGGCAGGCCTGATAGTTTGGTTTAATTTCGTTCCACGCCCCTGTAGAAACTGAATCGAGCGGTGGAACAATTATAACCACAGGCGGGTCAACAGGACAGCTCACCTGCCTTTGTGCCATATATGTAGTTTCTCCATCTTTCTGTGTAATCAACTTCATATAAATTTTGAGCACTGGTGGAAGGAAGCTGCCCTGTTTCGCTGCTAGAGTCAAGAAATTTCTTTTACACCTGCGGTGCTTGTACGAGAAAGAAATATCTGTCGCAAATTGTCTCCTGGAAAATTGGCAATTCTTAGAGCCCTGGCAGTTTGAAAGAATGTTTGCACTCATTTGATCCTTGTCTTATAATAAGATCTCTTGTTTGTTGCCGTGACAGGTTATTTTTGCTCGGGCTGCAGACCTATGGCAAGGGCGACTGGAGGAGCATCTCGAGGCACTTTGTCCTCACAAGAACACCGACTCAGGTGGCTAGCCATGCTCAGAAGTTCTACATGCGGCAGATGAGTTTGGGGAAGAAAGAGAGGAAGAGGAATAGCATTCACGACATCACCACGGTCGACACCCCCCCGGTCCCGGCATCTGTTAAAGACAGTTTCAACCCTCCTCAAGCGGGCAATGCCCAAGATGATCCGAGTTATGATTATCCACAAGCCAACAACTTTCAGCAGATGCAACCTTGTCAACCGGGGCCTTTCATGAATCAATTGCTTGATCAAGGGGGAGGGTCGATAGGATACGAAAACTTAAGCTATTTCCTGTGAAGTGCCGGGATGGAAGTTTTGTATATAGATGAAAGCCAGTATAAAGGAGGAATTCATTATAGATTTAGTGGAAAAGGGGTATATGTACATTAGGTTTTCACTCTTTCTTTAACTCAGTTCATGTTGAACCATGTTCTGAATCACTTTTTGAGATGCAGTAAATTTAGTGGGACTCAAAACCTATTCCACAAATTACTTTTCCTTGTCCTTTCCTGCGGATATGTCATATAATTTGGAATATGCGTTGGGATCTCCAGTTTCCAAATTCCAATTCCCGAGCAATCCAATGTACGAACCAAGAAAAAAAGTTGCTTTTTTGCTGAAAATATCAGAGTCATCGATCAATTACTTGTTTTTATGAGAGGGTTTCTATATTTCGGAGTTATTGACTAAAAAGTAATATGGATGATATATTATCAGGTTTCATGGCTAGCTCAAGAAAATTTCTACTCGTTCATCATTTGACGATCGACATATGCATTTGGAAATAATTATGTAATCGAATACTGTTCATGTCATGATTTATAAATAATTACTTAAGCTTTGCGGTGGATTTAATAAGATCATTCTCTTGATTAGATTTCGATCTCGCTCACAAAAGCAGTGTGCCATTGTACTCTCGCGTGAAAAATTCGTGTCGCAGGAGAAAACAGAGGACTCTGCAATCCTTAATAAAAAAGGGCAACGTATTCCGTAGCATGAACAAACAAATCGAGGCCTCTGTTTCAGGCTCTGGTTGCAAGTCCTGCCTTGATCTTCGGAATGGTGGAGAGGTCAGGGCTCGAACGACTTGGCCGAGACGCCATTGTCGATCCCGATGGCGAACACGGAAGCGGGAGCCGACACGGGTCCCTGCACCAGTACTCCAGAATGTTTGATATCACCAAAGCGCCCTTCTTCGCCCCCCCGCTAGCGGACAAATTGTACTGGTAGCGAACTCCCTTCTGGAGCTTCTGTCGACCAAACCCCACCTCGAGGGATAAAGAAATGGCTAATCTTCGAAAGAAGAAGGGAAAAATGAGCAAAGAGAAGTTGTCAAATTGGACATAGCCATCATCTTACAAGAGACTCCGATGATCGAACTTCGAAATCCTGGGATTTTTCGAGCTCCTGACCTAAAATTATGAGAGAAAATATCATTATTTTCATTTAGTATATATCATCCCAAAATTTATGCCCTTCAATTAATTAAATTTCGATCGCTAATCTAACTCAAATTCCTCATGAGATTACTACGTAATATCTAGATAGTTTTTCCATCCAAAAATGGAAAAAGTTATAGATTAATTTTTCCATTTTTCTGAAGAACATACTCATGGTAAAATCTATTTCGCGGCGAAGGAGAGACCGTTGGGGGGCTTGCACCGACGTTAGTCGGGCCGGATCCGTGAAAGCCCAGATATGCTATTGGCCCGGCCCATTCCAGCCCATTTTATCCGAAACCCACGGTCTGCTCTTTTTGCTCGCTCAGGGTATCAGTTCCCTCCCTCCTCCTCTCTCCCTCTCGCCGCCGAACTGCCCCCCCGCCGTCGCCGGTGACTCCGCCGGTCTGATTTCGTCCTCCTCAGTCCTCACTGTTGATGACCGTGCTTCCTCTCTTCTCCGACTCACGCGTCGTCGACTGCAGGTCCCGAAGGTTTCTTCCGTCTTCCGGACTCGGCCGTCACTATCATCGGTGAAGCTCCAGCTCTCTCTCTCTCTCTCTCTGCGCAACTCAAGCATATGCGATTTTTTTTTTTTTTTTTGTTTTTTGGTGGAGAAATGCAGTTTTTTTAGCTGTTGAAGTCAGCCGACAGGTGTAGAGCGGTACTGTTAATCGATGTAGCGATTCGCTTCAGCGAGCCGGACCGAGACGATTCCACGAGCGAATTTTTTTTTTTTTTTTTTTGGTGTTCTGGGGAAGATGATCATTCGCCTCTGCCCGTTGAGCATGATGAAAAACATCGCGGTCGAGATAGAGGCATGAAATGGCGGATTTTAACTTGTTAACTCTTATCGCTTCGTCTGCTCCGACATTGCGTTTCATGTCAAACGAATAGCCCTGATTTCGGAGATAGTCGGCTTCCTCGAATGCGTGTAATTCCGACTTAGAGAGGGAAAAGAATGACTGCTCTGGACTTTGGAATTTCTTTTTTGTAGCTTGGAACTTCGAAGCAAGCCTGCAATTATTCTCTCTAATTTGGCTAGCTAGTTTCATGATGCTGTGACCTTTTGCCCAATTTATTATCTTTATCGAATGAAGCGTTTTGTATTTTCTTTTGCTTAACTCTGTATTTCTTTTGCAGTGCCAGCGATAGAATGCTTCATCTTCATCAGAGCATTCTGCTAAGCGGACCCCGAATTACTCATTTCGTGCTTCCCAGAGGAGCAACGGCGGTAACTGATACCACAGTGAGGTTCTCGATGGAACGGTCAGCTTGTTGTAAAGAAAAGTTATTTGCTTCTCATCATACGCATACCCCTTCGTCTCAAAGCTTAGCTTGCCTGGCGTCATCGGAAGTTCATGATCCTTCAACCAGGTTGTTGTTCTTGCTGATTGTTATCACCATTACATTACATCTGAGATAGTGGTTTTCTGCATCATGACACATCTTTATTATTCCTTGGGTTGTGCCATGGATGATAGAAACATTGTTTTGCTTCGCAAAAAGTTCTCTATTTTGGAGTTGGGAGATACTCTTCTCTTCCTTTATTCCCCTCAGCTGCAAACAGAAGCATATGAGGACCGATTTAAAGAAAAATTTAAGTATTATCTCTAAAATCGATTCACAATAAATATTGTATCATGACTGAGAAAACTAAATCAGATTTGTAATATTGTATTTGATTAGACTGGAAATTTATTGGAAAAGAAGGTCCCATTATATTTTGGAAATCTCTTTCTACTCCATGAAGTTCTCGTCTATCTGCTTCTCTTCATGATCCTTGCCAAGTCTCTTCTCCCTGCTACGATTTGGATGTGGTTGTTGTCCAACAGGGTACTTAAAGTTTTTATGCTCAATTTACGCATTACTATTTTCAATTTAAAATTTTCTCCTTTCTATCTGTAAGATCTTAAATGATTCCATATGGAACTTGAGTATATGTTTTTTTTATGGTTAAGGAAGGACGACTTAACCGTCCATGGAGTAAGCGAGAAGATAGTTGGTGTGCTAGGAGGAGGGCAACTGGGCCGCATGCTATGTCAGGCAGCTTCTGAAATGGCCATTAAAGTCATTGTGTTAGACCCACTTGAAAGCTGCCCAGCAAGTGCAATTGCATACGATCATGTGGTTGGCAGCTTTGATGACAGTGCGACTGTGGAGGAGTTTGCAAAGAGGTTTTATTATGTACTAGTTATGGAATTGATACAATGTTTTTGCAAAAGAAGTTCTTTATTGATTAAAGTATTGCTCATGTACGCTCTTTCTTCGTGGTAGTTAGATGTGAAATTTTGACAGTCGAAATTGAACATGTTGATGCTGCCACCTTGGAGAAGCTTGAGCAACATGGAGTGGATTGCCAACCTAAAGCCTCCACTATTCGAATTATCCAGGTTACTTACCTTTTACAGTGACGTGGTGAATTTAATTTTGATGTAGCAGACTGTGTTAAATTGAATTTCCATGAATCCTTTTTCTTGTAAATAAGGATTTTGTCAGCTGTAAACTCAGTAGTTTTGAGGATCGACATGCAGAATATGGAGCTGCTAAAGTTCTTTAATTGACACTCTTATCTAGGAGAAAATCACAGAGCACATGTTTGAAAAATCCCATGTTATATCCACTAGACTTGGAGGATCAGATGTCCTTGTCTTTATTCTGGAGATGGATACATAAAGGAGCTATTAAAATGATTTTGATGCATTGACAGCAACTGAGTAAAATATATGTCAATAAGCATGACAGAACCCACATATTTTACTTCTTGAAAATTTCTTTAGGATGGCTTTACCTCATGTTCCATGTCAATGCAACAAAAACTGAAAGAACTATGGTCCCCCAGTCTGACATCACTGCTTAGGTTTTATGAGTTTTTGTATTCATTAAATTTTGAGGAGTGAGAACACATTTAACATCCCTTGGACTCTCCAGGTACAGAGACTTTTTCTACTGTAGGACCTATTGGAAATTGAGGTTTTGCTAAGACTATGGTTGTTTAAGGATGGGGTAGGGTGGACTGGTTACTGGTTTTTCTGCGCTCCACTTCCAATTATGGATTAGCTATATGCATGTTACATCTAATGGTATGAGACATGAAATTTGTGAAACATAACCAAAAAATCTCTCTCTTAGGATTCCAATATGGATTCCAGCAAAAGGTGAGTCAAGTAGTGTAGGTAAATGACTGCATTTGCTTCATTGTATACCAATACTACAGACATGTGTATTGGTAAGATATGAGTTTTTGGTTTTAAACGTTGCTTCTTGTAAAACAAAAGAAAGTCCACTGACATATGCTGTATTATTGGGCTGGGTAACTTCAAGGTTGACTCTAAAGCAGTTCTGGGATTTTCTACAAATTTGTTGATAGGGCATATTGTACTTGTTTAAATCACAGAGAAGATAAGTTCGGGTTGCTTTATCTCTCTTTGGATCATTGATTTTAATTGCTTGTTATTTACCCAATAAACTGGAATAATAGATGAATTTCCCTTTGGGACAATGAACTTACTAAAATTTGTGCTCTCTTCCAGGACAAATATCTCCAAAAAGTTCACTTTTCCAGACATGGCATTCCGCTTCCAGAGTTCATGCAGGTCAGTCAATTTGCTTGATCTTTCTTGGACTCGCATTGTGACCTGGACGTTGACATTCTAATTCCTTGTGTTGACGTGAGAATTTGCTGAGACAGATAGATAATCTTGAAGGTGCTAAGAGAGCTGGTGACCAATTTGGCTATCCCCTGATGTTGAAGAGCAAACGACTAGCTTATGACGGGCGTGGAAATGCTGTTGCAAAAACAGCCGAGGAGCTTTCTTCTGCTGTGGCTGGTAAACATTTACCATCTCTTTTCTTCCTTCTTCCTTTTGTAATGCTTAGAGTTCCTTCATTTTGGAGTTACTCTCCATTTCTTGTGTAGTTCTATCCGATGATAAGAAGCTTTTCTTTGTTTGTTTTATTTTTTCAATTTCTTAGGGCATTTGTTTACATGACAAGATGAACGATTTTGTGAAGTCCGGACATTCTTTCTGTTTTTCTTGTCTTGGCACTTTGATATTACCATTTGATATTTTCAGACCATAGTCCTGCATTTATCAGCCTACAAATAGCTATTTGAATTTTACTTTCAATCTTCATCTGCTACAGCTCTTGGAGGATTTGAGCGTGGACTCTATGTTGAAAAATGGGCACCCTTCATAAAGGTGCGCATCTCATAAGTATCGTTAGCCTTGTCGACCATTAAGGATCTTTGTTATGGCTAATTTTCTGGTGTATTTTCCACCACCTGTCAACAAGATGTTCAATAGTAATGCATTATTCATGGATTGCCTAGACATTGCCAATGAAGGGGGTTTGTAGAGCGTTTACAGAGAACATGGAATTACAAGATTTGACAATTGCTTATCTTATTTATCACTAAGGAAAAAAATGTTTACAGTGCTCGTGTCTTAGTGCACTTAAGTTATGTACGTGACAACTCATGCTCAGTATTTCTTATGTTCTTGGCATGGTGGGATTATACTTTTGTAGGCAATGATGGTTAACACAACCATTGGGTACGGGGTGTTGTTACTTTATGAAGTAAACACCAAAAGTAACCGTGTTATCTTAAATCTTATTACAGGAGCTTGCTGTCATTGTAGCAAGAGGAAGAGACAATTCTGTCTTGTGCTATCCTGTGGTTGAGACTATACACAAGTAAGTTTATCATCTTTTATAGCTTGGTGTCATTTTTCTTTTATGGTTTATCATAATAGTAGACTGTCTCCTTTGGGGCCAGATGTTACCTGAGCTACTGTGTGTATCATGCAAGCTTTTGACCACTCAACTCTTGGTAGAAACTATTTACACATTTTACTATATTTCTTGCAATTTTAGGGAAAACATATGTCACATAGTTAGGGCGCCTGCGAGTATACCATGGAAGATCCGGAAACAAGCTAATGATATTGCATATGAAGCCGTTTGTTCCCTGGAAGGCGCTGGTGTTTTTGCGGTTGAATTGTTTCTTACTAGGGATGGTCAGGTGATTGCGGTCATCGATAACTCCCTCCACAGTATGTTCTTATTGCAAATTGCCGCCTCTATCCTACTTACATGCTTTCACTTGCCTTTAGGTCTTGTTAAATGAAGTGGCTCCTAGGCCCCACAACAGTGGCCATCACACAATTGAGTCATGCTACACTTCTCAGTATGAACAGCATTTGCGAGCTGTTATTGGTCTTCCACTTGGTGATCCATCAATGAAAACTCCTGCTGCTATAATGTACAATATACTTGGTGAAGAAGAGGTGATATTTTACGCCTTGTTGATTTTTGAATTATTGCTTTGCCAACTAGACTACTTGGCTTTCATCTTTTTTGTTGCATGCATTGAATGCACTCGACTTAGCCTCCCATCCCAGACCACCGTACAGTTGCTGCAGACACACACAAGCAGCATGACAAACAAATGCTTCCTTATTTTGCTGCCAATTTACTTAAGACACACTTAGTGTTGCACTTGTAGCTTGGTTATGGGGATTGGGCCTTACACAGTAGACTATTTTAATTATAAACCTACTGCTTTTTTTCTTGTCTTGTAGTTATTATATATAAGGACTGCTTTTATTTCGAAATCTTTGAGTAGATGTCATTTATGCGGTCTCATTATTGCTCTAGATGCCTATAGTGCAAGGTTTGACATAGTATTTATTTTCCTTAGGGAGAACAAGGCTTTCGTTTGGCTCATCGGTTGATTGGAAGGGCATTGAGCATAAAAGGAGCTGCAATTCATTGGTATGATAAACCAGGTCAGATGATCAAGAACACCCCCCCCGAAAAAAAAAAAAATGCAACCCCAGGGGATAACCTTCCCTCCTCTCTCACTCTCAGCCAGTAATTAACTACACATTCTTATTGGTGCTGTAGAAATGCGTAAGCAACGGAAAATGGGTCATATCACTATCGTTGGCTCCTCAATGGGCACTGTGGAAGCACAACTAAATGCTTTGCTAAGTGAAGAAGGCAGGGATTGTCAGTCAGCAGGTTAGCTTTTTTCTGTGTCTTTTCATCTAGAAATATCCCTTTTTTGGGGTAGAAGAACATGGTGAATGTCTGTCTCTTCTTTATGTTTCTCGAATATTGTCTTCTAGTTGGGCCTTTCCTTCCTGGAAAATGATAGAAATACAGTCAGACCCCCACTCGCAAAAACATTTATATTTTTTTTGTTTTTGTTTTTTTTTTTTGGGGGGGGAGATGTGTTTGGATCCATAAGCTACAGGCTATGTTTTGAAGTTGAGTAGCTCAACACATTTATAAAGGAACATGTTCAAGTGTGCTTGATGACGCAAGAACTTGCAGTAAAAACATGAAAGGTTGCTTTTCTCACAGTTGCAAGTTGCATTCCTTTGTCTTGTGCGCTGAGGAAGCTAAGAAAGTAGACTGATCTCTGTACAGATACCTGTTATTGTGCTGACAACCGAGCTCCATTTTACAGCATCTTTAGTGGCTACTGCCTATTTGAAAATTCTCAAAGCAAAAAGGATTACATTTACGCTGGCTATAAAATTTTTCTGTGCTAAATGGAGCTTATATGCTATTGCTTTGTCATGATTATTGACAATGTCATTGGCTAAATGCAGATGCAGTCCAACCGCGTGTTGGGATTATAATGGGCTCGGACTCTGACCTTCCTGTGATGAAGGATGCAGCAAGGATACTAGATGCATTTGATGTTCCTTACGAGGTTAATTATGTTCTGATTATGTTCTCAAGATTACGTCATTGAGCAACGACTTATATGCCTAGTGACAAATTGAACTTATCAAATGAATGCCAATTTTGTAGGTGAGAATAGTTTCAGCACATCGAACCCCTGATTTGATGTTCAGATATGCTTCCTCTGCTCAGGAGAGGGGCGTTCAAGTTATTATTGCTGGTGCTGGTGGTGCAGCTCATTTGCCAGGCTAGTTGTCTTACATCCTGATCACTAGAAAATTGTGTGTATCAATGGCTTTTTATCGTTTAAGAAACTCTGCCTTCTGTTTCCAGGTATGGTGGCTTCCCTGACTCCATTACCTGTTATTGGTGTGCCTGTTCGTGCTTCTGTATTGGATGGTCTTGACTCACTTTTATCAATAGTGCAGGTACTTCTTTTCTCTAATTTCAGTAAAATTGGTTCTTGTCACTGTTGAAATCAGTTTTTGGTGGGAGCTGTGGTCCTTGATTATTTTAAGATCCACCTTTTATGCTGCAAAATGGTAATTTGGAGAAGGTTTTGTCCTCCCAGAGGACTATGTCTTCTGTTTACTCAACCAATCACGGAGTACAAAATGTTTTTTTTTTTTTTTGGGTGGAGTACAACGAAAAAAAATGACATTTTGCATGGTGTCATTGGTTTTTTGTTGGATATGTGACTTGGTCCTCTGAAAAGACCGAAAATCTCTTTGCCTCACCCATGTTTTTCATGCTTTATTGCAGATGCCAAGGGGCGTCCCTGTTGCTACCGTGGCAGTAAACAATGCCACAAATGCTGGTTTGCTAGCTGTTAGAATGTTGGGAGTTGGTGATCCAGACCTACTGGCTAGGTTGGTCTTTTTGTCTCACTTTAGGATGTGGGGTTTGTGATTGTAACGGAAGTAGATCCTATAATATTGGCTGTAGGAGAACATTGATGGTGTTCATGGTGAAATTGGGTGAAATGCATCCATGCTGATTGATCTCTTATCTTTCACTTGCGCAGAATGAGCCAGTACCAAGAAGATACGAAGGAAGATGTCCTGACAAAAGCAGAAAAATTGCAGAGAGAAGGTTGGGAGTCATATTTGAATCCTTGATGGTCCTGCATGTGCGCCAATTTTGGTAGTTATGATTGTTTTTGGTTTCTGTTGTACTTGGACTTCTTATTCAGTCCCCAAGGTACATGTAGATCATCGTCATCTATAGAAAACGAAATAATGCATAGTCATTCCCAATGAATTCTCACTCCATAGAAATGATTATTTAAGTCAATGTAACATTAGATATCAGTATGAAGCTGATGCTTGATGACGACATACGAATTGTATCAGTAACGAAATGAGCCCCCAATCTGGGTTTCCGATCTTCCATCATTGTGCAATGCACTTTAAGGGTTTTTCTAATTTTGATCATTTAATATATGCTTTCTTGCCAATTGTCATTCATATTCTTCTTTTTTTTCGCAGCTCAATCAAAAGGATTTGTTTATAGTACCGGCATTTAATGTTCTGCTCTTTACTCAATAAGTTTGCCTCTACCAAATTGTAGATATATAAAATAGGAAAGTGTAGTGGCAAATTACTTTTTCATGCATGATGTTTCCAACTTACTTATTATTGGAGGAATTGGAGGAAGCTGTTCTGAAACAGATTTACGGTTGGTTGCACATGTGGGGTAACAACATGGAATTTTCTCCATGTCTATCTTCTGCGTTTATAAATAGCTTCATCCGGTACAAGCATAGTCCATGTGAAAATGACTGCAGTAAGCACGAGTTAACCCTTCCTTTTATAGATTTTGGGATGCAAAAGAACTCTCATGCCATGCTCAAAGGAAAGCTGCTATAGTTTTTTATGAATTTAACTAAATGTTTTCTAAGCTGTGCAGCTTTATTCAAGAGCATTCAAGTTCTCCATTCACGGGAACCATGGAAGGTCTGCATCGTTATTTTCCTCTTTATTGAGCAGGTTTGGAACACTGCATCTGAAAGTTTATAAAATTTCTGTGACGAGCCAGGGGTCTTCGCACATGCAAACTGCCTTACGTCAAATGCGAAGAAGGCAATTCTGGAAACGCTTTAAACTACAGAATGATCCATTACGTTGAAAAGCCGAAGTCTTTAATGTTAGAGGGAGATTATTGGATGACAACTTAGGGAGTTAAATACCAAAATGCATCAGTAGAGCTTCCCCTCTTGCTGCATAAGAGAATCATCGACCTATCGATGAACTCTGACCCAGAGTCACCGAAACCATCGTGCATGGCAGCTTTAGAATCGTCCGTTTTCTGAGTGCTACTTCACTCCAGGTTTCTGCAATGAAAAAAAAGGAGAGAGAACTATGAATAGAAAACGATAACGATGTTTTTCATACATGATGCATTCAGATTGGGGAAAAGAAGAGAGAAGCGGAGGTAATGACGGAGGTGGAGCGGTTGGCAACCAAAGAACGAGCTGGTAACTGTGTTTGACGTGTGCAGCCTAGGAGGTAAGACTGATTTCCCGCTTCCTACGAATATCTTACGAACTCGCAGTAGCAGTAGTGCCCACTCCAATGTGGTGCTCAGGCGAAGACATTTGCAACATCACAAAGGATAAATAAATGAGTCTGATTCACAACTTCTGCTGCTAAGGAAGTTCATGCGTCGACCCCAATCACCTCATCCCACTAAATTTTGAGAGACCCGCTGTTTAACTTTGTTTGATCATTCAAGTTGGAGGGAGATGGAAGGAAAGCTGCGATTCATGATGCCTATTAATGAACTCACCCAAAATTGTTATAGGGATTGCACTCGTATTAATTCAATTCTAAATCTTTTAATTGTATCAATTGAGTTCATGTGACTAATTTTGACTAATTTTGACTGCCGTTGGTGTCACATATAATTGCTGGTGTTCACGTTATTAATATCTGGTGATAGGATATGAAAAGATTTATGACTTAAATTAGCGTAATTAAAATGTTTATGACTATTGGTATAAATATTTTGGGCTTTTTTTTATGATTGTCCCTATTGCTAACAAGCCACTCCATGCATAAACGGAAAAAAGAACTAAAAAATTGGATTCGCATTGGAGCAGAGAATCTCACTCTGTTGTGACGAACAAGTTAAATTTCCCGGCAGCTTCTTTATCCTGCTCCGCCGCCTTCTTGTCAGCCTCTTTCTTCTGCCCTTCCGCCCTCTCCCTCTCCATGTTCTTCACCAAGTCAAAGGCACATTCAAACGCAAGAATCAGACCCAACTATCCGGTAAAAATCGCTGCGAACATCCACATATATCTTCTAAAAATTCCAAAGGTTCCACATTCGGCTGTACGAGGTAGTTTTAGATACTAGAAACACCATAGGAGGAAGCAAGCAGAACGAGGACCGAGATGATCGCCGTTAGGAACCTCGAGAATGCATTCGTCCTCTGGTTACCCCGAGATCTAGGATACGAGAATGAAAAGTCGAAGATCGCAGAAGCGACATTTGAACCAAAAAAAGAAAAGAAAAAGAGGACCTGAATGCTCCACTTCAGTTCCCGCCACTGAAGAAACAAGTCACTCCACGAGCCGATTCAGTGAACTGGTTCATGCTCGCTCTGCTTACTGCAAATCTCATCGCCATTGTACCGCTGAAGAGTCAGACAGAAAATAACAACTAAATGTTTATGGTGGCTCGACCTAAAGCCTAATATGTGTATATAGAAGTGATTAATTAGAGTCATAATACATATGAAAAAAATATATAATTACAGAAAGAGCCCATAATATAAATTAAAAACATATTAATACCCCTCAATTCAAAGTAGTTGTAACCAACGGGAGATTTAATCTCAATAGCGTGTATCATGGACTATGTACTCCTTTGGGGAAGGTGTCGGATTCAATGTAGGCACATAGGCTTCCGTGCAGATCGCTTGAAGCAACACGCTCTCGAACAAAGTGAAAATTTAGCTTAATGTGTTTGGTACAAGCATGAAACAATTTGAGAGCAACATAGAGGCAGAGATGTTGTCACAATAAACGGTAAGAAATAAAAATGATATCCTAAGCTCATGAAGTAAATGGCGAATCCAAATAGTTTCGATAACACAATGAATTACAACACGAAACCCAGCCTCTATACTAGAACAAGAAGCTATGGGTTGCTTCTTGGCACTCCATGAAACAATATTAGTGCCTGGAAAAACACAAAAACCTGAGGTGGACCATTGAGTGTTGAAGCACACAGCCCAGTCTGCATAGCATCCAATGAAGTGGGAGAACACCAGATAGATACATGTTGATATATATTAATGGCTTGGAGATGAGGTGATTGGGTTGATGCATGAACTGAGTAACCATGTTCACAACAAAAGCTAAAATCAGGCTTGGTCATGACACATATTGTAATGCACCAACCATATATGTCAATGAAATGTCGTAGAAGTGAGAAGCTCACCATCCTTAGTGGACAATAGTCTTTGCCAAGGTAAGGTAGTAGACACAAGCTTGGCCTTGAGCAGCTCAAACTTGCGTAAAAGCATGAGATAAAAAAGTACATCATAGTGTGGTGATGAGCCTTAGTGCTACGGAATTAGTAAAGTGGTCTATATCCTTCATAGAGTCGCATAATCAAAGAATGTAATGATGATTATTATTGGTGACAAAGATATCATTAACGTATAGACGGCCTCGAGAGGAAGCATACACGGATACGGATATTAAAGGACCAGCCTTACTTTCACTGAGCCAAAAATAATGAAAAACCTATCGAAGCGTCAAAGACAGAGAGGAAATAGGATCCTTACCAAATTACGGACTGTCAAAAAGTCATGCCCGTAGAGCCTGTGTTAAACCAAAGATGGTTTTTTCTAAATGGCACATATGATTCGAAAACTCAAAATAAAATTTGGCGCATGTAAGCTTTCTTACAAAGGATGCCATGTAAGGCTTTTTTTAACTGGACATATAGCCCATGGTGAAGAAATCACAATAGAGAGAATGACTCAAATTGTAATGGGTTTAGCAACAGCTAGTTTGACCCGTTGCTTAAATCCCTATGCCAAAAGGCGAGCTTTAAAGACTTCCATAACTTTATCAGATTCTTTCTTGATGAGGCAGTACAAGATCCCGCATATGGTTGGTGATGAAAGCATAACATTCATTTGTTATGGTCATTTTCTAACATGAACTAAGAATAACCTTAGAGTAGTAAGTAGGTACCTCTTTATAAAAAGAGTAAGATAGATTAAGAATTTTTCTAGGTTTAGAAGTTTCCGATTTGCATAAGTCGGGTGAGTGAAAGAGACGAAATGGAAGTGAAGAAACGGGACTGAGAGGTAGAGAGAGATTTCTGAGTCTGTTGAGGGAGGAACCGGGTCGTGAGAGAAGAAAGAGGGACGGAGTAACTCGGGTCGGATGGAGGGGCGGCGAAGGGGAAAAAGAGAAATGGAAATCGGTCGAGTGGGCCAAGAGGAGGATAAAGGCGGGTTAGGAGGTTGGGCTAGGGAAGAGGAGAGGCCCATGAAAAGTTTGACCTAGATAGGAGGAGAGAGGGCCGGAGAAGAGAGAAGGAAGAATCGGCTGACAGGCAGAAAAAGAAAAAGAATCGGCTGGATTGGAACGATGGATTATGTGCCTGAGGCCCTGAGCTTTGATGGGTTTTGTGAAAAGGGAAAATTCTTTTCTTCAAATCAACGTACGACGGATAAAAATAGGCCCATTTCTTCCCGTGATGCAAGATGCAGCAGGGATTCTGAACGCGTTTGATGTGCCTCTCGGACTTCTTGTTTAGTCCCAGGTACATGTACATCATTGTCGACCATAGGCAACCCATAGTCAATGGAAATGCATAGCGGGAGAATTGGCTTCTTCGCATTTAAGGGAAGGCAGCGTGCGTGACCCTTGGCTCGCTCGTACACAAATTACAGAAATCAGAAAGATGCAGAAAAATCCAGATGCAGCGTTATAAACCAGCTAAATACAGACAGGAAATAACGATGCAGACTTGCGGTAGTTGTATGCATTTACTTTGACTACCAATGCACAACCATGAATGGAGAACTTGAATGCTCTGAGATAAAGCTGCACGGCTTAAAAAAAATATCCAGTTACTTTGTAAGAACTACAGTGGCTTCCATTGAGCACGGCATGAGACTTCCTATGCGTACTCCAAAGCTAAAAGGGACAGGTTAGCTTGCCCCTCGCGCGCTAATTTATCGCATGGACTATGACTGTTCAAATGAAGCTACTTAGAAAGGCAAAAGATAGAGACGGAGAAAATTCCATGTCGCTACACCATTTGTGCAACAAACCATAAATCTGTAACAGAACAGCTTCCTCCACTAATAAGTAAGCTGGAAAGATCATGCATGAAATATAAGCTTGGAGACACTTTGAACGAAAAAGTAAGTTTGGGGCAGGGCAGCATTATGCATGAGAAAGTAAGATGGAGGCACCCTGAAGCTGCAACAATATGAATTACTTGATTTCACTCAAAAGTGAGATCTCTCATCCTTCTTCCCTATCTTTTAACAGCCACATAGATAAGGTTATCATCGGTAATGCCTTAAAATTGAAAGCAGATTTTCTCATCTATTAAGTCATGTAATCCACAGATGCAACAGAAGAAGAAAAAGGAAGAAGAAAGGGGGAGAAGAGGGGGGGGGGGGGGGAGCTACAGAAAGACCCATCAGGTTAAATGTCAAAGTCTTTAATGTCAAGAAAGATTGTTGGACAACACTTTCAGAAATTCCATAGCAAATGCATGAACAGAGGTTCCCTTCTTACTGCATAAGGGAATAATTTACATGATGACGAACTCTCACCCAGAGTCAACATGTTTATTATCCATGACGACTTCAGACAAATCTGCCTTATTAGTGAGTTTTAGTCACTACTTCTCTCCAGGTTTCTGCAATGAAAGAAAAAGAGACCACTATAAATAGAAAATGATAACGATGTTTCATACATGATGCACGCAGATTAGGGAAAAAAAGAAAGGAGATAATGACAAAGGTGGAGGGGATGGCAACCAAAGAACAGGGATGTTCAGCTAAACATATATGACATGTGCAGCCTAAGGGGTAAACTGATTTCAGCTCCTATGTTTATCTTCCACTCTCACAGTCGTGGGTACCAATAATAACAACACAGCTACTCCGATATGGTCATCGGGTGAAGACACTTGCAACATGACAAAGGATAAAAGAGGGGCTGATTTCCATTTTTGTTGCTTTATTGGAAGGGTTGCATCATTTTTTCCATTAAACTGTTTTATAACTAAAAAACATGGACATCACAATTATATAGAGGAAGAAGTAGGATACTTTCCAAATCAGATACCTAGGAGGAGAAAAAAAGATCTGTCTACAGCTTATTTAGGATTACATATCATACTGATCTAATACCACTGGATAGATAATGAGAGACGCTTAATCCAAATAGTTCTCGGCTTAGTCTCTCAACTACTTCTCACTCTTGTAACTATGCTTTTGATCCTTGCTGTCAAAAGACAAAATACAAAATTCACAATGTACAGGCGAGACCCAACATACAGCATACCACTAACAGGGATGCCCCAATGCAACTTGCTCTTCTGGATCCAGTCAAGATGAAACCAGCTCTATGTGTCTATTCACATCAATACATCATTGCAGGAATCAAGCCACCAGACGAATGCATAGAGAATACAGTGTTTCTTCCAAACAAAATCCTATATGCACTACTGTTAGACGTTTCTTTTCATTCATAAGGCGCGTTAATACGGAGTCACCTCTAGAGGTTGTTTCATTCTTATAGCCATACATGCCGATTAGAGCAAACTTGTAATGCCTGATTTTGCAGATGAACAGTTCAATCTAAAAAAATTTGCTACAGATATTCACTCAACAAACACCATAGCTATCCTCCGGACGGCCCTCAGAAAAGACTAGAGAAATGCGCTCGGTGTCATCGGAAGTGGAAAAGGGAATGAAGCAGACCAACGTTTAACTTTGTTTGGTAATTCAACTTAGGATGGAAATGGATCGAAAGGCAATGGAAGGAAACCCATGATTCATGATGCCTACGCTGAACTCACGCAACCCATCGCTACAACCCACTCCGTGTGTAAACGCATAACGGAATCAAAGTAAATTGAATTCACATTGCAGCAGAGAATCTCATGAAAAGGGTGAGGACCGAGCTAACCTTCTCGGCGCCTTCCTTTTCCTTCTCCGCCTTCTCCTTCTCGGCCTTATGCTTCATCTTCTCCAGCCTCTCCCTCTCCATTTTCTTCACCAAAGTCATAGCCCCATCCAATCGAAAATAATCAGACACCCCATACCATGTCAAGAAAACGCTACACAAAACCCAACACACATCTCCGAAAAACCCCCTACGGTTCCACGTAGCGGAAGCGCAATGGAACCCCCCAAAAAAAAAGAAAAGGAAAAGAACGAAAGAAATGGAGGACCTGAATGTAGACGTTCTCGGCGGCGCGCTCCTCTTCGCTGAGGATCTTCCCCTTCCCGCCGCTGAAGAGGCGCGTCGCTCCGACACGCGCCGGTCCGCCAGCCGGATCGCGCTCGCCCTGCTCGCCGCCGATCTCATCGCCATTTCTCTCTTCCTCTCCGGCGATCGCGCTCGACTGATTCTCTCTCGTTCGCTCCGGAAGAACCCGACTATCGAGGAATGGAGTGAGCAGCAGGCGAGTGTCGATTCACCAGCAAAATAAGGGTGCTCGGCCCGGTCGGGGCCGTTCGGTTGTTGGGCCGGGTTCTTACCCCGGTCCGGTCCGCGGACCCTCTCCCTAGCTGATTTTATTTTATAATTATCGATTAATCTTTTTTTTTTCCACCTCCTCCTTCGTCTTCTCTCTCTCTCTTCGTTTTTGGCTCGCGCAGAGGAGGTGCCGGAGCTGGCCGATCGAGTTCTCAGTTCCGACCTTTTTCAAAGCTGGTCTACGAGAAGCCGGCGAAGAAGACGACCGCATCCCCATCTTCGTCGGCTCGGAGGACCTCGCCGGAACCATGTATCATCCCACCAGAGGCGGCGTTCGCGGCGGCAGAGACCGTAAGCTCTCTCTCTCTCTCTCTCTCTCTCTCTCTCTCTGCATCGTTCTTGTTTAGCTCTTTAGCATTCGTGTTGTATTCTCTTTGCTCGATTCCAAAGCGCGGGGCTTTGAAGCTTGGGCTGGGTAATTTCTGCTTTTGATGAGGTGATGAGCGCTAGGATTTCCGCAGGAGTGCGAAATCTGTCTCCACTGCGCGCTTGCTTGCTTTTGGGTTGCCGGCGGGTGGCCTGATCATGGAATTGTTGGTTCTCGATTCGTTTTGCTTCCTGCTCGCGGGATGCGAATTCGATCGGCGGCGATTATTCGTACAAACCCTAATTGTTTGAATCTCTGCCCCTTTTTACGCTCGCGTCAGTTGATAGATGCCTGCGAATGTGCTTGTTACTTTCTTGTTGCCCTTAGCGGTGAGAATTTCGTGCGGGATGAACTTGTTTTTGATGCTTCTTTTTGGTGATGTGTTTTGGTGTGTGATCCACAGAATTCAGCTGGGACGAAGTTAAGGCCGACAAGCATCGAGAGAACTATATTGGTCACAGCCTAAAGGCACCTGTTGGGAGATGGCAGAAAGGTAAGTCAGTGCGGTGTGTTGGTGGGTTCGTTCGATTTCTTTTCCTTCAGCATTCCTTCTGAACCAAATAGGAAAGCATGTAGTGTCGGTTCAACTTAGGTTTACATGATCAAAGATTTCAAGAATTGGCTTCTTTTCTATTTGGAAAAAGATTGCACGTTGTATTACCCCATCAGCAAGTAATTTGCGGTCGAGAGTGACATAAAGAGGATGTGATTTCCACATGCTGATTGTTTCATTACTTCTGGTTGCACGTCATCTCATTTTTTGGTGCAATACTGGTGTAACTTTTTTGAGTTTGGTCTCTGTAGACTTCCATACGGATGTTCTTTTCTCATTGTAATTGGACCCTCTATTCTGAGGTATGCCTCAATTGGCTAGGTTAGTTTTTGTTTGTTCTGTCAGACATGTTATTCGCTAAAAGCTATTAAATTATGGAGAACATGGCATGCCATCCAGTAAATAAGAGGTGCTCTTATGTGGCCGGACTCCTGTCTGATCGAGCAAGTTTATCTTTAGGATTTAGTCTATGCTTCTTGTTCTGTTTAGTCCTCCTTCTCATATGTTCATTATTCAAAAGCTTTGGCCTATATCTAGATAGCATCAAAGAACTCAACTGTTGAAGTGATGCTGTTGCTAAGAGGATTTTCTTTGGGTTGGATTAAGTTAAGCTGCCTTTAACAACACTACCTTTTATTTTACTAATTTGAACAGGAAAGGATCTGCACTGGTATGCCAGGGATAAAAAATCAATGGCTGCAGAAATGGAGGCTGCTAAGGATGAGATAAAAAGAATCAAAGAACAAGAGGAGCAGGCAATGAGGGAGGCACTTGGATTAGCTCCTAAGCGCACTAACACCAATCAAGGCAGTCGACTTGATAAGCATGAGCTGAAAGAACTGGTGAAGCGAGGCTCCACAGCAGAGGATTTGGGTGGAGGTCATGCTGAAGCAGCACGTGTACATGGTCTGGGTTTTGCAAGGTACATGTTTATTGAATTAACCAATCATGAATTCTGGGTTTTGCAAGGTACATGTTTATTGAATTAACCAATCATGAATTGTTATTATAATACACTTATGGCTATGGAAAATTGCAGATGACACCATAGAAATTGTCAAAAGGTCAAAATTCACGACAGTGGCAGTCCTCATTGTGAGAGGGAGAGAGGAGGTAGGGAGGGAGGGAGGAAAAGAAAGAGAGGTAGGGGGGGGGGGGGGGGGAGCATGGGGTGGGGAGAAGAGAGAGAGAGAGAGAGAGAGAGAGAGAGAACTTAGTTCACTGACCATGCATATAATCTCTCTTGAAAGGTAAGAAAGCTAAGGGTCCAAGATGATGTACTTTTAATCTGCTGGCATTGAAATGTTTCCTGTAATTTGAAAGCAAAGAGGAAAAAAGGTACTTTAATAATTTTTTTGGCCAGTCATTTTTATGCAAATTCACATAGGCTTAGAGATTGGTGTGCATTATCCTGAATTGTGCCTATCCCAATCCCACCCGTCTTTCCCAATAAAAAAATAAAAAGTTGGCTAAACTGAGGCATGAGCAAACTTTCACTTAGTTTTCAAGAAGCCTTCAAGTTAGCCTAGACTCTTCCTAATTGTGTAGTCATATCTGGGGTGAAGGGAATCTGATCCGTGTGGTGCAGTAAATTAGTGGGATGGACACTCCAATTTCTCCCTTCTAAAACCATGGATATTTTGCCATTAAAATTCTCTTTTCAATTGATGATCTGAGATTTTCGCAAACAACTTGATCTAAGATATGATTGGAGTTTGGACCGGATTACTGCTTATGCACGTAGACAGGATGTTGCAGTCTGGATTCAGATAACACAGTTTTATTTGCCAAAGAATCCAAACAACATGAGATAGGATTTCTTTTGGTGGAAATTTTGTAACTTTGTCTAATTAATGTCCTCTTTTACCCATTATGGAAACGCATAACTTGAACTGAGGTTTCTAGTTATCCTGTGAAGTTGGGAGTTACAATCATGCAAATATGTTTGTCACAGCCTTTTGCTCTGTTTGTTTTATTAATGGTTAACCTTAGTTCTGGCGGTGTGCCCATCTGCAGACTGCCTCGTCCCTGGGAAGAATCAAGTTCTGTTCAACCCAGTCAACCGGAGGTTTCAGCTGGCATAGAGAAGGTTGTCGCGCCTGCTCCCGACTCATCAGCAAGGAATGCAGATTCCAGTGAGGAGTCTGAGGACGAACGTAGCAGGAAGAAGAGGAGGCGGGAGGAGAAGAAGCGCGAAAAGCATGAGAAGCGTGAGAAAAGACATGCTCGTGATTCTGAGGACAAAAGCACCATAAGCACAAGGGGAAGAAGCGACATGATTCAGATTCAGACTAAGCCTCTCTCTCCAACTATTGTCATTGCAATAACGATAGTCTACTACTTGTTTTTCTAAGGCACTGTTAAAGTTGTACCTTTGTTGGAGACGACTATTCATTGGTGGAGCAAGCGGATGGAGAAGGGCACTGAGTGAACCCCATATTTAGTCTCACAATCACGAAATTCTTCGAGGATTGGAGGGGATTGAGGTCTGGTAGTCACATGGATCTGGGATGTGATTCGGATGCACTAACCCATCTTAACCAGTCCTCTGCACTTCGGCCTCGGTGTCGGGATTTATTGCTTCGTGCACGGTCATCTGTTTCCTTCGTGGGGTGCATAGACCTCGGGGTAGTTCGATGTAATGTTTCTTTTCTACCTTGGTAAGTTTCATGCTAGGCCTTTTGTCCAGGGGATACCGCCTTGTGTAAGATGCTCATCGACTAAGTTCCAAAGATCTAAAGTGCCTTATACTTGAAACTGTCCGTGAGTTTCCATTACAGCTATGTCTTATGATCCCCTTTTGGAGGTCCTATGTGCAAAAGATATATTCGATGCTCTCTTAGTGTTGTTCCACAACATCTCTTTTTTTACCTAAATATATCATTGCTTGGACCCTCCATCAAAAGCCTTTGAGCTAAGAAAGGTCTCTTCCACCAAGAGTGGCATTTAACCTATGACGACATGAAAGAGAGTCGAGGAACACCCCCTAAAGGCTAAAGCAGCGCGTAGCCGAAAGAGGACGGACGAAAAGACAAATTCGGCACCCTAAAGCAAGCCTTTTCTATTTCGGGTTTGATAAAGAAAGGGTGAGTCTATGGCCGGGGGCATCACTATTGGATCGAAAAGTAAAAAATTACGATCGTTCGAATTGAGATTAGATGTCGGCCGAGATCGAAAAGTAAAAAATTACGATCGTTCGAATTGAGATTGGATGTCGGCCGAGGTTTGTTATATTTCAATTAAATGGTAAAAGATTCTAAGGATGTCGACATCTTTGAGATTAGCCAACAACCCAAAAAGAGAAAGCTAAAGAGAAAGCTAAAGAAATAGTTGTTTGATTTCTATGCTCGCAGTCATTGACCGTGCAAGTCGTCTTCACAGAAAAAGAGAGAGTACCATACGTGACGTTTATATTTATGACATGATTCAAGGTTTTTTTTTGGTTCCTTCACATTTACGTTTTTATCTTTAACTTTAAAATAGATATAAGATTTCTTTAACAATAGAATGCCCAAAATCTTTCAAAGAGAAATAAATATCAGTGGTAGAATTACTCTAATTGCTCGAAAAAAATAAAGAATTACTCTAATTTATCTGTTAGCTTTTATGGGTAGGCGATGTTATTTTTTTTTTTACGGCAAGATATTCAAACCAGATTTCTTTTTTAAAAAGGATTTCGAGTCCTTCATCTCTAAAATCTTTTCATTTTGCTATGACTTTCAGACATGTCTTGCGAGCACTTGGGGATGCTATATAGCAGAATCAAATTTTAATTAATACATCGGTTGGGCCATCGTTTTATCTCTTTTCTTTTTTGTCATTTTATAATGTTTTAAGCATAATAATAGTTCTTTTTTTTTTTCTTTCTAATTTTTTTTAATCTATTGTCCTTTTTAGTTATTATGTGTCGCACGGAACCTCCTTTTTTATCTTCCCACTCCACCGCAAAGCAAGTCGCTTTCTCTGCTTTTCCTCACGGCAAATTGCTCGTATTCAATCGGAGAAGCCACCGATTCCGATCCTCGACGAATTCGTATCCTCACAGCGATCGTCGGTGGCTTGTGCTGGTCGTGGCGGCGGTCGGTGGCGCGTGGGTGGGTCGTCGTCGCCGGTGCAGAGCTATCCTCGATTTTCTCGAGCGGCGGTGAGAGGAGGAGGAAGGAGTGGAAGAAGATGGTGTCGGCGAACAGGGAAATGGCGGTCTATTGCTTCGACACTCTCGTCGCTCATTACAACAACGAGGAAGCTCCTCCGCCTGCCTTCGAAGCTGGGCAACAGTCTCTCTCTTTTTCTCTTGTCTCTCGGCATACGTTTGTGTCGTGTGGTTGGGGTGGTCAAAGGTCGAAACTTTAATAGGAACATCGCGAAAATTTTTACCTTTTGGCGTTGCGTGAGAGGCGATGTGCGAATCATCAAATTTAGCGGAAAGGTTGTTGAGTGCTGGTTCGATGATTGCTTGTTTCTGTTGTCTGATCGTTCGATGATTATGACTGACTCAGTGTTGGTGAGCATCCTTTTTCCAGTTTGTGTTTTTTCAAAGGAAATTTAGTTTTAGTTCGTTGAGGATGCATTGCTCTGATTAGTTGTATCGTTTTGTGTTTTCTGGAGTGATCAGATAACCTTCTCATGGACACCCTTGCATGCATGTGCATTTGGTCATTGCGTTTACGTTTCCTCTGAATTTTGTGTGGTATGGGCGCATCTTATACTCTCTGGACATATGTGATTTTGGTGCTTTTGTGGGAATTAATTTGGAAAGAAATTATGGACATAAAAGCATGACCATGGCGTTGTTCTCTTCACACTCCCCTGCAAGCTATCGAGGGTCTTAGATAAGGTACCTGCAAAGCACCAGCCTTTACGTGGTTCTTGAGTGAATTTACTTGTGGTTGCTTGGTAAATTTTATTGAGAAAAATGAAATACTTCCCTTTTAGCTGGTCCTCATGGTCCCTTAGGCAAAAAAACATTAAACATGGTGCGCTAGATACAGCCCAGACACGGCCCTCACAGTTGGTGTGACTTTTGTAAATTGCATTTTACGTGAGGTATGGGGGGTCTTTAGCATTATTTGTCCTGATCTTTGATATTAGGAATTTGGCTGTGTAGCGAAGGTGCTTTTGTTCACTCAATCTTGACAAGTTTATACCAAAAGTTTTGTGTGGTCTTCTTCTTAGAGCATATATTTCTCTCAAGCCAGTTTTAGTGTTATGATTGTTCTCTTCACAAACACAGCCCATTATTTGTGACTTGGAAGAAGGTGGTCACTAATGGCGAGCCTCGTCTTCGTGGATGTATTGGAACTCTGGAAGCCCGTTGCTTGATCAATGGTTTTAGGGACTACGCCTTAACCAGGTACATTGACTGTCCATCTTTGTAATTTGCCACATTTCTCCTCGTTAAACTTATTTTCATAGCTGGAATCACTTGCCCCTTTTATGCTCATTTGAAAGTTCTCAGATGTGATGACTTATGGGTATTATCTGCTGGCACATGTAGCTATTTTGTGACTCATAGAAAGTGCCTCTCTTTGGTCTAGGCACTAGGGACTTTTGGATAGTTCTATATTTTTATTCCTTTTATGAGGAGACAGAAACTGGTAGGTTCAAGTAAATTTTGATTACATCGGACTTGCATCTGTATGATTATTCTGAGTAGGAGATGTCACAGTGATATCTCAGTTGTCTTGTTAAGATGCTCCAAGTACTTGCAGTTTTCTCCCCTGAAAAAGATATGCTGTAAACAGTAACTTCTTTCCCTTGAGAAACTCATCAATGTAAGTTCTATTCAAGGAATTCATATATTGTTCTTGATCAATTTGCTAAAGCTTAATCTGGCTGCTTTACTCCAAAGGCTAGTGATGATATTGATTGACTCAAATTGATGAGGCTACTGCACATTTGCATTCTTATTGGCTGTTGGTTTGCATGTAGGTTAGGTAGTTAATTTGCAATTTGGCTGACTTGCTGAGGATGCTTCTACTACCCTGATAGGATTTGGTAGGATTTGGTAGGATCCTACTTCTTTTAGTGTCACATACAATCTTAAACCATAACAATTATTATTTTCCCGATCTCTGTCACCGGTGATTTCATTATGGTGTTGTTTCTAGAGTGTGTTTAGATTTTTGTTGTTTTTCACTTACTGACCAGAGAGAGGAGGCCGGTGGATTTGGGCGCCAAGTTACCAATAGAGGCTTTAATGCTTATGTGATCCCAGTAGGCCCTGTATGGTGAACACATTTATAAGAAAAGTTTTTCATTTCCCAGTTCATGGCTAGTTTTTAACTTGGTGTATGTGCAGTTGAATGCTTTCCTCTTTTTAAAAGATGTGGCCAACCAAGTGTCAATTTCTTTGACTTGCGTTCATGTTAGTCATGTAACAATTTGCTTTATCAAATGAAAAATCCTGTGATTCTCTGTTTTTGCAGTGCTTTAAGGGACCGAAGGTTTCCTCCCATTCAGGCTAGAGAATTGCCATTTCTCGAATGTACTGTTTCTGTCCTCACTGATTATGAAATTGCTAACAACTATCTTGATTGGGAGGTAAGTAGATATCATCTAGTGTAAGTAGAAATTAGTTTTCGAGGGATGTTACATAATCTATTTCTAAGTACTAGTCATAATCAGCATACTTTCCGACCTTTTGTATATAGAAGTCATTAATTGTTTCCGAATTTTGGTAATTTTAATGGAGCAGTTATTTTCTCATCAAATCTTTTACCGGCATGTGTTGATTCACTTGTTGAGCACCATTAGATATGTCCACAAGCAAAAAAAGACAGATGCCTTTGTCTTCGCCTCTTATCGTTGGAGTGTTAAGTAGTTCTCACTTTCAATGAATTAGCAGATGGTGTCTCTCTCCCTGGGTTATTTGAAAGGTCTGTCGAGACTTGATGGAATCAAGTGTCAGGCTTTCTTGTAGTATTAAGTGAGCTTGCTAGAAGGGTACAATGCAGGATTCTTCTCTGTCCAAGTGCATATTGATGTGTAGATATCTCTGAACAGCCAAAAATATTGCAAGCTCTCTTGGATAATTCTCTTGGCATCTTAGAATATAGTTTATTCATTTTATGAAGTTCTTCAGTTCTTTTGCAGGTGGGGAAGCATGGTATAATTATTGAATTCACTGATTCTGATTATAATAATACACGCCGGAGTGCTACCTATTTGCCTGAGGTGGCTGCCCATGAAGGTAATCACCCATCCCTGCTAGAATTACTGTCCCATGGACAAAATATTGGCTTTGATATATGCAGCCAGTTGATGAGTAGGGGATATTAAGATTCTTCGCATCGTTTTCTAGATTGAATAAGATGAAAGGACATTCTTTTGGAGTTGTCTGCTGCTAATTTTTCAGTTGTTTGATAAAAGTACATAATGAACCCCAAACCCCATCTAATCGACTTGATTGCTATGGAACATCTGTGAAGAGCTTTAGCCGATTAGATGTCTTGCACTTATCACATGATTGCTTATGTGGTTGGTATTAAAATGGTCAGGGTTTTTAGTCTTGGATAAGCTAGGTGGAGGTAGATGCCGGAGTCCTTTTAAGAAATTGAGAACTTTTAGTGAGATGGACAAGGTTTGAGAAAAGTTAAGCCTAGTGAATTAAGTCAGTCTTCCCCTTTCTTGTGTTGGTTTATCTATATTAATGCTGTTTGCTTTTGACTTACACTTCACAGATTATCCTAATCCCACTTTGGTGGGAAAGATGACTTAAGGTTCTTGTATGGAACCTGTGTTTGGTCATCTTAATGGACTAAAAGCTTATTGTTTGAAAAAATCATGTGCCTGTAACTATTTTTTGCACTGTTTAATACAAAAATCTGAGGATTTATTCTTATAATCCCTCATTTGTTTTCAAGCAGAAGTAATGTACCACATGATAAACTGCTAGTTTTTAATTGCTTTCGAATATTTCACTTCACCATACAACAGCGATTAAACTTACTGTTTTATTTGTCTGAGTTTACATGAAACTCGATGATCAGAAGATTTTGAACTGTTGCCTATCTCATTCCTGCTATTCTTTTCTTCTGCCTTTTTTTTTTTTTTTTGGTCTTTTAATCTTTTTGGCATGGCTCTCCTTCACAGTTTTTAATTTTGTGACTGAAAAGTATTTCAACAATCAGAGTTTCTCTTTGGTTTTGGATTTTAATTAAGATATATACACAACTGCCGTGAATTTGACGTCAGTAAGCTACAACCGAGATTGGTCCAATGTATATTCTTTTGTTTAGTGGACTAACCTTTCCTTGCATCGGGTGATTTGGTTTCAGGTTGGACCAAAATAAGGGCTATAGATTCCCTGATGCAGAAAGCTGGCTATAGTGGCACCATCACCGAACCGCTGAGAAGGCGCATCCGACTAACCCGTTACCAGAGCACCCTATTTACTATGCATTATAGTGATTATGTCACGTACGTGGAGGCGAACAGAGGCGCGGCCCCGTCTATTAATGGGGTTAGGCCTGCTAATTATTGATTACCGAATTGCTCGGCAGATTTAGTGGGCCTCTTTCAGTGCAATCTGAAGATTATTTAAGACAGAACAACTTGGGATGCCATGATGTTCGCGATTCATCTCCCCCTATATCAAATGCTGTGACCTGTTTCATATGATTCTTCAAATTCATTTGATTTTGAAGAAACAAGAAAACCTGTTTCATATGATTCTTCAAATTCATTTGATTTTGAAGAAGCAAGAAAAACTTGTTCCATAGACCACAGGACATTGATCCCGGGGACAGAAAATTCTCATTTTGGCCGTTCCTAAGGGAAGTGTGCCGGTGTACCATTGACTTACTGTAACTTTAAAAGGGTCCCTCATTTCCTTTTGCCAATATGTGCTTGCTTGTGTGAACTTTGATAATTTACTGTGCACGTGCATTTGGATCGCGTTGTTCATATGAAAGCTCTGTCGCAATATCTTGTTGGGTCGCCAAGCAGGGCGGTTTTGTCACATGAGATCTTGCATTTGTTCCCGTAGTAGTTGCCAGTTCTGGAAGAGGAGATTGAAACTGTGAGTCTGCAGTGTGTCTTGTTTGCTCGGAGTTTTGCATTGTTCCGCAGTAACTGGCGAAGAACTGTCCGGTTAGTTCTTACTTGACAAGGTATTCTGGGAGCTTTTTCCCATGTTTGTCATCCCTTGAGAAATGAGTTTTGAGTGGGGATGTGGAGTTCTTTATGCATATTTTGGTTGCAGACGCATTGTTTCTTGTCTTTGCCATTTTCAAACATCATGCTTTGAGTTCCTCGCGTTTGTATTTCCAAGAGCATGTCGTTCCAACTTCTCCAGAAACATAAGAATCAAGAAACCAATCCTTTCCACCTTTACTAAGTCGACCAGCGAATACCAAATACGGATGATCTGGAGAGCGATATCTGCGGACATAGGTACCGCGAAGAGCTGCTTGAGGTTACCACCGGCGAGAAAAGCCGGCGGCTGGTGGCCGGCGATGTTTCTGGAAATACAGACCGACCTCTCTACCCCCTCTCGTTTTTATGTAGGAAAGAAAGTCGGTCACTTCGAAATTTGGCCAGGAAACGAAGTGGGAGTCGAAACAAGAGGTGCGATCCCTCACCTCTCAAGCTCGCCCCATGGTTCGATCGGCGAACGGCGGTGCTACTTCGATCTCACCTTTTCCGGGGCCAGTCCGAGGACCCTTGGCTCGCATCCGTCCCATGGTGCAATCGTGGAGAAGGTGCTGTTGTGCTTCCACAACACGAAATCGTCGTTCTTGATTGGCATGAACAATGCCACGGTTATAAAATGATAATAAATAGGATTAAAACATGAAAAATTTCAAATTAATATATTCATAATAAATTTACCTTAAATTGATTTTTTGATCACAAAAAATCTTAATGGCTATATTTGTAAATTTGCCTAAATGCTAGTTTCTATTAAATTGAATTAATATTACGAAAAGTCACAAATTAATACAAACAAAAGTAAAATTCAAAAATGATACACTCGTTAAATTCATAAAATTCAACGGAAACCGATGGTGAATTCATCACAAGTAAACCGATTTGAAGTATTTTATGGTAAAAAAATTATTTCGGAATAAATTTGTTATAAATGTAAAGAATTTTGTTAATATTAATATTAACTTTAATACATAAATTAAAAAAAAGAAGAAGGGCGATTGGATGTTTATGATGCCGGCCATTTGGGGCCCCAGAGCGGGCAGCAAAAAAGTCCGTAGGGCCCTGGCCCCTGCCGAACGATTTACGTCGAGCTGATGGAGGGCAAAATCGGGAAAAAAAAAGCGGGGCAAGAACCAAAAAATGTGAAGTTTAATAAAGCGACGCAGAAGAAATTAAAAAAAGAAGAAGAGAAAATACAGAAATCTCAACACGATCCCCATCTCATCCTTCACCAAAGTCGTTGGAACTTCCTCCCTTCTCCCTCTCGCTCCGTCCACGAAGCAAGCAAGCAATCTCTCCGCGAAGATCCCTTCGTATTCTCTCTCTCTCTCTCTCTCTCTCTCTCTCTCTCTCTACATGTCAAGTTTTGATCTTTTTCTCTGAATCCGATTGGCCTCGATTTCCGCTGCCTTGGAAAGTCCCGTCGAGATGATAGATTTTTGGAAATTTTAGCGAATTTCATGCCCAATTGCTGCGGTGTTGAGGGGAATCTATGTGCGATTGGGTGGATAGGGCTCCCGTGTGTGCTGCGGAATTCCTTGCCATTTTTCTTTTCTTGGTCATCAAAACATGACTTGGGGTTTGCGTAAAAGTGTTGTCTTGATGCTTTCTTTTGTTGGGTTGGGTTGTTCCTGATGATGGCGTCGTCGCGTCGTCGTCGTTCTTGTCGGTGTTATGATCGCATGCGTTAGGCGAGCTCGTAGGCCTGGACGGAAGAGATTTGTGTGTAAGGTGTTTGATGGGAAGTTGATAGTGCGATGTAAGAGTTTATTAGCCGTGTTATTATTCGATACGCATTGCCCATGCTAATTGAGTTTATTGCTGCCCGACTAGTTTGTTACATTGTCCTTTGTTTTTCCATTAGGGAAGAGAGCAGAAATTTTATCAGTGTTCTGTTCGATTGGTTGTGCTAATTTTGAGAAGTTATCTACTTCCACAGCTTGTTGTTACCAAATTGGTTGAAGCTTCTTGTGGGTTGCTGGACCTGCAGATTTTGGTTAATAAATGAGTCAGAAGGGCCTTATATATAGCTTTGTGGCGAAAGGGACTGTTGTTCTGGCCGAGCACACACAGTTTTCGGGAAACTTTAGTACTATTGCTGTGCAGTGCTTGCAGAAGCTGCCTTCTAATAGCAGCAAGTACACATACTCCTGCGATGGGCACACATTTAACTTCCTAACAGATATTGGATTTGGTATGGATACGTTCTTTGCTAGTTAACTTATCTTTTCATGTGATTGATTCGTGTTTAGTGTGGTTTACCAATGTGTGTCATGCATGCAGTTTTCCTGGTTGTTGCTGATGAGTCCGTTGGAAGAAGTGTGCCTTTCGTGTTTCTTGAGCGAGTGAAGGATGACTTTATGCAGCGTTATAGTGCCAGCATTGCAAGTGGCGACCCACATCCACTTGCAGATGATGATGAGGATGACGATTTGTTTCAAGATCGTTTTAGCATTGCATACAACCTTGACCGAGAGTTTGGGTGATTATACAATGAACCCAGGATTCTTTTATTTCTTTTTTGTCTTCTCTGCTTCATCTCTTATTATTCTCTAACGTGTTACTTTTTCTAACAGGCCAAGACTTAAGGAGCATATGCAGTACTGCATGAGCCATCCAGAGGAGATGAGTAAGCTATCCAAATTGAAGGCTCAGATATCAGAGGTCAAAGGGATTATGGTTGATAATATTGAAAAGGTACATTCTTTTAATAAAAAAGTACTGTAAGCTCCCAAGAAGAGCATAGTCAAACTGAAAATGAAGACAGACCTATTGATGTTGGTGGATAATTCCGTAAGTTCCTGTGGATTTAAACTTGTAGTGGCATGATGCTGAGCATGAAATTTCTGATTCTTTTTAGAGTAAAATATCACGTCTTTGAGTGTTAGTTTCCAAATCTTCTTCGGGGAAGCAGATGAGAGTGGAAAAGAGTTTTGGAGAAAGATACAAGTTATTGTTGGATTTTGGTGTTGCTTTTTCAGTTATTATAGTGGCTTCATATTAGTGAGAACATGACAAAGCAGGTCTGCTTGGTTGATTAATGTGAGTGCCAGTGGTGTTATTGATAGTTTAAGAATTATTTTTATATGAACAAAGAATTTTATGAACCATTATGATCTTGGAGATATGAAATTGTTGCATCGAACTCCTGAATCAACTGATGAAAATTTTGATAAAGATTAATTGGATGATGAATTTTTGAAAAAGAAACATGCTTAGTTTTAGAATCTCGGTGTATACATTTACTTGCTTTTACCCCAATAAATGGTTGTATATTAGGGAGTATAAAATGTGCTAAATGCATAGAGGACTACTTGAAATGCTAGTTTCGTTTATGATTTGTCTGGAGGGGCTGTCCTGGTTCTAGGGGCATAACATGTTATGGTGACTGGACTTTTCCCTTGGTATGCACCAACTTGATCCTTTGACAAGGCACTGGCTTCATGGATATGAGCTGCTTTTGGCCACATTGTCATTACAATTTTCACATAGAGAGAATCTAGGAGGAGGATAATTGTGGCAAGTTTTGGCCTTGAGAGATAGGAGAGCTACGCTTTTTCTTTCCAGCCCTTCCTTGAACATATTAAGAGCAAAATAGGTGGTTATTGTAAGAAAAGAAGTCTTATAGATTTTGGTTTATTGCAAATTATAGAGGGATTTGGGTAATAATTAAAGGAATCAAGTTGGGTGGTGAGGTATATTGATGTCGTAGACTCTCAAATGTGGTAATCATTTTCCTCATGTTATGAGGAAAGCAAATTTACATCCCATGGGTGATGGATCAGATGATCCATGAGCGGGGACTGTTGTGATGTGTGGACGCTTGAAATCTTACTTATCAAAAAACACATGCAAAATATAGCACGTGTTTCTAAGGTTACATGTCTTCACTGGACCGTTGGGCCATATTTTCATGCTATTTCTTCTTTCGTCATGGACTTTAGGTGTTGGACCGTGGGGAGAGAATTGAACTTCTGGTTGACAAAACAGAGAACCTACAATTCCAGGTGAACTTGCTTCTCTTGGAGTTACTAATTGGATGACTGAGAGGTATTGAGTAATTTCCACTTAACTGAACAAAAATTTGCCTTGTTTCAGGCTGACATTTTCCAAAGGCAAGGAAGGCAACTGCGTAGGAAGATGTGGTTTCAGAATCTCCAAATGAAGGTTGTGGTGGCCGGAGCAGTTGTCATAGTAATATTCTTGCTGTGGCTTATAGCAAAGTGGGGAAGTAAATAAAACTTGTTCTCAGGATGTAAAAAGAAAAGGTACAATATGATTTTGTATCTGGATATGTTTGTTGGTATGTGGAGCTAGCCTACCACTTAGGATTTATGAATTTTGTACCCAAATTTATCGACCATTTTTATTCTGTTGTGAATATAAGTTGGCCAGGATTTCTCTTAAGCAGTCTTGCCTTGTGTCCATCACTTGACTAAGAGTTTGGAAGATCGGTGATCGCTACAGGAATGGATTTTTGTATTATCGGATGGTTCTTGTTCCATGCCTCTTTGCTTGTCTATTGTCTTGCGATTTGAATCCCAAGTACTTCTTGTGTTTCATTTGACATGTGGGTAGTCAGGTAAACTTGAAAATCATGCCAACGAAGGTGATATGGAAGGCGCGGTACCAGCTTTGCAGGCACATCAGAGAGAACTTTAAGCTACTAGTTAAGACCCAAAAATTCCTTACCATAGAACGAGGACGGGCATCTGGAGCTGATTGTACTTGGAACTAACGGTGTTGACCCCGTCAATCTGGTCTGATTCAAGTAAACCGTTTCGGGACTATGGAACTTCGGAATGGCCTTAGAGATGGTCGGTTTCCTTAACCGACTTTGGAGTCACTAGATTCACTTGAAACTGATTCCAAGGGTGATTTCAACCGATTTTTATCAAACCAAATTTATTAAAGCGAAATAAAACATGAACTACTCTTTTTAGTGATAAACTCTCGAGATCACGTTTCAACAAACAAATATTACTCGACGTGTCTTCTATATGAAACTGACTCTAAACTTTGACGCACTTAGGCAAATCATTAGAGTTTTTGCTTATTGTTTCTACTGGTTTGGCAACAGGTAGCTGTTTACGTTTAAGTTTGGCTTTCAGTCGCAAGATCATAGATTATAAGAGGATCTTTCTTAAACATGCCAGTTTAATACTCAATTTGGACATTTCAAGATCAAGCTCTACAGGATTAATTTCAAGTTCCAGTCCCTAGAACGAAACCACTTGGCCGATCTGCAAACCTATCGAAGACTGTTACTTATAGGATTTTCATTTGCAATTTTTTGCAAAAATTCCAGAAATTTTCAATTCCATCCCACGATAGATACCTGTTTTCTGCGACCATTAATTGTTCATGGGTTGCTGGAACGGTTGTGGCTGTAATCATCTTCCCCTGGCTTATACATTATTCTCTGAGACTACTTAATGATGAATTCTGCATACACATGAGAAGGTAAACTTCATGAAAGCTTTATGCCCGAAGATCATTTAAAAAGGCAACTTGGCACTTGACAGTAAACTGCATTTGCTATTAATCCAAACATCAGGTCATTGCAATTGCAGGAGATATCGACCTTACAACAAGTTTGTGCTGAGTAGGAGCATCTACAAGTACATGCTGCTGTTGATGCATATTCCCCAACTCTGGAACATTACTTAAGGGAGGCGTAATCTAGGAAGATTTTATCAGTAATGAGCTCCCCAGAGCATCGAGAAACAGAGATCATTCAAGCTTTCACGGTTCCAGCAAGCATAAAAACCTTGAGTTTGACAGTTCTGACCGAGTCCGATCCGCCCCAAGCGGTCTCAAACTCTTTGACAACATCATCAGTCAACAGGTCCACACCATTCTGCTTGGCTGTCGATACTGCCGACGAGGTTCTCAGCCGACTCAGAAACATCTCAAAACTAATGTCCCTCGACATTTCTAGCTGTGCAGGTTGTCCTTCACAACCTAAACCCACACTCTTAAACGGAAATGGAAGGTTTCGATACTCTTCGAAGACGTACTGCACTCCTGGCTTCCAATACGGCTTACAGGCTTCGCGCAGACGTCTTAGTATACGTTCAAATTCGGGATTGACTCCCACCATGTCAGTGTAGGTCCAAACGGCAATCACACCTCCGGGCTTGCGGAGGACCCGTTTGGCAATGGAGTAGAACTTTGGGATGTCGAACCAATGGACGGCAGTGGCCACAGTGATCAAATCGACTGAGTTCTCGCCCCCGAGCATTGCCACTGTTTCTTCTTCAGACAAGGATGAGGGTGTGTATAGGTACTGAACTCGAGGGTGTGGGATCCCCTGCTTCAGCATGGGTTCACTTATGTCAGTTGCAACCACTCGCTCATAATGCTCTGCGATCTGCAAAAGAAAGAAATTCCTGTTAACTCTCTAACGACAGTTCATGTATTCCAAACAAAATTTGCGTTCAACGCTAGGGGGAGACACAAAGTAGAGACATTGGTCTGGAGACTCCATGCAGATAACCAGACATCAAAAACAGGCAATATGGCCCGAACAAATTGAGAGGTGTGCCTCATTGCTAAGTCGATTTGATCATTCAGGAGCTCAAGATCGTTGGACAAACCGTTTGCCGATGCAAACAGTCAGAAATGCATCCTCCTTGATAATGATCTTTCGTAGTACAAACCGTGACCACCTTCACTTGGTAAGTGTGACGGAAGGGCAGCTTAGAGCACAGATACTTCATTTAAGTTGACAACAGAGAACATGGCCTATAGCATGTATGAACTAAGCGTACCGCCCAATTTACTCGAAATTTCTTATTTTTGATCACAGGTACTACTAGTGGCATATCGTGCTAATGAACCTACCGAGTAATCTCAATATCGAATCCCAAACAAAACAGCCCAGTTCATGTGAAATTCCTCATCCGGGCAACCTCATCCATCTATGGATTCATGAAAATCTTTCTCCACTTTTTCTGGATCTTCCAGGAAGACACATTCAGAGAGCTAGTGAACTCAGCTCTCAGCATCAGGCAGATAATGAACACATTTTGTACCCAATCTGCCAAAATTACTACCAGTACTAATTGAAGGAAATCGGCACGAGAGTATCAGAATTTCCAACATGTGTCTGCTACTAGGATATCGTGACTGACATTGGAGGAGAGAGAGAGAGAGAGACCGCGACGGCAGCTTGGCCGTTGCCAGTGCCGGCGTCCCAAGCCAAGGCATGGCGGGAGGTCAAAGCGGAGAGCTTGGAGAACCACTCGTCGGGATACTGGGGCCGCGTGGCAACGTATCCCTTGGCTACCTGGTCGTAAGGGCCTTGCATTACCATTTCGTACGACAGAACACAGCACACAATCACGATCACCACACACACAGAGTCCCCCTTCGATCGACTCGCGCAAGCTGTATGGACTTAATAACCCTGTTGCGTCTCTCATCTTTTGCAGTTTAAATAGAGAGAAGAAGAAGAAGAAGAAGAAAAGAAGAAGAAGAAGAAAAGAAGAAGAAGAAGAAGAGAGACAGAGATGGCAAACTTGGTCACTCAAAGCTTGCGCCTCTCCTTATCAACTTTTGAATGAATAATGTCATCAGGGACGTCACTTACATATCTCTCATCAGAATATATGCTTTCTTCTCAACTTCATACCTGCCTCCATTAGAATAATGCTACACCATATATTTCTCCTTTCTTGTCATTTACCATGAAGCAATCATCCATCCAGAAAACGAGAGTGCCAATCAGAGCGGGAAAAGGCTACACGTTTGAATTTACTGCAGAGTTTTAAGTTACTGTCTCAATGTACACAAATATCTATTGAGAAATTTGTGCCATCAAATGCAAACATTCTATATGAACACACAGCAGAGGGCCAGTACTGCTCCAGTGAGAGAGTGGACTCGTGGAGGGCTATGGATGCGGGCACCAGAACCGTGGAGGGCACTTTGGTGGTGGTGGTTGTTAGCACCAGCAGCACCAGCATATATGGGGATCACAGCTGCACTGCCTTTACAAGATGACAATCCCGATTCGCTGTTAGTCCCACCCTTGCCCGCTCCATGTGTGCTGCCTCCAGCATAGCCGCTATGTGGAATGGCACAGGCGAAGTTGGCGCTGTGCTTTATGTTGCTCCTCCCTTTTCTGTCTAGTCGTCTGTCTAGCAAGTCGGGTTTCTGCGATGAGTCTGCAAAAGACTATGAGGGTCATTAAAGATGAAAAGCAGTGAGCATTGAACATGCATTCAAAAGTCTCACTGACGCACTCAGGCAAATCATTAGAGTTTTTGCTGATTGTTTCTTTTATGTTTGGCACCAGCTGGTTGTTTACCTTTAAGTTTGGCTTTCATTCGCAAGATCATATAGTAAAAGAGTATCCTTCTTAAACATGCCACTTTAATACTTGATTCCGACTTTTTAAAATCAAGCTCTACAGTCTCAAGATATACAGTCCCTGGAACGAAACTGCTTGGCCGATCTGCAACTCTGTTACTTATAGGATTTTCTTTTGCAATTTTGTGCAAAAATTTTAGAAATTTTCAATTCCATCCCGCGATAGGTACCTGGTTTCTGTGACCATTAATTGTTCATGGGATACTGGAACGGTTGTGGCTGTAATCATCTTCCCCTGGCTTGTATATAATTCTCTGAGACTACTTAATGATGAACTCTAAATACACATGAGAAGGTAAACTTCATGAAAGCTTTATGCCTGAAGATCATTTGAAAGACAACTTGGCACTTGGCAGTAAACTGCATATGTTATTAATCCAAACATTAGGTCATTGCAATTGCAGGAGAAATCGACCTTACAACAAGTTTGTGCTGAGTAGGAGCATCTACAAGTATATGCTGCTGTTGATGCATATTCTCCAACTCAGGAACATTATTTAATGGAGGCGTAATCTAGTAAGATTTCATCAGTAATGAGCTCCCCAGAGCACTGAGAAACAGAGATCATTCAAGCTTTCACGGTTCCGGTGAGCATAAAAACCTTGAACTTGACAGTTCTGACCAAATCCGATCCGCCCCAAGCAGTCTCAAACTCTTTCACAACATCATCGGTCAACAGGTCCACACCATGCTGCTTGGCCGTCACTACTGCCGACATGGTCCTCAGGACACTCAGAAACGTCTCAAAACTCATTTCCCTTGGCATTTCTAGCTGAACAGGTTGTCCTTCACAACCTAAACCCACACTCTCAAACGGAAATGGAAGGTTTCAATACTCTTCGAAGAAGTACTGCGCTCCTGGCTTCCAATACGGCTTACAGGCTTTGCGCAGAAGTCTTAGTGTATGTTCAAATTTGGGATTGACTTTGATCATGTCCGTGTAGGTCCAAACGGCGATCACGCCTCTGGGCTTACAGAGGACCCATCTGGCAACAGAGTAGGACTTTGGGATGTCAAACCAATGGATGGCAGTGGCCACCGTGATCAAATCGACCGAATTCTCACCCCTGAGCATTGCCACCATTTCGTCTTTGGACAAGGATGGCGAAGTGTGTAGGTACTGAACTCGAGGGTGTGGGATCCCCTGCTTCAGCATGGGTTCACTTACGTCAGTTGCAATCACTCGCTCATAATGTTCTGCGACCTGCGAAAGATAGAAACTTCTGTTAACTCTTTGTGACAGTTCGTGTACTTTGAGACTAAAATCGTTATCAGGGATGCAAAAGATTGAACAAAGAGCTGTCCAAAGCTAGGGGGAGACACAAAGCAAAGACACTGGTCTGGAGACTACGTGCAGACAACCAGACATTGAAAACAGGTGATGACGCCAAACAAATTGAGAGGCGTGCCTCATTGCTAAGTCGATTTGGTCATTTCATGAGTTCAAGATCGATGGACAAACCGTTTGCAATGCTAACCAGTCAGGAAATGCGTCCTCTTTAATAAAGATCTTTCGTTCTACAACCTGTGAGTCGTGACCACCTTAACTCTGTAAATGCGATGAAAGAGCTGCTTATGGCACAGATTCTTCATCTAAGTTGAAGACAGAGAGCATGGCCTATTGCACGCATGAACTACTGAATAACCTCAGTGTCAAAAACCGAAGCGAACCTCCAAATTTAACCAAAATTTCTCTTTTTTTCAGTCACAGCTACTACTCGAGGCATATCGCCCTAATGAACCTACCAAGTAATCCCAACGCCCAATCCTAAATGAAACCCAGTTCATGTAAAAATTCCTTATTTGGCAACCTGTTCCATCTATGGATTCTTCAAAATCTGTCTTCTCTTTTTTGGGAACTTCCAGTAAGACTCGTTAAGAGAGCTTGTGAACTCAGCTCTCAGCATCAAAATGAGTATCGGAATTTCCAACATGTGTCTCCTACTAGGACATCGTGACTGACATCGAAGGAGAGAGAGAGAGAGACCGCGATGGCGGCTGGCCGTTGCCGGTGCCGGCGTCCCAAGCCAAGGCATGGCAGGAGGTCAAAGCGGAGAGCTTGGAGAACCACTGGTTGGGATACCGGGGCCGCGTTGCGACGTATCCCTTGGTCACCGGGTTGTAAGGGCTTTGCATTGCCATCTGGTACGACACAACACAGCAAACAATGGAGAAAATGTCATGCTCTGAATTGTTAAGAGCACAAATGACGTGGTCCTTCGAGGGTAAGCAATATTTTCTCAACAACAATCATGATCACCACACACACAGTCCCCCTTCGTTCGACTCGCACAAGCTGTACGGATTCAACAAGCACATCTCTCGCTTTTTGTGGTTTAAATAGAGAGAAGAAGAGGAAGAAAAAGGAGAGATAAAGAGGTGGCAAACTTGGATCCGCAAAGCTTGCGCTTCTCTCTTGCATTGGCTTTTCAATCGATGAATAATGTCATCAGGGACATCACTTAACGTATCTCTCATCGGAATAGATGTTTTCGTTTCAACGTCATTCCTACCCCCACTGGGGGCTACCGATAGAAAATTAGTATGAGTGAATTATATTAGAGAAATCCTATATTAAAGAATTATCATGGTATAGAATAATTAATATATCTTAATTGACTCATAACTCATTAAGCTCTCGGATCAAATTGGATATATTAACAGGCTCGGATTTAACCTTCTTTTTGGCTACCTCCCAGGTGAAAGTATCAAACTTCTGCCGCACACTCCCATTAGCTATACTATATATTTCTTCTTTCTTGTGGCCAATCGGAATGAGAATAGGCTACACATTTGCATTTATTGCAGAGTTTTAAGTTACCATCTATATGTATGTTGAAGATATCGTTGCACTTGATTGATCCTAATTGGTTCATCAATTGGAAACTAGAACATTATACATTTTGGGAGTTTGATTCTTTTATTCAGTAAATCTTTACAATATTTTTTCTCCTTGCTTGGGTTAACATATAGGGCTGTGATTGTATAATTTTAAGCGTGAGAAAGTAATACATACATCTTATTCCCAAATTCTCGGTTTCTCTCCATCCTTTAATATTCTGATATGGTATCAGAGAATTTTTTCTTAACCTAGCTTCTGCATCACTTTGAAGACCAAATCCTCTCCTTTTTGGGAGTCTGATTCTTTTAGTGATAAACTCTCTCGATCACGTTTCAACAAATATTACTCGACGTGTCTTCTATATGAAACTGACTCTAAACTTTGACGCACTTAGGCAAATCATTAGAATTTTTGTTTATTGTCTCTACTAGTTTGGCAACAGGTGGCTGTTTACGTTTAAGTTTGGCTTTCAGTCGCAAGATCATAGATTATAAGAGGATCTTTCTTAAACATGCCGGTTTAATACTCGATTTGGACTTTTCAAGATCAAGCTCTACAGGATTAATTTCAAGTTCCAGTCCCTAGAACGAAACCACTTGGCCGATCTGCAAACCTATCGAAGACTCTGTTACTTATAGGATTTTCTTTTGCAATTTTGTGCAAAAATTCCAGAAATTTTCAATTCCATCCCACGATAGATACCTGTTTTCTGCGACCATTAATTGTTCATGGGTTGCTGGAACGGTTGTGGCTGTAATCATCTTCCCCTGGCTTATACATTATTCTTCGAGACTACTTAATGATGGATTCTACTTACACATGAGAAGGTAAACTTCATGGAAGCTTTATGCCCGAAGATCATTTAAAAGGCAACTTGGCACTTGACAGTAAACTGCATTTGCTATTAATCCAAACATCAGGTCATTGCAATTGCAGGAGAAATCGACCTTACAACAAGTTTGTGCTGAGTAGGAGCATCTACAAGTACATGCTGCTGTTGATGCATATTCCCCAACTCTGGAACATTATTTAATGGAGGCGTAATCTAGGAAGATTTTATCAGTAATGAGCTCCCCAGAGCATCGAGAAACAGAGATCATTCAAGCTTTCACGGTTCCAGCGAGCATAAAAACCTTGAGTTTGACAGTTCTGACCGAGTCCAATCCGCCCCGAGCGGCCTCAAACTCTTTGACAACATCATCAGTCAACAGGTCCACACCATTCTGCTTGGCCGTCGATACTGCCGACCAGGTTCTCAGCCGACTCAGAAACGTCTCAAAACTAATTTCACTCGACATTTCTAGCTGTGCAGGTTGTCCTTCACAACCTAAACCCACACTCTCAAACGGAAATGGAAGGTTTCGATACTCTTCGAAGACGTACTGGATTCCTGGCTTCCAATACGGCTTACAGGCTTCGTGCAGACGTCTTAGTATACGTTCAAATTCGGGAGTGGCTCCGATCATGTCAGTGTAGGTCCAAACGGCGATCACGCCTCCAGGCTTGCGGAGGACCCGTTTGGCAATGGAGTAGAACTTTGGGATGTCGAACCAGTGGACGGCAGTGGCCACAGTGATCACATCGACCGAGTTCTCGCCCCCGAGCATTGCCACTGTTTCGTCTTCGGACAAGGATGACGGCATGTGTAGATACTGAACTCGAGGGTGTGGGATCCCCTGCTTCAGCATGGGTTCACTTATGTCAGTTGCAATCACTCGCTCATAATGCTCTGCGATCTGCAAAAGAAATAAATTTCTGTTAACTCTCTAACGACTGTTCATGTATTCCAAACAAAAATTGTGCTCAAAGCTAGGGGGAGACACAAAGTAAAGACATTGGTCTGGAGACTCCGTGCAGATAACCAGACATCAAAAACAGGCAATAAGGCCGAACAAATTGAGAGGGGTGCCTCATTGCTATGTCGATTTGATCATTCAGGAGCTCAAGATCGTTGGACAAACCGTTTACCAATGCAAACAGTCAGAAATGCATCCTCCTTGATAATGATCTTTCGTAGTACAAACCGTGACCACCTTCACTTGGTAAGTGCGACGGAAGGGCAGCTTAGAACACAGATACTTCATTTAAGTTGACAACAGAGAACATGGCCTATGGCATATATGAACTAAGCGTACCGCCCAATGTACTCGAAGTTTCTTATTTTTGACCACAGGTACTACTAGTGGCATATCGTGCTAATGAACCTACCGAGTAATCTCAATATCGAATCCAAACGAACAGCCCAGTTCATGCGAAATTCCTAATCCGGGCAACCTCATCCATCGATGGATTCATGAAAATCTTTCTCCACTTTTTCTGGGTCTTCCAGGAAGACACATTCAGAGAGCTAGTGAACTCTGCTCTCAGCATCAGGCAGATAATGAACACATTTTGTACCCAATCTGCCAAAATTACTACCAGTACTAATTGAAGGAAATCGGCACGAGAGTATCAGAATTTCCAACATGTGTCTGCTACTAGGATATCGTGAACTGACATTGGAGGAGAGGGAGAGAGAGAGAGAGAGAGAGAGAGACCGCGATGGCGGCTTGGCCGTTGCCAGTGCCGGCGTCCCAAGCCAAGGCATGGCGGGAGGTCAAAGCGGAGAGCTTGGAGAACCACTCGTCGGGATACTGGGGCCGCGTGGCAACGTATCCCTTGGCTACCTGGTCGTAAGGGCCTTGCATTGCTATCTCGTACGACAGAGCACAGCACACAATCACGATCACCACACACACAGAGTCCCCCTTCGATCGACTCGCGCAAGCTGTATGGACTTAATAACCTTGTTGCGTCTCTCATCTTTTGCAGTTTAAATGGAGAGAAGAAGAAGAAAAGAAGAAGAAGAAGAGAGACAGAGATGGCAAACTTGGTCACTCAAAGCTTGCGCCTGTCCTTATCAACTTTTGAATGAATAATGTCATCAGGGACGTCACTTACATATCTCTCATCAGAATATATGCTTGCTTTTCAACTTCATACCTGCCTCCATTAGAATAATGCTACACCATATATTTCTCCTTTCTTGTCATTTACCATGAAGCAATCATCCATCCAGAAAACGAGAATGCCAATCGAGAAAATATTGGGTGGGTTATACGCTCCACGCAGGCGAAATGTACCATCATACAAAAGTCGACACGTGGCAAATTCGGGCCCACCTGTCAGCGCCCATTAACTCTGTCTCTCTCCCATTTACTCTCTCTCCTGCCCCTCTTCTCTCTCCACTTCTCTTTTCTTTCCTCCATCGGGGGAAACATGGGCTTTGGCGGCGGCGGACGTGGCGGAGGTGGCGGAGGCGCCGGCGGCGCCGCTGGCGGTTTTTTAACCTCATCCTTAGCCGTGTGAGCAACAGTCTCATACCTCCTCCTCGGCTTCCGATCATTTCCAACTGCCCGCGCTTGCGGTAGGGAAGGCAGGGGCGGCGGGGGCGGCGGAGGCATGACTGGAACTTCCATTTCCTCGACTACAGCATTATGATCACCACTATCTTCGGCGACCACACGCTTGGTCTCTTCTTCTCTTCTTCTCCATTCCTTCTTCTCCATGCTCTATGGAAATGCTATCAGAGAAGCTTCAACTCCACAAGCAAGCAGCTTCATCCTTCGACTGTCCTCGTCTTTACTCTCGGCAACATTTCCCCTCTCAATTTTTCAGTTCTCGGTTCATGCTTGGCACATTGCAACAATCTTATAAATAGCTCCCAAAACCAAAAGCAAACCAAAGTTTATCAATTAATAAAAGATGGGGTCGATGGCAATATTGAAGCTCCCAGTCATAGACTTCTCGAGCCCGCGGCTCGAACCGGGCACGGCCGAGTGGACCGCCGTGAGGGACGAAGTGAAGCAAGCACTGGAAACTTACAGCTGCTTCGAAGCTCGGTTCGAGAAGGTGCCTTTTGGCTCAGTCCAGGAGTTCCTTCTACTTCGCCGCGGGCCGCCGAAGGGCTGGAGCCAGAAGACGTCGTGGGCAGCTGCTCGGACAAACGAGACAGCGACCTGGTCGTCGTTGGCATCGTCGGTGGCGGAACAACAGCAGCGTCGTCGATGGTGGAACAGAATCAGTGATACTGGTGACGGAACGGCAAGAACGTCGAGGGAGGTGGATCTGACTGCAAGAGGGGGGAAGCAGCGGCGTCGGGAGTGGGGGATACTCGGTCGAAGATGACCGAAGAAGAAGACTTCCTCTCTCGCTTTATTTTCTTCTTTCCCACCCCTCTCTCTGCTTTTCTTGTCTTTTCCCTTGCGTGTGTCAGACTAACACGGGAAATTTTTTCGAAAAAAGAGAAGTAAGAGAGAAGAGGCAAAAGAGAGGTGTGGGCAGAAACGGAGGGGAGGAGGGAGAGTATTGGGGAGAGAGACGGAGTCTTTACGGAGAAATTAAGACTGACAGGTGGGCCCAAATTTGCCACGTGTCGACTTTTGTATGGTGGTATATTTCGCCTACGTGGAGTGTATAACCTACCCAATATTTTCTCGTGCCAATCAGAGCGGGAAAAGGCTACACGTTTGAATTTACTGCAGAGTTTTAAGTTACTGTCTCAATGTACACAAATATCTATTGAGAAATTTGTGCCATCAAATGCAAACATTCTATATGAACACACAGCAGAGGGCCAGTACTGCTCCAGTGAGAGAGTGGACTCGTGCAGGGCTATGGATGCGGGCACCAGAACCGTGGAGGGCACTTTGGTGGTGGTGGTTGTTAGCACCGGCATATATGGGGATCACAGCTGCACTGCCTTTTACAAGATGACAATCCCGATTCGCTGTTAGTCCCACCCTTGCTAGCTCCATGTGTGCTGCCTCCAGCATAGCCGTTATGCGGAATGGCACAGGCAAAGTTGGCGCTGTGCTTTATGTCGCTCCTCCCTTTTCTGTCTAGTCGTCTGTCTAGCAAGTCGGGTTTCTGCGATGATTGTGCAAAAGACTATGAGGGTCATTAAAGATGAAAAGCAGTGAGCATTGAACATGCATTCAAAAGTCTCACTGACGCACTCAGGCAAATCATTAGAGTTTTTGCTTATTGTTTCTTTTATGTTTGGCACCAGCTGGTTGTTTACCTTTAAGTTTGGCTTTCATTCGCAAGATCATATAGTAAAAGAGTATCCTTCTTAAACATGCCACTTTAATACTCGATTCTGACTTTTTAAAATCAAGCTCTACAGTCCCTGGAATTAAACTGCCTGGCCGATCTGCAACTCTGTTACTTATAGGATGTTCTTTTGCAATTTTGTGCAAAAATTTTAGAAATTTTCAATTCCATCCCACGATAGGTACCTGATTTCTGTGACCATTAATTGTTCATGGGATGCTGGAACGGTTGTGGCTGTAATCATCTTCCCCTGGCTTGTATATAATTCTTTGAGACTACTTAATGATGAACTCTAAATACACATGAGAAGGTAAACTTCATGAAAGCTTTATGCCCGAAGATCATTTGAAAGGCAACTTGGCACTAGGCAGTAAACTGCATACATTATTAATCCAAACATTAGGTCATTGCAATTGCAGGAGAAATTGACCTTACAACAAGTTTGTGCTCAGGAGGAGCATCTACAAGTAGATGCTGCTGCTGATGCATGTTCTCCGACTCTGGAACATTATTTAATGGAGGAGTAATTTAGGAAGATTTTATCAGTAATGAGCTCCCCAGAGCACCAAGAAACAGAGATCATTCAAGCTTTCACGGTTCCGGCGAGCATAAAAACCTTGAACTTGACAGTTCTGACCAAATCCGATCCACCCCAAGCAGTCTCAAACTCTTTCACGACATCATCGGTCAACAGGTCCACACCATGCTGCTTAGCCGTTGCTACTGCCGACGCGGTCCTCAGGACACTCAGATACGTCTCAAAACTCATTTCCCTTGGCATTTCTAGCTGAACAGGTTGTCCTTCACAACCTAAACCCACACTCTCAAACGGAAATGGAAGGTTTCGATACTCTTCGAAGAAGTACTGCGCTCCTGGCTTCCAATACGGCTTACAGGCTTCGCGCAGACGTCTTAGTATATGTTCAATTTCGGGATTGACTTCGATCATGTCTGTGTAGGTCCAAACGGCGATCACGCCTCCGGGCTTGCGGAGGACCCGTTTGGCAACGGAGTAGAACTTTGGGATGTCAAACCAATGGACGGCAGTGGCCACCGTGATCAAATCGACCGAGTTCTCGCCCCCAAGCATTGCCACCATTTCATCTTGGGACAAGGATGACGGCGTGTGTAGGTACTGAACTCGAGGGTGTGGGATCCCTTGCTTCAGCATGGGTTCACTTATGTCAGTTGCAACCACTCGCTCATAATGCTCTGCGACCTGCAAAAGACGGAAACTTCTGTTTACTCTTTATTTTACTCTTTATGACAGTTCGTGTATTCGAGACATCGTGGATGCAAAAGATTGAATAAAGAGCTGTCCAAGGCTAGGGGGAGACACAAAGCAAAGACATTGGTCTGGAGACTCCGTACAGCCAACCAGACACCGAAAGCAGGCGATGAGGCCCGAGCAAATTGAGAGGTGTGCCTCATTGCTAAGTCGATTTGGTCATTTCATAAGTTCAAGATCGTTGGACAAACCGTTTGCCAATGCTAACCAGACAGGAAATGCATCCTCAAAGATCTTTCATTCTACAACCTGAGTCGTGACCACCTTCACTCCGTAAATGCAACGAAAGAGCAGCTTACAGCACAGATTCTTCATCTTAGCTGACGACAGAGAACATGGCCTCTTGCACGTATGAACTAATGAGTAAATTCAGTGTCAAAAACCGAGGCGAACTGCCGAATTTACCCAAAATTTCCTTTTTCAGTCACAGGTACTACTCGTGGCATATTGCGGTAATGAGTCTACCGAGTAATCCCAATGCCGAATCCTAAATGAACAAGCCAGTTCATGTAAAAATTCCTTATTTGGGCAACCTGTTCCATCTATGGATTCTTGAAAATCTGTCTTCTCTTTTTTTGGGAACTTCCAGGAAGATACATTCAGAGAGCTAGTGAACTCAGCTCTCAGCATCAGGCAGATAATGAACACATTTGTACCCAATCTGCCAATAATACTACCGGTACTAATACAAGGAAATCAACACGAGAGTATCGGAATTTCCAACATGTGTCTCCTACTAGGACATCGTGACTGACATCGAAGGAAAGACAGAGAGACAGACCGCGATGGCAGCTTGGCCGTTGCCGGTGCCGGCGTCCCAAGCCAAGGCATGGCGGGAGGTCAAAGCGGAGAGCTTGGAGAACCACTGGTCGGGATACTGCGGCCGCGTTGCAACGTATCCCTTGGTTACCTGGTCGTAAGGGCTTTGCATTGCCATCTCGTACGACACAACACAGCAAACAATCACGATCACCACACACACACAGAGTGCCCCTTCGATCGACTCGCGCAAGCTGTATGGATTCAACAACCCTTGTGGGGTCTCTCGTTTTTTGCGGTTTAAATAGAGAGAAGAAGAAGAAGAAAAGAAGGAGAAGAAAAAGGAGAGATAAAGAGGTGGCAAACTTGGATCCGCAAAGCTTGCGCCTCTCTCGTATTGGCTTTTCAATCGACTTGGATCCGCAAAGCTTGCCCGTCTCTCTCGTATTGGCTTTTCAATCGATGAATAATGTCATCAGGGACGTCACTTACGTATCTCTCGTCAGAACATACGTTTTCGTTTCAACATCATACCTAGCCCCTTCGAGGCTACTGATAGAATATATATTTGAGTGAATTATAGTAGAGAAATCCTATATTGAAGAATTGATATGGTGTAAAACATTTAATATATCATAGTTAATTTATAACTCATTAGTTTAAGTTCTTGAGTGAAAATGAGTCAAACTGGATATATTTACGAGTTCGGACTTGGCATTCCTTTTGGCAATCTCCCAGTTGAAAGTATCAAACTTTTGCCACGCACTCCCATTAGCTACACCATATATTTCTTCTTTCACGTGGTCAATCAGAGTGGGAATAGGCTACACATTTGCATTTATTGAGTTTTAAGTTATCGTCTATATGTATGTTGAAGATACTGTTGCACTTGATTGATCCTAATTGGTACATCAATTGGAAACTAGAATATTGTACATTTTGGGAGTCTAATTCTTTTATTCATTATATCTTTAGAATATTTTTTCTCCTTACTTGGGTTGACCATATGTATTATATATAAGGCTGTGATTAAATAATGTTAAGTGTGAGAAAGCAATACATACATCTTATTCCCAAATTCTCGTTTTCTCTCCATCCTTTAATATTCTGATATGGTATCAGAGAATTCTTTCTTAACCTAGCTTTCGCATCACTCTGAAGACCAAATCCTCTTCTTTTTTCACACACAGAACCTGTGAAGTTTTCTCCTTTGGTTAGAACCAATCAACAAAGAGAGAAATTATGCCGAGAAATCAAGCCTCAAAGTCAGGGATGTCCAGTGAATCGGAAGTTGCTTCCAACATTCAAGGTTTGGATAACTTACCTTCGAATCCTCAACAAGTTTTGGAGGAAGAACACCAGATTGATGAATAGGGTCACCGATAGCTTAATGTAGAATGCTCGGGCCCAATTGAGCCCAACTCAGGCAATTATTCCCAGGATTGTATGTTCAGTGGATTCCCGTTCAAGTCCATCTTGTCCAGAATGCTATGGGCTTTACGGAAAACAACAGGTCGGGAGGAGGGCAATCTTCCAGCCCAGGACAAGGACCGAGTTGGTCTTTTTCAAATCAAGCTAATGCGGGTCCATTTGGTTTTTCATACCCAGATTACGGATCCGGCTTCTTTCCTTTTGCAAGTGTCACCGGTGGCCGACTGGAGTCAAGGATTCCTCATACACGACCGCCGCCGACGGACCTGAACTTCGGCTGATTCCATAACAGCTTTTGGGGCTGGAAAATTACTCTTTTTGGTCGCAGGAGCTCTGGTGGGCATTAATTAGACAAGATAAGGAGGGCTTCATCGACGGCACCATTTTTGTTCTGGCGGACAAGCGGCTTGCATGACACTAGAGGAAGGGCAACCAATTTGTTCGAACGTGGGTTGGAAACTATCTCACCCCTGAAGTAGTTGCTGGCCTCCCTCTGGTTGAAGATGCACAAGCGATTTGCAAAAACATTAAGATGTATATAAAGCTCGATAGAGCAATTTTTTTTTCCCATAACCTAAGCCTTATCCGAATAAAAACAATGAAATCTTTCAGTTTCTACGATTTTCAATCAATTATCAGCTTGTGAAATGAATTGGAAATTGCCGAAGAGAAATTACAAGCACCCGAAGAAACCCTAGCTCAATTCCATACAATCACATAAAGGAAAAAGGTAACATGCTTCTTGTTAATCCTAAATGAGAGCTACTTACGGTTTCGTAGCTAGATTCTCGCCATGGAGCTTATCCCTTCCCTCGCAGTACTAGCTCGTGATGCAAGAGGAGTCGCAGTGGCTAGCCTCATCGGAATACCTTGAGTTGGGGGACCAAGTCATCCTCATGGCTAAAGCAACACTGGACTTGCGCTTGCTCATGGCAAGATTTGACTATGGAAGCTTTAGGAAGTCGAGAGGCCAGGGTCTGCAAACCCTAGATTTGAGGAAGAAGAATGGATACATTCCTCTTAGTTGAACAAATGAGATTTAATGGCCGGATCCAACAGCCCACGACACCACAAAGCTTTAGTTGGGACAGGTGGTCAAGATCCGATCCTAGGATCCCATGGACTCTATGAGATTGGGTAATCAGACGGCTCAGGACTTATTCGTGCAACCCCTAGATTGGATGGTGGATATCGAGCCATGTCAATAGTTGTGTGGAGAGGAACAAATAGCCCAAATTTTTCTAATAAGTCCAAAAATTTCAATAAAGGGAAAGGTAATTTTTGTAATTATTGCAAACGCCCTTACCATACCCGAGAAAATGGGGTACACTATTAGTGCCAAAAATTGTGTACGGTGCTCACTTTAGTGCCAAAAGTTTCCGTAGGATCATTTCAAGGCCGACGCCGATCTGGCTGGCCGAAAATCCAACGTGACAGTTTTTTATTAATATTTGAAGCTGACGTGAATCACCGGAGAGTACAATCAGCATACAAACAACAAAACGACACCGTTTAGCATCTTTTCCCCCAAATAAGAATCCCTAAATCCCCAAATTCGACCAGAACCGGAAGTTGAAAATCCTAAATCCCAAATTCTAGTGCATACTTTGATTTTCTCCCAAAGTTATCAGCTCGCTCTTACAAATGGAGGGCAGAAGCTTTAATAATGGCTCACATTCCTATAAAAAAAAAAACGGACTAGATGGTGAGTGTTACTGTTATTGTGGGTTACCAAGTCCGAGAAGAACATCTGGGACTCGGTTGAATCCCGAGAGAAGATTCTATGGGTCTGGCAGATATAGAGAAGGCTCGAAGTGCAAATATTTCAAATGAGTTGATAAGAAATTCTTTGATTGAGCGACAGAGGTGATCTTGGAGTTACTTGAAGGCCGGCATCAACCTTCACCTACATTAATGGACGAGTTAGAGGATGTTGACTTAATGCAAGTTCAAATGAAGGGTTTAATATTTCTATCGATCCATTGAAGAGGGAGGTTTCAAGGCTGAAAATTGAAAGAAACTTTTATCGAGCATTGATTGTGTTGTTATTATTCATTTATGCAATTTATTCAAATATGAAGTGAGTAATGAGAAAAAGTTTGTATGTCTACCATAGTCGAAGATGTGGAAATGGAAGTAAAATGTGTTTTTACTTTGCTGCAATTTTTGTATGGAGCAAAGGGTTTTGTTGTAATCTATGGTAGAAATGGAAGCTTGAAGTTGGAATACATTAGTTGTGAGTATTTAAAAGTTTTATTATTTAGCTGTATATTGTCAATATTTGTTTTGATTAGTTTTTGCTTCAGACATAATAGTTTGTTGCATTTTTTATTTGGTAATGGTTTGCCGGTTTACTGTAACTGCAAACTACTGTAACTGCAAACCATGGCGAAATTAAGGGATGGTGGCAAATTCATGATTGACCATTTCAGTGCCATAAGTTGTAAATAGTGATCGCTTGAATGCCAAATTTTTATAAAAGTGATCACTTAATCGCCTGTTGCGATTACAAAATGATCACTTGTATTGCACAAATTTTTTAAAAAAGAACATGTTAGTTTCAAATGTCACTTGACTTGCACTAGTTGGGTTGCTAGTGTATCTTCTTGCACCACCCCATACAAGTGTTGATGCAACAAGATGCACTAGCACCCAAAATTGCTCATGCAAAAAGATGCAGCTCTCATAACTACACCAAGAGAGCTGGTGCATTTTGTTTTTGCACCAGCACATACAACTAGAACCTACAAATTCATTAGCATCCATAACTTCAACCAACAACAGTATATGCATACATCTAAAAATAATATCAACCTCATAAGAATATTGCACCAACAACAAAAATTATATAGCATAACTGATAATTGTCTTGCTAGCATTACTAGTCAAAACCAACACAAGAGAAAATAATAAAAACAACTATTGCTATTGACATTGATTGATTATTTACAAAAGAAAAACATGTCTAGCTTCACTCTCCAATCATTAAAGGTTTAGCACCCTCTTAAAAAAAATAATGGCAATATGCACCTTCCTCAAAAAACAATGGCATCAACTATCATTAATAAAGATATAATATCCAACACCCTCTTAAGAAAAGAAAACATAAAAAAGACCATGTCTAGCATCACATAAAAAGAGACCATGTCCAACACTCTCCCATCAATCAATATGCACAACACCCTGTTCTCCTTTTCCTCTTGGAGCTTTGAATTGATTCATAATTCGAGTACTCTTTCGAACTGGATGTGCAGGTTCTTTAACTGGACTTTATGTCATCTCTTTTTCCTTGTTTTTGATAGCGGCTATTTTTATTTTAGCACGTGTTATGTGTTGGTCCATATGATCACTATTGCTCCCAATCGTTGGTTGAGATGGAACTGGTGTTGGGTTCTTTTTGGATGGCTGTTTTGTAGCTATACCCGATGTCTTCTTCTTTGGAGTACTCTTCTTTGGTTGCGCCCTTGATTCTTGAGTTGGCCCACCTTGAGAGAGAAGTACCTCCAAAGTTCTCCTAAACTACAAGAACATAGAGATATTATCAACCAAACGAATTGAAGTACAACAAATTAAATGCATGAGGCCTACAAATCTTACATTCAAAATAGTCATTCCAATACGTTCATCTGTGTAAATCCCATAACCATATTGCCTGAATCTTTTTCCAAGAACCCCTCTTGTTCGCCGTGGTGCATCATTTTCAACAGCAACAAATGGGGGAGCAACCTCTGCAACTTATGTAGTTGCTCGTCTTCTTACCTGAGAAACACATAATAAATTTAAATTTCAGCCCATAAAAGACAAATACAGCGATGTATAACTTACAATAAATTTTTTTCTCATTTGCTCAACAGTGGACTTAGTTATTGTTGTTGCTGTCCTGCCCATTCTAGTCCTTGTCCCTACACTTGAGCCTACAACAAGGCCTTGTTTTGGCCCTTTAGTAGGCCTTACAACAATGTATTGTATCAGGATTATGACCAACTACAATGAATAATTAGATATGTACTCATTTTCATGGTGAAACAAATGGAAAAAACTTCTCAAATTAAAGTGCATAACAGAATAAAAGCACAAGAGAAGCCAGTATACATGGTCAACCATCAAACTCTATCGAATATTAACTGAAAAATTATTGAGGCAAAGAAGATACTTACCTTACAGCAGGGCTTTTTGTCAGCCCTTCAATAGGCATTACAGCAGGGCTTTCTGTCCTCCCTTAAATAGGCTCAACAAGAAGCTCTTCAGTAGGTCCTGTCTCTGGCACTAAATTAGCCATTACATCTTATTGTTGATGCTGCTTTTTCAACTCACAACATTTTTTTATTGTGCCCTTCCTTGCAGCAATATGAGCATTTCATCTTTGCCCCAGTCCTACTCATCCTCTAACTTGATGCCTCTTTTTGCTGTATTCTTCGTCTCCTTTTTGGCCATCCTATTTGCTTCTTCAGTGGCAAAGGTAGAGGGCTTTCATGATTAGTTGGCTCCCAAAATTTGCTGCTTCTGATAGGCTACATCATGAATTGATACGAAGCAAAGTATGAGTTTTTTTTTTTATCAATCATCTAGATAATCATTTGGGTTTTCTTGCTTCATCTAGATAGCACAAATGGCATGGGCACAGGGAATTCCATTTAGTTGCCAGGCTCGACATGAACACTTTTTTCTATCCAGCTTGACAACATACTTATCATAATTTTGAATAATCTCATATTCATTATCTCAATTTCAAACTGGATAGCAGAACCTACTAGCAGCAATATTTGCATATAATCTCTTCACAATCCTAAGACCACAGTCTCTAGTCCATTTCGTAGCCTCATCTCTTTGCCTATGCAGTCTAGTCATGACCATAACTCGAATATCATCAAACATGCTGATGATTAGTTTGCACCTGGCCTCTAAAATTCTGCCATTGAAAGCTTCACTGAGGTTGTTATCAATGATATCGCATTTAAACTCTTTGTTGAAGAAGGCCCGACACCAGTGCTTAGCTTCTGTCTGGAAGAGTGCATCAAAATCTTCATTTGTCAGTTGCAACAATCCGTATTTGGTTAATATGAAATCAGCCATGTTGATATTCTTTGCTATCTGCCAGAACTGCTTTTGCAGCCTATCTCCTTTGAAGTTCCTTGACCAGTTTGCATATATGTGCCTCGCGCACATTTTATGCTCATCATGTGGCATCAACTCAGCCAATGCAGGAATAATTCCCTACAAAATTTCAAACCAATAAATACAAGTTAGGAAAAATATGCAAGTAATTAATATTAAAATGGAATAAATTAATTGGCAATGGAATTATCTTATGCTCGTTCATGAATGCTCATCCTCCCTCATCGGTTATCTCAAGGTCAGCCATTAAATTTTTGAGGAATCATGACCAAATATCCTTGTTCTCTATCTTCACCACCGCCCAAGCTATCAGAAACATTTGATTATTAGTATCTTTCCCTACAGCAACCAACAACTTCCCATTGCATAAACCCTTTAGAAAGCATCCATCCAATCTTATAACTCTTTTACAATTAGCTAAGAAGCCCCGTTTGCATGCATCAAAACAGACGTAAAATCTATCAAATTTAGGCCCAAGATCAGGGAGTGGCCTCTCCACAACCTCTACATATACCCTACTAGATGGGTTTTGAAACATGCATTCGCCAGCATAATCTCATACCTACGCATATTCTTCCTTATACCCACCCATCAATATTTTCATCACTCTCATCTTAGCTTTCTTGCATTGATTCCTTGACACATTAACCCTTAATTGCTCATTCACTAATAGTTGAAATTGAGGACTTTTGATCTCAGGCATTGCTTTGATAGTATTGAAAAAATACTTTGATAACCACACACTTGTTACCCTTTTATTAGTAAATATAATTGGACAAGTATGCTCTTCCTGGAAGGACCTAATCTAGAATGACCCCTTCTTACGCAGCGTGCCATAGAGCTTCCATGAACAATTGGGTTGTGAGCACTTAGCTCTCACAATTTTTTTCGTGTTTCTAATGAATTCAACGCTCCTTTGTTCAGCAATGAAATTCTTGATAACAACTTCCTTGAACTGTTTGACATCGTCAAATCTCATACCCATAGACAAAATAGGTTTATCAACAGTCGGATCATAGCAAGGATACTTACTTTTTTTTTCCACGAGCAGGTTCTTCATCATCAATGTCAAGCTCATTTTTCGAACCAACAACTTCATCACTACAGCTTTCTTCATCTTCACTTCTATTACCTTCATTTAGAGCTACATCCCTATTTACTAGCTCAGGCCTCTTTGTTGAAGTTGCAAATTTTTTTCTGAGAAATTCCCTTTGTTTTTGTCTTGACTGTGCGAGTTCATCATTATCTTCGTCACTTGGGAAACTTACTGAAGCCAAATATTCATCTTTTGATTAACTAGATATAGCAATTTCCCATTCTAATCCAATGAAGTCTTCATCGCCCATATCTTCACCTAAGATTTCAGAACATCTCCTTGTTTGTTCATCTCTATCAATATGACTTCTCTCTCTCTCATTTTGCCATTCATCTAACCTAAACTCATTCTCGACTTGATTACTCACTTGAATATGATCCATCACTTCTTTTCTTTCAGTGGTAGTCTACTTATCCCTATCCCCATCCTCATCCTCATCCTCACCATCCTCATTATCACTACAATACTCAACATATACCCTAGCTTCTTCGCCGTGAAAATAATGGTAAATGATATTCTTAATACTATTATCGTCATTAAAAAATCTCAAGCCATCCTTCAATTCCTTCCTAGGAACACAATAATGTAGTTTTTGCACTTTGCATCCTAAAAAATACACAAAATCCCTCAGAAAATCAATATATGATAACTTCTGAACATTGACATAAATAGTACATTCATTTCCACTAGTATATTCCTAATTCTCGGTGCCAATAACAAACTATCCACCATAGCAAACAATGACGCCTACCCGATTCTCGTCCATGTTGATGTTACACCCAATGAAAAAAAAAGTCATTAGTTTTTGGGACCACATGACAGAATTAACAACTTCACATGCAGGTCATTGTCGTTTTGTTGTCAAGAAACAAATGCAACCAATTTATTCAATTCATGTCTTTACAGAAACAAAGGAAACCAAATTGAATAAACAAAATGAGGTCCCCACCACCCTTTTCAATTCAATCACATTCGGTCCCCCACAGAAATAGTCCAATTAATTAAACAAAGTAAGGTCCCACCACCGTTTCCCTTCGAGTCGAGCCCCCATTTTCCCCTCCGCGCCTTATTTTTCTATTCGGTCCCCACAAAAGAAAGTGAACGAACGACGGAACCCTCAATTTTTCTATTCGGTCCTCATAAAAGTGAGATCCCTACCACTTTCCCCACTACTTTCCCCCTGGACTGAGCCTTCAATTTGCCCTCCGTGCCCTAACTTGCCGTCGAAACCCTAAATTTTTCACCAAATTGACCTACGTAGAGAACATGACAAACCTGAGTGAGTAAGAGTTGGGGACGCCACCGGTGAACGATCGTGAACGATTGGGTTGATATAGTACACTAATAATAATGTATAGCTTTAAGCTTATATATAGATAGTATACCTCGCACTAAGCTAATAAATAATGTACTGCTCTCAATTTAAGTTGACATATCGAACCATTGGGTTGATATAATACACTAATAATGCTCCCTCTAAGTTGATAAAGTATAATACTCGTAATCTAAGCTGACATATCAGAACCCATAGGATGATATAGTATACTGTTAATGCTCTCTTTAAGTTGATAATGTATACTACTCGCAATCTAAGCTGACATATCAGAGCCCATATGATAATATAGTATACCGGTATTATGCTCTCAATCTAAGCTACTATATCACCCGTACGCCAATATAGTATACCATCTCGACCATTCAATCAATTCCATCTTTTTATCATTCTCGATAAAATAGCCGCGTGTTTAGTCAAAATATCATAATTTCACTTTTTGAACAACCCACCAGTTTCAACAGCCCATTACATATTTTTGGCGCTGTAAACCGACGTCCGGTAATTTTCCCATTAATTACTAAAATAAATTAATTTATGAATAAAATCCTAAAATCATAATTAATTCAATTCAACACAATTTAACGCTCAAATAAATAAGTAGACTGCACCATAATTGTCAGCATAAAATTTCGATCGTCAGCTATCCCAGCCTAATTTTTGGAAATTAATTAATTAATTAATTAAGGAAAATATTAAATAAATGCAATAAATCTAATTTAGGCCCGTAATGCCTAATTGGAAGCCGAAATAGACTAGGAAATTTTTTTAGACTCATTCAATAAATAATAACATGAGTCTACTTATTAATATCACTAACCATTTTAACATGCATTGATAATGCACTAATTTAATTACTCTACTATAATCTATCCACATAATTATACTTAATTAAATCTAATCAACCCCTAAGAATCATTAGCCTACTAAGTAGGGGTTAGTGAGTAAAACTCACTTGTTTAACTAATGATTTGGTGCAAAACGACGGGAACGTTGCGGGGCTCGACTTTCCTCAATGTAGGCCTAGCAACCGAGGCTCAGGACCACCTCAAAATAGGCTTAAAAGCCTATTGGAAACCCACTTTCATAGCCTTTATTTTGTGCTAAAATAAAGAGGAAACAAGCTCGGTTTAGGCGGGAATTGACCAAGAAAGATAGAGGGGGACCAAATCGGCCTTGGTGGGGACTCATGGCTGTTGGAGGCGAGTTGTATAGCTCCGAATGAGCTCTACCAAAGCCGAAACAACCACTGAACATGAGGAACAGGCGAGATGGGCATCGAGATTAGGCGGCCAAGCGCGGGGGCAGTGCACGCGAGGAGGGGTGGCAAACGGTGGTCTGGCGCAATGGCAAGGGCGTGCAATGGCTTAAGGGCTACTCCGGCTTCTTTGCGTTTTCTGGAGTTTGAACAGCACGCCAATGAGGAGGAGAGGTGATTGCACGACAAGGGAGGGGAGAGGAAGGAGAGAGAGAGAGAACTAAAACCCACTTGCCTTATTTTCCACAACCTTGTCCTCTTGACCCATCCATGGCCAAGCATGGTTTCATTGGCTGCCACTGCTCCACCCATGCACTCCTCACAACTCTTGAAATGGTCTAAAACTATAGGGAATATGGGGCATACGAATTTGCTTGCTATTTCTTCTAATTGGACACTTGTTCCTACTTGTTTCGTCATAAATCGACCTCAATAAATTTAATCGACGCCTCACCGATTCAATTGGTAATTTTTCGTTACCAATTGGTTCCACTTGCTTCCCAATTTTGCGATAAAAAATGGTCCATGTCTTTTTCTGAACAAAAACGGTCTTATGACAGAATCTTCAATTTTTGAAATCGAATTCAATTTCGCGGTTAATTTCATCAGGCGCGTTTTTAGCGCAACCTAGGCTACTAAGTAATTTTCAGAAATTTTTCAATATAAATGACTCGTGGTCGATTTTCTTCGAGCCACAATGAATCCACTCAACACATTGGTGACTCTCGGTTGTCTTGAAAATCTCGAGAATTCAAATACAAACACAGAGTACCAAAATGATAGAATAATCAGTCTAGTACTAGCCAACGAGAATTTTCCAATTTAGTGGTGCCACCCACGATTAACCACACATCTTAGTCGAGTCGACCTATCTCTGATCTCAAGTTGATTTTTAACTATACCATAATGGTCTTTAAAGATGAGCACGGTCGAGAAGCCGATTTGGTTGAATTCTCAAGTCTATTGCCTTAAAATTCCTTAATGGCTTTCCTGGATAGTTTAGTTATCTCGAGAGTGATTAGCTCTGAGAACAGTCCTATAGGTGCGTCGATGAAATGCCCGATTTATTTAATAAAAAACAGGACTGAAAATCTGGGAATTCACACCTCCTTCCCAGTAGCCACTTCAGCTTCTTCTTCATTCCATCTCCTTCACCACCATTTCCAGAGCAAACAAGCTAGCCAGCCCTCACCGAAACCAAGCCGCAGCTCGCTAGTTCGCCGATCTAGCGACCAGCCACCCGTCGATCGTTCGAAGCTATCGCAAGCCTAGTTTGCCAGCCCATGCGTCCGCTGTCCTACTTGCTAGCCTCCCGTCGCTGCCAACTCGCCGTCATTAGTCCCCGAGCGGCCGTCACAGTCGTTGCAACCGTCTGCCGTTTCAGCCGCTAACCTGTCACTGCCTAGCCGCTTGCTTGGCTGTCCAGCTCCAGCCGCCTGCTTGGCTATCCAGCTCCAGCCGCCGAGCCCTCAACCAAACTTCGGTTCAGCCAGCCACAAAACCAAAGGCCAGCTCAAGTCGTGAGTTGTGTGGGCCTTTTTCAACCTTTTCCTAGCCTCCTTTGGTGTTGTCGTAGGCTTGAGTCTTGCTCGCCTTCGCGTCACCGTCGCCATGAACTTATTGGCTCGTTAAACCGATAAGTTTATCTCATAATCCCTAATTAGGATGCTAATTATATTCAAATGTGGATTATTAGCTAATTAGTGGATTCGTTAGGCTAATTAGGATTAGTGAGATTTAGTTAGCTTAGTTAGATTGGTTAGGACTATTTGGTTAGTTCAACTAGGTGGTTAGATTGTTAGTTTGTTCAATTAGTTAGATTAATTAGTTAATGTAGTTAGTTAATTAGATTAAATTAGTTAATAGATTAATTTAATTAGTGCACTTAGGTGGTTAGTTTAGCTTATGTTAATTTAATTTAGTGGTTTAATTTAAATATTTTGCAATTTATTTAATTAAATGCAAGTGATTTAATTATTTATTAATAACGGAAATTATAATGGGATAGCTGGTTGTCGAATTTTGTATTAATTGTCGTGGTGTATTTTTGTGCAATTGAGTGCTAATTTGTGCAATTGGATGCTGAGTGTTGAATTTTGAATTATTATTTCAAAAATATGGAATTTTGGTATTTAATTAGAAAAATACCGGGTGTCGGTTTTTGACGTCAAAAATATTTTAAGTACTATATAAAATCATGGGATTTTTAAAAGAGAGGATATCACATTTTATGGTTCAATATGATCGTGTCCCCACGCACAATTATTTTTCCGAGTGTTTTTAATATGAAGAAAATAAGCCAAACACATTATTTAAATTGAGGCGTTTGAGTGCAAAGCACGATGTCCTTGGCCGAGAATGGATGTGCGTGTGATCGTTATGAGAACCCGTCACGGACGTCTATGTCGGACGATGCTCCTTCAAGAATGCCGCAAGTTAACGGATGCTGGTTGCAGTGGAAGCTGGATTGATCCTCCTTCGAAAATGCCGTCTAGATGTAGACATTGTCGTGCTCAATGGGGCGAGACGACGCCCGGTTATGCCAAATGACCGCTGATTGTTTAGTTGGCCGTGGCCGTTAGGTCATAATTAATTGGAACACGCTTGAATGAGTGAAATATCCGCGCTGATTACGGAACAAAATTGCATGGCACGGTATGGGACATGTCATAACGATTTGGCCCTATAATCGGGACCCCTGTGATTGCTTGAGATATAAAAGTGAAGTGTTCCAATTATTGATTGCATGTACTGTATGCATTTGTTATACGAGCTGTACTAACATGCAGGGAGGTGTTGAGGTGAGGTAAGCTTTATATGATGTGTGTTTAGGCTGCCTCTAAGTGCATTGTCTTCCTAATCGGGGTTTAGGGTGTAGACTTGCTGAGATATTGTCTCACCCCGTCGTGGTTTACAATTTTCAGGTCCATAGATGGATGCGCGTCATGTACAATACGAGGTCCCGCGAGTGATGGATTTTGAGTACACCTTTTTTCCTATCCCCGAGACCACCCTGACCCAAGAGCTAGTGGAGTCCACGGTCTAGGTCAATGATGGCCTACCCCAGTTGGTACTTCATCGATTCATAGCGTGGTTCATTGGCTTTCCTCAAGGGGGTCATGAGGGTCACCTTCTAGGTTTCGATAGGCCTCCCGTGGGAACCGGGGAGTGAGAAGCAGGGCATCCCATGGATCTCGACGCTCTTGATGGTGTCATGGTGGACTCGGAGCTCATGGATGAAGAGTCTAGTGCCTAGATGGCTCAGTAGCTCTTCCTTTTTTTGGAGTTAGGCTATTGTTTATAAACTAGTTATGTATATAAACCTGGTTTGCTTATAAAAATATGTTTGTGTAATTTGTTATCCTGCTTTTCTATCTCATATTTGATTGTTGTCAGGGGATTGTTTAATTCGCTTTTGCATGTGCATTAAAATGAATGGGTCGGCGACGCGTCCTGAGAACGTCGCAATTTTATCGACCACTGAGAGATGTGTGCACGCTCGAGGTTCGAGGCGTGACACTTGTTGAGTCCACTTCAATTATGACATTTGCTTCTTTTAGGCCATTTCAACTAAGAAATTGATGGGCTTCGGTAACATTCACGGGGGCTTTATTTTTGAAGTGATATTCCCAAAGATTTCGATTTTTTTTTTTTTTGATAAGGGCACCTTATGTAATGCAAGCATCAATAAAAATACAATGTTTAGGCCACAATGTCTCATTTGCTCACCCCGAGTGTCCTATTTGTCCTCTAGTTAAATAGTCACGATTACCTTTTTTTGCAAAGCACATCACTTGTTAATATGCCTTTCTCTTTTCTTCATATGAATATATGGGGATCATATTGCACTTCATAGTGCGATGGATCTTGTTATGCACAAACCACTTGGGTATTTCTAATGCAATCAAAGGCCCAAGTTCTTTCCCATCTTCGAAACTTTTTCATTCTTATTCAAAAGCAGTTCCGTCAATTTGTCCAGCAAATTCAAAATGATAATGCCCAAGAATTCTTCGATCATGAATGTTCTTCACTATTCAATGCATGTGGCATTCTTCATGAAAGTTTCTACATATATATCTCTCAACAAAATGGTGTTGTCGAAAGAAAACATCGTCACCTTCTCGAAGTAGCTCGTCCCCTAAAATATCAAGCTCTATTCTGAAAAAAGTTCTAGGGAGACTGTGTGATCACTATAGTATACTTAGTCAATTAGATGCCATCTTAGGTCCTCAATGGAAGAACTTCTTTTGAATTGCTTTTTGGGAAATGTCCGGGTATTCAGCACCTTTGTTTTTTTGGCTGTTTAAGTTACGTGTCTACTATGGGCTCTCGGGATAAATTGGGTTCTCGTGCCCTCAAATGAGTATTTATGGGATACCCTAATCTACATAGGGTATGTTTGGTTTATGATCTATCCACCGGGTGATTTCTTGTAATCAGAGATGTTTTTTTCTATGAGGATGTCTTTCCTTTCCAAGAAGAGTTATCTTATCATCAACAGACTAATATGGCTACTGCCCATCGATCATTTTTGACCGAAGATGACTCTTTGCCTCTATAACCGATAGTGGTTACTCATATGGCATCCTTGGTTCCTAAATATGATGTGGTCTCACCATTAAATTCAACTAATGGGGTTCCCAGTGTTTTAGAAGAGCTTCCTAGGAATTCTCAATCATCCACTCTTTTAGGTGATATGTATACGGAATCACAAGGAATTATTCCACTCATTGCCCTAGCCCCTCCTTGATGTTCCAATCGGACTATATGACCACCCACTTGGATAGTAGACTACATTTATCCCACATTGGAGTCATCTGGTACACATTATCCTATCTGATCATATTTTAGCTTTGCTTGACTTTCACTTGAACACATGTGCTGAATTATTAATATATCTAAAGGACAGGAACTATCTTCATATGATGAAGCTACAAAAGACCCTCATTGGCAACATGCCATGGAAGATGAATTACAAGCATTAATAGAAAACAAGACTTGGGACATTGTTCTGATATCGACTCACCGAAAATCTATTGGTTGCAAATGGGTTTACAAGATCAAATACAGGATAAATGGATCCATTTAATGCTATAAGGCAAGACTGGTGGCCAAGGGTTTCACATAGTGAAAAGATTTTGATTACGCTAAAACATTCTCACCATTAGAAAAGGAAGTCACCACTCATTCCTTTCTTTCCATTGCCGCTCTTCATGATTGGTCCCTTAATCAAATGGACGTTCATAATGCTTTTCTCCATGGAGAGTTAAAAGAGGAAATCTACATAAATCTTATATCGGGTTTACGTAGATAGGGAGAGAATCGAGTGTGTACTATTCATAAATCCCTATATGGACTCAATCAGGCTTCTTGTTAATGGTATGCCGAATTCACTTATGCAATTTTAGCTGTAAAGTTTTAGCAATCCAAATGTGACTATGCCATTTTCACAGGGACAAATAGTCAATTTTGAAAGAACTTATTGTCAACCTCTTTCAGATATGAATCTATCTAATTCAGGAATTAAGATACATATTCGATTTACTTGCTTAGATACGTTGATGATATACTCATTATGGGAGTAAGTACGCTAGAAGTGTCAAAAGTTATATACGATGCTCACTTTGGTGCCAAAATTTTATTTTCAATCACTTAAGTGCACAAAATTTTGAAAAATGATCATTCCAGTGCCAATGCCAATCTAATTAGTTGGAAATTTGATAATTTTTGAAGTTGACGTGACTCGCCGAAGAGTACAATCAGCATGCAAACAAAAAAATGACGCCGTTTAGCGTCTTTCCTCCTAAGTAAGAACCCTAAATCCCCAAATTAAAAGAGAACCATAAGTTCAAAATCCTACATCCCCAATTTGAGTGTCTACTTCAATTTTCTCACAGACTTATCAGCTCGATCTTGCAAATAGAGGACAAAAGCTTTAGCAACGGCTTACATTTGTTTCAAAAAGGCAAATTAAATGGTGAAAGTTATTGAGTTACCGAGTTCAAGAAGAACATCTTAAACTTCATTGAATTCTTGGAGAAGATTCCATATATGCGGTAGATATAGAAAAGGCTCAAAGTGCAAATATTTCAAATGGGTTTGTGCAAAATTTTCCGGTCAAGTGACAGACGTGATTTTGGAGTTATTCGAAGGTCGATCAATCTCCACTTACATTAATGGATGAGTTGGAGGATGTCAACTCAATACAAGCTCAAACGAAGGGTTTAACATCTCTAGTCAACCATTTGAAGAGGGAGGTTTCAAGGCTGAAAATTGAAAAAAACTATTCTCAAGTATTGATTATATTATTATTCTCTTATGTAGTCTATTCAAATGTTAAGCGAATGATGAGAAAAAGTTTGTTTGTCCACCGTAGTTGAATACATGGAACATATACTTGTATTTAGTTATTTGTAAGTAAAATGTGTTCTTGGTTTGCTGCAATTTTGTATGAAACAAAATGTTTTATTGCAATTTATGGTAGAAATGGAAGATTGGAGTTGGAATTCATTGGTTGGGAGCATTTAAAAGTTTTCTTGCTTACTTGTATATTGTTAATGTTTGTTTTGCTTATTTTTTGCTTTAGATGTAATGATTTACTGCATTTTTTGCTTGGTAATGGTTTGCTGCAACTATCACTGCAAACCATTGCGACATTAAGGGATGGTGACGAATTCACAATTGACTATTTCAATGCTATAAGTTATTAATAGTGATCACTCGAGTGCTAAATTTTTCCGAAAGTGATTATTTAGATACCAATCGCAGTTAAAAAGTGATCACTTGTATTGCATAAGTTTTTTTAAAAAAAAGAGCATATTAGTTTCAAATATCACTTGGCTTACACCAGTTGTGGTGCATTTTGTTCTTGCATCAGCCCATACAGATGTTGATGTAACAATATACATTAGCACAAGTGTTGATATAACAAGATGCACTAGCACTCAAAATTGCACCAGAGCTGTGCTAGTACATCTTGTTCTTGCACAAGCACTTGTATGTACTTGTCTAAGAAGAGGTAGCACCCACAACTACACCATGGCATGCTTGTGTGTTTTGTTCTTGCACTAACATATACAATGAGCACCCACAAATCCATTAGCACCCACAACTTCAACTAGCAACAATATATGCACATATCACTTCTAAAAATAACATCAGTCTCATAACAACGTTGCACCAGCAACAAAAAATTTATACAGCATACAACCCCATTCGAATTACCAGCTGAAACCAAAACAAGAGAAAATAACAAAAACATTCATTGCCATTGACTTTGATTGATTCTTTACAAAGGAAAAATATATCTAACTTTACTCCTAGATCATTCAAGGTTTAGCACCTTCCTCAAAAAAATAATGACAATATGCACCATCCTTAAAAATCAATGGCAACAACTCCCATCAATGAAGATACAATGTCTAGCACATTCCTTAAAAAAAAAAAAAAAACATAAAAAGAGATCATATCCAACACCCTCTCATCAGTTAATATGCACAATACCCCCACTTCCTTTTCTTTTTGGAGTTTTGAATTGATTCATAATCCGAGCATTCTTTCGAATTAGATGTGCATGTTCTTTAACTGACCTTTATATTATCTCCTTATCCTCCTTGGTAGCAACTATTTTTTTTAGCATGTGTTATTTGTTGGTCCGTAGGATCACTATTGCTTCCATGATTAATCAATTGAGATGGAATTGATGTTGGATTTTTTTTTTTTTTTGGGGTTGTTTTAGAGTGTACCTACTGTCTTCTTTTTTGGAGCACTCTTCTTTAGCTGTGCCCTTGACTCTTGAGTTAGCCTATCTTAAGAAATAAGCACCTTTGAAGTACTCCCAAGCTGCAAAAACATAACTATATTATCAACGAAATGAATTGAAGTACTACCAATTGAATACATGAGCCTATAAATCTTACATTCAATATATTCATTTTAGTACGTTCACCTATGTAAATATCATAATCATATTACCTCAATATTTTTCCAAAAGCCTCTCTTATTTGCTGTGATGCATTAATTTCAATAGCAATTTATGGGGGAGCAACTTATGCAACCTGTGTAGTTGCTTGTTTTTTCACCTAAGAAACACATAACAAAATTAAATTTTGGCTCATAAAAGATAAACATAGCAGTGTATAACTTACTGGATATTTTTTCCTCGTTTGTTCAATAGTAGACTCAGTTGTTGTTGCTGTTGCCTACTTGTATCAGTTTATCCCTGCACTTGGGCCTACAATAGGGCCTTTTATTAGCCTCTTAGTAGGCCTTACAACAATACACTGTATCAAGACTATGACCAACTAGAATAAATAATTAGACATCTATTTATTTTCATGGTGGAAACAAATGGAAAGAATTTTTCAAATTAATTAAAGGTGAATGACAAAGGAAAAGGACAAGAGAAGCTAGTGCATGGTCAACGATCAAAATTTATTGAATATGAATTGAAAGTTGCTAAGGCAAAGAGGATATTTATTCTATAGAAGGGCTTTCGATATGCCCTTCACTAGGCATTACAATAGGGTCTTTTGTCCTCCTTTCAATAAGCCTAACAATAAGCTCTTTAGTATGCCTTATTCCTAACTCTAAATCAGCCATTTGCCTCTTGCTGTTGATGTTTCTTTTTCAGCTCACAATCATTCTTATTGTGCCATTTATTGTGGCAATGGGAGCATTTCATTTACTTTATTATTCGTCTCCTTTTTGGCTTTCCTAGCTGCTTCTTCAGTGGCAAAGGTAGATGGCCTTTACGATTTGTTATCTCCTAAAATTTACTACTTTTAATAGGTTGCATCATGAATTCATACAAAGCAAGGTATAAGTTTTTTTTTGTACCAATCATAGAGGTAATCCTCTAAGTTTTGTTACTTCATCTGAATGGCACAAATCGCGCACGTGCATAGGAAATTTCATTTAGTTGCCAGGTTTTTTTTTTTTTTTCGGTAGTTGCCAGGTTTGATATAAACACTTTCTTCTATTTAGGTTGACAACATACTTATCATAATTTTTAATGATCTTATATTCATTCTCTCCATTTGAAATTGGATGGTATAACCTATTAACAGCAACGTTTGTATCCAATCTCTTCACAATCCTAGAACCACAGTCTCTAGTCCACTTTGTAACATCATCTCTTTACCTGTGTAGTCTAGTCATGACCATAACTCAAATATTATCAAGTATGTTGATGATCGGTTTGTACCTAACCTCTAAAATTCTAGCATTAAAAGCTTCGCTAAGGTTGTTGTCAATGATATCGCATTTAAACGCTTCGCTAAAGAAAGCTTGACATTAATGCTTAGCTTTTGTCTAGAAGACTGCATTAAAACCTTCATTTGTCAACTCCAACAAACCCCGTTTAGCTAATTTGAATTAGTCATGTTGGTCTTTTTTATCTGCCAGAACTATTTTTGCAGCTTATCTTCTTTGAAGTTCTTTGACCAGTTTGCGTATATGTGCCTCGCGCACATTCTATGTCAGCATATGGAATCATCTCAACCAATGCAGAAACGAGCCCCTACAAAAGTTCAAATCAACAAATTCAAGTTAGAAAAAATATGCAAGTAATTAATATTAAAAATGAATTAATTGACAATGGTATTATTTTCTGTCGATTGCTTATGAATGCCCATCCTTTTCCATTGGTTATCTCAAGGTTAGCCATTAAAAATTTAAGGAATCAGGATCAAGTATCATTATCCTCTATCTTCACCACCACCCAAGTTATTGGAAACATTTGATTGTTGGCATCTTTTCTCACAGTAGCCAACAACTCCCTCTTACATAAACCTTTTAGAAAGCCTCCATCCGATCCTACAACTTTTTTACAACCAGCTAAGAAATCTCATTTGCATGCATCAAAACATACATAAAATCTATCAAATCTAGGCTCACAATAAGACAATGGTCTCTCCATAACCTTTATATATACCATACTAGATGGGTTTTGAAGAGTGCATCTCATACCTATGCATATTCTTCCTTGTACCGACACATTAATATTTTCATCACCCTTAGCTTAGCTCTCTTGTACTGATTCCTTGACACATTAACCCCTAATTGCTCCTTCACTAATAATTGAAATTGAGTACTCTTAATCTTAGGCATTGCTTTGATACTATTGAAAAAATGCTTCGACAACCACACACATATTACCCTTCTATCGTCAAATATAATTGGACAAGTATACTCTTCTTAGAAGAACCTAATTTGGAATGACCCCTTTCCGCTTAGCGCACTATAGAGTTTCAATGGATAATTAGGTTGTGAGCACTTAGCTTTCATAAATTCTTTTGTATTTCTAATGAATTCAACGCTTCTCTATTCAATAATGGAGCTCTTGACAACAGCTTTTTTAAACTGTTTGGCATCGTCAAATTTTATGTCCATAAACAAAATAAGTTTATCAACAATTGGATCGTAGCCAAGCTCATTCTTCAAACTAACAGTCTCATCACCATAACTTTCTTCATCTTTACTTCTATTACCTTCAGCTGGAGCTCCATCTCTATTTACTAGCCTGGGCCTTTCTCCTATGACTGCAATTTTTTTTTTGAGAAATTTTCTTTGCTTTTGTCTTGACCATGCCATTCATCATTATCTAGTCACTTGAGAAATTTATTGTTGCCAAATATTCATCTTATAATTTACATAATACAACAAGTTCCCATTCTAATTGAATGAAGTCTTCATCCCTACATCTTCACTTGAGATTTCAGGACATCTCCTTGTTTGCTCATCTCTATCAATATAATTTGTTTCCCTCTCCTCCCTTACTTTCCTCTCATTTTGTCCTCCATCTAACCTGAACTCATCCTCGACCTTATTACTCACTTGAATGGGATCCCTCACTTCTCCTCTTTCAATGGTTTGCTCATCCTCATCCTCATCATCACCATCACCCTCACCATCCTCATAATCATTATAATACTAAACATATACTTTAGCTTTGTTGCCGTGAAGATAATGGTAATGATATCCTTAATACTATAATATCATTATCGCCATTAAAAAAAAAAATCCCAAATCATCTTTCAATTCCTTCCCAAGAACACAATAATGCAATTTTTGTACTTTGTATTGTAAAAAATACAACAAATCCCTCACAAAATCAATATATGATGGCTTCCTAATATTGATATAAATAGTACCTTCATTTTCATCAGCATACTCCCAGTCTTGAGCTTCAATAACAAAGTTCCCACCATAATAAACAATGAGGCCTACATAATTTTCATCCATGTCGATATTGTACCAAAGGAGAAAAAAAGTCATTGAATCAGCAACTTCACATACGGGTCATTGTCATTTTGTCAAAAGAAATAAAGACAACCAATTTCTTCAATTTGATCCCATTACAAAAATAAAGGAAGTCGAATTGAATAAATAAAGTGAGGTTTCTACCTCCCATTTTTCAATTCAATTCTATTCGGTCTCCCATAGAAGCACTCAAACTAATTAAACAAAGTGAGGTTCCACCACTGTTTTCCTCTGAGCCTTGCTCTCATTTTCCCTTTTGCGCGCTATTTTTCTATTCGGTCCCTACAAAAGAAAGCATATCATATTATTAAATAAAAGTGAGGTCCCCACCACTTTCCATCCGAGTCAAGCCCTCAATTTTCCCTCTGTGCCATAATTTGCCCGTTGGAACCCTAAATTTTCTGCTCAATTAACCCACAGAGAGAACATGACAAACCTAAGTGAGTGAGAGTTAAGGACATAACCACCAAACGATAGCAAATGATAGTGCAACTATAATGATGGCTAAGCGACGGTGGGCGAGCAAGGTTGGGCGAGTGAGTTATGGTCAGCATCAGGCGAGGATTGTAGTTCGTATGTGGATGACGAACCCTAATTTTAATCCCCTTTCAGAAGCGCCATTTTGGCCATATGAACTATGCAGCTCCTTTTTTGTAGGAGAGTCCACATATGATGACAAAACGACATCGTTTCTTAGGAAGAAAGGAAAACGGCGTCATTTCTTCCCTTCCACATGCACTACCTTTTTAAATTTTTGTCACGTCAAATTTTTTTTTAAAATATAAAAGCCACATAACCAATTTGATCGGAATTTCTCATCGGTGATACCAAAATAATCGTTTTTTCTCTAATTTGGCACTTAAGTGATCTGACAGAAACTTTTGACACCAAAATAAATACATTATATAAGTTTTGACACTTCTAGTGTACTTTCCCCCTCATTACAGTAAATGATGAAAATGCTATTGAGAAGCTTAAAGGGTATATGCACTCCACTCTTCGAATTAAGGATTCTGGATCTCCCAAATATATCCTTGGAATAGAGATTGTGTGATTAGATAAGGGACGTTGTCTTAGTCAACGCAAATTTGTCTTGGAGATCATATCAGAAGTAAGATTATTGAGATCCAAACCAGTAGTCATTCCAACATAATAGAATGTTAAGTTGACTACAACTGAGTATGATAAGGGATTATCACCCTTGAATAAAGATCCTTTGCTCATAGGCCCTTCTACTTATCTGAGACTCGTCGGAAAGCGCATTTATCTAACCATGACCAGACTCGACATATGCTATGCCATGTAGATTCTTAGTCATTCATGCATAACCCAAAATAGTCGCACATGAATATTGCATTGAAAGTAATAAAGTACTTGAAGGGATGTCCAATTTTAGAAAGATTACTGTCTCGGAACAACAATATGAAGATGATAGCGTATGGTGATACGGATTATGCAAACTGTCCAATGAGTAGAAAATCTATTACGGGGTTTTACAACAAATTGAGGGACTCGTTACTCTCTTGGAAGACAAAGAAACAATCGGATGTTTCATTATCAAAAGCCGAAGCGAAATATCGAGCAATGGCAAAGATTATTTGTAAAATAGTCTTGATAAGAGGACTACTAAGATCTTGATGTGTAGATAAAAGAACCGACCATCTTATTTTGTGACAATAATGTTGCACTTAAACTTGCAATGAATCCAATTTTTCATGAAAGAATGAAACATGTAGAAGTTGATTGTCATTTCATCAAAAACAAGATTCACGATGGAGTAATCACGACAAAAGGAGTAAGAATAATAGAGTAGCCTATAGACATCTTTACTAAATCTCTGTGTCAGAGGCAACATGTGAATCTATTAAGCAAGCTAGGCGTTCTTGATGTGTACAAATTGCCAACTTGAGGGGGAGTGTACCGTCGCACTCAATTGATCCTAATGGGTTCATCAACTAAAAACTTAAATATTGTATAATTTGGGGATCCAATTCTTTTATTCTATGTATTTTATAATAATATTTCTCCTTAATTAGGTTGACCATATGTATTGTATATAGGGCTATGATTGTATAATGTTAAGTGTGAGAAAGCAATACATACATCTTATTCCCAAATTCTCAATTTCTCTTCATCCTTTAATATTCTGACAATATAAACAAAGATCTATGGTGTTATTTGCACCATTAAATGCAAACATTCTATACAAACACACAGTATAAGGCTAGTACAGCTGCAGTGAGAGCGTGGACTCTCGCAGGGCTATGGATGCAGGCACTAGTACCGTGGTGGGCGCTTTGGTGGTGGCTGTTGTTAGCGCCAGTAGTGCCAACATATATGGGGATCATAGCCGCACTGCCTTTTGGAGATGACGATCCCAATTCATTATTAGTCCCACCTGTTAGACGTAAATTGCGCAACCCCAAGATCTCCATAATCAGAACAAGAACATGCATAATTGAGTAAAAAGATTAACACACCTGTTTTGGGATCCATCGAACATAAAGCGGAAGCAGAAAAAGGATTACCCACATATATCAAGGGGATCCACGCATGAAGTCATTCTCCTCTATTGCCCTCCGTATCACTGGCTCAATGAGGCGGCCCCCTCACATTTAGCGTTAAGTAAACACCCCTTAGGTGAGGATACATGTGAGAATTAGGGTTAGAGGAGAGACTTGAGCACTATTTATAGAGTTTCCAGCCAGTCCCCCTCATTACGGGCCAGGCTCAACTTGGCCCACACTAGCTAACCCATATTAGACTAATTAAGAAACCTTCTATCTCTCTTTAGACTAACCTTGTTTTACGATAATCGTAAAGACAGTAAATTACAATATCAATTAATTTAGTCTACATTAGGAAAACTCTTACATTCTCCCACTTGGACTATATTAATTGAAATCGTACCGTATGTGCGCACATTTGGTCCATAGATAATTCTTAATAGTCAATCCTATCCCATAAAGTCTTAAACATCGAATCATTGCGGTAACTGCGTGTATACACACAAAGCCTTCCATGGTCACGAATGTTCTCAACTTTATTGATATGGATTCAATATGGTAGTGTGTCAAATGGATAACATCTCTCATAGAGAGATCCCATTTGTCAGTCACCATTCTCTTACCTTATGTGTCACAAAAACTTGTGCCACAAGAGAATGCTTTATGGTTCCAATGAACCCACATATGTCTTATCCTTATGGTTAACCTTTCTTTATGTATCACAAGACATATGCACAAGGCTAATAACCGGATGCCTAGATGCCCCTAGCCTTCACTCAAGGTCTATATAATCCCTTGAGACTTTATCAATATGTATTCAACATAATAACAACACATTCAAAATATTTTATTGAATGCAAAAGTTAATACATATCAAACCGTTACTAAGTGTAACGAACCACAGATGTGAACTTTATCAGAGTAAAGCCAAAATAGCTCCCACTAAACAACTGTGACATCCTGATTTTCCAATTCTATTTTCAATAAATTGAGGCGGGCATTTCGTTGGCACGCATATAGTCCCTTTCCTTGAGTCGGCCACTCATGTGAAAACTAGTCTATCGGGTGAAGTTGCTAAGAGTTTCTAATGAATCAGACTCGAGAATTTGATCAGGAAGCGATCTTTCGACCGAGCTAATCTGCAAGGGTCATTGCGACACAATTAAAATCGATTAGAGATCGGAGATAGGTCGACTCGACAAAGGCATGTGATCAGGCGTGGGTGATTCCACCAGATCGCACAATTCTTGTCGATCGACACTGGACCGACTTTTTCTATCGATTGGGTACCCTGTGTTCGTATTTGAAACCTTGAGATTACCTCGATAACTGAAAGTCGTCAATGTTTCAAAGATGTACATTGTGGCTTGAGATGATCAATCACAGGTCGAATGCATGAAAATTTCTAAAGGCTACCCGGTAGGTTGGGCCGCGTTAGTATTGTGCCAAAGTGAAATTAACCGTGAAATTGATATCGAATTCAGAAATTGGAAGTTTGGGTGTGTCACAAATATTTTAGGAACATTGATTAATCTTCGGAAGATTTTTCATGCAAGCCGAGCTTTTCAGCAAAATAATCAAGAAATAGCTAATTTGGCTCGAGAAATTAGTAGGCCGCTTTTGGTCGCGCTTTTGGGACCCGAGTTGATTTTATAGACAAGTGAAGATGTGAATTGAAGTGTGGTGACATTAAATGTATTTTATGGACTTCAATTTGATTCAATTGGAAGAAAATTGATGAGAATTGAAGAAATGGGACGTACAAGAATTGGACCCCGGCGGAAAAATAAAATGGACCCATTGGAAGAGGTTGTGGAGGATTGGGTGAGTGGAGTGTGATGTCACCCATGATGTCATGGTGGTGGGCCATTTTTGTGGGCTAAAGAAAAAGAAAAAGAAAAAGAAAATGGCCCCATCTCTCTCTCTCCTCCCTCTCTCTCCCGTCGAGCCTCTCTCCTCCATGGGGATCTTCTTCTTCTTCTTCGGACATCACCGGAAGACAAAGGAGCATCCATGGCCGCACCCGCCGCCGGAGCCGCCGCTTCGCCGCCTTTAAGCCGCTTCGCCGATCGCTCGCCGGCTTGCCGCTCGCCCGCTCCGCCTCCCGTTCCGGTTTTGCTCGGGATCTCGATCTGGTCGGACGCCGAGCAGAAGCAGCAGCCCACGTCGCCGGGAGCCGTCGCCCGCCGCACGCCGTCCTCGCCTCGCATCGCTCGCCGGCCAGCCGTCGCACCGTCTCCGCTCCACCGCTGCCCGCGCTCGCCCGCGCCTGGCCGACGCCCAGCCGCCTCCGCCTACCCCTGTTCGCGTGTTCCACGAGCTGCCGGAGCTCGTCCCTGCCGCCGTGAGCCGCCGTCCGTCGCCGCCTTGCCCGTCCAAGCCCTGCCGGTCCTCCTCCGTCGCCCTTGGCCTCCCGAACTGACGCCGGATTTGCTCCCTCTCGGCCCCGATCAGCAACCCAGAAAATGGGTATGGCAGACCCTTCGTGGGCCGTTTTGGCCGCCTTCTCGAGCCCGGATGCTCGGCCCGCTTTGAGGAAAGTCGATCCTCGCGTCGTCCTCGTCGTTTTGGTCCGCTCGGCTCGTCATTTGAGTGAGTTTAACTCACTAAACCTCGCTTAGAGGGTTAATTACGCTTTAGGCGTGCTTAGTTTATGTTAATTGTGATTAGGTTGTTAGTTTAATTTATTTAAGTGTTGATTATATTAATGTGTTTAATTAGCTTAAAGTGTGATTAAATTAAGGTTAAGTGAATGTTTACATTAATATAAACCTTGATGTGACATAAATGAATTTACTTTTGATTTATTTAAATATTTCGAAATTATTTAATAATTTAATAATATATAATTATTCGAAATTATTAAAATATTATTATTCAATGATTTTCGGAATAAATTTAATTATTTATTAAATTCCGAAAATTTTGTCGGACCCGGTTGCTCAAATTTCGTGCCGGTCGCTACGGTGCATTCGGATTTTGAAATTGATGATTGGATATTATAAATTGAGTGTGGATTTCGAAAACTATGGATATTATCATTTAATTAATTTTCGGAATAAATTTAATTATTTATTAAATTCCAAAAATTGTCGTTGGGACCTTATTTGCTTAGAATTTCGTGCCGATCGCTGTTGTGCATGTAGAATTTGAGTTTGATGATTAATTGTGGCAAATTGAGTGTGATTGTGATAAATAGGAATTCTTTATAGAATCCTAAGTGTGGAAATTGATGGGAGATTGACCGTGATTAACCACCTATTAGAGGTCGTGTCCAGTGAGGCCGTGATTAACCACCGATTGGAGGTCGTGCCTAGTAGGGCTGTGATGGACCACCTATGAGAGGTCGTGCCTAATAGGGCCGTGATGAACCACCTAAGAGAGGTCGTGCCTAATGGGGCCGTGATTGACCACCTATTAGAGGTCGTGCCCAGTGAGGCCGTGATGGACCACCTATGAGAGGTCGTGCCTAGTGAGGCCGTGATGGACCACCTAATTAAAGGTCGTGCCGAGTGGGGCCGTGATTGCCACTGGTTATTAAACCTTTGTGTAGGGCCGTAATTGAGAGCAATAATTGATTTGCTAGAATGACATGTAATCGGCCAAGTCGATTGATCGCTGAGACGATCCAAGTGATTGAATTGTTCTGATGATGTGATTGTTCCATGGTTGTTTGGTTATCATAATTGTATGTGGTTGAATTATATAAATTATGATAACCCGATGAAGGCTAATGCGAGGTAAGTCTTACGTGTGATGTGGCTAGGCCACCCGGTGTATTTTCTTTCTAATATGGGTTTAGGGGGTTGAACTTGCTGAGACGTTGTCTCAGTGGTTATTGAATAACCATTTCATGTCCCTGGTGGACGGAGCGGCCAGATAGCTTCGGTTCGCCTTGAGGAGTTGGAGAGGTGAAGTCATAAGGATTGAAGATCGTGTCTGGCTTGTGGGTGGTAGGACAGTTCTATTTTAAGAGCTGGTCTTTTGTAGATTGTTGGCCATAGACCTCTGTTTGTAATTCTGTTGAATTATGAAAGTGTTATGTTGTGATTTTGTTTTCCTGCTTTTCTATCCCGTATGTTATTGTCAGGGGTTTTATAATACGTTCCGCTTGCGCATTAATAAATGAATGGGGTCGGCGACACTACCTGGGAATGTCGCATTTGATCGACCGCAGTGGGATGTGCGCGTGCTCGGGGTTCGGGGCGTGACATCCCCGTTTAAGTGGTATCAGAGCATGGTCTGTGTATGGAGTAATAAGGTGCGATGAGTCATGGGATAGTTAGTAGGAAAGGCTTTTAAAATGTTGATGCATGTGAGTGATAGCTGCTTGGTAGCTTGATTGTGGGGTTACTCAAATTTCAACCTGATTTTGGAATCGGAAAACAGGTGTCTATAAAGAGCATGTAGGATGAGTGACCAGGAGTGGAGAACTCCTTGGAGGAGGTCGATATGACCTGTATCTCGGGGTAGGATGCTGACAAGAGTCGGTACCCGAGGTAGAGCGCATGCTTAGACCAGCGCGAGTGTGAGAGTACCGCTGCAAGTCGGTACTGAGAGTGTTGTAGCATCGAATGATCCTAGGTCTGTCGGGATCGTTTAGGCGCTAATGTTCCTTGGAAGCTCGTTGGGTCAATAAGCTCAGGATCGAGCCGCCGCTGTTGCCGTTGTTTTTACTGCTGCCAGTGTTGTGACCGATGTTGTTGTTGCGCCTGTTGAGGCCTAATCTAGAGTTGTGATTGAGGATCAAGCCACTGTATCTGAGTCAAGGTTCAGTTTAGACAGAGATGGAAATCGATTGGGGAGAAAGGCCGATGCCAGAAGAAAGGTGTCCTGTTTCACCCAACCGGAGAAGTAAAATTGGAAAGTCAGTGCTCAACTCAATCGATGTGTGTCGTGTACGTAAGAAAAGACAGGGGATATGTTCGTGTTGTAAGAGAGAAATGACTTGTTACAAGTGTTGCCGATAAAGTCATTTAATCAAAGATTGCCCGTATAGGCAAATGGAACCAAATGTTGTCTCTCACATCGCGTTGATAAGACGAACGGAGGGAATCATTCTTCGGGACATTTAGTGGGGTACTTGGAACGGATCTCAGTGCAAGGATGGATGCATGATGTCACTTGATGGGAGGTAGAGGACTCTTCGATTGTGTGCCGAGTCAGTGGAAAGGAGGCGTGAGTCAGCCTAATGTCAGAGTAAAAAGGGAACATGATTTGAATATGGCCAGCACGGCCGTCAAGTTAGGAACTGTTCGTGTAAGTTCAGGAGAGCGTAAGCACTGTTACTGCTGATAGAACGCCACTAGGATGGCGAAAGGAATAATAATGGACTGACCATGCATCGATCAAGAGAAGAATGTTTTTGAGATGTTTTCATCAGAGTAGTGCAGCAGAATTTTCAGTGAAGGTTGTATGATCTTCGTTGTGGTAATAAAGTGATAGAAATGTGAATCTCTGACTATAGTTGTACTTGAAGGGTTTGCCTAAGTATGACTTGGAAGTCATTTATAAAAAGATTTGGCTCAAGGAGCTTTCGGTTGTTTTGAATCGTGGTATTGATATAATTCAGTTTGTTTAGTTAGCGTGTGAAAGTTTCGAATTACTGAAAGTTGAAGAGAAACTTCAATCCTTGTTATTCGTCACTGAAGATGACTTGGTTCTGGTTGTTGGTTATTGAATCTTCTTGGCAACTGTAATTGATGCGTCAGTTGAGGAGCCGAATATGGAGAACATAATCGTGGCACAGGGGTTTTCTAAGGTAATCTCTGGAGAATTGTCAGATTTGCTGTCAGAAAAAGAAATAGAGTTCGTGATTGAATTAGCACCCGGAACGAAGCTAGTCCCTAAGGCTCCTTACCGGATGGTGTTACCCGAGTTAAAAGAAATGAAGGTGCAGATGCAGGAATTGTGGAATAAGGAATTCATACATTCCAGTGCATCACCTTGGGGAAAACCCATTCTATTCGTGAAGAATAAAGTTGATTCATTGTGTTTGTACGTCGATATTCTTCAAGATCGACTTGAGGTTAGGGTATCATCAATTGAGGATCAGGAAGAAAGACACACCGAAGTTAGCATCTCGCACTTGATATGGTAGTTATGAGTTCAGTGTAATACCGTGTGGTTTGATGGACATCTTAGCTGTTTGTTTGGGTCTAATGAGCATAATGTTTAAGAGTATTTGAATCAGTTGTGATCGTGCTCAGTGAAGATATCCTGGGGTGTTCAAAGAGTGTTGAGGAGCACAAGAGACATTAGAAGATGATGCTTCAGACCTTAAGTTTAGCAAGTGAGAGTTTTAGATAACTTGTATTGCGTTCCTAGGTCACGTGATTTTAAGAGAAGGAATCTCCGTAGACCCCGTTCAAGATTGAAACAGTGATCAGTTGGTCGAGATTGACTGCAGTGACAGAGATCATAAGTTTTTCTAGGTCGTAGCAGAGTGTTACAGACGGTTTGTGGAAGGGTTTTCAATGTCAGCGTTGCAGTTGAATCGACTACTAAGGAAGTAAGAAAAGTTCGTGTAGATAGATAAGTGCGAGCGTAGTTTTCAAGGGCCTGAGAAGAGGCTGACTACCGCACTTGTGCTTACTATTCCATCTGGTCCTGAAAGTTATGAGATTTGCAATGATGTGTCGTTTAAAGGATTTGGTTGCTTGTTGATGCAGCATGATAGGGTCGTGGCATATGCGTCCCGTCAGTTGAGATCTTGGGAGTTGAATATGAGATAGCATCGCTGGATGGAACTCCTTAAGGATTATGACTAGGATATTTTGTATCACTCTAGAAATGTGAGCAAAGTCGCAGATGCACTGAGTTAAGAGTCCTTAGTTGTGCAGTTGGTACTCAATGATTGGATCTTATTTGAGAAAGTTCGAAATTCGGTTTTCAAATCTAAGGTAGGCCACCTTTGGAATCTTATTACTACCCTCAGAATTGAGCCGAGAGAGCAAATCAGAATCAAATTGCTTCAGCGGACAGATTCAGAAATTCAGGAGACTTTATAAGAGAATGCAGATGAGAGAGAGGTTGATTTTCAGATTTTTGAAGACAAAACGCTAAGGTTCTGAGGATGATTGTGTGTAATCGATGATGTAGAGATTAAAGAAAATATCTTATGGGAAGCTAATCATAGTAATTTCAGCGTTGTCCAGACAGTATGAATAGACCTTGTTTTGAGTGTGTGACATCCTGATTTTCAGACTCTGATTTCGATTGGTTAAATTGGGCATTTCATCGACGCGATTACAGTGTTTTTCTCTAAGTTGGCCACTTACGAGATATCTAGACTAGTTTGGTGAGTTATTAAGGACTTTAAGGCAAATAGACTTGAGAATTCGACCAGAAATCGACTTCTCGACCGTGCTCATCTTTAGAGATCATTACGGCACAGTTAAAAATCGAATTAAGATCGGAGATAGGTCAGTTTGACTGAGATGAATGACCGATCGTGGGTGACTCCACTAAATTGTAAAACTCTCGTCGAATGATACTAATTTGATTTTACTGTCGTTTTGGTACCTTGTGTCCGTATTTGAATCATCGAGATTTTCACGACCCTCGAGAGTCGCTAATGTGTCAAGTGGGTTCATCGTGGCTCGAAGAAAATCGACCACGGGTCATTTGTCCTAAAAAGCTCCGAAAACTACCTAGTAGCCTATGTCACACTAAAGGCGTGTCAGAGTGAAATTAACTGTCAATCTAAGTTCGATTTCAGAAATTGGAGATTCTGTCCTGTCACAAAGTGGGTACACCAAAGTGTGTGTATTTCATATAAATCATCTGCATGGAGTGCCAGGGATGAATTGTATTTCAAATCTAGATCAGATGTTCCAAGTTGGCTGAGCTTTCAGATGGTTCTTTCTTAAGTAGTGTATAGCAGAGAGTGCATAATTTCAATTGCTGAGATGAAGTCAGGGAAAGAAAGATCACAGGCCAAAATCTGTACAGTGGTCAGTGATTGCAGTTGCCGGGATCAGTGTTAGAGTTATATCAAATCTTGGCCAGAGGTTCCCAGTTTCAGCAGATCAGTCAAATAATTTCTTTTTAATTAGTGTAGAGCAGAGTGTACAGGATTTCAGTCGGTTGAGATGAGATAAGAGATCAGAAAATCGCAGGTCCAAAGTTGGTTTAGGAATCAGTGATTCAGTTGCAATTATCAGAGACAGTTTAGAGACTGCTTAGAATTGCCAATTTAGCTTCGCAATTTTGTATTGAAGACCTTTGGAATTTTAAGTGGGCAAGTCTTCAGTATTTTGTATCCAAAGTTGTTTGGGCAAGATAGCAATGATCTATAGAAGGAGCAACCTGAGAAAGAGAAAATTTTATGAGATGATTGTACCCTCACCTTCTTGTTTAAGAATTGGTAAAGGTTTAAATTTCGAGGACGCAATTTTTATAAGAGGGGAAGAGTTGTGACATCAAGATTTTCCAATTCTATTTTCAATAAATTGAGGCGGGCATTTCGTTGGCACGCATATAGTCCATTTCCTTGAGTCGGCCACTCATGTGAAAACTAGTCTATCGTGTGAAGCCGCTAAGAGTTTTTTTTTAATACATCAGACTCGAGAATTTGATTAGGAAGCGATCTTTCGACCGAGCTAATCTGCAAGGGTCATTGCGATACGATTAAAATCGATTAGAGATCGGAGATATGTCGACTCGACAAAGGCATGTGATCGAGTGTGGGTGATTCCACCGATCACACAATTCTTGTCGATCGACACTTTGGACCGACTTTTTCTATCGATTGGGTACCTGTGTTCGTATTTGAAACCTTGAGATTACCTCGACAACTGAAAATCGTCAATGTTTCAAAGATGTACATTGTGGCTTGAGATGATCAATCACAGGTCGAATGCATGAAAATTTCTAAAGGCTACCCGATAGGTTGGGCCGCGCTAGTATCGTGCCAAAGTGAAATTAACCGTGAAATTGAGATCGAATTCGAAATTGGAAGTTTGGGTGTGTCACAAATCATTTTAGGAACATTGATTAATCTTCGGAAGATTTTTCATGCAAGCCGAGCTTTTCAGCAAAATAATCAAGAAATAGCTAATTTGGCTCGAGAAATTAGTAAGCCGCTTTTGGTCGCGCTTTTGGGACACGAGTTGATTTTATAGACAAGTGAAGATGTGAATTGAAGTGTGGTGACATTAAATGTATTTTATGGACTTCAATTTGATTCAATTGGAAGAAAATTGATGAGAATTGAAGAAATGGAACGTACAAGAATTGGACCCCGGCGAAAAAATAAAATGGACCCATTAGAAGAGGTTGTGGAGGATTGGGTGAGTGGAGTGTGATGTCACCCATGATGTCATGGTGGTGGGCCATTTTTGTGGGTTAAAGAAAAAGAAAATGGCCCCATCTCTCTCTCTCCTCCCTCTCTCTCCCGTCGAGCCTCTCTCCTCCATGGGGATCTTCTTCTTCTTCTTCGGACATCACCGGAAGCCGCCAGGCCGTCGTCGCCTTGTGCGCCGGAGCCGTCGCCGCCTTCGCCCATCCGCTCGTCGTCGCCGTCGCCTCAAGCCGCTCGCCGATCGCTCGCCGGCTTGCCGCTCCGCCCGCTCCGCCTCCATTTGCTGCTCGGGATCTCGGATCTGGTCGGACGTCGAGCGACAGCGGACCCACGTCGCCGGAGCCGTCCGTCGCCGCCCGCACGCCGTCCTCGCCTCGCATCGCTCGCCGGCCGCCGTCGCACCATCTCCGCTCCACCGCCGCCCGCGCTCGCCGCGCCGCCGACGCCCGTCCCGCCTCCGCCTACCCATGTTCGCGTGTTCCACGAGCTGCCGGAGCTCGTCCCCGCCGCCGTCCGTCGCCGCCTTGCCCGTCCAAGCCCCGCCGGTCCTCCTCCGCCGCCCTTGGCCACCCGAACCGGCGCCAGATTTGCTCCCTCTCGGCCCCGATCAGCAACCCAGAAAATGGGTATGGCAGCCCCTTCGTGGGCCGTTTTGGCCGCCTTCTTGAGCCCGGATGCTCGGCCCGCTTTGAGGAAAGTCGATCCTCGCGTCGTCCTCGTCGTTTTGGTCCGCTCGGCTCGTCATTTGAGTGAGTTTAACTCACTAAACCTCGCTTAGAGGGTTAATTACGCTTTAGGTGTGCTTAGTTTATGTTAATTGTGATTAGGTTGTTAGTTTAATTTATTTAAGCGTTGATTATATTAATGTGTTTAATTAGCTTAAAGTGTGATTAAATTAAGGTTAAGTGAATGTTTACATTAATATAAATCTTGATGTGACATAAATGAATTTACTTTTGATTTATTTAAATATTTCGAAATTATTTAATAATTTAATAATATATCATTATTCGAAATTATTAAAATATTATTATTCAATTATTTTCGGAATAAATTTAATTATTTATTAAATTCCGAAAATTTTGTCAGGACCCCGGTTGCTCAGAAATTCGTGCCGGTCGCTACGGTGCATTCGGATTTTGAAATTGATGATTGGATATTATAAATTGAGTGTGGATTTCGAAAACTATGGATATTATCATTTAATTAATTTTCGGAATAAATTTAATTATTTATTAAATTCCGAAAATTGTCGTTGGGACCTTATTTGCTCAGAATTTCGTGCGATCGCTGTTGTGCATGTAAAATTTGAGTTTGATGATTAATTGTGGCAAATTGAGTGTGATTGTGATAAATAGGAATTCTTTATAGAATCCTAAGTGTGGAAATTGATGGGAGATTGACCGTGATTAACCACCTATTAGAGGTCGTGCCCAGTGAGGCCGTGATTAACCACCGATTGGAGGTCGTGCCTAGTAGAGCCGTGATGGACCACCTATGAGAGGTCGTGCCTAATAGGGCCGTAATGAACCACCTAAGAGAGGTCGTGCCTAATAGGGCCGTGATGAACCACCTATTAGAGGTCGTGCCCAGTGAGGCCGTGATGAACCACCTATGAGAGGTCGTGCCTAGTGAAGCCGTGATGGACCACCTAATTAAAGGTCGTGCCGAGTGGCGCCGTGATTGCCACTGGTTATTAAATCTTTGTGTAGGGCCGTACTTGAGAGCAATGATTGATTTGCTAGAATGACATGTAATCGGCCAAGTCGATTGATCATTGAGACGATCCAAGTGATTGAATTGTTCTGATGATGTGATTGTGCCATGGTTGTTTGGTTATCATAATTGTACGTGGTTGAATTATATAAATTATGCTAACCTGCAGATGAAGGCTAATGCGAGGTAAGTCTTCTGTGTGATGTGGCTAGGCCACTCGGGACGTATTTTCTTTCTAATAGGGGTTTAGGGGGTTGAACTTGCTAAGATGTTGTCTAAGTGGTTATTGAATAACCATTTCAGGTCCCTGGTGGACGGAGCGGCCAGATAGCTTCGGTTGGCCTTAAGGAGTTGGAGAGGTGAAGTCATAAGGATTGAAGATCGTGTCTGACGTGTGGGTGGTAGGACAGTTCTATTTTAAGAGCCGGTCTTTTGTAGATTGTTGGCCATAGACCTCTGTTTGTAATTCTGTTGAATTATGAAAGTGTTATGTTGTGATTTTGTTTCCTGCTTTTCTATCCCGTATGTTATTGTCAGGGGTTTTATAATACGTTCCACTTGCGCATTAATAAATGAATGGGGTCGGCGACACTACCTGGGAATGTCGCATTTGATCGACCGCAATGGGATGTGCGCGTGCTCGGGGTTTGGGGCGTGACAACAACAGTATCCGAAGATACTCCTAAGCCCATCTTAACGATATGTTACTAAAATACACATGGGCGTATGCCTTTAGTTAGTGGATCTGTAACCACATCATCTGTGAAAATATGTTATATTATAAGTCACCTTTCTGTACCGTTTCTTTATGGTAAAAAATATTTGACCACCATATATTTAGATCCCTTGAGACCTCTGTAATAAATAAATAATACTACAAATTTGTTATCTTAATACAACCGTATGGGTCTATCCATAGAGTTAAAACAATCAACTCCTTTCATGAGGTTTTGGAGCCTAAAAGCCCAAGTAACAGCCTAAAAGATTGTTACTAACACTACTTACATAATAGAAGATGACATAAAACTTTATTTACTGCACTTATTGTTAACATAAATATGTATTCTGTTATTAATTGCATGTCATCAGAACAGCCATCAAAGTTTACATCTAAATACTCTACTAACTGCAAGAATTGAACATGTCTATAAATTAGCATATAATCTCTTGTCTTCTTTAAATACCTTAAAACCTTCTTGACAGCAACCTAGTGATCATCTCCTGGATTTGACTGATATCTGCCTAGAAGTCCCGTCACAAAGACAACATTTAGTCTAATGCAAATTCGAGCATACATTATACTTTTAAGTGCACTGACATAAGGTACACCATTTAATTAGATTTTCTCAATATCTAAATAAGGACAATGTGATAGATTTAGTCCATCACCCTTAACAACAAGAGCAATTCCTGGCTTGCAATAATATATATTGAATATTTCCAATATACAATCAGCAAATGTCCTCCGAGAAAATCTAATATAATATGGCAAAAACAATCCTTAACAAATTATATAAGATGTCTCAATGTTACAACTTGTAAGCAAAACATCATGTACATAAAGTATGAGAAAAAATAAATTTCCTCCCACTGACCTTGCAGTATATTGAATTACTTTGTTCCCAACAAAATAACAACACTATGGAACTTTAATAATATTGTCTGGAAACTTACTTAAGATCATGAATTAGAACTTTTCAGTTTACACACAAGTTTACTTGAATCTGCTGCAAAATCATCCAGTTGCACAATATATATTTTGTATCTATTTGGCGTAACTTTATATCAAAATAAATTATTAATGCCACGTTCACTCTGAAAGAATATTTAAAGAAATAATTATTTCTTCACTATAAACAATCCACCCCTCTTTCAGAGTTAAAACTTTAATTACCAATTTGGCTTTAAATTCCATAATCTTTCTTTGAAATTCTTTTAATTTTGTACGCCAATTTGCAACTAATGAACTTGTAATCTTTAGGCAAGTAAGTTAGTTTCCAAACACTATGATGTTTCATAGATTGTATATCGCCTTTTATGGCATCTAATCATATACTTGATTGAGAATAAGAAACGACATTTATAAATATGTCATTACATCAACCATATAGTGGATATTGTAATCATGCTCTTACAAATAGACTATATAGTCTGATGGTATAACTGATCGTCTTTCCTTAACAAATCTCCTTAATAAAGCTGCAACCACTTCATTCTGCACTTGAGAGGTTTAAGAAATTTCATTATAAACTATATCAAGAATAGTACATTGAACCTCAACAAGTTTAGTCCATGGTACAGGAGATTCCATAATTATCTGTATAGGTAAAGACAAAAACATAGTAACCTCCATCATACTATTATCTTTAATAGTCTGAGAGCAGTTATCCTCTACAATTACGTCAATTTTTAAAAACTTTAGAGTATGTGATTCCATAATTCTTGTACCTTCTTTAGAGTCATAAAATCAATACCCCTTTTATATATGAAAAAATTGCTTTCATAATATCAGCCCACAAAAGGCTAGATAAATTAGTCTTACTAATCATATTCATCACCATATTCAATATGGTGCATTTATGCCTTTCGACCAAATTTTTTTTGTCAGAATTTTCAGGTATAGTAATTAAATTACCACCCCATAATCTACCAAGTATTTGACAAATGGCCCTTTAAGTTATTTCGCATTGTCATACTTGCCAAAATACTAACAGCCACTATTAAACCTGACAACCTTTTAAGACATTTATCTCGGTCATTTTCCTTAAATAAAAAAAAAATTGGAAACAACATTTTAATCATATACAAGATGTATATGTCATTAGGACTTAAACACAATCTTTGCAGATATGTCCTAATTTCAATATCAGACAAGACATAATTTCAAGCAACTAAGGCTTCCATCATCTTATAGCAAACAGTCCGCGAGCAAAAACTCTTTTCAAGTGTTCCGAATGGAACGCTTCATGGACAGTAAGCAAATTCAATTGCTCTTTTCTCAAGTAACAAATCATATGTCCACAACTTAAAATTTGAAGCAGTAAAAACCTCAATGATGACGGAATTACCATTTACAGAAAAAGGTGATTGAAAAACAAGCAGTATATAATTAGCATCATGTGAGCATTGTGTAACTTGACGTACAAGTACACATCTAGAGAGTTACATGCAAAGTCACATAATCACCTTTGGGCAGAATACATGACATGCAATTGTACACTCCCCACATGATAAAGGTTATGAGAATATGTTCTAATTCTTCGTGACTTCATTACCTTTGGGCATATGAATCACTAGAATCAGTCACTCCTCCACCACACTATCATGTATCCCTTCATGAACTAATACACAATCACCTCCTTTGGGAGTATGATTACGTATTAGACCAGGAGACATCACAATCATCATACGAGACCGAAATTTCTCAAACCCAATCAAGCGTGCCACTTTGGCGGTCACTACTCAATTGAATCATTAAAATTTTCTCATACCAGGGATATAAGCTTTACGCCTCACATACACCATATATATGTGATTTTAACTTTAGTGATATGAGCATCATATCACCAAAATCACATATCATGCTAATTACATTGCTTTATTCATTAATAAAAAATTAATCATATATATATTGATCACAGTAACACAAGAAACTTCTCATAACAGAGAATAAAACATCTCTTATGCACCCAAATTACATATTACCAAAACAACATAAAAAGAATGCTGATCTATAATATCTCTCACAAATTAACATCAATAGTAATACGGAGTACACCAAATCGAAAAGCTTGACAGCTGATCCATTATCACTCATGAATTCATAAGGCAAAAATGACTCTAATGCCAACAATTGATTTATTAATCAATTTTAGGTAACAAATATCATTACTTCAACCAGTGGCCTATTAATTGAGTCAAACCAGAGAACCAAATATCTAAAATTTAACAGTAGATACTATTGCTCTGCATAAATGTTGTCATACTCCTTAACCATAAAAAAATATTCAACTTGATATACATTAACAAGTGACCAAATGAGTTCATGTACAATATGCAGTAACTTAATTGACATGCATTACCCACATTCAGCAGATGTGTTAATCGTACATCGGTTTGGTCACGAGTCCTTAAGTCGTCTATCATTCAAAGATTACCAGTGTGTAAAGGAGTATACTTGAGTAACAAAAGTTTCATAATCTTTATTGTTTCTTATCAGCTCAATACATAGCTCAAATGCAATCTCATACGAATTGTATCTCATTAAGCCAGCTTCAGTTCACAATAAAGTTTGATTATTATGTGATAACATACTAGTAACCCATCACCTGTATTTCCAAAATCATAGAAAATACAAGAAAAATACGCAAAAATACACTAAAAATACACGTATTTAGGATTTCATATGCAATTTCACATCAATAAAACCATCAAAAATATAAAATAAATATACCACAAGATAGGAAATCACCATACGAGTCCAACGCCGCCAACCACGCGCCAAAATAATCCCCCACGCGCTCGCACGCACCGCCTGAGTGCGCGGCGCATGGGGCTCACACGCGGCGCGCGTTCGACGCCCAGGCGGCGCGTGGGGGCGCGTGCGGCATCCCCTGGTGACGCACTGCCGACCCTCTTGCTCGTCTCGTCTCCCCCAATCCAAATTTGTGATTTAATTTAATTTTTATTGAACAAAAAGTCTCGAAAATCACAAATTAGAGCAAGATCAGTATCAATTAGGGCTAATCCATACAAATTAGGGTAGATCCGTACAAATTATGGTAAATCCGTACAAATTAGGGCAAAACCAATTGTGTTCGAGTTCTAGGGTTATGGTTGCTCTGATACCATATGTTAGACACAAATTGCGCAACCCTAAGATCTCCATAACCAGAACAAGAACATGCATAATTGAGTAGAAAGATTAAACGCACCTGTTTTGGGATCCATCGAACATAAAGCGGAAGCAGAAAAAGGATTACCCACATATATCAAGGGGATCCACGCATGAAGTCATTCTCCTCTATTGCCCTCCGTATCACTGGCTCAATGAGGCGGCCCCCTCACATTTAGCGTTAGGTAAACGCCCCTTAGGTGAGGATACATGTGAGAATTAGGGTTAGAGAAGAGACTTGAGCACTATTTATAGAGTTTCCAGCCAGTCCCCCTCATTACGGGCTAGGCTCAACTCGGCCCACACTAGCCAGCCCATATTAGACTAATTAAGAAACCTTCTATCTCTCTTTAGATCAACCATGTTTTACGATAATCGTAAAGACAATAAATTACAATATCAATTAATTTAGTCCACATTAGGAAAACTCTTACACCACCCTCGCCCACTCCATGTGCGCTGCCTCCAACATAGCCACTATGTGGAATGGCACAAGCAAAATTGGCGTTATGCTTTATGTCACTCCTCCCTTTTCCATCTAGTTGTCTATCTAGCGAGTTGGTTTTCTGTGACGAGTTTGCAAAAGACTATGAGCGTAAAAGATAAGCTTTTGACCAAGTGAAAAAAAGAAAAAAAAAAGGAAAAAAAAAAGTGGACTTCAACTCAATTATAAGGAAAAGCAGTGTAGAGAGGAGTGAGACCAAGAGCCCCCTTCGGGGAAAAGAAAGAAAAATGAGAGATGAGAGAAAGGAGAAAAAATTTCCCATGCTCACAATCCATGTGAGTCGCAAAGCTGACTCAACTCTATTTTGCAATGTCGGTAAGTGTTTGTGCCCTTTGTTCGTTCAGTCAAAGTAGTTTCAAAATTAGGGCTTAAAACTCGGAATTATTGGAGATTCGTGTGGCGAAATTCGATTTTTGAGTCGTTGAGTTGAGTATTTTTATAGAAATTATAGTTTAGGGTGTTGTGAAGTCATAGGAATATACAAATCTTAATTTGAGCTTAGAGTTTGCCTGGAACAGAATTTTTAAGTTCGGCATGGGTTCTAGATAGAGTTTTGAAAAATAATTTTTTAGCCAAATTTTAGTCATTTTTAACGAGGTCTTAGGGCGGCTGAGTTGGGGTTCTTATAGTATGTCAAAATGTCTCTTAAGGATTATAAGTTCGCTTAAAATGGAATTTTGTGATGGAATTTAACATGTGATTCGTGCTTAGCAAGCAACAATAGGTTTTCGCTAGAGGCGAGCTTTTCATTGGCATGTAGGTATTGTTCTATTGATAAATAGGCGTAGCATAGTTGAGTTGTTCTTTAGAATATCATTTTACTTGATTTTTTTATATTGTTTTTGGGTTAATTGCTAGGAATTTGAGTGCATTGACTCGAGTAACCGCTTGTAATTGGTTTTTGGCTTTTCCCAAGTGAGTGATATTATTTCTTCTTTGTGTTTTAAACTCATATTTTGAAAAAATTATGGATTAAGTTTGCTATGGGTTAAGAACTTAATCTTTTGTTGCAAAAACAGGATCGAGCCTTTAATGCTATTTTGTTGTTCAAAAAGGGAAGTCATCTTTTGACTTTAACTTGAATGATTGCTTATAAATGGTTTGTGAAACCTTTTATGAAAGAACCTTGAAAAGTTCATGATTTATCAATATGGTTTTAAAAAGTGCTTTGATATTTAAATATCAATTGCTCAAAAAATTCATGATTTATTAATGTGGTTTTAAAAAGTGCTTTGATATTTAAATATCGATTGTTTGAGTTGTGAGATAATTCTAATTCTGGTTGTGGAGTATTGGAGAGTTGTGAGATAATTATGATTCTGGTTGTGGAGTACTAAAGATTTGTGATTGATGGTTGATGCTCAATATTTGTGTGAACCCTGAGGGTGTGTGGATATGCGCATACTAGTCTAGTATATCTTTATGTGCCGAGTCACTGGCTAATAATAGATGAATATCTAATCAATGAGGGAATCTTGGTCACTTTGTCATGGGTATTACGCATGACCATGGTTAGATACTTGAGTATGAGATTAATTAATGGAGTGGACCATTGATGTGTCCTTTTATGAGATCAGCCAATGGGCTCGACCATTGAGGTTTTCTTTGTTATTATCTTGGGTATTTTTGCTATGAACATATTCTGTTAAAGTAAGAAGTATCACACTTTGGTCGTGAAAGTTTGTTAAATTTTGGATTCTAGTGAAAGTGAGTTATATTTGTGTTTCAAATATGTATAGTAATTGTTTGATCTACTTAGAAAAAATGTATTACTCACTGAGCGGTGATAGCTCACTCTTTTCATCTACTTGCTTTCATAGGTTCTTCACCGAGCCGCAAGTAGGATGTGAACGTTGCATTATTGAGGGGGGCTTTTTGACATTGGAGACTTTTTGTATAAGTTGTATATAGTTAATGAGTTTGTGAGTAGATTTTTGGTAGAGCTGTATATATTAGTTTGGTGGTTTATAGAAAACTCTAATATTATAACCTAATGCCCTCTTTGTCAAATATATATGTGTGTATGCATATGTTGATATCAGGCTGAATTTTGATTATGTTAAGATTACGTCATTTGGTGAAAGGACGACCATGTCAGTGCCCTTGCTCTTGTTGAGTTGGGGTGTGACGATGAGGGTCATTAAAGATGAAAAGCAGTGAGCATTGAACATCATTCAAGCATCTCACTAACACACTCAGGCAAATCATTTGAGTTTTTGCTTATTATTTCTACTACTTTTGGCACCAGCTGATTGTTTACTTTTAAGTTTGGCTTTCATTCGAAAGTATCATATGGTAAAAGAGTATCCTTCTTAAGCATGCCGGTTTAATACTCAATTCCAATTTTTCAAAATCAAGCTCTACAGTCCCTGGAACGAAACTGCTTGGCCGATCTACAACCCTATCGAAGACTCTGTTACTTACAGGATTTTCTTTTGCAATTTTGTGCAAAAATTCCAGAAATTTTCAATTCTATCCCACATAGGCACCTGGTTTCTGTGACCATTAATTGTTCGTGGGTTACTGAACGGTTGTGGCTGTAATCATCTTCGCATGGCTTGTATATTTCTCTGAGACTACTTAATGATGAACTCTAAATACACATGAGAAGGTAAACTTCATGAAAGCTTTATGCCCGAAGATCATTTAAAAGGCAACTTGGCACTTGGCAGTAAACTGCATATGTTATCAATCCAAACATTAGGTCATTGCAATTGCAGGAGAAATTGAACTTACAACAAGTTTGTGCGCAGGAGGAGCATCTACAAGTAGATGCTGCTGCTGATGCATGTTCTCCAACTCTGGAACATTATTTAGGTAGATTTTATCAGTAATGAGCTCCCCAGAGAACCAAGAAACTGAGATTCAAGCTTTCACGGTTCCAGCGAGCATAAAAACCTTGAACTTGACAGTTCTGACCAAATCCAATCCGCCCCAAGCGGTCTCAAACTCTTTCACAACATCATCGGTCAACAGGTCCACGCCATCCTGCTTGGCCGTCGCTACTGCCGACATAGTCCTCAGGACACTCAGTAACGTCTCAAAACTCATTTCCCTCGGCATTTCTAGCTGAACAGGTTGTCCTTCGCAACCTAAACCCATGCTCTCAAACAGAAATGGAAGGTTTCGATACTCTTCAAAATGTACTGCAACCCTGACTTCCAATATGGCTTACTGGCTTCGCGCAGACGTCTTAGTATATGTTCAATTATGGGATCGACTTTGATCATGTCCGTGTAAGTCCAAATGGCGATCATGCCTCCGGGCCTGCGGAGGACCCGTTTGGCAACAGAGTAGAACTTTGGGATGTCAAACCAATGGACAGCAGCGGCCACCGTGATCAAATAGACTGAGTTCTCGCCCCCAAGCATTGCCACCATTTCTTCTTCTGACAAGGATGACCGCGTGTGTAGGTACTGAACTCGAGGGTGTGGGATCCCTTGCTTTAGCATGGGTTCACTTATGTCAGTTGCAACTGTAAGAGTTTTCCTAATGTTGACTAAATTAATTGATATTGTAATTTACTGTTTTTACGGTTACCGTAATATAGGGTTGGTCTAAAGAGAGATAGAAGGTTTCTTAATTAGTCTAATATGGGCTGGCTAGTGTGGGCCGAGTTGAGCACGGACCGTAATGAGGGGGATTGGCTGGAAACTCTATAAATAGTGCTCAAGTCTCTCCTCTAACCCGAATTCTCACATGTATCCTCACCTAAGGGGCGTTTACCTAACGCTACACGTGAGGGGGGCCGCCTCATTGAGCCAGTGATACGGAGGGCAATAGAGGAGAAGGACTTGATGCGTGGATCCCCTTTATATGTGGGTAATCCCTTTTCTACTTCCCCTTTATGTTCGATGGATCCAGATGTGTTAATCTTTCTACTCAATTATGCATGTTCTTGTTCTAGTTATGGAGATCTTGGGGTTGCGCTATTTGCATCTAACAGCAACCACTCGCCCATAATGCTTTGCGACCTACAAAAGACAGAAATTTCTGTTTACTCTTTATGACAGTTCGTGTATTCGAGACAAAAATTGTAATCGTGGATGCAAAAGATTGAAAGATGAGTTGTCTAAGGCTCGGGGAGACACAAAGCAAAGACATTGGCCTGGAGACTCCGTGCAGCCAACCAGACATTGAAAGCAGGCGATGAGGCCCCAGCAAATTGGGAGTTGTGCCTCATTGCTAAGTCGATTTGGTCATTTCATAAGCTCGAGATCGTTGGACAAACCGTTTGCCAATGCTAACCAGACAGGAAATGCATCCTCAAAGATCTTTCATTGTACAACCTGAGTCGTGACCACCTTCACTCGGTAAATGTGACGAAAGAGCAGCTTACAGCACAGATTCTTCATCTAAGCTGACGACAGAGAACATGGCCTTTCGTAGGGGTGGGCATGGTCCAGGTGGGCGGTTCTCAACCTAAAACCGAGAACCGCCTGCTAAGAACCGGTTTCAAACAAATGGAACCGAGAACTACCCGTTGTTGCATGGATCCACCTAAGAACCTGACCGGCAGTCTGGTCTAGTTCCCGGGTGGATCCATGGAACCGGTCTTACCAATAATAATATCGTTTTCTAAATCCCGCCGTGAGTACTTTTCATATCGAGTAATATTTTTCTTCAAATCGAACTGGCTTAATTAAGAATACCATTTTTCTTTATTTTATTGGAAAACACAACCAAAGAAAAGAAATAGGTTTTTTTTTCCTATTTTTGAATCATTTTAATTGAATCTAAAATATTCTTTAAGTTCAAGATTTTGGATGATTGTCATATGTAGATCATATTTTCCTTTATCCTCTAATAATGTTTAATCTCTTACAACATTTGCTTTACTGATTTTTTTTTTTTGTAGAAACAATTCCATCGATAATTCTTACCCAAAAAAAAAAAAAAATTCTATCGATACTCCACATATTTTTGAACATAGTGTCATATGTGAGTTCCAAAAGTATTCTTTGAATGAGCCATTTGTTAAGTTGTTGAAAGGCAACTTACACACTTTACGAAATTCTTATTATAACATGGAAATTATGAGAGGAGATGGAGCCCTAAAATTTAGATTTGCTAATTAGTAATTTCGAAATTTATTTTAATATTAAAAATCAATATATTATTATAATATAATCGGTTTGGTTCGGGTGGGCAGATCCGCCCGTGGAACCGGAAACTGGACCGGTACTCATCGATTCCCATAAATTGGAACCGGGAACTGGACCGGTTCTCTCAAGAACCACCGGTTCCGGGTGGTCCAGGCGGGTCACGGTTCTTTTGCACATCCATAGCCTCTTGCACGTATGAATTACTAAGTAACATTAGTGTCAAAAACCGAAGCGAACGGCCAAATTTACCCAAAATTTCCTTTTTCAGTCGCAGGTACTACTCGTGGCATATTGCGCTAATGAACCTACCAAGTAATTCCAAAGCCGAATCCTAAATGAACAAGCCAATTCATGTAAAAATTCCTTATTTGGGCAACCTGTTCCATCTATGGATTTTTGAAAGTCTGTCTTCTCTTTTTTTGGGAACTTCCGGGAGGACACATTCAGAGAGATAGTGAACTCAACTCTCAGCATCATGCAGATAATGAACACATTTGTACCCAATCTGCCAATACTACTACCGGTACTAATAGAAGGAAATCAACACGAGAGTACCGGAATTTCCAACATGTGTCTCCTACTAGGACATTGTGATTGACATCGAAGGAAAGAAGAGGGAGAGAGAGACAGACCGCAATGGCCGCTTGGCCATTGCCGGTGCTGGCGTCCCAAGCCAAGGCATGGCGGGAGGTCAAAGCAGAGGAGGAGGAGGAGGAGGGAAAAAGATAAGCTTTAAAAAATAAAAAATAAAAACAGAATAAGAGGAGAAGGGTTTGAAAATTCAACAAAAGAAGCAGAACCTCAACCCAATAGAGGAGAAAGGGAGGGCACAAGCAGCTATGAAGCACGAACACGTTGCCGGAGTTTAAAAAACAAAAGAAGAGGAGAAGGGTTTGAAAATTCAACAAAAGAAGCAGAACGTCGGCCCAATAGAGGAGAAAGGGAGGGTACAGGCAGCTATGAAGCATGAACACGTTGCCATAGTTTAAAAATCAGAAGAAGAGGAGAAGGGTTTGAAAATTCAACAAAAGAAGCAGAACGCTAGCCCAATAGAGGAGAAAGGAAGGGTACGGGCAGCTATGAAGCACGGACATGTTGCCGGAGTTTAAAAAACAGAAGAAGAGGAGAAGGATTTAGAATGTCGGCCCAATAGAGGAGAAAGAAAGGGCACAGGCAGCTATGAAGCACGGACATGTTACCGGAGTTTCTACGCCGTGTTTGACACGTGTCAATGTGTCTGACATGCTATGACACTCTCAAACATGCGGTCAACCCGTGTCAAATTTTCTAACACGCGGTCAACTCTTCTCGACACATTTCGACATGCGTGTCCGAGAGAGAATGGTTGAAGAAGATGATGGAGGGTGGAGGCGCATGCTCTGACACGCTCGAACACGCGGTCAACCCATGTCGAATTTCTAACACGCAGTCAACTCTTCTCGACACAACACATTTCGACACGCGTGTCTGGGAGAGAGAATGGTTGGAGAAGATGATGGAGGGTGGAGGCGAGGCCGAGGAGGCGGAGGCAAGGCCGTGAGCGACAGTGAGAGAGGGCTAGAGGAAGAGCAGAGATCGAGGCGACTAGGTCATGACAACGATGCCACGATGGAGGGCCGGCGGTGAGGCTATGGCTGCGAAGGAGGAAGCGTTGGACGCAAGGTGGCAAGTGATTGTGATGGCTAATGAGGCGATCAAGAGAGAGGAGATCAAGAGGAAGGGGTTTGTGCAAGGAGGAGAGCAGCGGCTAGGGTTTTTGAGGGAGGAAATTCAAAAAAAAAAATTTTAAAAAAAAATTGAGATTTTAATGGGATTTTGGCATGACTTTTTCTTTCTGTAGGGTGGGTGGATGAGAGGGCGACGTGCATTTCTAACAAAAGGAAGTGAAGCTTATTAGGTGGTTGGGGGTGGAGGGAGGGAGGGAGGGAGGAGGGAGGGGGGGGGGGGCAAAAACGTAGGAAATAAATGAGAGAGAAATAAATTTGGGGCATGAGGGTTGGGGTGGACCCCCCGGGGTTGCATTTTTTTAATCCAATAAATAAATAAATGAGGTTATAAAATGATTTTGGAAAATGAAAATACTAAATGTTGAATAATATAATAAATTTTAACCATCATAGAAGATCATAAATTTATTTGAATAAGTTAATTCTAATTTCTTATTAGTCATTAGTTGTATCAATAACTTTTATTAAAGTTATAAACATGTCCCCAAATATGGATATGTATTAAATATGAATATATCTTTCGAATTTTCTATGAATAAATTTATTAATATTATTAGTATGAATTCATTATAGGCTCTTTTGTTATTATTTATTTAATTATGAATTTGAATTAAATTAATTAAAAATAAAAAATATTCATTTAAATTAATTATATATGTTATGAGTTGATAAATAGTATCTTTTATTACATAAAGCATGATCAAGCTATTACTACTATTTTGTTGTTTGAAAAGGAGAGTTATCCTTTGACTTTGGTTTGAACAATGGTTTGTAAAACCTCTTCATAAAAGAGTCTTGAAACATTTTTTGTTCTTGAAAAATGCTTTGATATTTATATATCAAATGCCTGAGTTCTAATATGACTCTCATTTTAATGTTGGATTATTAGATATTTGTGATTGATGGTTGATATTCACTATCTTTCTAAATCCTAAGAAGTGTGTGTGTATGTGCAAACTATCCTTGTGGGCCTAACCACCAACTAATAATAGGTGAAGGCCTCACCAATGGTGGAATTTTAGTCGTCTTGTCACGAGCATTGGTTAGACATTTGAGCATGAGTTGGTCAATGGAGTAGACCAATTGACATGCGATTTGAGTTTAGTCGGTGAAATAAATCATTGACGTATGGTTTGATGAGATTAGTTAATGAAATAGACCATTGACGCATCCATTAGTGTTTTGGGTAGTTAGTTTATGAATATATTATATTAAGTTGAGTTATGGTTATGTTTTAAATATGTATAGTGATTTCTCGATCTGTTTAGAAGAAATGTAAGCTCACTCCTCTTATCTACTTGCTTTTTAGGTTCTTCAACGAGCTGCAAGTTGGGGTGAGCATCCGTTATTAGGGAGAACTTTTTGTGGTGGGGACTTTTGGTATGAGTTGTATATAATTCATAAGTTTTTGAGTTAAATTTTTGGAAAATGTGTATATATTGGCTTGGTAGGTTATAGATATATTTTGATACTGTAACCAAATGTCCTTTTTGTCAAATACACACACACACACACACACACACACACACACACACACACATATATATATATATATATATATATATATATATATATATGTTAATATCATGCTGGATTTTGATTATGTTAAAGTTGCCTTCTTTGGTGAAATGACGACTGTCATATCCTTGTTCTTGTGAATCAGGGTATGACAAGAAGAGAAAGAGATGGCAAACCTGGACATGCAATGCTGTCACCTCTCTCTCCCCATCAACTTTTAAAAGAATAATGTCATCAGGGACGTCACTTACGTATCTCTCATCAGAACATATGTTTCTTTTCAACTTCGTCCTCCATTAGGGGCTTCACCATGTATTTCTTCTTTCTTGTCATTGACCATGAAGCAATCATCCATCAAGAAAATAAGAGGCCAATCAAAGTTCGAAAATGTTGGAAGATATACAAAAGATTCTGGAAATATATTGGGAATTGATTGATCCACATTATGATTATAGAGAATCAATCCAAATATTAGATTGATTTGTAAAATATTACATTGCTTTTCTTTGTGTATAGACTTTGTAATATAAACAGCAAAGTCTTGTACATTGATTACAAGATAGAATACAAGAAAATCTTCTTCCTAAACTTCGTTCTTCTCCTTTTCTTTGTCTTTCTTTCCTTGCTTGCCTTAAGTTTCTGACATGGTATCAGAGCTTTGGCTTTAAGCTCCATCTTCCGCAATTGGTTGCTTTCGAAGCTGCAAGACAAATCAACGTCTTGATTACGAAAGAATCAAATTCTGTAAGAAGGAAGAAGAAATGGAATTTTTACCATGAATCCAGAGAATCTGCTCCCTGGAACAACTGGCGCTCCTCCCATAGGCGACGTCACACCGATGGGAGAGACACAAGGCCACAGCACCCATGCGATACCTGCAATTTCCACAACCCAGCAACAAATCCAGACTCAATGGTAGATATTCCCGGCTCAGGCGAATATGGGGCAACCCATTCCGAGCCATCCTTACCAATGGGTACCCTATCCATGGTACGTCGGGCAAGGCCCGAATCCATCATTACCGGGGTAACGAGTTACCAGAGTAACGTTTAACCTGACGGGAGTCTACTAGCCGCAAGCGGGGCAAACTTAGCCGTTGAGGCAAAGCAAATAAACGGGTCTGGAGAAGCGGGTTCGGGAACAAACCCTCATCCGGGACTCTTTAATGCGGGTCATGGAACCGGGTTCAATGGGTCGGGTGTAGGGACGAATCCCTACCCGAACCTCTCACCCGGATTTTTACCGTTTCCGATTGCGGCCATCACCGGTCGATTGGAGCTAGGCGATCCCTTGCACGTATCAATTGCCGATGGTCTAGAGTTGCGACTGATTAGTCTGCAACTGACCAGGCCAGAAAACTACAACAAATGGTCGCAAGACTTCCGACGGGCCCTCATGACAAAAAATAAAGACGGTTTCCTTGACAGAACCATACCTATTCCATCGGATGAAAGGCTAGCGAGGCACTGGCGAAAGTGCAATCAACTGATCCGCACTTGGATCGGCAACTGCGTCTCCCCAAACATCGCAGTAGGCCTCCCATCGATGGAAGATTTGAAAACCATGTGGGACAACATAAAAGAAATGTATGGGAAGCTCGATCAAGCAAAAATCTTTTGTCTTATGCAGGAACTCACAAATCTCAAGCAAGGAAATATGTCCGTCACAGCGGTTTATAACAAACTGTCATCGCTCTGGAATGAGCTCGAGGCCACAGAAGAGAAACTCGAGGGACCTCCAGAAACCCTCAGGCAGTACAAATCTATGAAGGAGAGGGAGAAATCCACTCGATTTATTTTGATATTGAACGAAACATACCTAACATTTCGTTCGCAGATCCTAGCGATGGATCCCGTGCCGCCCCTCGGCCGGATTTTCTAGCTGGCCGTCCAAGAAGAGAGCCAACGGCTCACAGCATTGGAGCAAACACGAGGAGGCGAGGCTGTCCCTCTCGCTCTTCACGGAGAACACCGCGGAAGAGAATCGGGGGCAAGAACCCTAGCCCGAGAGAGAGAGAAAGTCGCGAGGGGCTAGGGTTCACAAACGCGGACAAAACCCTTAAAAGGGAAGAAAGCTACGGTGGAGATTCAATCCGGAGATCTGACGGCCTCGATTTCCTGCGGAGATCTTATGGCCTTGATTTCCCACGGAGATCTAACGGTCCGCAAGGGGTCGATCCATACGCTGAATCGGAAGATGGAGATAATTCCACGATTAAATCATCCGACGGCCAGATTTATTCCGCATCAATTAGGAATTTCGAACAAAATTCCAGGGGGAGAGGTAAATTATACTGTGAGCATTGCAAACGTCCACATCATACCATAGATAATTGCTGGAAATTACATGGAAAGCTAGGAAAAAAAGAAAAAAAGAAAGAGTATTCTGCAGCTTACCAGGTGACTGGACCTACTGGACCAAGTAATGACCGACCAATTACTTATGGGCAATATCAGCAATTGATGCAGGCACTGCAAAAAGCAGACATTAGAAATAAAGGAGGAAGTTTCTCAGGTATATCCCATTGCCTGATTAATTCAATTTCAAAAAGGGCCTAGATAGTTGACTCAGGAGCAAGTGATCATATCATTTGTGATATAAATTTTTTCTCAAAAATGCATAGGAAATTGGACACGCCTATTTCTGTACAACTTCCAAATGGGAATATTACTCATGTCACATTGACAAGGACTGTTCAACTTAGCTCCCAAATTATCCTGCAAAATGTCCTTTATGTCCCACAATTTCAATTCAATCTCATCTCCGTATCCAAAGCCTGCAAGGAAAATTCTTGTCAAATACTCTTTAATGCCGACACATGTTTTTTTCAGGCCCTTTCGACTGGGAAACTGATGGGCTTGGGTAGTCTTTCTGAAGGTTTATATTTCTGGACCAACATTCCAAGTCATCTTGATTTGAATTCAATTCCTTTCAATAAGTTGTCATTGTGTAATGTTATTGCCAATGATAAAGACTTTCTTTTACATTCAAGGATGGGGCATAGTGCTTTTTTTCCATATTCTAAATGTCCTATTTGTCCTCTTGCAAAACAGTCTTGCACATCTTTCCCTTTAAATACAAAGCATTCCACTGCTATCCTTTCTTTAATTCATGTGAATGTCTGGGGACCATATCACACAGCACATCGTGATGATTCACGATATTTTTTCACAATTGTGGATGATTACTCTCGGGCCACATGGGTATTCTTGATGCAATCAAAGGCTCAAGTTCCATCTCATTTGAAATGTTCATCACCCTAACTAAAAATCAATTTGAGAAGTCAATCCAGCGAATACGAACTAACAATGGGAAGGAATTTTTTAGTCATGATTGCATATCACTTTTCTTGCTTCATGGCATTCTACATGAAAGCTCCTGTATTTATATTCCACAACAAAATGGAGTGGTGGAACGTAAGCATCATCACTTGCTGGAGGTTGCACGAGCTTTGAAGTTTCAAGGATCTGTTTCGGCAATATATTGGGGAGATTGTGTCCTCACTGCAGCCTATCTCATCAACCGTATGCCTACTAAGATATTAGCTGGTAAATCACCCTTCGAATTACTTTATGGAAAAAAACTAGCAATAGATCATCTATGAGTTTTCGGTTGTCTTTGCTATACTGCAACTATGGGGCCTCGAGACAAAATGAGTCCACGTGCCAGGAGGTGCATTTTCATGGGTTATCCTACCTTACAAAAGGGATATTATGTTCTAGATCCATCAACAGGAGAATTTTTCGTGAGCAGGGATATCATTTTTCATGAAACTATCTTTCCATTTCGTGAGTCTACAGAGGATTTGGATATCTCCGCCAGTTCTCATCGTTCCTCAATTGAGGAAAATATATTTCCTGAATATTTTCTCGCAGCATCACCAGGACAAGTCATTCCACCTTCTCCAATTGACCAATCGACTCAGAAGGCAACATTGGAAAGTGACCATGTTCTTTCAGTACACATTGACAGTACACATTGAAGATGATTCTGGCGAACAAATAGCCAATAATGCTGCGGAAATATCTTCACCTCCACCACCAACGGATCATCCACAACGTTCGAGGCGAGCTACGAAACCGCCAACGTGGACCAAAGACTATGTATGCGCCTCACTTAACGGACTAGGTATTCACTATCCAATATCTTCTTATGTCTCCTTTGAAAAGCTTTCATCGGAACATAGATGTTGCATTAGTCATATATCAAATGAGAAAGAACCATCTAGTTATGATGAGGCATCCAAAGACCCATGGTGGCAAAAGGCCATGGAAGCATAATTACAGGCTTTAACTGATAATCACACATGGGAGATAGTTCCTTTGCCCTCAAATAGGAAATCCATAGGATGCAAATGGGTCTATAAAGTAAAGTATAAAGCTAATTGATCTATTGAACGATACAAAGCTCGATTAGTAGCGAAGGGATATATGCAACGAGAAGGTTTCGACTATCACAAAACTTTTTCCCCAGTTGCTAAAGATGTCACTGCCCGCTCATTCTTATCAGTTGCAGCCATCCACGATTGGCCATTGCACCAAATGGACGTTCATAACGCTTTTCTTCATGGTGATCTGGATGAAGAAATTTACATGGATATTCCTCAGGGCTTACGGAGACAAGGGAAGAATAAAGTATGTCGTCTCCGCAAATCCCTTTATGGGCTAAAACAAGCTTCCAGACAATGGTATGCTAAATTTGCTAACGCTCTCATCAGTGCAAACTTCAAAAATCCAAGTATGATTATGCCTTATTTACATGGACCAAAGGTACGTCATCTATTTACTTGATGATCTATGTAGATGACATTCTTATCATGGGAAATGATGAAGTTGCAATAAAGAGCCTAAAGAAATATTTGTATACTACATTTCATATAAAAGATCTGGGAGCACCAAAATATTTTCTTGGGATTGAGATCGCTCGATTTCACCAAGGAATTTCTCTCAGTCAGATGAAGTTTGTGTTGGAGATTATATCAGAGGCCGGTTTATCAGGATGCAAGCCAGCTGTCATTCCTATCGAGCAGAATATCAAATTGACTACAACAGACCACACTAGAGGAACTTCTCGGGATGATCCTATATTACAGGATCCGACGAGTTATCAGAAGCTCGTAGGAAAACTTATTTATCTTACTATGACCATGCTTGATATATCATATGCAGTGCAAAATCTCAGTCAATTTATGCACAAACCGAAAGAATCCCATATGAATGCCGCTCTAAAGATCGTGAAGTATTTGAAGGGATGTCCATAACTCGGGATACTTCTATCTAGCAAATGCAACATGGAAATGATAGCATATCGCGATGTAGAAAACGTGCCCTATGAGTCAAAGATCCATAACTGGGTTTTGCATTAAGTTGGGAGATTCTCTTCTTTCATGGAAAACCAAGAAGCAAGCAACAGTTTCTCTATCCTCAGCTGAAGCAGAATATCGGGCCATGGCAAAGACCACATGTAAAATTGTGTGGATACGAGGATTACTTGGTGATCTTGGAATACAGCTAAAAGGTCCGACGAAATTATTCTGTGACAATGAATCAACTTTGAAACTTGCGGTGAATCCTGTAATGCATGAGAGGACCAAGCACATAGAAGTGGATTGCCATTTCACTCGGGAGAAGATTCAAGAAGGGACAATTGAAACAAGAGGGATTGGAACTGCTGAACAACTTGCAAATGTGTTTACCAAAGCCCTATGTCAAAGACAACATGCATATCTACTAAGCAAGCTAGGCGTCTTGGACATTTACAAGCCACCAGCTTGAGGGGGAGTGTTGGAAGATATGCAAAAGATTCTGAAAATATATCGAGAATTGATTGATCCACATTCTGATTATAGAGAATCAATCCAAATATTAGATTGATTTGTAAAATATTACATTGCCTTTCTTTGTGTATAGACTTTGTAATATAAATAGCAAAGCCTGTACATTGATTACAAGATAGAATACAAGAAAATCTTCTTCCTAAACTCCGTTCTTCTCCTCTTCTTTGTCGTCCGTTCCTTGCTTGCCTTCAGTTTCTAACAGAAAAGGCTACACACTTGCATTTGCACCATCAAATGCAAACATTCTATATGAACACACAGCAGAGGGCCAGTACGGCTGCAGTGAGAGCGTGGACTCGCGTAGGGGTATGGATGCGGGTGCCGGAACCGTGGTGGGGGTGTTGGTGGTGGTTGTTGTTAGCGCCAGCAGCACCAGCATATATGGGGATCACAGCTGCACCGCCTTTTGGAGATGATGATCCCGATTCGCCATTAGCCCCACCCTCACCCACTCCATGTGCACCGCCTCCAGCATAGCTGCTATGCGGAATGGCATGGGCGAAGTTGGCACTGTGCTTTATGTCGCTCCTCCCTTTTCCGTCTAGTCGTCTGTCTGGCGAGTCAGGTTTCTGCAACGAATCTGCAAAAGACTATGAGGGTCATTGAAGATGAGCAGCAGTGAGCATTGGACATGCATTCAAGCGTCTCTCTGACTTATTGTCAGCTGGGCATCACCTTCAAATTATTGAGCAAATTAAGTAACAAAAGAAAAGTGCAGTTACTCTCTAATCATTTAAAATGTTTGAATGCATTAAGGAAAAATGTCAAGCTTGAACTACCCTAGAACATCACTGATATCTTTATCTAAACTCCTTGGTCCTGCTAAATCATTGCGCTGAAATAGAAAGGATATGGGATCATTTATTTGGAAGGGAGTCAAGGAAAGGATAGGATCCATGAAGTCGAAAAGCAATCTGTCTTGTAAGTGAAGCCAATTGTTCAAGCTTTATTACTTAAATCTTGCGAGAATCTTTTTACCGCAAATGATTCGAATATCATTGTGTATCCGCCAAAAGAAGATTACGACAAGAACCAATACCCTTTCAGATGGGAGACAAAGGATATGTCAGGATAAATTCTCTCTCCAATTGGTAAAAGTCTTGGTTCTATCTCCAGTTACAAAGTGTTATGGAGAATTTGATATAGAAAGCTAACGGTGCTGTAGCCGAAGCTACAAGAAAGGAACAAGATGAAGGAAGGAATAGCAATGTAAAGGTAACAGACGAAGGGTCTGAACAAGATGGATCAGAACTGCTCTCAATTTGTTGATTTTTTAAATGCTCTTATCGGCAGTTTGGGATGCTCCGGACGTCAGTTAACCCTTGAAAATTGTTGTTCTGAAGAAGATAACATTGGCACGATGTCATCTTTCTAATTTTGCTGGTTTCATAAATGCTCTTGCTATGGGGCGAGACAAAGGACATCTATCCACCGGAGATCACTATTAAACATGACCGTGTTTCTGAGTGAGAGAGTGCCAATCAGAGTTTCTGATGCCTGACTGTTGGTCCCTTCATCTTACGCAGACTTTACTAAGTGACAGATTACAACAACTAGAAGCTTCAAAGCAGATAAAATTCAGACATGCTTTTGGCCTTCAAGCAAACAACAGAGTGGTCGACTCAAAAAGTTTTCGTACATGAAACACGAGCCTATCTCTTGAGCAACATATGCAATTGGCAATTGGCATTCATGAAACTCTGGAGAAGGTTTCTTAACGACTGTTTCATTTTATCTTGGGTAGGGTTCTTAAATTCCTAGATGTCCCTATGAATAGAAGAAAAGAAACTCATCAGAAGTATCCAAGCTACAAGGCAAAATGAATCCCACTCCTCCTTTCGCGTTTTATGGTTGAAATGGAATCACACAGTTCATCAAAACAAAAACTCCTGAAATCATAGCTCAAGGTTCAAACAGACCCAAAACAGAAGGCCTTTTTGCAAGAAAAAGAACAGTATCGGGACAAACACGGGCATAGGAAAAGGATTACCTGCTGCAGATGTCTCTGAAGGAGAGAAAAAGGCCAAAATATATAGGAATGAGAGGAAAATGAGAAGCCATCCTGTCATTCTTTTCTCTTTCTTATGAACCGTTTCCCCAAAAGGCTCCTACTGTCCTCCAATTTCCTCCAAAGGATGTCACTCTTCTTCCAAAGTTTAACTAACTTATAGAAGCGCACCTTCGTACATGGGAACCAAAAACAAGGGAAGTTTTTCGAAACAAGGGGGGATGATCTTTTACTGTCGAACTTATCTCTTAAGAATTGAGAAAAGAAGAGCATATTGCCATGACACCATCGGACCAGACTCTATGGAAATTGCTCGTCTTCTATTTGGCCTTTCCAGCTCTGAGATCCTTTTTCTTTTTAGCTCTGAGAACTTGAAGGTAGGCCTTTGTGCAATACTCTTCTAGGGGCAAAAAAAATGCCTTTTTCCAACAAGTGTTCTTACATTTCAAGCAAGAATATTTGCTTTCGTGCACATCTCGAGCGCATAAAGTATATTTGAAATACTTCAATTTTAAGATACTGCTTTTACGGGCGGCGCACACTCAGTTGTTTAACGAGTCATCTTGGGGCACCTGGCAAGGGAACTCGTTATCAAGTATATTTCAAAGAATTGGATCAAGATAATGCTAAGCGAATGACTTAGAGACGAAGGTGGCCACTTTTTACCAGCCGCAATTGGGTCTTATCCTGATCCATTCTTTACCCATTCTGCTTAACGTCGCATCATGTCGCAGAGGAAAACGTAAAACTACATGTCGCCGCAATATGGTTTATTCCGTGTTTCGCCAGAATTTAATCTACGATCAAACACCTTTTCCGAAAGTTGTTTTTCGGCTTTTATAAGAAGAGACAGGTTCTATGGCAACTCCGGATAAAAAATAACTACAAATCATTATTTTGAAATTTAAACTAAATTATACATATAAACTGTGTCGGAATTCAATCAACGACAAGGCTTGAAAATATAATCACTATCACAACAATACAATGCACAGACTGCATCAGAATTTAATCGATAATAAAGCTCAAGAACTTGTAAAAATGTAACGTCGGAATTTAATTGACAGTCCAACACCATGATAGAAATGCACGCTGGAATTAAATCGACAACAAAGACTTGGATAAAGATACATATCAGAATTTAATCAATGATGTGAATTGGAAAGCTATAACTAAGGAAAGATAAAGTGCAGGAAACTAAATATGATAAAAGATTATATTTTGATTGTCCAAGGGCCTCTTCCAATCTATAGAACTTTGTATTTATAAATTTCTATCATAACCGTCTCGGAGAAGTTTTCCATGGTTGCATTGTAGTTCAACGCTTCTGAAAATAATAGTCCTATATTCCCACGTTGTCAACTCCCTTCAAAATATCAGCCTCATCTTCGAGAAGTTGATCATTTCCCACGTTGTCAATTCCCTTCAAAAAAAGTAACCTCAGTCTCTATTTTCACTTAACTATTCTCCACGATCTCCTTAATGGATTTACACGTGTTTGACCCTTAGATGCAATTCTCTAAATCAACCATCTGTTGTTTAGTTAACACACCATCGACAACTTTGGTAAAATAATCTATCATCATATGCCACTAGTTGACATGTGCTAACACTTTTGTCCAAGTCATCTACTGCATATAATATCAACCAATCTTCAATAATTGTTTCCTCCACGGACGAAATATTGCCTAGATAGTATATTCTCCACTTTTTCCCTTTTCTTCACTAATTTTGACAATTGATTATGAAGTTATCGAGCCAATTTTTATTACTTCCGAACAATCATTGCATATTGACAATAACTAAAAATCAAACACTTTTGGATGTCAACAGTCTGAAAGAATCATGAGATCTTCTATAAAAGATATATGGTGAATAAAACGATGTTACATATACAAAACTTAGTTATATAGGACACTTGTTACGATAGAAAATGGATATTACAAAGAAGGCATACCAGATGACATCCATGAGAGTGCTTGTCTGTTGAATGTTGATAATGAGATCTGCAAGCACCTGGGTGACATTCTATTATTCAGTATTGATTTTACGTCCGAATTTGTCTACCACAGTTGGTTTGTCCTCTTTTTTCCGAGTTCGAAGAGGGATGATATCAAATTTGTCTTGCTCTGTACAAGATGAAAAAAACAGGACAGCGAGTGCCACTGCGATGTAAACCTCAATCGACTCGCAAGAAAGATAAAAATCTCCAAACAGTGCGTACGGGCTAAAACATAACAACTAATATCTGACTTCAAGACTAACACAGGCCAAAAGACTAATTTGGAACAAGAATTGTCAATGCAAAAACACTAAGAAAGCCCCGAATCCTTGAAACTCAGGTCGTGACCAGAATCCTATTCGGGAACAAATTCTTCCAATAGGCAAAACTAACAAGCATTGTGATTCTTGAACTTGATCAATAAAGATCACCCTCCTTGTGGGTATGAATCACACAATCGGCTCTTGGGTACGAGATGCAGGTCAGCACATATCCCTTTTCCATCTGCTTCTCATCCAGAAAGGAGCCATCCGATTGGTCCACCTCTCCTGAAACCATCTGGCCCGCGCAGGTCGAGCACGCCCCAGCTCTGCATGAGTAAGGAAGCTCGAGCCCAGCATCCTCGGCAGAGTCAAGGATGTACTGGTCATCTGGGGCATCAAACTCGTTCTCTTCCCCATTTGGTCCAATCAGCTTCACTTTGTGCACGGCCATTGCAGATACTCTGAAGGATGCAGAAGACTTCAAGCCAAAGGCTTTCGTGACGCTTTTTATAGAAGTCAAGGAACCTGAGCTCTTAATGAAAGTAGAGGGTCTGTCTGGGAGTACGCATTTGAGCGTGCAATATGTGGGAAGCCTTACAGTTGACATATCTGGTCCTGAGGACAGACCAAGTGACAAAATGTACAAAGTGAGCTTAAAAAAGTAAAGAACACGCCTTCATGGCTGCTAGATTCGCTCAGGAGCTTCAAATAATTAACAATGAACAGAAGAAAGAACAGAATAGTAGCAGTTCCTTCGTAGTTCAAGCAAGGAACTTTTAGAATGTTCAAATCAAATTCCTGACCAAGCTTCAGCTAATAGCAGGAATTTCAAATTTCAAGACAACCATACTGGAAAGACACTACATTACTCTACAGGTTGACGCTTGGACATTCTAATCTTTTAATATACTTCGACGTTTAAATACTTCTTTCTATGTAGAAGCAATGACAAGCACATCTTTCTCCATAAGAGAAATAAGTTGCAGAGTTCTTTACGAAAACCATATCCCCATTTCACAACTTTCCCTCAACTGAAATGAATGGGTTTCTCTAGTTTTCAATAAGATTGCCCAATGATTGCAAATGAAAGCATAACAAGTACAGACAAAGACGTAGACAAGAAAACAGGCAGCCAAGACTCATAAGCTCAATTCAAGTATCTACATCAACTCTGCTGCACTAGCAATCTAATAAAACTTGAAGTTCAAAAGCAATTCACACTCAAATATTAACCAGATAGTGCTTGCACTCGAAATATAATAACTTCATCTTTCAGACAAGTATAATGCACAGAAAGATATCAGAATCCTTGCTGGTGCAGTCGATGATCAACATCTCAACCCAAATGAAAACAACAATTGGTCATCAAGTGAACCACAAATTGCACAAGCATCACCCCTCAGTCAAACCCCCACGATACGCAATACTTACAGTCTCCGCATGGATAGAAAATACATTCAAGAAAGGAAAACTAGTGATTTAAACGTCATCCAACAACAAGAAAACCAAGTATGTTCACTAGGGAAAATGAATTGCCGATGATACCCAGATTGTCAATCAATTACGAGACTATTGCAAATAGTTGACAAACTTCAATTAATTACATTTCAAAAAACAGCGCTTTCTTATGTTTTAACAAGATCGTCACCAAAAAAACACAGCATAGGTCCTCAACAACCAGAACAACGAGCTTAAACAGAGTGCCCAGAAAACCACCGTCCGATGATGCAATGCTTCAAGTCACATCAGCTCAAGAAAACAAAATGATCAGCTATCATAACTAGTCGATCAGTTCATATCAGTCAAGTTCAGATTTTTCCTTTTCCCTTCTCTTTCCTTTCCCTTAGGATGGCGTCCCAAAAGTGATGGGAAAAAACCAACCTCGACGAGATTCGCAAAAAGCGAAATCCACCCACAAAAAGAACGGTAAAAGACGCGGAAAATCTAGTGAAAAGAGATCAATTGAGAGGGGAAATCTTGTGGAAACCTTGCGGCTTGAGAAGGTGATCTGACCAGACTTGGAGGGCGATTTGAGAGCGGCAAGTCCGAGGAAAACAGTGCGAGACCTGCCCCGTGCGTTGGACTTGTCTATTTTATTTCTGTTTTTTTTGTGTGGATGCGTCTCTCTCTCTATAAATATATGTATGTATGTATGTATGTATAATATTTATGCGGTCGTCACTGCTTACTTGACACTCAGGACGTTCATTGCCCTCCTAGGGCCTGCGAAGGTAACCCTGCAATCGCTTTGATGCTGACATATGATTATGATGTTCTTTCAACCTCCAAAATGTTGACTTTAGTGTGTTGGGAATTGCAAAAAAGAACATATAACTAGCACCCTGCAAAGAAGAATGGCTGAGGCTATAGGAACTAGCTTTACTGATTTGATTTTCTCTTAATCTCCTCTTTGTATTTACTTTGTCGTAATTTGCTTATTTGGCATAGTCTCAATCAGCCTCCCTAATGACCTTGCTTTCTGTATGCAGCATGGATGAGTCAAAGGTCATGTCCTCCCACTAATTTATTCTGTTCCTTCTCAATTCACACCCAAAGAAGATAAACACGTTCCAGTTTCCATTTAAACCTACTTCCATTCCCTTCCATTTTTGAATTTTCTCATCATCCATTCCCCATTTCAAAAAACACATGCACAAATTAATCACAGCTCCTTGACTGGAATTCACTTCCTCTTTTTTGGGTAATAGCATCCGACTTTTATATGATTTTTTTAATGGGAAATCAACACAAATGACCCTTGAATTTTTACTTAATATGCAATGTTATCCATAAACTTTTTAAACTTTTAAGTAATTCAATGTGATCCTTAAACTTTAGTTTGATATTCAATCTAATCCCTAAATTTTTAATTTGTTTAATGCGGTTCCTAAACTTTTGGTATATGTTCAATCTAGTTTCTGAATTATATAAAAACGTTCAATATTTTTTTGTTCTTGAATTAATGAAGGACTACATCGAACGGTTTCATATTATTCAAATACCACTTTGAACATTTACTAAAAGTTTAGAGACCTCATTGAATATAGTAAAAATTAGAGATCACCTTGAATATTGGGCTAAAGTTGAATGATCGTATTAAACAAATCAAAAGTTCAGGAAATATAATATACATTGGTCAAAGTTTGGACACTATTTATGTTATAATCCCTTTTATAATCAATGACGGAGTAGAAAATACCTTTGTTAGGGGAAAAATGGTAAAAAGTGGGCATCATCGGACTATCCAACATCCAGGAAACTTCAAGAGCAGCAGCGCAGCATATACTCGTTTCATCCTTGTATTCTTGTCGTAACCTACGCCAGCCTCTACACTGTATTTGAGAGAGAAAGAAAGAGAGAGAATGCTGGGCTTGCGGGGTTGGAAAGCGAAGTACGATCCTACCGGGTTGACTACATATCCACGCCACGTCCCGACAAGGAACCGGCCACCTATCATCTCCCTCCCTCTCCCTCACCAACCCACCACGAGCTCACTTGTCGTCGCTTCTTCTTCTGCGAATTACCTGCGCGCCGACGCTTCACCAACCTCCATGGCCTCCACTGGCAACGTCCTGGTAATTATCACCTGCCTACTCAAGACAATGAAACGATGAACAGTCATCATTTCGCCTTACCCATGATGAATCTTTCAGTTTTTCCAACTCCAGGAGGATAAAGTTTGCATTTTTTCTTTTTTCTTATCTTTACCAAAAAAAAAAGTTTGCATTTTTCTTTTTTTTCGGGCCTTTGCCAGTCTTGGGTTTTGTTCATCGTATCGAGCTGAATTGGTCACTTCCGTATCTCGTTGGCTTCCCGAATTTCGTATTTGATTTTCTGTTTTGGCCATTTCTTCAACTGGCTGATTGGCGTAATTCTACTTGCAAAGTGGTTATGCACGTGCAATTCTTGTTTCTTGGGGTGCTGTCGCATTGGCTTGTTGCTGATGACGCGTGCTGTTCGATTGATTGATTGATCTATCCGTGCCTTTCTTGAGTTCTGCTTCTATCCATTGTTCTGTATCAGCTTAAGCAAATTGCATTTGAATAGAGGCTGGTGGATATTCCGTGCACGTAGACTTTGTTTTCTGAGTGTAAAGATTTTGTATTTCTTGCCCATATTTTGGTTCTGGTTATTGTGGTTCAGCTCGCAACTTCTTCTGCTCCGCACGAAATGGAGAGTGGAGCCGTGAGGAAGAATTCAACTTTGATATGTGTTCCTGTAATGGCGGATTCGGTCGAAGAGATGGTAATCCAATTGGATAAGGCTAAGTCTAGTGGGGCTGACCTCGTGGAGATCAGAGTGGACGGTTTGAAGAATCTCAGTCCACATGAAGATTTGAAAACCCTGATCAAAGCATCTGCTTTGCCCACTTTATTCACTTACAGGTTCGCCGTCAGCTCCTTTTTGAATGGATAGGTCATGAAGATTATGTATAGTCTTCATTTTGTGTGATTTGAGTGGTGTGGATTTGTGTGGAATTTTGAAGCCTTCCAATGCTGATTTTTGTACTTTCTTAGGCCAAAATGGGAAGGTGGCCAGTATGATGGTGATGACAAGCCTCGATTGGATACCCTTCGATTAGCCATGGAGTTGGGGGCTGATTATATTGATGTTGAGCTTAAGGTATCCTTCTGATTAAAATGCTAACTTTCTTATAAGGTCAAGAGGCCATTAACACTTTGAAAATTGCTGCCCAGTTTGATAAATTTTATGTTGGTCTCATAAATTTGGCTTAAGCTTTAGAATTATTGAGATTGTGGCATTACTTTCAAAAAAAAAAAAAAAAAAAAAAAATTGCTACAGTGTCTACCTTAGAAAAAGAACAAGAGAATTAACTAGAGTTTGGGTCATTGTTGAGTGTCTAGATTTTGCTCCGAAAGGACTATCCAATCAGAATGAAGCATCGAGAATTTGCATCAATTCACCCACTTCCAAGTTATTAATCGGAGTTCCATCTATATAACTTTACCTAATAGGGCTAACATGATCGCTTTGTGAAGGTTGCAAGTGAGTTCAATGCATCTATACAAGGAAGAAAGCCGGAGAAGTGCAAAGTTATAGTTTCTTCTCACAACTATGAGAACACTCCCTCTGTTGAGGACCTCAGCAGCCTTGTGGCAAGAATCCAGGCAGTAGGTGCAGACATAGTGAAGATTGCTACAACTGCCTTGGATATTACTGATGTTGCACGGATGTTCCACATAACCGCGCATTCCCAAGTAAGCAGCGTATGTGGCCTGCCAACACTTCTAGATCTCGATTTTTTCCTGAGTCATATCGTCGCAAGTTTCAACGTCTGCTGCCATCCCAGAACATTACTTTGTATTTGCACATGTTATCTGACATAGGCAGAACTAGCTGCATGTGAGGCTACCTTTATTATCAAGTTTTAACCTAAGAAACAAAAAGAGAAAAACCTTCGCTGCTGTTAGAAAGGTCAAGAATACAACAGAGAAACATGGATATGTCTGTACTCTCAAGCTGCTCATCAGTAAAATGTGGTAATTTAAGCACCTGTTTCAGGTAGCACAATTGAGCTCATTGTTCATGACTAACTACATGTACAAGTGGGGTTTAATAAACAGAGTGGAATAGTCTTTTTTTTCTTTTTTCTTTTTCTTTTTTGAAATCTTTTCCTTAAACGAGTTCTGTTGACCATGGTAGAAACCACATTTACGCCTTGAAAGGTCTGGTATCATAATTATGGCAAAGGAAATCAACTATTTGAGAACTTTAAACCCAGGTTAGCATTATATTTTGGATAGTTTAATCAAATGTTAGCATAGTCTTGTATGTTACATGTCCTAAAGGTCACATAAAGGGCAGATGGGATGTCAAACCTCAATCTGTCAGTTGTAATGTGTCAACACCATGTGTTGTAGTTTTAATTTTGATTTCTTACAATGTCCAGTGGCTTCAGTAACATATTGATGTTCTTTTACTTATGTCTATAGAATATCTTGGATTTAACGTTTTCCATCTCATATTATTACACTCCCTAGTACCTAAGAATATGCGACAACCTTAAAAGCAACTGCCAGAAATTGAGAATTTTTGCTTCATTGCAGAGATTAAAAGATCATTTGTTCCTTGAATAAGTAAAGTATCTTCAACAGATGTTATGAATAAACTTGTCTGGTTCATCATATGGACCCAACAACTTGGTCATGATATTAGTAACTGCCAATACCTTTATTTTTGTGAAGCTCATTGGTTCCCTATCCTCCTGCATCTTCTAAATTATCGCCTGATTGCATCCTTGTCCTATTTTTTTATTCATGAATCGTTGTTCTTCACTTTGAACAGTAACTGGGCAAGTTTCCATTTTAAATACCATGACCCTCGAAGTGATATTGTATAATTTCAGGTTCCAGTAATAGGCATGGTAATGGGCGAAAGGGGTTTCATTTCACGGGTTCTTTGTGCAAAGTTTGGTGGTTTTCTCACCTTTGGTACACTTGAGTCAGGAGTAGTATCAGCTCCTGGTCAACCAACAATCAAGGATCTGTTGGATTTGTACAACTTCAGAAGCATAGGGCCCGATACCAAAGTGTTTGGTATCATCGGGAAGCCAGTTGGCCACAGCAAATCACCTCTATTATATAATCCAGCATTTAAATCAGCTGGTTTTGATGGCGTTTTTTTGCATCTATTGGTGGATGATATCGCTAGCTTTCTTCAAACTTACTCATCCACTGATTTTGCTGGATTCAGGTTTGTCCTTTTAAATTTTTAGCGTCATTGCGTCTGTTGTTAGCCTTTTAGAAAGTAACCCTCTCCAACCACCTTAGTGGAAAAGTCTTTTCGGTTGCTGTTTGTTATTAGCTATTTAAAAGGATGAATTTTTCTTCTTTATCCGCTTAATTACATTAAAATATGTTGTTGATCTTCTATGTTCTTTCTAGCATGTGCATGGATTAACAGTCATACTCTTTCCTTCATGAGGTTCACATGCGAGATTAGTATCTATGATAGTCCTATGTTGCTATGAGACAATGATCCTTTCTGGTAAAAATGAACAGCTGCACAATTCCTCACAAGGAGGCTGCAGTGAAGTGCTGTGATGAAGTTGATCCAGTTGCTAAGGTATTGATTCTAAGTTGCTGCCAGTGATTTATGTATGTTCTGTAGCCAAACTATTCGAGTAGTCACAACTATAATATCATGTAAATCCCTGGCTCAAAATTTGAATTCTTCAATTTTCCCAGTCAATGAAGCTGTGTATTTCGTTGGGAGTTGGAAGAGTTATTTATACATGAAAATGACTTAAGTTTCAAGCTTCATGCTGTTATTGACTCTGCTTTTTCTAACTTCGCAGTCGATTGGGGCTGTTAATTGCATAATAAGGAGGCAGAGTGATGCAAAGTTATTTGGTTATAATACAGATTATGTTGGAGCCATTTCTGCAATTGAGGATGGACTGCGAGGTTTAATTTCTATTTATGAATTGAGGTTACTCTCATGACAAGTTCTCTTCACATAACTGGACATTGCCCTTATCTATTACAGGTTCACAAAATGGGAACAGCGCAGGTGCTTCACCTTTAAATGGCAAGTTGTTTGTCGTGATTGGTGCTGGTGGTGCTGGGAAGGCACTTGGTTATGGTGCTAAAGAAAAGGGAGCAAGAGTAGTAATTGCCAACCGCACTTATGGTGAGTTACTTTTACAAGGGGTAAATGTAGAGCTAGGGTTAAATGTATTTTCTTACTTGATTGGTTCATATGACCTCGAGAAATTAAGTCTTATCGCAATACAACTTCTTGAATTACACACTGATGGATTATGCAGCAATCTACTTACGTGACTGGATAGGATTAGAATTTGAAACCTTCTGGTTCATGTGTTCATAAGCATTCTGTAATCCAACATTATATACTATTATATTGTTTAGTCATCACATGTCTTGGTAAAGAGTCCACAATTTCAATTTCTTCTCAGCATATCTGCAAAATCTTTGGAGGAATGTATCGTCTGTCATATAAATTATTCTGTGATGCCAAATCAACTGTTTTCTTCTGACGACATATGACAGAGACCTGATTGAGTAGGGAAGAATGCTAAGCTCTGATGTTAGAAGCATGTGTTCTACTTTTAACTTTTACAAGTTCCTGTTCTCATTGGTTTCTCTTTTAATTCTGTTGTATGTTGACTACTATGCTTCTATATGATGATTTTTTGGTTATCCCATACCACATTCACAGTAAATTGAAATTGGGGTGTGCGTCGTGACGACGCCATACTATGGTTTCAATTTGCATGCGTGATGGCAGCATCCTCTCAAACCACAACATGGAAGAGAAGGAATATATGAACATTATAGATCCTCTTGATGATTTATACACTTCTCTCTTTTTTGAAGATCGAGCCAGAGAGCTTGCAGAGACCGTTGGAGGAGATGCCTTATCTCTTGCTGATTTAGAGAATTTCCATCCAGAAGATGGGATGATACTTGCGAACACAACATCCATTGGAATGCAACCTAAAGTTGATGAAACTCCAATTCCTAAGGTTGGCCTCTTTTAAGTGCTCATTCACCACCTCAACTCTGCCTTTAATTCAACGTAAATATTTTGTTTAGCTATCTAAGGAGAAAAAGCTGATGTACTTGACCCTTTCAATGTGTTTGTAACCCTTAATTTTTTGTTGGCCAGTCTTTGCCCTCGAATAGTTCTGGCTTGTCAGATTTCCTATTACACTGCAATTCCATATTGTCAAACAAATTGAAGTTGCTTTCTGTCTTTCTGCAGCATGCTCTGAAGCATTATTCACTAGTCTTTGATGCTGTGTACACCCCCAAAATAACCAGACTTTTGAAGGAAGCTGAAGAATGTGGAGCCACCATTGTTACGGGCTTGGAGATGTTCATTGGACAGGCGTATGGGCAATATGAGGGGTACACGGGGCTACCTGGTAAGCTATCCACTGTAAGCATATCAGTATGTAACTTGTTGCATGAGCTTGGACTTCCATCTTATTTTCTGCATTCTTTCTTCATTATGCGTTTCCTATCTGTCTGCAGCACCAAAAGAACTGTTCAGGAAAATTATGTCGAAGTACTGAAGAGATTGGTGGATTTGGATTCTACCCACATCTACATTTTCCCATTTATAGCGCAAGCCAATTTGAACTTGATTTTAGCTTCTCAGGTGGTGTGATCTGTCCACAGTTGAAGATTAGGTGTTACGTATTATCAAAGCTCATTATCATCCTGTACTTTGGGAAAATTATGTCGAAGTACTTTGGTGTTACGTATTATCATCCTGTACTTCGGTTCAGTTTCAGATCATCTCATGGAATTCATTGGCAATAATGAATTTTCGCTATGAATCATTTTGTTTAATTTATTTTATCTTTGGATAATATGCTTATACTTGAGAAGTGAGAACACCATTCGCTTGCTCTATACTATAGTTGTTCTGTCGCATGTCCGTACTGCTTATTAAACTAGTACATTGATTGTGTCTTGCGGTAAAAGCATTCCCGCCTTCACTTTAATGTAAGCTGTTCAGGCATCTGTTGTTCTATTCCAATTTAAGGATATTAACAAGTTCCGATTGTTGTGAACATCAAGCCTTGACACATTTTACTCCCTCCCTCCCTCCCCTTCCCTGGCGTTGTCTCTTTCTTTTTTATTATTTTGTGATATTATTGCAATTCTTTGACACATTTTAGCATTGATAACATATAAAACAAAAGTTGTTAAGTGATCCGACATTTTTTTGGGTTTTCCGATCCAACATTCAAACAATTAATAATGTTGTCAAAAACTCTCGTCTCTCTCTCTCTTCCGCTTTTTTTTTTCCTCAGTGCCTGTTGGTGAGTAATTTTCGTGTCGCTAACAAAGCATGGATCACTTAGTACGAGAGACTCTATCTTGAGACGTGGTGTTCCTGTTTATCCAAACCGACATTTCATCTGAAGTATCATCATTTTTGAAAGAAAATAAAGTACGTCATTGTACTTCATTGACGGTTATCATTCATTTGGTTTAATGTAGATATCTACTCGTATTGTACGGGAATCTGCAAACGATTCCACTCTCATCTCTCGAGAAAGCTTCTAGGTGCTTAGGGAGTAGGACTTTTCCATCCATCGGAAGAAAATCTGAAAAATTGCTTCACTTAACATGTGGCGATTGCTTCCAAGAGCAACTGCAAATTTCTCCAAGTTCCCCGCCTAATCTTACAAAGGAGAGAAAACAGTTGGTCCCATGATTGACGTTCAAGGAAAAGAAACAGCATTGATTGATCAGTTGTATTAAAGAGATACTAGTCGACCTGTGCAATAATTCAGCCCACACCGCATGAAGAATATACGACATCGAGGTCCCATTATTCAGGCAACGGGTATTCGAAGCTGATGCCACTTATTGTTATGAACTTCATCTAGTGTGTAACAAAGTGCATAAAACTCCTGTTTCACCGTAAATTAAGTGCGTCCAACCTTGGAGGCACTCCCAAAGTTATGGGATTGCGGTTCCAAGCATGCCTGCTACTGCATGGACCTTCAAGAGATTTTCAAGGTCTTGGAGAGAGACAAGGACCAACTGAACTTGCCAAGCAGCAACAGCAGAGAGTCAGAGATGAAGAGAATCGGTGGATTAAAAGCACAGGGGTTATCATGCAGTAAATGACATTCTGTCAAATGATGATGGAGAGATTAGGAACAAGTGTATGGGAAGTTTACTGTCCAAAGAACCGTTTGTCCAGCTACAAACTTTGGCAGTTGGTTCAGATGAAGCAGAATGAGATGAAAGAACTTGTGGATAAGGGTCAAAGCTCATCCTCCATTGGAGGAGACAGCAAATGGAGAAGTACGTGTGGACTGAAGCAATGTTCAAGGATGTCTGGAGTTGGGTGGAAGGCGAGAGTGAGAGCGTGAGAGTGTTTGGGATACATGCAATGGTTGGACTTGGAAAGTCCCCCTTGCTGATGAAGATCCATACTTAGTTCCTGCAGTCCAACCACAACTATGATCCCATTGTCTAAACTCTCATGTCCAAGGAAGGTGCCACAGTGGAGAAAATCCAGAAAGCTATCTGGAAAAAGTATTAGATTACCAGTGGTGTGTGGGAAACAACAGATTTGAACCCAAGAGCTGTTCAAACTAAAAAGTTCTTGCTCTTTTTAGATGATGCTTGTTCTTACGCATATAGGAATTCCTCCACTGAATGAGAAAGAATGAAAGCTCATCTGCACGACCGGATCTGACTAAGCACTTTTAAATGAAAGTGAACAAGAGACAGAAGGTGCCACCTTTGCCCCTAGAAAAGGCACTCGAAATGTTTAAGCAGCATGTAGGTGGAGAAACAACTACAGAAGCTGCAGATAATATCCCAGAGCTTGTTGAGATGATTAAAGAGTGCAAAGGCTTGCCACTTGCTCTCAAGACTGTTGGCAAGCAATCACTGGAAAGACGAGTCACGAGGAAGGGAAGCATGCAATATACTTAAGAATATCCTCCTTCCCATTAACTGCTGAAAAATCCCACAGAGATCAATTTTGCGTGCAATTTAGACCCAGTGTTGCTGGAAAAAATAGGCCATCTCTTTCCTTTTTTTCCCCTTTTTCAGCCTACAAAGTTCCCAACAGTGCAGCCAAATCTGTTTCATCTTACAAAAATGTCAAATGGTATTTTAACTTTCCACCAAATTTCTCTTTATTCTCACCAATAATCCCCACAAGAACATGATCCCCCACTAAAGTGGTGAAAACGGTGATTATCTCTTAAGATTATCAATCTGTCTACAATTTTCGAAATGCATTTTATCGCATTGTGGCAGTCCCCACAAACTCTCAAGTTCTTAAACACTCGGATTGGTCTACCAGCAGGAACCGACAAGATGCCAAATGCTACAGCCAACTTCTCGCTATGATACTTTAGCATCTGCTCCTTCTCCTCTTCTTCCACATCATGCAAAACCAACTTGGTTGATGAAACATACCCCACAAGCTTTATTTTCAAATCCAACTCTTCTAAAAAGGCATATATTCTATCCTTTTCCGGGTGGAAAGGGTCACCAACAGAAAATGTATGGATCTTGTTCTGGACTTCTATCCAACTATAACCAGGTACTTTCTTTACACCTTTGTTCCTCATCTTCAGTCTCAGTCTACCCACATCAGCCCATCTACCAGATGCTGCATATAAGTTTGAGAGGAGTATGTACATGCCAGAATTCTCAGGCTGCATCTTAAAAATTATCTGTGCGGCTTTCTCACCTAGTTCAGTGTTGCCATGAATCCTGCTTCCACCTAGTAAAGCACCCCATGTTGCAGCATCAGGTTCAACAGGCATGTTTTTCATCAACTTAACGGCCTCAGCCAGCTGTCCAGATCGACCAAGAAGATCAATCATGCAAGTGTAATGCTTGTCATTTGCTGTTATACCATAATCCTCATACATTGTATGGAAGTATTTCATCCCTCTCTCAACTAAACCATTATGGGCACAAGCAGACAACACACCAACCTGAAAGAAACCACTAGGATATTAGGTAGAGAAGTTACATGTGTGAAATGTAACATGAAGCTAGAAAACCATCAAATATGAAATTACTATGCCTACAATCTAATGACATAAATATCTCTACGTAAAAGTTCATTTGAAGATGCCAACCGTTAAAAATCTTCAATGAATGTACTCTAGAAAGCACATGAAAATTAGTAGTCAAACCCACCTTCATCATGGATTTGAAGGTGAATAAAAGGGAAGATTAAACAGTGCATGCAGAACCATAGTAGCAATATAAAAGAAACTCTACTAATTACTTTATCATGGCGACTGAAGGTATGCTTTTAACAAGTCTTACTCTAAATATGAAATCATAATCATGCTCTGGAGAACGCTAATATTGCATCCTTTCTATTTTCTCTCTCTTTTGCCTCCATAGTCTGTCATTGACATAAAAATTACCTAGCAAATCCATTTGGGATGAAGGAAGCATATGGTCATTGATATATGATACTCTACTCAGTGGAACTAACTTCCGATTAGCATTAGCATTGGAGAGGATAACTAGAGAACTTGCAACATTTTTCTTCTTATACTCTCCATTAGCAAGTAGCTTTCCATAACTCTTAACAAATGATCATGTTCATAAAAGAAAGCTACTCAACTGAGCTGAAAGAAAAAGTTGAGGATACATTTACCATTGTTACATTGTCTGGTTTGATGCCCACTGCCTGCATTGACTCAAAAATCGCCAGAGCTTCTTTTCCAAATCCATGCCTTGCGTAACCAGCAATCATAGTATTCCACGAGACAACATCCTTATCTTTTATATCTTGAAATGCATCGTAAGCTTCTTCTATGCTTCCACACTTGCAATACATTGACAAAATTGCATTCCCCACAAACCACCGAGACGCATATCCTGCCTTGACTAGTCGGCTATGCATTTGCTTTCCCAGCTCCAAGGCAGCAATATCAGCACATGCACTCAAGGAACATGTGAAAGCAGACCTATTTAATCTTTCTCCAGCTCTGTTCATCTCTACAAACTGATGCAAAGCCTCTTCACAATGACCAGTTTGAGCATAACCAGCAATAATGGCTGCCCAGGAGATGCAGTCACGCTGAGGCATCTCATCAAACAAACTTCTAGCTTGAGAAATGTTGCCGCTCTGAGCATAGCACGTGATCATTGTATTCCATGAAGCAATATTTCGACAAGGCATTGCCTCGAATAATTCCTTTGCCATGTCAATTTTCTTATGTTGAACATAACCAGCAATCATTGCATTCCAAGAAACTGTATTCTTTTCTGGCATCTGATCGAAAATTTTTCTTGCTTCATCCAACAAACCATTCTGCACATAACCAGACAAGGTTGCTGTCCATGCAAAAACATCCTTAGTCGGTGACTCCTCAAACAGTCTCCTAGCTTCAGACAAATCACCGTTCTGTGCATAACCAGTAATCATCGTATTCCATGAAACTTTATCTTTAATCGGCATCCTATCAAAGAGATTCCTTGCATCTACAAACCGCTTCTTCTTCACATACCCAGCCATCAAACAATTCCAAGGTACCACCTCCCAATCAGTCTTCGAGTCAAACAACAACTGCGCCTCCTCCAGCCTTCCGTTCTGTACGTACGCCGCAAGCAACCCATTCCACGACACGGCATCCTTTGTCAGCATCTCATTAAATATATGCCGTGCCTCATCAACATACCCATACTGTGCATAACCCGACAACATCGCGTTCCAAGAGACTACATCCCTCACAGGCATTCGCTCAAACAGCGCCCGAGCAGCAAAAAGGTCCCTATTCTTCACATACCCAGTGATCATCAAATTCCACGTTACCAAATCTCTCGCGGTCTCGGGCATTCCATCAAACACTTGCCTGGCGAGATCGAACCTGTCATTCTGCAAGTACCCAGAGATCATGGCATTGTAAGAGACGGTGCTCCGCCAGGGCATCGAGTCGAAGACCCGCAGAGCGGCCTCGCATTGCCCACTGCGCATATGGGAAGTTATGGCCATGTTCCATTTGATCACGGCGGGGACTTCCGAGGCGACCCGCGACTTCCGTTTCGGTCCGCTCTTTTCCGGCGACGAAGACAACGACGACGACGTTTGCTTCCAACGGGAAGGCCTCGAGCTCGGCTTCGCAGTTGCCTGACGGGAGCGAAGAGAACAACCGACGTGAAACTGTCTGTACCAGCAATTCCCGCGCATCCCTCGAGTTATCAGGACTACGACGAGGGTGAGGAAGATGATAGAATGGGATGGTCCTCATGCGCACGAACGATCACGAGTCGGTTCGGACGACAAGATGCGGCCAGAGGTGGTGCTTTCCGACATGATGTGTCGGGCTCCATGGAAAAGACCGTTGTCGACGTCATGTAGTTATTTTTAAACTCTGTTGTCGGATCGCCTCAACAACAATAATCGCTCTGGCTTCGATTGTGTAACCCGCTCCTACGAGGGCGGGAACGATCGCCGGAGGGAGAAAAAGACTCCGGACAAGCTGCGGCTCCGAATCTAGGATGGCGTGGGAGCAGGAATGAACCGATATCACGGTATGATGTAATAAAGTGTCATATCTGGGATGGTACTTATTTTTTAACTTATAATTCACTATACATGTTAGCATTTATAAATTTTGAGAGATAAAGATGTTTGAATAAAACTCAAATTCCAAACAACTACATGAAAAGGAATACACAATAAAAAGCTAAAAAATCAAAGATATATGAACAGTTGCTAAGGCTAACAATATTTGTTTCGATATAAAACTCAATAAAAGCAAAATTTCCCTTTCAAATATTGCAGCACAGTCTGTTCATGTAAATATACACCGGGCGATCTCAATTGAAATCCCGCTAAAGACAGTCAGCTAATTACAAGTGAATAATCTGATTGGTAGTACAAGTACTTCCACCGAATTAATGTCTTTAAACTATCTTATGAGAAAGTGGTCGGTTACAGAGGTAATGAATTGGTGGCGATTGCCGCGGTAAATTGATTGTTGGCGGCCAAAAAAGGGCGGCGAGGAAGTAGTCGGAAGACAAATCATTTTCCTTATTCAGATAGATGGTCGAACCCTGGTCAGTCGCAGAATAAGTAAGAGAAATGATGTTATCAAATGTTTCTCCCCCAGGAGCGCTGCAACATTAACCTTTCTTAGCCAGATGAACGAGTAAGGGCAGATGTGCATACCTCCACCTGTCGTAGATTAGTGTTGACAATACTAGCTCCTAATGAGTGATCCTGGACAATAGGTTCGTCCACAGAGGTAAGCAGTTGCATCATTTACATTCACAGAGACAATGAATTGTGCAGCGATACCGCAGTAAGTTTAGCTCCAATTACCAATCAGAGAGGCATTTCGCATTAATTTGCATTCAGTTCTAACTATTTGTCATTTCTTCTTAATAAGAAAGATCCCAATTACGTCTTCCCACACCACTCATAGAGAGAGATTCATAACCCAAAAATCCTATCTGGAAGTGAAACTGATTTCTGCTCTGCTTTAGAAGGACTACATTGCAGAGACTGTTACTTATGAGACCTGAATCCCTTTCATTCAATCCTCGATCAGTTAAAGCTCCTTGTGAAAGAAGATAAGGCAAGAGGATACTGCACACTAGAGATCAATACTCTGTATTTTGTTATGTCTACATAAAAAAATGGGAAAAGATTGAACATTACCTTACCAAGAACCTCATATACTGAAGAGCCATGTTTACTGTTTTAGGTGGTTGGAGCCAACCCTCAGTTGTGCTGTTGAATGGTCGTGAATAGAGGCCACAGCCAGATTAAGACAGTAATAAACAGTTGCTTTTACCTCCCTGCTTGCTTGCAAATACACAAGTATGATTATGGGGAGCTCATGCTCCTCAGCAGAAGAGTCTTTGCTAACGAGACTGAAGAGACTGTTCTCTCAATCTGTCCTATTATTGTCCAAGTCAAGAACCATAGGAGATTCAGCAAATAAGAAATCCTGAAATCTCTTAAGTGATCATAATTCCAAGAAGATACAGGTTACCTTATCAAAAGTTTGACCATGACATACAACAGAAAAGGATTCAAAATTACTCCAAAATTTCTCAATTGACAGAATAAATCTTCTACATATCAAATGCTACCTCATAGCTCATCTTACCCTCCTTTCAAGCCATCCTCTCTTTCTAAATGTCTTCTTCTTATTCCATCTTTCAGGAAATCAAGAAATGAATTCTCTCATAGGCCATGTAGCCGCTATCAGAGCAGGATCCTTTTAGAGGACAAAGCATAGGGACATCATGCATGTGTCAGCTCCTCATTCAACATGGCAGGAGTCCGAGTCTGGAGGGGGCAGAGGATGATCAGTTGTTCTTTCCTAGTTTTAAGTTTTTAATGGGTTGGGTTCAAGTGATAACAAAGTAAGAATAAAAAATAGAGACGCAATGTAAGGCCCACAACTGAAGCCAACCCTATACGTTCCCCATTGAGTATTCTAGGTATCCCGATGTTAAAGAGCTTGAATCCTAGTAGTGTCAACCAATTCTCTTCACCTTGTTTTACTTTGAAAAACAGCCTCATTCATTCGACATTGACTGTAATACCCGTTTTAATTTTGAAGATATAAGGTGTACCAGGATGAAGCTATAAACTCAAATAAAGAAGGCATCATTTACGGTGGGACATCATTTGGTTCAATAACCACTGCCTTCATTGACTCAAAAATAACCAAAGCCTCCTTTAAAAGTCCATGCCTTGCATAACCAGCCAGCATGATATTCAACGAGACGGAGTCCTTCTCTGCTATACCATGAAACACTTCGTAAGCATCTTCAATATTTCCACACTTGCAATACATTGCAAGAAGTGCATTCGCCACAAAACATCCAGATTCATATCCTGCCTTTATCAGGTATCCATGCAATTGCTTTCCCAATTTCATGGCTCCAATTTCAGCACATGAACTTAAAGAACAAGTCAAAGCCGATCTGTTTGGCCATTCTCCATGCCTGTTCATGTCTAGAAGCAGCTGCAAAGCCTCTTCAAAATGCCCAGTTTGAGCATACCCAGAAATAATAGCAGCCCAAGAGATGCAATCACGCTGACGCATCTGATCAAACATGCATCTAGCTTTGGAAATGTCACCGCTCCGAGCATAGCCCGCAATCATTGTATTCCTAGAACTGATGTCTCGACAAGGCATCACCTCAAACAACTGTCTCGCTTTGTCTATTTCGTTTGATTGCACGTACCCCGCAATCATTGCATTCCAAGAGACACTATTCTTTTCCGGCATCACATCAAAAATACGTTTTGCTTCATCCATCATTCCCTTTTGCACATATCCAGACATCAAAGCTGTCCATGCAAAAACATCCCGAGCTGGTGAGGCCACAAACAATCTTCTTGCTTCTGACAACTCGTCATTCTGTGCGTAACCTGCAATCATAGTGTTCCAGGAAACTTCATCTTTGAAAGGCATCCAATCAAAAAGCTGTCTTGCATTAACCAACATCCTCCTCTTGACATACCCAGCCATCAGATAATTTGAAGGAATCACCTCCCAATCTGTCTTCAACTCAAAAAGCCTACGCGCTTCATCCATCCTACCATTCTCTACAAATGCAGTGAGCATCGAGTTCCAAGATATATTATTCTTGCAAGGCATCTCATCAAAGACCTCTCTGGCCTCATCCACTAGTCCATTTCGCGCATAACCCGACAACATCGCATTCCAAGAAGCAACATCCCTCGCAGGCATTTGATGAAACAACGCGCGAGCAGCACAAACATCTCCATTCCTCATGTACCCACTAATCATAGAATTCCAAGAAACCAGATCCCTCTCCGGCATTCTATCAAACATCTCTCTAGCAAGACCGAACTGGCCGTTCTGCCAGTACCCTGTTATCATCGCGTTGTACGAGACGACGGTCCGACAGGGCATCGAGTTAAAGATGCGAAGAGCCAGCTCGCACTGGCCGTCACGCATGTGGGCAGTGATGGCTATGTTCCACCTTCTCACATCCGCGTTCTCTGATACAGTCGTCGCGCGTCGCTGCCACTCGTTCTCTCCCGCTGGCGAAGTTTCCTTCGAGGAACCCGACCTGGGTTCTCCGCTTCTCCCCGCTCGGAGCTGACGATGCGAGCAGAACTGTCTGTACCAGCACCGCCCGCGCATAACTCGACCGGTCAAAGTTCTGAAGAGGCTGGAAGTGGTGGGACATGGGTTCCTGTTCTAAACAGCATGCGAGCAAACTCGAGATCACATCCGCGAGCTGACGAGCAGCAGCTAGAAAATCACATCACATCACATCACAACTTGATCCTGGCATCTTCGTTCTGAGCAAACCAACACCGCCTCGTTGCAATTCGAAATTGCGCTTCGAAGGATTGCCATTACAGCCGGATCGAACTGACGACATTCGTCAGTCGTTCGAGCAACCTGCGACTTCACGATGTCCATCTACAAGCGCGCAACAATCGACATTGATTCTCGCCTGGAGAAAGAGTGATTTACTGATCTCGCTATCGAATCTCTCCTTAAGAGTTACGAGGACATTGCAAAACGCTTTGTTTCCTCCATTTGATGGCTTAACTGGAGATTCGTGAAGGGGGTGCACCACAAACTACAATTTTTGTTTTAGAAATTATTTTTTTATTTTAGACTTATTTTTGAAAAGAAATTCATTTGATAAAATTATTTATTTTTATTTTTAAAATATTTGTTTTTCCAAAAATAAGTTTGAAATAGAAATCAAAAGTAAAAAAAAAATTATTATTTTATGATAAATAAAATTTCTTCTCATCGTTTTTTTTTTTTCGAACCTGCGAAACAAAAAAAAAAAAAGAAAATTCTTCTCATCATTTGTCCTTGCACCACGTTAAGTCACCAAGTAACGCCATGGATTCAACTTGGCACCTTTCGTGGAGGCACAAAACTCAATCCATCCGTCACCACTGATCACTGTCCAAAAAAAAAAGAAAATTCTTGTCATTTGTCCACCTTAGTCATCCATCGCCACTGATCACCGCCATTTGCCAATCACCTTGGTCACCACCGCAGCTAGCGCCATGTGCCGATCGCCGATCCAACCACCGTTCGTCGGTTGCCATCCATTGATCGCCAGTCACCAACCGCCGCGCGTCACCAATCACCACCATCCAAAAGAGATAAATTGTGTCGTTATCAAACGAATTTCTATTTTTAAAGTAGAAATTTTGTATCGTTATCAAATGTATATTTTTACTTAAAAACTCTTCTAAAAATAAAAATATATTTTTTTTTTTCAAAAATCAATTTCTAACCAGAATAGTTATCATTCGTGCCCTAAATTACCATTTCATTTATGTTTTTCACGTTTCATTGAATTGACATCATAATAAAGATGATAGGATTGAGGCTCCCTTTGATTCACCCTTTTTGTGAAAATAATGAGTTAATAAAAAAATTATTATTAGTAATTTATATCTATAGACATGATAAGTGAAGGAAAATAAGACTGTTCTATAAATTATTTAAGACAAAATAAAAGAGACAAAAGAATCATTTTTTAAAAAGTACTTTCTAAATCATTTATTTTTTGTAAAAAACCTTAAGTGTTTGAAATGTATTTTCCTTAAAATGCTCGTTTATAACACTTATAAAAATGAATGAATAAGAATTTTTGTTATAAATTATTATTGATAATAAAATATTTTTTGTTAATTAATTATCTCAAGTGATGTAAATAATCATTTTTAAAATAATATTTTTAAAATTATTTATTTTGAGTGAAATAGACGAAGTTTGAAAAGTTGCTTTTCTACGTAGTAATTTTAGGTGAGAAGAAAGATTGATCTTGTGAAATATTGATTGCATGTGAGTTAGTCTTAGGGCTTGTTTAGCACGTCAAACAAATCTTGATTCTGATTTTTTGTTCTCAAAATCAATTTAGGACGAGAATCGGGTTTGGTAAAAATTTTGTTCTCGGGAATAGATTAGGAAGAGAATTGAGAATAAAAAAAAATATGATTCTTCGTCCGAGAATCAAAAAAAGAATCAAAACAGTAAAAGTCTCATTCTTTCCTTCCGACATCTCGCGATTGTTGTCCACCATCGCCCGCCACTGCTGGTCGCCAGTCCAGCGAGCTCGCCGGAGGCTCACCAGGCCAGGGCAAGGTCCGGCAAGGCTTGGGCGAGCCTCGTCAGTGGCCAGGCGAGCCTCGCCAGCAGCTGGGCGAGCATCGCCGATGGCCAGGAGGGCCTTGCCCAGCCCAGTGAGGCTCGCCTAGCCTTACCTGGCCTCGCTAGATCTGGGGAGGCCGAGCCTCGACGGGGCTGGCCGAGCCTCACCCAACTGCCGGCGAGGCTCGGCCAACGAGGGCCAACCTCGTCTGGCCGGTCGCCGATCCGATGACCGGCCAAATGAAGAAGAAGAAGAAGAATAGGAGAAAAGGGGGAAAAAAGTAAAAAAAAAAAAAAAAAAGTATTTAAAAATTAAAATAAATTAATTTGAAACATAATCAATTAGCAAGATATCAAACGCATTATATTCCAAAATCAAAAATTTTAGATAGTTATCAAACGCGTTTTTTACTCGAGAATCGGTTCACGCGAACAAAATAAAAAATAATCATTTCTAGTTAAAATCAACTTCTTAGGAATAGAATTATTACCAAACGTGCCCTTAGTCTCCTAAGTCCTAATTCAGAACTCATCAATACAAAACAAAAAAAGTAAATGAATTGGTCAGCACTCTTCAACATAAAGGTGAAGAAAACGGTTGTCCCGTAAATAAGGAAAAAAAAAAAAGAAGTGGAGAGGGTAGCACGTGCCAATCACGCGATCGTTCTCGTGTGCGATTTGATCACCTTCTGGAACATATTTTCCCCGGTCGGAAGTTAATTTTCAGAAAGTGTGAGTTTCTCGACCTCGTACGCGACGACGTCTCCGCCTCAAGAGTTCTCATCGGCGATCGAGCGAGCGAGCATCGGAGGGAAATGGCGGCTCCTTCGGCCTCGAAGCTGGCCGCGGCTGCGGATAGGTTCGGCTCCGCCGCGCGCCGCCAGGTCCTCACCGTGACCGACGCCGCCGCCTCCAGGATCCGCCACCTCCTGCAGCAGCGCCAGCGCCCTTTCCTCCGGCTTGGCGTCAAGGCTCGCGGCTGCAACGGCCTGTCCTACACCCTCAATTACGCAGGTAGCCCTTTCAGCAAATTCGTGCTTCCCGAAATCCTGGGTTCATTTTTTTTTCCTTTTTTTCGGATTGTTTCCTACCGATTTTGATCTGCTTATGATGGAATCTGGATAAGGTTGGGTTTCGACGAAGGACGAGTTTTTTGTTTGCTTGTGCTGCAATTCTTTTGCTCCAATTCCTTTTTCTTTTTCTTTTTTCGTAGATTGAGTAATGCATTTCGGGAGGTTTCAGTTTTCGTGGGCTTTGTGGTCTGTCAAATTCGATGTAAGAAGATGCCTGAACCAATTTTAGGGTTGTTGATTCCTATGGTCGTGTGTACTTGTGGCATTGAGAGACGGGCAGGACAAATTTTAGGATGGGTTGCGATGGCATGATGAATCAGGAAGTATGCGTCTGCAGGGTCTGCGGTTGAATAATGGTACAAATGATCATTAGATGCCCCTGTTTTGAGATCGAGTGAATCACCATAAGATATTGTATTTGCCTGTTGGAAATTATGGTGTGGGTTGAGGTGCGACTGTATGTTGAGTGGGTAGCCCAGGTAGCGCAAAATTGGATATGTCAAATGGCATGAAGTTTCAATTTGCTAAATAACATGGTAAAACTGATGATGTTTGCATACCAATCCAACAACTAGCATTCTCCAAAGCATGCTTCTAACGTGTATCTGCATCATGTAATCGGTTTTAATAGAAGTCAGTTGATGACGCTGATGAGGTATCTACCTACAATCCAGAGAAGCAGCAATTTCATAGTTTTCAAGTGAAGTCTATCAAAATTTGAAATGACATATCCAGCAAATTAGTATGACTATTATTTTTGGTCATTTACATTGTTCTGTAATACTTTGTCACATGATGATCAAGCTCTCATATGAAAACCATCATTAGAGTAGTCAATTTCCTCATCAGATTACTAACTCATAAAAAAGAAATAAATACCAGTGAATTAAGCTTTCATGAGATGATTAACTAAATTCCGCATTTGCATCTTATTTCTTTCTATTTAGTGGAATAGGCATGCTGCTATCATATTTTACTTGATAGATTGCAACTTCATAGAGGAATCACTTGACCTCATTTGAAGTGGTTGAAACTTATTTAGTTGTCTAGAAAATGTCAAATTGTTGATATCATTGTCCATGTGGTTTTACGATTCAATTTGACGCCCAAGGTTGGGCTTCATAACTGCTCTTCTGTGATATTTTTGCCTGGTTTTTGTGCTTGCTTGGACTTGAGTGCATCACTTGTGGGTTTTTTTCCTGGTAAAATTGATTCCTTTAGGAGCAACTGCATTTCCAACTCACTTTTCTGACTTTCTCATAATGCTGTCCCAAAAGTAAATCCTTTAGATTTTAATTGTGACATAAAGGGTTTGAGGTATGTCTAAAACGGAAAGAGAAATGGTCTGTCCAATTTGAAAAAAATACAAAGGGTTAATACCACCATAAACCCCAAACTATGCCGATTGTGACACAAATATCTTGAATTATTTTTTTTTTTGTCACCAAAAGCCGTAAACTCGCCCATTGTGACACAAATACACCAAACTTTTTTTTTTTGGTCATAAAAAACCTTGAAGTTATACTAGTGTGACAAATATACTCTAGATGGAATTGAAATAGAGGGTATGTATGTCGCGCATGTATAAGTTGAGGTTTTTTTGGTGGCACAAAAATAAAGTTGGGGGTATTTGTGTCATAGTGTATAAGTTTAGGGTCTTTGACGACACAAAAGAAATTTGAAGTGTTTGTGTCATAGTAGGTATAGTTTAGGGTTTTTATGATATTTGCCCAAATACAAAAGGTCAATTCGTTGGTTGGTAATTTAAACAGTTAATTTGTTACCCCAAAAAAAAAAAAAAATTGAACAGTTACTGTTGTTTTTGGTTTGCTCGGTGTTAACTTTGGGTTTGGCTTTGATTTGTGAAATTTTTTAGTAAATTTGGTGACCAGTTTTAATTTTTGGGTCAAAAGCTGGAAAAGCTTAATTAATGTCGCTTAGTGTGTGGAAAACAAAACCTTTACATTGCAGGTAATCATGAAATATTCTCAGGAATCAGAATGCCTTAGTGTAACTTTTGCTTTGTGTTGTTTTTGTGGTTAAGATACAAGAGTCCAAAACTTCAAATTATTTTCCAGATTGAATGCAACTGCATCTGTCTATATTTGTTAAGCTCCTGTTTTGTGATAGCATGCCAAAGCAGGGACTAGATTCTTTAACAAATTTATCCTTCTTCAGTCACATCTATTAGCCAATTCATCTCTGGCTATTACCACTTGCCTATGTTCATATCTGAGAGGATGTGAATACTTCTTGTCTCATATGGCAAGAGGGCTGTCAGAGTTGTCCTGTGAAGTTCTTGGTCACCTTAAATTTCTGTATAGGATGATGTTTTACATTTATACTGAAAAAATGTAAAGGTTAACCATCTTTTCATGATGTGTAATGAGACAGAATAAACATTGATAGGAAAAATAATTGCAGATTGAGATCTGCTTGTCCATGTATACCTGGACCCCAAAACATGGAAATAAGTAGATGAACCATACCTTGTGAGTTTCAGGCTAGTGATTGATGCTCTTACTGTCTTTTCTTTTCTGATATATTGATTACTCATCTACTGGAGGAAATTTTATTTACTAATTTTCAGATTCAAAAGGGAAGTTTGATGAGTTGGTTGAAGACAAGGGCATTAAGATTTTGGTTGAACCAAAGGCTCTGATGCATGTTATTGGAACTAAGATGGACTTTGTAGATGACAAGCTCAGGTAACTGCCATGCATCCCATCTATTCCCCTATCATGTACAAGAATTTTCTTCTCTCCATAGTTCATATATGAAATGAGCACCCAAAATTTATTCAACTCACCGTAATTTACAACTTTTATTCCAGTCTAGATTCGACACTATCTGGCAAAAGGAAATTACTTTAGCAGCAACTTTATTTGCACATTATTCTGTTGAAGTTGTTTCTAGGTTATTGTCCTAACATAAATTTATACTTTTGATGGAAGAAACATTGAATAAGTGGTAGTGTTAGTCGATGTGCGTCTAGATACTCATGGAAAAAAAGTCTTAACTGTATGTGCAGTAGGTTAAGTTATAGAGATTTTTTGTTACATTTCTGTCTGTAATGATCTTTTTGTATTATATACTCCTTTATTTTGCCTCCCAGTGTTGACTAGCTTCTCTGCAGGTCTGAATTCATCTTCATCAATCCAAATTCTAAAGGGCAATGCGGTTGTGGGGAGTCCTTCATGACGACAAGTAATTCAGACGCAGCTAAACGTGGAGGCAGTTGAGGATGTTGCAAATAAATGTCATGACTGAAGCATATATTAGAACACAGAGAAAACCTATTGTCCCTGTCAATGGAAAATATTCAGCTAACCACTGTTTGTTAGATCCTGGCTGAAATAAATAGCATCGCTTCCTCTTTTCTCCCTTTTATTCTGGGGGAAGGTTGCAAAATCTTTTGTTTGTCTGAAGATCTTTTGTCTTGGGGCAACTTCTGTGTATATTCGGCTTCATAAACAGATGTGCATTTCCCACAGCGTAAATAACAGGCAGAGTTGTGCGATGTGGTCATATTCTCATTTGTGCTTTTGTTTTCTTAGTGTAATTAACATGACCTTTGATGTTATACTTCCTATGTCTGTTTGTCCCTCAATATAATCTTGGTAAATAGGGTATCCTGAACATGGGTCCATTTTCACAGATCAGTGAAATGTGTCTTAATTCAAGCACGTTCTTTTCGCATTATAAGCTATGGGACTCGGAATCCTGCAGATTCATATGAACACTTCGTTCATCAAGAACAGTGAGAATATGATTTGAGTATACGGATTTGTCATCAGAGAGGAAAATGTCCGATGCTCTTGGTTGTGTGTATCTTTGGCAGGCTTTGACGATCGGTGTTGCTTGTGTCATCTCAATTCCGCTTTACCTTCTGGCACAACATCAAGAGCGGGATTGCTTCAACGTGTAATAACTGCGATGCAAAATTCCTAATTGGTAGGTAGATACCAATAACTTGAAGGAAAAAAAAATCCGGAGTCTAAATATAACGTCTCGGAAAGTAATGTGATTTATGACGTGCAATTCAAGAGATGGCCAGATGGCTTTGCCCCTTATCATGTGAACTAGCCTCAAGTGACCGGCAGATGTATTTTTTGTTTAGACGATTGGACAAATCCTTGACTTACTAGCATGTTTAGAAAGTGATGGGAATATGAAAATTTCTATAATAAGGAATTGCTACTCAGACAGTATGACCTGTGGGGCTTCTACCGACACGCGGTACTGCCCCGTCAGGTTTTTACCCCTTGAAAGAAATTTCCCATTGCTGCCCCTGTAGGAGTTGGGGCCATGTCTCCGCCCCATTGTAGCTGATAATTTTCTCAGACCAGTTAACTACTAACGAAATGTACCTGGAAATTCTTACTCTCGTTGGACCATTTGCATCTATATGCATTGATTGCTCGTACATTCAGAAAATTTCCATCGCATCTAAAAATTTTACAAATGGATTTCAAAGCCCGCAGTTTCAACTCAGATTTTTACGGCATTCATTTTCTTCTAGCTCCTGAGCAAATGTACGGTTCACAAGCAAATTTCTCTTTTTTGGGACTTCCAGTGGTTTGACAAGAGGTCTTGTTCCTGCCCCCAACCCCAGGTCACCAGGCTGCCATGTCAGTGGCACTTAAAGTCTCGTCTGTTTCCCGTGTTTATCAAGTCAGAATTGGCTAAATCAAAAGCTCTGTTATTGCGTACGTAAAAAACCATTAAAAACCATACAACACTCATGAAAACACAGAGCCGGTTGATAATGTTGCAGAGCCGCTCCAACAATAGGAGAGTATATTTCCAACGCAATTGGAGAAACGCTGACTGTCACAGAAAAGAGGCTCTAATATTGCACGAATTTAACTGGGAAAAGCTCCTAAACAAGATTTTGTCCTGTGCATTCAGATGTGTCCGATCAAGAATAATTGGATTCACCTGAGGAGAGCGTGGATCTTATTTCTCCAACTCCGGTCTTCTTGGGAGCAGACAACCGGTGCTTTGACCATTCTTCCAATGCCTTCCTGTGGAGTCCATTCATCCGAATATAAGGACGTCTCTCCTTGATTATCCTCTCGGCATTTTTCCAGTCTTCTGCAACCCCAAGAGCCACTAGCAGAGCACATGATACTGCCACACTCCTTCCATGACCTGGATATCAGTTTGAAGAGAAACTTTTCACAAATAGATGCAAATAGTTTGGCTTAATAAGTGCCAACAGAAGAAAAAACCTGAACATAAAACTTCACAAGAGATGATGCACATCTAGATAAAATCATCTTCCTCAGTAATGTCAAACACCAAAATTCTGAGTTTAAGGAAGATATCTGTCCCATGAATGACACTCTCAACAACTCCTTAATAGCAAGATCAAGATGTTCCTCTAGTGACAATGCTATGTAATGCTTAACATCATAATGTTTCTAATTCAACCACATTATCATGGTCTCATGTTACACGTTGAGATAACTAAATTTGTTGTCTCAGATATTCAAGCACCAAATATATCATCTCATCCCACTAGTAAGAAAACCTATCCCCATATCTCTTCATCCAATGACATTATGATGCAAGACATGTATGAATCCAATTTCCATAAATTCCCTCTATACTCAAATTAGGCATTCAAATTTCTTTATCTTGTGTCTGACCACATAATTCTAGTATGTCATGCTAATTGATGCATCCCAAAGTAATCAATTAGACTCAATTAGTTACTAAAGAGTACATGCAGAGCTGCAAAAGGCAAGCAATTACACTAACAAGTTGTTAGATCTCAACGTGGAGATATCATCTTTTGCTCAAGTATTTCTATGTACATTTTTTAGCCAACACTTCGATAACATTAAATATAACGATGTTCAAATCTGAACTAATAAAAAGAATAAGACTCAGAACAACTATTAACTGTTCCATTTTCTTTTCTTTCTTTAGATAATGCCACTATGTTTTTACACGATATCTAGATCTGAGACATATATATTGACCTTTTTCTGCTTTTGAACAAAACATCTATCAACTTAAATCGTAAAAAATGAACAGCTTGAGCTTAGGGGCACTGCAGGTTTGACAGCTACAGCTTAGGAAAAACTGCAATCCTCAGATAATCTGATCTAACACATAGGACCCATGTGCTTGATGCGATTATAGAGATAGACAGCTCGTGCATCAAGAGAATAAACCGAGGAGATAGCCACTCGATATCATATAATTGCTTCAAGGTTTGATACTAGTCACACTAGTTTCTTAATCCCAATCACTTGAGGAGAGTAAATAACAAAATGATTGATTGAAAACTGTGAACATCAACTGTGCGACACTATTACTCACTGATCAAGCTTCATGCAGTTAAAACACTTATATAACAGCAAAATTCCTAGTGCTAGAATTTAGATCCTGGGATATAAAAAAGAGAGACGATTGATCCTACACTATCCACAACAAGCTTTCTGACAAAGTTGAACATATACCGCTCCTAAAAATGCATAATGCTTAACGGCGATATCCATTTTCCTTCCATACCATAGGCACAGTGAATGAACACAGGCTTGTTCTGAGCCCTCTTCCTGCAAGCCCACTTCACCGCGGACTCGATATCCCCGGGCCCCGGCGACCGCGTGTCCCAAGTCGGGACGCAGAAATACGCGTGCCCGCGCAGCTCCGACCGCCGCGGGAGCTCGCAGGTGCAGTCCACGATGGCGGGGTCGCCGGGGGGCAACTTATCGAGCGACGAAGGCCACCCACCGACGTACACGCCCTCGCAGATCTCGGTGTACGGGGCCTCCCCGCTCCGCAGCCTCCTGATCGCAGAAAAGGCCCTGACGAAGTACAGGTACGGGCCGAAGATGAGGACCGACCAGACGGGGAACGACCCGTCTGGGCTCTTGCCCAGGAGAAGTGGGAGGTTGATCGAGGGGTGGGAAGCGAGGGAGACGAGCAGGGACACGAGGGACGCGTACAGGAACGGGAGGCACAGCAGCCCGAAGCCGCGGCTTCTGAGGAAGGCGAAGAGCAGGAACAGAGCCGCGGCCTTCAACCCGATCAAGAACGAGATGCCCACTCCCATGATGAGCCTTCCCGACAAGAATCGCGCTTCTGGGTACTCACCGATTCAAGCAAGATTCTACCTTTGGGCTGAAGGAACGAACTTGAAGGAACGAAGATGGAGGAAGTTCGGAGGGAAATCGAGGGGAAGAGAGATGGGAGTTGATTCTGTAAACGATGCAATTCGACGCGACCCTTCCATGGCGAGATCGCGACTTCGCGGTTCTTGACGTTGATTGTTTTTCTTTGCTTTCGCTCTTTCCGTATGAAGCCGCTCGGAAGTCGAACCGGACCGCCCGGTTCGACCGAAATTTGTGCAAAGCGAAGCCAGAAGCCTCTATCGTTCGGTTCGGCCCGAAAAAGGTTTCGCAGTGCGATAAAGAAATGGGAAAACAATGCTAATAGTTCTCCCTAGATTTTGGTATGTCACCTTTGAACTTTAAATTATTCTTAACAGGTTCAAAGATTTTCAATTTGTTCGATCTAGTCCAATGACTTTTCATAACAAAGTCAAATCGGTCATTGGATTTCACAACTTTTTATAATTCATTATTACTTAGATTCAAGGTATCATTTCATTTTAATCCATTTCATAAATAGATAAAAGATATGCTGATTGTTTTCATCGCCTTGTTGTCTAGTTGAATTTCCTAACTTACATATGTAACTAAATTTAATTAAGAAAACACAAAATGAAAAGGCTAGAAAATTTATCTATGTAAATGTTTATGAACAATATTTAAATGAGACCACCGACCGTTGCGGTATAGAGGGTAGATCATTTGTTCTCCCCCGGTGGAGGCTAAGGTTCCCTGCAAAGCGGGGGAGGAGGTGAAGTGTTGTGTGGTGATTTACGTGTGTCGCTGGGTGGTGGTTTCCGTTATCGACACCTAGGGATTTACGTGAACGTGCGGGAGGCTGAAGTGTTGTGTGGTGATTTACGCGTGTCGTCGGGTGGTGGTTTCCCTGTTATTGACACCTAGGGATTTACGTGATTTACGCGTACATCGGGGGTGACCCACGATACAGTTCCTCCCGCAATAAAAAAAAACAATATTTAAATGAGTTAATACCCTGAAAAGCTCCAAATCGATACACTTATGACAAATTTATCCCAAACTATTTTTTTTATCATGAAAAACCCAAAATCGGTACACCAATAATAAATTTGCCCCGACTGACCATAAAAAAAATCCTAAATTAGTATATTTATGACAAATTTATCCCAACCGCAAAAATTTCAAACTTTATTTATGACAAATTTATCCCAACAGCCAAAAATTTCAAACTAGTATATTTATGAAAATATACTACATGTTAAATTGGATTAATATCACAAAAAAGGGGGGAGGTTGCAAACTATGACAAACAAAGAATAAAATCCCAAATTGGTATATCAAAAAAAAAAAAAAAATTGGATTAATATCACAAAAAAAAAATCACAAAAATTGTAAACTATCACATATCATTTAATCTAATAATTTTTAACCTAATAATTTGACAATAAAATTTAATGAAAACTAACATAGAGTAAAATTATCACAAATGTACCAGTTTTTGATAACTTTGTCAAAGATGCATCAGTTTAGAGTTTTTGATGATAAAAAAATTAGTTTGTGTTGTAAAATAATGCATTGCAAATATATAATAGAGATAATAAAGAGATTGAGAAGAGAAAGTAGGTAAACACCAAAGATAGTAGAGAAAGTCATAGGAGAATATTTTATTTCCAATGATTGTTATATTACTATTATGTCTATAACAAAAACTAAACTCCTATTTATAGGAAAACAAGAATGTACTTATCATTAATATCAATGTATCAAATAATACATGTATTAAATAGGGAGATGAACATTCATTGTAAAATGAGATGTACTTTGAATGTATGATACAAATGTACCATAATAAATATATTAGATAAAATGAATATAATAAATATTCATTCATGTATTTCATAACACTCCCCTTTGAATATTCATTGTATTCATTACAAATGTGCATTGAATGATACTACCTCATTAAAAACTTTAAGCAAGAAAACCCAGTGAGATAAAAACTAGACAAAAAGGGAAAAAAAGTGCATAGCACAAATTTTATGATCTCTCCATTTTATGATGCATTAATTGCCTTGTTAAATACTTTAAACCGGAAAAACCCTGTGGGAAAACCACCGCCTTGGTGGCCGCGATGGTCTGGACTCTCTCCCCCTCACGAAGAGGAGTTCAAATCCCCTCACGGTCGCTTATGGTCTTAAGTGTAATGTCGAGATGGTAGGTCATTCGCTAGCATCATTCTAGGATTTACCCGCCAGCTGCCGGCTATACGGGATTCCCTAAGTAAAAAAAAAAAAAAAAACCCTATGGAAAAAAACCGGACAAAAAGAAAAAAAAATGTAATGCATAATTCATAATATCTTCACCTCAATTGAGACATATAGCCACTGTTGGGGCTAATCAATTTTGTATTTTCTGAACTCGCCTCATACCAATGTTGCAATGCATAGTTCATAATATTTCCACCTCAATTGAGCCATATAACCACTTCCGAGACTAATTAATCTTGCATCTTAGTTATAAAGTCAAATAAATATTATATAAGGTTTATAAGCATTTCATAACCATATGAAAGAAAATAAAAAGTAATACATTTAAAGCAAAAACAACTAAAAATAAATTATTAGAATTATAAAATTCAAAATTCAAATTATCATCCACCAATCTGATATCTCATTAAAGTAATCAAAGGTCCTCAAATAAATCAAAGATATCCAGAGATGCATTTACTACTTCGGGAGCAAGAGGAATCTCACCAATAGATAAATTGTTGGTCTCAATGGTGATTATGGTAGTAAGATTGATTTTAATGGCATGAAATGCACAATGCTTGCCCGTATTTTTAAAGATGCCTGATATAGGTTAACAAAGTGCCTTGGCGTATGACAAGTACGTGATCAGTGCTCAATCATGTCATAGCAATGACAAATGCTTGGCTTATTCTCTTTGCCATAATTCAGGCCAAAATTAGATTTTCTAAGTGGTTAAATTTCTTGCCATTGCTTTTAGGATTATATTATTGTTTGTGTTTATAACACTTAAAATAGCTAATATTTTTCTCAAAGTGGCAATGCTTTTGAGCTAGCAAGTCTAAGATGATGATTTTTTAGCAGTAATTTATTAGTTTGCTTAGCAGTAAGAATCGCAAAAATTAATTTAGAGTATGTGGCAAACTGGCGTTGCTAGTATTACTATTGCACTATAACATTCGAAGCATAGAAGTGGAGAAAGTTTATCTAACAATTCTGCATCTGTGAGTTTGATACCGTATAACTCAAACTGAGAAACAATATCAAATAAAGCGGAATTGTAATCAGACTTGATTTAAAATCTTGCAGTCTGAGATTTTGCCAGTCATATTGTGCTTAAAGGAGAATAACAATCTTGGTATGATCATACCTATCCTTCAACCTCCTCCACAAAATCAAGATGAGAGTCTCGAACGGATAAATATTGAGTTTCCAAACTCTCATGTAAATAACGGCGAATAAAAATTAGCGTATTTACTTTATCTTTTGCATTTGAGGTTCCATCATTTGTAATTGCATTAGCGAAACCTTGCTATTGGAAGTGCATTTTCATATTAAGGCATCGGGATTGATAATTATTTTCACTCACTCCTAGGATGTGGAATTTGGGTTTTTTAATATTTGTCATAATTCTTGCAAAAATAAATCCTTAAATTAATTAAAAGGATTTTCAAATATCCACTACTACTTCAGGAGTAGAACGACACTTTTAGATTTGAAACTTGGCTTTGGGCCAAGAAAAATAAAAACGAAGAATTGATAAAAGAAGATGAAGTATAAGTTGATTAATAAAAATAATACCTAACTTGCAAAAATTACTTACTCAATCGATAGATCTTTGTGCTAATGTGTTGTATCTTTGCAACCACTGGTGGCGTGCGATAACATGTTGTAAAATTACTTACTCGGATCCACGACGTCGTCAAGCGATTTACCCGTAGGCAAGTAGATCTTCGTGCTGATAACATGTTAATAAAATAATAATATTATTAATAATAATAATGAAATATGATGCATTGCTATGTAATAGAGAATAAAGAGATTGAGAAGATAAAGTAGGTAAAACATCAAAGATAGTAGAAAAAGTCAAATGAGAATATTTTATTTTCAATGACTGTTATATCATTGTTATATCACCACTATTTACAACAAAAACTAAACTTCTATTTATAGGAAAACAATAATGTATGTCACGCCCGATCCTCAGGCACGCACACATCCGTCTCACTTTTAGTCGATTTTATAATGCGATATCCCAGGACAATGTATCGCCGACCCTTTCATTTTTAAGCACATACGGAAGCAGTTAAAATCCCCAGACAATAAAACGATGGGATAAAAAAAGCAGGCCATATTTTTCATATTGAAATTTATAACCAAACTTTTGTACATAACATCAACTAGAGAACTTCATAACTATTCACATCAATTGGAGTTCACAAAAGAAGATGGAATCTCAATCCTTTCAGGTCATACTCAAAATCTCTCTTGGTATTATCTTCTTCTTCCAAAAATCCTTCTACTCAAGTTTCACCTCCGAGTTCTCCTTCTCAGATTCCTCCTCAACTCCTCAACGGGGTCCTGAAATGTTTTTTTAACAAACTGGGATGAGACTACGTCTTAGCGAGTTCTACCTCACTAAGCCCGATTAGTAAACCATTATACTATAGGCTGCCTATACACGCACAGGGCAAAAGACGTACCTTGGCATCAGTCTCAACCTGCAATTCAAGGTTATATACAGATACCTCAAATATCTCAATGCACAATCAATCAAATCACATATCGAAGTATCGATCAAATCGACCTAATCGATTACATGCCAACAAGACCACTCACGATCATTTCCAATTAGTCAATCAATTTACGACATCAAATCAAAGCAATGATCAATCGACCTAGTCGATTACATCCATTTCTAGGTCAATTCGATTATTCCATCTCAATCCCCAATTACGAATCACGATCCTCATATCACATCTTGAGCATAGGTGGAAGACATAGTCCCACTCAACAACATTCAATATTTAATGGCTTTACGGTCCCACTCGACGACTTTCGATATTCAATGGCTTTACGGTCCCACTCGACTACTTTCGATACTCAATGGCTTTACTATTCCACTCGACCACTTTCCAAATTCAACGCTTTTACTTAAAATGGCCCCACTCCACCACTTTCGATATTCAACGCTTTTACGGTCCCACTCGACCACTTTCAAAATTCAATAGGCTTTTTTACGGTCCCACTCGACCATTTTCAATATTCAATACTCAACGATTTATCAATGAAATAATTAACCACAACCATTTAGGAATATATCCTAAATTCCACATTCAATTCAATTTGGCACAATTCAAAGCTCAACTAAATAAACAGATTGCGCCACGACAATCAGCACTAGATTTCGGTCGTCGGCCATCTCAATCTTAATTTCCGAAAAATAATTAATTATTAATTAATTTCGAAAATTAATTATTAAACATTAAAAATTCTGTTTAGCTCAAAATAAGGCCCAATTAAATAAACGAACTTCACCACGGTCATCAGCATAAATTTCCGGTCACGGGCCATCCCAATTGAATTTTCGGAAAATAAATAAATAAATAATTAATTTCGAAAATTAAATAATTAATATTAAAAATTCCATTTAGCTCAAAATAGAGCCCGATTAAATAAACGGACTTCACCACAGTCATCCGCATAATATTTTGGTTCCGGACCATCTCCCTTGAATTTTTGGAAAATAAATAATTATTTAATTTAATTCCGAAAATTAATATTTAAATGCCAAAAATCCCACTTAGGTCCGAATCGCCAAATTGAAGCCCAATTAGGGGTCGGAAAATTCCTGAGATACTTCCAATAAATAGTAGACTACGTCTACTTGTTAATTGCGCAATCAATTTATTTAAATCATATCACAATTGACTAATAATTACTAATTTATTATAATCTAACAACCTAAACACAATTAATTAAAATTAAATCAACCCTAAGCATAATTAGTCAACTAATCCGGAATTAGTAAGATTACTCACCAAATCACGCGCAAGTCGGATCAATCCGAAGGGGGCGACGCGATTCTTCCCAAAGCACGCCTCGGGTTCGGGGCCCGGAAACAGCCCAAAAGCGAGCTCAAAGGTGCTGGATACCCACTCGGCAACTTGCTGAGTTGGGCTGGCCGGAGCTGCTCCGGTGGCCAAGACGGCGAGGGAAGGCCGGCGGAGAGCGACGGGGACGCCGGGGGGTCGGGACGGCGGCTGGACGGGGGCGGAACGAGGACTGGCAGAGGCGAACAGGGCTGGGTCGCGCGAGGAACGGGGCTGGCGGCACACGGGAACGAGCGGCGGCGGGCGCGCGGGCGGTTCGGCGCCGGTGCGGCGGCGGGACGGGCGACGGTGGTCCTCGGCGAGCTGCTGTTCTTCTTTGCTGGTTTTGGTCTGGTCCGCACAGAGAAGAACGAAGAAGAAGAAGAAGAAGAAGAAGAAGGTCACGTGGGATGAGGGAGAAAGAGAGGAGAGAGAAGAAGAGATAAGAGAGAGAAGTTTTGACTAGTCAAAGAGGAGAGAGAGGAGAAAGCAAAATTGAACTTGGCAAGGGTGTGCTCGGTGGGGGAGGTGTCCGCACGAAGGGGGAGGGGAGAGGAGAGAGAAGAGAGAGAAAAGAGAGAGAGGGAAAGAAAAAGGGAAAAGAAAATAATTTCTAAATAAGAAAACACAATTTTCTTATTACCTCTCTTTTTTTTCTCATTCCTTTTTTAATTTCTTTCAGTCTTCAATATTTCCTCCGATAATTTCTTTATTGAAATTTCGGACTCGTCAATAATTTGACGGACGATGAGACAAGATCCTAAAAATGAATTGTGACACGCTCGAATATTCGATTCCTGAAACTAAATTAAATTTCATGATTAGAATCAATCAAATGCGATTTCAATCCAATCCAACCAATTGAGTAGCGTTTAGGGATTTTACTGCAGATACATCCCTTAACGACTTCATTCAATAGGTTAGTTAACTCGTAAGTGATCAAACAAAGAAAAAGGATCAGAACACGCCAACTAAATGCCCATTTCACTTTATCAAAACTAATCGAATTTCAGGATGTCACAATGTACTTATTATTAATATTAATGTTAATATATTGAATGATACATGAATTGGATAGGGAAATGAACATTCATTGTATATGAAGATATACTCATAATGTATGATACAAATGTATTATAATAAGTACATTAGAGAATAAAATAATAAATATATATTCATTATTTCATTCATTAATGTATTTCATAACAATTTTTGATAAATTTGTCATAAGTGTATCAGTTTGAAATTTTTCAAAATATTAATCCTATTTAAATTGATATAAGTAAAATTATTTGTAGATAAATCAATACAATATTTAGACATTCTTATGAAGATAACTAGTGTTAAAGTAGCAAGAATTTTGACTCAAAATAATTCTAAATGAGGTTTTACATTATTATTATAAAGATCAAAAGCTAACATAAATTTAAACGACACTATCGCAGCATTTATAACCACAAAAAAATGTGATTAAAAAACATTTTAATTCTTGCTAATTTAGAAGTGGATGGAAATGAAAAGATATTCTATATAATATCGAATGATTGATTTGATTTTATGATGGGTTAAATTTAATCATTTTGTGATGTGCTAAATTGAATAAATTGAAATTTTAGAATTATTTTTCCTTAAGATATGGTGCGCGACATGTGTTGAGGTATATCTAATGTACTTGGAAAATCAGTAAACTTTATATATATTATTTTTGGTTGAAAAGTAAACTTTACATATATTATAATACATAAGACTATCGCACCTGGATAAATTGAGGTCCCAAAAAGTCAACACGTTAGGCCTCGATATTGATGTTAACCCGGCTGCTTTTGCTCGGCCAGACACATCTTCTAAGAAATGTTAATATTATCATAAATGTTGACTAGTACCGTCGTACGCCAGTCGGTGTAACTTCAATTTCGAAGTAAGTACACGAAGAAGACCAAATCAACTATTCCTCGTGTACTATGTCACCAAAATACCATTATAAAAATAAAAATAAAAAAAATCCATTTTTATTACCATTTTGCCCTTCTCGGCTTTAAAATTTGCAGAATTGACATCATCAGCATTGTATTTTTTAATTTATTTTTTGGTCCCTCGTTGTGCATTTATCGGAGGGAGACAAACGGCAAGTCACTCGCGGCTTAAACGAAACGAAGAGCTTCCATGTGAGACCGGATCTTCCTTCATTTATGTGCAGCAGTAGTTTTATTAAATGAAAAGATCCGGGAGGTCCTCTCCTCCGACTTCGCTTGCAGTGCCGTGCCAGAGCGGAGGAATTTAAACCACGCGTGCTTCGCTTTGTTTCGCTTCACCCTTCTAGGCATGGAGGAGATGGGACTAATGAGAGGGAACAAGAAAAGACCCTCTCTCGCCCAAAAAGTCCAACTCGGGACTTTCTTCCTTCGGCTAAACTTGCGCGTGTTTTTTGTGCAGGGACTTAAATTGGAGACATAATTTGACAAGGATTGAGGATGACGAACTTGTGTCTACAGGAGCTCTTTTCTATGCATTCTTTAGTCATATTGAACTCTTAAGCCTGCATGATAATATTCCTGTTATTTATTTATTTTCTTTTATTCTCCAAATCATAAAAGAATAGAAATTCGTATGATAGTGCCATCTACTTTTTCTATACTCCAATATAGAAAAGTAGGCACGGAATAAATTTAGAATACAAATAAATAGGAAAAAGTAATTTTTGTTTCAGTGACATTCTTGTCATCATCTTCCTTTTCTCATCGATTGGTGGAGAATTGCCGCCGGCCACCAGCCGGCTAAAGGAGGAGAAAGAAGAGAGTAAAACATGAAAAGAAACAAAGAACAATCTAAACGAAGTATTAAAATATTTTAAAAAAAAAATTAGGGAAAATGTCACAAATGGTCTCTGAACTTTCGTCAATATTCCATCTAGTTCTTAACTATTTGAAAATTGACTAATTTCCCTTTCTTTTCTTTTTTTCGTACCAAACTGGTTTTTTTTTTTTTTTTTTTTTTTTTTTTTTTTTTTTTTTTTTTTTTTTTTTTTTTTTTTTTTTTTTTTATGGTCGAAAAAATACCACATTTATGCAAAGTAACAAAGGTCAATATTTCTTTCCTTTCTCCATATTAAAAACAAATGGAAAAACCACCGATCGTTGCAGCGTGGATGGTAGATCCTTTATCCTCCACCGAGGAGGCCAATGTTCGAAGTCCCCGCGGGCATAATAAAAGGACATCTGGGGTTTACGTGGCGACGTCATCCAAAGATAAAAATGGAAAAATGGACGGTAATAATAAACAAATGTGAATTTTGTATTTTGATTTCTTTTTTTGTTCGGTGAAAAATTGATTGATAGATTTTTTATACATTATTCAAGTAATTTGCATATACAAAAAAGAAATCAAAATGCAAGATTCACCTTTGTTAATTATTACCATTCCTTTCAGTGGGATCCGAACTCCTATCCTCATCGTAAAGAGTCATGAGAGCCTTATCCAACTGGGCCACCGCAGGTGATGGTTTTTTTTCATTTGTTTTTAATATGAAGAAATGAAAGAAATATTGACATTTATTACTTTGCATAAATGTGGTATTTTTTTAACAAAAAAAAACCAATTTGATAAAAAAAATTATTTATATAAAAAACAGTTTGGTATTAAAAAAATTGATCAATTTTCAAATAATTAGGAACTAGATAGAACATTAGATGAAAATTTAGGAACCAAATTGAATAAATTGAAAGCTCATGGATGAAATTGAACATTAGATGGAAGTTTAAGAACAAAATTGAACAAATAAAAAATTTAGGGATGAAATTAAACATTAGATAAAAATTCAAGATCATTTGTGACATTTTCTTAAAAAGTTATGGCGCAAAAAAAAAAATTATAAGTAGAGTTCTGAATGAACTAAAACGAGAGCTCTGTTAATGCATATGTTCAAAACAGTAAATACCATTAATACTTCTGAAAACTGGAGAAGGTTGATAGTACTACAGAACCACTCCGACAACAGGACTGTCGGAGATAAGATTCTAAAGTTGAGCCCGAAGACAACTGAGAAAGCTCCTACGGAAGATTTGGTCCAGCGTTGCAGACGCGTCGGATCAAGAACGGTTGGATTCGCCGCAGGAGAGCGTGCGTCCTACTTCTCCGTCTCCGTTCTCCTTGGGGTAAGGAACCCGGCGCTTCGACCATTCTTCCAACGCCTTCCTGTGGAGCTTATTCACCCGAATGAAAGGACGTCTTTCCTTGATGATCCTCTCGGCACTCTTCCAGTCTTCTGCAACCCCAAGAGCCACCAGCAGAGCACACGACACAGCCACGCTCCTTCCATGACCTGGGCATCAGTTTCAAGAGAAAACTTTTCACTAACAGATGCAAAACAGTTAATGAATTTTCGCGAACGCTGCTGCTTTAACGAACGCGGGCTTATAAAAAAGGTGTAATCTTCAAACCCCATTACAGAATATATACGACGGCTGGCGCATCAAGAGTATCAAGAGCTTCATGCAGTCAAAAGCACTTCTACGACAGTATAGCGCCAAGTGCTAGAATTTAGATCCCTGTTATATAAAAAGATAGATGATCGATCCTACACTGTCCACAACGTCGAACATATTTCACTCCTAAACATGTGTACAAATCATGATCAACACCGAATTCTTGACAATAATATCCTCTTTCTTCCATACCATGGGCACAATGAATGAACACAGGCTTCTTGTTCTGAGCCCTCTTCCTACAAGCCCACTTCACTGCAGACTCGATCTCACCTGGCCCCGGCGACCGTGTATCCCAAGTCGGGACGCACAAGTACGCGTGCTCGCTCAACTCGGGCCGCCGCGGGAACTCACAAGTGCAGTCGACGATCGCGGGTTCGCCGGGAGGTAACTCATCGAGCGATGACGGCCATCCACCAACGTACACGCCCTCCCAGATCTCGCTGTACGGGGCCTCGCCACTCCTCCGCCTCCTGATCGCGGAGAAAGCCCTGGCGAAGTACAAGTAAGGGCTGAAGATGATGAGCGACCAGATGGGGAAAGACCCGTCTGGGTTCTTGCCCAGAAGCTGAGGGAGGTTGATCGACGGGTGCGCAGCGAGCGAGACGAGCAAGGACTCGAGGGACGCGTACAGGAAGGGTAGGGACAACAATGCGAAGCCGAAGCTTCGGAGGAATGCGAAGAGCAGGAACAAAGCTGCGGCCTTTAGTCCACCCAAGAATGATATGCCCACTTCCATAATAGGTTTTCCGACAAGAATCGAACTACTTGTACTTCCCAAATTCGAGCACCGATTCTTTCTTTTAGCCGAAAGCATATGCAGCGGGAATGAACTCGAAGAAACGAAGATAGAGAAAATACCGAAGAATATGGGAAATCGACTCGCCAAAGCTTAGTGCAAGGACATACCGTGCAATCGACTCAGAGTGATGGCAAGAACAGGATTTCGCGGTTCTTAATGGGAATGGTCTGGATGGCGTCTTTGCATCCGATCATCCATATAAGCTTCTCGGAAGTCGAACCAAACCGCCGGTTCAACCGAAACTCGGGCACAACAAGCCGGAAGTCTCTATGCACGACAAGTTATTCAATTGTCCCAGGTGCTTTTGCTTGATCAGACGTCTTGGCCGTTTTCATCTTTATAAAAAATGCGTGGTATGTACTGTAACGTTCATTAGGACCTGGTTCGGTCTAGGGATGGCGCAGGTCGGCTGGTCTAATTTTTGCATGTACACAGAAAAGTCGAAACCGGTGCTACTGGTGTACAATTACTCCCAAACAACTCCTATGTCGTACGTAAAAAACCCTTAAACTAGTATTGTTCTCTCGTTAATACCCTGCCATCATAATTATTAAAAAGAAAAAGCCAATCTATATCTATCATGTGAAAAAAATAATTACTGTAAATAACACTAAACTATTCCTGGGATGAAGAAAATATCCAATTTATTTTCATATCACAAAAAATTCCAAATTTATGATTATATGACAAAAATATCATCTATCTACCATCGATGTTAAATTATGCCGAGTTTGAGCGTTTATAAAACGTGATTCGCTGAATTCCTTAAAATTGCACAAAAGAAGAAATAATTAAATGAGGAATTTTTTTCTTTGGAACGAAGTTGCCGAAGCCCCATGCGCTATCGAAATCCTTTGGTGTGAAGCCTCTGCACGTGAATAGAAAATATGTGGGCCCAGAGTAGACCCGTTAAACGGGTGGGTCGGGTCGGATTTGGGTCGGGTCATAAATGGTCCGACCCAAATTGACCCATTTAACCCGTTTATGACCCATTTATTGCAATGCAAAAATTTTGACCCGATCCATACCCGACCCATTTAACTAAACTTAATTTATTATATATATATTTAAATGGTATTGCTAAAATAATTTTATACAACACAAATTTAATGGACAATTTTTATAATTTTTAAAAATCGAATTTTAATTATTTTTATTTTTTAAAATAAATTTTTAATTATTTTTATTTTTTAAATATAACTTTTCTTCTTCTTCTTCTTTGGCCAGCCACCGGCCATGACAATGGTCGGCAATCGGCCACAAGCGAGCCTCGAGCTCGCTCGACGAGCTCTAGAGGATATATATATATATATATATATATTTATATATATATATATTTCTGCAATATGATCGAGCAAATTATGTAAGTATTCTCACAAGGGTTCCAATGTTAAGAGAACAGCTAAGTTGCTTTCTTTCTACTTTACAAGCATTTGTTCATTTTACTATGAGGCCAAAATAAACCAATGGAAAAAAGAGAAACCAATCTATCCTTCTCTAGTATCATTTTTCCAATTGGCCAAGTGACCGATTTTTCTAAAGAAATTTTTTTTTATAGATGGAATGTGTCTCAATGGATGTAAGAATTTAAGGAATATTAGTGCAGTACTTTGATAGTTGAGCAAGTGTCTATAGATCTTCATGAGCCCCTTTTGTTGAGAGCATTGAACAAATAACTTTGATGCAACATTCTCTACAGGTGCCACCTTTATGCCTAGACTGATTTTAAGATGTCACAAGTATTGAGATTTGCCATTGACCCACACTCCGTCAAGCGTGCCACCTTTATTTCTAGACTGATTTTAAGAGGTCACAAGTATTGAAATTTGCCACTGACCCACACTCCGTCAAGCGGAAAGGAATCCTAGAATGATCTCATAATTGAACAGCTTCTATTCATTGCCAATCTCTCATCACTAATACAATATCCGCACACAGCAGAAGCAAAATATACATCAAACAAAAAGAACGCATGGTAGTCTCGAGACTAAAAGATTTCAATCTGACTTAAAATAGGGGTACATCATATACTAATTATTTATGAAAACTCATATGTACTCAGAACTCCATGAAGCCTCTACTGCATCATCTTCATCAAGCTGGCTGTGAAATCGAGTTCCCCCTATCTTCCTAGAATGGACTTGATTCACCAAACGCCTTTGGTGTCCTTGGATCCTTCTTTCAAATATATAACCTAATTCACCAGCCCGAAACGGAATGACCCACATAAACAAATCAATCCGGAAGGCAAGAACAAAGGACCTCTGACTCAGCATAGCATAAATGAACTAACTCTGGTGCAGAATGGCGGAAAGCAGATGGCTTTAAAACAAGTATTGGTTTGGGAGCCTAGACGACCACGCTATGTCAAAAAGGCACTTAGAAACACACCCAAAGACAGCCCCACGTTCTTGGACTCATTCTTAAATTCCGCCCATGTTCTCGGAACCAACATAAAAAATGGCCAAGCGAAGCTTTCATGCCACAACTCCATCGACAAAAGAAACGATCTCGCCCTACAATGGTCACCCCATCTCCTTCCCAAGGGAACAGAAAGAACAAAGTCCAAACCATTGATGAATCACACTGTGCTCTCCAGCTTAACATAGACAAGACGGAGAAAGCAAGACAACAAGCAAGAGAACCAACCCAGATAGCAAACCGCCCGAAAACCAAAGGACAACTCGCCAAAACCCTAGAAACAAGATCCGTTTCATCTACCTACATGCTCAATAATGGAACCATGGGTGAATAAAAAGATAGACCCAAAAGGCAAAACTACAAGCATAAGCGTAAAAAGACAGACCCAAAAGGCAGATCCGCCCAATCAAAGGCAATTGCTTTCCGCGGACGGTGAAGACGGTGGCGGCGGCTGACAGTGGAAGGAGAAGGAGGAGAAGAAACGTAGAAGTCGAAATGCTCGGAAAAAGACAGAGGAAGTCGCCGGCAATCTCTCGGCCTCTCGAGTCCCGACTTGCAGTACATTGTACGATGGAGGTAAGCAAGAAAACGAAGACATCGAAGAGGGAGAGTAAATGGGTTTACTCTTAGTGGGTTGATAAATGGGTCATAAATAGGTATGAGAGCAGACCCATTTAAGACCCGTTTATTTCAGCCCCTTTACTTTTAAAACCTATTATGGATGTAAGCTTGATCCATTAACGACCCATTTAGTTATAAATGGGTCAATAAATTGGTCAATGACCCATTTTGACACCTCTAGCCCAGAGTCAAAGTGTTGACTCTGGGTGCACACACACATATTTCACGCGTGGGCTTCTGTACATGAAGCAAGGAGCAAGTGGGCTCTCGATGGGCACATGTATAAAAGGCAATTTTTGGGCACACACACACACACATTTCAGGCGTGGGCTTCTGTACATGAAGCAAGGAGCAAGTGGGCCCTCGATGGGCACATGTATAAAAGGCAATTTTTGCAGGTCTTCAGCTTTGAGGGTTTCTTCTTTTCGGTGAGTTGCTGCCACACGTCCACGAGAGAAACGAAGCTTGCCATGAAAGAGAGAAAAATCCTACGAAGCCGTACACGATCGTTGAGTGAAGCCACATATTGAAGTGCCATTTACTTTGAGTGTCATGGGTGTTCTCTGTTTGTGAGAGACGTTCGTAAGTGCTGGGTGCTTGATAGCGGGTTTTCGTGTTTCTCGTGCGGCAAAGCTTATTCTTGATTTACATCCGAGAAAGATTGGTGTATTTGGTGTAATTGGGGCTTGGAAAACACCGAGAGAGTGTTTGAGTGACTTGAGCGTGTAATCTGCTTATATCGCTTGATCTATAGTGAAATTCGTTGTTCCTCTCTCCATGGACGTAGGTCTTTTCGACTGAACCACGTAAATCTGGTGTCCGATTTATTTTCTTTTTCTATCTATATTATTGTTCGATCGCTCGCCTTTTCGCAACAAGTGGTATCAGAGCTAGGCTTGGATAAGTTGAAGCGAATCAATGGCGACAGAAGAAGTAAAAGTGATAATCGATATACTTGATGGGAAGAATTTTAGTTTTTGGAAGATGCAGATTGAAGATTATCTTTATCAGATGAAACTGCACTCGCCCTTATTTGGGAAGAAACTAGTGATGATGAAGCAAACTGATTGGGATTTACTGGATAGACGAGTGATGGGTGTTATTCGATTGACGTTGGCTCGTAACGTCGCGTTTAACATTCTGAAGGAGAAGACCAGTGTCGATTTGATGCAAGCCCTATCGGATATGTACGAGAAGCCCTCTGCGATCAACAAGGTCTATATGATACAATGTTTGTTTAATTTGAAGATGACCGAAGGTGCATCAGTTGCAGATCATATCAATGAACTCAATGTGATTGTTAGTCAATTGAGTTCAGCAATTGAGTTCAGTTGAGATTAACTTTGAAGATGAGGTATGTGCTTTGATTCTATTATCCTCGTTGCCTAATAGTTGGAATATTACTGTTACTATTGTTAGTAATTCCTCTGGGTCAACAAGTTTGACGTTTGATGGGGTTCGAGATTTGATTCTAAGCGAGGATATCCGTAGAAAAGAATCTGGCGAACCTATATCTACTGCTTTAGTAGGTGAAAATAGAGAAAAATCTAGAACATGTGTAAGTAATGGTAATACTAATATGAACAGGCATAGTCAATCTAGGACTTGTGATATTGTCTGTTGGAGTTGTGGCAAAAAGTGGCATCTTAGAAGAAATTGCCTTAAGTTGAAGAACGAGAAGGGTAAGGGAATTATAGTTAATTCTACAAATAATATTGCAGCTGTAGCAGATAATGCCAATTATGTCTTGTTTGTCACTAATGATTCATCGTTTGATGGATAGATTATGGATTATGGTTGTTCTTTTCATGTCACACCAAATAGAAACTGGTTTATCACTTATCAGTGCACGGATAGTGGTAAAGTCCTATTAGGGAACAACGCTGAGTGCGATGTTGTGGGTGTTGGTGATGTTAAAATTAGAATGCATGATGGTATTGTGAGGACATTGACTGGAGTAAGGCATGTTCCAGAGTTGAAAAAGAATTTCCTTGGGCGCCCTAGATTCAGCTGGTTGTAGGTATTCTTCAGAAGGTGGAGTTCTGAAGGTTGTTCAAAGTGCCCTGGTGATAATGAAAGGAATCAAGCATGATGGCCGTATAAACTTCAAGGTGAGACAATGACAAGTTTCACCCTAGAGACGTTGGATGCATCTGTTCGAGAGTCTATTGACTGCTCGAGAAAGACCTGGGTGTTTGTGCTAATGCACAAGTTTGATGCTAGTGTTAGGATCACACAGTCAAGAGCTTTGATCGAGACGGAGATTGGTAAATCGATCAGGCATGTGCGGATTGATAATAGCATGGAGTTCTACTTGGAGCTACTAAATAAATTCTGCATGAAAGAGAGTATAGTGAAACACCGCACTAATGCCAATAAATCATAACAATTTGCATAATTGACAAGAATAACATTACTAGAGACGGCCGGTAAAATGATCTCTAGTGCTGGTATTGCTAGGAGAATCCTAGCTGATGTGCTTAGTACGGTAAGCTACCTAGTGAATAAATCCCCATCAACTACTATTGAAAGGCGAACTCTTGAAGAAGTGTGGTTAGGTAACGTTGCTAGTTATTCTATCATTAGAATGTTTGGTTGCCCGTGTTATTTTCGAGTGAGTGATGGTAAGCTTGATTGGATGGCAATGTGCATATTCCATGGCTATGCACAAGGTGAGTGGGGCAATTAGTTGTGGTGCCCGAATATAAATTTACCTGTTGACAGCAGAGAAATTACCCTTGACAAGTCTCCGATACTTCTAGCTATGAGTGTTTGTGGCAGTGTTAATACGAATCTAGACAGTGTTCAGCTTGAGGTGGAGTTGCGACTAGAAACTCCTGAGGTAGCGAGTATGAGTATTAGCAAAGTAATCGACATAGATGGTGCTTGTAGCAAGGTGGAGCTTATAGAGCCAACAGTTGCTATAACTGCTGATATTGACAATGTATGTATTCGATATCCTAACAGATATGGATGCAACAATGGTTTTACTTTATCTGCGGTTAAGGAGGTTGTATCGGAAAATTCTTGCGGAGCAGTTAAAGGTGCATGTGGAGTTGGTATTTTGATGAGGTCCTCGGTTATAGCGAAGTTCAAGCGATGCTTGGACTTGGATAATATTTATGGCGGTTGAACCCATCGAGGGTTATGGGAAAATAGCAGTAAAGTTTGAATTTTTGCAAAGCGATTGTAACTTGTCTCAAACGTCGAGTCAATGTGGAGATTGTTAAATTATGTCTCGAGTTTAAGCATTTATAAAACGCGATTCACTAGATTCCTTAAAATTGCACAAAAGAAGAAATAATTAAATGAGAAATTTTTCTCTTTGGAACAAAGCTGCCGAAGCCCCATGCGCTACCGAAATCTTTTGGTGTGAAGCCTCTGCACGTGAATGGAAAATAGGTGGGCCCAGAGTCAAAGTGTTGACTCTGGGCACACACACGTATTTCACGCGTGGGCTTCTGTACGTGAAGCAAGGAGCAGGTGGGCCCTCGATGGGCACACGTATAAAAGGCAATTTTTGCAGGTCTTCCGCTGAAGGGTTTCTTCTTTTCGATGAGTTGCTGCCGCACGTCCAAAAGAGAAACGAAGCTTGCCGCGAAAGAGAGAAAAATCCTACGAAACCGCACACAATCGTTGAGCGAAGCCACATATTGAAGCGCTGTTTACTCTGAATGTCATGGGTGTTCTCGATTTGTGAGAGACGTCCGTAGGTGCTGGATGCTTGATAGCGAGTCTTCGTGTTTCTCGTGCGACAAAACTTATTCGTGATTTACATCCAAGAAAGATTGGTGTATGTGGTGTAATTGGGGTTTGGGAAACACCGAGAGAGTATTTGAGTGACTTGAGTGTGTAATCTCCTTTGTATCGCTTAATCTATAGTGAAATTCATTACTGCTCTCCCCGTGGACGTAGGTCTTTACGATTGAACCACGTAAATTTGATGTCCAATTTATTTTATTTTTTCTATATATATTATTGTTCGATCGCTCGCCTTTTTGCAACAATTAGAACCTCAATCTGTCTATTGTAATGCCAATCCTCCAAACTTTTTTTTTTTTTTCGTTTTTTTGTGTAACTAATATTGAAATATATAATGGTGTGGTAAAAATGCCCTTTGTTACCACAAAAAACATCTTGAAATTTGTCAATCATGATATTAGTACTCTAAACTTTTTTTCGCATCATCAATATCTCAAACTTGTATAATGACCAAAAAAAAAAAAAAAAAAAAAAAAACTTCAATCACGCTTCTTTTCGAGACGACTATTAAAAATCCAACATGGTGGCTTGCATGGAAGGCGACACTGACGTGGATATGACATTGAGGGTAGTTTTCTCACATTAGTATAATTTTAGAGGTTTTTGTGACATGAAAAAGAAAAAGAACAAAGGATTTGATATATTGATGCATCAATGGTAGACCTGTCAAATAAGTAGGTCAGGTCAAGTGAAAAATAATTCGACCCAAACCTTTAACCTTGTACTAACCCATTTGTATGCAACACAAATTTATGGACCCATAACTAACCTCATTTGAGTTCTAATTCTTAGTTTTTTTTTTCTTCCTTAAATTGTTGTCTTCAAAGAATGAACAACTCCACAAATTGGCTTGCTAAGTTGGTGAGGCAGCTTGCATGCTCAAGTTGGGTCATGGGCTAAGATATTGTGCTGCTCATGAGTAATGTGAAAATGCGGGTGAGTATCGAACTAACAGACCTTCGTGCATAGATTCGGGGGTTACGTTACGAACGTTAGATGGGGTGCGTAAAGTTGGCAAAAAGGGAGCATTTTAGTCCAGTGGGCCTTCGCAAGCCAATCTGCGGCCTTATTGGCCTCCCAAGAACAATGGGCCAGCAACAACAAATTGATTTGGGTTGATATTTCTTTACAATGCTCTGTTATAGTCTTCACATTCCACGGATTTTTAGCCCAGCCTAATACAATTTCCACCAAAGTCAAGCAATTTGTTTCACACACCAGTTTTTCACTTTGTACTTTCTCTATGCATGCTATAGTCATATTGAACTCTTAAGCTTGCATGATCATATTCCTGTTTTTTTTTTCCTTTATTCTCCGAATCAGAAAAAAATGAAAATTCATTTGATAACGTCAATTATTTTTTTATTCTCCGAAATAGAAAAGTAGCCACGAAATAAAAAGAAAAAAGTAACATTTTATTTCAGTAACATTTTTTAAAATAAGTTTTTCTTTTCTTTTCATCATCATCATTTTCTAATCAGTTGGTGGAGACTCGCCCCCGGCCCTCAGCTAAAGAGGAGAAAGAAGAGAGGAAAAAATGAACAAACAAAGAAAAATCTAAACAAAGTATTAGAATATTTCAAAAAAATTTATAAATGGTACTAAATGAGTTGTGAATGAACTAAACCGAGAGCTCTGTTAATGCATATGTTCAAAACAGTAAACACCATTAATACTTCTGAAAACTAGAGAAGGTTGATAGTACTACATAACCACTCCGACAACAGGACTGTCGGAGATAAAATTCTAAAGTTGAGCCCGAAGACAACTGAGAAAGCTCCTACGGAAGATTTGGTCCAGCGTTGCAGACGCGTCGGATCAAGAATGGTTGGATTCGCCGCAGGAGAGCGTGCGTCCTACTTCTCCGTCTCCGTTCTCCTTGGGGTAAGAAACCCGGCGCTTCGACCATTCTTCCAACGCCTTCCTGTGGAGCTTATTCACCCGAATGCAAGGACGTCTTTCCTTGATGATCCTCTCGGCACTCTTCCAGTCTTCTGCAACCCCAAGAGCCACCAGCAGAGCACACGACACAGCCACGCTCCTTCCATGACCTGGGCATCAGTTTCAAGAGAAAACTTTTCACTAACAGATGCAAAACAGTTAATGAATTTTCGCGAACGCTGCTGCTTTAACGAACGCGGGCTTATAAAAAAGGTGTAATCTTCAAACCCCATTACAGAATATATACGACGGCTGGCGCATCAAGAGTATCAAGAGCTTCATGCAGTTAAAAGCACTTCTACAACAGCATAGCGCCAAGTGCTAGAATTTAGATCCCTGTGATATAAAAAGATAGATGATCGATCCTACACTGTCCACAACGTCGAACATATTTCACTCCTAAACATGTGTACAAATCATGATCAACACCGAATTCTTGACAATAATATCCTCTTTCTTCCATACCATGGGCACAATGAATGAACACAGGCTTCTTGTTCTGAGCCCTCTTCCTACAAGCCCACTTCACTGCAGACTCGATCTCCCCCGGCCCCGGCGACCGTGTATCCCAAGTCGGGACGCACAAGTACGCGTGCTCGCTCAACTCGGGCCGCCGCGGGAACTCACAAGTGCAGTCGACGATCGCGGGTTCGCCGGGAGGTAACTCATCGAGCGAAGACGGCCATCCACCAACGTACACGGCCTCCCAGATCTCGCTGTACGGGGCCTCGCCACTCCTCCGCCTCCTGATCGCGGAGAAAGCCCTGGCGAAGTACAAGTAAGGGCTGAAGATGATGAGCGACCAGATGGGGAAAGACCCGTCTGGGTTCTTGCCCAGAAGCTGAGGGAGGTTGATCGACGGGTGCGCAGCGAGCGAGACGAGCAAAGACTCGAGGGACGCGTACAGGAAGGGTAGGGACAGCAATGCGAAGCCGAAGCTTCGGAGGAATGCGAAGAGCAGGAACAAAGCTGCGGCCTTTAGTCCACCCAAGAATGATATGCCCACTTCCATAATAGGTTTTCCGACAAGAATCGAACTACTTGTACTTCCCAAATTCGAGCACCGATTCTTTCTTTTAGCTGAAAGCATATGCAACGGGAATGAACTCGAAGAAACGAAGATAGAGAAAATCCCGAAGAATATGGGAAATCGACTCGCCAAAGTTTAGTGCAAGGACATACCGTGCAATCGACTCAGAGTGATGGCAAGAACAGGATTTCGCGGTTCTTAATGGGAATGGTCTGGATGGCGTCTTTGCATCCGATCATCCATATAAGCTTCTCGGAAGTCGAACCAAACCGCCGGTTCAACCGAAACTCGGGCACAACAAGCCGGAAGTCTCTATGCACGACAAGTTATTCAATTGTCCCAGGTGCTTTTGCTTGATCAGACGTCTTGGCCGTTTTCATCTTTATAAAAAATGCGTGGTATGTACTGTAACGTTCATTAGGACCTGGTTCGGTCTAGGGATGGCGCAGGTCGGCTGGTCTAATTTTTGCATGTACACAGAAAAGTCGAAACCGGTGCTACTGGTGTACAATTACTCCCAAACAACTCCTATGTCGTACGTAAAAAACCCTTAAACTAGTATTGTTCTCTCGTTAATACCCTGCCATCATAATTATTAAAAAGAAAAAGCCAATCTATATCTATCATGTGAAAAAAATAATTACTGTAAATAACACTAAACTATTCCTGGGATGAAGAAAATATCCAATTTATTTTCATATCACAAAAAATTCCAAATTTATGATTATATGACAAAAATATCATCTATCTACCATCAGTGTTAAATTATGTCTCGAGTTTGAGCGTTTATAAAACGTGATTCGCTGAATTCCTTAAAATTGCACAAAAGAAGAAATAATTAAATGAGGAATTTTTTTCTTTGGAACGAAGCTGCCGAAGCCCCATGCGCTATCGAAATCCTTTGGTGTGAAGCCTCTGCACGTGAATAGAAAATATGTGGGCCCAGAGTAGACCCGTTAAACGGGTGGGTCGGGTCGGATTTGGGTCGGGTCATAAATGGTCCGACCCAAATTGACCCATTTAACCCGTTTATGACCCATTTATTGCAATACAAAAATTTTGACCCGATCCATACCCGATCCATTTAACTAAACTTAATTTATTATATATATATATATATATATTAAATGGTATTGCTAAAATAATTTTATACAACACAAATTTAATGGACAATTTTTATAATTTTTAAAAATCGAATTTTTATTATTTTTATTTTTAAAATAAATTTTTAATTATTTTTATTTTTTAAATATAACTTTTCTTCTTCTTCTTCTTTGGCCAGCCACCGACCACGACAATGGCCGGCAATCGGCCACAAGCGAGCCTCGAGCTCGCTCGACGAGCTCTAGAGGATATATATATATTTCTGCAATATGATCGAGCAAATTATGTAAGTATTCTCACAAGGGTTCCAACATTAAGAGAACAAGGGTTCCAACGTTAAGAGAACATCTAAGTTGCTTTCTTTCTACTTTACAAGCATTTGTTCATTTTACTATGAGGCCAAAATAAACCAATGGAAAAAAGAGAAACCAATCTATCCTTCTCTAGTATCATTTTTCCAATTGGCCAAATGACTGATTTTTCTAAAGAAATTTTTTTTTATAGATGGAATGTGTCTCAATGGATGTAAGAATTTAAGGAATATTAGTGCAGTACTTTGATAGTTGAGCAAGTGTCTATAGATCTTCTTGAGCCCCTTTTGCTGAGAGCATTGAACAAATAACTTTGATGCAACATTCTCTATAGGTGCCACCTTTATGCCTAGACTGATTTTAAGATGTCACAAGTATTGAAATTTGCCATTGACCCACACTCTGTCAAGCGTGCCACCTTTATGCCTAGACTGATTTTAAGAGTTCAAAAGTATTGAAATTTGCCACTGACCCACACTCCGTCAAGCGGAAAGGAATCCTAGAAGGATCTCATAATTGAACAGCTTCTAGCCAATCTCTCATCACTAATACAATATCCGCACACAGTAGAAGCAAAATATACATCAAACAAAAAGAACGCATGCTAGTCTCGAGACTAAAAGATTTCAATCTGACTTAAAATAGGGGTACATCATATGCTAATTATTTATGAAAACTCATATGTACTCAGAACTCCATGAAGCCTCTACTGCATCATCTTCATCAAGCTGGCTGTGAAATCGAGTTCCCCCTATCTTCCTAGAATGGACTTGATTCACCAAACGCCTTTGGTGTCCTTGGATCCTTCTTTCAAATATATAACCTAATTCACCAGCCCGAAACGGAATGACCCACATAAACAAATCAATTCGAAAGGCAAGAACAAAGGACCTCGACTCAAAGCATAGCATAAATGAACTAACTCGGTGCAGAATGGCGAAAGCAGATGGCTTTAAAACAAGTATTGGGTTGGGAGCCTAGACGACCACACTATGTCAAAAGGGCACTTAGAAACACACCCAAAGACAGCCCCACGTTCTTGGACTCATTCTTAAATTCCGCCCATGTTCTCGGAACCAACATAAAAACGGCCAAGTGAAGCTTTCATGCCGCAACTCCATCGACAAAAGAAACGATCTCGCCCTACAATGGTCACCCCATCTCCTTCCCAAGGGAACAGAAAGAACAAAGTCCAAACCATCGATGAATCACACTGTGCTCTCCAGCTTAACATAGATAAGACGGAGAAAGCAAGACAACAAGCAAGAGAACCAACCCAGATAGCAAACCGCCCGAAAACGAAAGGACAACTCGCCAAAACCCTAGAAACAAGATCCGTTTCATCTACCTACATGCTCAATAATGGAACCATGGGTGAATAAAAAGATAGACCCAAAAGGCAAAACTACAAGCGTAAGCATAAAAAGACAGACCCAAAAGGCAGATCCGCCCAATCAAAGCGCAATTGCTTTCCCCGGACGGTGAAGACAGCGGCGGCGGCTGACAGTGGAAGGAGAAGGAGGAGAAGAAACGTAGAAGTCGAAATGCTCGGAAAAAGACAGAGGAAGTCGCCGGCAATCTCTCGGCCTCTCGAGTCCCGACTTGCAGTACATTGTACGATGGAGGTAAGCAAGAAAACGAAGACATCGAAGAGGGAGAGTAAATGGGTTTACTCTTAGTGGGTTGATAAATGGGTCATAAATAGGTATGAGAGCAGACCCATTTAAGACCCGTTTATTTCAGCCCCTTTACTTTTAAAACCCATTATGGATGCAAGCTTGATCCATTAACGACCCATTTAGTTATAAATGGGTCAATAAATTGGTCAATGACCCATTTTGACACCTCTAGCCCAGAGTCAAAGTGTTGATTCTGGGTGCACACACACATATTTCACGCGTGGGCTTCTGTACATGAAGCAAGGAGCAAGTGGGCCCTCGATGGGCACATGTATAAAAGGCAATTTTTGGGCACACACACACACACACGTATTTCACGCGTGGGCTTCTGTACATGAAGTAAGGAGCAAGTGGGCCCTCGATGGGCACATGTATAAAAGGCAATTTTTGCAGGTCTTCGGCTTCGAGGGTTTCTTCTTTTCGGTGAGTTGCTGCCACACGTCCACGAGAGAAACGAAGCTTGCCACGAAAGAGAGAAAAATCCTACGAAGCCGCACACGATCGTTGAGTGAAGCCACATATTGAAGTGCTGTTTACTTTGAGTGTCGTGGGTGTTCTCTGTTTGTGAGAGACGTTCGTAAGTGATGGGTGCTTGATAGCGGGTCTTCGTGTTTCTCGTGCGGCAAAACTTATTCTTGATTTACATCCGAGAAAGATTGGTGTATTTGGTGTAATTGGAGCTTGGAAAACACCGAGAGAGTGTTTGAGTGACTTGAGTGTGTAATCTCCTTATATCGCTTGATCTATAGTGAAATTCGTTGTTGCTCTCTCCATGGACGTAGGTCTTTTCGACTGAACCACGTAAATCTGGTGTCCGATTTATTTTCTTTTTCTGTTTATATTATTGTTCGATTGCTCGCCTTTTCGCAACAAGTGGTATCAGAGCTAGGCTTTGATAAGTTGAAGCGAATCAATGGCGACAGAAGAAGTAAAAGTGATAATCGATATATTTGATGGGAAGAATTTTAGTTTTTGGAAGATGCAGATTGAAGATTATATTTATCAGATGAAACTGCACTTGCCCTTATCTGGGGAGAAACCAGAGATGATGAAGCAAACTGATTGGGATTTACTGGATAGACGAGCAATGGGTGTTATTCGATTGACGTTGGCTCGTAACGTTGCGTTTAACATTCTAAAGGAGAAGACCAGTGTCGATTTGATGCAAGCCCTATCGGATATGTACGAGAAGCCCTCTGCGATCAACAAGGTCTATATGATACAATGTTTGTTTAATTTGAAGATGACCGAAGGTGCATCGGTTGCAGATCATATCAATGAACTCAATGTGATTGTTAGTCAATTGAGTTCAGTTGAGATTAACTTTGAAGATGAGGTATGTGCTTTGATTCTATTATCCTCATTGCCTAATAGTTGGAATATTACTATTACTATTGTTAGTAATTCCTCTGGGTCAACAAGTTTGACGTTTGATGGGGTTCGAGATTTGATTCTAAGCGAGAATATCCGTAGAAGAGAATTTGGCGAACCTATATCTGCTGCTTTAGTAGGTGAAAATAGAGGAAAATCTAGAACATGTGTAAGTAATAGTAATACTAATATGAACAGGCATAGTCAATCTAGGACTTGTGATATTGCCTGTTGGAGTTGTGACAAAAAGTGGCATCTTAGAAGAAATTGCCTTAAGCTGAAGAATGAGAAGGGTAAGGGATATAATATTGCAGCTGTAGCAGATAATGCCAATTATGTCTTGTTTATCACTAATAATTCATCGTTTGATGGATAGATTATGGATTCTGGTTGTTCTTTTCATGTCACACCAAATAGAAACTGGTTTATCACTTATCAGTGCACGGATAGTGGTAAAGTCATGTTAGGGAACAACGCTGAGTGCGGTGTTGTGGGTGTTGGTGATGTTAAAATTAGAATGCATAATGGTATTGTGAGGACATTGACTGGAGTAAGGCATGTTCCAGAGTTGAAAAAGAATTTCCTTGGGCGCCCTAAATTCAACTGGTTGCAGGTATTCTTCAGAAGGTGGAGTTCTGAAGGTTGTTCAAAGTGCCCTGGTGATAATGAAATGAATCAAGCATGATGGCCGTATAAACTTCAAGGTGAGACAATGACAGGTTTCGCCCCGGAGACGTTGGATGCATTTGTTCGAGAGTCTATTGACTGCTCAAGGAAGACCTAGGTGTTTGTACTAATGCACAAGTTTGATGCTAGTGTCAGGATTACGCAGTCAAGAGCTTTGATCGAGACGGAGACTGGTAAATCGATCAGGCATGTGCGGACTGATAATAGCATGGAGTTCTACTTGGAGCTAATAAATAAATTCTGCATGAAAGAGAGCATAGTGAAACACCGCACTAATGCCAATAAATCATAACAATTTGCAGAATTGACAAGAATAACATTACTAGAGACGGCCTGTAAAATGATCTATGGTGCTGGTATTGCTAGGAGAATCCTAGCTGATGTGCTAAGTACGGTAAGCTACCTAGTGAATAAATCCCCATCAACTGCTATTGAAAGACGAACTCTTGAAGAAGTGTGGTCAGGTAACGTTGCTAGTTATTCTATCATTAGAATGTTTGGTTGCCCGTGTTATTTTCGAGTGAGTGATGGTAAGCTTGATTGGATGGCAATGTGCATATTCCATGGCTATGCACAAGGTGAGTGGGGCAATTAGTTGTGGTGCCCGGATATAAATTTACTTGTTGACAGCAGAGAAATTACCCTTGACAAGTCTCCGATACTTCTAGCTATGAGTGTTTGTGGTAGTGTTAATACGAATCTAGATAGTGTTCAGCTTGAGGTGGAGTTGCGACTAGAAACTCCTGAGGTAGCGAGTATAAGTATTAGCAAAGTAATCGACATAGATGGTGCTTGTAGCAATGTGGAGCTTATAGAGCCAACGGTTGCTATAACTGCTAATATTGACAATGTATGTATTCGATATCTTGACAGATATGGATGCAACAATGGTTTTACTTTATCTGCGGTTAAGGAGGTTGTATCGGAAAATTCTTGCGGAGCAGTTAAAGGTGCATGTGGAGTTGGTATTCTGATGAGGTCCTCGGTTATAGCGAAGTTCAAGCGATGCTTGGACTTGGATAATATTTATGGCGGTTGAGCCCATCGGGGGTTATGGGAAAGTAGCAGTAAAGTTTGAATTTTTGCAAAGCGATTGTAACCAATCTCAAACGTCGAGTCAATGTGGAGATTTTTAAATTATGTCTCGAGTTTAAGCATTTATAAAACGCGATTCGCTAGATTCCTTAAAATTGCACAAAAGAAGAAATAATTAAATGAGAAATTTTTCTCTTTGGAACAAAGCTGCTGAAGCCCCATGCACTACCGAAATCTTTTGGTGTGAAGCCTCTGCACGTGAATGGAAAATAGGTGGGCCCAAAGTCAAAGTGTTGACTCTGGGCACACACGTATTTCACGCGTGGGCTTCTGTACATGAAGCAAGGAGCAAGTGGGCCCTCGATGGGCACACGTATAAAAGGCAATTTTTGCAGGTCTTCGGCTTCAAGGGTTTCTTCTTTTCGATGAGTTGCTGCCGCACGTCCACAAGAGAAACGAAGCTTGCCGCGAAAGAGAGAAAAATCCTACGAAACCGCACACAATCGTTGAGCGAAGCCACATATTGAAGCGTTGTTTACTCTGAATGTGATGGATGTTCTCGACTTGTGAGAGACGTCCGTAGGTGCTGGATGCTTGATAGTGGGTCTTCGTGTTTCTCGTGCGACAAAACTTATTCGTGATTTACATCCAAGAAAGATTTGTGTATTTGGTGTAATTGGGGTTTGGGAAACACCGAGAGAGTATTTGAGTGACTTGAGTGTGTAATCTCAGTATCGCTTGATCTATAGTGAAATTCATTACTACTTTCCCGCGTGGACGTAGGTCTTTACGATTGAACCACGTAAATCCGGTGTCCAATTTATTTTATTTTTTCTATCTATATTATTGCTCGATCGCTCGCCTTTTCACAACAATCAGAACCTCAATCTGTCTATTGTAATGCCAATCCTCCAAACTTTTTTTTTTTTTTCGTTTTTTTGTGTAACTAATATTGAAATATATAATGGTGGGGTAAAAATGCCCTTTGTTACCACAAAAAACATCTTGAAATTTGTCAATCATGATATTAGTACTCTAAACTTTTTTCGCATCATCAATATCTCAAAATTGTATAATTACCAAAAAAAAAAAAAAAAAAAAACTTCAATCACGCTTCTTTTCGAGACGACTATTAAAAATCCAACATGGTGGCTTGCATGGAAGGCGACACTGACGTGGATATGAAATTGAGGGTAGTTTTCTCACATTAGTATAATTTTAGAGGTTTTTGTGACATGAAAAAGAAAAAGAAAAAAGATTTGATATATTGATGCATCAATGGTAGACCTGTCAAATAAGTAGGTCGGGTCAAGTGAAAAATAATTCAACCCAAACCTTTAACCTTGTATTAACCCATTTGTATGCAACACAAATTTATGGACCCATAACTAACCTCATTTGAGTTCTAATTCTTAGTTTTTTTTTTTCTTCCTTAAATTGTTGTCTTCAAAGAATGAACAACTCCACAAATTGGCTTGCTAAGTTGGTGAGGCAGCTTGCATGCTCAAGTTGGGTCATGGGCTAAGATATTTTGCTGCTCATGAGTAATGTGAAAATGCGGGTGAGTATCGAACTAACAGACCTTCGTGCATAGATACGGGGGTTACGTTACGAACGTTAGATGGGGTGCGTAAAGTTGGCAAAAAGGGAGCATTTTAGTCCAGTGGGCCTTCGCAAGCCAATCTGCGGTCTTATTGGCCTCCCAAGAACAATGGGCCAGCAACAACAGATTGATTTGGGTTGATATTTCTTTACAATGCTCTATTATAGTCTTCACATTCCACGGGTTTTTAGCCTAGCCTAATACACTTTCCACCAAAGTCAAGCAATTTGTTTCACACACCAGTTTTTCACTTTGTACTTTCTCTATGCATGCTATAGTCATATTGAACTCTTAAGCTTGCATGATCATATTCCTGTTTTTTTTTTTCCTTTATTCTCCGAATCAGAAAAAAATGAAAATTCATTTGATAACGTTAATTATTTTTTTATTCTCCGAAATAGAAAAGTGGCCATGAAATAAAAAGAAAAAAGTAACATTTTATTTAAGTAACATTTTTTAAAATAAGTTTTTCTTTTCTTTTCATCATCATCATTTTCTAATCAGTTGGTGGAGACTTGCCCCCGGCCCTCAGCTAAAGAGGAGAAAGAAGAGAGGAAAAAATGAACAAACAAAGAAAAATCTAAACAAAGTATTAGAATATTTCAAAAAAATTTATAAATGGTACTAAATGAGTTGTGAATGAACTAAACCGAGAGCTCTGTTAATGCATATGTTCAAAACAGTAAACACCATTAATACTTCTGAAAACTAGAGAAGGTTGATAGTACTGCATAACCACTCCGACAACAGGACTGTCGGAGATAAAATTCTAAAGTTGAGCCCGAAGACAACTGAGAAAGCTCCTACGGAAGATTTGGTCCAGCGTTGCAGACGCGTCGGATCAAGAACGGTTGGATTCGCCGCAGGAGAGCGTGCGTCCTACTTCTCCGTCTCCGTTCTCCTTGGGGTAAGAAACCCGGCGCTTCGACCATTCTTCCAACGCCTTCCTGTGGAGCTTATTCACCCGAATGCAAGGACGTCTTTCCTTGATGATCCTCTCGGCACTCTTCCAGTCTTCTGCAACCCCAAGAGCCACCAGCAGAGCACACGACACAGCCACGCTCCTTCCATGACCTGGGCATCAGTTTCAAGAGAAAACTTTTCACTAACAGATGCAAAACAGTTAATGAATTTTCGCGAACGCTGCTGCTTTAACGAACGCGGGCTTATAAAAAAGGTGTAATCTTCAAACCCCATTACAGAATATATACGACGGCTGGCGCATCAAGAGTATCAAGAGCTTCATGCAGTCAAAAGCACTTCTACAACAGCATAGCGCCAAGTGCTAGAATTTAGATCCCTGTTATATAAAAAAGATAGATGATCGATCCTACACGGTCCACAACGTCGAACATATTTCACTCCTAAACATGTGTACAAATCATGATCAACACCGAATTCTTGACAATAATATCCTCTTTCTTCCATACCATGGGCACAATGAATGAACACAGGCTTCTTGTTCTGAGCCCTCTTCCTACAAGCCCACTTCACTGCGGACTCGATCTCACCCGGCCCCGGCGACCGTGTATCCCAAGTCGGGACGCAGAAGTACGCGTGCTCGCTCAACTCGGGCCGCCGCGGGAACTCACAAGTGCAGTCCACGATCGCGGGTTTGCCGGGAGGTAACTCATCGAGCGATGACGGCCATCCACCAACGTACACGCCCTCCCAGATCTCGCTGTACGGGGCCTCGCCACTCCTCCGCCTCCTGATCGCGGAGAAAGCCCTGGCGAAGTACAAGTAAGGGCTGAAGATGATGAGCGACCAGATGGGGAAAGACCCGTCTGGGTTCTTGCCCAGAAGCTGAGGGAGGTTGATCGACGGGTGCGCAGCGAGCGAGACGAGCAAAGACTCGAGGGACACGTACAGGAAGGGTAGGGACGGCAATGCGAAGCCGAAGCTTCGGAGGAATGCGAAGAGCAGGAATGAAGCCGCGGCCTTTAATCCACCCAAGAATGATATGCCCACTTCCATAATAGGTTTTCTGACAAGAATCGAACTACCTGTACTTCACAAATTCAAGCACCGATTCTTTCTTTTAGCTTAAAGCGCATGCAACGGGAATGAACTTGAAGAAACGAAGATAGAGAAAATCCCGAAGAATATGGGAAATCGACTCGCCAAAGTTTAGTGCAAGAACATACCGTGCAATCGACTCAGAGTGATGGCAAGAACAGGATTTCGCGGTTCTTAATGGGAATGGTCTGGATGGGTTCTTTGCATTCGATCATTTATATAAGCTTGCTCGGAAGTCGAACCGAACCGCCCGGTTCAACCAAAACTCGGGCACAACAAGCCGGAAGTCTCTATGCACGACAAGTTATTCAACTGTACCATGTGCTTTTGCTTGATCGGACGTCTTGGCCGTTCTCATTTTTCATCAATGTGTAGTATGCACCGTAACGTTCATTGGAACCTGGTTCGGTCTAGGGACGGCGCAGGTCGGCTGGTTTAATTTTTGCATGTACGCGGAAAAGTCCAAACCGGTGCCCATGGCGTAGTCGTACAATTACTCCCAAACAACTCCTATGTCGTACGCAAAAAACCCTCAAACAAGTATTGTTGTCTCGTTAATACTTTGCCATCATAATTATTATTAAAAAAAAGCCAATCTATATCTATCATGTAAAAAAAAAAAATACTGTAAATAACAATAAACTATTCCTAGTATGAAGAAAATATCAAATTTATTTTTATATCACAAAAAACTCAAATTTATGACTATGTGGCAAAAATATCATCCGTCTACCATCAGAAACCCCAAATTGTCTATTGTAACATCAATCCTCCAAACTTTTCTTTTTGTATAACTAATACTGAAATATATAGTGGTGTGGTAAAAATGCCCTTTGTTACCACAAAAAACATCTTGAAATTTGTCAATGTGACAAAAATGCCCTTTTGTATCATCAATATCTCAAACTTGTATAATGACTGACAGAAAAAAAAAATATATCTTCAATCACACTTCCTTTCAAGACGACTATTGAAAATCCAACATGGTGGCTTGCATGGAAAGCGACACTAACGTGGATATGACATTGAGGGTAGTTTTCTGACATTAGTAGAATTATATGGGTTTTTGTGACATGAAAAAGAAAAAAGAAAAAAGATTTGATGTATTGATGCATCAATGGTAGACCTGTCAAATAAGTAGGTCGGGTCAAATGAAAAATAATTTGACCCAAATCTTTAACCTTGTATTAACCCATTTGCATGCAACACAAATTTATGGACCCATAACTAACCTCATCTGGGTTCTAATTCTTAGTTTTTTTCTTCTTCCTTAAATTGTTGTCTTCAAAGAATGAACAACTCCATAGATTGGCTTGCTAAGTTGGTGAGGCAGCTTGCGTGCTCAAGTCGGGTCATGGGCTAAGACGTTGTGCTGCTCATGAGCAATGTGAAAATGCAGGTGAGCACCGACCTAACAGACCTTTGTGCATAGATTCAGGGGTTAGGTTACGAACATCACATGGGGCGCGTAAAGTTGGCAGTGAGGCAAAAGGCAGTGAATTTCGCCCGGGTGACGAGTGATGAAAAGAATTAGCAAAAGAGAAATTGCTAATCGAACACATCCAAAACGTGGCGAAATGCACGACAAGAGTATTCATTGCATTTCTTCGAATCATGAATCTAGACTGTTGAAAGAAAATGAAATGACAAAGTCGAAAGGGTTGATGAGTTCTTGTTTGAAACGATTGTGTCTTCCTTTAGGCATAAAAACTGAAAAGACGGCAACATGAAAGTTCAAACGGACAGCGGTGACCCTTGTTCGGCCCTGGTCTTGTCCTGACTGTGGCTTGGGTGAATAGTTCTATAAAATCGAGGCATGTCACGTCCTTGCTCTAAATGCTCCATCAGTCTTGTCCCACATGGAATGTAGAAAAGGTTTTGAGTCCATGTCCTGAGATGATGGGCTTGAAATTGGCATGTTGCCACCCCAATAACGCCTGTATGCAATTAGACATTCATTTTTGGGTACATGCATCGTAACACCCAATTAAGAATAAAAATATAATTAAGCCATAAAACTTATGAAGAAAATATAATTAAATCATCAAATTTATTAAATTAGTATAATTAAATCATTCCGTTAACTCTAACTAACTTAACTAACGAAAAACACTAACGTGATTTTTTAAATATATATTTTTCTCTCCAACGTGGTTAAAATGATGTAACTTTGATCTTGATCCAATTCTTTTTATTTAAAAATAATAAAAAAGCTAATTTAAAAATTAAAAGAAAGAAGAGAATGTTGGAAATCAGTAGGGATTTGCAGCCCTCGTCTTCGTTGTCGTACCGACGATGGTGGGGAAAAGGGTGGCGGCAGTCGTCGAGCCCGTGCCAAGGGCCATTTGAATTTATGTTTAAAATTTTTAGGTAACTTATTAATGACCTAACCTACCCAAACATGAGTTAAAAATGGATTTCAAACTCGTTTTATCACATTTATTGAGCGAGTAGAGCTTACAGCTTAGGGTTTTAAGTAATTTTAATAAAAAAAAGTTTGGGGTTTTGGTATTATAGTAAGAGCCTATGAATTTGGGCAATATGAAAAAAAGTTTAGGATAATGTCGTTGCAATAATTATAATTTGGGGTTTTCTTTTTATATATTAGTCCTGATAAAGATATCTTCTGGAATAAAAACATGCCGATAAAGGAATTGGACTTCGAGATAACAATCAAACGTAGCGCAAGAATTAATTAACAGACTAGAAAACTGCTGTAGACGGGAGACGAGACGAGAGTACCCAGACAGTAGGAAGGTCCATCAATGGAGGAGGGAGTTCGACGGTGGGTGGTGAACGTATCCAAGTGGTGCCCATCTCCCCAGGACTTCTCTTCGGCCCTCTCCATCCTCCCTCCTTCTCAACACCCCTCAGTTCTCAGGTTCTTTCTCTCTCTCTCTCTCTCTCTCTCTCTCTCTCTCTCTCTCGTGCTGGTGTTTCTCTTCTTTGGTTTCTGTGATCAATGGAGTCCGAAAGGAGGGAGATGCAGAATCGAAAGATGACATCAAGATGGCGTTTTGACCTGTTTTCTTTATGTGGGTAGGTTCGTTAAAAGCGAGGATAGGAAGAGGGCGTTGGTCAGCCGGTTGCTGCAATATGCTCTGTTGCATCAGGTGCTCGGAATCCCATACGAGCAAATTAGCATCAAGCGCACCTTGGAGGGCAAACCGTATCTGGTATGCTTGCAATTGTTCCTGACTGACACTTCAAATTTTCCTTTCTTTGGTTACTTTGTGTGGTTTTGATTGTGTTGTGGTGATTTGATCATCCGGTTTATGTGTGAGTAAACTTATTTGGGAGGGTGACGTCCGTGCAAAACCAACATTTTGTCGAAGGCCGAGAGGATTTGCTTTGTTTTATCAAATGTCATAAGCGCAGCAGCATGCTCGTACGATGTTGTCGACACGTTATGCGAAATAAAACACGTAATGGCGTCTGGTGAAATTGTCCCTCAATTGCTATTCTGGAAATAGTTTACGACAGAGATATAGAAACAATTAATTGTGAGCTTCTCTCATGACTCTCTTTGTCTAGTTTTGAGTATTGAATTAGTTGTTGTGGTAATGGTTAAGACCTATCTATTGATGTGTTTTTTAAGATCAAAAGGAGAAGATACAGAAAATTTTTGGTTAACTTGCTACTTCAGCAGGTGAGGTTGAGGATGACTTTTCTTTCTGGGTTTGGTTGAACTTGTGTCTATAGGGAACTCTTTTCTATGCATGTTTTCTTAGTTGTGCCTTTCTGGGACAAAAAGCTGATTGAACCCTTAGATTGTTTTTGGCCTGTGGACATTGCTAAGAGTGTGCTTTTTCAATCTTTCATATTTATCCATTAGCTACTTCTAAAATATGGTCAAATGGGGAGTCTTCCTCGAAAAAATGGTTGAAGGGGGATGTCTTTGGATGGTTAGAATTATATTCATTCATCTGGCATGAACTTCAACTTTTTAAGTTGTGCATTTTGTGCTTGTGTAGTTGCGTCACTATTGTTCTGCTCTCGTCCTGATTATTTGTTTACCATAGGTGATAGATTCACATGAGAGGTTTAACATGCAAGATGTTTTTATTGAGCACTTCTAACAACTTAAGAGCAAATGTTGCTTAGAGAAACTAGTTTATAGCTAAGCAAGTGATGGACATCTGTTTTTCCTGCTTTTCGTAAGTTAGTAATGTGAGAGTTGCACATGTGGAAAACAAAACTGGACTTGAAATTATAGACACCTTAATATGTTGGGGTTCGTTGTAATGCAATCACGAGCATACTGAAAGGCGATGATTATTTGGCAGATGCATTTATCTAGGTAAATGTACCATGGGTAGTCGATTTTCTCTTGTCATGAGCTCCCTTTTGGTTTGATGTCTGTAACTGCCTATCCTGTGTGAAGTGTTATGGTTTTCCAGTGATCTTATCAGTTTCCTTCCAAAGTGTTAACATGCTCTGCTGTTTTCTTTTTGCCTTTTCTTCTTAAGGAATGTGATAAAGATGTCACGGAGTTTCCCAATTTCAATTTTAATGTCTCCCATCATGGTGATTATGTGGCAATTGCGTCAGAACCACTATGCCTTGTGGGGTTGGATATTGTTTCTTGCACTATTCCGTGGAAAGAAACAGTTCCTGAATTCATTCAAAACTTCTCATCATATTTCTCAAGACTGGAGTGGGATTTTATAATAGGTGCAGGCAATGAAGAACAAATTTTGGTTGAATTTTACAGGTAGTGTGGTCATCTACCTATAATAATCAGGATAAGTCATTCAATCACCCTCATAATTTCTTGAAATGTATTGCTTGAAATTGGGCCTCGTGCTATTCTTGTGCCTCAATTAGACAATTCAGAAAATATAAAATGGGATTGACATGGATGATGGTCTGTGCAACTTAATATTGACAAATAAGAACAGTAAAACACAGTCTTTTTATGGCCTTCCCTTCCTTTTTCAGTGGGAAAAACATAGCGTCGATTGTATCCTTGAATAATGTCCCTAAAGATGCAGTTGATAGCACATGCATAGGGCATAATGTTTACAATTAGTTGTGTCTAATAGCGAGATTGAACATATTCGTGCCCCATCAGAGATCCAGGATTTGCTGCTAATACTTTTACAGCGAGCAGAAAATGTCAACCGGTTGTCAGATTATTATCAGTTTGTGTGCTAATTTGGTGTGGAACAACTGATTGAAAAGTGAGTAGCACTAGCTCTGCTCTTCCTTAAACTTCAATTTATTGGCTATGAAGGTTACTATCTATTCTTATAGCCAATGCCGGGTAAGATTTGTATGGACAAATTATCCAGTTACTTTTTCATAGTAATACTTCACGGGAGGATTGGCTGTAAATGGATAGTGTGTGGTGACAATGGAAATTGGCAGCATTTAGAGGACAACTTTCTTCTGCTCTTGGCTTCTTTACCTCTGCATCTGTTGCTGCTTGTGTATCCTTCATGTACTCTAGTCCATAGAACTGCTTTTAGTGGTTTTTGTCATGGTCTAGGTGAACCATTTTGTCTCTCTATGTAATTAAGGCCTCTCAAGTTGGCCCATCACCCTTGAAATAAACCTTTCCCTTCATTGACAAGTTAATGAAGCTTATGGATTGCATATTCAGAAGGAAAATGTCATCTTATTTACGTTCACATTTTTCAGAATTGTCGGATCATTTATAAGTAGACTATTTCTATGACCTCAGGATTTGGACTTCAATTTTTTGAAGTTGTCAGCCTTTGTCATGATTGATAAATTGCATGACATCACAAATACTTAAAAGACTGAAGTTGTTGCGGAACATTGTGAAATGGATTTACCTGTTGAACTTCCCCTTCATGCACCGGGCAGTTAAACAAAGAAAGCTTGAAACGTGTGAACCTTTAAGATATGTACGGCTCAAACTCCTACTCATAAAGAGGGGGGTGCGAGGAATGGAACATGGAGTCTCTTGCTCCCATAAAATGAGAAGTTGGGTGGGAGTTTAGCTATTATAGAACTTCTGTGTTCATTGTTACAATGATGACCCTATCCAACTTAAGTCAACCTATTTGGATAACAAACTCTAAGAAGGAATTTGTCAGATATGACTTGAGGAAAGACCCGGGAAATAGAACAAATGAAATATTCATGGTGATCTCTAGACTAGTAATGGTTTTCCTGTGGATGTAGTGATTTTCATTTGCATTGCATTTGGCATAGCGTCGGGATTTTTGAACCACTTCTTTACTGTTATTATTCGGCTTGTGACTTCTACAGATATTGGTGCTTGAAGGAGGCATATGTCAAAGCCATTGGCAGTGGGTTGGCATGTGGCTTGGATAGAGTCGAGTTTCACCACACTGGTTGGACAAACATAAGTGTCAAAATCAACGGAACCTTTTCCCCGCACTGGAAGTTTTGGCTCCTTGATTTGGGAGAAAAACATTATGTCAGTCTGTCTCTCTCTCTCTCTTGCGCACACACAAAAATTTCTGCCATTAGCTAATATTTGCTTCGGTCTGCCTACTTATGACTGTTGTCATGAAATATTGGATAGGACATTACTTCTTGCTGTGTAGATTAACAGAATGTTGTCTCTAAACTCTTTAAAGTCCTGTTTTATGACAATTGAATTACTCTTATCCCTGTCTGCTACTTCTGCTGAATATTCTGGTTAGAATTTTGTGGACACCTCTTGTATTTTAGTGGAATTCGATTGAAACCTTTTGTACTTCAAATGTAGTTCTGTAGCCCATAACATTTTTTAAAAGGTCGGTGTTAATTGAGTTTCATCATAGCAAGAGAAGGTCAATCGGATTTACCGTATATTTTTTATAAAGTATGAGCGCATACTTTGTGCCATTGCAGATATCCATTGCAAGGGGTCACCCAAGATCAGCAACCGAAAGCTACAAGAGCACGTTGAAAAGAGTGGAATTTTCTGAGGATGAGTATCTTGCCGGTTTCCATCTTCCGATGTTAGTTTCGTCTTGCAAACAGTGGAACAGCTCATCTCGATTCTACAGGATGCCAAGAATGCCCGAACCCCTGAAGGGGGCGCAATGCAGCATTAACTAGCCGGAGATGGCAGCAGAACCCAAAATAGGAGTAAAATTTCAAGAGCCTTGTTTATATATCTGTACTGTGTGCACGTAAATTGCTATTGGGTTGAGGTTGAAAAGTGCATTCTGTCTGTTTTGGTAAACGAAAAATGTGCTGTCACAAATTGAAGCAGGAGTGCCAAGGAAAAGGACCAATCATCTATAAATATATTATCAACCTCGTCATGAGGAATCTCTTTACGTACAAAGGCTTATCTGCCCAGCATTTTGTAGGACGCAAGTGTAAGAGAGTATCTATATCTAGAATGAATTCAAAGAAACAAATGAAATGGGATAAAAATCGAGGTATACGCCATTTCATCGCTTTTAACTCGGGCAATTTTTCGACCTATTTATAAGTAACTCTGCTCTGCGCACAAGCCGACGCGCGGCGATCGTCCGTGTATTTACAAAAAAGATGTTAGACGACCGGAAATGAAGTTCAATTTACAGCTCTTCGTCTCCTTGGACGTCGTACGAGTCGTCGATGTCCAGAGCAACGACTTTCGAAGCACTCATCTTGGTTGAGCTCGACCGGACATTGAATGGGACTCGGACATAGCTCGGCACGACGCCACACGCGTCCTCCTCCTTCTTCAGATCAGCCGGAGGCAGGAAACAGTCCATCGACAGCCCCTTGATGTTGAAGTCCACCTCCTCAATGGCCCAAACCTCTTCCATCCGCGTCCTGGAATGGCTCTCCGAGTTCTCGCCGAACCTAAACAAGGACACCGACGTCCTCCCGGCATGAGCGATGTTTATGCCGTCGATGGTCCGGTAGTCCTGGATCAGAGACTCCATGGTGGTCTCCCAGAGAACGCTCTCGGAGCTCGTCGACTTGATCCTCAGGAGGTGAGAGTCTTCCAACTGGACCAAGAGGCCGGTCCTCTGGCTGAAGTAGCCCCACAGCGTGTGCCGGATTATCTCAACGTTGCTGCTGCTCCTGGCTCTCAGCGTGTAAGGCTCAGCTTCGAGCTTGAGGACGAAGCAGTCCTCATCGTTGATCGCCTTCTCGCCGATGCAGACCGAGTTGGAGAACAAGTCCGACGTGGACCTCGGGTCCAGACCCTGCTCACAATTCAAGTGTTCTCATGAGTAATTTGTTCAATTCAATGTGTAAGTTTTAGTAGGAAACCTAAACATCATCATCAAAATAAATCTGGCGAAATCAGGATCAAAATTTTGCTTGTTAGGCGGGAATTGGTTCCTACAATGGGGCCCAATTGGGCACACTTTAAGGCTATCAAATGTGCAAATTTCCAAAGTCTAATATGAACCCAAGAAGGTGGGTTTGGTCAGAAAATTCCCCACTTCGTGGCTTTCAGGCAAGATTTGCTAGGAGGCTTGACCTGACATCCTTTGACTTGTGATATTTTCCATGAATTGTACGTGAGAACATCGAACTTCTATTTGGTTAGGTAGGATCAAAGTCAACGCTGGGGCCATGTGGCATTTCCCATTGGAGGGGCCGAAAATTCGCATGAGTTACGCGTAAATTGGCAGAGCCTCTCGTCAAAAGAAAGATGGGTTATTCCCAATTAGATGCTCCTAGTAAAGGTCCCAGGGGTGCGAAAAAGATTTGATACCTCTTGCCCAAGTTTAATTTTAAAGCATCTAAGGTATATGAAATCTGCCCTGATGTCTTAACCGATCCAAAAGTAACATTTGAATTGAAGATCGAAATTTCGAATTCGCCTTAACTTTTTAGCAGCTAAATCTCCAAAAATCTCCATCTTATCTTTAGGTGTATCTAATTCAACCGCAAGAAATTACATCTTTTAGAATATATTTGACGTGGAATAAAGCCGACATAAAAGAAACTTTTTTTTAATCATCACTTAAAGCAAATAAATGGATTTTCCAAAGCAAATTCAATTTCTTTCTCGCCGTATGAGAGTAACATTGGCTATTTTCTTTTTTTTTTTTTTTTTTAAGTGCCAGATGAAATGTCGTTTAAGGTTAATGACCGAAAAGAAAAGTCGTTTAAGGAAAAAAAAAAAAAAAAAAAAAGAAAGAAAGAACGAAATTTGAGGAGCAGGTGGTGGTGAATACCTGCAAGAACCGGCGGAGAGGCCGGGGCGGCCCGCGGGAGGCGTGGGAGTGGTGCCACGGCGTCTGCCGCCACGCCACCTTGCCGTCGCTGCCGGCGCTGATCTTGTAGCCGGAGACCACCAGCTCGAGGCACCACAGCTCCGGCCTCTTCTGCCACAGCACGAACCCGCCCACCTCCCCGGCCCCGTGCCTCGTGCTCTTCACCGTCGCCACCGCCGCCTTCGCCCTGCCGTCCTCGCCGGAGCACAGCTCCGACACCGCCATCCTCACTTTCCCCATGGCGTACATGCTCTCAACCGCGCCCAGCGCCTGCTCGCCGCCGGACGCCGCCACGTACTGCTGCACTATGTACTTCGCCATCGACGCTTCCTATAATTAATTCGGAAAACGGAGAAACTGGGAAGTCAAAACATATTGCCCGCAACAATGAGACCCATAAATTTAGACTATATATCATACGAAATTTCACGTCAAATTTCTGTTCTTGACACGAAGTGGTGATAAAAACTCGATCTTTGATGGAAGGAAACGGATGCGACTCACGATGGGGTGATCCTTGATGTGGGCGGCGAAGGGGGCGTCGGGGTGGTCGCGGGGGCTTATGGGGAGAGGGACCAGCGGGGCGCCGACGACGCCGAGGAGGAGCTGGACCTCCGCGCTCCGGCCCCCGCCGAGGAGGGTGGCCAGCGCCGGAGCGGGCTTGTCGTGGCCCGACGACCACATCCAGGACTTCATGTGGGCCCAGGGACGGTTGGAGGACTTGCTGGCGGGGGCGAACATCTCCTCCGGGATCGGGACCTCGAGCACGGTCTCGAGCCCGTCTTCCCGCTCGTAGTTCGGACACAGCTTCCTCATCAACACACGAGTCGAACTGACACAAAGAGAGAGAGAGAGTCTTTGTGGGTAGTGAGAGGAATTTGCAGGGTGAATAAGAGGAGAGGGGGAGAGAGAGGGAGGGAGGACGTGGAAGGGAAGGGAAAAAGGTAGGGGGGGTTTAGAGTGAGAAGATGGTGAGGCGGAGAGAGAGAGAGGATTGCACCAACCGACCATGGCCCTCCCCGAACGTGCCGAGCTTCAGTTTATGTCGTGTTGGCACGCTCTTTGCAGACACGACTTAATTCTCTCTCTCTCTCTCTCTCTCTCTCTCTCTCGAATAGTTAATTGATTAATTGATGAGATTAATCAAGGAATGGGATTAATGAATGATGCATGAGCTGAATTTAATTCGAAAACCCAGATAAATCCAAGTTCATGTGAAACTGAAGCTCTTGCATAGGCTCAGTTCTGGTTATGTCCTCGGTCGTTTGACGAATCATGTTCTGTCAATATCTGCTGTTTCCCAAATTTTTATTTTCTCTAAGTTTGGTTTCATTGAGCAAGTACTAACATTAAAATAATCTCTTGTGCCGGCAGGATTAAGCATCAAGGTAGATATAGGATTCATCACGGAACATGATATCTCGCATTCGATCTTTCCACCGATGAGATTTTATGAAAATGGGTTGCGTATCTATTCGTGTGTGTTCTCATGATTTGATTAATCTATTCGAGAGATGAAGACAATTTACTTTTTCCGGCTATTAGATTACACTTAACGAAGGATATCTCTTTTTATATCTTTCCTTAGTTTAAAGTCATTCGTATCTTTCCTTAATTTCTAAAATTTGAATTATTGTTTTCCATTATGATGGGTAAGTCAAATTAATGAAGTCACATTTATGGGGATTCTAAAGTGGTCACGATAGAAATTTCCGAAAATTGGATTGAATATTAGACTTTCTAGATGAGAGAATTAAGACTCGAGAGGTCTCTCCATATACACATGCAAACGGAGCTCTCGAGAGTTTAAGCCAAGAAGGGATGGGACTATTTTTGCACCGTAATTAACTTTTTTGCCATACCATTTTAAGTAAACCGTGTAATGAACATTTATAAATAGCCAAACGTAAGTTTTAATAAACATAGACATCTAGCAAAATTATCATGGAACACCCTTTTCTAATTTCCTCACTCGACCTAAGTTTAGAAAAAAAAAATGAATATCTTTATTTTGTGTATGACTCTCTCTTGCTAAAAATGGTATTTTTATTTGCTCTTGTGTTTTTATTTATTTATTTATTATTTATTGTGCTTTACAATAAAAGGCAGGTATTTTATTTTTCAGTGAATACTTTTGTGGTGGAGGACATGTTGAGTTTACTTAGACAGATGTGGCTTCAAGCAATTGCCTAATTTGCCAATCCACTTGCATCTTTTATCGAAGATATATTCCCTCAAAACGAGGGGTCTTGACCCCCCCCCCCAAAAAAAAGAGATGGTGAAAAGTTTGTTTCTCCTAATGTACTTTCTCCAACTTTTTAAATAGTAATTATCTCCGTGATTATATCTATTAAGATCAAATGTTTTCTCACACTATGTACTTAATTAATATCTTGGGACTCTCGTTTGCACAAACTCTCATAAAGAATTCTTAGAAGATAAAATAATTCAATAACCTTGGTCATTGCTTTCAATCTCGAGTGAATGTAATCTCGTAGGAAAAAAGTAGGGCCGTCAAATGGACAGTTCGGATCGGATCGTAAATGGTCCAATCCCAAACAACCCATCTAACCCCTTTTTCCGTACCCACTCATTTACATGAAAATATCTTTTTTCAGGAAAAGATCACATCTTGACTATGTGAGACTAGAGGAGAAGGAAAAACCAAGCGGCCAATTTTGGATGGTCACTTTGAAATCTTGAGAGATTTGGACTCTCATTAACATGACTATCGAAAAAAAATCTTAGAAGATATAAAAGTCAATAACTCTGGCCACAACCTTCAATCTGGAATGAACATAATCTCATAAGAAAAATTAAGGTTGTCAAATGGGTGGTTCAGATCGGATTGAAAAATCAATCCATTTAACTCGTTCATGTGCCCAAGCCATTTACATACAAAACAAATATCTTTTTTTCCTGAGAAGATCACATCTTGACTATGTGAGGTTAGAAGAGAAGGAAAAACCAAGCGGACAATTTAGGATGGTCCTTTTGAAATGATTCATCTTGAGAAACTTTGGACTCTTATTAACACGACTATAAAAAAAAATCTTTAAAGATAAATAATTCAATAACTCTGGTCACAGCCTTCAATTTGGAGTGAACATAATCTCATAGGAAAAAGTAAGGTTGTCAAATGGGTGGATAAGATCGGATTGAAAAATCGACACATTTTCCCGACCCATTTACATGCATAAACAAAATATCTTTTTTCCTGGAGAAGATAGCATCTTGACTACGGCAGGTTAGAGGAGAAGAAAAAACCAAGCAGCCAACTTAGGATGTTGACTTTGAAACGTTTTATCTTGAGCGACTTAGGGCTCTCATTAACACGACTGCCAAAAAAATAATCTTTAATAAAAGAATCCGATAATTCTGGTCACAGCTTTCAATCTCGAGCGAACATAATCTCATAGAAAAAAGTACGGTCGTCAAATAGGTGGATCAAATCAGGAAAATGACCCATATAATCCGTTCTCATGCCCGACCCATTTAGATACAAATACAAATATCTTTTTCTCCCAGAGAAGATAGCATCTCGACTATGTGAGGTTAGAGGATAAGAAAAAACCAAATGGCCGATGACGGATGGTGATTTTTTTTTTTTTTTTTTTTTCAAATATGGTGACTTTGAAACGCTTTTATCTCGAGAGACCTTTTACGGAGAGTTTCCCACGGAAAATCCGACTTTTCCTATAATCAGGAAGCGCATTAAACGCGATTAATTCCAAAGCTCATCAAAAAAGTCAGGGCTTACGCACGCACCGGCTCCCGTTGTGGACTTTACCAGGCATTTCGTGGTTGAAGGTTGCTTTTGTCTCTCTCTGAAATTAGTTGTAGTTCGGGCACGACCACACGCCTACAAAGTTTGATTTATTTTTACCAATTTAACAAACATTAGATGCTTCTTCCCTTGACTTATTGCCATGGGACATTTAGGGTTCACATGTAGAAAGGATTAAAGATGATGCCATAAGAAAAAAAAAAGGGGGGGCTTAATTCCCTAAAAAAATCACTATTTTAAGTCTAATCCGAATTTTGCCTTGAACATTTTTTTTTTAGTCTTAAAAAGAAAATTATGAACTCTCGCTAGTCACTATAGTCCCGAATCCACCCCTACGTCCAAAAGTTGTCATTAGTTTCCTCAAAACCATTAACTTTAGGGCCAACTAATGATTCATTGTCGAAACTCATGCTTATGTCTTTTCTAGTACTCTCATTTTCGTACCAAAACAACAACGGCCTCGTGATATTGATAACCTTTAAAGAAATCTAACGATGATTTTCGGATGCGAGGTAAAGTGGGAAATAAAGTGAAAGTTGGTGATTTTTCTTTGTTAGATCAAAAAAGTGTTTGGGGCAAAATTGCAATTGGACCAAAAGTTGAGATTTTTTTTTTTTGGGTGGAGATTCAGGCCTAAATTAAAAGTAACTCGATTTGCAAAAAGAGCCTATATAACTTTTCATTGCAATAAACAAATGCATAAAAGAAATATTAAAAACCACACACAGAAAATGGGATGAGTCACCAAAAATAATTTAAAGCTCTTTTCTTATTCTTCGTTATCAAGTAAATCTTAAAGTTCGTAAATCATAATTGGATTCGAAATGAATGAAGGAAGCACAAAGTATGAGGTGGGGGTGGGCAGGGGGATGGTGTATGTTACCTTGGACAGTGGCATATCTTATCCAAACCCCCACCAGATTACTTTATTAAAGACAGAAAAAAGGAAAAAAAAAAACATCGAACGAAAAAGAAAATAACAGCTAAAAACAATTAAAATAAAAATATCAGTCGCCTTTTTGCCTTTCTCAAAAAGAGAAAGAAAAAAAAAAGCAACGAATTCGATGACAGATCGAAATGTCGGCGGCCGTAGCCGGAGCGTGCGGCCCGGTTCGGTGGTTGGGGCCATGGACAGGCACTCGATTGCGGTGCCTCTCGTCCGTTGGATTATCTTCAATAAATTAAATGCTAATTTGTCGTTTACTTAAGGGGAAAAAATGGAAATATATAAAAAAAGAAGAATAATCTTTGCCAAGTTTTCAAAGGTGTTTGATTAAAGTGCCGAACGGGGGTTTCGCCTCCACCGAATTTTAATTGAAGCGAGGACAAAAGGACGGTCGAGTGATTGATGTCGCCAATCATGCCATGCACGTTGGGAGTATATTCAGTTCGTCCTTTTTTTCTTTTTCTTTTTTTATTTCCTTTGCTGTTTGCTTAATTTATATATATATATGCAAGCATGAATACTTTTGATTTGGGATTGACTATTAATGGAGTCGTGAAATAATAAAGATTACCAATTTTAGACTTCTTTATAGTTTCATGTTGGCATTGAATTGGTCTTGTGGGTTGAATTGTGCTGGCAAAGTCTTCGATTTAGCAAGAAAGTTAGTAAATCTACATGTTGCTCTCATCGATAGGGAAATTTTTTTACTTTTGGTCATACATTGATGGGGAATTGATGATTACCCGTATGCACAAAACAAGGTAAAGGTATGTCTGCCGTTGTGCTCCATCACTCATTGGAAAATGACCTGAGGATCCAGTTTACATGAAGGGTACCGCTTCACATTGATTTCTTTGTCCTTTCTTATGGTCTCGGAATGGGCGCACAAAGAAAATAATGTGATTTCCTCCTGCAATTTTGAATGACTTAAGTTATTTGTTACAAAACATCAATACATATGTGCATGAGTCGCGTTTGGTCAAATGGATCGTATAGAAATCGGAAGTGAATATTCTCTTGGCAAGTTAATAACGCCACGATAAAAACGGGAAAAAACACGGGAAAATGCTCACTCTAGGTCGTAATCTTCAAAGGTACAACTAACTACATGACACCTACATCATAACCCAACCCAATCACCTACCACTTAATACAAAGGATTACCAAAACAGATCACAATAACGATATAAATGCAAAACCCCAGCACCACATATTTTATTACCATAAAATTTTTTGGATTTGACATTCGATGTAATGTTTTTTTTATTCTTGCTTACTAAGGGTATGGCCATTCCATACTTTAATTTTCGTATAAAGATCAAACGAAGTATGTCATAGAGGAGGTGAAGTCAAATATGCCCCGGATTTTCGTTCAATCAACAGATTACTTCGAGGGATGCTGTTGCTGACCGGTCGAAGCAACACCACTGGACAAGCAAGATCGAGTCTTAACGTTATATCCATTCGCCATTGATTTATACAATCTTCAAATGGCAACTTGTGTCTTAAGATAAATCTGTTTTGTAAATCACAAGGCTGGTCAACTAGGGAGGGTGAGTTTGACTCGGGGTCGTGGAAATGCGACAATAGGGGAAAATTGCATAAAAAGTTATAGACCTACTGTGCGACGGTCATTTAAAATTCACGCTTTACATCTTCTTATTTCAAAAATTATATTTTGTATCCCCTATTTTTCAAAACATATAATTATGAACAGACATAAAAAAAAAACACATACATTTTGCATCATGGAAGAACTAAATGTTACTTACAGAGATGAGAATGCAAACCGTCTGCCTTTCTTATTTCAAAACCTATATTTTGTATCCCCTATTTTTCAAAACATAAAGTTATGAAATGATTTCATAAAAAAAAAAAAATAAATTAAGATTTTACATTTTTTTTTGCATCATGGAAGAACTAAATGTTACTTATAGAGATGGGAATGCAAACCGTCTGCCTTTCTTTTCGAAATCCGAGAGGTACAAAGTGTAAGAATTCAAACCCAAAGTTGAGAGAATGATTTCTAAACTTTTTTATAAAAATAAATTAGGATTGGCGATTGATATATCTAACTATTTAAATATATAATAGTATGGTCCGAATGTCCCGTGATGCTTCACATGGCATTATGTCGCATAGCAATGGTCACTGATAAAAAGATATTTCTACTTCATCTGAAAAGTTGGGACAACAACACGTGGACGGGCATATGGAGAAAAGGTTAATTTAATGAACCAATCATTCATTCATCGAAATAAATTGAATTATCAGTAGCCTGTGTGATACAGTTTATATGCCCCACGAGCCCTGCACGTACGTGCATCGATTAATAAAGCGAGTAATGCCAAAACAAGAATTTTCTCTTTTTTTCCCTCTTCCTAGTGAAATAAACAAAAAATGATTCAAATAATTCTTAAACTTTGACGTAATATACAATATGGTTTATTTCACTCAATGTCATCATTGAACCGTAGCTCAATATATAAATGTGATTCTTTAATTTTCAATTTGTTCAATTTGATTTCTGAACTTTTGGTATATGTTTAAATTAATTCTTGAATTATATGAAAATTTTAATATTATCTCCGAATTTGAACTAATGGAAGGATAATATCGATCATTTTCATATAGTTTATGGACTAAATTGGACAAATACAAAAAATCTACAAACCACATTGAATAAATTAAAAATTTATGGATCACATTTGCACATTAGACTAAAGTTTAGGATCATTTGTGTCATTTTCTCTATAATAAAATGTAACTTTTTGGCATTTTCATTCTGTTTTATTATCACTCCACGATCCAATTTTGCCCAATCAATAAAGTTACAAGATGAATTAACTGAAGTGGTATAGCGGAATTGTATTCAACGACGAGATGCGTCGTGTTAATTTAAAAGGTACATACATAGATAATGAATCGTATGAGTCCTTCGAAAGTATGATTCCAAGTCATCTCATGACTAGAAGGTTGCCTCTGTATGTAACTGGACTCAGCTGTAACCTTGTACTGCACCAGTTCATTTCAATATGGCGCGATATCGATCATGCGGGACGACTCCGCAAATCCAAAATTTATGGACATGCTTCGAAAGATGCTGGCTGAAAAACAAAATCTACCAGCATATTTCGAAAAATTACCGTCACCTATATTTATAACAGGTCACAAATTTGCAGAACATTCGTTGGAGCATTCGCCAAGTGAAGTAGAGAGCATAAAGGCTCAACGTTATGGCAACACCACAGGCATGTCAGGATGACAAGCAGGCCTTGATGTAGCAAATGCATGCACAATAACGAGATGTACAGAAGGCACAAAATGTCCTAACTCCAGCACGATCCGCGGCGGGACTGCAATCAAATGTACTCTCGAGCAGCGACATGAACACGCAACAAGATATCGCGGCTTCTTGTATGTAATGACTCAAGATCGTATTGCCACTGGTGCTGTGATGAGGAAGAGCATTTGATCGAATGGCACCCAAATGCAACTTAAAAATGCAGTGATGAATAAGCAAACATCATTGACCTAAGGATGAAGATGTTTAACGATGTTAAGGATGGACTTGCTGTTGCATTCATTTGTAAGTATGCATCAAATATTAACTCCAAACATGTCGGCATTTTCCCACGACAGTAACTGTGCTCATGTAGGAAATGGAGCAGAAGACCGACATCATTCTGAACGTTGGCCATCTATGGTACTTGCTGCAGTCTAAAGCAATAAGCATGGGAAGCAGTAAACTGAATTTTCAAAACTGTCTATCAGTCGCAGAAAAGAGTGGGAAAATTCTCTCGTCAGGCCAAACACCTTCCCATTTCTATTTGAGTAACGACGATATACTAAGTTTTTCTGTTATGGAGTTCCTAAAGAAGCAGAACTTCTGCGAGCAGAGAGAAAACTAAAATCAGAGAAACATCAGGATATAAAACAGGTGCAAATCACATAGAACTACCAAAAATATATCACGTTTCGTTCACACAGATCAAAGCGTTGACAATAGAACTCGCTTTACATGACAGTTGGTTGAACATGAGACATAAGTGGGTATATATTATCACGGCGATTGAAACTCGCTCCGGATGATATAGCACATTTGACAGTACGTACTAAGAATGTAGCTGAATGAATGCTGCAAGTGGTGGCATGTGCACCTTCATCTTCGGCAACACACAGAATCGTGTCATTTGTCCCTAATTAAGAGGGTATGTTGAAGTGGAATAGCCAAGAGATAACAAAAGCAAAGACCATGCAAGCGAGGAGAAAGTTCAGAAAGCGGTGGCCCTGCCAGAAGTTCCTTGTCTCTGTGGGTTGCACAGGCGGTGGAGCAGTCACTGCTGGGGTGGTGGCCGCATCACTTGCCTCGTTCCACTGCTCCATCAACTCAGCCTCATTAGCACCAGTCACGTTACGTGCAGTCGATCCACAGATCTCACAAACTCTGAGATTTGAATAGTGATTGGTCAAAACAGGAGAAAAATAGCTGGAATAATTCTGAAGGAAGTATAACCAGCAGTTCTTATAGCACAATAGCGGCATTGATACATAACAGTAAGAAAGCTGAGACTCAAAGTAGTGATGAAGGGATTCATGGATTCTTCTAGTAGGGGTGATGCCCTTATCTTAATGATGAATGTTGTACTTGAATGCTGCTCAAAAACCTTTTTCTCAACCTACAACAGTTTGCAGAGCACACATGGCTATAAATTGTCTAGAAGATGAGGATGTTAATGTTGGACTAGTCCTCATTCACTCACTAGCAAAATGCCTATCAAAAAGGTATTTTAGACGAGCTTGGCACCTTCCTGGGAATATGAACATATGGCTGGCCATATATCTTGAGGTTGCAGTGAAGAACCTGCTTTACTTGAGTCAATAGTTAAACATGTCAACTGGAGAGCTTCGCACTTTTAGTGCCAGATTATTGATGAAATTTTTACTCAAATTCTCCAATTTCAGCATAGCAAACAAAATGATGCAGATGCATTTGTTGATGCCTAGACCTTCTCCTAACTGGGTCTTTGATACTGTTTTTCTTGAGCAGAGACTTTCAATGAAGAGAACTTTTTCTTCATAAAGCATTCTTTGTTCTTTGTTTTAAGCAGGGAAAAGGTTAATGCATGATTCTCGTTTTGGCTGCTACCACACACATCAATCTTCCAAGAAAAGTCCAATAATAGCAATTATTGTGAGTTCCGTCAAAAGAAGACTGCAAAAGAGGGCCTCTGGAGAAGCAAAAGATTTGAGATTTAGCATACATACAAATTACTTCTCTTAAAGAAGTTCCTTAAGTCAGAAGGCGAAACCCTCTGGTTAAAAAAGAGAACTAATTAGAGTTATTTGCAACTCAAAATTGGACCACACCACAAAAATTCTTAAGAGAAATTGAAAGATTTTCGACTAGATGACCATCATTCTAGCTTAAGGATGATATTTTGAAAGTAAGTCAGCATAGATAAAGGTATAGTAGCTGGGGTAAGTACAGATTTTACTGCATTAGTTCAATGAACCAAGTTTGATGAAGTTAACAAGTGAGAACTCAACACGCTTGAGTTTGTTGAATTAAACAAAAAGTGGAAATAAGCTCTACATTGCATCTCACTAAAACGAGGTGTTATAGATTTCTGGCTCAAAGAGTAAGAGAAAGAAGTCAGCCTTTATAGTGCTAAAGGAATGAAATACATCAGTGCAGGCATCACTAATTCAAACAATTTAGCCCAGGTTCTCCATCAATACTTATCTCTAATTACAGGTCATCTAAGAATTACAGGTCAAACAAAAACTTAATTGTTCATACCTGACTGAGCATGACCAAAGGTCTATTACAAGACCCAGGTACTTCAAAGTCAATTTGATAAAAATTTGAGTATGGTCACAAACACTTCTGGCACTTCCAGTTATAACTTACTCGAGACTTGAGAAGAAAGATTTGCTCTTTAAAATAGGATTCCTTTGAATCAGTTATCCTACCATGGAAGGTTCCTTTAGAACTTGATTTATGCAGAGTTTCAACAACACATCACAGTTTTTATCTGAACCTTGGTGGTGGTCTAGCTAAAACTATGCTGGAAGAATACGGTTACTCTGCCACGATTCAAGGATTATAAGACGATTGTCTGATGTATTTTGCCAGGGAACTTTGAGAAATTGTTCGAATGAATATCAGTTAACAATGACGTATTAAAGAAAAACCTTCATAGGAAGCTTAAAACTGCACCAAATGAGTAATCAAGAAATCCATTAAATTGGGATGGCAAAGCAAAGAACATACTCTTATATGAGCTTGCATGTTGCAGAAAATGTACAAAATATGCTTTCATTTTGTTCGATTCAACATTCTTGTTTTGGTATCATCTTTTCATTCACATTCATGTTCTTACATTCTAACATGAGGTCGGTCAGTCCCCAGCATGGTATCAAGTATTACCACGCTTTTGTGATGAAGGGAAGCCTAAATATAGGAGGTCATTGCACCTAGAGGTCATAACCAGAAAGAGAACCTCCTTGTAACACAACCCCATTATCCAGAATTAAACAAATCCATAAACCATCTCCTGCATTACCAGCAGTCAACACATGACTCAGACTCACATTGAAGACTCTAAAACAGGCATAATTAATCATAATTCAGAAATAAAGGCTTCCACTTCAAGAACATAAACGAGGGAAACTACCCGAAAAAAGAGGAGAAAAATCAAGTCTCTTTTAACGCACTTACTTGTTACCCTTTATCTTGAACCAAGCCTCAGCACAGAGCTTATGGGCAGCAGCCAAGTCATCCTTGCAAGAACAGCCCAACTCAATGGCCACCCCAGATTCTTGATTTGTGGCATCCAAGCTCAGATGGCAAATCCTGCAATCTCTCTCCACGTTTGCCAAATGCGCCTTGATCTCGGGACCCCCATCCTCAAGATCCACCCCCACAGAGCACTCTGATGCAGAGGACGACCTGTCTTTCTCAGATGCAGCACCGACACCTTCAATCTCAGAGCCAGACTCATTGGAGCAGCAAGCTCTCTGCTCCTCATCTGAAATGTGACACTCTTGGACCTCAACAACGTGGCACTTCGGCAAATTTGACATTGTCAAGGGCCAGATAGAGATTCTTCATGTATATGGGTAGGTGAGGCAGAGACCATCAATGACAATGCCCAAGGTCGAAGAAGAAAAAATGGGTCTTGTATATGTTCTTTTCAAGATTTGAGCAAATGGGTTTTGTAGGTGAGTAGCTGCCGGGTGATCTCCTCTTTCCTCTCTCTCTACATGGGGACGAGAGCGCAAGATGTAGAGTGATTATGACGTGAAACAATACAGTAATCCAAGGAAGAAGAGAACAGAGAGCATCAAAAAAGGCCATTTTTTTTTTTTTTAATGTACTTTTCCTCTCTCTCGCTCCTCTCTCTCTTCAGAATTTTACCGCGAGAGGGGAAACATGGCAGGAGCTAAATCATATTGAGTAGGGAGAGGAGAAAGAAACAGTATAAAGCGGGTGAAGATTTTGATTGAAATGACCTCCAAAGACCTGTCCTTTTGGCGGAATACTGCCTAATTATATTCAGTCCAAAGCAGATTTTTGTTTGTCCCCGTCACTGCTCCTGCTTTAAGGTTTGGTATCACAGTACTTTGTCGCTTCACTGATCCGACAGGCGCCTAGGAGGGTCTTTCCTCTTCGTTCTCTTTTCTTTTCACTCCTTATTCTTAAAAGTCAAAACTATCCTCGAGCTCTGACTCGTACGAGGGTACTAACTGCGTCAGGAGAGCTCCTCGACGAGAGGGTGATTTCGGAATGTCGAGACATGACCAGTGTCGAGAACCCCTTTTCATTGTAGAACCAGCCTCAAGATTTCAACTCGAATTCAAGTTCAAGTCTTGAAGAATGAGTTTGCCTTGCCTTTAGGAAAAGGCAAAGTATCATTACACATACTGTACACCCGGCAGCATCACCTTATCATTTATCATTGCCAATGATCTCTTCTTTAAAAAGAAATCTTTTTTTAATCCTCAGCAACTGAAGAAGAGAGAGAGAGAGAGAGAGAGAAATGATTATGGGAATTTAATTAGGCTTTCCGATTTTTGTTGTTGTAACGACAAAGAAGTGATATTATTCACGCATTGCCACATTGGCATCGCGTTTGAAATGTACTAAAATAGTTATTAACGTTTGGATGTCAACTGAGTAAGGATGTTTTCTTTATTTTGTTGGAAGATTCAACTATGGCTATTTTAAAAACAACTCTAGCCTGACAAAAGAGGCCTGCCAAGGGAACACAGTAAAGCTCACCGACAGAGCAGCACCAACTTATTATCTCTTATGTTATGCTGCAAAAAGCTACAAAAGAGGATCCAGGATTTGACAGATTTAGCTGATCAAGCACTATTACATATCTGAGAAAATATTGGGTACGTCTAACGTTCCAGCGTGGCAAACAAGAAGGCGGTAGGAGGACGACACGTGTGCTCGTGTCAGGCGCCATTTTGAAAATTTTTGGACTGAGTGACTTAGGGTTTTCTCTTTCTTCGCGCCTCTCTCTCCGACGAACAGGACGCGACCTCCCAGTCTCTCTGTGCCCTCCCTCTTTCCGACCGGCGAACCACCGCACGGGACCGATCATCAGAAAGGAGAAGCACCTGGCCGGCGACCCGCGAGCAATCTCTCTCCGGGTCTCCGTCTCCTTCGCGGCCAGGTAGACGTCGTCCATCTCTCTCTCTCTTTCTGGTGTCACGGATTCTTCTTCCTTATTTCTGTTCTATGTTGATGAACAAGTGTACTCTAGCTTGATGATGCATCATGGGTAGGTTCGTTTCATGAGATTGACATTAACCTACAGTGGTGCGGGGGTTGTTCGTAATGGGATGTGCGTCTCTTGTGCCGAACAGAGTGTTGGGTCGTGCCTTGGAAGCTCAAAAGATGAACTTTAGTTGTTTTCTTGTTCTGATTATGCTATTAGTCTGTGATATCACAAATTCATTGGATGTTGTGATTGAAGTTTCGGTGTTGGGTTATGTTAGTATTGGAAGGGTTCATACTTTGTGTTAGTTTTTGTTCACACATTGGATTCTCTCTGTGGTGGGTTTGCAGCTTTGGTTCGACCACTCGGCTGGGGCGTGCTTGAGGGGCTTTGATCAACTCGATTCTTGCTCTGCTGGCCATCCTCTGAGAAAAAAGACGGCTTGTAATTAGTTGTTTCTTTGCTTTGTTATGGACCAAGAGTCCCAAGTGGATGAGGACTTCCCCCTCTTCCGGAAATGCTCCAAACAACCTAAAGTGCCACCACCATCATCTATAGCTACTTCCTCCTCCTCTGGTCTTGCAGCCGAGACGTCAATAAAGCAAGTGGAGAAAGTGAAGGAGGATACTAGCCTTACTAGCACTGCGCCAGGGGATCCCGTGACGTTTGGTGATTTAGGGTTGGCTGAGTGGGCAGTGCAGACATGCAAGGAGCTGGGAATGCGCAAGCCAACTCCCGTCCAGGCTCACTGCATCCCACAAATCCTGGCTGGTCGAGATGTTCTAGGCTTGGCCCAGACTGGCTCTGGAAAGACGGCTGCCTTTGCACTGCCCATTCTCCACCGTCTGTCTCTTGACCCCTATGGCATATTCGCCCTCGTTATCACTCCCACCAGGTTTGATTGTCTCGTCTTCATTTTTGTTTTACCTGTAAAGTTGTATGTATATGTTTTTTAAAGCTCTGAGTATTAGGGAATTGGCTTATCAGCTGGCAGAGCAGTTCAGGGCATTGGGGTCATGCCTACACCTGAGGTGTACTGTGATAGTGGGAGGGATGGACATGTTGACCCAGGCCCAGAGTCTGATGAAAAGGCCTCACGTTGTCATCTCCACCCCAGGCAGGATTAAGGTCTTGCTTGATGAGAATCCTGACATCCCTCCTCTTTTCTCCAACACCAAGGTAAACCTCCCCTTTATATATTAGTTAGAAATGCCATGATCAGTGCGTTGATAAGATAACATTCACAGCCTAGCTGTATGATTGGAATATCTCAATGCGCAAGTTGAATTTTCTTTCTTCATGACTGTACCTCCTGTGGAAAGACTAGTTTATATGGTTGTTACTAGATGCATTCTTGTGAAGCTATTTGGGATTGAGCATTCAAAGAGTTTTGATTTCAAATGCATATTTGATTAGCATTGAAATCCTCCCCTGAAAACTACTTATGATGCCAGAGAAGTAGTAGTTAACTAGTCATTCTTATTTTGTTCTTACATGCTTTCACAATGCAGAACTTTGAACTTACTATCTTGGCTATCAGTGTTTTAGCCATTGGATTGCTTTGCAAAACAAAGAACCACTCAAATACTGCTTTGTGTTGCTTAAGTTTTGGGATTTTTCTCTTTTCATTTTTGATTTGAATCCAGAGTTTATTTTAGAAGTGCACATCTCATAGTTCTCTGTTAAAGACATAGTAAGATCTATTAAACCAGGTCATGCATGGTATTGTGGCATTGAAAAGAAACTTCTCCCAGGATCTGAAGAAATCATCTTGATATGTTGCTATTTGTTTGCTTCAGTTCCTAGTTTTGGATGAAGCGGATAGAGTGTTGGATGTTGGTTTTGAAGAGGAGCTTAGAGTAATCTTTCAATGTTTGCCAAAGAAACGGCAGACCCTGTTATTTTCTGCTACAATTACCAGTGATCTCCAGACGTTACTTGAGCTTTCTTCAAATAAGCCTTTCTTTTATGAGGCATATGAAGGTTTCAAGACTGTTGACACTCTCAAGCAGCAGTATGTATTCATCCCAAAAAATGTCAAGGATGTCTATTTATTTCATGTTTTGTCCAAAATTGAAGACATGGGTATCCGCTCGGTCATGATATTTGTCTCCACCTGCAGGTATTTATGGGTTTTCTCAACCTTCACTATGTGTGATCTTAGCGTGCATTTATCATCTTTACTCGCAATCCATAATTGTTTGAATCTTTTTATTCTCGCCTGCCTGATTTTCTGAGCACTTGGGTTGTCTTTTTCTACTTCTCTAAATCTGTAGGAAATATAAAAATACGTGGTAAGTTTTTGCTCATTTTGATACAGTTATTTAACTGTGATGTCTGATGATTTCTGTGTTTGACTTATCCAAATGATCCTTATTGTTTTAGTAGATGGACTAGACTAATGGCCTTACTCTTTTCACCTTTGATAACTTAAATTATCTTTGTGATATAGTTGTATTGGCACAGCTTCTTTTAACATGAGAATTGAATTTTAGTATATTTCTGCAGTTTATACTTGCAATCTTTTTAGAGCACATGAATTTTTTGTTGTCTTTATTATATTGTTGAAAGTTAAAGTCCACCCATCTGGTCCATATAGACTCTGTCTAAACTGTAATGATTTTTTTCTGTTTGTTAATTAGTTAATCTAAATTGTTAGATGCCAATGTTGTTAAACTGTCGTAGTGGAAGTAAGGCTGGCGGTTAATTTATAAACTTAGCTGATTTAGTTAAATTCTTGTTAAGAATAAAATATGCAATACATTGCTATATCTGTAGAATTGTGCTACCCATAAATGCAAATTCCAGCTCAACCAATGTGTTAGGTAGGTGTGGCAATTCTTGACATGACATGCATAAAGTTAGTGTGTTTGAATTTATCTTAATAAAGTTCCTGTCATAATTAACCTGCTTGACAAGATTGATGGATTGATGTCGGCTAATCTGAGTGCTGACAAACAGTGGCTGGGGTGGCGGCAGTGGACTGTGGAGGCTGCAGCTTGGAATGCCTAGGGTTTTGTAATTGGTAGCTTTTGTTTTTTAAGAGTGGGAAGTTTAGAGTTATGGTTAGGGCAATTTGGGGAAAAAGGGGTGATTTGGTAGATAATTAAAGGATGCCAACTGATGTTAGATGCAGCTTGGTATCAAGGGTGAAAACTCTGGATGCAAAGTGGTATTTTTAAAAATAGAGGAGGAAAGTGGTCAGACAGAAAAAAGTGAGGATGGTATTTGGTATCTTCCCTTTAACAATGTACCCTTAAATTGAACGATGGAATGTAATCTTGGACATGAATCGCCACACTTAAATTGGTGTTTAGGTGTTAGAAAATTATTCATGTTGTGGGTTTTGAGTCTTCTGCATAATTTCACACTACATGGGTAAAGCTATGAAAGATTTGCGGTATAAATAATTTATTTGCTATCATTATTCCGAAGAGCTGCCTTACTCCAAGGGTTGAGCATTGGGCGATCGCCTGGCCAGGGGAGGGTCCAAGACTCTGCTCCACCACAAGACCTTTAGATTTTTGAAGTGCCCGTCTGGTTGAACTGTTTTGTCCGTTTGAACCATGTCGACTCTGTTTTAACATATATAACAGAACCTCATCTGACCAGGTTTTGTATCAGGTATCAGTAATTAGTTGATCTGGACAAGTCATGAGAGTATTGGTGGATCCTTGTCATTGGTTTTGACGATAATATGGCATGCTTTGTTGGTGGTGAATTTTGTGTGGTTATGCTTTCTTATTTTTGTAGAGAAGAAATTTACTTGGTTTCAATGAGATTTTCATTGGACTAATATTAACCGTCTTGATTGGTGATGTCTTGATTGGTGATGTCGAGCAGAAGTTGTCACCTTCTAAGTTTGTTGCTGGAAGAACTTGATCAAGAAGCTGCAGCATTGCATTCTTTAAAATCCCAGAATTTAAGGCTTTCTGCTCTACATCGTTTCAAATCTGGCCAAGTTCCTATATTACTTGCAACTGATGTTGCAAGTCGTGGCCTGGATATACCGACTGTTGATCTTGTCATCAACTATGACATCCCACAGTATGTTATTTTGCGGCATGCTTTTCTTTAATAAGTTTTTCTGCTAAATATTTCTGAAGTAACAAAGTTATCGGTTGCTGGTAGGTTTCCTCGAGATTATGTCCATCGTGTTGGCCGTACCGCAAGAGCAGGCAGAGGAGGGTTAGCTATTAGTTTTGTTACCCAGGTATATAGCAAATAAGGGATGATGCTTGTAACATCATCCTTTGCTCTCTCTCCCCCTCTCCCCTCTTCTTTTCTTCTCTTCTCTTCATGTACACATGTAGGTATATACATACAGGCATGGTATGATTGTGCACTTGCCTCTTATCCACCCAGCCCAACACGGGCTCTAAATGTAGCATACTTATGCATCTCCGATTATGTGTCTGCGCTTCTGTTTGAGCAGATAGCATATTGAGTGCCTTCGGCATTTCTAATATTCAAACTTTCTGTTCCATGATAGTTGTAATATAGTTTTTCTGACCTGTCCACCTGGGAACACTGGTTCTGTAGGATGACATTACATTGATTCAAGAAATTGAGGCTGTTGTTGGTAGACAACTTGAGAAGTTTGACTGTAAAGAGAATGACGTGCTTTCGGACATTACAAAGGTATGCTGCTCTGAAATACCATTCGGTGTTGATGATGACTTAGATGTGCAAAAATTGATTGCTAGATGATTCATGCATTTTACCTTCATAGGATTGCTTGTCCACATGTCCCTGTTTTTGTAAATCTTGCAGTCATTACTGTTGGTTTCCTGGGCATAATCATAAAGGAATGACAAGCCATTTTGTGAATGGTGTCAGCCAGATGTCCCAGCATGCTCTTATACTTTTTTATCTTACGTATTTCTGTCCGTTTGTTTGAGTGCTGATATTCCAGCGCTTTAGTGTATATGTATATTATTAAAGTGGATAATCAATAGTGAATTTGGTCTTTGCTAGATATTACTGAGATAATCTTTGCAAATCAAAGGCTTCAACAGAATTTACTTGAGGTGTATTTTGGAAGATATGGCATTCCCTTTACTGTTGTTTCTTTATTGCCTTCAACCAGTAACGGAATAGCTTACACCAAGATATGATATACTTTTGGTAACAACTAATGAACTTTTACCTGTGTGATCAAATGTGGTTTTTATTAATTTAAGTTGTTAATAATTCTTTGTACTAGGTATACAAGGCCAGACGAGTGGCTTCAATGAAAATGATGGATGATGGCTTTGAGGAGAAGGTGAAAGAACGTAAAAAGCAGAAACGTAAGACAATGGCTCAGAAGGGGTTATTGAATAAGAGGAGTAACAAGAGAAAACAGTATCGAAAGACAAGTCGTAACACCTTAATGTTAAGAGGAAAAAGGGGTTTTGACCAAAATGGATTGATATTTTGACGTCCAATAGTTCTTTTTGTCACCAAAAGCAAAGGTGCAGCGGATCAATAATATTGAAATAGAAATAGAAATAGTTAATTTAGTCCATTGGACAATGCAATCATGTGTAGGAGCTGCATTTTGTCCAAACAGTTTTGATGAGTTTTATCTAGTATAGTCTGTAAACTATACATACCAAAGTAGTAAATTCAGTATCGAAAGACAAGACTCCTTTGTACATGTTCTACGTTTTCTTAATGTTAAGAGGAAAAGAGGTTTTGACCAAAATGGATTGTGTTTATGAAGTGAAATCTTCCAGAAAAAAATTGAGTTTTTCAGTAATCAAGTGACTGGGTATCCTCAATTTCTTGAGTCCTTTTGGGTAACTGCGAGTTCTTTTTGAGTTTTTAGGTAAATGATTCAATTTTGAAGGGACAATGCTAGACTTATCTCAACTAGTTTATAATGAATGTGTTGGATTTTTGTTGGTTTTCAAAATATGATTCACTTATGTGAATGGCATTTATAGTTTGTAACATCACTTTTACTATCAGTAACGTCAGACCGTAGGGTAGCACGTATGTGGTTTACTGTAGTATTGCACTTACAAAATTTGAAGCTCACCTTTTCTATAGCATCTATGTCTATAGTGAAAGAAGAAGGTGTACACCTCAATTCTCAGTGAATATTTATGTCTTGCTCCCTCTTTTGATATGGTTTTTTCATTGAATTTTTGATGTGTCCTGTCTACAATGTGAACTGTTTGCTCCTCATAGGTAAGGTTATCCTTTAGTGTTAAAGGTGCATAATTTAACACTTCTCTGAGTTCGGGGCATATTTTCTCAACATGGAACATGGAAATTTTTTGGACATCAAATAAGGCCGGTGGCAAGGTGAACTGATAAGCAATTTCAATGATTCTCTACATGATATGAAAGTTGAGCACTCTCTTTTGGAATTGGTTTTTAGGATCTGTATACTTACTACTCCATGTCTCAGGCATATGAGTTACGTTTCATCGATTCCTGTCTAGTCATTTAATTTTAAAAAGGCATTCGGATTTTATGCACATTTTTACGTGCACAATGGGGAAAAGGTTTCTGAGCAGCGAAATCGCGATTGACTTCATTTAACAAAATGAATTTATGCAGTTTGTATCTACACGGTCTTAATTAGATTGCCTTAATGTTTTGTGACCATTGATACATGAAGTCGTTTCTTTCAAGAAGAATGGAAGGAACTCATCAGGTTTCCGTCTTGCTTTGCTCTTTTGCAGAGACAAGGAATCCCTAAATCTTAATACACGAGACAAACCCTAACTAAAAACGAAAAATAAAAATAGAGACAAATTTAATCTATAACATTAACTGAAGTTTTGAAGGCATGGTCGCCACCCATATTAAAAGGGACATATTTCATGGTTTTCCTCGCTGGCAAAACTTATATATAGTGAACGAATAGACTCGAGAAATAGTACAGCAAAGAGCTAATAAAATCATTCTTTCCAAAAAAAGAGGCCTACCCAGCTCTTTCTCTTTGTCGTCCTCTTTGCGATTGCTCTGAAATCAACAAGAGCTATCCGGGAAATTGAATGCGAGGTCTTTGACCACACCTACGGGACTCCGGACACCCGGTTGGGGAGAGAGGTCGGGACAGAGTACGGTGCGGACGCTTTGCTAGCTGCCACCGAGTTTGTCCTCAAGACATTCGGTTAAAGCGAGACCGCAGGAGTAATCGCAGGAGTAATCGCAGGAGTAATCTTTAGTACATAAAACAGCTCATTTTCGTTTGTCCTCTTCGCTGCAAGGTTTGGTAAGACAGCCTTTTGTTGCATCAATGACTGCCCAGGCTGAGGGGAGAGTTTCCCTTTTTGTTCTCAGAAAGTAGAAACCGTCCTCGAGTTTTGGTTGGTGCAGGAGATTTAAGGCTATGTTTAATTGAGCAGGATAAAACTCCAGATATAATAATTTTTATTCTATTCGGTATTTGGAGTAATACAAATTGCGGACATGACCCAATATAACTTGAATATGGTCTAAGATTAAAAGATCCTATTTAGGACACGACCCAATATAACTTGAAGGGTGTCCGATACGGATGGTGGATTGTGGAATGATGAATAGTTTTCCACACTTTCATGATTTTTATTTTTAATTTTAATACTGCAAATTAAACATTCATTTTAATAATATTTATTTTAGTCCATGTTATATCTTGCGTCAACAAACATTAGATGGGATATTTAAAATCCTATCCTATCCAACATTATCTTATCCAGTGCAAATATCCGGAGGGTCAAATGCAACTAAGAGTTTCAACAAACTTAAAACTAATGAGCTATTGAGGTTTGTGACTGGTGTGTAAGTATGTCGAAGCCGAATATGCCACGAATAATGCGATGCCAAGGGCCAGGAACATCAGCAACCAAAACTTAGGATCCTTTCTAAGTTCTTGTAGTGGTTCATAGAATGTCTTGACAACAATGGATATAAGCATGCCGAAAATTGGAAATATCATGATACTAGCAACTGCAACGACAGTTCCAAATAGCAAGATAGGAACTTCTGATTTGTTGAGACGAGCAAGCAGGCATAGTGAAACCTTTGGCGCTTCTTCTGTGCTCCCAGGAGAAGACGGGGATTGTGGGCCAACCACGGTACCGAAGGAGACTGAGAGCGAGTGGCTGCTGCTATCTCCTACAGATGATCCCCGACTAATGGATCGTTTGTACAACATCCTCCGACTGGACTGTGTTAAATTCAGTGATCTCTGACCTGTTTTGGGCATCTGGCGCTTGTTCAGATTCTCTGTTCACTTCCTGCAGGAGTATTAGTTGAGAATATGCATCATCTGGATCTTTGAGCAGTTCAGAGTGTGAACCTGGATAGTTTTAGAGAAGCATCAATAGTCATGATATACTCGTGCATACTAGGAATAATAGTTGCTTAGCTCAATCCACAATTCCATTGTTTATTTCGTGGTAGATTGCGACCTACCTTTCTCCACCATTTTTCCACGTTGAATAATAGCAATCATAACTGCATTCCTAACAATGCTCAAACGGTGGGCAACAACGACAGTTGTGCGGTTGCCCATAATCCTGTCCAAGGCCTCTTGGACTGTCCTCTCAGACTCCACATCGAGGGCACCTGTGGCTTCATCAAGAAGCAAAATACGAGGGTCTTTAAGAACTGCTCTTGCTATGGCTACTCTTTGCTTCTGCCCACCAGGCAACCGAGTCCCATGTTCACCATTCATAGTGTCCAAGCCCTAAATGTCAAAAGTCCAAAATCATGAGGCAGTAAGATTGAGAGTGCGAGAAAAGACAATTACAGTCTGGCCAGAGAAAAGAAAAGAGCTGATTCATCGATCTTGGAGGAGCATAATCTTTATACCGGTGGCAACTTGTCCATGAACTTGGTAGCATTCGCAAGTTCTATAGCAGCTTTGATCTCTTCAGGCGTGGCGCCTTCCTTTCCATATGCAATATTGTCCTTGATGCTGCCTGTGAATAACATGGGCTCCTGGCTGACAAGCCCGATTTTGCTCCTGCTCCATTTGAGCTGAAACTCTTTAAGATTGATCCCATCAATAAGTAGTTCACCAGCTTGTGGATCGTAGAACCTCTCTATCAGACTGATCACTGTGGACTTCCCTCTTCCGCTATGTCCCACCAAAGCGGCAGTTGTACCACTCAGGATGCTAAGAGAGAACCCATTGAATATTTTGTTCATTGTGCCTGGCTGGGTAACTGAAATAAACATCCTTCAACTCTATATCTCCACGAATGTCATCTAGTTTCTTTCCCTTGGTATCAAAAGAATTGATCTCCGGCTTCCTGTGGATTATCTCGAACATCTTATATCCAGCAGCTTGGCCATCAGCAAATGCACTCACGCATGGAGAAGCCTGCCCAAGAGACCTAATGAACACCCCCACGAAGCCCCAAAAAATGAGGAGAAAAAGAAAGAAAATCCATGATTAGGCTTTCTAAATTTCTCTAGGGTTTAATGAGGAATTGAACCAAGAGATCTCAGATCAAAAGGAAAAAGGACAGTTGGAGCGCAACTCACAGAAGTCGGAGCACAACTCACAGAGAACCATTCACGACTGCCATGATCACATTAATCACTGTGCCCCCATCATATCCCTTGTCTAATATCAACTTCGCGCCGTGCCATATCGCCAAAGCATAACCGCCGAAGGTGATAAGCAGGACTGTTCCAAGACCTAATCCAGTTGCCAGACCTTCGTGGACACCTGATCTGTATGCACAATTCTGGTGAAGCTACGTCAGTGCAACATACTGTTCTGATCAAACCAATCGTCTGCTCCACAACATTTGCTGCCTTTGCATCCGCACTTTGCCCGCGAGATGCCTCCTTTGAAATGATGAGTGACCTAGCTCCTCCCACAATCATTAGCAAAGGAATCATAATTAGCACGACCACGGTCAATTGCCACCCGTTGATAAATGCTATCACAAAACCTCCGACAAATGTCGACATGAGCTGTATGAACTTCCCTACCTGCACGAATCTAGCAATCCGTCAAAATCCAGGATGGAAAAGTTTATACTAAGTGCGCCAGACAAAATGCTCAATTCTCTTCATAATTGGTATGCCGGTAGAAGGAAAGTATGACCTTTTCACCCATGGCATTCTGGATGAGGATTGTGTCGCCTGACATTCTGCTGATGATCTCTCCGGTGTAAGTGCCCTCATCAAAGAAGGCGACATCTTGTCTCAATATAGTTTGCAAAAACAGGGCCTTTATTCTCGCAGCCCATGGCTCACCAGTGACCATCCAGCAAGACACCACTGACCAAATGAAAGGAAGAAGGAAGACTAAATTTTCTCATTTCCTAAGATAAAGAATTCGACTCCGAACTAAAAGAAAGTCGAGACTCAAGATGCACTCACGAAGAAAGGCCCATTCTCCACACCCGAGCGCCAGATAGACAAACCTCTGTGCTATCTGAATGTTTCACAAACAATCTAATCAGTTAATTCACAATCTCAACACGAGGACTCCGAAAGAAATTTCCTTTTTTAGAGAAGAGTTTCTCTGTAAAAATCCACCAAGTCCACATTGGCAAAGCTTTTACCTTGGACACAAGATCTACAATGTCACTGTCAGCCTGGTTCTTGCCGAACGTATCAATCGCTCTCCGAACAATTGGGTAATAAATGTCAGCCTGGTTCTTGCCGAACGTATCAATCGCTCTCCGAACAATTGGGTAATAAAGGGCAGAGAAAAGCCATTCCTGACTGCGCCTATCGACCCAACAACCATCGATAGTATATCAGTAGAATCTGCAAATGAGAATAGCTTGTAGAAGGGGACCGCGTTCATGTCCTCATCTCCCTTGCTCTTTTCGGAGTCCTGCTCATTCTCATTCACGTTTATGGCCATGCTGCTGTACCCGGGACGCAGATCTCTTATGCGTGAACATCTAGAATGGGCAACTTAGGCTATATTTGTTTAAAATTGTTTCAACCCAAATTTTTGTTCTTTTATTCCGGGCAAAAAAAAGGAACATAAATGCGTTTATTTATACTTTTGTTCCCGAGAACAAAAAAATAGAAAAAACTTGCTTCTTGTTCCCGGAAACACTTTCGAGAAACATTTTTTTTCTTGTTTTTTTTCTCTTTCTTTTCTTCTTCTTCTTCTTCCTTTTGCTAGTCACCAGCCTTGGCCATGGCCATGGCCGGCGCCCGCGACCGGCCGATGAGGGCTGGCAAGCTCGCCGGAACGTCGTCGGCCCGAGCCTTGCTGTGGCCGCGCGAGGCTCGTCCTTGCCGAGCCACCTCCTCGATGGCTCGCCTGGTGGTGGCTAGGCGAGGCCGGCGATCTCGCCAGGCCACCAGTGAGGCTCGTCAGGGCCAGGCTGGCCTCTAGTGAGCTCGTCGAATGTCGCCCAGCCAGTTGTCGGTCATGGCGGTGGCCAAGAACGACCAAAAAGAAAAAAAAGGAAAATGAAAAAAAAATATTAAAAAATTAAAAGAAACAAAAAAATTATACAAGTTGGGTTTTTATTCTTTTTCTATTCCAGCAACATAAATTTTATGCAGTTATCAAATACGTTTTTCTATTAATTTTTTATTTATTTCTATTCTTAGAGATAATTTTTGAATAAAAACGTTATTAAACTCCCCTTACATTCCAAGCCAAAGGAGTACAACTATCGGGCTAGCTGGGAAAGACATAGTTGCAGGACGGTCAAGCACAAATGGATCAATAAAAAGAAACTGTACTGCAGTCAATTTTCTCAAATCTAAAAGCAACTAAAGACAAAACTACTCTGAACAATCATCCGAGAAATGTACAGCATCTTCTCGTGGGATTTGAATGGATTAGCTTTTAAGCAACCAAGATCTGAGACAACCTTTCAACCATAAAGGGCAAAGCTCCAGACATGAAAGACCGCCGATCGGGGGGACTGCAGTTCGAAGAGTTTTTATCTCATTGGTAAAGCACCCTTCCAGAAATCAACTAGAATAAGGACTTTCTTTGTGCAGGTCTTGACTTTCCGTTTTGGTCGTGGCGAAGATATGGTTTACATGTTATTTTGACTCTTAGGTAATTTTCCTATCTTGAAAAATAATACACACAAAAATTACATTGCGTAATAGATTAGATTTTGTTTTGTATTTGAGAATTGCACTTTAGGATCACATAATATTTTAGATGAAATTTTATTGAAGATTTAGTTTAGTTTATTTCTTAGAACATATTAATTGACTTTCCAATTTAGATAGTTTACTATTCTAATTTTAATAAAATAGAAAGTAACATGCATATTCATATAGAATAAGTTGCATTTCATGCCATATCATATTGCCACATCATGCCATGTCACCAATGCTACGTTTTTAAACGTGCATTGAAGTCTTCCAGACATATATTTGCAGTCGAATTAAAAATCATACAGCTTAGAATACTGTAATTAAACTTGAACAAAATCATGGAATCAATAGACTCCTTTTGAAGTGCTACATGGAGAAATTGATGTTCTAAAGACTACAGCAAAATCAAGGTTATTCATATCAACTGCTGACCTTTCTAGGAGGGGGAAAACAAGTAAGAGTAATTAAGGGTCTGCATGGCATCGTTCCTATTTCTCTTGTTTTGTTCTTTTATTTCTCGAAATATAAGAAGAATAGAAATCCGTTTGATAATTTCAGTTAATTTTTCTATTTCGAGGAATACAAAAGTGGCCAAGGAATATATTTTAAACAAAAATAAAAAATATGAAAAAGTAACTTCTTGGTCTCAGGAACAATTTTTTAAAATAAGTCATTTTGTTTCTTTTTCTTTGTTTCTTTTCTTCTTCTCCTCACCACCCCTCACCGTGCGCTGCACCCTACATGTCGCCCCTTGCTGTCCTCTGCTGTTGATTGCCGCCCTTCACCGCCGCTCGATGACCAATTAGAGGAGGAAGAAGAAGAGAGGAAAAAAAGAAAAGAAAAAAAAAGCAAAATCTCAAAAAAAAATTATTAAAAATTTAAAGAAATTCTATATCACAAAAGAACTTGTAGGTCATATCAAATGTATTTTGAAATTATAAATTTTATGTAATAACCAAACACGTTATTTTTCTCAAAAACTGTTCCTAAGAATAAAAATACAAAATAATTATTTCTTAAAAGAAATCGTTCTCGAGAATGGAGATATTATCGAATGCATCACCAGTGCCTAACAAACAAAAGACATTGTAGCTTTATACTCCTACAAAAATTGTCAAAGTTTCCTCCCATGCCTTGCACATTATACATAATCCTTGGCATGCAAGGGCATGCACGAGCATGTGTGCCGAAATATGGCATACAGAAGTAACTGTGAAATCATTTGATTTTCATCCTCATGCAAAGTTTTCACTACTAGCTCTGTCAACTCTACAGTCACAGTATACATTCAGTGATTTTCTTATAGCACCATAGAAAAGCAGGAAGTTCCCCATCTTCAAAGATAATACATGATATTCCTCCAACCATTTGTTTTAGTTTAGTTGTTAATCCCCAACTAAAATAATCCCTAATACTTCCTATGGAAACATGGTGAACAATTTCAAGCAATCTCCTTGTGCTTGCAGACTTAACTTTCACAAGTATCGTCATGAATATCGTCTCTTAGATTTGGTGAAGTAACAACACAATCTGTATCATCTATGCTAGAACGTTTCCCTTAATTTGGTCTTAGGATTTTTCTTTTGATAACTAGAAAAGTTATAGGCAAGAGGATAATTTTTTTCTTTTTTTTATCGATCATGCTTTACTTCTATTCTAACTCTCACTTTTAAATTTTTATCATACCTTTTTGCAGAGTGTGGAAGTCGAAACTCATACTTAAAGCTAAACCGTTCCCACCCTAATCTCCTCGAGAAAGTGGGTATTCGAATCCCCCATCTTCTTTTGCATGTAGGAAAGGTGGCAACTGGGAGTAAGCTAATGAGTACACTTTTGTACAGAAGCTTCATGTGAATGGTAGCAATAACTGTAGTGCCATTGGCAAGAGGAACAAAGTGCAAGATTTGATCTTTATTTATGTCTATTGGTAGGAGTGGAGCACACCACATGATTCTAAACGCATAGCACTGTCAAGGCGACATAGTTTGACGTAATTCCTCCTCCAAGTTTATTTAGTTGTCCCTTCTCTGTCATCTCTCCTCAAACTGTTGGATGATTTACCTGTAGATCCACAGTCAAATAATGAGGGTTACGCTTCTGACTCTGTGTTAATCTCCAAAGGCCGAGAACAAAATGCTAGACATGGAAAGAAGAAGAAGAAGAAGAAGAAGAAGGCAACTCTAAGTCAAGACATGGGACTGGCCGAATCACCATACTGGCTAGTTTAGATCAGGGCAAGGTGAAATTCGGTTCCTCAGCGGTACTGGGAGACTTCCTAGGCGGCAATATACCAGGCGAAGGCTCTTTCTCGACCTTTTCTAAGGCGTCTACATATCGCAAGGAGGCAACGGGAGAGGGATTGTTGGGGGTGGGGGAGGGGGTGGGGGTGGCGACACACGATAAGGGTGCATGCAAAACAACCTCTAGGGATAATACAAAATCCCTCTGATAATAAGGAAAAAGACTCAAATGTTGGAAATGGTACAATATCGAATCAAGAATAGAAGGCTTCATTTGACAATGAGGACACGGATTTGAAAATCGAATTTGTTAGATTCTGTAGGACCATCACTGGTTGTTGCAAAAACTTGAACTATTAGATAAAATAGTGTTTTATCATTTAAATATTTCAACACTTTTCCTCCCACTTAGTTTGATATTTTCACATAGTACTAAGTGCTGACATATATTATTGGGGAGGTAAATGAAACCTAAAAAGATTTGAATTCAGAACCTTATGATAATTATATGTGTCATCAGCCTATTTGCAAGCTTTATTAGATAAATATTTTAAGATAATATCTCAGATAAGATATGTACAATCAAAGTAAGATATATGTGCAATATTTGTGCAATTTACATGCAATTGTAAATCAAGTTTTTAGTAGTTTGCTTAATGTGCCAATATCTCAATATTAGGGTCTAAAATCCATATTTACCATTGGTAAAAATAAGTTAGTTGTAGTTGTCACAACCAAATCTTTCCAAACATTACAAGATTAATGATGCTAATTTTTTTTTTAATTGGATATATATCGGACTCATGCTACATCAGGGTGTCTTCATGGTAATTACCACTTTCATTTTCGTTTGAACCTCATTTAAGGTTTTATTGAGGAAGAGAAACTAGACGCCTTAAATGCGCCGTATTGCATGGCATCTTCAGAGGAAGTTCGAGGCATAGTTGATGAAGAAGGATCCTTCAAGATCAAACGTCCAAAGATAATGGAGATCGACAGAACCTTATTGGACGAGGATACTCACGGAAGAGGAAGAAAGATTGCTACACATGCTAGATCCTTTACCATTTCCATAATATCGCACTATCTTGGTGAGGAGATCATGGATGAGCTCTAAAAAATAAACAGCTAAGAAACAATTAATTTGTTTATCCATAAACCAACAAGTCGATATTTAGGATGCTTGATCAGGCTAGATCACATATATTTAAGGGTGTAATAGAATTAGTCAAGCATCACTTAATATTTGTAGAGGATGATGATAGGTGCATTTTGTAATTTATAGGATTCGTTGAATGAATGTATCTGTCAAGACAATCGGTATTCCTTGCCAAAAATGAAGTATAGACAAATTCATTCTCTAAGCAAAGAATACTATATGGTCTCGATAAAAGACCCAGACATGATCCCCATTAACTAAACTCACATCGAGTTTAGTTTCTTACCTAAAATGATTAATTTACTAAGGCACTCACTAAAGTATTAAAACTATATATGTGCTACGAAAAGAAACTTAAATAAATCTAATGTCAAAGTCACGAGTAGGTCAAGATTTCTATTTCCAACCATTTCCTGATTTTTTATTATTATTTTCGATTTTTAATTAAAAATATATATTTTTACTTTCTTAAGTCCAAAAATGGGGACTCTAGGGCCCGGCCCGAATGCAGGTCTGACCAGCATGGGCCTCGCGGGTCCGGGTTACAGAAGGCGCCAAGGCCTAAAAACAAAGATGGGCTTATTTGCTCAAGCCCTAATTCATCCAACTTAGACGAAACCCAGATTTTTCCAAAATATAACCTCAAGCCCTCTTTCTTATTGTGGCTGAAATTAGCCTGAGGCCCCAAATCAACTAAATAAGCCCACGCTCAACAAAGAAACCGCCTAAGCCCCACTTTTCTCACTCATATGGAAAAAGTCATAAATCTATTGGACTTTTGTTAATTTAGTCATAAACTTTTCAACATATTGCCAATTGAGATGATTCAACCAATTTTAGTTGAAATTCGTTGACTTAGATGCCGACCGTCCTAAATAGCATAGCTAGCACTAACGTGGGCAATTAATTATTTTTATGTTTTAATTTCTCTCTCTCTCTCTCTCTCCTCTAGCCGGTTGCTCAGCCTTCGACGACCGACTAGAGGCAATGACTGGCAAGGGTTGACCTTAAGCAAGATCAAGCTCGCTAAGATCGGCAAGGGGCGACCTTGCCAGCCACATAAAAGACTAGTGAGGGTTACCTCGCCCGTATTGAGATTTGGTGAGGGTGAGCCTCACTGGCCTTTAGCGAGGTCCCCTCACCAATCATGGCCTTTAGCCGGTCACTAGAAGTTGGGCAACGATCATGCCACATATATAATAATAAATAAAAAAAATACAAAATTCAAAAAAATATTTAAAAATTTAATAAAATTTGTTAATGTCAAGACTGATCATGCCACATAAGACGGTTTATATTTACATTGGCGAATCCTAGCCAAAATTCATTGGATGGATTCAATTGGCAAAAAATGAAAATATTTAGGATTCAATTGGCAAAATTGAAAGATTTATGATTGAATTAATAAAATTACAATAGATTTAAGACTTTTTGACAATTTTCCCTGTTCCTTTTTCACGCATTGCCCATTACCATCTTTTACAAAGCAAACCAAGGGCACACAAGGTTGAGACATAGGAACATGAATGCCATGTTCCTCAAAGCGTCCATGTACGTCCGTCACCGGACCACCATCCACCAACATCCATCACTAACCACAACCTTGACCCATTGCTGGAGAATAAACTCACCTCCGATGACCACCACCATGCTGGCCACCAATACCTAGCCACCTCCATCTCCGAGCGCCGTATCTGAACACAAGATTTCAATATCACCTAATGGTTCCGGATAGTATCTTACCCTAGATAGTTAAATTTCAATATTTTTTTTTTAATTTCGAATTTCAATTAGAAATACCAGAAACATCATCTTAAAATAAATTTGATTCTATTCTAGGATCTATTGCATGTTTAAATTAGGATATTTAATTAATTTTGAATTTTAATGAAAAATACTAAAAATGTAGTGTGCATGTACATAGAATTAGGCTCATAAAATGCATGTCATTTAGTAATTGCATTCTAGGTTCATTTAATTAAATTGCATGTCATGTAAAATAACTTAATTAGATTGTATGTCATATTAGAGTAGCCGCATGTCAATTTTTTCTGTTATTAGAAATTGTATGTTTATGTCATATTAGAAATTGAATGTCTAGGTTCATGTACTTATGAAATTGCATGCCATAGTAGAATAGTACATTTAATTATCATCACAATTAGGAAATTTAGATAAGTTTTGTCGCATATGTGTCAAATTAATAGCACGCATTGCATATAGCTTAATTTTCATTAGAAAAGAAAAAATCCTAGAAAGATTTTAATGGAATTGCATGTTAATTAAAAATCATATTTAGACTGAGAATGTGATTTTCTAGTTAACCTTATCAATGTTTACGTTGCTTCAACATAAGTAAATTCCTTACTTACCCTTGCAAGTTATTCACTGCTTTGATTATTGGATGATCACCTCACATGTTGGTGAATAAGCTTAAAATCAATTCAAGCTGTTTGCCAAACAATTTTTTGAATAAAAGAAAAATGTATCAAAAAGGCGTTGGAGTAATCTAACATGATTGTCTCATATATATCTATCTCAATACTCTGCTGGCATTCTAATCAACACACGGCAAAATATATTAGTGGCGACTTATTGTCATGAGTTGGTATGGACTTGGGAGAGTCTCAACTAAGTTTAGATTTTTATCAGTTAAATCCTAGGTGGCTCACTTAAGTGTAAGTTGACGATTGTAACTTTCCTCCCAAGACTCGAAGTATCGTTAATTTGAATAGGCTATTTATGATTCCAATAGAATGGTTTAGTCTCTCTCTCAAAAATCAATAACGGCACTCATATTGGCGGATGACCAATTACAGCGACCAATCGGCGGGAGGCAAAACATTGCCCATGGTGACTGCAAATTAGCCGCACATCAGTTTTTGGCATAGACTATACGTGATTTTCCAGAACCATTAGAAAAACTCACTCCTCCTATTGAACGAGCTTGGCATAGGAGAATACATAAAAGGAGAACAGTGCACCCAGTCGGTAATGGTGCATCGATGAACAAACCAATCTTGGATATGAAATAATCATGAATCAAGCACAAAAACCATTCTGTCGACTAAGATAACTGCACGTCATTCCTTTGATGTAATTTACCCGATTCATGTACATCCTCTGAAGCAAAACACATATATCTCCATGTTTATAACTGATGAAAAGCCATTCTAGATAATCTATTGACAAAACAAGATTCCCGGATTTTATGCATCGAACCTCAGGTAGGCAAATATGGAGCTCGTCCATTCAAAATCTCATCTTCCTCCCCATATCATACTACCAAAAGATAAAGGAAGACTGAATGTCAGCTTAAACTATTAACCTTGGATGGCACAGCAAAAGACTGGCTCGCATCTGGTTAGCAATGTCCGTCTCATGGCAACTTGTTCTTTCCCTCCTGGAAGCACGTATGCTCAGTCTTTTTATTCGGCTCAAATAAACCCAAGTATGACGAATTAGTGTCTCGCAATCTCCGGAATTCACCTGTCTCCGGTATTTGAGAGCCACCATTGACGAGGCCGGTCTTAATCCAGGCAGTATTGTTCAAGTCTAGGGCCACAGACATCAGGTCTAGGGTTGAATAGGAGGGAGGTTCCTCATAGTCAACAAAGTCAGGCCCTAACAATGAACTTTCGGAATGGAAACCAGTAGGAGAAGCACAGCAACCATAGCCACAATGCGGAGGTATCTTAGGATCGCTATGAACATCATCAAGAAAATTGTGGACCCCAAGCTCTGTTTTAAAAAAGGCCAACATCGAAGGTCCTTGAGCATGGATTTCCTTGGAAAATCCTGAGCCAGTTGAGGAGCTTTTTTCTGGTTTGTAAATCCTAAATGCGCTAACCCGTGGCTGTGGACGAGAAACTGTGTTCTGTGTTTTTTCAGCAACAGAAAGACCATCCATTCTTTGTGCTTCGGTTTCATTCTGCTTCAGTCCATTCTCGATGGCAATCTCTGTTCCATCTCGTGGCCTGTTTGATTGACTATCCCCTGCAGACAGGGTCTCTTCTGAAGATGCATTGGTTTCCACAGGCCAGCTCTCCTCCATCATATCTGTATGTCTGGTTTTGGACCTCCCAAGCCCTATACCCTTGCGCCTTAATGTAGAATTCCAATGATTCTTGATTGCATTATCTGTTCTACCAGGCAGGAGCTTTGCTATAGCTGCCCATTTGTTTCCATGCATAGCATGGGCTCTAATTATGATAAGGTCCTCCTCATCTGCAGGAAGAGACGAAGAGTTAACAACCATCTATTAAACTATTGATAAAATGTAACAAGGCAAGACAAATCTAACAAATTTGGCTCAGCAGCAGCTTCAACAATATTTTTGATATTCTGAGTAGTGAGGGGAAAAAGAAGCAAGGCCCTTGTTTCGAAATTACAGAAAACTGACTTTAGAAATTAGTCGCCCAATGATTTATGCCACCAGCACCTTCGGCAATTTTTTCGACACTCTACATCATAGTAACAAGCCTCTAGTTCTGTAATTACCAGGTCTTGACTTAGCCCTCATCCTTAAAACAAAGTAGCATTGCAAAAACAAGTCACATTAGCACCAGGCAAAAGCTACAGATGTCAAACAGTTCCCCCAAATGCAGATCGGATCGCACCCTTGTTCGCGCATTTTTGATGTCAAATTTGCAAAAATTTCAAAAGAGTGACTTGAGGGTCAAAAAAGCTAATTGCCACTTGGCAATAGAAAAATTAAATCCAAGAGAAGCAAGTATAAAGATGACATGAAATTTATGCGTGTTACTATTTAAAAAGATGTGAAGCAGTGAGAAGCAAAAGCAATTAAATCAAATTCCAGAAACAGATAAGAGATTCAAGATCATAAAAGATGAGATGCGGCTAAATGGCAACAGGCAAGCTCCAAAACAAACAAACAACATAGCTAAGGATATGATAGTATTCAAGGCTTCCAAGTCATCAGAAAAGTACAGAACAGCCAAACTAAGTTACCCAGGACAGGTTCAGGATAACATGATCTTTCTGCACAACTCTCTCTGAAGGATTAGGTCCAGCAGACATTCATATACTCAGCACTCCTGTGTTTTAAAGGTGCACTGAAGTCTTCCGGGCATATATTTGAAGTTGAATTAAAAATCATAAAGATCAGAATATTGTAACTATACTCGAACAAAATCATGGAATCATCTGACTCCTTTTGAAGTGCTATATGGAGAAGATGATGTTCTACAGACTTCAGCAATATCATGGTAATTCATATCAGCTGCCGACCTTTTTTGGGAGGGAAAAACCAAGTAACAGCAATTAGGTGCCTAGCTAAACAAAAGCCATTGCAGCTTATACTCCTACAAGAATTATCAAAGTTTCCTCCATTGCTTTGCACATTATATATAATCCCTGGCATGCACGGACATGCACGAGCATGTATGCCAGAATGTGGCATATGGAAGTAACTGTAAAATCATTTGATTTTCATTCTCATGCAAAGTTCTCAATACTAGCTCTGCCAATTCTACAATCACAGTATAAATTCAGTCATTTTCTTATAGCACCACAGCAAAGCTTGAAGTTCCCTATCTTCAAAGATAATACATGACATGACAATCCTCGGCATGCATACGACACATGCTCATGTGGGCACGCAAACACACAAGCACATGCACAGCCCGCCACACACCCATCCCGGCAGTCGCGCACCCATGTGCATGTATGTGACGTATGACAATGACCTGTATAATTGCACGAATTTCCTTCTCGTGTAAGATATTGAGTGCTAGCTTTGATTCCACCACATTCTCACGAATCAATTAACTAAGTTCCAATTTTCATTTCGAAGCAAACAGCAACAGCATTTCCTCAAAGAACTCCAATCTAGCTACAAATCCCCCGCGCACGGGCAATATGCATCAGCAATCAATCAACACCAACCAAAACGACTCGACAGTTTCGACTCTTCGAATCGATCGCGGACACATCGACCGCGCATTAGTACCGACACAGCAAACGAAAACCTCGCCGTTCACCACCAAACACCAGCACATAAACAACAGTTCGACGACGGCTCAAAGCAGTGTGATAAGAAAGAAGATGAAGTCATCACCAGTGAACGGCTTGCGCTTGACGCTAGGATCGAGCTGATTACACCATCGGAGCCGGCACGACTTGCCGGAGCGGCCGGGGATGCCGCGCGCGATCAAGCTCCAATTCCTCGCCCCGAACTTAGCCACGAGTCCAGTCAGCACCGCGTCCTCCTCCGGCGACCACGGCCCCCTCACCCTGCTCCCGGCTCCTCCGCCTCCGCCGCCGCCGCCTCCGCAGCCATCGCCGGTTGCAGACTCCCCGCCGCCGCCGCAGTCGGCGACCGGCATTTCTTCGTCCGCCGCGAGCTGCCGATCGTCCTCCTCCTTCAAGTTGAAGTCCGCGTCCATCGCGGTCGCGCGGTCTTCCCCGTCGCCGTCGCCGTCGTCGTCGATGCTCGATTTGGTACTGCCGACTGGCTTCATCGCCGCCTGCTTCTTCTTCTCTCCAGGAATGAGAATTTCTGCTCGTTTTCTTTTTTATATTTAAATTTATTTTTTTTTCTTTTGCGCTTCGAAATTGATCTTTTAAAATTCGCTTCGGTGCCTTTCGAGTGAGAAAGTGTACCTGCCAAAACTAACTGCGGAAACGGGATGGGAGAGTGGGGTCACGTTTTCCGTTCTTCCGCTTCTTCCGAGTCGGTTTATTTGCAAAATGACCCTCATGTCCCTGCTTAACAATTTCTTTTCCCAAATTTAAAAAAAAAAAAAGAAGAAGAAGAGATTTATCGCTTTTTCATATACGAGGCAAGTTAATATTTTATAGAAGGCTTAGGAACATTGCTCAAAATGTCGAGGTTCAAATTTCAGTTGACTTCTGAATGAAATATCTCATCTTAGTAAGTTCATCCGTTAAATTTTGATCGTTTATGTATTAGATTTAGTGAAGTTGGAGATGGACTCGCAAACTTGATTCGCAACTTTTTGTTGGAAAATTTTGCCACTACACACTGATCAACGCGTCCAGGTTTTGTGTTTGAATAAATTCTCCAATACTTAAGTTTAGCACTATATAAGCTCTAGATAGATAAGGGGGTGTATCCCCACAGAGAAAAGGCATGAGAGACAATACTTGAGGGATTGTTAGAATGTATTGTTTTCAGGATGACAAGTTGTGCAAAGATATAAAAAAAATGACATCCATCTTAATAGTGCTTTCGCTTGAGCATGCTTAACTTTGAAATTTTAAAGCTAAGTATTACTGTTACTTCAAAAGTCGCATTCGTTAATCAATTCCAACCTTTTTTTTTTTGGTCAGAAATCAATTCCAACTTTCACACACACAATCCCAAAGTTATTTGTCATGTTAGATTCATTCTTGCCTCCTTTCTTTATCTTAGAAGCTTGTTAAGAGCCACTTCTTATTCAGACCCTCTAATTTCGACATCTACTCCTTGCCCTACTTCAGTCAAGGTATTTACCCAATCTTTTTAAGTATTGGTAGCATAGTTATATATGCCATCAGCTTCTCTGTTTAAATGTTGTGTTGCTCTCCCTATTCTCTCTTGGCATCACTGTTGCATTGCATGATCCTCTTTTATATTTATACTATTTTAAAGGGAGAGACGAGGGGGTGGTCTCTCACAAAATAGACCATTTTAAGTTCACTCAACTTTCCTAGATTTTTTTTTTTCTCTAAAAGAAACAAAAACTTTTCTAGATTCTACTTTCTTCTTAACTTCCACATATTTTTTACGCTAATTTTCTTTATTGTTTAAGTAATTTTATTCAGACATAAGCAGGAAAATATTACCTGAATTTCCATTTGCCAGTATCATTAAACATGCATGCATTGGAATCAGTTCTATGCTCAGGGATCGCAAGCATGTAATATCGTTCAGAACCATGGGCATTTTTGTGGGGCTGTTCATGGAATTCTCCCGTGACCAAAATTACGGAAGCTCGTCAGCCTCGATTGAATGTCGAGACTCGAGGACGAAAGAGAAATGCGAGGAGGATATCCAAAAATGCCCCTGAAACTGTGGCTTTCCACAAGCAAAGACCCTTAGGCGATTGTCGCAGATATATGCATATTTTGGTGGCGGGTTCTAATTGACGAATGAAGACCATGAAAATTGCTGTGGCATTTGAAGTTCGAGAGGGTGAAGGATCAATGTTCAGCAATCATGTATTTGCCCTCGATCTCAACGTGGCTACTCATGGAAACGAGTTGATCGAAAGATTCAGCAATTGAGTCCAGCATTCGACATCGATATTCATCTGGGAGAGCTTTCGTGAACAAGCCCATGAATTCTTCCTCCGTGGGATCCGAGCTGACCTGAGCAGCTAGGGCCCTCCCTCCATCTTGTGGCATATGCCTCGGACGACTCGTCCTCCTCCTCCTTCTCTGTGCGAACTAGGTAAGCCTGCAAAAGGACTTTTGGGCTAAAGTGCCGGCATACTCATCGCATTCCGGCGGTTTGTACTCCTCCTGGATCTTGACAGTGACATAGCTAAGGCAGATGGAGCCTTACTGCTAGCGAACCTTACAACTGGCTAAGTTTCTTCGTGATCTTTGCAGAGCGTTCGTCTTGCTATTCCTTTGGCTCAACAATATGCACCATAGGAGTGGCTTTGTCAACAGTGACTTGAGGTGAACCTCTGGTTAACTTGGGGGTCTCAACTTTTAACAACTACGCCCATGCTGTCGTTGGTGGATGATAACACTACTTCACCTTGTGATAGCAGTAGCCACAGACTAAAGAGATTCCGCTTGCTTCGAGAGTTGCTGAAGAACAGTGAGCAGTTGCTTCATGTTATTTTGAATATGTTAGTTCAACACTTTGCTTTGATCGGTCATTTTTGCTTATGGCCACATGCGAATAACTGATAGTTGGCGGCTCATATTCACCTAATAAGAAAACATAGCATAATGAGTATATGTCGTCGAAATGATTAGTCGATGACTCAGTTTAGTTGTCCTTTTTTTTTCAATCATTTTTTTCAATTTTTTCCTCTTTTCTTTTCATGCATTTTTTTTTTTAATTTATGAAAACGACGACAAATTTCTTGGGAAAACGATGATTTATGACATGCTTAGGAAAATAAAGACATGAATTGGAAGTAATTTTCAAAAAAAAAAATTTCTTATTTTCTTTTCTTCTTTAAAAAGACTCAATGACTTTTACTTTCAAATTAAAATGACCATAGTGTTAAATCTACAACTAACCTAGACTAATCATGGACCAAACGATATATACGGGAAAATAAGTAAATTGCAAAGTGTAGGATATAATACTTACTCCACCCAAGATTTGATTGGCAATCACATAGATATGCGTATGAAAGTGAGGCTCGATTTTTATTTATAGACAACTTAATAAAGCGAAGGTAAGAGTGTGTTTTGGCCATCACAATCTCACGTTATTGTTAGGTCCTCTTAACTTTTGCTTAATCGTAAGAAAATCTTACGATCATGCAGTCTTGTGGACAAAGATAAATACTTAAGACACCAAGAAAGAAATTTCGGAGAAAAGAAATGCAACCTCTATAGTATAGTCGTGTGTCCAAAGTTGTATTTTTTTTAATATCATCCTAAAGTATCATGTTGCGGCCTAGGTCCAATAGCATGGTTGTTTGAGCAATAATGTAGTGCTGAAGTATTAAAGAATGCATAATAGTCGAAACAAAAATGTACAAAAAAACTACCTAGCATTCGTCTTTGAGAACATTCAAAACCTTGTTGTAAAGCCCTAACTTGTTCAATTTTGAGTACAATATTTTTATTAGAGATTTTCATATTTTTTCAAACTATGCTAATCAAATCTTGAGATGTTTATGAAAATCCTAGACTATGTGAATTCCAATTTAGGAAATTTAAAACTAATTGTAAACTTGAGTTAACACTAAATCTAGGAGAACTACTCATAATTTAATTTCTAAAATTTTCTATGAATTTTAATTTTGGAAATTTTTAAAATAATTTTTTATTTGTTAATGTCCTTTTTTTATTTTTTAAGGACTCGGGCTGGGCTGCTAAGCCCAATCCGAATATAGATCGCTGCTGGTCTCCTGGTTGGGCCATAAACGCCGAAAGCTTAGAGAATGGAATGGGCTTAACTGAATCAAGCCCAATTTGGCTACGACAAGACCAAGTCCGGGCCCACTTCAGTTAGAATTAATTATCAAACCGAAGTTTGAAAATAACCCACAACTCAGTCCAAGCTCATCCAAGCCAAAACCCAAAATTAAAAAAAAAAAAAAAAAAAAACGAGCCCGAGTCTCAAGAAACAAATCAAGCCCAAACTCATTCTGAAGAGAGTATGCCCAAACGTCTCTAAACCCACGGCGATTACTTTATCTCTTACAATCGAAACCAAAACTCGACTCACCAAAATCGGATGCCACAAAAGAAAGGGCGGCTGCAGGCTCGGAGGTGCCGGCTAGGGGGATGCCGGTTTGTGTCGAGGATGGCCGAACGACACTCAGCCGGGGCGAAATTTCGTCTCTCTCACTTTCAGCCCCTCAATCTCTCTAGGACCTCTCAATCTCATCCTCTCTTTGCAATTTAAGCCTGATCGGCGGCAGGGGTGCATGTCTCCTACCACCGCCAACTTGTCGCAATTGGCCTGATCCCCGACCCTAGGATCGCACTGCAGCCTGCTTTGCCGTTGTCTTGCGTCGGCCAAGCAGGCGAAAAGGGAAAATCAACCAGGCCACACGGGAAAATTAAAAAAGAGAGAGACTTGGCTAGGCCCATCTAGAGAAAGGAAATAGGGGACTTGGTTGGCTAGCCCCGTCTCTCTCTTTTTTTTTTTTTTTTTTAATAATAATAATAACAACAAATTTATTTTTAATTAAATATATTTTAATGAATTCTATTATTATTAATGCAAATGCTCCTAGTAGCTATATGTTGTGCAATTTAGTTGAAATTATTTTTGTTTATAGGCTAAACATTAATCTCCAGTTTTCTATGTAATTAAACTCTACATGAGTAGCCAAAATTTTGGTGTCAATGGGATATAAGTCGAAAACGTGATCGAAACACGTTTCTTGCTTTTCACATCACGATGAGTTGGAACTGAGGTTGGCGAAAATGGATCATTGCTCCATTATGGACAAACAAGAAATAGAAATACGGCGAGTCACTTTGTGATCATCCTCATTGCGTGTACGTTATGCTCCATTAGAGTACACGTATCCAGTCCTTCCAGTAGGCCTCTTTTCTCGATTCATTTAACAATCTCTAACCTAAATTTTTTCCCTCCCCATCATAGGCACGAAGAATCCCTTGATTTATTCTTTGTTTTTTTTTTCATTTCGTGGTATACGAATCCTAGGTTTCCCGATTGTTTTGTCATCTCTTGTATACAAATCCTACCCCGCGAAGGAGCTTGCAGTTCTCAATTCATAAGTGTAAAACATTTCTTAAATAAATAATCCGTTAGAGATATTTAAATATTTTGATAGGAGATTTTCCTATATTAGAGATAATTGTAGTATTAATATTGATTATCCATATCTCTTGAGCTTGCACATATATTGCATATATGTTGCACCCATATCTCCATTTAATTGTGCATATATGGATTGAAATATTATTTCAAAATAGTTATCTAGTAAAGCCTATGAATAGATTATTGTATTCTTCATTAATATACATACCAAATTATACAAAAATTCCACAACTCTATTTTTCGCATTATTCTCATCTTAATCATTAGAAGGAAATTCGCGTTTATTCATGAAATGAATACATTTATCAAAATAAAAGCTGTATATATGGATCAACGCTTGATCACGCGGGTGCAAAAGTATTGATGTACTTCCTCGTATAGAAATCTCTAGCAGAGTAAAATTTTCATTGATGTGCATCAAGGGATTGGCCCCCTTTCCACCTTAAACGACCAAAAGTAAAGAGTGATCAAACTCTATTGAGTACTTTTTCAAGGAATCGTGGTATAGGTATCAGTTCGCTCTAACATGCTAGCACTGTTTCTCAATTCAATTCAATTGTACCGTTTCTGTCATTGCATATGAATCTTTTTCTTTCTTACAAGAGACAAAGAATTTGTGACAAAAAAAAAAAAAAAAAAAACAAAGAATTTGTCGTTTGCCTCTTATCTTGTCTTTGTCCTATCCCACGGCCTCCTCACGGGTACGAAGACTCCCTTCATTTCTTGCTTGTCTTTTCATTTCTTGTACACGGATCCTACATTCCCCGCTTGTTTTTTCATCTCTTGTGCACGAGTTCTACCCCTAGAGGAGCATTTCTTAAATAAACAATCTGTTAGAAATATTTAAATATTTATATATGAGATTTTCCTATGTCGGAGACAATTATGATATTCATAGTAATTATTCATATCTTGCAAAATTATATATATGTTTTACGTATGTTGCGCGCATATCTCCTTTCAATCGTGCATATCTTGATTGTAATATTATTATGGGGATACTGTTTTTAACGTTTGAGTCTTTTTCTTAGGCACGGAGATTTTGTATTACCGCTAGACGTTTTTTTTTTTTTTTTTTTATTCCTCCTCGTGGTCATGTGCAAAAGAGGGACTCCCCTGGACTCAATAGCACAACCTCGGGTGCTTCACTAATGTAGAATCCGAGCAACATCGGTGAAGAAAGCTTCCAACCTCCTTCCAAAAAGGTATCAATATGCAAGGGATTGTGAAATGTTGGATTCTCTACCCTGTTTTTAGACTGATTTGCAAGGTTTAAGCTTAAGAAATTGCTAATGCCGATGTCTTGTCTAATGCGCGCACAAGAAAACCAATGAGAGAATGCTGAGGCGTGACACTGACTTGAAAAGACTAATCTAGATTTTTTAAATCATGATTTCACGTGCATATCTAACTTAGACAATGAATTTGTCACATGCCTATAGTTCATTTTTGGCAAGATATACTGATTGTCTTGATAGATACATCCACTTGATGAATCCTACAATTTACAAAATGCATCTATCATCATCCTCTATAAATATTGAGTGATGCTCGACTAATTCTATCACACTCCTAAATATATGTGATCTCTAGCCTCACCAAGCATTCTAAATATCAACTTGCGAGTTGGTTTATGGATAAACAAATTGATTGTTTCTTAGTTGTTTATTTTTCAAAGCTCATCCATGATCTCCTTGCTCAAGAATATGGTACATATATCTCATTTGATTGTGCATATCTTGTTTGAGATATTATCATAAAATAATTATCTAATAAAGCCTATAAATAGGTCGATGATGACACATATAACGTTATCAGAAGATCCCGAGTTCGAATCTTTCAAACTTCATTTGCCTCTCCATTACATATGTCGACGTTAGTTTAGACGAAAATACCAAACTAAGTGGGAAGGAAAGTATTATAATATTTAAATAATAAATTATGGTTTCATTTAACAGTTTAAGTTTTTGCAACAATCGATGATGGTCCTACTGAATCTCACAAATTTGATTTTCAAATTCGTGTCCTCATCATGAAGTTTCATCATAGAAGCCAATAAGAAGCGGTAGCTTGATCATGTCGTGCATACAAGGTTTTCGGTTACGTCCAAGCCATGGAAGAGACAGGAGAGCCCCATTTTCCCTTTGGACGATGGTGGAAAGCGAGCCTTTGAAAACAATGTGTGCTCATTTCAGGACCAGGCAAAGCAAAGACCTTCGTTATTGAACGTATCAATCGTAGGAGCATCATGATTTGGGCTACCACGGACTCCGACAATGACAGTTATTTTCAAGATCGTTCGGGAGGAAAAGGTTGTCTAGAAGTTGTGTTTATTTTAATTTAAATCTAAAGCTCGTCTTATCCCCTTTTATTCTGGGGGTGACAAAGGGATCGTACCGTTCAAGTTCTTTCTTCTCTTTTTTACCTAAAATATTGGATATATAGTTGGATTAGTCTACAAATTTGCCATGTTAAATGATACGTCAGACGGCAAACGGAAAATTAAACAAGGGAATCCTATTCAACAAGCAATTAGAGCTTGTTACACGCGTCCGTAGATGTGTATCTCGAAGGTACCTAGCGTGATCAAAACTCTATACGTGCCAAGGACACGAAGATGATTCTCCACTGTGAGCGCACAGTCTCGAAATCTTTCATGTGTTCCTAAGAAAAGTTGGAAAGACTGACGAAGAAGCAAGCCCGCCCCATTGGACCATCACCAGCAAAAGGGGAACAAGAGTGGCTCCTCCAAAAAAGAGATGTGCATGCCTAGTTTCCAACCAAACAAAGTGAACAATGACGCAAGTTCTTCTGCAACCCAGAATTTGTGACTCGCCAAGCCACATTTACCACCAATTAGTCCCTCTCCATAGGACCACAATGCCATTGCCAAAGCAGTTTCACCAAAGGGCCGGTTCCCCTTTTGGGGGGAAGATAGAAACCAACAAAGATTTAAAGGTGCGATCATACATCTTTCAAACTCTTTATCTTTCTCTTTTCTTTTTAGCTTTATCACGCTGACGATGATATTTCTCACCAGCCATTTTGATGTTGAAAAAGATGAAAGTAATAGTACCATAAGAAGATAGCAATTATCTAGAGAAGGTCAAAGGATGTTGGACTTTCATGGGTTATGATTAAAGAAGACAGGCACATGGAACGGGGATGGTGGAGGATGCCATTATTCCTAATCATGGTGTTAAAAAGCAGAGATGCCCATCTTAGCAGGGCGTTTACATTGCAAAGCCGTTGGATTGGAATGTACGAATGGGATCTTTTAATTAATGTGCCAGCTTGAGTCGCCTTCAAAAGTTCCCCTTCATAATGTTATCTTTTCCACTTGGACGGAAACTTACACTAATTCCTTCATCTAAGTACACCGATTAGAGTAAGGAAAGAGATCATAAAGCAACGTGCCGTATGCAGGAGCCCCAGCTTCTCTCACGGAAAAAGGACCCGCCAGATTATTTTCTGATTATGAACATAAATACCACTAAATAAATCTCCAAATCTTGCTTAAACAGAGCGTATATTTCTTGCTCGAAGGCTCGATTCGAATTGTCGAAACCAAGCATCATCTTATGGACATATCTTGAGACTTAGTCCGCTTCGACAGTAACCCAGCATATAAGTACAGTGGGGTGATTGCTTACGATGCTCACAATATGATTAATCGGGTGTTCAAAAAGCACTCGGTAGAATATGTCATTATTGCCTTACAACGCAGGTGAAGCCATACACATCCTACTTGAATGAGTTATTAAGTTGTGGGGTATGAAAAGATGTCCTTAGCCGGCCTAATTTGAAATTGTCCTTGACAAACTTGAAAGCCCTTCCTAAATTGAATGCATGTGACATTGAAAACCATGTGCTAGCTAAGAAGAAAACAACAGGTGAGTACCTTTCGGACCTGAAATTGCTAACTGTGCAAATAATAATAACACAGCAGGGGCATTTTATCTTTATCTTTCAGTCTTAAAAGAATGAGGACAAATTTGAAGATTTTCATGGAAGTATAAGTTTTGAATTTGGAAGACGAACAGTATATATAAAAAGGTATATAACTAATCAGGGGTAATGATGTGGTGGAAACATCTAACAGAGAATCCTCTGCTTCTAAAAATAAAATTTAAAAAATCTCTTTAAGTACTGCAAATAGTGACAAGCATGACAAGGAAATCATGTACCCATCAAGTGCCATTCATTAAAATCTCCTCACACTGGCTTGGCATATCTGTAATGCTTTTGACTCAGCATCATCAGAGGCCTGTTGTTGCCAACCACTCACTCTCTCTCTTCAACCCCCAAGAGAGCTTCATTAGATTTTTTTTTTTATTGAATTTTTGGCCGACTTCGTTGGGGGTAAATAACAGATAATCACCTCGAATAGATGAACGTAGACCTATGAAGTAGCTCATCAATCTGATGAAGCCAGTATCGAGCACCTAATACTTATACAAATGTTCGTTCTTTCACTGTTGAGCCAACCTGGTTATTGTTATTTTTTGCCTTTCATAGCATCGGAGTGGAAGATAACTCTTGTTCTATGCACAGAGAAAAGATTTGAGCTCTAAGTTCCAACCACAATTCCATGTGAATCAGTAATGCAAAAGGAGGAGAAAAAGAGACATCTTACATAGTCGGTTTTGTTTTTCTTTTGCAAAGTTTTCCAGCTAGGATCTTTCAGGAATATTAACTGTTTGGCTACGTGCAGCTAAGTCACTCATAATGATGAACGGAGCACTGAATGTTTTTTTCAATAATACAGAATGATGCCAGCAGGACTGTGGTCCAATCACACCCCGAAAAATATTCAATCGAGAATGAAAGGTATTAGCTGTTTGTTTGGGACCACCGGTAGAAGATTTCAACGGAAAAACCCATAATTAGTTGAAATAGCAACAAGCAAAAGCACGATGTAATCAGAATGATGCAATTGACATTCATTACAGCTGTTGTGGGAACAGACACATTTCAGCCTACTTTAAGGGTCTTTTCCTATTCTTTGACGGGGTGGAAATTCTCAAGACACTCTTTCCTGGGAAAATTGTTGCAACTGTTGGGATCGTTTATCTCATGCTGTGAATGTGAGATTCTCCTGCATTTTCACAGGACAGAATTGTATGTGTGTGCGTCTGTATGTGTGTGTGAGAGAGAGAGAGAGAAACTAGAAAGATGCTATTGAAATGGGCACATACAAGTGGCAAGTTCACCAAGAAAGTCCTTTGTGTCCTATCAGATGGGATACAAGTTCTGGGTGGGAATTGCTTTCGTGTCGTGCAAAGAAGGGACACATGTAGTAAGAGCTCTTGCACACTTGGGTTGAGAAGGACGTGAACCAAAGAAGCAACCAAACCTTTACTTTCATATCACATCACACACACACATACACACACAAACAAAACACTATTAGCCTCAGAGCCAGCCACATTTTACCCACTACCCACCCAACTATATCTGGGCAAGAGAAGGGTAAAACCATAATATGTGGTGGGGTCTATGTAAGCACCAGAGAGAGAGAGAGAGAGAGGGAGAGAGAGAGAGAGAGGCTATGGGCTGTGACTGTGGGCCCATGTTTGCTTCACTAGTGTGGACAGGATCTGGCACCATTCATCATGTTTATCAGGAGTCAATGTAATCCTCCTTGCACTGAGGGCTACTGAGATCAAGATGGCCATCAAATGGCTGAGATTGAATTTTGAATGGAAAGAAAAGCCAACAGATGCTGCCACTGTTGAATGTTGGTTCCATATTCCTTTGACATCATAAGGAAAAGAAAAAGGGACTAGTTCTGATGGGTCATTCGCACAGGACTATTCCTCCAAGCATTTCACGAAAGTTTGTGGTGAAAAATTGGAAAAAAGTAGTAGCGCAAGAAAATTTCATCCCATCCAATTCAAGTAACGGGTAAAGGCAAACACTATAATATGTCAGAAATTATAAGAGACTGACAGTCCCTGATTGACAATAATTCCTGTGGAGAAAGCTCCTGCAAGGATACAACTGGAGCTTTTCCTCTTGCAGCTGCCACATTATGCAGTACATTCTACTTGAAGCTGCATCAGTATTGTTTTCAGTGTGATGCACCTTTAATTATGTATGCCAGTGAAAGGTTATGAAAGGTCATTGTTGAAATTATTTAGTACCAATAGTCTGGTGAAGAGGCCTTGCACTAGCCCTAGAAAACTGCCGAATCCGGTTGGGTCTTTTTCCTTCTTCTTTTTATGCCTCTATTTTTTGTTGATGAAACTGCCTTCCCTTATGAATGATGGCGATGGAATGCACTCAATAATAATATTTAAGGGGTATAATTCATCCAGAAAAAAGTCTTCATGTTCCATATGATAATAAGAAGAGTTTACTGCCATCTTTTGCTAGGTTCTCTATGAATTTGGCTTGGCTTTGGTTGGCTCTTCTTATGTAGGAACATTAAAACCCTCTTTTGAATTTTGGTGCATAATTTCTCTTCCTCTCTATCCTAGTTACAAGTACTCTACATGAATATTGATTACTAAAGTGAAGTATTTAGGAACATCCAACTAAGTATGGCCCCAATCAAAGAGTTAACCGGTCTTGGCTCGGCCCTCGAACCTGGCCAACGGGATTACATTGTGATATATATCAAACTTAAGAACTTAGACTTCTTTATTCATGGAAGTCGAATCATCTCGTCAACCAACTAATCCCGCAGGTCCATCATCTCATAGAAATCAACTCGATTTAGACTCTGTTTATTTTAATACTTGTCTTCCAATCCTCCGAATCTATCACAAATCAAGAACTTAGCTAGAACCAATAATGCAATGATGCCACAAAATGATAGCGGGTCAGTCAACAATCAGATTTAAGTACTAAGTATAGAGTTTTCTAGACAATCGATAGCCCGGCTACTATTATCATTATTCAACGAACAATGTCGCTAATTTCACCTTAATTCCATGTGGTCATGGCGTGGCCTAGCATATTTAAATGCTTAGTCGTAATGTCATCACTAATCCAATGTAAGCTGACACCTCTACTTGACTCCATGTTAGTGCACGAGACCCTACTTAGACCCATGTGCACCACCCCATTAGGGTTGATCTTATAAGAATTTTTTTTAAAATAATTAGCATATTTGAATATAAACCACCCCTCCGAAAAAATAAAAAGAAAAACAAAAAGAGATATTCGCATATCAGCACTTTTTTTTTCTTCTCAAATTTCGTTTCCTTTTAAAATTTTGATCGCGGCTATAGACAATTTCTCATATGGAAAATGCCCCAAAACTGGACCTTTCTTCCCCCTTCGCAGACACATATCCAGGAAAACTTCTTCAAAGATCATTAATTTCTAATCCGTAATTATCAAGCAGGAAGGGAAATAATTCTTTATTTCGCCGAGATGCACTGTAAAATAACAGGAAAAAAAGTGCATATTGATCTCTTTCGTCAATCCCAATCCCTGGATGAGTGTAGATTTTTGGCCCCTCCCTCACCCCCCCCTCTCTCTCTCTCTCTAGATGTGCTCATTTAAGTTTCCAAGGCGGATAGTTTACTCAATCTGACCGGATTTATTTAACAACTTAATTATATGTCATTGCAACTTTGACCGGGTAGGGTTGAATTCAAGCCCCCACAGTCCAAAGCGGATCGCTTTGGATCCGCCGAACGAATTTTTATTTTATTTTAACTATAGGGTGTCAATCATATGATCATATCATTGACCGATTTGTATATTAAACCTAGTTTGAAAAAGTTGTGAATGAATGAGAGATGCAATCCAACTTAATTGATTATCTTCATGTGTTTATATATCAAGTCACTTTTGATCATTTCACACGAGCGATGGTTAAACAAGATATTCATCGATTTAACGATTCCATTGTGACAAGTAAATCGCCACGAGCATCGGGGCTGTCATCGCAATCGACAAGAGAGAGCGCGTCTAACTTGCGCCAGTAATCAAAAATCATGTAAAGGAAATGGCTTGGTTGTTAGATCTGTGAGTGAATGAATGAATGATGCGTATGAGAATGTGTTCCTTATGAAATAAGCATAAAGGAGGGTTTGGTGGGTGAAGAAGGAGGGAACATGGGTTGGACCACAAAACTTTAATGGAAAAAAAGGACACACGCTAGATTAAATCTTTATGCAATTTAATTTAATTTAATTTCTATTTTCTGAATATTGTTATCCAACTTGTTGGGGATTTTCCAAGAAGAGATTGGCTGACCCACTCATTTTGAAAACTTTTGTCCATGTGTTTGGTTAAATAGAGAATGGGGTCCACAAGAAAATTTAACAAAAGAAAAATCTCTCCAAAACTCCTTGAGATCATCATCTCATCTTTCAAAAAAAGAATACAAAAGTTTATTTTTTATTTATTTATTTTTTTTTGCAAGGGGGTTAGAATATATTGAAATAAAAAAAAAAAAAGGAAAATCTTCTTTAGCCCCCTTTTTTTTTTTTGCTAGGGAAAAAAATAAAGGAAAAAAGATCATCTTTGTAGCCATTGGTACAACATTTTTCTCTTTTATATTGAGAGCCTCACTCCAATCCCACCTTGCCAAACTTTGTTCGTTTGAGAGAGAGAGAGAGAGAGAGAGAGAGAGAGAGAGAGAGAGAGAGAGAGAGAGAGAGAGAGAGAGAGAGAGAGAGAGAGAGAGAGATGGGTTCCTACTGCAACTGAAGGAGGCATCCAAAGGGATCGCATTGATCCCATCTCTGCACTAACGAACACCGCCCGCATATTTGGATTTTGGATCATGCTATCCCTTTGGATACCTCCTTTAGTGGCTTCAAATTTGATGATCTTCTCGTCGAGAATTGATCCGGTGACTCATGCATCACCGGGAAAGCTTGCCGGAGAAAAGGCCCGGAGAAGACCGAGTGAAGCCGTGCAATGCGAAAAATGAGGAATTCAAGTAAGTTGAGGTTGATGAAGACCTTCCCAATTGACTTCCATATCATGGCTTGAGCTGTTACCAAACACCACCCATTTGAATTGCTTATATAAGATGTGATACTGTGAACGAATTCTGATCTGGGGCTTACTTTCTGATATGGACATGTTATTTTTCAGGCATTAGTTCCACTTGTAGGGAAGTAGGTATTGGGTATGTTCATGGATGTTCTTTCTTTTTCTTGGTTTTTTTATCTGCTGGAAAGCAAAAATTGGTCTCTTGGAAGCTGAAAATTATATTGATCATGAACAGAAGATATCTCTTAGATTATAAGGCTTTGGCCATAGAAGAAAGAGATATTTGACCCACAAAAACTGCTTTGCTTCTGTTTTTACTTTCTAACTACTGAGCTTAATAGTCTTTTAAAATCGTCATGGATCATCAAGGAATTTTTATATCGAAGAACTTTTCCTAAGCAATTTAAAACTGAAGCATACTTTGATAGTTTGGTTTATCCATATTTGCAATTAAAACAGTAACTTAGCATAGGTGAAGTGTTCGGATATTATGCTGATGTCCCACTTACCTGGCATTTACTTATTTACTGTGTCAAAATTGGTGAATGAATCAGTACACATGTTGCTTGCTCAAAACACGTGAGAAATGTTTTGCTCATTTCAATCTATACTGATTCGTGCACAAAAATGGAGTCTGTAGACTGGGGAAATGGAGTAGCTTCTGATGGCAACAGTGGTAATAATTTCTATCTATGTTTTGCTCAGTAAAACCGCCATTTGAGAATAATCTCATCTACGGATGCTTCTGGCAATTGATTTGATTTATCTCGCTCCTTTGATAATGCCCTTCTCTTCCAATAATCGTTTTGAGTGATGCGAGCAATCAAGATGTGCCGTGTCCGGATGATTTTTCTTCAAAGGCTGTTTAAGAACTAATGCACGCTTCAGTTATATGCTTCTCCGATTTGTGATACCAATGCAAGATCAGTGAATTATTTCTGTGTGATCATTTTCTTTTACTGTGAATACAATGAATGTCGACCATTTTGAGTTACATACGTTGAAATTTGTTTGCATTCTCTCTTGTGATAATTTCCAGATGAATTGGGGTGGTGCCTTGACAACTTCAGCAGCATCTTGCATGTCACAAAACCTCATAGAAGTTACAATTTGAGACTAACATGGTACACAATCAATTACAGTATGCACGAAACACACGGAGTCATCCATGTCCTTTTAAGTGAGAGTTAGTGACAGATCCATTGTTATTAAAACGAGATTAGCTGATCCTTTTAGCTGAGTCCATATGAGTTTGCACAGGGCAAAAAAGAAGCACCACATGCTCAGATGGGCGTGGAAGGAGCAGAGGAGGAGGCTAAACCCTAGAAGTGGATCATGCATTTTCTGGATAGACCAAATTAACTTGACCTGTTTCTATTCTTTGCTTCCTCAAGAAATTTGCTATATCCACGAGAATTGAATCACGCAGTCCTTCACGACAGAATAATACAGCTTGAATCTAGAGCTTAAAACCCACACGCTTTATGAGGCAGTAATCAGAATCCAAAGCAAATGAGAAGTGTCACTAAAGGATCTCTTTTATTCTTCCAAAGTTGGGACCTCACGATGAGGAATCATGCACATGATGAGCGCTCAAAAGATAAAATAAAAGGAATAAACTCTCCTTCAAACCACAACGTCTCTATGAATAATAGTATTTTTCAAGGGCATGCATTTTGTTGCGCCTCTCTCATCACATGCCTCCAACATTCTATTCTATGTATGATTCCTTTCCTCACATGGTACCAACCTTCTCTCTAGCACTCAATGCCTTGAGGCTTCTCTTTACCATAAATGTTTATTGAATTAGATATCTCGTAAAGAAACATCAGGGTATGCTTTCATTAGAAAATACACACAAAGCCATTATCTGAGTGTGGTTGGCATTACTAATTGTAAAATATAAAAAAGAATAGATTATAATCTCTCTCTCTCTCTCTCTCTCTCTCTCTCTCTCTCTCTCTCTTCATCCTTCAAGATATTCCTCCTTGAGTGGGATCTCATGGGCATGAGAAAATCAAGTTATACCACATGATAATGCTTTGAGAAAACTTAGCATATGCTTGAATCTCAATCTAGATGAGTGCAAACATTCATAGCATTTTTCCATTAATTCATATGCCACTTCCCCATCATCCTGCGATTTTCCATTGTTATTGGATTAGATATCTGCACAGAAAGGTCATCAAAGCTTGAAACGAAATAAATGCAATTGGGGAAAAAAGAGCACCAAAAAAATGGGTCCAAGCGAGAGGAATTTTTTGGCACTAGATGGTACAGACTGTCTTCAACACTCCACATATCAATTCTAAGATGTCTCCTCCTTGGACTACAAAAACTTTAGGGAAGGACATGGGGAAGATGACAAAGAAGAAACCTCATAGGCTCACGGAGAGAGAGAGAGAGAGAGATTATGATATTTCAACTGCACGAGGGATTGGAATTGCCCCCTTCTAATGGGACCCCAATTCCTTGACCTTACCTCCTTCCTATTCCAACTTCAAAATTCTCTCTTACCCAACTAGATCCTTCCCCGTTCCCAGTACTAGTCACTCTCTCTCTCTCTCTCTCTCTCAACTATAATGAGAGACTATTGAGGCTTTGCTTTCTCTTTTTTCAATCTCAAATTCAGTTTCAGCCACAAATTGAACATCAGGTGGATTTTGATTGTGATGTACTGTTGAGTGTTTTGGGACCTTATCATGATGCGCTCTGGCGCCGATTACCTTTCTGTTTTACAAGAAACAATATGTTCTTTGCTTGGTGTTTTAGTCACTAATGTGATATTTCTATTGTGATAGGTATTTTTTTTTCGGTCTTTTGATTTCATTCGTCTTACATATAATAGGGATTTAGAGAATACAGTGAAATCTCTATTCTTGGTGTATTTGAACTTTATATTCAAACATCAATTCAAGTAAGAAAAATCTACCAAATATTATCTAGTTGGTGATTTCTAGAGAAGAATCGGACCATTATTATTTGGTATGAAGATTATGTGCATCATTGTCTCCAGACTTGAAAGAGATGTAGCAAGGGCATCACCCGATCGGGTGGGGGAGAATGTCATGGCCCAAGAAAACGACATGATCTAGACGTTTTTTGAATGAAGGACTGTGATTGACCCATGAAGAACAGGCAAATTGCAAAGCTTCTAGTCATAGAATTTCTTTTGTATTAGAGAATACTCTAGGAGGCAGACAATGCTGTAAATAAATACTCTTGTAATAAATGTAGGTAACTAGGAGATGCAATCTATATCGTTAGATTGAGGAGAGATCCATGGTTACGTTGAACCTAATAAATATAGGGGCTCATCCCCTCATTTGTATGCATCTATTTTGTTGCACAGATAATGAAATACTAATTCCATCTACCTAACCTTAATGGAACGCTAAATTCCTCTACCAATGACAAGTAGGGGGACAATTTCAGAGATGTTGGCCGAACTATTTGGTCCATTTACATTTAAGCAAATTCTGGCCAGAAAAAAGAAGTGTTGGGATTTAATTTAACAAGAACCCTAATCTCACTTTGATCCTCATGTTCACTAATGTTGACAACAGAAACACCCAGAATTGAGTCCCCATTATCGAACACAGATACTCCATAGAATTTCCCAAAAATATGACCAATTTTGACTAAGTTGTGCACCATATGTTATATTCTGGCCACCTTTTTTCCCTAGTCATAATCATTTTAATGGAACAAGCTCAAATGTCAAGGCTCGAGAGTCAATAGAGCCCACCAAGCATTATTATGTCTGAATAGATTGCAAAGATTCATCGGATCCTACTTTTTTTCCTTCTTTTTAATTGGTGGTCACAATACCCACAATGAAGAAGACCCTATTTGGTAACTGGCAAAATAGTAAAAATTTATATTCTTTTGTTCTCGGGAGTAGTTTTGAAATAGAATCGTGTTTGATAAAATTTTTGTTTTCAATGACAAATTTCTATTTTTTTATTTATTGTTTACGGAAGTAGATTTGGAACAAAATCAAGAATAATAATAATAATAAAAAGTTGATTCTTATTCCCGAAACAATTCTAGAATCAAGCCCATATTTTCTCTTTTTATTTTCTTTTTTCTTGTTCTTCTTCAATTTTCTTCTTCATCATCTATTGCCACCGCTGCGGTTGCTCTCTGCCGCCCACCATCGCCGATTTTCGGCAACCGATTCAGGCGAGCTTACTAGGCCAAGGTGAGGTTCGGTGAGGCTTGGCCTCGCTAGATCCTGGCTGGCGGTTGGGCGACGGGCCTCGCCCGGTGGCTAGGCGGGACTCGTCGAGCCTTGCTCGGTTGTCGATGAGGGCTAGCCTCGCCGAGGGCCGATGACGCTCCGGTGAGGTTGCTAACCCTCGTCGGCTGGTCGCCAGTCATCCCAAGGTTGGTGACCGACCACATGAAGAAGAATAATAGGAGAAAGAAAGGAAAAAAATGAAAAGAAAAGAAAAAATGAAAAAAGTAATAATTTTTTTTTTTTATAAATTAAAAGAAAATGATTTCGAGTAAAAATTTTGAGTACGGTATCAAACGCAATTCTATTTTAGGAATTGAAATTTTGGACGATTACCAAACATCTTAAAATGCTTAGAAATTGTTCTCGAGAACATATTAGAAATTGTTCCCAGAAATAGAAGCGTTACCAAACGCGTCCAAAGCCACCTAATTTCCAACCAAAATTACATCAATTCAATATGTCCTCGTTCTCTGTGTGTACAATTCGGAAAGCCTGAAAATGAAACCGAAAGGATACTGTATAAAATATGCACGAGTAACCGACCAAAAGAAATTGAGTAGCTTCCTTGTCAAAGAATTCTTCTCTTCTTCATCCCCAACTTGAATGGAAAAATTTGAACTCTACAAATGTACAACAATAGCTCCAGGCTTTGGAAATTTCAATCTTCTCAATCTCAAAAACTAGTTTTGTCATGGAGTTTAGACTTGTCGCAGATGCAACCAGGGAAAGGGTTTGCATAGAAATTCTCTTCCAATTTGAAAGATTGTCCTGATTGCCGACGGGATGGTAATCCCACACGGTCCTCATGTGACTTCTTCACTTGCCATGAGAAATCATCCCAAGATATCAGGCCTCCATCCAACTCATCAATTAACTTCACAAATTTTTGTCTGCCAAAACAATCGAAACTACAAATCAAGGCTTGCAATTTCTTTAGACTGAAATACCTTGAAATTATTGATTCAAAAGGAACAAGAAGGAAATTCACGATACATAAATAAGATAGACCTTATAATTGTCCCACTTCCAGTCAATATTATATTTGAGTCTGCCTCTAACACACACAAAACTTGATCTAAGATTATCAATTGTCGGTTGTCAAAAAAAGAAAAGAAAAAAGAATGCATTATGTTAAGGTTGAACAAATGACATGCAATAGAAAATTATGAAACGTTGGCAGTCTTTACACGTCTTTTTACACTTACTTGTTAGGGCTGATTGTCTTCCTGAATCCTTCGAATCTCCTATGACCTTCCACTGCCTTAGCCATGTTGCCTTCATAAGTGTGAACAAAAACATCACTTTCCACTGCCACAATGAAGTCCAATGCCGCAAGCTTATTTTGGCGGTGCTTAAATTGCCGAAAATCTTCTTCCGTGAACAAATTGGAATGCGTGTAGATGTTCGGGTACTTGGATCGAAAAGGACCGATCCCATTTTGACCGTATGTCTTCCCAGCAACAATATATATCTTGGTAGACGAAGGGAAGCCAAGCGCCCCAAGGAAAACTGCGCTCTCCCTTGGGGTCATCGGGCACTCACCCTGGAGCCGCTTCTCTGTGCCATTGATTATCTTTTCCCTCCAATGACGAGTGTTATTTCTCATTAGCTCGAGCTCATTGCTCTCGGCTGCGCTAAGACTGTGGTTGCATCCTGTAAACGCAAGCATGTCTTTTTCATATCTGTAGTGTGTGATTATACTCGTAGTCAATTGATTTAGTAGCGGAAAGTCATTAGAAAAGGACAAGACGGAGTGATGATCTTCCCTAGAAAACTATGTCTCTGTAGTACCTTAAATGAAGAGCAAGGTATGGTTCATCATTTTCTCTAAGTCTGCCAATTAACTTCTTAGCAAGCTCTTCGATTCCATCCTCATATCTAAGCGCCTCGTACATTGCCCGGCACCGTAGTCTTTGGATCGATCCAGCCAGGCCGTTGTTGACGAGTCGGGAGTCGGTCTGAGTGAACCTGATTACTTTGCGGCGCTTCAATATCTCAGCTATCTTTCTATAGTAACTAGGCTGCAAGCACGGTGTTAATCACTTCTTAGATGTAAAGGGGTATATGAGTGAAAACATGATCTCTTGTCAATGTAAACAGTAGGGCCGAAATCTTACCTTTGACCACGAAATTGGGGGTTTCTTGAGTGGGGTCACTGATGCAAGTTTTGGTGGGAGAGATTCTACGATATTGATATCATCTTTCAGGACATCCATGAAATGCCTCCAGTTGAACAAATCTTTGAACCCACTGAATCATCGAGGATGGCATTGGAATCGAATAATCGGCACATGAACATACATATATAACGCAAGAAAAATAAAAAGCAATCTCATTATATAGTCTTGGGGGATTGGAATGCATACCTCGTATCTGTCCAATAGGAAGTAACATCCAGATGAGGCAGCACAAGGGTGGCATTCATAATCTTAGCGATCGCAACCATGTCGCTTATCTGCGATAACAGCAGGTACACACGACTGAGATTTTACAGCTGTTGAAATTAAGTCCAGATGTATAATACGAAGCCCTTTTTATTGTTGAGGAAACTTACTCCTATTTTCATTTGATTCAATCCCCCGTTCGCGTGTACTAAGATATACCCATTCGTTGGGTTCGCTGGACCTAAAAAGGGAGAATAAAACAGATTCTGAATCACGAATGATATCACTTTCCTTTCTGCAATCGATTGCATTAAACTAGAGTGGAAGAAAGACCGTCGAACCTGTCTCGTGCCTTGAACGATTGATACATTTGTAGTATCTATTGATCACAACTGGCTGCTTCCAGAGTGTGGATGTCTGAAAGGCAAGAAACTTGGGATCAGTTGGCAGTTACCGAGGTAATTGAATCTTGAGCAAAAATATGTCAAGCGAAATATGATCCTTGTTGACCCTAGAGTAAATTTCTACCTTGCAAAGCGTTTGGCGAAAGATATTAAGGTTAGAAGTTCAAATAGTAAAATTGGCTTAAAAAATCCTGAAATGTCCTTATAACAAAGATAACGCGAAGCAATTTGAAATCATACTTGTTATGATATCTTCATCTCAATCAAATCTAAAAATTTCACAATTAGGTTCGCATTATTTCAGAAGAAGCTTCTATGACGCTTCATGTCCTTCGATCACAATATGACAAATTTGTGAACCAGACGTAGTTTGCAGACTCATCATTGAAGACGGATGGTCGCCAGAATGCAACTTTTCACCTTGATTTTTAGGGTGAGAATCCAGGTCTGAAACTTACCAAAAGGAAAATTTCTTATGGCCCAAATGGAAATAGCCAGTGCTTGTGTTAAGATACTTTTGACCTCGCTCAGACAGAAATAACGAGCGTGTGCAGAATATAAGCACAGGGACGTGATTGCCCATTTCATGCACGCAGTAGACGATCGTAGAATTACAACGAGGGGAAAAAGGAAAATTATGGATCATAGGTCTAAGAATATAACCTGAACTTAGCTCGAGAGAGATTAAGTCAGCGATATGAGATAAATTTGAAAAGCATGCACGTAACCAGAACAACTTACGCACAGAAGATCAATATGCATTCGTTTGCGTGTGCACGCCCGTGAATAAATCGCAAGCGAAGGGCATTGCACGGGGCATATCTAAGAAGAGGATCTTACTTCGGAGTTGTCCGACGACCCTTTGTCATTGTCGACCACACCGGTGTTGCGATTTCCGACGCCTGGGTGGTTAAGAACCTCAATCTGACTCAATCTGCTTATCATCACGATCTTGGAAAGAAACCAAAAACTAAGCATCGCCGTCACCGCCACGATCAGAAGAACTCGCCCTAGAAAACGGCGCGCTCTTCTGTGAATGAACATCGTCGACTTCGGCACATCGGGTTGATTCTCTAATGTTTCGAAAGCTCTTCTTCTTGTCATGGATGGAACCTGAAAATTTAGATAGAGAAAGAAGGAGAGGGCATGATTAAAAAAAAAAAAATGTTTTTATTTATAGTAGAGGAGGAAAGATTGGAGACATGGAGTTGGATTGGAGCTATGAGAGAGGTCAGAGATTTTTCCTGAACTCCTTTTCTGGCTCTTGATGCTTGTACGGTTTTTGGTATAACGGGAAAGCGCGATGTGAGGATGAGCAAATTTTGTGGTTTCGAAGGGGGAAATGGTTTTCAACAAGAATTGCTAATCGTTGAATTTGAATTTATACTGAAAATGATTTTTTTTTTTTATGTGTTTGTATTTAAATAAGATTTTATCATGCAATCTTCGACATAAATTGAAATTATAGCAAACTGACCATGAGTAGAATTGGATTTCTAGTCTAAATTAAGAACTAGCATATAAATGCACAGACAATAAAGAAAAAGTCGATAAAACTAATTTATACTATCAAATTTATAGAATCTAATACTAACTAACTTTATAAGCAAAGAAACATCATATGAAAAAGTAAATTTCACTCGGCAGGAAGTTCTCATTCTTAAAGTCTTTATGTGTAACAATTTCATATATCTTCAACATATGTAGTGTGCGCACAAGTTGCAATCTCAAGAATTTGACATTGAGAATAATCTAAAATTTATCTTGTGAGCGAATGAAAATATGAAATAATGAATTTTTCAATTCATAGCAATTCTTTTCAATTTCTACACATATCTTCCCAATCCAACTAACAATTCAAATGAGCGTATGGATGTTGGTTAATGGAGATTTTTTAAAGTTTTTCTGGCTGGTATTGTAGATCAATGTCTAGTTTAAAATATGTTTCTTATGAATAATGGAAGAAGGAAGTTATGATCAATAAACTATCATTTAATTTGCGCAACATCTCCCTATCTACCCTCGTATTTGATTTATTCATCAAGATAACATTTACGGGACTTAGGATTCCCAAAAAATTGGGAGGTTATAACTTTTTTTGTGGACCACATTAACACCATTGACAAAAAAGGCAAAAAAAAAAAAATTACAACGAAATAATGATACAACTTCTACAATTTATACCATATTATCTGTCTATATTGCATATAAAGTAAACTTTCAACTTTGATGTGCACCCTTCAAATGGCCAAAATAACCTTATTCGCAATATGAAGTACCGAAAGAGAAAATCAATTATTAAATGTGAAAATTTGGATATTCATAAATAAGTACTTAACAGATCTTCTTTTAAGATAATGTATTGTGTTAGATTTTGTTTTAATAATCTATTTTACCCATAGCCAGTCATACGTCATTTTCATGTTTATTTATGTTTAAATAAAAAAGAAATTATTTACATAACCAAACAGCTCCTAAACTTTGGTATTCAAAATTTATTTATGAGTTTCCAAAATGTAAAAAAAGATTTTGGTTTCATGAACGAACTAAGCATTTCATTCATAGAAAAATGATAATTTAAACAAAAATACGCAAAGTATAACAAAAAATTTTAGTATAAAGGAAGTCTCATTCTTATAGATTTAAACATTAATCTCTATCAAATTCTTTAAAAAAACCATAAGAAAGATGGACATAGAATATAACATTTAAAAACTTTTTGAACAAAATTTTAGAAATCTTGCCAAGATAATTATAGAACACTGAAGATATTCATGAAACGGGAAGATGTCTCTTATTCAATTTTTCATCATTAAACTTATGTTTTTTTCTAATTTAAATTGCTTTTATTGCTTAAAAATATAAGTGAAGAAGAATGTCTTTATTATTAAGGATAGAATTTTGTTATTATTTCTACTTAGTACTCTCGAACTTAAACTTGGTTGGTTAATTGCTCATTTAATTTAAACAAAGCCAAAGTTTCAACTTACATCTTATTTCTACTTTGTATTCTTGAACTTGGCAGTTTGATGATTGCTTGCTTAATTTAAATTTTGATGTTAATTTTAATTGGATATCATGATTGGCATGTTGAGCTATGACAATTTCTTACCTAAATTGAAATATTTTCTGCAAGCAAAGAAGGTTTTGGAAGAAATACCCAACAGGTTTTATTTCATCCTTGATGGGAAAAAAGAAGAAGAGAAAATAGTAAAATTAGACCTAAAATGGCATATTAGTAATTTTTGACATACTTAATTGCAATTTTGTAAATTTACAGAATTGGGAGGACTCTTTTAACAGTGATATCTAATTTTTTTAAGTATTAGTTAGTAGGTTATTGTGTTAGATTAATTGTAAGATATCAAACCCATTCAAAATGACTAGATTTGAAGCTTTAGGGTAAATTCGTAATTTCATCAAACTAGGGGACTGCTATGCAAAAACTGGAAATTTTGGGCATTGTTCATAGCATTTGAAATTTTATGATAATAGATAGTTAATTTATTTTTACAAATGATTGCTTAAGCTAAACAATTTATACAGCTAGTCAAAATTGGACTTAATCGCACAATTAATTTAAAAATGGTATGTCTTGGTAATTTCATAAAATTTGCAGAGTGATTATAGTGTAAGTGGTATTCATATGTTTAATTAATATGGCTTGATTAAGTGAAGATTGGAAGTTAGTGTACATTTTTAAAATGAGAAAATTTGTTGGGGCAATTATATAATTTTGAAAATATGGAATTATAGGAAATTAGATTTAGTTTTGATGACTAGGGTGCATTTAATCAAGGCGTGGGTTTAGAAATGGAAATTATATGGGTTACTTGAGTTATAGAAATGTTGATTGTCCAAGAAAAAATCATCTCAATGAATTATGAATTTGCAAAAGTTCTATATTAAATGTTGATAGCATGATATTTAGAGGGTGAAGATTTATATGTTGAAGTGCACTTAATAATTTTGTTAGCACCGTTTACATGGAAAATGCCAAGTGAGTTTGTAAAAATTCGTGGCATTTGTTATGTGGTCGTGATTTGTACGTGATGATGTTATTTATTGAATGATGAAAGTTTTATGATTGGGTTTGCAAATAATAACAAAAATGGACATTTGGTTTCATTAGTGGTATGGGAAATGCCAAAAAGATTAAAATGATGTTATTTGCATTGTATGATTGAATATGTCAGCTATTATGTTGTAATAACTTGTATGCATTTACAACTTTAGGAAAAAAAACAAATGTTCTAATGTCTACGAGGAGTCTCTACAAAGTTGAAATGACATGAAGTTTTATGATTCATACACAAAATTATATAGCTTGTACAACCTGTGATGTAATATCATGAAATAATCATCATCACATGTATGTATAGTGATGTACTTATTTTTATTGATGTAGATGACCTATAATAGATGGGCTAAGAGGTGTGGCAAGGAAGTGGTTATGATTTCATCTCCATGAGTTGATTGTGATGATTCATCATTAGTCGAGATGGGTCATGACTAGTGGCAATTAGGAAATAGATACTTACTTGTGTATATCAGTGAGCTGCTATATGTTATTTGCGCATCATGAAATTAGCTTATATGTGTACATTTGAGTGTTAAACTAAATATCAAACCATGACTTCTATTCTAATTTGTTGCATACATCATAATGGCTTACATGTTAAATGAACTTAAAGAATATGTTTAGAAATTATAAATAAATATTAGCTATTAAAATAAGTTGATCTTCTTATCACTGAAATGAGCAAGTGATTGGGAAATTCACACAATTGAGTACCATGTAAAATGGTTTTATGCATATATGGTGGAATATTGGATTCTTGACATATTTATGAATCTATGTTATGAATGGTCAACATTGTTAGATTGCAATTGCATTACAAGTAGTTGAATCATGTAGAATACATGTTGTATTCCTCAAATGGTCAAATTATTCCATTATGAGTATGTAAAAAATTTAAAAATGAGGTTAATATATGTTGCACCCTTGTCAAATGAGGGATTGGCATTTTCAATTTTAAATTAAGTTTTAGCCATGAATTAAAGATCAGGTACATGTTGATTATGATGTGATGTTGAGTGTTTTGAGACCTTGCTACAATGCACTCTTACACCAATTACCTTTCTCTTTTACAATAAAATACATTCTTTGCTCGATATTTCGGTCACTTATGAGATATCTCTAATATGATAGGTATGTTTTATGGTCTTTTGATTTCGTTCGTCTTATGTTTAATAGGGATTTAGAGAACACAATGAAATCTTCATTCTTGGTGCATTCCAACCTCATATTCAAACATCACATAAAGTAAGAAGAATCCACCGAATAGTATCCAGTTGGTGATTTCAAGAGAAGAATTGAACCATTATTATTTGATATGAAGATTATGTGCATCACTTGTCCCTAGACTTGAAAGAGATGCAACAAGGGCCTCGCTTGATTAGGTGAGAGAGAATGTCACGACCTAAGGAAACGATACAAACTCGAGGTTTGTTGAATGAAGGACCGTAATCGATCTATGAAAAATGCGTGGACCTCCAAGGTACCGAGTCCTATGGTTTTCTTGTGTATTCTAGAATACTTCCAAAGGCGGGCGATGCTGTAAATGTACACTTATATTACAAATGCAAGTCGTCAGGTAAATGGGGAAATACAATTTCCACCGTTAGATTAAGAATGGATTTATGGTTACAATTGAACCTATACTTATATATATATATATACTTATTTATTTATTTATTTATATGGGCTCATACCTCATTTGTATCCATCTCATTTATTGCATAGGTAATGGAACCTAAATCAATCCCATGAGAAGTGGGGGGACAAAATTGAAGATCCAATTGTTTCATATATCTATTAGGCAACAAAGCCATAGCAAATTTTGGCCAAAAAAAAGGTATTGAGATTTAATCTAAGAACCTTAATGTCACGATTTGTTGCTTTTTGTTGACAACAAAAACACCAAGAATTCCTTTACCAAAAAAAAAAAAAAAAACACAAAGAATTGAGTCACCCCATTATCTCCCTGTGATCAAAACACAGAGATACTCCATAAAATTCTTGAGAAAGATGGCCAATTTTGACTAAGTTGTTTGCCATATATTATATTCTAGACACATCATTGCTGAAAACTAAACAATAATGTTATTGTCGAACTTGCGCTAGAAAATAGTGTGCTCTTTTAAATAAAAATCGTTGACTTTGGCATATCGGGTGATTCTATAGTGATTCAAATGCTCTTCTTCTTGTTATGGATGGAACTTGAAAACCTAGGAAGTAAAAGTAGGAGGGGGTGTGATAAAAAGAAAAAAGAACGGAATTTGCTTTTATTTATAGAAGAAGAAAATTTTGAGACATGAAGTTGGATTGTTGCAAAATTTTCTCCAACTCTTTTTCGGGCATGCTGGTGCGAGGAAGAGCAAACTTGTGGTTTTGCAAGGGAAAGAGTTTTCAACAAAATTTGCTAATTGTTGATTTTGAATTTATACCGGAAAATATATATTTTTCCCTATGTGTTTGTATATGGCTAGATTATACCATGCAATCTTTGATTTAAATTGGAATTGTAGCATACTAACTTTATAAGGAAAACAAATTATATGAAAAAGTAAATTTCACTCAGTAGGATATTTCCATTCTTAAAATCTTTATGCACAATAACATCTATTATATATGTTTAACATATGCAATGTGTGCGTGCGCTTCTTCTCAAGAATATGACATTGAGTGAGGAAAATTGTTCTTATCATTAACAATTAACTTTTGTTATTTTTATTTGAATTGTTTTCATTTGAGACTTGCTAAAAGGAAAAATATATTTTCATTAAACATTGTTGTTGTCATCTTTAGATTCTTATCAAGTGACCTTGGAGCACTTTTTTGACAATATTTTTAAGAGTGATTTATGCCCGGACATGTTATTTAATGGTAAAATATATTTTGCTAACTCATTTTTCCAAGCACTAAAAATGATTAAAAGGTGGAAAATGCTTTTCAAATTGCAGACTTTCACGAAATAATCGAACTTGAAGCTTGAATTTTTTTTTTCTTATTGCCTCCTTGTGTTTTTCTTTTCTTTTCTGCTTTTCATTATTTTTAATTTTATGGGCCAAGTCCAAGACGCCGTAGGTGTCATAGGCCTAAAGAGAGTCGACTCGAGAGGTTCCCAAGGGGCGATCGCGACTCACCTGTGGACCTCCTACTCCCACTCGGATTCCCACCAAGCCTTCTCCCCGAAAGTTCCAAAGGTAGGCGAAACCGTCATTGAGGCATACTCTAGAAGTTTGTTCCATTATTAATGTCGGTAGACGGTAGTTGAATACTTATGTCGGTAGTTGAGGCGGTGTGATCTTGTCCGCCGATAGAATTCTAGATCAATGGATGTAATCTAAGGCCCTCAACTATAAAATGGGTGTCCTCCTTCATTTGTAAACATCAACTACTTCCGCAATATAAAGCAAAGCTTCTTTCCAGAGCTCTTCTCTCTAGATTCTTTCTCTCTCTACGATTCGAGTCGCCGTGCGGTCACGATCCCAATCGATCGGCCCGTGACAAGTGGTATCAGAGCTAAAGAGAGATCCGTTTCCAAGAGATTGAAGAGCGCCAACTGTTTGAGAGAATGTCAAGCCAAGAAGTGGCTATAGTTGGAGAGACTGTGCCAGTCAAAGACACGTGCAGCAAAGCAAAGAAAGGAGATGCCTTGGTGGATGCTGCGGCCACGTTCGATGAGAAGATCGGGAAGGTGCGGAGTACCGTGCTCGAACTCATGGAAGGTCTTGACGACGTGTGAGACCGAATTATGGAGGTTGAGGGCTCACTTTGTGAAGACTTCACGATCGGCATCAATCAAGCCACGGCTCCATTGTTCGACAAGGATGAAGCTCTCGAAGCATTGATCGATGGTTTGAATGAGCGTGTCCAAATAATCGAAGAGGTAAGCTCGTGTAGGGACGAGGTCGAAGCCATGAAGGCGGAGATCCAAGAGCTCAAGACCGAGCTCACCCTATGCAAGCTAAGCATCACGAACGGTGCGGTGCCTACTCAAACGATGACCAAGATCGAGGTGCCGAAGCTGAAGGAGTTCAAAGGCAACCGGTCGGCCCAAGAGGTGGACAACTTCGTGTGGAGCATGGAGCAATACTTCGGCGCCGTCAACATACACGACGAGTTGATCAAGGTACGAACCGCTTCCACGTTCCTGTCTGATACGGCAATGCTTTGGTGGCGGAATAGATGTGACGAGAGTAGATGCGACGCTGATCCCGTGAACACATGGGACGACTTCGTGAGGGAGTTCCGCGATTACTTTTTCCTTGAGTTCGCTCAACAAGAGGCTCGTAGCAGGCTCCATCACCTCGAGCAAAGAGGTGCGATTTGAGAGTATGTGAAGGAGTTCACGGAGCTCAAACTCCAAATTCGCAATCTAAGCAAAGAGGAGGCTTTTGGAGTGTTCATGGATGGATTGAAGCCATGGGCACAACTCGAATTGAAGCGGCGGGACGTGAGTAGTCTTGCGCGTGTGCTAAGCATGGCCGAGTCTCTCGTCGACCTCACCAAGGTTGAGTCGAGGAACAACCGAGCAAGAGATTGGAGGTCGGATCGACCCGAAGACGACACGAGAAGCACTCCCCGAGGCGCGCATGATCAAGGCGGCCGAGCCAAAACATGGGGACAAGGGTCTTCCAAGCTGTCCTTCCAAAGAGGTCGACCACCGACGGACTATGTGAGTAAGTTCGATCAACCTCCGCCCTCTCCTTGCTTTATTTGCAAAGATCCGCATTGGACCCAAAAGTGCCCGAAGAGGAGATGAATCAACGTACTCCTAGCCGTTGATGAGGTGGAGGAGGAGCCCAACGAAGATAGGCGGCAAATCCGACTCGGAGGCGTGAAGACGATCTACTCTGTCCGAACTCAATCACCGCCCAAAGGAATCACACCAAACACGGACATGTTCTTCGTGGAGATTGAAGTGCGCGGCTGAACGCTTTACACTTTGGTCGACATCGGCGCATCGAACATGTTCATGTCGACCGAGCTTGCAAAGGCCTTGAAGCTTTGTGTGGAGCCAACCGGGAACACGTTCAAGCCGATCAACTCGAAAGGCGTCCATGGCGTATGTCGCGACCTCTTTTTTTTCGGCGCCCGCAGTCAGGGGCAAGCGCCTAAGGAGGCTAATGGCTCGGCTGAAATTGGTTAAGCCCGGACTCTCCCAAGTCCACCAATTCACGACTTAATGGTTCAAGTTTTTTAACCTGTAAATCAAATTTTTAAGATGGAGTCGCCACTAATCAATTTGGGGTGGGTTGATTAGAAACCCAAGTGAAGTATCGGAGAAATACTCACTCTGCGCAACCGAGAGAAATTAGGATCGGGGACTTGATTACACTAGTTAATCACTAATGCCCTTTCGGTACCTAATCTTGTTTAAACCCTAAGGCTTTTGGATGTTCGAGGGATTTTCCATGCATTTTTTGGAGGAAAAACATTTTTTGAGTCATTTTCTAATTTTTTGGACACAAAAGGGATTTTTTGGGGGTTTTTGGTAAAATACAAGTCTTTTTGGCTTTTTCTGAATCTTTTCGGCTTTTTCATGAATTTTTGGCCTTTTTTGGATTTTTGACATTTTTTGGAAAATATGAAATATTTTTGATTTTTTGATTTTTTCGGAAAATAAAATATTTTTTAAATATTTTTTAATATTTTTGGAAAATAAATTATTTTTTGATTTTTTTTTATTTTTTAGGAAATAAAACATTTTCAACATTTTTTTTAATATATTTCGATTTTCTGGAAATTAAAACATTTTTAATATATATTTTTTGAAAATAAATTATTTTATTAAAATATTATTTTTTATTAAAATATTATTTTATATTAAAATAATAAAAACTGACCCGGGTCGGATCCGCGGGTTGGGTCCGACCCGGGCCAGCGATCCGAATGAGGGACGGGCCCGCGTTGCGGCCCGACTGGATTTTTTTTGCCTTTTTATCTTTCTTTTTTATTTTAACAAGTCCATCCCAAATAGATTTTGGCCCATTTTCGCTAAAAGAAATTCAGCCCAACAACCACCCGGCCCACGCGAATGAAATCAGCCCTAAGCGGAAACCCTACCCGGTCACGACTGACCGACCGACGGTCCGATCCAGTCGTGACCCGACGCGACGTCTGCTCCCTTCTTTCGCTTGGACGCGGCGCCGACGGAGAGGCTAGAACGGCGGATCGGTGTCGACGGCGGCGGCGGCGATACGAGAGCGATAGCGGTGGGAGGATGCGGTGTGGCGGCACGGCGGCGGTGGCGGGTGGAGATGCGAGAAGAACGGTGGACGGACGAGCGCGACCGAGGACCGGATCCCGCGGTGGCTCGGGGCGGCGATGAGGGTTTCGAGCGGAAACGGCGACGGCCAAGTGGGGGTGATACCTGTCTGTGGAGAGGGTATGGCGCGGCGGCGTTGTTGGTCGGCGAGACGGCGTCGTTGGTGGTGGAGGCGGCTGCCCAGAGCGACAGACCCGACGGGGCAGCGACGGTCGCGACGGCGGGTCTTCGATTTCTCAGATCTGGTCCTCCTGTCTCCGTCTCCTCTCGCGGATCTGGGACTCCCTCAGAACCAGACCCTCCCTGCTCGACCAGATCTCTCCCTTCGTGTGTCTCTCCGGCGGAACCTCTCCCTCTCAAGCTCACCTACTCGCGGATCTGGGTTCGCTTGCCGCCGGCCTCCCCTGATGTCTCTCGGTGGGAGGTCGTTTGGCTTGCGACCCGATCCTCCGCTCTCTTGGCTTGCTCTTCGATTTCCCCCTTGAAGTCTCTCAAAGGGAAGATCTCGGAGTTCGCCGTGCCTTGCCATCGTCGGGAGAAGCCTATTTATAGGCGAGGGGCTGCCGGTTGATGGAGTTTCGACCGCCGGTCTTCGCATGCCGAACGGCCTCCGCCGGCCGAATCGGCGTCCCATCCGAGCTCCTCCAACAAGGCGTGCTCGGCATTGAAGGAAGCTCATGATGGCGCTTGAGATCTATCCCTTCCGGCCGACGTCGGCCTACACTCCTCGGCCGTAGGTTTATCCTTCGCGCGCGTGAGTTGCGAGGGCGGAGGGGAAGAAGAGGGAAGAAGGAAGAAGAAGAAGAGAGAGGGGGCCGGGGCCGGAGGAGAAGGAGGCCGGGCTTGGGCCCGCGAAAGGGAAAAAGAGGGGAGGGGCTGGGCTTTTGCTTTCTTTTGTTTTTTTCTTGTTTTTATTTGTTTTGTTGTTTTATCTTTTTATTACCTATTTATCCGAAAAGACAAAATTAAAAACTTAATTAATAAAACTAATTAAAATTGAGGTGTCAACAGCTGCCCCTCTTTGAAGGTGAGCTCGCAGAGGTTGCATTCAAAGACAGACTGACGCCTCAATTTTATCCATGCATGCGTAGTAGATTATATTTTATTTGGGACATTTTATTCTATGCGGATAAAGAGCAATATACTAAGACAGATAAGAAGATACCTGTAGTTACTTACCGGGAATGAGTGAGATAGGGTGTGAACCCCGAGTTTTGGCAAATATCAAGGCGTCATCTTACCTGTTGCATGAGGAGATTGCTTCTCCAGGACCCGAACCATTCTTCGGTCGCCTATTGGAGTAATAAGTGATTTGTCTAGGACCCGAACCTTTCTTCGGTCGCCTTGATCGGAAATTGCTTTTCCAGGGACCCGAACCTTTCTTCGGTCGCTGTTAGAGCAATAAGTTGTTTGTCTAGGACCCGAACCTTTCTTCGGTCGCCTTGATCGGAAATTGCTTTTCCGGGACCCGAACCTTTCTTCGGTCGCTGTTAGAGCAATAAGTTGGTTTGTCTAGGACCCGAACCTTTCTTCGGTCGCCTTGACGGAGATGCGCCGACCTTTCTCGGGGCATCACTTGTGGGTGCCGATCCGTATCGAGGACACCGGTTGGTACCCGACCTTTCTCGGGAGATGCGCCGACCTTTCTCGGGGCATCATATTTGTTGTGGTGTCGACTTCACAAAAGACACTTTGGTTGGAACCCGACCTTTCTCGGGAGAATGCACCGACCTTTCTCGGGGCATCAATTTGTGGGGTGTCGACTTCGTCGAAGACACCGGTTGGAACCCGACCTTTCTCGGGAGAATGCACCGACCTTTCTCGGGGCATCGATTTGTGGGGTGTCCGACTTACGTCGAAGACACCGGTTGGAACCCGACCTTTCTCGGGAGGATACACCGACCTTTCTCGGGGCATCGATTTGTGGGGGTGCCTGGACATTCACAAGCATTGAAAGAGTACCGGATATTTACAAGTACTAAACTGGAGGATATTTGGGCCTTTGCAGGCGTCGAAGGGGTACTTGGATGATCGCAAGTACAAACTCTTGGAGGGTGCCTGGATTTTCGCAGACGTCGAAGGAGTGCCTGATTGCTTGCAGGTGTCGAAAGAGTACTTGGATAATTACAAATACAAACTCTTGAAGGATACACCGCGTTCGCGAGTATCGAAGGAGTACAGGGATATTCATGAAGGTCCCTCACCTTTTGATAATTGCGAATATCGAGGACGTACCTCGCATATTCGTGAAGGTCTCCCACCTCCCGGTGATTAGGGAATATCGAGGGCGTACCTAAGATATTCGTGAAGATCTCTCACCTCCTGGTAATAGGAATATCGAGGGCGTACCTGAGATATTCGTGAAGGTCTCTCACCTCCTGGTAATTGGGAATATCAAGGACGTGCCCCGAGATATTCGTGAAGGTCTCTCACCTCCTGGTAATTGGGAATATCGAGGACGTGCCCCGAATATTCGTGAAGGTCTCTCACCTCCTGGTAATTGGGAATATCGAGGATGTGCCTCGCATATTCGTGAAGGTCTCTCACCTCCTGGTAATTGGGAATATCGAGGACGTGCCTCGCATATTCGTGAAGGTCTCTCACCTCCCGGTAAATGTGGAATATCGGGGACGTGCCCCGCATATTCATGAAGGTCTCTCGCCTCCTGGTAATGAGAATATCGAGGACGTACCTTGGATATTCATGAAGGTTTCTCACCTCCTGGTAGTAAGAATATCGAGGACGTACCTTGGATATTCATGAAGGCCTCTCACCTCCTGGTAATTGGAAATATTGAGGACATACCTTGGATATTCATGAAGGTCTCTCACCTCCTGGCAACATAATCTTGAATGTAGCATAAGGCTTACTTGGATGGCCGCGAGCACTTAAAAGGGGTAGAACACCTGGTAGCCGCAGTGTACAAAGTACTTGGAATTCTTGGATAAACACAAGTATTTAATGATATGATCCGGGACCACTCGGGCTGGTCTAAGTGCTAGAAAGCATACCTGGACGGCGGTGCCAAGCAAAGCAATGGAATGCTTGAACAGCTACTATATAATTTGGGGACAACTCGGGCGGGTTGAGTGTCATGAAAAGGAAATACCTGGACAACGGTGGGTACTTGACATATTGGGATACCTAAACAAAGCGGTAGGTATTCAACGATAAAGTGATACTTGATCGATTACAAGTATCAATACTGGGGGACAACTCGAACGGATCGAGTGTCGGGAAAAGGGAGTATCCGAATAGTGGCCGGTACTCAAAGACAAAGGGATACCTAGACAAAGAAAGGTATTCAACGATAAAGGGATACTTGGTCGAGTCATGAGTATCCGAATTTTGAAGACAGTTCGAATAGGTTAAGAATCAACAGGGGGAGCATTTAAGTGGCGACAGGCACTCGAAAGTAGGGGATGCCTTGACAGTCGCAAATATTCAATGATAAATGGATACTTGGTCACACAAGTATCAATACTCTAGGGACAACTCGAACAGTCGAGTGTTAAGAAAAGAGTACCGAACAAAGTGGTAGGTACTTTAAGACAAATGGGGATTAGGATGTGCTTACCTGGCAATATCTCTGATCTCTGAGAGTATGTCTGCTATTTGCAGAATATGCACACATGATTGTATATGCTGCAAATTCATGAATTTACATGTGATTTATGCACGACAATTTTGTCAGTTTTGCATCATCCGAATTCCACTGGGGAAGATTCTGAAAGACAACCTTTATTTGGAATATAGATGTCTTGAGCATGTCAAATGAGGGACTTTCAGTCTGAAAGGACTTTTCACTCACTCTCATGGAGAAGGCTATCCTGACCATTGATGCAGGATTTATAAGGACCACACTATCTCACTGTCATCATGTCAACAGGGGTCCGAGTATTCTCGCAAACGGTACGACTTTACCAATGTGAGAGGTCTTTGTTGAAACTGTGATGAAGTCTTGGCCAGCGGCTCATCGAAGGGGATCATCAAGGTCAAGGCTTATGAATGGAGTGCCGCACAATTGTCTCCGGGCTTGGAAGTCAAGAACCTGCGAAAAGAGATAGAGTAATCTTGCTCGTACTTCTTCGAGCGATGCTTATTGACACATGAAATCCTACGTTAATTGAAGTGCCCCTAGTCGAAGAGACTTTTACAATGGGAATGTAACGTAGTCTTGGCTCACATATAAGAGGGTGAGAGTTGGTGATTGTCTTGGCCTTTGTCACTAGTCTTTCTTGTCGATGGAGATTCTATGGACCACAACAACAACTTTTCTTGGCTGTATTTTTGACCGGGGGCATTGGCCTTTGCTTTTACCAGGCACACCTTTGCTTTTTCATGCCCCTATTTTTATTTCATTTCATCATTTATGGGCATTGACCTTGCTTTTACCAGTACACTTTGCTTTTTTATGCCCATTTTTTATTCTTGTTGCTTGAGAGCCGATCTTGACAAGTTTAATCGAAGCACCGTTATTAGACTCTTGAGTCTTCATCTTCAACCGGCGCTCGGCTATGACAATAACTTCGCTTTGTCTCGATGTGAGGGTAAAATTACGAGACTCACTTGGGTTGTACAATGAATACAAGTGCGTAAAGAAGGAATTGCTCTTCATGACTCTAAGGCACTTAAATTAACGCGAGTGTTCATATGCAATAAAGACACTCGAAGATTGATGCAAGTGCAAGCAAGAAAATTTCTATCCCCTTTCTCACCTTGTGATGCTGACTTGCTTTCGACTTGCCCCAGTGTGGGGTGGTTCTTTGACGGGAGTATAGCAGAAATTTGTCAGTGTATGGGGCTCAATGGGGTGAGCGATGGAATGCCTCTCACTATTTTGGTTATCGTACCATTCGCGAGAGAACTCTTTACCCTGCAGTCATGGAATCTTCTGCACTCATCTCACAAGTGTATAGATGGGAGATTGTGTGTAGGATATGGCTTGCCTTTCATCATTCCGACACGCCTCATCCAGCATGCTCAATGAATCTTGTATTCTTCACTTAGCTGTCTATTCTAATAGTCCTTGATGGAATTAGTGATCTAGATAGACAAAATCATTATGCAAAAATCCATTTGGAAAAGGCATGCGGTGTATGATGTGATAGAGTTTGTACCCTCAAAATAAATGAATGACTTTTTACTCAAGAAAAACTTATCAACAGCTTTAGGGGTGTTTGCTTGGTGAAATGGTATTCACAAATGTGTTGAAATTTGGACATCAAAAGAGTTATTTACAAAGGGTTATTCACAAATGAGTGTCGATGGTTATCCCTATTGATTAGGGATATGACACATGAATGATCGCCAAGGATTGAGAATCTGGTCGGGCATCTCTGCTTTTGCCCCTGCAGAAGAGAAGATGTACAAGTAGATCAATTAGTTTGGCCAAAATCAAATGTGAGTTGAGGCCTGAAGATTTTCTGTCATTTGCTTTGGTGATTACTCAGGACGTCATTTCACTTAGGAGAGCTTATCAGAGTTTGACATGTCTTTCCTTGATTTGTTATTCGCATTTTTTACGGCCAAGTGATCCTGCAACAGATAAAAGGGATCATGTTAGTCAAAAGCTCTTTCAAGAGTCGAATAACTTGGAAGCGATACAACATTACCCTTCACTGGATTGGATGGACCTGAAGTGCAAGTGGGACACGAAGTCCTACGTCTTTTGCTTCGTTAGGTCACCTGCTCTCTCATAATTTGCAAGTGCAAGAGAAGCAAAAAAAAATTTTATTATTTTTTTACCAAGCGGCTAACTGCCGCGTCGGGGATTCGAACCCCCGATTTCGGACCTTTTTGCTTCTTCCCGGATACCACTCGGCTAGAGGCGCCGACGGTGTCCATAGGACGCTTCTTTTTTCATTAACCGAACCGGCTCCTGGACGACACGTCCTTTCATACCAAGCTAGGTAAATCGATATGGGTTATTTGATTTGCCCAAATTAACCATTAAGCTTGCTTTTTGAATCATATGCTTCCTGTCAATAGGAGAAAATATGTCAAAAGTGAGTTCAGATACTGGGAGTATTGGAAACGATACCAAATTACTCTTTTCCAAAGTTTGTATTTGTTGACTCCTAAGGATATTTGAATATCGATGTTGGCCCTTTTATCTTGGCATAGTTCAATGTTTCCTTTAGTTGGCCTTCCTCATTTGTGACCATGTATGCATGATTGTTGGTCGTTGATTCATCTTCAACGCCTTCCTTCTATGGAATTTCTTCTTCTGTCTTTAACTATAGCATCATTAGCGGTATTGAGCAAAGTCATGTACCTCAAGCTTCTATGGAATGCGAGATCAAAATCTCAAGCTTTGTGATGGCAACTACTCCTTGAAAGAACATGTGTCAGAGTACAAAGTGAGATTTCTAGGCCCTAAGTCACAATTTGAGATAAGGGGTTAGAGACGCCTCCACCGACTAGATTTTCTCCCCTGTTGACGATAGCCAATTCGAGAGGAGAAATTCATTTTCTGTGCTTCTTGGCTTGTCAAAGCTGGAACCGTAACATCTAGTCTTGTTTGGGCGTGTCGTGCGACAAGATAGTCCTTTGGCTCGGGATGGAGCAAGGCGGGAGTGAGGCATGTCATGGATGCTTCGATCTCAACTCTATGCCCGTACCTATTACGTTTCATCTTTTGTATCCTGTAAATAGAAGAGAGAGGACATCATTTCCAAATTATATTCAGAGAATAAGACTTACCCTCTTTTGGTGTAGGATGATTCTTTCTATTTGCCCCTGTTTTCTTGGCATGGTGTCTTTGAATTTGGCGAGTTCGCCTGATGCGCTTGCTTCAAATGCCCCCTGTCACACTAAGTCAAAGGGGACGGGAATGATCTTCTAAGACATGAAATGAATGAGTCAGAAAGACAAACATGATTAAATTTATCATCTTGTTTTGACAAAAGCTTTTGGGTAATGAAATATTTTTTATTTTCAAAATACGTCTTTGGGGGAGAAAAAGCATGAGGAAGCCCAGCCCTCAGTATTCTCCTTGGATGATTTTTTCTTTTCATGGCTGGATAACATCACTGGGCAGGTTTGGAGTACCGCCTCATGCTCTTAAAACAAAATATTATAACTGTACAATAGAGTACTTGGAATGGAAAATACAACAATAGAACACTAGACAAGATAAGAAACATGAAATTATAAAAACAAGTGAAACCCATGAAAACTCCTATGCAAAGGAGTGGCTTTGATAGTGTTGGTTCTGAAATCAAGCGCCTTTGAATTCCTCGCCTCCAGTAGACTCGAAGTATTCACATGAGAGGACCACTTCATTGAAGCTATGGAAGTGCAACCCATGCAACCAACAATGATGCTTGCGAGGTAAAGTCCCTATGAATAGCTTTATCATTTCTTCTTCGGCCAGCTGAGGGTAAGTTTGCATCATGAAAGCCTCCCACCTCCTTGCATATGCTCGGAAATCCTCCATTGGTCTTCTTCTGAAGTGAACCAAGTTCTGACAAGGCGCTTCAGTCCCAATCTGGCTTTGATACTGAAGCAGGAATGCATAAGACAACTCATTCCAATCTCTCATAAGGTAGATATCTGCTGTGGTGAACCATTGTAATGCAGATCCCGTAAGACTCTCTTGGAAGGCCTGAGTTGTGAATGACATTGGGCCATAGTACCGACTCATTTCAGCATAGAGGTACTGCAAGTGGGCCATGGGGCAAGTCGTGCCGTTATATTTGCGGAGGTTAGGTATCCACATCTCTCCAGGGGTCATGCTCCTATGAGCGCAAGACGGGCTTGATGTATCTTGGTTAGGCCACTGGTTTTCCCATTGCATATCTGTCGTAGTGGTGAATTTTTCTGTTTCAGGAAAGTTGGATTCTACCGAGATTACCCCATTGCTTTCTTCTTGGTCAAAATTTCCGAATGAGGATGAAGTATTGAAGCTATCCTCATGGTCAGAGGACAAGCTTAGTACTTCGTTAGGATCGTAGCGGATAAAGACGTACGCTTCCTCTTCGACGGACCTTCATCCCCGGATGAGAGTATGAAACAGCTTATACGATGAATCGTCGCTTTCATTGTCAAAATAACGCTGGAAGTCTTTGGGATTGTATTCTAGGGCCGGGAAGTCTTCGGGTTGTACTCTAGAGGATGGTGGCCTTCAAAGCTATATTTTTGGGAATGCTCGAAGCTTTGGTGCGGTGGCTCGTCGAGATGCTTTGAATCGATCTGCTTAGGCTTTCTTTTCTTGGCTTCTGGTCCAGACCTTTTGAGTAAGGCCCTTCGTTTTGCTAACTTGATTCTGTCAAGGGAAGTGAGAGACATTAGAGTTTCACTGTCTGATTCACTTTCCAGGTTGATAGGGGTTGATATTCTTTGGACCCTAGCTCTTGGAGTAAGCTTGGGGAGTTGTCCAGTTGTGCCCCGCTCCTGAACAGGCTCTGAGTCCATGATCTCGTACAAAGGCTCCTTGCCTTTCCTAGTGGGAAATTTTCCAAGAACAGGATGTTGCTTAACTGCCCATTTATTATGCAATGCTTCATTGACACGCTTCTCTCCTATCTCAGCAACTAACGGCTCCTCATGCTTTGCGATCATCAGCTCTTCGTAAGGCAAGGTGATGCCGGGGGTGATGTCAATATCATACTCTTGGTGGAAAACATGAATTAGTTCCCTCCAGGTTTTAAGGGGACTAATCTTCCTGACAATGTACCATCGCAAGGCGGGGCCAGTCAAGTTTGATTGGTACGATTGAATCATCCTTCGAACCAGGTAGGCCTGCAAGTAGGTCTCTGGGCAGGAGGTATCGATATCTTTCGCATTCGGTGCTTTGAGTTTTTCGGGGATCTCAATGCCGGTGTAGTTGGAAAGGTCCATGGGATTACGCCCTCACGGTGGCTTAACTTTTTCATGATCCTTTCAAACTGTCTATGGTACTGGCTATTTTCTGGCAAATTTGCAGGTGTCATGACAGTGCTTAAGGCAACTACAGAGTTGGGTTCGACTTGAGTGGATTCCATTTGTCTTGAGAGTTGTTGAAGGACAATGGACATCTGTCCTACGCCGTCTTCAATGTTAATGAGGCGATTTTGTACATCATTCTGATCGACCCCTATTGGACGAGGCCATTCACGGACGAGTGGTGGCCGACGATTCATAATTACCTGTCGTTGGGAAAACAATGAATGAGCACGAAAGTAAACAGAGATTGACCCATGGCAATGGTCTAACTACTTTTTTATTTATCAAAAGAGAATTTTATAGACCGCAGACTTCTGACATTTAAAACTTGAAATTGAAATGACATAATGAAATACTAGATATTAAACAAGAGTCCCTAAACAATGGGACAAAACTTTCACACTATTTACACTAAGGGGCACATGATTGCCAATTTATATGCGACGGGGAGCCTTGCGCTTGCGCAAATGCTTGCTTTCTTGGACCGGCTTTGAGGTGTGTATCCAGTCCATTCCTAAATCCCTCACCATGAGCTCTGCTTGCTCGTGCGGGCTGCTCTCTCTGATTGAGTGAGGGACTGATGGCTTCCACCTTGTCGGGATGCGATGATTGTGGATGTAGGCTGTAGAGGCGTGGTGGGCTTTTTCTTCTCCCTCAAGCCCTTCAGGTATCATGATCCTTTTGCGATGGCACTTGTCCCAAGCTTCTTCATAAATGTCAACCATGTATTCAAAATTTTGATGAGTGAAGAGAAGTGGAGGGGTCCTCTTCTTGAAAGATGGCGGGATCTCCTGAAGGGCTCCATACTGTCGTGCCACCCTTTGTGGGAAATAGGAAAAAGCACCGGTGAGGCCGAGCAACGGAATTGGATGGCGGTGCTTGAAAGCAAAGCGAGCTCTCTTTTCATAGAACCAACCAAAGACACCATTGGAATGCCTCGGGAGCCGGGTCTCTTAGGAAATTTATCCAATTTAAACAGCTTTGATTGGGAATGTATGGTCCTAAAACCATAAATTTTTGCAACGGATTTTCGAAAGCATTCGTTTCGACGATCGCATGAAGTCTCGGAATTCGCTTAAGTGAGAAAAGAACCAGACTTGTAAAATTTCAGGAGAGGCTCGCATGATTTTCTCCGTGTTGTCTTTGAAACGATTAAAGGACAAGAATGTTTCAGTTAAAATCAAGTTGACATAATTTCCCCCTCTCAAGATCTGATCAACTATCCATGCTATTTTAGGACTTATGGCATTTCTTTGATGGGGGAAAATGATGAACCCAAAAAAACCCAAGAGGAAAATCTCACTTTTTTTTATCATAGGCTGATTTTGAAAACAGGCATTCATGAATTCTAATGGGCAGGTACTATGGTTGTTTTCAAGAATTTGTCTCATGACATGGATTTCGGCTCCTAAAAGTCATGCTAACCCTTGCCACGGGAGGAAGCCTGTTGATGGCTTAACAAGCTCTTTCTCGAGAGGCATTCCAGTGATGATGCTGTATTCTTCTAGAGTTGGGGTTAGCTCAAACCCACCAAACATAAAAGTAGTCGTCTTCAAGCACCGAAATGTGCCATGGCCCGTATGACTTCGGGACGAAAATTTGAATCAACGATAGGAGATGACCGATTTTGGCTTTCACGCGCTCTTGGGCAAGCTGATCCAATTGACCCCACCATCTGAAGAGTTCCGCCTTAGGAGCAGGAATGAACTGGATATCGTCTTTCCCCATCGCACATAAACTGGAATTTGAAAAGTTTATCCTACATTGCCATGGGCCAAATAAAAAGACCGAGTAAAAGTAAAGAAATCACTTCGCTTTTAAAGAAAAATGGCAAGCACAAAGACATGCGCATGGGACGTGCGGCTCGATTTCTAACTCGAAGGTTTGATGAAATTAAAAAGGTATCCGCCCATCGCGGTCTCGCGTTAAAGATACCCCCTTAACCTCGGCTAAGAAATTCGAGGAAAAGAAAGGCAACCTCTACATCGCAGTCTCGCGTTCGAGGTCGTATCTTTCTTAACACCATCCTAGAAATCCTATGGCGGCCCAGGTCCGGCGGCCGGTTGTGTGTGCCATGTGTAGTGCTAAAACAAAAAAGTATGCACAATAATTTATAATCACAAAACAATATATTTTAAACAAAATTAAAATAAATTTCTAAGCTTTTGACCTGCATAAAGAAAAAAAAACTAAGTCGAAAGAATTTAAACAAGACAAAAATGGCCTAAGTCCTCAAAGTCCCCAAATGAGTCGCCAAGCTGTCGCGACCTCTTTTTTTTTCGGCGCCGCGATCGGGGGCAAGCGCCTAAGGAGGCTAATGGCTCGGCTGAAATTGGTTAAGCCGGACTCTCCCAAGTCCACCAATTCACGACTTAATGGTTCAAGTTTTTTAACATGTAAATCAAATTTTTAAGATGGAGTCGCCACTAATCAATTTGGGGTGGGTTGATTAGAAACCCAAGTGAAGTATCGGGAGAAATACTCACTCTCGCTCAAGAACTGAAATTAGGATCGGGGACTTGATTACACTAGTTAATCACTAATGCCCTTTCGGTACCTAATCTTGTTTAAACCCTAAGGCTTTTGGATGTTCGAGGATTTTCCATGCATTTTTTGGAGGAAAAACATTTTTTGAGTCATTTTCTAATTTTTTGGACACAAAAGGGATTTTTTGGGGTTTTTGGTAAAATACAAGTCTTTTTGGCTTTTTCTGAATCTTTTCGGCTTTTTCATGAATTTTTGGCCTTTTTTGGATTTTTGACATTTTTTGGAAAATATGAAATATTTTTGATTTTTTGATTTTTCGGAAAATAAAATATTTTTAAATATTTTTTAAATATTTTTGGAAAATAAATTATTTTTTGATTTTTTTTTATTTTTTAGGAAATAAAACATTTTCAACATTTTTTTTAATATTTTTCGATTTTCTGGAAATTAAAACATTTTTTAATATATATTTTTTGAAAATAAATTATTTTATTAAAATAAATTATTTTATTAAAATATTATTTTATATTAAAAAATAAAAACTGACCCGGGTCGGATCCGCGGGTTGGGTCCGACCGGGCCAACGATCCGAATGAGGACGGGCCCGCGTTGCGGGCCCGACTCGGATTTTTTTTGCCTTTTTATCTTTCTTTTTTATTTTAACAAGTCCATCCCAAATAGATTTTGGCCCATTTTCGCTAAAAGAAATTCAGCCCAACAACCACCCGGCCCACGCGAATGAAATCAGCCCTAAGCGGAAACCCTACCCGGTCACGACCTGGACCGACCCGGGTCCGATCCAGTCGTGACCCGACGCGACGTCTGCTCCCTTCTTTCGCTTGACGCGGCGCCCGACGGAGAGGCTAGGAACAGCGGATCGGTGTCGACGGCGGCGGCGGCGATACGAGAGCGATAGCGGTGGGAGGATGCGGTGTGGCGGCACGGCGGCGGTGGCGGGTGAAGATGCGAGAAGAACGGTGGACGGCGCGACCGAGGACTGGATCCCGCGGTGGCTCGGGCGGCGAGGAGGGTTTCGAGCGGAAACGGCGACGGCCAAGTGGGGGTGATACCCGTCTCGTGGAGAGGGTATGGCGCGGCGGCGTTGTTGGTCGGCGAGACGGCGTCGTTGGTGGTGGAGGCGGCGCCCGAGCGAGGCCCGACGGGGCGCGACGGTCGCGACGGTGGGTCTTCGATTTCTCAGATCTGGTCCTCCTGTCTCCGTCTCCTCTCGCGGATCTGGGACTCCCTCAGAACCAGACCCTCCCTGCTCGACCAGATCTCTCCCTTCGTGTGTCTCTCCGGCGGAACCTCTCCCTCTCAAGCTCACCTACTCGCGGATCTGGGTTCGCTTGCCGCCGGCCTCCCCCGATGTCTCTCGGTGGGAGGTCGTTTGGCTTGCGACCCGATCCTCCGCTCTCTTGGCTTGCTCTTCGATTTCCCCCTTGAAGTCTCTCAAAGGGAAGATCTCGGAGTTCGCCGTGCCTTGCCATCGTCGGGAGAAGCCTATTTATAGGCGAGGGGCTGCCGGTTGATGGAGTTTCGACCGCCGGTCTTCGCATGCCGAACGGCCTCCGCCGGCCGAACCGGCGTCCCATCCGAGCTCCTCCAACAAGGCGTGCTCGGCATTGAAGGAAGCTCATGATGGCGCTTGAGATCTATCCCTTCCGGCCGACGTCGGCCTACACTCCTCGGCCGTAGGTTTATCCTTCGCGCGCGTGAGTTGCGAGGCGGAGGGGAAGAAGAGGGAAGAAGGAAGAAGAAGAAGAGAGAGGGGGCCGGGCTGGAGGAGAAGGAGGCTGGGCTTGGGCCCGCGAAAGGGAAAAAGAGGGGAGGGGCTGGGCTTTTGCTTTCTTTTGTTTTTTTCTTGTTTTTATTTGTTTTGTTGTTTTATCTTTTTATTACCTATTTATCCGAAAAGACAAAATTAAAAACTTAATTAATAAAACTAATTAAAATTGAGGTGTCAACAGCGTAGGGTCGACTTCGGATCTAAGCGTCAAGATTGGCGTATGGAAGGGCAAGATGGATTTCGAGGTAATCCCACTCGATGATTATGATCTCATCCTTGGTATTCAATTCTTCCATAGTGTGAGATCTATGATCGACATGAGGACCAAGTGCCTCGTGATCCTCGACCCGCAATACCCGATGACGATTGCCATGATCAAAGGGGTGGTCGACACGAAGGCCATCACCACGATCCGACGCATTGACAAAGACTTGAAGTCCGTGAAGCGTATCAACAAGCTGTCCGAGGTGAAGCCGAAGGTAGAGTTGGATCCTACTCCAACGCATGCCATGCCCATCCAAGTACTCTTCCCCGAGGTTGAGTGCTCATCGTGTGCTCCTCCTAAGCCAAAGATGGAGCCGCGTGCCAAGTCCGATTTCATTATCAAAGGGTGTGGTCCATCATACGTGAGCGTCCGCACCAAACGAGGTCGAAACAACAAAGCTCGTGCCAAAGCCCGTGCTCGTGCCAATAAAGCTGATCGCTAAGCTGAGAGTGACGAGAACGTCGCTCGATTGAGTGGGGGAGATTGTCACGGGCCTAAAGAGAGTCAACCCGAGAGGTTCCCAAGGGGCGATCGCGACTCACCCGTGGACCTCCTACTCTCACTCGGATTCCCACCAAGCCTTCTCTCCTAAAGTTCCAAAGGTAGGCGGAACTGTCATTGAGACATACTCTAGAAGTCTATTCCATTATTAATGTTGGTAGACGGTAGTTGAATACTTATGTCGGTAGTTAAAGCTGTGCGATCTCGTCCGCCGATAGAATTCTAGATCAATGGAAGTAATCCGATGCCTTCAACTATAAAAGGGGTGTCCTCCTTCATTTGTAAACATCAACTACTTCCGCAATATAAAGCAAAACTTCTTTCCATAGCTCTTCTCTCTAGATTCTTTCTCTCTCTACGATCCGGATAAGGCGAGCGAGTGAGCGTTCAACTGAGCAAGGCTTGGCTTAGGTGCTTCGACGATCCATTCCGATCCTAAAGTACCCAAGTCACTGCGCAGTCACGATCTTAATCGATCGGCCCGTGACATAGGCATGGCGAATTTGTCAACGCTCATGTTTAACTTTTCTCTATAAAAGCACGAATAAGAGAAAATCAGTTATTTATTGTGGAACAAATCTCTTACTTTCGAAGCTTTAATCGATTAATCTAAAATTATAGCTTATAAGGACTTTCTAATTATAAGAAAAAAACACTGCCTTCAGAATATAATTTTTCGTGTTAATATATTTTTTAAAATATTTTATATGTAGTCATCCACACGGTGTTCTCATGTTTCTTTTTGCTTTCCTAAGTAAAACTAAGAAATTTTTATGTAACCAAACGGCCCATAATCTTTCATATTCAATACCTATTGCTGACTTTTGAAAACGTAAAAAAGAGAAGATTTTTTTTTTTCTTATGAGCATATAAGCATCCAATTCACGAGATCATATAATAAGATCAATATGAAATTATTATTTAGACAAATATCATGCAAACTTGCAAAGTATACAAAAATTTCCGCTCAGAGGAGGTCTCATTCTCATAGATTTAAATATTAATATTTTTCATATTCTTTTTGAAAAACGTAAGAAAGATGCACCTGGAGTATAATATGTCGGGCTATTTTCTTAGCAAAAATTTAATGAAAAAATCTTGTCACAATAATCATATAGAAACATAAAATTGTCGTGGAAGGCGAGATATAACTTACAATTTGCTCTTTTTTCTTTTAACTTTTCAATCATTGAACTTATGCATTCTTTCTTGTCAAAAAAAAAAAAAACTTATGCATTCTTTTAAATTTTAAATTGTTTTTATTGCTTGAAAAATACGAATGAAGAAAAATGTTCTTATTAGTAACGATTGAATTTTATGAGTAAAGAGTGCCGGTCGGGCACTTGATAAGAAGCATTAATCAGACTCTGAAATGTTTGTGTTCATTCAAGACATGCTCAAAAAAGAATATATTTTTAATGTGCAATATTCGCTAATGTGCATAGAAAATTGTTCGTTCTATCTTTATATACTTATCAAGTGATCTTCTAGAACTTTTTTGACTAGGTATTTAACATTGATATATACTTTAAAATACGATACAATGTTGGAAATGTTTTTCATTAACTCATTTCCTTAGGCAATTCAGTCGAAATTTATAAAATCTTTTCCGGATCGCATATTTTTCCGGAAAGACGGAGCTGAAACTTTCAATTTTCCTATTATCTCCTCTCCCCCCCCCCCCCCCACCTCTCTCCCAATGTTTTAATTTCTGGCTTTGCTATATTCCACCCGAGTTCTCGGCCCATTTCACCTTTTAACATATGGGCCAAAGCCCAAGAAGGAGGCCTAGACCATGGCCCAAATCGATCGCGGGCGTAACTCCCTATAAAAGCGCGAGTTGGAGCTAGGGTTTTGAGGATCCCTCCTGCATCGGCGTCGTTACTCACTCGGTCAAGAGGGGAAGGCGGAGGAGCGCAGGCAGCCTCGAGCGACGGAGAAGCGGCCATGGTGAAGGGACGCCAGGGAGAGAGAGTCAGGTCTGCGATCGGCGTCGCCCCTCGCGCTTTTCTCTAGTCGTCGTCTTCGTCTTCTTCCATTGCTAAGTGATGCCAATTCGTTCGTTTTCTCTCCATTTGATTGCAGGCTCTACGTGAGAGGCACCGTCCTCGGGTACAAGAGGTGCGTGCGCCCTGTTTCTCTTCGATTCTTAGTACCTCTCGTTGCTCTGTTCTTCTACGTGAGTAGAGATGTGGGTTCAATCGAGTTGGGCTTTCTCGTGCTGTTGGATAGACTTTCGATTGTTTCGTGGTGGAGCCTGGGTTTAGGTTTGAGCTTTCGGTGACGGCTTGCTTGATTTCCCCATGTGAATGAAGCTGATTTCATTGAGGAAGTGGCTCTAGAGGAGTTTGGGTCCCGTAGCTGAATTAGCTGAATATCTGCGTAGGAAGGATTTGTTGTTGATGTGATTTGTTGTAGTTTTGGGTGGAATCGCTGCGCTTATTAGATGTCGTTGTGTCTCTAGCTATTGGCGGGTTTAGATGTGAGGGAAAGGGGAAAGAATTCGTGTTAGCTTTTATGAAGTACAAGTTATTGGGTCTTTGGCTGTACTTCGTGTATTTCCTTTTTGTTGAAGTAGTTGAAATTTCTCTTGTTGAAACAGGTCGAAGTCTAACCAGTACCCGAATAAATCTTTGATCCAAATTGAGGGAGTCAACACCCAAGAGGAGGTAGCATGGTACGCCGGTAAGCGCATGGCCTACATCTACAAGGCGAAGGTGAAGAAGAATGGATCGCACTATCGATGCATTTGGGGGAAAGTTATCAGGCCTCACGGTAACAGCGGTGTTGTCCGTGCCAAGTTCAAGTCGAACTTGCCTCCCAAATCCATGGTAGAGTAGATAATAGAACCTCTTGGGAGCATTGTATATTATGGACGTCTTTAGCTCGTGTATTGATTTTTCTATCTTTTACAGGGAGCTAGGGTAAGGGTTTTCATGTACCCCAGCAACATATGAGGTATGTGTGCTTTAAATGGTGTTTTTTTCTTTTTAAGACCAATTATCTTTTCTGTGGTTCATCATTCGTTGTTCGATATCGAAAACATTGCCAGTCGTGTTTGCGATCTGTTGCCTTTTCTCTTAGTTTCCATATTTAGTTGTTTGTAACTTCATTGACCACTTACTGTGAACCTTGTAATAACTGTCCCTGTCATCGCAATGACTGAGCTCGAGGTTGCTTCATCTTCTTTCCACTTTAAAGAATAAGCTGTTGATATTTTAATAAGTTGATCAAATGATTGGCATACCAATAATTGTATGTTCTGCTTCCCAGTTGATTGCTGTAAGGGTGTTTTTGGTTGAACAAATAATCTCTTCACACCTTCTGAATGTTTCATTCTATGAGGGAAATGCATAGCTTCTTTTAGCCATGTTTACTCATCTCCAACCATTTATCGTCAAGTTTGCAATGTTTCTATGATGAAGTCAATTGTCAAGTATCCTCTGTTAAGTCATATGTTTCTTTTAATGGTGATGTCCTAAATTATGTTAGGTCATTGGCATCCCACTGTTGGGCTTGTCTTGGTCATTGGTCTTGTGCACATATTAATTCTCCCCTTCTACAGTGCTATGTCATCACCTCGGTTGTCTGAAATGATTAGTGGTCCTAAGTTGTGTTGATGTTTTGAAGCAATGGTATCCGCATCCTTCTTTCGCAAACTAACTATATCCTTTCTTTTTAACTTTCTTTTGCAGGTTCTGAGTTCGGGTTATTTGGGCCCATGTTGGCTTGAGAGAGGATCTACCATTTTGTTTTCTTTGAGAGCAAGCTTAGATTATTCTGTAGCAACTTAAAAAAACTTACGCCAAATGCCCGCGTTTGCTTGAAATCTGCAATCAGTACTTCTGTGAATCATGAGTTTACTTTTGGGATTTGCGTTCCTCTTTCACCTGGTTACCTCATATTTGGTACTTGTATCTGGTGATTGTTTTGTTCGTGGTTCTCACTGTGCATGACTTGAGCTGGAGATGATCGCTCTGCTCAGTTCATAATGAGCTTATTCTACAAGGATCAATTATCTATCACGATTGGCACCAAGTGATTCTTGATCACCTATTTGTCCGTCTGGCATGCGGTGGATCATCATAGTCCTACTATGTTTTTTTCTTTGTTCGGTTCATAGTCCTACTATGTTGAACTATACAAAACTAGCAACAATTCAAATTAGAGGGAGTGCTGAAGGATATGCCTGAGTTTCCATCCCCATATGAACAGCCGTTGTTACATTAACGAGCCAGTTTTTCCCCCTAGTTGCTAGATCGAATGGCCGCTAAAGTGAGAATAATGCTCTGCAGCTTCAGAACGATGCGACTTTATTCTGGCAAGATTTTATGTCGAGCCCTTACCGGCATGGCCGATGCTGCTGAGTTCTCTACGATTTCGATATCTGGGACGCTGAGATGTTCGGTGTCAATGTCCATCGCCGTCTCGAAATCGGCAGTCTCGTCTTGGTCTTTGTTTCATAAATTACAACGAAATGATCTTTATGAGCAAGAGTGTACAAACCAAAGTAGAGCAAACCAAAGTTGGGTAATTCCACTGTTGCAAGCACTGGAACGGTGGAGCTCACGAGTAATGATGTTTCACTCGCATGTTTAGGGGTGTGCAACTAGACCGGGTATACTCGGGAACTGGACAAGCCCACTCAGAAAACAGGGTCGGGAACCGATTCCCAAAATTCGGAATCAGTTTAAACTGGTTTGAGAACCGAGTCTGATTGATTACCCACCCAGGAACCCATTCCTAGATCAGTTTGGGAACCATTTTGTAAATATAGGTCAAAAACTCTATTTTTCCTCTTTATTCCTATTCTTACTCCCGTAATCACACAACGTTTTTCCTCCAGACTCTCTCAAATACGCACGACACTCCTCCTTTGTCGTTCATCTTCCTCACTTACTTCCCTCCCTCTCACACCGTTCGACAGACACTGCCAAATTCTTGTGAACCACATGAATTGGTTTGCCTAATTTCTCTTTTGTAGGAGGATTTATGATTGTATAAATGAGTAGCTCTATGTAATAGTTGTGGGAATAAGAGTAATATTAGACTCATGTTTGTTACTAATTCTTTACCTTATGATTTTATTTATTATAATTAATCCCGTGGATCGTTCGTTTTTTGTTTAGTTAAAAAATTCATGTATTTATTTATTACAAGTGCTTAATGGTTCGATGCAAATTATGATGAATACGTTATTTTCTTGTGTATTAATATAAAATTCGAAATCAAATAGGATATCGGGAACTTGCAAAATAGGTTCCAATAGAAATAGGGTTGTTCCTAGAACCGAATCGAAAAAACATGATAGGTCGGGTGCAGGGTCTAATACAAATAGGGTCGAGTACATATTCCGAACAGGGGAACCGGTTATAATAGGGTTGAGTACAGGATCTAGGTCTAAACCTTGCCCACCCTAGACTCGATCACCATTGCGCATGTCTAGAACTTTACTCTCGAATTGTCAATGAACACATCCATATCATAAATGGTTTCACTCCTTCTTACCAAGGCTCTCAAATATGAAAGTGATGGTGTCGCCACCGCTGCCGTTGCTAGTGCACTTATGCATCCTAGCCATGTTGCCGAGGTTCATGCCCATGGTTAGACATTGCGGTGATGTCTAGAGCGAGAACCTGGTCACCTAAGTAGTCGAAGTTGGCCTCATTGATGAGGTCAACTTGATCGATTCAAGGACCTTCTTAAGGAGAACCCCCTTGCCTTAGTCTGAGCTCCAACGGGGCTTTGGGGGACTTCGATCGGATCGAATTAATCGATCTTCAATGCTAGAAACTAGGAGTGTGCAACCAAATTGGCTTTACCCGAGAATTGGATTGGACTGCTTGAGAAACAGATCTGAGAACTAGTTCTTGTTGGAACTGATTGGATCGGACTGCTTTGAGAAACAGATTTGAGAACTAGTTCCTGTTGGAACTAGTCTAGGAACAGGTTCCAAATTTTTGGAATCGGTTATAATCGGTCCGGGAACAAGTTTCGAGTGAATACCCATTTAGGAAACGGACTAGACCGCCTTATTTTGCAACCAGTTTTGGAACCAATTTTATAGGCTAAAAAATCAAAATCCTAATTTCTTCCCCTAAATTCTAAACTCAATATTCTTTTGTCCTCTGTCCTTCCCCGAAACTTCCCTCTAGACTTTCCTCTTCTCTTAAATTTTTATAGATAAACGAGAAATGGAGTTATATAATTTATGTTTTCTGTTAAGTGTTTAAATTTTTTATTGTTTATAATTATACATGATTGTGTATTCATCCTATGGATTATTATTTTTGGTGAATTAGAATTTCTATATTCATCTTTTACTTTGAATCATTTCATTACTCATAACCTCAAATTATTTTTCTGTAAAGAATGAACCCAAAAAAGGAACAGAAATATAAAATAGGTTCTCATGTAGACCTTAAAATAGGAACAGAAAACATAAGGTTGGTTCAAAGTCAGTTCCGGGCAAATAGAGTCTCTGGAACTTATCTAATTTGAAAGCAATCACCACTATCAGAAACTTTTCAGAGAGCGGGGAGTCAAACTCAGGAAAATGGCGCCGAGAGAGTGGGTTACTCGCCGTCGGCCCATATAGAAATCTTCTTCACGGCCCAATTGCGCATCGGCCTCTTGCTTCGGTTCCAACTCAAAGCTCACAGTCGCCCCCCGTCTCGCTCGTTAGCTCTCCCGCTAAATCGATTCGAGCTCCAGTTCCTCCCTCAATTCCCTCTGCGACATTGCCGAATTGAAGTCGGCCGATCGCCCGCCCGCCCGCCCGCACGCTTGCCGCCTGCGACCACGCGGCATGAATCCTGCCGCGCCTCCCGCCTCCTCGAGTTCGCCGGCGGCTCTCCGCGGCCGTCTCCTCCAGTAAAGCTCCGACGCTGAGCTCTCCGTTCGTCAGCGCTTTCGACTGCCGCGTCGCGTTCGACTCATAGCGAGTTCTTTTTTTTTTTTTTTTTTTGTCGGTTTTCAGGTTATCGGATTCGATCCTGTCGTCCCTGTCGGAGGCACGCGAGGCGCCCCGGAGCACTCGAGCGTCTCCGTCAAGTCCATGCTCGCGTCTCTTCTCCAGCGCGAGGCCGCCGCGGCTCGAAGCCCTAGCGTCGATGAGCGCGAGCTCCGCGCTTCGGTCAGGGACCTCGCTCTGGCCTGCGCGCTTCTGGTCGCCGCGCCGTGCTCGAAGCACGATTTGCTCTCGTGGATAACGCGAGACCTCTCGGCGCTCGCGGGTTCGGCATTCGGCGACCTCGCGGAAGCTTGTGCTGGTTATTTCGGAGAGGACGGTGCGAGGAGAGCTGGTGAGATGGGGATTGATTATGGCTTCGGAGTATCGGTGGAGACGAGGTTGGTGATCGAGTTGATGCCTGAGGTGTTGCCTTTGTTGAAGGAAAGGATTAAGGAGAGCTCGATCGATGAGTCCGATGAAGCCTTTGCTGCGTCGGCGAAGGTCCCTGTTGGTTATGCCATTGTGGCTGCTCATCAGCTTAGATGGTTTGTTACTCAGGTTTGAGGTGATCTGTTCTTATGTTTGTTGGTGGCTTCCATAATGTTGAGTATTTTCGTGAGTTTATGATCGTTACTTGTTCTTGTCTTCGTGCGCCTGTAGGTTGATCATCCTTATATGGGAAAGCTGTGTAGTTTGGTGATTCCTTGTGCTCTAACCGCACTCGATCACTGGTCACCTATTGTCAAAGTATGTACTTCTTCCATGCATTTTATCCTCACTTTTGATGATTTATGGTGGCATTAATGTTGTTTCCTAATTGACAGACTTGATTGATGTTTGAAGTTTTCTTTTTCTTGTTTCTTTTTTTTTTTTTGGGAGATTCATTTATGCCTTATCGAATTGCAAAATTAAAAATCAAAGCTCCTCAAGTCATGGATGCAGAGCTTTTGAAAGTCTTTTCTGTTGCTTACCTTCAGGGTCAGGGCATGATTAGCTTCACACATCTTGCGAAAAATGTGAATACTGCTGAGCTTGGTTGGTACAAAGATCCAATTCTCGATGCATGCTGCCAAAACATTGCTTCTGATGATGATATTTGGCACCCTGTGGTTGAGATGTCGGTTCTTCTGGTGACCAGTACTCAACGAGACAACCCTCGAAGCCCTTGGTAAAATTTTTCTTCTTTATGTCACATGGTTAAAGAAGATGCAAAAAAGTTATTTGAAAAGAATTTCTCGTCATTGGGAGTTAATATAATGTGATAATCATATAATGTACTGATAGTTTGGGCCACATATTTTGTGTAGATTGTGTTCAGTGGGGATAAAAGAAGTCCTTTTCCTGTGGAAAATAAAATTTAAGAGGCTTTTATGATCATAGGCAAGCAACCCATGTTGGAAGCTGTCTCCTAGACTCCTATCATATTTACCTTGAGGACAAGTACATTTTCGAGATTGTGGAAATTGGATCTCTTAGGCATAATACATACTACTTTGAATCAATAAAATGCTCAGAATCTTATCAAGTTTTCAGATTGTTGCATGTAATTTCTTTTCAGTTATTCGAGAGTTGTACGTTCATTAGCAGTTCATCAATTCAATTTTCTGGTAGGTTTGAGAGATTACTGAATGAGATGTTAAGTCATTTGGAGCGCCAACCAAGGAATAAGGAGCGTCGCATAGCCTGGCTTGAGTTGATTGAGCCACTCCTCAATGTTGTCGGTCTTGTGTTGTTAGCTCATTTTAGACGCCTTTTTCCTCTACTCTTTCAGTGGATGCATGCTGATGACGATGAGACTGTTCTACTGGTAAGAAACATAGTTGCTTATATGAGTATCATGGATTTCTTTTGGGAGTCTAATTTGGCCAAAAAACTGGAAATCAGTGATTATTGTCCTGGCACTTTCTGTTCACTGGCGTGGCATGTGAGTGTCTGCTCTCCTTTAACTTGTTTGACTATGGTGAATCATTTCTTGCAAAATCTGGTAATAATATTTTCTTAAATTTTATAAGCATTTTGAGGACCATATTGCGCTTCATGTGGTTTATGTATCTGCCATCAAGAGGACAATGCTGGATTTTCAAACCTTCAAATCTGTATCCTTTGGAGTTTGTCGGCACATAAATTGTGTTAAAGCTCAGACATGTCACCTTCTTTTTATAAGTGCCCCATTAAAATTTAATTGTTCTACTAGGTTTTACTGATCCTTTCTTTGAGAAAGTCAATGAGTTACTGACCAAGAAATGATTCTATGAATGATGATTGGCTAATTGGTCATAATGATATCATATAGCCATCCTTCTCAGCATGGCACCTGGCTTACTAAACTGTAAATATGCTCTGACTTGCTAACTAGGTTAGTAGAGATTTAAATTAATCACCCATGTAAAAAGTGCTGATGTTGCACAGTTCAATATTTTTCCTCGTTTTCTTAATTGTTGATGCATCATTCTGCTGTCAACACATCTTTCACTTTACTATAGAATTTTCATTCTCTTCCTGCACAGGTTCTTCAGAGGGCTCATACAATTATGAGGCTAACATGGATAAGGAACACGCCATTTGTTGAAAGGTAAATTACGACTTGTTTGATTAACCTCATATAAGCAGTGGAGATGCTTTGGTTTCTATGAGCAGCACTTTTGCATATTTTATATTTAGGTTTACAATGAAAAATGAAGAATGAAACTAATTGATCTGTATGTGAATGTATTTTGATGCTGTTTCTGGAATCACGCTAACAAACTTAAAGATGAATAGCAACTGTCTGCTTCATGCATAAACCTTAGAGGTGTTAGTGTGGATTCTTCTTTTCGAGAGATTTTTTTATGTGTTATATTGCCCTTTCCTTTTTTCCATTTTTGTTATTTCTTCTTTGGGATTATTAGGAAGTTGATCTTTTTCATCAATTTCCTCCTGAGCAGACTTTTGTCCTTCTGTCCCCCTGGAAATTTTCGATGCACTTAAGTGTGGGAGAACTATCTTTTGCCCTTTGTCTGAGCTTTGCATTGTGGACATTTCTATAGGATTGAGTATTTGCCCATGGATTTCCTTGGTGTTTTCTCATAAATTATTCCCTATTGCTTCTAGATTAGTGGATGAGCTTCTTGTATTATACAAGGAGGCAGCATTGAGAAAAAGCGAGAAGAAATAAGGACACACATTCTACAGATACTGCTCTTGCTTCAACAGTAAGGATTGCTTATATTCCCCCTCATCTAGATAACCTTGATGGAGACTCATGCTTAGCTTTCTATGTCTTTGTGGATGCGAAGATGCAAGGGCATGCAGTTTGAAGCAGCCTGGGACAAGCACAGGAATGATCCAAACTTGGCAAAGCTTGGCTCATCTCTGAGTGGAACACAGCAACATGTGGTTGACTCTGGCTCTACTACTGCTGTGTCTGAGTAGCAAATCAACAGAGAGCTTTCAACATGTTATTTTTTGCAAGGTCAAACTAGACATATGGCAGAACTCTTATTTTTCTCATCTAGATGAAGTGGGATAACATAAGCTGTTGTATATGAATCATGAAATTTTTGGTTGACCATCTGATGCAGGTAATGCAATGATTAAGTCAATGAGAAGTTTTGAGTTCAGATCCGTGATAACCAATGCAATCAGACGAGGTTGGGCCTCTTTCATCTTCACCTTTCTTGCCCTACCTGGTTTTGTCCCAATTTATTCATTCGGTTTTTATTTTCCTTGTCTTCTGGTGGTTTTTTGGCATGCTATGGTCACCAGTAAGGTATCCATGGATCTCCTTCAGATACATCTGCAGCCGCAGCTGCGTTTTGAGCTGATGGTGCTAGATGTCACCCACAATTGGCCACAAATACATATCAGATTATGTGGCCTAGTATGCTCATGATGCCAATCACTGTTTATGTGTTAATCACTAGTTCTCACATGTTCAAATGTGCACTTGCATTGTTCTTGGACAAGGCGGTCTTACACAAGAACCAATTCCAATGCTCAAGTTGCCAATGTTGCGTTTCAGTACTGTCCATCTCTCGAATTACTTCTACCTATGTATATATTGGTTTTCACCAGTCAATATGGAATCTTCTTTTTTAAGTAGTTAGTTCCAGAAAAAACCGATTCAAGATGAGAATACCTGGCTTTACAAGCCTTTCTCTTTGGTGTCAACAGGATGTCTAGGCTCTTTAAGCACCCAACTAATCTCGATCTGGTGTGACAATCTTCCCAAAGTTTATGGCATTTTTGGAATAGCCGAGGAAATTAGTAGTGGAGTTTGATGCATTGCTTCTGCGCTTTTGTTGGTTATTCCTCTTTTGTCTAGGGAAGTATCTTCTGTAAGTCTTATATTCTAGTTAAGGAACGGAATAATGCTGATACTGAGAGCCCGAGATGAAAGGAAGTCCAGACTCTTGACAAGCTTAATTACTTTTTTACAGCTTCAGGCTCGATAGAAGCTCCAAATATGTTCAGCATAATCCCACTTCTTGATGACCGTTTTGAATGTTTAGTTGGCTAAAATGCATACCTCAGTGAAGATACAAGCAAAGTTCATTTTGTGGGTGGTGCGTATGAACCTGCAATGGCTGCCAAGCTCAATTGAATACATTGTGCCTATTTATATGTCCCAGCATAAAGATCAATAATCTTTGTATGACAGAAATTATTAATGCAAATCCAAGTTTCAATTCTCATCCTCATGGCCTCTAAGAATTCGATCATATTTCCTAGTGGATATACCCTAGTGTTTCCTATTAGATATGCCCTTACAAATTATATAAATTTGTCCGAAACACTGTAAAGTTAGGGAATCAGCGTGAAGCAAATCCTCTGGTGTCTTGTTTCGCCTGCTACTGCTGGATAATTAAATTCTTTAAATTCATTCAGGTATGATGTAATCGTGTATCTTTATAGTCAGATAAGCATGAACACTACAAAATCATCTGGTTATTTTAATGAGACTTTGTCTTGATGTTGCTTTCCTAGTATGCTTGCTTTGCTCTATGTTGCTACTAGGAGTGACTTCATGTGTATGTAGTTTTATAAGGAAAAAGATCTTATGATGTGTATATATACCTATCATGGGTATTTCAGCTTTATCACTCTCAAGATGGAACCAGAACATAGGAGTTGGTTGAAGGAGAGATACCGGGGAAAATCTTGAAGAATTCCACTGGGTATGGCCTTTTTTATAGGGCAAATTGCATGGTATGTGGAAGCCACAAGGGTTCTTTTTGGTGAGGCATGCCTCAATATCGGAAGCATATGAGGGACAAAAGTTCATGAAATTGGGCCGGCAGAGCTAAAGAGATTGACATCGGTTTTCACTTTCATTTGGGTGCTCTTCGTTTGCCCCATTGTGTATCAACCTGCTGTTTAGTTCTTTGTTTTGCTGTTTTTGGCTGCATTGGTGAAGGAAGAATCGTGTTCGTGGGTTTAATATATGATAAAAATGATGGATAAAATCAATTATATCAATCAGAATAATACTTGAATTTGTAGTCTTTTGTGTTGTTTTCTTTTTGCAGCATGAGATCTTTCGCATTGCAAAGAAATTGGGTTGCTTTGTCGGAAATTGATCTAATCCGATTTTTTAAGCTAGAAGTGAGTGATCTATGTGCATCTAGTGACCGTTCTTCTTGCTGAATGCTGAGTATATATCAGCAGCTAGATTCATAATGCATGTCAAACGTTTGCCTTGGCCTCTTGTCACCTGAACGAGGGATTTCATAAACAAAACACCAAAGATTGATGTAATCACGTACTGTATAAAAGATACAATCAAAAGTAACAAAGAATGATGGGAAAACAAACGACATGATAGAATATAATATCTAGGTTTTGAACATTTCGTTTGTTATCCGTTACTGAGTGCTGGACAGTCAATTTTCCGTCGAAAGCATAAATTATGCCCATGAAAACCAGTCAGTACCTGAACGGTATAACTGGAAAAATCGAGAAAGCTTTCGAGAATCAAAGATAAATTAGACATAGCAAACGCATAGGATTTTGCCTTATCATGGTGGATTAATCTCTCAAGAGAGTTGTTACAACTTCAACAATAACTTGCGGTTCTGAAAGTGTCTAGTCATCATCGTGATGTTCTATTCCTCTAAGCAAGACATAATGAGAGCAGCTTAACCAAACAATTTCGAGCTTAGTGGCATTTTTCAGTTCTGCAAAGCCAACCAACGACAACACGTGCAAACAGCGATCATGGCAACCGCTGATCAACTCTAAGTACGAGCTTTTTTATTCGCAAGTTTGCTCCTTCATGGCCGTGATCCTCTGTTGATCGCTAATGTCTTGTCCGGATTCTTTTGGTTTTCTTTGGTAGCTGGTGGTAACTTCATATTTGTGCTTGCCAAGAAAGCGTAGGAGTGGGAGTGTGGTATGAGGATGATCGATTTTGAGACCGGCTTTGGAACTGGACTAACCTTCTGGTCTAGGTGGGTTGGTTCCTATTCCACGTGATGGAAATCAACCCTACTCAATTCGGTTCCTGGATGAGAACTGACCCATCTTAGAACTGGCACAGTAGTCCTTTTTTTTTTTTTGGCTGATAAATCTTGTTTTATTTGTTTTACTGATTTCCACATTTTCCTGGAAGAGTTTTTTTCCTTTTTTCACTGGCAAATATCCTCTGTTCATTCCGAACTCCTCACCGTAGCAGATTCGCCATCTCTCCCGCCGCAGTGCGAATTTCGACCATCGCCGTTTTTCAGGGAAAATTTTCCGGTTCACCTTCTTCCTCCACTTCTCGTCGCTCGGTCGTGCCAATTTGGCGTCTGTTCCCACTCGAAACTAGTAAAACTTCGCTGTCTGGATCTCTTAGTTTCTCGGGAGTTCCGGTCTTGAACGACACCGTTGTTAAGCTCATGTACTTCGGACGTAAGCTTGCTCAGCTGCCGCAGTTGTTCTTGCTCATGCATGTGGCTTTTTGCGCCGTGTCGCACGAATTCATTGCTTTGCTTCTGTGGCTTTGTTCTTGCGTAGCTGCTTGTGATGGCTTGCTCACTCTTCGATCATCATCGTACTCTAACTCAACTGACGAGTGGAGTGTTATGCTACTCTATGGTGTTTCTTGTCTTTTATTTAAGTTGGATTGCGTCTTTGAAATTGCCGGTTAGTTAGTGATGTAACTTCATTTTGTGAAGGGCTAGTCTTTTAGTGGACCAGGAAGGATAATGCTCGGAGAAAGCAATGAGATCTGAGACCCGTTTGCATTTTGCGGTTTTTGGCCATACCAGTTGCATTTTGCTGTTTTTACGGTTTGGTGAGACCTGTTTCTAATGGATGGGATGTGACATATATGTATCCAACATGTATCCCGATAACCTCGCTGCAAAATGTCTTGTCGGGGAAGTAGGGCCTGTATCTGTATCATGAAGGGCGGAAGAAGATTGATTTCGCGGATCACCTCCAGATGCTTCTTTCTGGGCTTAGATGGTAAAATTTTAAAAATATATATAACCTTTTTGGTTGGAATGATGCTAGCTGTTGAGTACTCCCTTAATGTTGAGTTAGCACTCAGAGTCCTTCGTTTTTCAGCTGGGGTATCGTCTCCTGCTATTGCAGGACTCTGCAAATTGCGCTGCTTCCCACCGGTAGCACTTGCTTGGGATGTCACAGCAGGACTTCATGTCATTTCCAAATTTATACACTGAGACAATTGCCGTGGATTCCACACCAGCTCTTTGGAGTTCAACTCAAAAGTCCGATAAAACCACTATTCTGCTACTGGTATGTTGGTAATCTCATACTTACGTGCTGCGATTGCTTGAGAGTTTCTTTGGAAATGTTACTAGCTACACTACTGAAAATACTCTCCTTTTCTTTTTGTGTACCGAAGGTTTGGGGATTCATTACTCATATTTGTTGCAGGTGGATCCTCACTGTTCATACAAAAGCTGCATTACCATCTCATTTACCGCCACTGCCAGCAGGTTTTTGCTTCTGTATAGTTCCCAGGTGATGGTTCTAGAAGATTCCATGTTGTAGTCAATGTACGTAAGTATCAATCGGATCGATGTTTCAGAAAACCTTTTGGATTTTCTAGGGGACTTGTAGGGCAACGATGTTTCTTTCTGCCTTTTGTTCTTACTTAAGTTGCGCGAAAAAAGCTTTTCTGAATTGCATAAGGAACATGGAAAAAGATTTTGCTCTTGATATACTTGTTCTTTAGCTGCAGTCAGGTCCTCTCCGTCCATTGGTTGATAAATGGTGACTAGTTCATGAGAATATGCGTTGATGTACATGTGCTTTTTTATATGGACCGGCAGTCTGGTCACTACCTACAATTAGATTTAAGCTGTTCTCCTTTTATTGTTTCTGTGAAATTTCTATTACAGCAGTCAAATGAGCCCCGAGATGAATCACCTTGCCCTTCATGTGCTAAGGTTATCTAACCATGAATGCAATAACCGGTACATACTAGTAAAGTAGGTATTCAAGGTTGTTGCACAATTCATCTTAGACATAAATTATCCTGTCGCGGTTTCTATTTGAACTCTCTTTCTTCTCGACTGTTGGCTTAAAGATCTATCGTTTCCTGTCAGTTAGAAAAGTTTGCAATAAATTTTCATTTTTCATTACTTTTAATGCAGATAATTGCTCTATGTTTTGCTGTTATCTTTTTTGCATTAATGCGTCAAGCACATGCTTGGGATCTCAATTCACCTATTCCTTCAACACCGAGAGCAGTTCAATCAAACTTGAGGATGTCATTTCCAGCTTTGCTCCTGGTTGTTGTGCCAATCTCGGTTGCCTTGCTACTGTCCCTGCTAATTGACCAATCAGTTCCTCCACTTAGCTTTATCATCATCTCTCTTTGCTATTTGCTTGCAAATGGATCATGATAATCTTTCTATCGATCTCCCAATTGGTATTCTATGTGGTTACAGTCATCCGGATTTTTGTCAAGACAAGGTTTGTCATCATCTAGTTCATTTGATGAGATGGCATAACTTCTGGTGTACAAGTTAGCAGATATTTCAGAGTCTTCTTTGGAGTAAGTGAAATGGCTAATATAAACATTTAGAGGGGGTGAATATGTGAAAAACAGTAAAAATGCTTTTCTTTTAAGTTGAATCTGATGAACTACAGACTTTGCAGAAAAATTCAGACTTTAACAACTATTTCAAAGCACAAAATTGGCTAAACGTCACCTAATGCTAACAATCGCTCACCCGAAACAAACTCATCCTTGAAACCCTAAACCCTAAAATTTCGTTTTGACTAAGGCTGCGTTTGGTTCAAACGGGCTTTCGGCCAGAAAGCCCCTTGGGGAAATGCCGGACTGTTTGGTTCAACTTTGAAACCGGCTTTCGATTTTAAACATCCTTCTTTTGAAAACCTAAACCTAAAATTTCAAAGCCCCTTGAACTAAACCAAACCATTGTGCAAAAACAACTCATGTCAAAACTCACGGCTCTACGACACCAAAAACCACAATTTTCATTAAGTCTCGAAGCTCCACAACTGAAAAAACAGAATTTTTTTTTTTTTTTTTGGTCGTAATAGCATATTGCATTTAAGTAATAAAGACGTAGCAACCCGTGGCAAGGGCCTCAGAGTATACAAGATCCATCAAAGTTGGGGGAGGGGAAACAGCTTAGTTTGGGAGTAAAAAGCTCCTACCATGGGCCTTTGGGCCCAATCATCCACAAAATTTGCTACACACCTGCGGTGCATAATGCGAAGGTTAGGGAAACAGGGGAGCAAGGCGGCGGCTTCTGCAAACAATGCTCAATCATCCCATGACGTCGAGCTAGGATCCTGCATAGCGTTAACCAGAACAAGGCAATCTGATTCAATTAGTAGTTGGTCGTTGGCTTGTCCTTGCTGCAGCAGATGATGGAGGGTGAGAGTGAGTGCTTGGATCTCTGCTTGCAAGGCTGAGGAGGCTGGGAAACTTCGGGTAAATTCATCTGTCATTTTTCCAGTATTACATGGCTCAAATTTCTCAAAATTTTGAATTTAATCACTAAATCCAAAAACTACTTTGATCGGACGAATGAGTGGCATGAGTTAATCGAACGTTATGATACGTAGTTGAGTCGGCTCGGCAAGGTATCCGTGACTTGTACGCACAAAGCTCTTTCCCTTTTCTCTTTTTTTCCCATCTTCTTTTCCCCTTCTTTCTTTCCCTTTCTCTTCTTTTCCCTTCTTTTCCCGAAAGCACTCGGTCTCTCCCTCGTAAGCTAAGGGGTGCATGACAACCCAAAATTTATGTTCCAGAAATAATTTTTCTGTTCCAAACCTGTTTCTGGAAGAGAAATCCGTTTGATAAACCTATTCAGTTTTTCTATTTCGAAATAGATTTCTATTCCAGAAATAGATTTGAAAGATAAATTAGAAGCTAAAATTTTCTCGATTTCTAGAAGAGAAATCGAAATAATTTCTCTAACTAAACCCTAATTTCGGTAAGTCTTCCCTCATCTCCTCTACATCTCTGCCTCCTCCTCCTCCTCCGCCTCTCCTCGTTTTATTAAAAATAAAAATAAATAAATTTATTTTTATTTGCCTTGAGTGTTTTGCAAAATATTTTTATTATTATTTATTTTTATTCATTTTAAAATAAATTTATTCGTAAAATAAAATAAAATAGAATCAATAAAATAAATTTATTTTTAAGGATATTTTAATTTTAAAATAAAATTATATTTTTATGATTTATTTTATTTTATTTTATTCATTATTTTTTTTGTTATTAAATCATTTTTTATTTTTATTTTTTATATTAAAGGTCGTTGGTCGTCATGTGGCCGTCCGAAAGGAAGAAATTTTGTGTCGTTATTAAACGAATTTCTATTTTTAGAGTAGAAATTTTGTGTTGTTATCAAATGGTTATTTTTTCTTAAACCCGTAAACTATTTCTGTAACGAAATGGTTTGTCAAATGCGCTCTAAGCGTCCACTTCCTCTTTTGGCTTTCATTTGTTGACTTTTCAAATTTCTTTCCTTTCTTTTATTTTTTTAAAGTGGGTCTCACCACCTTATTTTTCGACCTAGTCAAAATCTCAAATGTCAAAATATGAGTATCGGCCCTTTGCTTTGCGAGTATTCTGGGGAAGAAAGCCAGCATTATGCATCTGCTGAGCATGTCCTACGCAGCACAGGCCAATGCCTCGGAAGTTTCAGGCCTACGTTGTGTAGCTCGAGGCCGAAGTTGTGCGACGTTCTGCTTACGCGGCAACGTCTCACGGGCATCAACGAAGCATCTGCTTCCAGGGTTGCCACGGCACTTCGGAGCGCCATAAGGGTACTGCCCCCATTTCCCAAAAGGATTAGAGGGCGAAAGGCATGCACGAAGATAAAGTTCCAAGGCATTCAAATTATAGCTCGTCAGGTCAGATTTAGAGTCAGTTGCCTAGGCCCGTTCATTGAGAAGACATAAGCTAGGCAAGCTGGGCGGGCCGTACCTATATCTAAATTTGGGCTGAAATCTAAGAAGGGAAGACTTCACGCCATTTTCCTACTGTGCTTCGTCACTCTCTCCGTCCCCGAACTTACACATGCAGAACTGCGAGCGATTACTTCAGGCTTTTCTCAGTCAACTGTCGCAGAGAGATAGCAAGTGAGTAAGCGAGAAAGCGAAGTGAGAGAGAGGGGAATCGAAGCCGAGGGCTGGTGGAAGTTAACTGGGGCAGAGCCACGTGAAATCAATGGCTCTGAAGCATCTGTGGGTTCTTTACAGGGTGCCCCACAACCCTAAGCCCTGAACATCAAGAAAATCGAGATGGCATCATAGTACGGGTTTTGTGCCGAATCTCAATGGTTGGTCGAGGACATTTTGGAGCTTTTCTGGGTTTTTTCCTTTCAGAAACCCGCCTCCTAAAGCCATTACATTCCTCCCTCACCCCCCCCCTCTTTTTAAGCCTTTTTCTTCTCTTCTTTCTCGAGGAAAATCGGTTCTGGAGATGGTTCTGGGCAAACAGCGGTGCAGTCTACGCTTTGCTGAGTCACTGTTTGAGCATTCCTTCGTTTTGATTCCATAGTATGAGCATTTTTTGCTTCTCTGTCGTGTGATAAAAGCGCAAAAGAACAGAGGGCTTTGAAGTGTTTATTCAAGTACTGTCCTTTTTCAGGATTCAGCAAGTCAAGATCTATCTAATCCCCCTAAAACATGAAACTGAAATAACAGTAACTAATCAACTTAGAACATGTCGCAGACCTACATTTCCAAACAAGGAACTGAGGAAATAGTAAAGCAATCAACTCTTGCTCTTCCCATGTCGCTCAATTTCTCCATCGCCTCTAGCAGAATCCCATTTTGTTGACTCTCTCTTTCAGCGAACGCAATCTTCTCACCACATCACTTATCTTCATTCTCTCTCGTGGCAGCTCTGCAGAGCAGTCAACTTCAATTTCAAATATCATCACCAAGCACTCTTGAACATGAGCACTTATGCTTTTTTTATTGCTCAGAGTGTCTGCAATTGATGATTCCTCTGTCTCACAAAATAGGAGCTGTTGATCTGTTATCTCTGCCACCCTTTCTGGCAAAGCCGCTGCACAGTAATCGTGAAGGTTCAAAGCATCCTTAAAAATGTCATGGGTGGGTCTCTTTCCCGTAAAAATCTCCAGCAGCAGGACTCCATAGCTGTACATGTCGCCATCTTTGGACACTTCGCTTCCCATTCCATACTCTGCAGTTGAATTTTACTGGACACATGAGATGATATGGGCAAATCATCAGGACAAGGAAGAGGATGCACGTATAGAGGCAAGGGAAAAAATTATTGAAGGGCAGCAATTAAGAAATCTGGTTGATAATGGCAAGTTACACAGCACGTTAAGCATGATTTTTTGAAGTCAGATTTTCTATTCATACAACCTTGGTACTTTTACGAATATAATGTACAATTGAATCAAATGGATGAGAAAAAAGGAAAAAAAAAAAAATATGAATCGAACTGAACTACTATGTTAAGTTACTATGGTTCTTTTTTTTTTGGCAAGGCATAGGAAAGTTAGCCGAGATGAACGAGTCTGACCTGTCTGCATGACTAGTGGCGATGTTTCAGACAAGAAATCCCCTACATGCATTATCAAGAAATGACCTTATAGGATAAGAATTAAGATTGGATATATTGCAAGTATACATACCTGGAGGAGCATAGCCAATGGTTCCTCTAAGTCCAATTGAGCTGGTTTGACTCACTGGCAAATCACCAATGGCGTTTGGTAATATCCTAGCCAAGCCAAAGTCACTGACATGTCCATTCATTTGGGCATCCAGTAGAATGTTGCTCGGTTTGAAATCACAATGGATCACCTCTATTTGGCACTGATGATGGAGATAATCCACTGCACATGCTACGTCGAAAGCAATGTTTAGTCTTTGAACAAAAGTTAGTTCATGCCTTGGCATCCCATTTGGTACAGGATACATATGCAACCACTCCTCCAAGCTATCATTTTCCATGAACTCATAGACCAAAGCCTTAACTCATTGCCCTGGAAATCGACACTGGAACAAGCTGTTAGAATCTTAACAAGGTTCCGATGCCTTAAGTTTTTGAGGACTTCGCACTCTGCCATGAAACTTTTGGATGCTCCTCGTTGCTTCAAGTTAAAAACCTTAACTGCCACTATTTTGTTTTCATCTGCTAGGTTTCCTTTATACACGGAGCCGAAACCACCCATTCCGATGAAATTGCTAGAGCTGAATCCGTCTGTTGCTTTGACTAAGTCTTCATAAGACACTTGCTGAAATCCCCCTATTGATGGAGTCTCTAGAGGAGCCTCACTTTTCTTTCTCCTCAGCCAATAAAATGTCATCAGTAGCTGTTGGAATTCGAGTTGGCGGAAGACGACTTACTTGATTCTGATGCGCAAACAGCAAATGGCCCCGGAACGAACGTTGAATTGCGAATTTATCACGAACAGTACTTCCTCACGTTAGTCTGGATGCAATCACGAGAAAAACACTCGATTTCCACAGCGTAAATGCCGATTGTTCTTGCAAAATTGAAATGGAACGCCTTGATCTTCTTTGATGGAAATTGAGAGGAAATTTGGTGCAAATGAATGGCCAACAGTCCAACGGTTGTATTCAGGAGCCTTTTATACGTCTCCCTTCGTACCCCTCCATTTGTGCCTTTCCATCGTAGCATATCAAAGCCAATTGGTGCGGTCCAATCGCACCCCATCATGGACGTACTAGCTAACTAGCTAAAGTACAACATCTCCCACTCGGACATGATGGGCTTGATAGCATTCTATTAAGAATATAAGGCATCCAACATTCATCAATTTTACAAAACAATTCATACTGACAAATAAGCCGTGCGACTAGTGAGTACATCTGCACTTGGGAGCTCAAATTATGCACCTGTTAGGGATAACATAATGGCTACAACCCTGAAAATAAATAAACAATCGATGTCTCACAGTGCCCTAGACATATTTTGTTACATCAGTCCAAGTATACCTATCCCTTAAAGGCTATACTTGACTATTCTCAAAACACCATGTATTTACAATTACATCTGCAACCACATAGGGCGATATAATTGGTCGACCAGTAAATACATATGATAGATGTAAAACAATAATAGTTTTCCTTTCGCACTCATGTCTCTCTCAATTTCAGAACAACTGCTTTCCTAGACATGTCCCATAAGTCATATCTATTCATGACCGCCCGTAACATGCTAAAGTAGCAACATTGATCTTTCACTTCGAGAACATAGTCAGAAGTAACATAGGGCACAAAATTGAGGTAAAAATACAAAATTACCTCAAGGGCTCACACGATGAGTAAATAGAGATAATTTTACTCATCTTCCCTTATTGGTCGTACAATGCACATGTAGTACGAATTACATGCTATAGTGGATTACTATTTCTATAAGAGCGTATGTCAATCATCAAATATATCCACCATACAGATCTTAGCCTAAACATAGTCACGTACTTCTCACGTACTCATGTTTAGCCCGAGTGCTATATCAGCTCGCTTTCTATAGCGCCCAATTAAGTACTCGCATCCGGCATCTTTCAGGCATACATGATTGTGGGACTATCATGTTCAGTCTTGTTATGAATCAATCACAGACCTCATCTTGACTCCAATCAATGCAACATATTTTATGTACCAAACTTGCTCTTCAGCATTTATTTGTACATAACGTCTCATCTTAACGTGCTAACTACAGCACTTGAGGCGATTGCTCGTGTGAGTGAGCCAATCATTGCCTGCTGACATACTTTTCAATAATATATGTGTGTTTGTGCTAATCTCATAGTGGATTTGTACTTATTGATAAAACATCAAATCACTAATAAACAAACAAGTACAATACATCTGTCCACAAATACATAAACCAATGATCCTCTACAATAACATATATCACATTCTACGTAATCCTAGTGACATCCTATGGGTCAAGAATATGTCTCTAGGAATAGCCTTTGTAAATGGATCAACAACCATTCTATTGGTTGAAATGTATTGCAGGATCACTTCTTTATGCGCTATAATATCTCTGACGAAATTGTTCTTTATGTCAATGTGCTTTGTCCTTCCATGATACTTGGGATCTTTCATATAGGCAATGGCTGCTTGACTATCACAATAAACTGTCACCGGTCTTGGAACTTCAGTGACAGTGGCTAAATTTTCCAAGAAACGTTTTAGCTATCTTGCTTCTTGCACCGCGGCGTAGAACATGCAATAAATTATGCCTCCATCGTAGACAAGGCCGTGCATGTCTGTTTCTTGCTATTCCAAGAAATTGCACCTCCATTGAGCAAGAACGCATATCCAGAAGTTGATTTACGCTCATCCAGGTCTCCACCCCAATCGGCATCTGAATAACCTAATAGGCGTAAATCATTCCCTTGGTAACAAAGTCGATAGTCCATGGTTCCCTTCAAGTATCTCAGGATCCTCTTCACCGCTTTCTAGTGTGCTTGACCAGGATTTGATTGATATCGGCTCACCAATCCCACGGCATAGCATATGTCGGGTCGAGTACACATCATAGCATACATTAAACTTCCGACTGCACTAGCGTAAGGAACAGTTTCCATCACTTTGATTTCTTTTGGAGTCTTAGGACACATTTCAGTACTCAGGCCTTCACTTTGCATGACAGGGGTATCAATGGGATTACAATGCTGCATATTGAAACGCTCAAGAATCTTCATAATGTAAGACTCTTGTGATAAAGTAAGAAGTTTCCTTGATCGATCTCTTTCGATCTTAACTCCTAATATATAAGCAGCTTCTCCCATGTCCTTCATCTCAAAATTGGAGGACAACCATTCTTTTATGATGATTACCAAAATCTTGTCATTTCCAGCCAACAAAATATCGTCCACATAAAGTGATAAAATCACAAACTTATCTTTGGACCGCTTGACATATACACAGTGATCTTCTTCGATTATCGTGAAACCAAATGTTATTATTGCTCGATGAAAACGAAGATACCACTGTCTAGATGATTGCTTAAGGCCATATATTGAGCGATTAAGCTTGCAAACTTTATGCTCTTGACCTTTAGCTATGAAACCTATTGGTTGTTTCATATAGATTTCCTCATCTAATTCTCCATTGAGAAATGCCGTCTTTACATCCATTTGATATAATTCAAGGTCCAAATGTGCAACGATGGCTAGAATAAGGCGTATTGAAGCAAACCTTACAACTGGCGAAAAAGTTTCCTCATAGTCTAGTCCCTCTTGTTGAGTATAACCTTTCGCCACAAGGCGAGCCTTATACTTTTCAATGGATCCATCCGCCCTACGCTTAATCTTAAAGACCCATTTGTTTCCAATGGCCTTACGATTGGGTGGTAAATCAACCAAGTCCCAGACATGGTTTGCCCTCATTGACTCCATCTCATCTTCCAAAGCTTTTTTCCATTCTTCCTTGTCAGAGGATGAGAGAGCCCCTTGAACAATCTTAGGCTCGGTATCGTCATTCTGAGCAATCATAAATGCTTCCCCTTCAATCTCAAAACGACGACGGGGAATACTTTTACGATTACTTTTACGCAATTGAATTTCTCTTGAATTCAATTCATTAGGCGATGCAACACTCCCACTAGGTCTTGTGTGTTGAGGTAAATTTTCATTTCCATCTACAACATCAGTGTGTGTGTTATCTAGATCTTCCATCTCATATAATTGGAAGTCCTTATCAATCTCACCTCTACTAGGAAAATTGTTCTAAAAAAACGTGACATCTCGTGACTCCATTTCGGTCGCACTCCCATCAGCTTGTTCACCTATGAACACGTACCCTTTGGAGTGTTCGGAATATCTTATAAAGATACATTTCTTCCCTCTAGGACCTAATTTGTCATGTTTATGGGAAGAATCATGAACATAAGCTGCACATCTCCATGGACGTAGACTACTCAAGTCTGGTTTCCTACCAGTCCATAATTCATAAGGCGTGGAAGTAACCGATTTTGAGGGCACACGGTTAAGTATATAGGCATCAGTCAATAATGCATCTCCCCAATAGGAGATAGGTAAATTTGATTGCGCCATCATAGACCTAACCATTTCCAATAGGGTTCTATTCCTTCTCTCAGCTACTCCGTTTTGTTGTGGAGTACCAGGAATAGTCAATTGTCGCACAATTCCCTTTTCATCACAAAGAGCCTTGAATTGTTTCGATAGATACTCACGTCCACGATCGGTTCTCAATGCCTTTATTGTCTTGTTTAACTGATTCTCTACTATCGCTATATATCGTCTAAAGCAGTCTAATGCTTCTGACTTATGGGAGATCAGAAAGACATAACCGAAACGTGTAAAGTCATCTATAAAAGTAATGAAATATGAGGCTCCATGCCTCGCCCTCACATTCAAAGGACCACAAATGCCAAAATGTATGAGATGCAATGGAAATTCAGCTCTAGTCCCTTTACCGAATGGTTTTCTAGTTGTTTTTCCCGCCAGACAATGTTCACATATGGATAGACTAAAATTAGTAAGTGAACCTAAAAGGCCTTCTCTAGCTAATCTTTGCATTCTTTGCAATCCAATGTGACCTAATCTAGCATGCCAAGTACTTGAATCAATCTCAACGTTATTTGAAGACGCAATTAAAGAAAAACAACCATCAACATTAACATTGTACTGATCATAGTCAATGTCTAACACCATAAAACCATTCAATACATGACCTGAACCATAATAAACTGTTCCATACAAAATGTCAACACAATCACCATGAAAATTCAATACATAACCTAAGCTAAGAAGAACAACTACAGAGACCAAGTTTCGTCGAATATTTAGAGCATAAAGGACATCATGCAGGAATATGTTTCGACCACCATGCAAGATTAATTTACATGTGCCGATACCCTTCACTTCAACTCTTGAGTTATTCCCAACATATATCCATCTTCTTTCAGGCGGTATCCGACGATACTCCACAAATGCTTCTCGGTCTCTAGCTACATGGTTCGTTGCTCCTGAGTCTACAGTCCACATTGGATGAGATTCAGCACAATACTAGAAACAAAAGCATTACTCAAAGTAATGGAGTAATATGGTACCTTTTTCGGCTCAGTGCATTCACGAGCAAAATGACCCAACTTGCCACAATTGTGGCACTCCATCTTGGCCTTGTCCTTCTTCCCACCACGCTTCTTGCGTCGGAAAGTCTTAGCTCTCTTGGGTCCCTGATCAGTCATCTTCCCTTTGTTGTTGAACTGAAGATTCCTCTTGCGCTTGAAGCCCGAAGCCTTGCGCGAACTCGATTCAGCAACATAAGTATGGGTAGAGGATCTGGCAGCCTCTAGGCACTTATTCTCTAATTCCAAATGACGCGCAATATCATCAAAAGTGACGATGTTCTCATTATGCGTCATATTGATTTTCATATGCTCCCAATTATCAGGAAGAGACCTTATAACAGCCTGAACTTGCTGTTCATCAGTAAGGGAGTGACCAGCCGACTTCAGCTCACGGATCATGTTTGACATCTCCCGAAGATGTTGCCTCATCGTTACATTTGGGCGCTTTCGGAAGGTGTCAAACTTGATGGTGAGTTTCCTCAGCTTAGTAGCAGATGTACCCCCAAACTTATCTTTCAAGGCAACCCACATAGCTTGAGCTTTGTCATAACTCTCAAACTCACACATGAGATCATCTTGCATACAGCTCAGCAACGTGATGCGAGCAATGCTATTTTTCTTTTTCCAAGCTTGATAAGCTTCCAAATCTCTTCTATGTTGAGTTGAAGTTCCACGCTCAGGTTCATCCATGGTATGGTTGAGGGTTTCCAAAACCTCTTGCTCCTCAAGGATGTATTGAACCTTTCGGTGCCAAATATCATAATTGTCACCGTTAATCTTCTCACCCTTATTGAGGTCAGCTACAATGGTCTTGGATACCGAAGCCATAATCAATTGTTATAACACATTAACATAATAAACGCAGAATCAATACTAGCACACTTTACAGAATAACACACATTTAATTTGCAGCAAAGACAAACTAAATTAATGATAATTCGACAAAAGACACAAAAGCAAAAGTTCACGATGTTCCTAATCAACTTCTATGTACAATTGTTCTATTATCATTAATTAGTTTAATTTGCACAAATTTTCAAGTTCTAGGTGAGAATTTTTTTTTTTTTTTTAATTCTACCAACCTACAAACTCCCACTAGGAAAAAATAATTACATGACCTTATGTAATTTCTATATTTTTTCCTTAACACAAGAACATAGCATGACAATAACCAACATGTATAAACAACAACCATGCTTCATTTATAATCAAAATTGCAATTCAACGTGTCATGGATTTCCTACCATTGTTCTAATTTTCTAGCAACTATAAAATTACAAGTATATTAAAATATATACATCAAATCAATGAACCAAGCTCTACACATCATATATTACTTCATTTGAACACAAGCTAACTACTGTATTTCCCAAATCATAAGAAAATACAAGCTACAAATGAATAAATTGCATTAAACCCAAAAAAATACGCGTACATAGGGTTCCCTAAGAATTTTCGTACATTTATAAAATTCAAAAGTATAAAATAATTATACCACTGTGTAGAGGACACTCATACGAATCAAACGGGACCGACCACGCTCCAATCGGAGCTTGCACGTGCCCCCACGCGCCGCCTGAGTGTGCGGCGCGTGTGGCGCACGCGCCAGCGAGCCAAAACGGCTCCCTTAGATCTCGTGTGTGATGAGTGTCGGGACTTGAATATGGGCATTCAACCTGTTTGCTAGACTTGGGTTCAAACCCAGATTTGCAAAATCAAATCAAACCCGCATATTTGATGACGATTCCAGCTTGGTTTTCGTGTGTTTTAAGCTGTGATTTCTATCTAATCTTACTCCTTACATGTGGTAGTATAATCTTGATACTTTAGTTCTGCATGAGATTGCTTATGGGTTGAGATTGAATGCCGCAAACATGATCCGGAGAAGCTATTTTAGAGTGATTTAATGCATGCCAAGTATTCGACGAAATACACAAACCAAGTTTCGATCTTGAAACGGTCGATTTGAAATTGGTTCTTGTTATATTCATATACTGGGCAATCCTATATTAGTGTAAATTGGCATATATCGGTTTAGAGAATTAATTTTAAATAAAAAATTAAAAAATATGAAAAATTCAAAAAAATTATAAAAATGATGGATGATATCAAATTATGATAGAAATGATATCTAGAAAATTTTCCTAATTTTAAAAGGTCATTTTCTTAATTTAATGATATTTTGGTATTTTATAACCATTTTTGTAAATAATCTATTTTGCGTAGATTAAAATTAATTAGAGTAATTTCATGCATATTTAACTTCTTATTTTGCTCACGGGGTCCTGTCCCGGGCGTGATAATAAGGCCATATAATATTATTTGCCCGACTTGTATCGGGTTTTTCTTTTCCGCATTACTTTCAAGTCATTTCAATTTCTTGGATGTTATTTACCGCACCGCTTTTCAATAATTTGAGTGTAAATTTCTCTTCTAAATTATATTAGTATTAGTCTAGAGATTAAAAAAAAAAATCATTACAAAAACATTTGCATGGACACTTGGTTGTTTCATAAATATTATAATTGGTAATCAAGAATGTGTGGCAATTTAGATAAATAACTTTCCAAGTTAGTGGTACCGCAATGGTGCTAATAGAAACATTGGCGCAAACAAATCCCCGTTCCTAGAAATCTCTAGTTGCGTAGGAATCGAGACACCACTCCGTGTCTCGATTGGTTTCTAACCACCCCAATAGGCTAGTGACGACTCTAGAAATATTTAGGTTGTTAATAATTGAAATATGAAATCCAACGTCGCGCGAGGTATAGGCTTGGGAGAGCCCACGCCTAATCTAGGGCCATTAGTCCGCCTCTTTAGGCAAATATCCCTAAACCTTTCTTTCTTTTCCCCGGACGGAAAAAAAGAGGTCACGACAAGGTTGAGTAGAGGTTCAGGCCGTGTAAATGGATCGGAAGGAGGAGCGAGAAAGCGAAGGGAGAGAGAGGGGAATCGAAGCCGAGGGCTTGTGGAAGTTAATTGGGGCAGAGGGACATGAAATCAATGGCTCTGAAGCATCTGTGGGTTCTTTACAGGGTGCCCCACAACCCTAAGCCCTGAACATCAAGAAAATCGAGATGGCATCATAGTACGGGTTTTGTGCCGAATCTCAATGGGTGGTTGGTCGAGGACATTTTGGAGCTTTTCTGGGTTTTTTCCTTTCACAAACCCGCCTCCTAAAGCCATTACATTCCTCGTCCCCCACCCCCCCCCTTTAAGCCTTTTTCTTCTCTTCTTTCTCGAGGAAAATCGGTTCTGGAGATGGTTCTGGGCAAACAGCGGTGCAGTCTACGCTTTGCTGAGTCACTGTTTGAGCATTCCTTCGTTTTGATTCCGTAGTATGAGCATTTTTTGTTTCTCTGTCGTGTGATAAAAGCGCAAAAGAACAGAGGACTTTGAAGTGTTTATTTAAGTACCGTTCTTTTTCAGGATTCAGCAAGTCAAGACATATCTAATACCCCTAAAACACGAAACTGAAATAACAGTAACTAATCAACTTAGAACACGTCGCAGACCTACATTTCCAAACAAGGAACTGAGGAAACAGTAGAGCAATCAACTCCTGATCTTCCCATGTTGCTCAATTTCTCCATCGCCTCTAGCGGAATCCCATTTTGTTGACTCTCTCTTTCAGCGAACGCAATCTTCTCACCACATCACTTATCTTCATTCTCTCTCGTGGCAACTCTACAGAGCAAGCAACTCCAATTTCGAATATCATCACCAAGCACTCTTGAACATGAGCACTTATGCTTTTTTGATTGCTCAAAGTGTCTGCAATTGATGATTCTTCTGCCTCACAAAATCGGAGCTGCTGATCTGCTATCTCTGCCACCCTTTCTGGCAAAGCTGCTGCGCAGTAATCGTGAAGGTTCAAAGCATCCTTAAACATGTCATGGGTGGGTCTCTTTCCTGTAAAAATCTCCAGCAGCAGGACTCCGTAGCTATACATGTCGCCATCTTTGGACACTTCGCTTCCCATTCCATACTCTGCAGTTGAATTTTACTTGACACATGAGATGATATGGGCAAATCATCAGGACAAGGAAGAGGATGCACGTATAGAGGCAAGGGGAAAAATTATTGAAGGGCAGCAATTAAGAAAACGGGTTGATAATGGCAAGTAACACAGCACGTTAAGCATGATTTTTTGAAGTCAGATTTTCTATTCATACAACCTTGGTACTTTTACGAATAGAATGTACAATTGAATCAAATGGATGGCAAAAAAGTTGAACCGAACCGAACTACTCTGTTAAGTTACTATGGTTCTCTTAGTTTTGTAAGGCACAGGAAAGTTAGCTGAGATGAACGAGTCTAACCTGTCTGCATGACTAGTGGCGATGTTTCAGACAACAAATTCCCTACATGCATTATCGAGGAAAGAGCTTATAGGATGAGAATTAATATTGGATATATTGCAAGTATACATACCTGGAGGAGCATAGCCAATGGTTCCTCTAAGTCCAATTGAGCTTGTTTGACTCACTGGCAAATCACCAATGGTGTTTGGGAATATCCTAGCCAAGCCGAAGTCACCGACATGTCCATTCATTTGCGCATTTAGCAAAATGTTGCTCGGTTTGAGGTCACAATGAATTACCTCCATTTGGCACTGATGATGGAGATAATCCACTGCACATGCTACGTCAAAAGCAATGTTTAGTCTCTGAACAAAAGTTAATCCATGCCTTGGCGTCCCATTTGGTGCAAGATACGGATGCAACCACTCCTCCAAGCTATCGTTTTCCATGAACTCGTAGACCAAAGCCTTAAACTCATTGCCCTGGAAATCGACACTGGAACAAGCTGTTAGAATCTTAACAAGGTTCCGATGCCTTACGTTTTTTAGGACTTCGCACTCTGCCGTGAAACTTTTGGATGCTCCTCGTTGCTTCAGGTTAAAAACCTTAACAGCCACTATTTTGTTTTCATCTGCTAGGTTCCCTTTATAGACGGAGCCGAAACCACCCATTCCGATCAAATTGCTAGAGCTGAACCTGTTTGTTGCTTTGACTAAGTCTTCGTAAGACACTTGCTGAAATTCCCCTATTGATGGAGTCTCTAGAGAAGCCTCATTTTTCTTCCTCCTCGGCCAATAAAACGTCATCAGCAGCAACAAGAGAATCAGTGCCGCTACTATCCCACATGTAACTGCAATGATAACGTAAGGAGAGGTAGATGATCCGTGTTTTCCCTTGCTCGTCGAGCAACTTGGCAAATCTAGGATTGACATACCGCCACAGAGCTTATCGTTTCCTTCGAGTGAAGTCGCACTCGTGTTCAAGAACACCCCTTTGCTCGGTACCTCACCCTCAAAATTGTTGAAAGATAGATTCAGGTACTGCAATTGAAATTTCTCCAAGAATGTCGGAACAGGACCGGAGAAATTATTACTCGAGAGGTCTATGTACTGAAGACCCTTCAAGGAACTCATGAATGATGAGATATTCCCTTCAAATAGATTGTTTTGCATGTGAAGCTCCAGCAAGCTAGTGCATCCACCGAGGCTACTAGGGATTTTTCCTGATAGTTTGTTGCCATGTACGTCTAAAATAGCTAAGTTGTTCAATTTACCGATTTCTTTTGGTAAGCAACCACTCAATTGGTTTTTGGATAGATCAAAATAGATAGATAGGGAAGAGAGAGTGAAAGCTTGAGATGGTATAATTCCACTCAGATCATTCTGCGAAAGGTCAATCCCTAACAACTTTTGGCATTTCCCAATATTCGGAGGAATGCTCCCTTGTAAATTGTTCCTGTTCAAGTCGAGTTCCATTAGCTCCGTCAGGTTCCCTATCGTGGAAGGGATATTCCCAATGAGTTTATTCATTTCAACAGAAGCTCGCTTTAGCTTGATGAGATTTCCAATGGTATTGGGAATGCTGCCTGTGAACTTGTTATTGCCTATGTGCAACGATTCTAGGCCCCGCAAGTTTCCAATGCTTGGAGGGACATTTCCAGACAATTGATTGTCCCCAATCCACATTATACTCAACTGGGAGGATAAGTTGCCTAAGGATTCAGGCAACGTACCTCCGAAATTGTTGCCATTGATTGCTAGGATCTCCAGGCTAGTAGAGTTGATCGATTCAAGGAATTTCAGGTCAACTTGCGCTCCACTACCTAGGTGGTTGTTCGAAAATTTTATCTGCAACAGTTGATTTAGCTTTTCCACGATAGGCACGTTTCCAGAAAATTTGTTTGACGCGATTGTTAGCGACATTAAGTTAGTGGCATTTGATATGGAAGTAGGAATTTGCCCAGTAAATTGATTGAGCCCAACATTTAACATAACTAGATTAGGAAGAGTGATACCTAAATCTGGAGGAAGACTCCCTTCAAGTTGGTTTTGGGCAAAATGAAATTGGACAAGGGAAGATATGTTGAAGATGGAGGAAGGGAGAGTGCCAGAAAGTCTATTTGTACTAAGATAAAGATCCTTTAAATTTTGCAAACGGCCCAATGAGGTTGGAACTCTTCCCACAAAGTCATTATGTGTTGCCGAGATATGCACCAGAGATGTGAGGTTCCCGAAGAATTCCGGGATGTTTCTAGAGAGATTGTTGAAGTGTATAGCTAATCCTGTTAGCTTCGACATAGAGGCAATTGCTATTGGAACTTCACCAACTAGCATATTAAAGCTCAGACTCAAAGTTTCAAGATTAATGCAGCCTGAGATGTTGGCAGGAATTTGACCAGAGAATGAGTTGTTCCCTAGGTGTAAGTATTTGAGTCTATACAAGTTACCGATCTCCGGGGGGATTTCACCAACGAAAGTGTTGTTTTTGATGTCCAATTTCTGGAGGAAGCTTAGGTTTCCAATAAAAGGAGACAGTGACCCCACGAGATTCATAGACGAAAGTATCACCTGGGTTATCCTTGGATGCCGACGGCCACATATGATCCCGTGCCACCGGCAAAAATGGACAGAGTCGTTCCACGTGCTGAAAACCCTGAACGGATCGTCAGATATCTTATCTTTGAATTGGAGCAATGCATCTCGGTCGGTTTTGTTGGTTCCAGGAATCGAAATTGCTCTACAATAAGGCAATGTCACCACCAATGTAACGAAAGAAAGTAGACAGAGAGAAGTGATTGAGAAGGGCATAAAAGAACTCATGCTTGCAAGTTTTTTGGCCCCTCACACTCTGAACCTTATCTATTTAGAAATGGATGGAGTTCTTGACCATAGCCTCCAGCTGCTAGATGTTCATTGGAAACATGGTCATTCCACTTAGAATCCTACTTTTGGCATGATGAGCGGAAGACTCATAAAGTAATCTTACTCTCGATTGGGATGACTATGTTTTAGTTCTTTTGATAAGCATGTTAAAGTCCTTTGCTTTATGAGCCTTCCGGATTACAACTAGGATGGCTATGTTTTAGTTCTTCTAATAAGCATGAGATGACCATGTTGAGTCCTTTACTTTATGAGTCTTCCGCTCATCATGCCGAGAGTAAGATTATGACTGGGATGGCTATGTTTTAGTTCTTCTGATAAGCATTTTAAAGTCCTTTGCTTTATGAGTCTTCTAGATTACAACTAGGATGGCTATGTTTTAGTTCTTCTAATAAGCATGTGATGACCACGTTGGGCATCCTAAATGTATGCAATAGTCTAAAAGCACCACTCACCTAGAAATATCCAAACCTAACAATGCATAACTAAAAGAGCCGACGATCTTGCAATTTTATCAATTAAACAAGAATCAACCTTAAAACCAAATAAAATACTACAACTATGAATCGGCTAAATGTTACCTAAATGCTAACAAAACGGCTCCTATGTGCTAAAAAATCACTCACTCAAAATGATTACACAAACCTAAACAGGACGTGAAACTTGACCTCAAAACCCTAAAATTTTGCTCCGACTAAACCGTTTCATCAAACCGACTCACATCAAAACTCATAGCTCCACGACACCAAAAACCATCATTTCCATGAAGTCCCAAAGCTCCACAACTCAAAAAACGGATTACGTGGCTCAAATTTCCCAAAGTTCCAAATTTAAGCACTAAATCTGGAAACTACTCCGATCAGACGAACAAGGGGAGCAAGCACTTACCGGACGTTACGATACACAGCGGAGTCAGGCTCGGTGAGGTGTCCGTAACTTGTACACTCAAAGCTTTTTCTCTTCTCTCTTTCTTCTTTATCTTTCCTCTTCTTTCTTTTCCTTTCTCTTCTTTTTCCTTCTTTTCCTGAAAGCCCTCGATCCCTCCCTCTTAAGCTCAGCGTCTACTTCCTCTTTTTGCTTTCTTTTGTTGAATTTTCGAATTTCTTTTTTTCTTTTATGCTTTAAAATGGGTCCCACCACCTTATTTTTTGACCTAGTGAAAATCTCAAATATTAAAATATGAGTCTTAGTCTCTTGCTTTACGAGTCTTCAGAAGACTCAAAAAGCATATGAGTCTTGGTCCTTTACTTTACGAGTTTTCCACGTTATGCCAAGAGTAGGATTGTGAGTGGGATGACCATGCTTCAGTCCTATGGTAAGCATGTGACAATCATGTTGAGCATCTTAAAAATCGCAATGAACTGTAGGAGTAGGTGGTTGAAGTGCACGTGATTTTTCTAATGCTTTGATTCACGAATCTTTCATAAATTTCTTGGCCCAGAAGAAGTCCTGATAGCAAGTCTTGGGCACCAAAAGCATTGGTTGGTAATAGGTAAAAAAAAAAACTAAGGGCTAATATCACGAAAAGTCTCAAACTTGTACAACTATCACAAATTTATTCCAAACTAATTTTTTGACCATAAAAAATCCTAAACCGGTACATTGGTGAAAAATTTACCCACCATTGTGAAATATTACTCTTAGTATCAGATGTTAGGCAATTTTTGTAAAGAGTTCTGCAGACATAATATTTGCTATTTTTCCATAATTTTGCACCTCCAGCATTCCCCCTCTTACCTGGTTCCTGCTTTTCCTTGAACTCTTTGTGGGCATTTTGTCACTCCACTGGTTCACTTAGTTCGATGTATCCATTAACCAGGTGCTTTGGCCTGTAGCAGCAAATTCATTCCTGGTCATAGCAATGGTTGCTAGTACCTTCGTGTGCATTGTCCATCTAGCGATGGGCTTGTTCATACTTGTTTTGCTTCATGCTTTCTGCTGTCATAGTGGCCTATGCAGGTGTGTAATTTGTTCTGACATGTCCTTCACATGTTGGAGGATATCAGCACACAAATAAGAATGTCCAAAGCAAAAGCAAAGAGACTTAACTGTGGATGTTCGTTATTGGAATTACTGCACTTAAGCGATTATCATTGCAAAAATTCCCTTCTCTGTACACGTGGGAGAACTTATCATGGGTCCTTTGTATGATGACATTTCATAAACAGCTAGTTTCAACTACCCAAGTGGAGCTATGTATGTAACATTTACAAATGTTATCTGTAATTTTCAGCGTTGCCTTTGTTGAATATCAATGTACAGAGTGATATAATTACACTGCATTTAGGTCTCCTCTGAAAGACCTGTCACAGTTCAATTCATGGAGTAATTTAACGTGTAGTCTGCAGGAAGATAATATTTGCTAAATGTAATGAAAAGGGCCTTGCGTAGATAATATTTGCTAAATGTAATGAAAAGGGCCTTGCGTACTTCAATATGGGGCTAGCTTGAGAACAAGTCCACGAAATTTATGTAATCCAAAAATTAAGGAGCAATTTAATGAAGACAGCCCAGTGTTGCATCATTGCATGATACTTTTGTCCTTGAACATGCCTGTTTTCTTTTCTATTATTTAAAGGGGGGAAAAGCAGTTGTTCTGCTTGCTAATCCATGCATAGAAGTACAGCAGCGCCTGTCGAGTTCTCACCAAGGAAAGTTAGTATGGTCCCATAATTGGCTTTTTAGTCGTCCTACAGCTCTGAGTAGTGCATAATGCCGATTATCAGTTCACATACATGGTCTAGCATTACACGTACATGGTCTACAAGGAAATGTAGCATTATATTCATTTTCTTTTGTCTCATTGTGGCAAGTCAAAGAGTTGCTCCATTGTTTCTGTAACAACGTTTTCATGGCTTCATTTCGAGGTCATGCACAAAGGATGGATTTTTCAGAATATAAAAAGGTTGTCAGTGAAAGGCCTTCCCATTTCTCTGTTGATTCTGATCATAAAATGAGGCATTCCTTTTTGGGAGACAACTACCTTAGTAGTCCGGAATCGGCCAGAAGTTTTGCAGACACGAAAGTAGACATCTTCCATCACCGGCATGGCTTGCTGATGTTACATCTTCTGGCGGCACTCATGTTTGTCCCATCACTTGCAGCCTGGTGGTATAGATATACACAATCCCTTTAAAGATTTTAAAAACACTATAATGCTCCCGTATCTTGGTTCATGCTTTGACATTTTCATACAGAGGATCGGGACAGGTCAGAGCTTCCCATGGTTTGCTTGATTCAGTTCTTTGCATTTGCGTCATCCTTCATGGTATTTGCAATGAAGCCCGACTCGGCCTTCTTTTTTTCCCTCGTCAAGCATCCTCGGCATGGAATTGAAAATCTATTATATCTACCAGTTTGCTGGGGTTTATTCTTTTCTCTCTGGTCTGGCCTTGGCTCCTCACAAAGTTCTCTACGCACCGGCCGTGGTAGGATTTCTTTCATCAGTGTCGAATGTCTTACAAAAGAGAAGCAGAGAAAAAGGAGAAGCACATGTAAAAAGGAGAAAGCATTCTAACAGACACCGAGAAAATGTCAACTAAAGGCTTCACAGTTTCTCATGTTATGTGTGAATAACCATGAATTTTACAGGGGAAGGCTTAATTTACTGCACTGATGGGAGAACAATAACAATTCGAACAATATCGAATTAACGCAGCGGAATAAAATAATCTCTCATCTTGTGTAAACCTAATAGGAATCGATATAGTAGAGTAAAATAAATACAAATCATGCGAACACAAGACGATTTTTACGTGGAAAAACTCATCGATGTGAGGAGATAAAAAACCACGGGACCAGAGTCCATCCGAAAATCTTCACTGTCAACAAATTTGTTTTTCTCTAGCAAATACTGGAGGTACATAGCAACAAAGACCTCAAGAACATAATTCTTGGCAATACATATGATCAATCCACGAAAAACCTGATGTGGGGAGTTTCAAACAAAAATCAAACCGTTCAGATTCGAGAAAATTGCGCCACAAACATGCTGACAAAATTTCAGCTCAATCGGACCACGATCGACCTTTGATGCTAGCTTGATGTAAATCAGATATTGCCCAAACCCCTAGATTTTCTGCTTTCTCTTTTTCTCTTGTTACAATTTCTTTTTGCGACTATCACTTTATATAGATAGTGAGAAACCCTATTTCCTCATATAACTTATCATATGCTCAAGCCCTTTTTTGGGCTTGAACTCATTGGGCCTCCTTCACATGGAGTTAACCCGGTAACAAATCTCCCCCTCACGACAATGTGGAGGGATTCACCATCCCTGCTATCAATTGACAATGTTCAAGCTTCTCTCTTGATAGAGTTTTCGTCATCATATCGGAGCCATTATGATTCGTATAAATTTTCTCAAGTTCCAACAACTTTTCATCTAGAACATCTCTTATCCAATGATATCTAACATCAATATGTTTCGATCTAGAATGAAAAGATGAATTCTTGAAAAGATGAATTGCACTTTGATTATCACAAAATAGCACATACCTCTTTTGTTTGAACCCAAGTTCTTCTAAGAACTTCTTCATCCATAGCATCTCTTTACTAGCTTCAGTCGCTGCAATAAATTCAGCTTCGGTTGTAGAAAGTGCAACACACTTCTGCAATCTTGACTTCCATGACATAGCTCTACCCGCAAACGAAATCAAATAACCAGAAGTAGATTTACGAGTATCAATGTCTCCTGCCAAGTCGGAATCTGTGTATCCAACTAACTCAAGTTTCTTGGTGCTGAAACTGAGTTTCAAATTTGAAATTCCCCGAAGATACCTCATAATCCATTTCACTGCATTCCAGTGCTCTCTGCTTGGATTTGACAAATAGCGACTAACAACGCTAACTGCGTGTGCCAAGTCTGGACGTGTACATATCATCGTATACATTAAGTTTCCTACAGCTGAGGCATATGGAACACTTTCCATATATTTCTTCTCTTTATCAATCGTAGGACTTTACTTCATATTTAACTTAAAGTGGGCAGCAAAATGAGTACTAACCACTTTAGCCTTGTCCATGTAAAATTTATGAAGGATCTTCTCGATATATTTCTCTTGTGACAAAAACAACTTCTTAGCATCTCTGTCTCGGGTAATTCTAATGCCAAGAATTTGCTTCATCGAGCCCAAGTCTTTTATGGCAAAAGACTTGCTCAACTGTTTTTTCAATAACTCAATTCTTGAAGCATTCCTGCCAACAATTAGCATATCATCAACATAAAGCAAGAGAATAATAAAGTCATTATTTGAAAATTTTTGGACAAACACACAGTTATCCGAGGAAGTCTTCTTATAACCCTATTCTGTCATAACTTACGTAAACTTTTTGTACCATTGCCTCGGTGCTTGTTTTAGGCCATAGAGACTTTTCTTCAATTTGCACACATAATCCTCTTTCTCTTTCACTTTAAAACCCTCAAGTTATTTCATGTATATCTCTTCCTCCAAGTCACCATGTAGGAGGCTGTTTTAACATCCATGTGTTCAATTTCCAAATATAGGGTAGCTGCCAAGCCTAGTACCACACGGATATAAGACATTTTCACTATCGGAGAAAATATATCATCAAAATCAATACCCTTTCTCTGACCGGATCCCTTAACAACTAATCTAGCTTTGTACCGTTGTTGTGAAGTATGTTCATCTTGCTTCAACCTATATACCCACTTGTTCTTCAAAACTCTTTTACCTTTAGGTAACTTCACCAATTCAAAAGTATGATTATCATAAAGTGACTGCATCTCATCTCGCATAGCATCAAACCAATTGTTTTTGTACTCATCTTCTATTACTTCTGCATAGCACTCTGGTTCACCTACATCAGTCAATAATATATCCTCATCTTCAGAATACCTAGTGGAAGGTCGTCGGTCTCTAACGGATCTCCGAACTTGAACATCCAGTGGAACATCTAATTGAGCCTCTAGTTCAAGAATATTATTGTTTGTTTCAACATGTTCAAGAACATGTGCGTTATTTGGAACATTGACTTCCTGCTACTTTTCGTCAACCCGTGTAGGAATATTTGTAAGAGGAACTGATTCCAAATCAACCAAATTATCACTAACCTGTGGTGCTGAAATCATCTTCGATTTCTCAATATCCTCTATTGTTTGATCTTCCATAAACACAACGTCTCTGCTTCTTACAATTTTCTTTTCGATCGGATCATAAAATTTGTAGCCAAGCATATTCTGTCCATAACCAATAAATATGCATTGTTGTGTTTTCACATCAAGTTTAGACCTCTCATCTTTGGGAATATGCATAAATGCTTTGTATCCAAAGACACGCAAATAATCATAAGAAACATATTTGCCCGTCCAAACTCTAAAGGAATGCATGTAGTAAGATTTAATATATGCACAACTATACTTAAAGCCTCACCCCAAAAGGATCTAGGTAGCTTTGACTGTGAAAGTAAGCATTTTACCCTTTCAACCAATGTTCTATTCATTATCTCAGCTAAGCCATTTAACTGAGGCGTCTTGGGAGGTGTCTTTTGATGTCGAATACCTTGTTGTCTGCAATATTCATCAAAAGGTCCAATATATTCTCCCTCGTTATCAGTTTTGATACATTTCAATTTCTCTTTAGTCTGTCTCTCAACTGAAGCCTGAAATTGCTTAAAAGCATCTAATACTTGATCTTTAGTTTTCAAGGTATAAATCCAAATTTTCCTTGAAAAATCATCTATGAAGGTAACAAAATAAAGAGAGCCACCATAGGACCGCAAATATCAGAATGCACTAAATTCAGTATACCTGACTTTCTTGAAGGAGGAGAGCTTTTAAATGCAACTCTGTTTTGTTTTCCTACTAAACAGTGAGCACACTTCTTTAGCGCTGAACTTTTTAATCCTGAAAGGAGTTTCTTCTTGGCCAATATTAACAAACCCTTCTCACTTATGTGACTGAGCCTCTTATGCCATAATTCAGCTGCATCTTCGCTGTCTATTGCATTAATTTTGTCTATGGACAACTTTGCATGCATAATGTACAACAAATAATATTTTTCACCTCTAGCCACAACAAGAGAACCTTTGGTGAGCTTCCATTGACCATTACGAAGGTGCTGCAATACCCCTAATCATCCAACTTGCCTGTAAAAATCAAATTCAAGCGGATATCAGGTATATGTTTAACATTATTTAATACTAACCTTGTGCCATTGCTGGTTTCTAGGTACACATCACCGATGCCCACAGCTTGAGCTAGTCCATTGTTTCCCATCTTCACAGATCCGAAGTCACCTGACTTATATGATGTAAAGAAATCCCTACGAAACGTAGCATGAACGGATGTATCACTATCAATTACCCAACTAGTCTCATGAGATACAAAATTCACCACATCACCATAAAAAATAGTGAGAAAGTCTTGTTTAAGTGCAGCAACACGATTGTCATCACTGTCATTATCACTTTTCTTCTCTTTACCTTTTTTCCTTTTGTTTCTCCCTTTTTAACTGGCGACAAAACCTCTGAATATGTCCCTTATGATGACAGTAATGGCACTCAACATTAGCAAATTTATTATACTTACCTCTACTTTTATCTCGACTTTTATCTCTATTTCTCGGATCTCGAGACTCACTTCTCCCCATTTTCTTGACAACCAAGGCATCAAAATGTGAATAGGACGATCCTTGTGTCTTCCTTCTCATCTCTTCATTCAAAATACTACTCTTGGCCAAATCTATGGTAATTGTACCATCTGGGGCAGAATTAGACAAAGATATTCGGAACGTCTCCCATGAGTCCGGCAAAGTACCAGGTAACCATAGTGCTTGTATCTCATTATCAAACTTGATTCCCATCGCAACAAACTGATTTATAATTCCTTGAAAAGAATTTAAATGATCAATCAAATAAGTATCATCTTGATATCTCAGAGCTATCATCTGTTTTATCAAAAATAACTTATTATTCCCAGTCTTTCGAGCATATAACTGTTCGAGCTTATCCCATAAACTGTGTGCATGTGTTTCCTCAATAATATGGTTCAAAACATTATCATCCACCAACTGCCTAATATAACCACACACTTGACGATGAAATATAGACCTTTCAGCATTAGTTTTATTCTCTGGTTTCTCCTCAGCAAATACAGGCAAATAAAAATCTTTCACATATAAAAGATCTTCCATATTCCCTTTCCCAATATGATAATTCGAACCATTTAGTGTAACCATTTTACTCGTATTCGTTTCCATTGTTTAACACAAGACATAAAAATTAAGCAATAACCAGATGCTCTGATACCACTCAGATGGGAGAATAGTACCAATTCAAACAATATCGAATTAACGCAGCGGAATAAAATAATCTTCCCTCTTGTGTAAACCTAATAGGAATCGATATGGTAGAGTAAAATAAATACCAATCACGCGAACACAAGACGATTTTTACGTGGAAAACCTCCTAGATGTGAGGAGATAAAAAACCACGGGACCGGAGTCCACCCGAAAATCTTTACTATCAACAAAATTGTTATTCTCTAGTATATACTAGAGGTATATAGTAGCAAATATCTCAAGAACATAATTCTTGGCAATACACATGAATTTCACAAGAGATCAATGATAAATCTGATTAAAAACGCAGGTTTTGATCAATCCACGAAAAACCTAATGTGGGGAGCTTCTAACGAAAATCAAACCATTCAGATTTGAGAAAATTGCGCCACGAACATGCTGACAAAATTTCAGCTCAATCGGACCACAAATCGACATCCAATGCCAGCTTGATGTAAATCAGATATTGCCCCAACCTCCAGATTTTATGCTTTATCTTTTTTCTCTTGTTACAATTTCCTTTTGTGACTATCACTTTATATAGATAGTAAGAAACCATATTTACTTATATAACTTATTATATGGGTTCAAGCCATTTTTAGGCTTCCAACTCATTGGGTCTCCTCCACATAAGAGTAAACCCAGCTAACGTGCACCTTGTTGAATGTAATATCCTCTGTGAGAAAGAGGTCAATAGAAAGAAGTCATTCTTCAGCCTTTGCCTAGTGGTACTCCTCTAAATGTTGTGTGTGTGTATTGCTTATATAATACTATTGAAGAGGTCAACAAAGATGGGATCATTGTCAGCTTTTGCGAATGAAAACGTTGAAGCAGTGTCTTATGGGCATTTGCAACTCAAGTCAGATGGAACTTGAAGGTAAAATATCATGTGGTGCGGCGTGGATTAGGTGAACAAATCTCAGCCCTGATTTTAAGAACACATAAGCCCTCGTCCGAGTATGTTTCAATTAGTTAATTTTCTTTTCCTTCCTGTTTATATAGAAGTGCATTGAGAGGACTCGGAATCTTAGGCACTGCATGGGAACATTTCTATTCCTTCGTTTTTTTGTTCTTTTGTTTTTTTATTTCCCGGAACAAAAAAAGAACAGAAATCCGTTTGGTAACGCAACTTATTTTTCTATTCCTCGGAATTAAAAAGTAGCTAGAGAATAAATTTGGAACCAAAACAGGAAATTTTAAAAAAAAAATAGCTTCTTGTTCCGAGGAATAATTTCTAGAAATAAGCTAATTTTCTTTTTTATTTTTCTTTTGTTCTTCTTTATTGCCGCAGCCACCGCAAGCCACCTCTGGCCACCTGGGGCCATCGCCGACCGCTGGCCGCCGACCGGCGCCACTGCTGCCTTCCTCCGACTGCTGGCCGCCTCCATCACTTGCTGACCACCGCCGATTGCCGATTGCTAGCGCTGGCCACTGCCGTCCTCCAACCGCCTGTCACCGCCGCCGGATGCCGACTACCGACTGTTGGTGAGTGGACGATGGGCGAGGCCACTAGCTTGTGGTTGTGCATGTGAGGGGACGGCGCAGGCGAGTGGCCCTTGCGGGAATCTGCTCGAGTGCCGCTCGCCAATGCCATCCCCAGGAGGATCATGCAAAGCGAAGCAGACCTAAGCGCCATTGGTGAGACTGAGAGAGTTGGCAGACTTGCACACAAACTTCCTCTCGTCTGTCTGGTCTTGTGGAACTTGACAGCTTTTTAAAGGCTTGAGAGTGCTAGTCGAGGCCCCAACCTGGGTAGTTCTTTGCATAGCTGGTTCAACTTTCCAAGCTGTGGTCTCAATAGGCGACCCATGAAGTATCTGCTATGTATTAAAAAAAAAAAGAATTTCTGATAAGTAGTCATATGAAGATTATTGGAAGATCCCCCTTCATTTTACCATGAGTTTCATCTAGGCTTAGTCTCATAGACTAAACCAATCATATGACATGCTCTAAATCAATTAATGTTTACGTCGCAGCACATCGAGAGTACATGACGTATGACATGAGCCTGGTAATCTTTCTTATTCCGATTGACTTGGTTCGCTACATTATCTGTAAACTACTTCTACACCGAAACTCTCTGTTTACCGCCATCAATACTCATCCTGAATGGCACCGGTAGACACAGTCGAATTGGACAAGCCATGATGGGTAGTTGAGCTCAAACCTGTCGAGTGTGTTACTTGAGTTTGAAAAGGGTACAGTTTTTAACCGAGGAATGAGTCGTTAGTCCGTCATAGGCATCTCTGTCCAGTAAAGTTCCATGAACAATAGTTGCAGCATATAGAAATGATATCTCAGGCTTGATCCCGTACTTGGACATATAGAAAATGAGAGAGTTGGTACTTCAACAAACCACAAGTTGGATCAGAACATGGGAGTTGAAGAGCTGTACTTATGCTAAATCTCTCGAAAAATTAGTTTAATAATGCCTTAAATAATCAGGCAAAGGCAATAAACTATTGGATCTTCGCACTACTTGGCATATCATAACTTTAGTCAACAAAGCTGAGATTCCTCAACTATAAAAATCGCCTTTGATGCGGAATTTTCAAACCGGAGTGGACAAGACGAGGGAGATCGCTCGGAAGCGCTTCCATTTCGAGCGATTTGGCATGGATGTCATGCGACTTCTCAGGAAGCCGGTGCAATGGTAAAGAGTCATAAAAAGAAGAATGAAAAATCAGTAAGGTTATTTCGATTGATGTGATTTGCGCGTTGTGGTCGATAAGATCACCATGGAAATCTCTCTCACGGGTTGCATTCCTATCGGACCAATTTCACTTTTTCCGAAGTCAGGTTCAGCTAAAAAAGAATTGGAAACGTGGCCAGGTTACTCGAGAAGCATGGCGGATTGCACTGTGGCTATGCGTTTAATCATGTGTCCGTGTATATGCGAACTTGGACGACACATTGTAAACAATAAATCATCTTAGGTCGAACCAGGAGCGTAACCGGCCATGGTGGAGCAAGGTTTGCGAGCGACACTGATGGCCCTGGACCGCCGGATCTAGAGAGCCAGCAGCGTCGCCGGCATGTCACTGACCGTGGCGGCTCGTCCGAGGTCGAGTCTCTGACTTTGGAGGAACGAGGAAGATGAAGCCAGGACAGAATAATTCCACGTCACAGAAGAAAATCCACGTCAGCAGCTAGGCTGACGTGGCTTGGGGCAACGCACGAGGCAAAGGATGAAATCGGTTAGAACGACGGAGACCCCAAGTTTGCATGGGACTGCGAGGGAGAGAGTGCCGCTGCTGCTAACTGAATCCTCCCGCCAATTTCAACCACCGTCATCTTCTTCTTCAACCTCTGCTCAAACCTCTCTCTCTCTCTCTCTCTCTCTCTCTCTCTCTATGCACAGAGACCTTCTCCTCTCCTCCCATGTCTCCCTCTCGTAAAACGACCCTCCTCCTCCTCCTCTCCTTCCTCACCTTCCTCTCTCTCCTCCCCTCCGCCCTCCCATCCCCCACCACCACCATCGGCATCACCTACTCCCCAGCCAACTCCACCGCCGCCCAGGACCGTGTCGCCCCGGATCAGTAGGTGCTCCTATTCTACCATCAAAATTGAGATGACTTAACGAAAACGACGTATGGGAAATTGGGGTCAATGAACTCGGTTTGATGCCATGTGAAGTCCACTGGGGCACCATATCTAATCATGGGAAAGGCAAGTGGAATTGGCGTAACTACTAATCTGAACGAGAATAATCAACCGCGAGTGAGCATAAAACTCAGCAAGCAAACAGTTAACCAGTCTATACTACATAAATCAATCATTCCACATGCGAAGAACTCCAAATCTAAAATATGAGAGATCTTTTTAAAATCAACTTGTTTGAGAACCTTTTTCAAAATCAAAAGAGTAGATCGGAAAATATTTTCTCTAAAATCGATAAACTAGTAAATTTTGAATAGAATTTGAATATGCCAATATTCATATTTGCTAAAAACTTAGCCGGCACCATCTTTCGAGGGAACCCCGTTACCCCCTTAGGCATCTTGCACCCATTCGTTATTGCAATGATATCTAAGTGAACCATGTTACACCCCACGCCTTCGAAGTAATCTAGTTACCTCTCTAGACATCTCGCACCTATTCTGATATCACAAGGACATTTGGAACCCTTGTTACTCTCAGGAACCCTTGTTACCCCCAGGCATCTAAGGGAACTGTGTTACACCCCTCGGGCATTCCTACTACAATCCGGGTATCGTCGGTTCATAGCATTCGCCACACACTCATACCATGGTGCAACAATTCAATTAAAAAATGTCATTCACTTTGTTAATGCACAAGAAACACTCAATTTCAAAACCAACCATATTCTATCCATTTATAAATCATGGAAATGGTACAAAATAGTTAGTCGGTATTGCCAATCTAAAAAGACAAGTTGCAAAAGGAATTTATCCAAAATCCCAAAATCATCCCAAAAAGGGCAGTTTGCACACCTTTATAAATCGCTAGCATTAGTTAAGTAAATCAGTTCTAAAATTTACAAAAATCTAACACGATGTAGATGAGACCCAGAAGGACATTTCTCGCGAAGAACTCAAAAGCCAGTTTACCTCGCACGACCCTCAACAATCCGAATCAGCCGGGCCAATGGGGGGCAGATTTCCGAGCCAGAACAGACATGGAAATGGGTGTTCCGCAAGTTTAGATGAGTTCCAAAAATCGTAGAAAATTTACAGCTTATGTTTTAAGATGTTATCTATAAATTTTATGAGGAATACTTGTCCAAATTTCTTCTTGAAAATTCTGTGGAAAAAATAAAACCATGCAAGGGTCAGTGCCAGTGTTCAAAAGACTAATTTGAAACTTGTATGCTTTTCAAATATAAAATCGTCATATGAAGTGTGAAAAATCCGAAATTAAAAAAAGTTATAGAACAAGGTATAAGGTGCAACTTTCATGAAGAAAACCTCACGAAATTTGTACTACATAAACCGGTATAAGATTGAAAAAACTGTGGGTATAAGTGACCCGAACCTGTAAAAAGCAACGTGCCCAAGTTTCGTCCACAATTCTTGTCATTCAACCTCGAACACATAAATCTCAACGACTAGCGCCTCAACAACACATTCACGAACTCAATAAACCATGGAATCAACAATGGTAGATATGTACGTCTTCCGAAATCGTTGATTGGCACGAACATATATGAAATCAACGGAAAACCGCGGAAATCCAAGGAATTCAACCTCGCTGAGCAACAATCAACCTATATGGCATAGAATGGAGGACAATCTATTTGCCTCGAGACAGGGTCAGAAAATCCCTTTTTACGGCCTGTTCTCTAATGGTCTGAGTCAGGTTGAGGCAACAACATGGGCGACGTGAGCAGCTGGTTGGACAAGGGTGAGTTGGCTGGCGAGTTTGAACGGACGGTGAGGCTCGGTGTTGCGCAAGCAGAGTGTGCGAATAGAGAGGGTGGTGCAGCGGTGATTGAGGAAGAAGAAGATGTAGAGGTTTGTTGACACCTAATTTTTTGCCCAAATTATTGCATATAGATTATCTAGGTGTTTAAAATGGAAGATGTTTTTCCTAAAAAAAAGAAAAAAGAAAAAATATTTAAAAAGTTAAAAAAAAAGATTAAAAAAGTAAAAAAGTAAAAAAGTTGGGGCCAATGATCTAAATGTGACTAGCCAAGCCCAGGAGGTCAGATTGGAATTAAAATGGCAAATTGGGGTCAAAATGCAATTTCCAAAAGTTGAGGGACCAATGCGCAAATTTTGCAAAATTTCACCCGAGCTCTTAAATCATCATCTTAGCCCCCAATTGAGTTGAAATTGAACTTGGGTCAGGTCTATTTAATCGAATTGGGCAAAAATGACCAAATTACATTGAATTGGGCATCTTCGGGCAAGAAAATGGTCAAATTTGAGAGACTCTCTTGCAAAATTGGGTAGAAACAATTGCAAAAAATGATCAAAATCTTAAACTACTATACATGAGGTTGCTAATTGATCAAAAAACGCAGCCAAATTGATGGATTAAAGCACTCAAACCAGCTACCAAAACCCAGCCCACAGTTAGGTCTTAATTCGGAGCTGCTAAGTAGACATATTGATGGTCCCACCATATCTCACTCAGCCACCCATTTAGCTCGATATTTGCACGTGATGGAAGACCATATATATTAGTGCAAGTGGACGGAAATTGGCCAGGGATAAGCTGCTGAAAGCATGGGAAATCGCAGCAAAGTCCACACACTCAACAGCTGCAAAATTGAAAAAATTGGCTAAGTCAGAGAGTGGGTGAAGTAGCCGTGTTGACAAGCTTGGTAGGTGGACAAAAAGCCGATCAAAAATCCTCTAATTCAGGGGATAAGATCTATGAAGTGAGGTCTTTCGAGGGACGAGAGGAAAGAGACGAGAGAGAGAGAGGAGAGACCTTCAGAAGCAACTCCATAAAGCAAAAAGCCCAGAAATTCCAAATCAACATTCAGAGAGAAAAGTGAAATTTTCACAAGCTTGTGGCCAAAATTAGCCAAAATCTTTAACTAGAGAGTGAAAATTCACTCAAAGATCTTCCAATCCATAGGTCGCACGTTCCAAATGGAGTTCCGGAAGGTCTCCTAAAGCCCCCCGAAAACTACCCTCCTGGCGGGCCAAGAAAGTCCGAATTTTTTTTAAGTGTTGAGCCTAGTTGGTCATGGGTAAGGGAAGGCAAGTGTTTTTGAGAAAATTGAGAGACAAATGAGGAAAACCTTGACTTGTAACCCAAACTAGAATACATATAGTTTGGTTTAGTGTTAATTTTTCCAACAAAAGAGGTCTTGAAGTTTAATTTTAAAGGTCAACGAATACCTTCGTTGTTAGTTCGTTTTTCTACAAATCTCATTCCCAGCTGAAGAAGCCAACTCTCACGGGCCCCCAAGGATAATTTCTTGGTTTCTTGGGCCAAGAACCACTTGAATAGGAAACTAGGAAGCAAGGTAAGCCCGGAAGGTCTCCTAAAGCCCCCGAAAACTACCCTCTGGCGGGCCAAGAAAGTCCGAATTTTTTTAAGTGTTGAGCCTAGTTGGTCATGGGTAAGGAAGGCAAGTGTTTTTGAGAAAATTGAGAGACAAATGAGGAAAACCTTGACTTGTAACCCAAACTAGAATACATATAGTTTGGTTTAGTGTTAATTTTTCCAACAAAAGAGGTCTTGAAGTTTAATTTTAAAGGTCAACGAATACCTTCGTTGTTAGTTCGTTTTTCTACAAATCTCATTCCCAGCTGAAGAAGCCAACTCTCACGGGCCCCCAAGGATAATTTCTTGGTTTCTTGGGCCAAGAACCACTTGAATAGGAAACTAGGAAGCAAGGTAAGCATCCTAGATGTTTTTTTTTTTTTTTTCGATTTTGAGCATGTTTTGATCATGAAAATCAAGAGGAAAACCAGCCCGGAAAACTGATTTCTGAGACTGAAATTTTTTTAAATGTTTGAAATCTCTTCAAGAGTTTTGCATGTGTGCTTCTTGAAGATGTCGTTTTGATGTTGTTTGGTGGGTAATTCTCTATGATGTTTGTTGCATTTGAAAGCTCCTATTACCTACTTTCACTCGGATTAAGTAGTGTTTCCCTTAGATCTCGTGTGTGATGAGTGTCGGGACTTGAATATGGGCATTCAACCTGTTTGCTAGACTTGGGTTGAAACCCAGATTTGCAAAATCAAATCAAACCCACATATTTGATGACGATTCCAGCTTGGTTTTCGTGTGTTTTAAGCTGTGATTTCTATCTAATTTTACTCCTTACATGTGGTAGTATAACCTTGATACTTTAGTTCTGCATGAGATTGCTTATGGGTTGAGATTGAATGCCGCAAACATGATCCGGAGAAGCTATTTTAGAGTGATTTAATGCATGCCAAGTATTCGACGAAATACACAAACCAAGTTTCGATCTTGAAACGGTCGATTTGAAATTGGTTCTCGTTATATTCATGTACTGGGCAATCCTATATTAGTGTAAATTGGCATATATCGGTTTAGAGAATTAATTTTTTAAAAAAATTAAAAAATATGAAAAATTCAAAAAAATTATAAAAATGATGGATGATATCAAATTATGATAGAAATGATATCTAGAAAATTTTCCTAATTTTAAAAGGTCATTTTCTTAATTTAATGATATTTTGGTATTTTATAACCATTTTTGTAAATAATCTATTTTGCGTAGATTAAAATTAATTAGAGTAATTTCATGCATATTTAACTTCTCATTTTGCTCACGGGGTCCTGTCCCGGGGCGTGATAACAAGGCCATATAATATTATTTGCCCGACTTGTATCGGGTTTTTCTTTTCCGCATTACTTTCAAGTCATTTCAATTTCTTGGATGTTATTTACCGCACCGTTTTTCAATAATTTGAGTGTAAATTTCTCTTCTAAATTATGTTAGTATTAGTCTAAAGATTAAAAGAAAAATCCTTACAAAAACATTTGCATGGACACTTAGTGGTTTCATAAAGATTATAATTGGTAATCAATAATGTGTGGCTATCTAGATAAATAACTTTCCAAGTTAGTGGTACCGCAAGGGTGCTAATAGAAACATTGGCGTAAACAAATCCCCGTTCCTAGAAATCTCTAGTTGCGTAGGAATCGAGACACCACTCCCGTGTCTCGATTGGTTTCTAGCCGACCCCAATAGGCTAGTGACAACTCCTAGAAATATTTAGGTTGTTAATAATTGAAATATGAAATCCAACGTCGCGCGAGGTATTGGCTTGAGAGAGCCCACGCCTAATCTAGGGCCATTAGTCCGCCTCTTTAGGCAAATACCCCTAAACCTTTCTTTCTTTTCCCCGGACGGAAAAAAAGAGGTCACGACAAGGTTGAGTAGAGGTTCAGGCCGTGTAAATGGATCGAAAGGAGGAGCGACTACCTTCTTTATACTTCGGCTCCCTTCTCCTTCCACCGCTTGAGCTGGTCATCCCTCTTCTTGCGATCGTTCGCTTGACTCAGCAGCAGCCGGTTGCGACAGCTGGGAAGGATGTGGCGTCGCAAGGTGAGGAAGGCTGTGGTTCGCGCGGCAAGGTGGCCTCACATGGTGACGTGTTGCTGACCTAGCGCCAAGTGGTGAGGTGGTGTCACTTGGAGGGCTGAGATGGCACGGTGGTGCTAGCGTGTTGCTGAAGGAAAGCTAGATGGTGATGACGAGGCGATAAGGTGTCGTGGTGATGACTAGACGGCGCGGCTGATGTGACAGTGCTTGCGGCGGTGCGGTAAGGGGCACGGTTGGAAGGGAGAGGCCACGGCATCGGATTGCAAACGTTAGCATTTTCAACGTTCAAGTTTCGTATGCGTTCGAGCATTGAACTCGTTCAATATGCCCTTAACTTGACTTGAAAGCTTAGGCTCGATTGACTAAAGCATTTACCAACTTTGGTTATCGAATGTGCGCTCATACGACACACATTTACTTATCGTCGATGAAATGGCTAAGTCTTCCAAGGCCATGATTAGGATGTCACAACATATGAGTCTTAGTCCTTTGTTTTTTTTATGAGTCTTCCGCAAAAGACTCATAATGTGTGAGTCTTAGTTCTTTGCTTTACGAGTCTTCCGCAAAAGACTCATAATGTCAAGATTAGGATAGCGACTGTGATGGATATGTTTCAGTCCTCTAATAAGCATATGATAACCATGTTGGGCATCCTAAATGTATGCAATAATCTAAAAGTACCACTCATATGGAAATACCTAAATCTAACAACACAAAATTTAAAGAGCCAACGATCTCGCAATCCTATTAATTAAACAAGAGTCGACCTTAAAACTAAGTAAAATACTACGGCAATTATGTATCGGCTAAACGTCACCTAATGCTAACAAATCACTCACTCGAAACGATTACACAAATCAAAACGCAACGTGAAACTCATCCTTGAAACCCTAAACCCTAAAATTTCGTTTTGACTAAACCATAGCGCAAAAACAACTCATGTCAAAACTCATGGCTCTACGAAACCAAAAACCACAATTTCCATGAAGTCTTGAAGCTCCACAACTCAAAAAACAGATCACATGGCTCAAATTTTCCAAAATTTCGAATTTAAACACTAAATCCGAAAACTACTTTGATTGGACGAACGAGGGGCATGAGTACTTACCGAACGTTATAATACGTAATTGAGTCAGCTCGGCGAGGTGTCCGTGACTTGTACGCGCAAAGCCCTTTCTCTTTTCTCTTTTTCCCCTTCTTCTTTCCCCTTCTTTCTTTCTCTCTCTTCTTTTCCCGAAAGCACTCGGTCTCTCCCTCATAAGCTAAGCGTCCACTTCCTCTTTTTGCTTTCATTTGTTGACTTTTTAAACTTCTTTCCTTTCTTTTATTTTTTTTAAAGTGGGTCCTACCACCTTATTTTTTTACCTAGTCAAAATCTCAAATATTAAAATATGAGTATCAGTCCTTTGCTTTGCGAGTATTCTGCGGAAGAAAGCCACCGTTATGCATCTGCTGAGCATGTCCTACGCTACGCGGCACAGGCCAATGCCTCGGAAGTTCCAGGCCTACGTTGTGTAGCTCGAGGCCGAAATTGTGCGATGTTCTGCTTACGCTGCAAAGTCTCGCGGGCATCAATAAAGCATCTGCTTCCCGGGTTGCCATGGCACTTCGGAGCGCCATAAGGGTACTGCCCCCATTTCCCAAAAGGATAGAGGGCGAAACGCATGCACGAAGACAAAGTTCCAAGGCATTCAAATTTCAGCTCGTCGGGTCAGATTCAGAATCAGTTGCCTAGGTCCGTTCCTTGAGAAGACAGAAGCTGGGCGGGCCGTACCTGTATCTAAATTTGGGCTGAAATCTAAGAAGGGAAGACTTCCGGGCAGGCTTCACGCCATTTTCCTACTGTGCTTCGTCACTCTCTCCGTCCCCGAACTTACAACAAAACTGCGAGCGAATACTTCAGGGTTTTCTCAGTTAACTGTCGCAGAGAGATAGCGAGTGAGCGAGAAAGCGAAGGGAGAGAGAGGGGAATCGAAGCCGAGGGCTTGTGGAAGTTAATTGGGGCAGAGGGACATGAAATCAATGGCTCTGAAGCATCTGTGGGTTCTTTACAGGGTGCCCCACAACCCTAAGCCCTGAACATCAAGAAAATCGAGATGGCATCATAGTACGGGTTTTGTGCCGAATCTCAATGGGTGGTTGGTCGATGACATTTTGGAGCTTTTCTGGGTTTTTTCCTTTCACAAACCCGCCTCCTAAATTGTCATTCATCTCTTCACAAACCTCGTCCCCCCATTACATTTCGTCTATTATTATTATTATTATAGCCTTTTGCTTCTCTTCTTTCTCAAGGAAAATCGGTTCTGGAGATGGTTCTGGGCAAACAGTGGTGCAGTATACGCTTTGTGGAGTCACTGTTTGATCATTCCTTCGTTTTGATTCCGTAGTATGAGCATTTTTTGTTTCTCTGTCGTGTGATAAAAGCGCAAAAGAACAGAGGACTTTGAAGTGTTTATTTAAGTACCGTTCTTTTTCAGGATTCAGCAAGTCAAGACATATCTAATACCCCTAAAACACGAAACTGAAATAACAGTAATTAATCAACTTAGAACACGTCGCAGACCTACATTTCCAAACAAGGAACTGAGGAAACAGTAGACCAATCAACTCCTGATCTTCCCATGTTGCTCAATTTCTCCATCGCCTCTAGCGGAATCCCATTTTGTTGACTCTCTCTTTCAGCGAACGCAATCTTCTCACCACATCACTTATCTTCATTCTCTCTCGTGGCAACTCTACAGAGCAAGCAACTCCAATTTCGAATATCATCACCAAGCACTCTTGAACATGAGCACTTATGCTTTTTTGATTGCTCAAAGTGTCTGCAATTGATGATTCTTCTGCCTCACAAAATCGGAGCTGCTGATCTGCTATCTCTGCCACCCTTTCTGGCAAAGCTGCTGCACAGTAATCGTGAAGGTTCAAAGCATCCTTAAACATGTCATGGGTGGGTCTCTTTCCTGTAAAAATCTCCAGCAGCAGGACTCCGTAGCTATACATGTCGCCATCTTTGGACACTTTGCTTCCCATTCCATACTCTGCAGTTGAATTTTACTTGACACATGAGATGATATGGGCAAATCATCAGGACAAGGAAGAGGATGCACGTATAGAGGCAAGGGAAAAAATTATTGAAGGGCAGCAATTAAGAGAACTGGTTGATAATGGCAAGTTACACAGCACGTTAAGCATGATTTTTTGAAGTCAGATTTTCTATTCATACAACCTTGGCACTTTTACGAATAGAATGTACAATTGAATCAAATGGATGGCAAAAAAGTTGAACCGAACCGAACTACTCTGTTAAGTTACTATGGTTCTCTTAGTTTTGTAAGGCACAGGAAAGTTAGCTGAGATGAACGAGTCTAACCTGTCTGCATGACTAGTGGCGATGTTTCAGACAACAAATTCCCTACATGCATTATCAAGGAAAGAGCTTATAGGATGAGAATTAATATTGGATATATTGCAAGTATACATACCTGGAGGAGCATAGCCAATGGTTCCTCTAAGTCCAATTGAGCTTGTTTGACTCACTGGCAAATCACCAATGGTGTTTGGGAATATCCTAGCCAAGCCGAAGTCACCGACATGTCCATTCATTTGGGCATCTAGCAAGATGTTGCTCGGTTTGAGGTCACAATGAATTAACTCCATTTGGCACTGATCATGGAGATAATCCACTGCGGATGCTACATCGAAAGCAATGTTTAGTCTCTGAACAAAAGTTAATCCATGCCTTGGCGTCCCATTTGGTGCAAGATATGGATGCAACCACTCCTCCAAGCTATTGTTTTCCATGAACTCGTAGACCAAAGCCTTAAACTCATTGCCCTGGAAATCGACACTGGAACAAGCTGTTAGAATCTTAACAAGGTTCCGATGCCTTATGTTTTTTAGGACTTCGCACTCTGCCGTGAAACTTTTGGATGCTCCTCGTTGCTTTAGGTTAAAAACCTTAACAGCCACTATTTTGTTTTCATCTGCTAGGTTCCCTTTATAGACGGAGCCGAAACCACCCATTCCGATCAACTTGCTAGAGCTGAACCCGTCTGTTGCTTTGACTAAGTCTTCGTAAGACACTTGCTGAAATCCCCCTATTGATGGAGTCTCTAGAGAAGCCTCACTTTTCTTCCTCCTCGGCCAATAAAATGTCATCAGCAGCAACAGGAGAATCAGCGCCGCTACTATCCCACATGTAATTGCAATGATAATGTAAGGAGAGGTAGATGATCCGTGTTTTCCCTTGCTTGTCGAGCAACTTGGCAAATCTAGGATTGACATACCGCCACAGAGCTTATCGTTTCCTTCAAGTGAAGTCGCGCTCGTGTTCAGGAACACCCCTTTGCTCGGTACCTCACCCTCAAAGTTGTTGAAAGATAGATTCAGGTACTGCAATTGAAATTTCTCCAAGAATGTCGGAACAGGGCCGGAGAAATTATTATTTGAGAGATCTATGTACTGAAGACCATTCAAGGAACTCAAGAATGATGAGATATTCCCTTCAAATAGATTACTTTGCATGTGAAGCTCCATCAAGCTAGTGCATCTACTGAGGCTACTAGGGATTTTTCCCGATAGTTTATTGCCATGTACGTCTAATTTGGCTAAGTTGTTCAATTTACCGATTTCTTCTGTTAAGGAACCACTCAATTGGTTTTTGGATAGATCAAAATAGATAGATAGGGAAGAGATAGTGAAAGCTTGAAATGGTATAATTCCACTCAGATCATTCTGCGAAAGGTCAATCCCTAACAACTTTTGACATTTCCCAATACTCAGAGGAATGCTCCCTTGTAAATTGTTCCCTTTCAAGGAGAGTTCAATTAGCTCCGTCAAGTTCCCTATAGTGGAAGGAATATTCCCAGTGAGTTTGTTCATATGAGCACGAAACCGCTTCAACTTGATGAGATTTCCAATGGTATTAGGAATACTGCCCGTGAACTTGTTATTGTCTATGCACAACCATTCTAGGCCACGCAAGTTTCCAATGCTTGGAGGGATATTTCCAGACAATCTATTATGGTCGACAAGCATTATACTCAAATGGGAGGATAAGTTGCCTATGGATTCGGGCAATGTACCTTTGAAATTGTTGTCATTGATTGCCACGACCTCTAGGCTAGTAGAATTGATCGATTCGAAGAATTTCAGGTCAGCTTGTGCTCCACTACCTAGGTGGTTGCCCCCAGCATTTATCCATTGCAATTGATTTAGCATTTCCACAGTAGGCATGTTTCCAGAAAATTTGTTTAACACGATTTCTAGCAACTTTAAGTTAGTGGCATTTGATATGGAAGTAGGAATTGGCCCAATAAATTGATTATTTGCGACATTAAAGTCAACAAGATTAGGAAGAGTGATACCTAAATCTGGAGGAAGACTCCCTTCAAGTTGGTTTTGGGGAAACTCAAAGTTGACAAGGGAAGATATGTTGAAGATGGAAGAAGGAAGAGTGCCAGAGAGTCCATTTAGACCAAGATAAAGAACCTCCAAATTTTGCAAATGCCCTAACGAGGTCGGAACTCTTCCCACAAAGTTATTATTTGCCGCCGAGATGAGCACCATAGATGTGAGGTTCCCGAAGAATTCCGGGATGTTTCCAAAGAGATTGTTATGGTGTATAGATAATCTTTTTAGCTTCGACATGGAACCAATTGCTATCGGAATTTCACCAACTAGCATATTATTGCCCAGTCCCAAAGCTTCAAGATTAATGCAGCCTGAGATGTTGGCAGGAATTTGACTAGAGAATGAGTTGTTCTGTAGGTTCAAGAAATTAAGTCTATACAAGTTACCAATCTCTGGGGGGATTTCACCAACGAAACTATTGTTTTCGATGTCCAATTTTTGGAGGAAGCTCAAGTTTCCAATAAAAGGAGATAGCGACCCTACGAGACTCATAGACGAAAGTATCAAATGGGTTATCCTTGGATGCCGACGGCCACATGTGATCCCGTGCCATTGGCAAAAATGGATAGAGTCATTCCACGTGCTGAAAACCTTGAACGGATCGTCAGATATCTTATCTTTGAATTGGAGCAATGCATCTCGGTCGGTTTTGTTGGTTCCAGGAATTGGGATTGCTCTACAATAAGGCAATGGCACCACCAATGTAACGAAAGAAAGTAAACAGAGAGAAGTGATTGAGAAGCACATGAAAGAACTCATGCTTGCAAGTTTTTTGGCCCCTCACACTCTGAACCCTATCTATTTAGAAATGGATGGAGTTCTTGACAATAGCCTCTAGCTGCTAGATGTTCATTGGAAACATGGTCATCTCACTTGGAGTCCTATTCTTGACATGATGCGGAAGACTTATAAAGTGTCACACCTCGAAACCATCATGAATGGGGGACAACACAACCATCCTTCTACCCAAAGGACACAACCTTAAAGCTCCCAAAATCAAATTCCTAAAAGTCTCATCATCGATATTGTCCTTGTACTACTCATCATTAACTGAGGAACCTGAAAAAGATTGGAAAATAGAGGGGTGAGCAATTACAGTTCAGTGAGTAGTGCATCTTTTTTGAGTAGATCGAGCACCCACTATACATATTTATAAACCAAACCGCAACTCTTTTAACTCAAATCCATAATATAACAAATATAAAATAAGAGAATAAGTCACATATGCTTTAACATAGCAGCAAAAATATTCATTTCACAATAATATCATAACAAACATCAATGGTCAAATCCATTGATCAATCTCATTAATTCATATGCTAATGATCCATTCCAATGGTTAATCTCATGACCATTGATCCATTGATCCATCTAATATGAAATCACATGTCAATGGTCCATTCCAATGACTAAACTTAAATCACGTGTCAATGGTCTACTCCATTATTAGCCAATGGCTTGGCTCATAAGGATATCCTAAACTAGTATGTGCATACCCACAAGCCCCTCACTGGGCTCACAACGATATTGAGCATTAATATCAATCCACAACAACATCCTCCACAATCTATAAAGCCAAATCCACAAATCATTTCATATATTACAATATATTTCACAAATCAACCACAAATTTTTTTGCAACTCAATTCATATGCTAGAAACTCATCTCACAAACCAGTTTTACAAATTGAATCAAATCAAATGCATGTCAAAAAACTTATCACAAATCAATATCTATATGACATTCCATAAACCATCTCAAAGTCAAGCTTTTCATAAAAAGATTTCACAAATCCAAAACATATAATATTTATCAACTTTGTTCATCAAACAGAATATATATTTTCATCAAAAAGTTCTCACACTATTTTCCAATACCAAAATTTAATAAATGCCCAATTCAAATTTTATGCAACAAACATGTTTTTTTTTTTATAACCGAGGACTCCACCACGGGCCCCCGTGCTCGAACGGCTCCTGAGGGCCTAGCCCCTATACCTCGAGGGAGACTAACCTAACAACCCACCGCTAGGGACCCCCACTTAAATTGCTAGCAATTGTGGATTTCAAACTCTCGACCTCAGCGATAAGGGAATGACTCTCAACCAACGCAGCTATCCACAGATGGGTAACAAACATGCTTATTCATAACTCATAAAATATTAAATCTTTATCATTTTAAAAACATGAGCTTATAAATTCTTAGAAGAGATAGCACCACTTACCTGGGAAAGCCGATAATCAACATATGTGGTTACTCAAGCCAACACATTCATATTCCTATCAATTAATCGAAAATGATATCAAAACAAAGTAATATGCTACTCTCCAACTAATGACTACTAAATTATGCTTACTCATCGATAAGACGACACCTATGTGCTAATAAATTGCATATCCAAAGCGATTATTTAAGGCCTCTCCCCCTCATTCTTCTTTTCTTCTTCCTTTGACCGTTTAACCTTCTCTCTCTCTCTCTCTCTCAACTGGGTCAAAACCCATATTTTACATAAAGCATATGAGTTTTAGTCCTTTTCTTTATGAGTCTTCCGCAATAAACTCATAAAGCATATGAGTCCAAATCCTTTGCTTTATAAGCCTTCCGCTCATCATGCCGAGAGTAGGATTGCGACTGGGATGACTATGTTTCAGTTCTTCTGATAGGCATGTGATGACCACGTTGGCCGCCCTAAATGTACGCAATAGTCTAAAAGCACTACTCACCTAGAAATGCCCAAACCTAACAATGTGTAGCTAAAAGAGCCGATGATCTCGCAATCTTATCAATTTAACGAAAATCGACCTTAAAACCAAGTAAAATACTACAACCATGAATCGGCTAAACATTATCTAAATGCTAACAAAATGACTCTTATGCGCTAACAAATCACTCACTCGAAATGATTACACAAGCCTAAACACGATGCAAAAGTCGGCCTCAAAACCCTAAAATTTTGCTCCGATTAAACCATTGTACCAAAACGACTCACATCAAAACTTATAGCTCCCCGACACCAAAAACCACCATTCCCATGAAGTCTCGAAGCTCCACAATTCAAAAAATGGATTACATGGCTCAAATTTCCTAAAATCCAAATTTAAGCATTAAATCTAGAAACTATTTTGATTGGACGAATGAGGGGAGCAAACACTTATTGAATGTTGCGATACGTAGTGGAGTCAGGCTTGGCAAGGTGTCCGTGGCTTGTACGCACAAAGCCTTTTCTCTTTCCTCTTTTTCTTCTTCTTCTCTCCTCTTCTTTCTTTCCCTTTCTCTTATTTTTCCTTCTTTTCCCAAAAGCCCTCTACCTCTTCTCTTAAGCTAAGCCTCCGCTTCCTTTTTTGCTTTCTTTTGTTGACTTTTCGAACTTTTTTTTTCTTTTATGCTTTAAAGTGGGTCCCACCACCTTATTTTTTGACCTAGTCAAAATCTCAAATATTAAAATATGAGCCTTAGTCCTTTGCTTTGCGAGTCTTTAGAAGACTCAAAAAGTATATGAGTTGTGGTCCTTTGCTTTATGAGTTTTCCACATCATGCCAAGAGTAGGATTGTGAATGGGATGACCATATTTTAGTCCTCTCGTAAGTGTGTGATGATCATTTTGAGTGTCTTAAAAGTCACAATGAACTGTAAAAGTGGGTAGTTGACGTGCATGTGATTTTTCTATTGCTCTGGTTCATGAATCTTTCATAATCTCTTGGCCCAAAAGAAGTCCCGATAGCAAGTCTTGGGCACTAAAAGCATTGGTTGGTAATAAGTAAATAATAATAAAAAAAAGGGCTAATATCATGAAAAGCCTCAAACTAGTACAGCAATAACAAATTTATTCCAAATTAATTTTTTGACTACCAAGAATTATAAACTGGTACATTTATGATAAATTTACCCTCGTTATGAAATACCACTTTCAATATTAGATGTCAGGCAATTCTTGTAAAGAGTTATGCAAACACATAATTTGCTATTTTTCCATAATTTTGCACCTCAAGCATCCCCCCTCTTGCTTGGTTCCTGCTTTTCCTTGAATTCTTTGTGGGCATTTTGTCACTCCACTAGTTCACTTAGTTCCATGTATTCATTAACAAGGTGCTTTGGTTTGTAGCAGCAAATTCATGTTGTAATTATGGTTAATGGATTAACAAAAGCCAATAAATTAAGATACGCCTTTTTTATTCACATATTTATTGAATTCATGAATTTCCTAAAATTTTATGTTCACGTATCTATTGAATTTATAAATTTCCTAGATTTGTGTATCTTTTAATTTATGTATTTATTGAATTCACAAATCTCTTGAATTCACGTGTCTCTGGATTTATGAATTTCTTGGATTCACGTATCTCTTGATTCATGAATTTCGTGGATACATGCGTCTATTTAATTCATATATCTCTTCAGTACATGAACTAAAAAGCTCTATAAATAGATAGGAACATAGAGCTTTATTACGTTTTTTGTTTTGATTTTTCCGACTCGATTCCAAAAAGGCTTTGATATACTTTTCTACTCTTCTGATTTTTCTGAGTGTGCTGGTTTAATTGAATGGTTTGACTGAATCTTGTTTACATAGTGCTAATCCAAACATGTTCGAGGTGTTGTATTTTGAGAGGCATAGTTAATGAATCTGCGGAGCATCATTGGCAAGAACTAATCGCCTAAAAGAGATTTGGATATCCATACCTCACCTCCAATTTTATGTTATTTTTCCAGTGATATCTTATTTTCTTCTTCAAGATTTGTAAGAAGGATATTATAAAGTTGTTATCGTCTTCTTTACATTGATAATCTGATTACAACAAATAGTGTATTTTCTCTGGATTAATTTCCAACAATCTTAAGGTGATTAACTCACCCACTGTTTGTTGTTCTTGTTAGATTATTGAGATGGCTAAAAGCAATCAAGTGTCCTTCAATGTCCCGAATGTTTCAGGAAACGTTCCTATGGTCGATTCGACCGTTGCTATGGAAGATGTTCAACCCTTAGGGTCTGAATTTGTAGTAGCCAATATTACGGGCCCTTGGGCCAACACCAATTTTGGTGGTGCAGGTACAAGTCATATGACTAGTATGCCCGAGACTATTTTTCAGAACATTACAAGCCAAATGGCTTTTGGCTCCATTTCCGGAGGGATGGTTCATCGAACCTTGCCTACTGTTATGGCAACACCTCCAGTTATAGCTAATGAAAAAGCGGAGAAATTCACCGGAGTGGGCTTTAAACAGTGGCAGCAGAAGATGTTCTTCTATCTGACCATGCTAAATTTGACGAAGTATTTATTGGAGGTGTGCCCGATAATTAGTCCAAATGAGCAAGATGTTATGACGCTTGGTGCATTGGAGGCTTGGAAGCATGGGGACTTCTTATGTCGAAATTATATCCTTAACTGTTTAGTGAATTCTCTTTATAATGTTTATTGTAATATTGAATCTACTAAATAGGTATGGGAGTCCTTAGAGAAGAAATACAAGATTGAGGACACTGGCACTAAGAAATTTGTGGTTGTCAAATTCTTGGACTACAAGATGGTGGATTCTAAATCTATCATGAGTTAGGTTCGAGAATTGCAATTAATTCTGAGTGGCATCTTTGCTGAGGGAATGATACTTAGTGAATCATTCCAAGTGGCAACTATGATTGAGAAATTGCCTCAAGGCTGGCAGACTTCAAAAATTATTTGAAGCACAAACGGAAGGAGATGAGCCTTGAAGATCTCATTCTGCGCCTCAAAATCGAGGAGGACAATAGAAGGAGTGCGAACCCTTCTTCTGTGCAAAAGGCCCATGTTGTGGAATCTTCCAAATCCAAGCAAGATAGAAAAAGGAAGATGTCTTTTCAAGGAAAAGGCAAGCGGAAGGAACAATTCCAGAAATTCCAAGGGACGTATTTTATATGCAACAAGCCTAGCCATCGTGCTAAGGATTGCAAGTAGTGCCCGAAAAAAGGCAAGAACGATGGTGCAACCCAGCAACTGAATTTGATAGAACATGACAATAGTGAGAAACTGTCTACTATGGTAATGTTCGAAGCATCTCTGGTGTCGAACACTAATGACTGGTGGCTAGATACAGGTACCACAAATCACATCTGTGCAAACAAACACATTTCTCATCTTATGAGAAGGCTAAAAAATATGAGAAGCTTTATATGGCTAACTATGCATCAATAAAGATTGCCGGTAAAGGAAAGGTGATCCTGAAGTTTACATTTGGGAAGGAGGTCGTCCTGCTGAATGTGCTGCATGTACCAGAGATTAAAAAAAAAATCTAATTTTTGGCCTCATACTTGTTAAGAAGGGCTTCAAAATTGTATTTGAATCTAACAAGTGTGTACTTTCGAAAGGAGGAATGTATGTGAGGAAATGGTACTTGTATAATGACATGTTTAAAGCCAATGTGGCTGTCATTGATGTAAACTCGAATCATGTGTACCCAAAGACTATTAATAAATAAAAGTCTTCAGTTTACACTATTATGTCTCATTATCTATGGCATGGTAGATTAGGACATGTAAACTATGGTACAATGAAAAGAATAGCAAACTTGGGGTTAATTCCAAGATTTGAGTTGGATGCTCGTTACAAGTGTGAGACTTGTGTTGAGGCCAAGTTTGCCAAGAAACCTTTCAAATCCATTGAAAGAACAAGTGAACCTCTACAATTAATCCATAGTGATCTATGTGATTTAAAGTTTGTAGAAAGTAGAGGTGGAAAAAAGTACTTCATCACATTTGTGGATGACTGTACTAGATTTTGCTATATTTATTTACTAACTAGTAAAGATGAGACTATGAGCATATTTGTCAAGTATAAAAATGATGTTAGAAACCAACTTGATAAACGAATCAAAGTGCTTAGGTCTGATAGAGGAGGAGATATAGTTCAATCAATTTCAAAGAGTTTTGTGCTAGTTTTGGAATAACTCTCCAAACGACTACACCTTATACTCCACAATAAAATGGAGTTGCTGAACGATTGAATATGATACTAAAGGAGATGGGTAACGCCATGCTTTTGAGTTCGGGTTTACCTCAAAACTTGTGGGGGGAGACAGTTTTAACTACAAATTTTATTCTTAAAAAAATACCCTACAAAAGGCCAGGTAAAACTCCATATGAGTTATGGAATGGAAAGTTGCCATCTTACAATTTTCTAAAAGTGTGGAAGTGCATAATGTCATTTATAACAGTAAGTCTAGACACATTCGTCGTAAACACAATATTGCAAGGAAATTGCTCTCAAATGAAATCATTTCTTTAGACATTGTAAAGTTAAAGGGAAATATTGCGGATCCGCTAACAAATTATAACAGTAAGTCTAGACACATTCGTCGTAAACACAATATTGCAAGGAAATTGCTCTCAAATGAAATCATTTCTTTAGATTTTGTAAAGTTAAAGGAAAATATTGCGGATCCGCTAACAAAATGTTTGTCAAAAGAGCAAATAAACTGTGCATCGAGGGGAATGGGTTTAAGAGCCTTAACCCAATAAAGAGATTCCGGGGTGGAAACCTAACCTATGTGATTGGAGATCCCATGGTCTAGGTTCAATAGGACAGCAGAAATTTTGGAAACTCTAGTGTAAGCATTGTCTCCCATTCCTATGATCAACAGTGCTTTCCTACAGCGTTATTAAAGGGTACGCTATGCGTTTAATGATTCTTATAACTTGAAATGTAACATCCAAGTAAGATATGATAAGATATCTTTAATAGGAATGCACCTATATGCGTGAAGCTGGCCGACTCTATGAAAATCTTTAAAGGCTAGATTTTTTAAAGCACGCATGAATCCCGTGAGGTTCAGGGCTGAAAGAACTAATACAACCAAGAACCAACTTGAATTGGAAATACTCTGTGTGAGGTTTATTGTCTAGGCTTACACAAACAATTGGCGATTCAAGACTTAGTCCATCGACTAGTTAAGTAAGTTCGATAGGCTACTAAAGAAGGTTCAAAGCGAAAGCTACCTATCTTGATTGATGTATTTCAATAGGCATGCTCAAATTCTTTTGAGTCAAAAATGTTTTGTTGATCCATTAATGTGGGGATTTGTTGTAATTATGGTTAATGGATCAATGAAAGCCAATAAATTAAGATACACCTTTTCTGTTCACGTATCCATTGAATTCATGAATTTCCTAAACTTTTCTGTTCATGTATCTATTGAATTCATGAATTTCCTAGATTTGTGTATCTTTTAATTCATGTATTTATTGAGTTCACGAATCTCTTGAATTCACGTGTCTCTGGATTCATGAATCTCTTAGATTCACGTATCTCTTTATTCATGAATTTCGTGGATACATGCGTTTATTTAATTCATGTATCTCTTCAGTACATGAACTAAAAAAATCTATAAATAGATAGGAACATAGAGCTTTATTACGTTTTTTGTTTTGGTTTTTCCGACTTGATTCCAAAAAGGTTTTGATATACTTTTCTACTCTTCTGATTTTTCTGAGTGTGCTGGTTCAATTGAATAGTTTGACTGAATCTTGTTTACATAGTGCTAATCCAAACAGGTTCGAAGTGTTTTATCTTGGGAGGCATAGTTCGTGAATCTATAGAGCACCATTGGCAGGAACTAATCGCCTTAAGGAGATTTGGATATCCGTATCTCACCTCCAATTTTATGTTGAACTAATCGCCTTAAGGAGATTTGGATATCCATACATCACCTCCAATTTTATGTTATTTTTCCAGTGATATCTTATTTTCTTCTTCTTCAAGATTTGTAAGAAGGATATTATAAAGTTGTTATCATCTTCTTTACATTGATAATCTGATTACAAAACAGAGTGTTTTCTCTGGATTAATTTCCAACAATTCATTCCTAGTCATAGCAATGGTTGCTAGTACCTTCGTGTGCCTTGTCCATCTAGCGATGGGCTTGTTCATACTTTGTCTTGCTTCATGCTTTCTGCTGTCGTAGTGGCCTATGCAAGTGTGTAATTTATTCTGACACGTCCTTCACATGTTGGAAGATATCAGCACCCAAATAAGAATGTCTAAAGCAAAAGCAACGAGACTAACGGTTGAGATATTCATGGAAATTGTGGAATGTTCTCTATTGGTATTACAGCACTTAAGCGATTATCATTGCAAAAATTCCCTTCTATGTACACGTGGGAGAACTTACCATGGGTCCTTCGTATGATGACATTTCATAAACAGCTAGTTTCAACTACCCGAGTGGAGCTATGCATGTAACATTTACCAATGTTATCTGTAATTTTCAGCGTTGCCATCGTCGAATATCAGCGTGCAGAGTGATATAATTACACTGCATTTAGGTCTTCTCTGAAAGACGTGTCACAGTTCAATTGATGAAGTAATTTAACGTGTAGTGTGCAGGCAGATAATATTTGTCAAGTTTAATGAAAAGGGCCTTGTGTACTTAATTATGGGGCTAGCTTGAGAACAAGTCTATGAAATTTATGTAATCCAAAAATTAAGGAGCAATTTAATGAAGACGGTCCATTATTGCATGATTGCATGATACGTTTGTCCTGAACATGCCTCTTTTCTTTTATATTATTTAAAGAGGGAAAAAGCAGTCGATCTGCTTGCTAGTCCATATATAGAATTACAGCAGTGCCTATCAAGTTCTCACCCAGGAAAGTTAGTAAGTATGGTCCCATAATTGGCTTTTTAGTCGTCCTACAGCTCTGAGGAGTGCATAATGCGGATAATGATTGCTTCCAGTTCACTTACATGGTCTACAAGGAAATGTAGCATTATAATCATTTTCTTTCGTCTCATTGTGGCAAGTCAAAGAGTTGCTCCATTGTTTCTGTAACACTTATTTTATGGCTTCATGTTGCAGTCATACACAAAGGATGGGTTTTTCAGAATATAAAAAAGATGTCAGTGAAAGGCCTTCCCTTTTTTTGTTGATTCTGATCATAAATCGAGGGATTCCTTTTTGGGAGACAACTACTCTAGCAGTCCGGAATCAGCCATAAGTTTTGCAGATCCGCAGTTAGACGTCTTTTATCAGCGGCATGGCTTGCTGATGTTACAGCTTTTGGCGGCGCTCATGTTTGTCCCGTCACTTGCAGCCTGGTGGCGGGTATATACCTATTGCCTTAAAAGATTTTGAAAACACTATAATGCTCCTGTATCTTGGTTCATGCTTTGCCTTTTCATACAGAGGATTGGACAGGTTGATACTTTCCCATGGTTGCTTGACTCAGTTCTTTGCATCTGCATCGTCCTTCGTGGTACTAGCAATCTGAAGCCTGACGCGACTTTCTTCTCTTTTCCCTCATCAACCATCCTCGGCACGGAATTGAAAATCTGTTACATCTACCAGTTCACTGGGGTCTATTCTTCTCTCAGGTCTGGCCTTGGCTCCTTATAGAGTTTCTCTACGCCACAACCATGGTAGGGTAGGGTTTCTTTTATCGGTGTTGAATGTCTTACAGAAGAGAAGCAGGGAAAAAGGAGAAGCACATGTAGAAAGGAGAAAGCATTCTCACAGACACTGAGAAAATGTCAACTAAAACTGTAAGCTTCACAGTTTCTCATGGTTTGTGTGAATAACCATGAATTTTACAGGGGAAGGCTTAATTTGCTGCTTCTTGTTGAGGGTAATATCTTCCGTGAAAAAGAGGTCAATAGAAAGAAGTCACTCTTCAGCCTTTGCCTAGTGGCACTACTCTAAATGTTTTGTGTAGGTAGTGCTTATATAATACTATTGAAGAGGTCAACAAAGATGGGACCATTGTTAGCTTTGTTTATGAAAATGTTGAAACAGTCTTCTGGGCATTCAGATGGAACTTGAAGGTAAAATATTATGTGGTGTGATGTGGATTAGGTGAACAAATGTCAGCCCTGATTTTAAGAACATAGAAGCCCTCCACCAAGTATGTTTCGATCAATTAATTTTTTTTTCATTCATGTTGTCACGACATCTTTTTTTGGGCGCCCACGATTGGGTATGGGCGCCGGCGGAGGCTAATGGCTTGGCTGAATTTATTAAGCCCGGACTCTCCCAAATCCACCAATTCACGACTTTAATAGTCTGAGTTTTTAACTTGTAAATCAATTTTTAAAATGGAGTCGTCACTAATCGATTTAGGGTGGGTTAATTAGAAACTCAAGCGAAGTATCGGGAGAAATACTCACTCCTGCGCAACTAAAGAAATTAGGATCGGGGACTTGATTACACTAGTTAATTACTAATGCCCTTTCGGTACTTAATCTTGTTTAAACCTTAAGCTTTTTGGATTTTTGGGGACTTTTCCATGCATTTGATGAGGAGGAAAAACATTTTGGGTCTTTTTCTATTTTTTTGGGCATAAAATGGATTTTTTGGATTTTTTGGTATTTTTGGAAAATATAAGTCTTTTTGGCATTTTATGAATTTTTTTGATTTTTTTTTATGAATTTTTGGTTTTTTTTTTTTTTTTTTTTGGCATTTTTTGAAAATATGAAAAAAAATTTTTAATTTTTTTTTTTTTTCGGAAAATAAAATATTTTTTGGATATTTTTTTTTTTTTGGAAATTAAAATATTTTTTATATTTTTAGAAAAAGAAAATATATTTTTTGTGTTTTTTTGAAAAATAAATTACTTATTTATTATTTATTTATTTAAAATATTATTTAAAATAAAAATCGGCCATGGTCGGATCCACGGGTTGGGTCCGACCCGCCGGGCGACCCGAACGAGGACGGGCCCGCAACGCCGGCCCGACTCGGATTTTTTTGTCTTTTTTTCTTCTTCTTTTTTAATTGAAACGGCGTCGTGGCCGGGCGTTTAGGGACACCGGCCCGGCCCGACGACCCGCTCCACGACCCGGCTCCCAGCGAAAACCCTACCCGACCCGGCTCCGGCTCACGACTCGACTCCCGCCGCCCCTAGATCGTGAACCCTACCCGATTTTCAAGGTCCGGATTCGCCGCGACCCGAAAATCGCAAACCCTAGGGTTTGCGAATCCGCGGCGTCGGGGACGAAACTAAGGCGTTACGGCGGCAACGACGGCTACGGCAGCGATAGCAACGACGATGGTGACTATGACGACGGCGACGGCGACGGAATGGGGGTTGCGATGAACGGCAAGGACGATGGCGACGGCGACGGAATGGGGGTTGCGATGAATGGCAAGGACGACGGTGACGGGCCTTTTTTTACCTTCTCTCAAATGGGGACGGCGACGGCAACAATGCCAGATCGAAGGCAACATCGGCGGAGGCGCTCGATGGCAACGAGGGCGAGGACAAACTAGTGACGACCACGGCGAGGATCGAGACGGCGGCCCGGGGCTCAGCTACGGTGACAACGAGACAGCGGCACGGTGGGATTCGGCATAGCAACAGCTTCGGGGGGTGGTGTCGGTGTCGCGGAGGGGCTCGGTCGCCCTAGATCTACGACGCGGCTCTCGGCCAGACCTTCCTCAACCTTGGTTTTCTCTCACTCCGGCCAAATCCGAGCCTCCATCGGCCAGATCTAACCTCCTCGGACTCGCTCGCTACCGACCTCCCCCGAAGTCTCTCAGTGGGAGGTCGACTGAGCTCGCGACCCGACTTCTCTCTTGCTTATTCTTCGATTCCTCCCCCGAAGTCTCTCAGTGGGAAGATCTCGGAGCTCACTCTGTCCCCGACGGAGCTTGTGGCCTGCTATTTATAGGCGAGGAGGCGGCCGGTCGACGAAGCTTCGACCATCAGTCTTCGCACACCGAACGGTTCTCCTTGGCTAAACCGGCGTCCCATCCGAGCTTATCCAGCGAAGCGTGCTCGACATTGATGGCGCCTGAGATCTTATCCTCTCCGACCTTTGTCGGCCTACTCCCCTCGGCCGTAGGTCGTCCTTCGTGCGTGTTGTCGTCTTCTGTGCGCATGAATTATAGAGGCGTAGGGGAAGAAGAGGGAAGAAAGAAAAAGAAGAAGAAGAGAAGGGGGTCGGGCTTTGGGGGAAAATGGCTAGGCCTTGGGCCTGCATGGAAAAGAAAAAGAGGGGCCTGGGCTGGCTTATTTTTTTTTTTCTGTTTTTGCTTTGTTTTTTATTATCTTATTTATCCGAAAAGACAAAATAAAATAAAAACTTAATTAATAAAATAAACCAAAATAAAATTAAGGCGTCAACACCTGTTATATAAGTACAATGAGAGGACTCAGAAACTTAAGACAACTCTCTAAGTCTCTTAGTATCAGCCTCCCAAATTTTCAGTACCTATTGTTTAACATCAGCTGAAATTCTGTCATTTGTTCTTTTCTCCTTTCATCCGAAGCAAAAACCGAATTACTCCATAACCTTTTGGATGGTCTATAATTGGAGAAAACCAGAAACCATACCATGTTAAATGGCCACAGAGGCATTGATCTAGTTCACAATTTCATAGTCATTAACTTAATTTGCGTTGGTTAGTGTTAATTTCATTGAAGGAAGAAAAGTTGCAGCAAACCTTGACTGTCTCTTTTATCTTCTGTACTGCAAGAGACTTTCAATTAAAAAAAAGTTACAGTGTGCATAACATTATTCATTACGATCTCTCTTTTATTTTTTCTATTTTTTCTTATTTTTCCTTTTTTCCTTTTTTTATTTTATCAAGCATACTATCATTTACTTTCCCTGTTTTTTCCCAGTCCCATTGAATTAGAAAAAAAGAAAAAAAAAGAGTGTTTCTCAAAAGCAGTTCATTGGAATTTTGTGCAGTTTAAAAACAAAAAAAAGCTCTTGTTTTTTCCCAGCATTGATTAGAAGGTCTTCATTGAAAATGTTTAAAATTTTATTTCATTCGTCAGCTTAAGATCCCTGGTTTTCTTTATTATTTTCGCTCTTCAACTGGTGTAACATAACCGAAGGCGACAAAGGTTCAGCTTACTCAGAAAAAAACAAGAAATACCCTGGCAAATAATCTGATTCTTCACGAAATCATGAGACGGAAGTAAACAAAAACAAGACAATATATAGAGATTTGAATTTATTAGGATGTGAGAAGCTCAAAAAACATATCCAACATATGTAAAGCACACAAAGGAAGCACCAAACACCACCAATCTCTTCCCCAATTCTACACATAAGAATGAAATGCAACAACACAATGTCGAATCTGAGAAATCGTACATGCCGAGGAAAAACTTAGTAGCCGTAAGAAGAGAGCATGATCGGTAGGAGTGCAGCCAAGCAGGCGAATGATGCGGTGCCCAAAAGGAAGGAGTGAAAGCAGCAGCAGCAGAACTTCCCCCCAGAGCTGGTGCAGGCACGTCGGTTGATGGTGCTGGTGAGTGGACGACAGGCGAGGCTGCCAGCTTGTAGTTGTGCATGTGAGGGGACGGTGCAGGCAAGCGGCCCTCGTGGGAATCCGCTCGAGCGCCGCTCACCAATGCCATCACAAGGGGGATCATGCAAAGCGAAGCAGACCTAAGTGCCATTGTTGAGACTGAGAGAGCAGACAGACTATTTGCACACAAACTTCCTCTCTTGTCTGTCTGGTCTTGTGGAACTTGCTAGCTTTTTAAAGGCTTGAGAGTGCTAGTCAAGGCTCCAGCCTGAGCAGTTCTTTGTATGGCTGGTTCAAGTTTCCAAGTTGCGGTCTCTATAGGCAGCCAATGAAGTCTGCCATGTAATAAACCAAAAAAAAAAATTTTAAAAATTGTACGGTAAATAGTCATATGTAGATTATTGGAAGAACCCCTTTATTTTACCATGAGCTTCATCTAGGCTTAGTCTCATAGACTAAATCAATCATATGACATATGCTTTAAATCAGTTAGTGTTTACATCGCAGCACATCGAGAATGAATGAGGTATGACACGAGCCCGGTAGTCTTTCTCATTCCGATTGACTTGGTTCGCTACATAACTATAAGCCATTTCAATACTCATTCTAAATGGCACCAGTAGACTCGTCGAACTGAACAAGCCATAATGGGTAGTCGAGCTCAAACCGTCGAGTACATCACTCGAATTTGAAAAGGTACAGTTTTTAACCGAGGAAGGAGTCGTTAGTCCGTCATAGGCGTCTCTGTCCAGTAAAGTTTCATGAACAAAAAGTTGCAGCATATAGAAATGATATCTCAGGCTGGATCCTGTACTTGGACATCTAGAACCTGGAAGAGGAGTTCGTAACTTCAACAAACCACAAGTAGGTTCAGAACATGGGCTTGAAGAGCTGTACACTGTACTCATGCTAAATCTCTCGAAAAATTAATTTAGTAATGGCTTAAATAATCGAGCGAAGGTGATAAACTATTTGATCCTAGCATTGTAATGTAAGACAAAATAATTCATAAGCGGAAGTCAGGATCAATTGAAGACAAACCTCAAGCCATTGTTCTTGTTCGCGTTCGTTAGAAAAACCTGAAATCAAAGAAAATTGGAGACACTCTACTATCCAATTCACTCTCATACTAATGGTGTATTCTGAATGAGAGAGTTTGAGTTAGACCTTGTCATCACCCGTCAGAAATGAACGTACCTTCCTTTTTATATCCCGTCTCCCATCAAAATGGTTACCAAATGGGCGGTTGTCACGAAAGGGTATGAAGCGTAGAAAAACTTTATGTCGAACAATCGCAACTTTAAGAGAAAATGTGAGTCTAAAATGTGGGATCACAAAAAATAAATAACATTCTCCCATTTGATCCCATCATTTTCATCATACGAATTATCCAACTAATTCCACAAAAACTTTATGCTTAAAGAAAAGAAACAAAAACACATGGATCATGGTGACATGTCCTCTAAGAGTGAGTAAGTCTTCCATGTATCACAATGCACCTTATTTCTTTAATGTCAGCCTATATGTGACAACAAATCTTAATGAATAAACCCCATGTTTATTCTAGAACCAAGGATAAATGTTATTCTTATAAACAACAAAATGTGTACACAAAAATTGAGAATCAACATTACAACTGAATAAGAGTTTCATACATCAAAAATCGTTCATATGACGACAAATTACATGATGGGACTTATTCCCATACTAGTTACATGATCCTTATACTTCATTGGTGGCATGCCTTTAGTTAAATGATCGGCTATTATCAATTCAGTGCTAACGTGTTCAATGTGATATTGCTAGTACGAGTACCTAGAGGGGGGGTGAATAGGTATATAAAAGATTTTTCTTGATGATTGCACAATACTTAGACAGTTAAAGGATTTGCAACAATTAATAATCAATCGTAAGACTAAGTAAAGGAAAGAGATAATTGAACACGCGGTTTATAGTGGTTCGGTTTGATTCAAGCCTACGTCCACTCTTCTGCACTAACAGCCTATTGGCTGGATTCCACTATGAACAAAGAGATGTTACAATGTTGATCTTCCTTGATTTCTAGGTGTAGATGATCTACCACACTCGCTCAAGGTAACAAGTATAAACACTCTCTTGTGTATACAATTTCGCTCAAACTGATCGACTAATAATCAAGGTTCTTCGACTCGGAATTTCTCTATCGATCACGTTACTAAAAACAACTAGAACGTCTTCCTTTTATACTCCTTTATGCCATCATAGCCGTTGGCACTTACCAAAGGAATTCTTCCAATCTACCCGTTGGACGGAATCAATCAAGAAGATCATTTGAGCTATCTAAGGAATCTGACTATAGCCCATCAATCCTGTTCGCCCATACAATCAGGATCTTGGTTTCCAAGAATAGAACATTCCAATAATATTTCGTCGACCATCGGATCTTCAATCGATCTAGATACGAATAAAAGAATCCGTTATTTTTATCCAACCAAGGGATCTACTCCAGAGGATAGGATCGAATCATCAACCATATAATTCGGCTCTGATTTCCTTCGTCACGGATTAGAAAGACTCGTCGGTGAGAATAGTCTTGAGTCTTGAGTCTTGAGTCTTGTGATCATAAAGTCTTCGACTTTAAACTGTCGGTTGCAAATATCCAGACTAGACTGATAGAAACGTTTTGTCAATTTCAAAATATTCTGGAAAGATTTCTCCAACAATCTCCCCCTTTTTGATGGTGACAAAACTTTCTTGTAGATTTGAACAACTTTGACCTGCAAAAACATTTCTCAAGCAATATGGCTAACTTATAAAGATTAATAAAACAACTAGACTCTGCATCCACAGAAAATTGGTTAGTCTTTCATGAGTAATACCATATAACAACACTTGATATAAATGCAATCATGCAACCAGTCAAGCATCTAAATCCACAGCCAATTCAGTCAAATTCAAATTCACACCCAAGTTCACTCAAGTCAAACTCAAAAACAAACATAACCACAAAAACAAATTTAAAGTCAAAATTTAAGAGTTGTTGGTTGTTGGTTCAAATTGGTTCTCCCCATTTTTGTCATCATTAAAAAGGATGAGAAATGAGTCAGGTCTGCTTGGGAATGCGTACGATCTGGAAATCTCCCATAGACTGGACTATGCCTTCTAGCCTCTTCAAGTCTTCCCTTAGTTGAGCTACCTCCTCTCCTTTGGCATTGGCTTGAAGTTGTAGAGCGAGGTCTTTCATTTTGTCCTCCAGGGTAACTGAAGATTCTTGTCCAGCTTTCTTCATGGTTTGAATTTCACAGTCCAGAGCATAAATTTGTCCCCGCATTTCCAGAAGAATATCAAGAATACGACGAAAATCTGCTGAGTCGACCATCTGTGTACTTGCATGAGCTTTCTTAGATGGAGTGAATGCAGACGATGGTGCTTCTGTATAATCTTGCAGATTTGGAGTCGACGTATCGTGTCCTTCTTCAGGCAATTGAGAAACCTGAACTTCTTCTGGGTCTGTTGGAGATTGTCTTAGACCTTCATTATCGGCAGCATGATGTGTAGATTTTTCTTGCTCGCCAACTCCCCCTGTCTCTAGGACATTAAAAGGGGAAGAGTGATGATCATGCTCTTATGTATCTTGATTTCCTTTTTCTCCAGATTCACCTGCTGACTTTTCTTTCTCTCCTTCTCTTTCTTCTTCAGCTTCTTTCTTCTTCTCTTTCTGCTCTTCTTCTTCTCTGTTCTTGGCTTGCTCCTCTTCTTCTCTCTGTTTCTTCTGAAGTTCTGTCGGTTGAGGCACAGAACGTCTGGTTCTTGTAAATGCATGGATAGTGGGATCTTCATCCTCTTCTTCTTCATCCTTCAGGATGAGAGTTCTTTTCTTCTTTTTCGATGGGGCTCCAATGGCCTCCTTTCCTTTTCTCTTTGAAGCAAACGGAACTGGAGACTTAACTCTGAATTTCTCCATTGCCTTGGAAAGTTCTTGAAGACGCATCTTCGTTAACATCTTCAAACCTATCACCATCTTATCGCACGGTCGAACATAAAGTGTATGTGGCGGTTCAATATTCATGTGTCTGAAGATCTTGGTCACCAGACCTAGATAAGGCAATTGTCCCTTGTCTTTCGACATTGCTCTGTACATGTGGAAGAAAATGGTGTGAGGGAGAGAGAACTTCCGTCCTGAGTTGATCGCGAACATCAATTTTGCTTCAGAATTAGACACGGCAGTCTTTGATGTAGACTTCGGTCTGAGACAGTTGATCACAATTTTATGAAGCACGATGTTGATGGCATTCATCCTTGAGTAGGTAATTTTCTTCTCTGTATCCCTATCTTTGACAAGCTCCAGAGTAGTACGAGTAGTTGAGACTTTGATTGGATGATAACGTCCTCGTTCAACTCCAACTATGTCCGCCAACATGTCCACATCTACCACGTAGACTTGGTCTCTAACACTGAATGAAATTCTATTCGCATCTAAAAAGCTGAGATTCGAATAGAAATATGCGGTCAGTTGTGCATAACCGTCCGTGGTGTCGGAGCAAAATTTCTCAAGTTGAAGCAAATTGAACTTTTCTCTTAAGTTCATGTTGATGGCATCCAAGAAGTCAAAATCGACACTTCTAGGGTTTATCACCCCTCTTTTCAACATCTGAAATACACATTCTCCCGATCCTTTGATTTGAACAAATCCATCCGATTTCCTTTCACCTTTGCTACCACACCCATTCTAGGTTGGAATTCAAGGAACATTCTGTCATCATTGTTCCCTTCAATCGATTTTGTCCGGTACACGAGGATCACTTGGAATATTCGCAAGTGCGTCCTCTCCGCCTTTCCTTTCGAGCAACTCCCAATTCCTCCATTTTTAGCGAAAAAAGATACTAATTCCCATAATTTTTGTCCTTAAGGAATTCATCTATATAGTTCAATGGAGTACCGGTGCTTTTCAACGCACGATAAAGCTTATAGATAAAGGAGGGTTTTTGGACTCTTACAGGGTCGGCGTCCTCGATTATCTCTTCCTCCAGATGTTGACTTGCACCTTGTGGAGTAGAAGGCGATGAATGACGTGGATGAGAGTGAATCGGGGTTTGTCGCTGACTTGATAAGTCTTCCTCCTTGGTGAGATCGAAATGTGTCGGTCCCTTCTCCATTCTTTGTGGTCCCCTGCTTGCGATTCTTGATGATTTCCTTGAAGAAGACATCTTTCTTTGTCGTTTGGAAGATTCCTTCACTTGCTTTCCCAAGAAAAGATGACCACTTTCTCGAAGATGAACAAGAAGTAAAAAAAAAAAAAAAAAAAAGGATCGGGAGGAGAGTGTCTTTTTAGGGTTTTGAAAATTGGGAAAAAGAAAACTGTATATAACTCAGTTTTGAAAAGGGAAGTTCAATCGGCACAGGGAAAGTGTACGAACACTTCTTTTTAAAATCAATAACTGCCAAAATTAATCCCTTTAAAAAAAAAGAAGACAAGTTTTCACAGATTAGATCGTACCTTTTCGAGTTTAGATAAAATAGCAACTTACAGTCTATAGCCATGAATGTTTGAGTCTAAGGATTTAGAGTCTGAGAGATTAGAGTCTCTAGACTTTAACTTCTTCAAGCTTCAAAATGTTGAGTCTGGAACGGATAAAGTCGAATTGATTTTTCTCCAAAGGTTTTGTGAATATATCCGCTAGTTGACTCTTTGAATCAACAAATTGAATCGAGATTTCTCCATTTTGAATATGATCTCTAATGAAGTGATGTCGAATCTCTATATGATTTGCTCTTGAATGAAGGATTGGATTTTTGGTGAGATTGATCGCGCTGGTGTTGTCACATCTGATTTCTGTGCATGAGTCTTCAATCCCAAAGTCTTGTAACTATTGTTTTATCCATAGAATTTGCGAACAGCAGCTTCCAAGAGCTACATACTCTGCTTCTGTCGTTGAGAGAGCCACAGTGCTTTGCTTCCTTGAAAACCAAGACACTGTCCTATTTCCAAGCAGTTGACAAGTTCCAGAAGTGCTCTTTCTATCGACTCTGCAACCGGCCAGATCTGCGTTTGAGTATCCTATAAGATTAAAGTCTCCCTTCTTAGGATACCAAAAACCGATGCTTGAAGATGAGGCAACGTATTTGATAATACGTTTCGCAGCACTAAGATGAGATTCTCTAGGATCTAATTGAAACCTAGCATAGATGCAAATACTCAACAAAATATCAGGTCTAGAAGCGGTAAGATAAAGAAGTGATCCGATCATGCTCCTGTACAGCTTTTGATCTACTTTCTTCCCTTCTTCATCCTTGTTTATCTTCAGAGAACATGACATTGGTATGTCGGTCTTTTTGCACTTTTCTAGTCCAAATCTTTTGACAAGATCATTTGCATACTTTTCTTGATGAATGAAAGTTCCTTCCTTCATTTGTTTCACTTGGAGTCCAAGAAAGAATGTTAACTCTCCCATCATACTCATTTCAAACTCATCCTGCATAGACTTAGAAAATTTCTTGCATAGACTTTCATTAGGCAATCCAAAAATAATATCGTCCACATATATTTGAACAAGTAAAAAGTTTTTGTTTTCCTTTTTGATAAATAAAGTAGTATCCACTTTACCTTTGACAAAACCATTATGTATTAGGAACTTACTTAGTCTGTCGTACCAAGCTCGAGGTGCTTGCTTTAAACCATACAATGCCTTTTTCAGTCTGAAGACTGAGTCTGGCTTCTTTGGGTCTTCAAACCCAGGTGGTTGTTCCACATAAACTTCCTCATGGATAAATCCATTTAAGAACGCACTTTTGACGTCCATTTGGAATAACCTGAAATTTTTATAACAAGCAAACACAAGTAATAGTCGAATAGCTTCTAACCTTGCTACTGGTGCGTAAGTCTCGTCATAGTCTATTCCTTCTTCTTGCGTATATCCTTTGGCCACGAGTCTTGCTTTGTTTCGTACGACTTTTCCTTTCTCATTCATCTTGTTCCCGAATACCCATTTGGCTCCAATAACGCTTTTACCTTTTGGTTTAGATGTCAATTCCCGGACATCATTGATGTTGAATTGTCTGAGTTCTTCTTGCATAGCTTCGATCCAACTTTCATCAGATAAAGCTTCTTCTATGCTTTTTGGTTCAATTTCAGAAATGAGAGCCACATCACTAGATTCTTCACGCCTTTTTGATCTGGTGCGGATTCCTTCATTGATTTCGCCGATAATGAGATCTTTGGGATGACTGGACTTATGCTTCCAGTTGCTGGTTGATTTGCCTGGTTGATGATCTCTTTCTTTATTTGAATCTTCATGAACATCTTGATCTTGGACTTCCGAGTCTAAGATGCTTCTTGAGTTGTAAGCCTTGGAAGGTCCGGGCGGTTCGGACTCTTCATACCGAGTCCGACCGGATTCATCTTGCGTTGAGTCTTGGAATTTGACATTCATTGATTCCTCCACGATGACTCTTCTTGTTATAGACTCGTAGGCTTTGCTTGATGTAGAATATCCAAGGAAGATGCCTTCATCTGATCTTTCTTCAAACTTACCAACTCGATCATTTGCATTTTTCAAAATAAAGCATTTGCAACCGAACACATGAAAGTATGAAACAATAGGCTTCTTACCTTTGAACAATTCATAGGGAGTTTTCTCTAGAATAGGTCTTAGGAAGACTCTATTGATGATATAGCATGCTGTTGAAATAGCTTCAGCCCAAAATCGTGAAGAAATTTTACTTTCAATTAAAAGAGTTCTGGCCATTTCTTGAAGAGATCTATTCTTTCTTTCCACAACTCCATTTTGTTCGGAGTGTATGGAGAAGAAAACTCACGATTAAAGCCAGATTTATCACAAAATCTTGTAAAATCTTGATTTTCAAATTCACTTCCATGATATGTTCTTATACTCGAGATAGCACACCATTTTTCATTTTGAACATTTTTAGCAAATTTTTCAAAGTACGAAAAGGTTTCTGACTTACTTGCAAGAAAATATACCCAGGTAAAACGAGAGTAATCATCCACAATTACTAGACAATATTTCTTACCTCCAATGCTCTAGGTTCTTGTTGGTCCGAAGAGATCCATATGCAGCAACTGTAGTACATGATTAGTAGAGACATGATTTATTGGCTTAAATGAATTTCTTACCTGTTTTCCCAGAATACATGGAGTGCATGAATCTGACTTTTGGTATGGCAATTTAGGTAGACCTCAAACAAGCTTCTTTGATGAGATTTTGGCTAATTGCTTCATGTTGACATGGCCAAGCTTTCGTGCCATAAGACCGCTTCATCTTGAATTGAGATTAGGCATTGTGTTTCATTTGGTTTTACATCAAGGAGGTAGATATTTCTATGCCTTCGACCCATGAAAGACCGAGTCGAGTCTTTACTAATTCCGAGAACATATGCCTTCTTGAAAGGAGATCTTGAAACCAAAATCACACAATTGGCTAATGCTGAGAAGATTGTAGTTGAGTCCTTCCACTAGAGAGACATTGCTTATTGTGAGATTTCCAATTTTCACGTTCCAAATCCCACAATGCTTCCTTTGCTGTTTCCTCCAAATGAAAATTTTCCACCATTTACTTGAATAAGCTTTATGAAGCAATTTGAGTCTCCCCGTCATGTGTCTTGAACATCCGCTTTGTCAAGATACCACTTTACCTTCTTTTGACAGAGGACACCGCATTCAAAAGAGAGTCTCAAGCTTTCTTTGGTACCCAAATTTTCTTGGGTCCTTTGGCGTTAGTAGGATAAGCATTATTAGGCCATATTTTCTTAATAGGCTTCCAAACCATAGGACACTCTTTTTCAAAGTGATCCTGACTGTTACACTTTGAACACCTTAGAGCATTTCGACCTACAAATTTTACAAAAACTTTCTTGAAATGATTTTTATAAGCCTCTCTCGACGGTCTTTTCTTAATTCTTTCTTTTACTTTCGGAAAATCAATCAAGGGGATTGTTTCTTCTCATACCTAGACCAGACTTATTGAAGTAAGGTCTTTGAACTGAAAGAACTTTTTCAAGTTTTTCAGACCCTATTGAGAATTTCTTTGAAATATTTGATAAGTCAGTTTTTAAGAGAGCATTTTCTTTCGAAAGATTATCTTCATTCTCTTTAAGAGTAGAAACATTTAAGTCTAAACTTTTCACTCTTTCTTCTAAAATGTTTTCCTTTTGTTTTAGAGCTGAGTTTTCCTTTTTAAGTTTGGAAATTTTTTTGAGAGAAGTCTTAAGACTAAAACACGGTTCATCAATGTATTTAGAGACTTTGACAGGATTTTAAAATCACTTACCTCAAATTCACCGTCTCGAGTCGATCTAGAGTCTAAGTCGATTGTGCCATCAGACATAGGTTGGCATATTCCTCATCACTTTCTTCACACTCTGTATCGCTCTAGGTTTCGGCTTTGAGAGCTTTTCAAGACTTTTCAGCTTTTCCTCTCTTCTTCTTCAGAATAGGACAATTTGGTCGATGTGTCCCTTTTTCTTACATTCGGCGACTACATCTTTGTTTGGTTCCTCATTATCAACAAACTTGGTTTGTTGTTTCTGAAAACTTTGTTTCTTTGAGTTGAACCTTCTTCCTTTTCTATTCAGCTTTCTGAATCTTCTTATCATAAGAGCAAGCTCCTCATCGTCCAGATCTTCTTCAGAATCTGTATCATCAAAATCATCATTAGATTTTAATGCAATGGATTTCTTACCTCTTGGATCTTCGTCTTCATTAATTCATTCCACTTCGTAAGACTAAAGAGTTCCAATCAGCTCGTCGACAGATAGTGGCATAATTCTTTGCGTCTCTCTTATTGAAGTCTTTATATGATTCCAATCCTTAGAGAGTCCACGCAGTAGCTTGTTCACCTTCATGGGATCAGAAATTTTTTGTCCTTGATTCTAAGACCATTGACAATATCTATAAAACGGCTAAACATGTCAGTTATAGATTCTCATGGTTTCATTTTGAAGGCTTCATATTGACCAAGGAGAATGTTAATTCTGGTCTCCTTCACTCTGTCTGTCCCTTCATAGGTGATATGTAATCTATCACGAGACTTTTTGTCTGTAACACAAGAAGATATTCTGTTATATTCGATTGGTGACAAAGCACAATATAAAGAGTAAATTGCTTTTGCATCGAGTGCTTGTCTCTTATTTATCTCTTCTTGAGACATTCCGCTGGTCTCAACAGTTTCTTTCCCTCTTTCAAATACTGATGCAGCAGTAGGAGTGATTCCTCTTTCCACAACGTCTCATTCCAGAGGATCCTTTGACCGTAGAAAAGCTTTCATCTTGTTCTTCCAGATATTGTAATCATTTCCATCAAAGTAGGGTGGTCTGGTATTGCTTTACCCTTCCACTAGCCCTGGTGCTAGCATACTAGCCATGGATCTTTTACTCTGAAGTAAAACACTTCAAATAAAGTAAGAACACGAGCTCTGATACCAATTAATATTGCTAGTACAAGTACCTAGAGGGGGGTGAATAGGTATATAAAAGATTTTTCCTGATAATTGCATAATACTTAGACAGTTAAAGGATTTGCAACAATTAATAATCAATCGTAAGACTAAGTAAAGGAAAGAGAGAATTGAACACGCGGTTTATAGTGGTTCGGCTTGATTCAAGCCTATGTCCACTCTTCTGCACTGACAGCCTATTGGCTGGATTCCACTATGAACAAAGAGATGTTACGGTGTTGATCTTCCTTGATTTCTAAGTGTAGATGATCTACCACACTCGCTCAAGGTAACAAGTATAAACACTCTCTCGTGTATACAATTTCGCTCAAACCGTATCGACTAATAATCAAGGTTCTTCGACTGGAATTTCTCTATCGATCACGTTACTAAAAACAACTAGAACGTATTCCTTTTATACTCCTTTATGCCATCATAGCCGTTGGCACTTACCAAAGGAATTCCTCCAATCTACCCGTTGGACGAATCAATCAAGAAGATCATTCGAGCTATCTAAGGAATCGACGATAGCCCATCAATCATGTTCGCCCATACAATCGGGATCTTGGTTTCCAAGAATAGAACATTCCAAGAATATTTCGTTGACCATCGGATCTTCAATCGATCTAGATACGAATAAAAGAATCCGTTATTTTTATCCAACCAAGGGATCTACTCCGGAGGATAGGATCGAATCCTCAATCATATACTTCGACTCGGATTTCCTTCGTCACCGGATTAGAAAGACGTCGGTGAGAATAGTCTTGAGTCTTGAGTCTTGTGATCATAAAGTCTTCGACTTTAAACCGGTTTGCAAATATCCAGACTAGACTGATAGAAACGTTTTGTCAGCTTCAAAATATTCTGGAAAGATTTCTCCAACACAATGACCACTTTATTCTCCTTAACACGTTCCCTTATGGCTAAATACTTAATGTCGATATACTTACTTCAACTACCACTTTTGGCATTTTTAGCCATAAAAATCGCAGCTGAATTGTCACAATATATTCTTAATGGTCTAGAAATAGAATCAACAATTCTAAGGCTAGCAATGAAACTCTTCAACCATACACCATGCGAAGTAGCCTTAAAACAAGAAACGAACTTAACCTCCATAGTGGAAGTAACAGTCAAAGTCTGCTTGGCACTTCTCCATGACACGGCTCCGCCAGTTAACATGAAAATGTATCAAGATGTTGATTTTCGTGAATCAACGCAACCCGCGAAGTCCGCATTCAAATAACCGACCACTTCCAGGTTGTTAGTCTATCTATACATAAGCATATAGTCTTTGGTACCTTGAAAGTATCTCAACACTTTCTTTGCAGCTTTTCAGTGGTCTAAACCTGGATTACTATGATATCTTCCCAACATTCCCACAATAAAAGCGATGTCAGGTCGAGTGCAAACCTAAGCATACATCAAGCTTCCAACAACAGAAGCATATGGAATGTTGTACATTTGTTCCATTTCTAGATCATTCTTCGAGCATTAGTTCAAATTGAACCTGTCACCCTTCACAATGGTTGCTATACTTGGTGAACAATCCTTCATCCGAAATCTCTCTAGGACCTTATTGATATAGGTTTCTTGAGATAGTCATAAAATTCCTCGAGGTCTATCTCTATGGATCTTAATGCCAATGACATAAGATGCCTCACCCATATCCTTCATATCAAAACTCCTAGAGAGGAATTGTTTCACCTCATGTAGCAACCCCTTATCATTGGTTGCAAGTAGTATATCATCCACATACAGCACAAAGAAACAAATTTTACTCCCACTGACCTTCTGGTATATACATTGATCCATGACATTCTCTATAAAACCAAATGAAAAGATGACATCATGAAACCTTAAGTACCATTGGCGGGATGCTTGTTTCAAGCCATATATAGATTTCTTAAGCTTGCACACCAAATGCTCACATTTACTAGAGGAGAATCCTTCAGGTTGTTTCATGTAAACCTCATCCTCTAGTTCTCCATTGAGGAACGCCGTTTTCACATCCATATGATGTAATTCCATATCAAAATGGGCAACCAAAGCCAAAACAATACGAAGAGAATCTTTCTTAGATACAGGAGAAAAAGTCTCTGTGTAATCGATTCCTTCCTTTTGAGTGAATCCTTTGGCAACAAGTCTCGTTTTATATCTTTCAATGTTACCCAAGGAATCTTTCTTAGTTTTGAAGACCCATTTACAACCAATGGCCTTCGCACCATTAGGTAACTCAACCAAATCCCAGACTTTGTTAGATGCCATAGAACTCATCTCTTCCTTCATGGCATTGTACCACAAATTGGATTTATCACTATCCATGGCTTGTGAAAATGTTTCGGGATCATTCTTAGCTCCAATATTGTAGTCAGACTCTTGTAAATATACAATATAATCACTAGGAATAGCCGATTTCTTTATTCTAGCAGATCTTCTCAATGTTGTATCAACATTCTCTTTAGGAGCGTGTTGCTCAACCGGTTGTTCAACAGTTTCTGGTAATTGCTGAACAATTAGATCCACTAGATCAATATCAGCGGGTTGTGGAACTTCAACGATTGATTGTTCAATAGCCGGCTGAACTAAAGGGGCATTATGAGCAACAATCAACCTTAAACTTGAGATGGAAGGTTGAGTGTCTGAATGATCTTCCTTAGGAACAAGAACCCTCGGTCGATCGCTCCCACTGATCAAGTCATTTTCAAGAAATTTAGCATTTCTTGATTCCACAATCCTAGTGGTATGAGATGGACAATAAAACATGTATCCCTTAGACCTTTCGGCATATCCAATAAAATACCCACTTATGGTCCTTGGGTCCAACTTCTTTTCTTGTGGATTATAAATTCTCACTTCAGTCGGGCATCCTCAAATGCGCACATGATGTAAACTCGGTTTCCAACCCTTAAATAACTCAAAAGGTGTCTTTAGGACAGCCTTGGTCGGAACTCGATTTAATATGTACACTGCCGTCTTAAGTGCTTCAGTCCATAAGAATTTAGGAAGTTTGGAGCTGCTAAGTATACTATGCACCATGTCTAATAAGGTCCGATTTCTTCTTTCCGCTACGCCATTTTGGTCCGGAGAACTAGGTATAGTATATTTGGCAACTATCCTATGCTCTTGAAGAAATCTTACAAATGGACCAGGTGCTTGTCCATCTTCAGTGTATCTACCATAGAATTCTCCACATCTATATGATCTTATGATCTTAATTTGCTTATTGCATTGTTTCTCTACTTCCACCTTAAATACCTTAAAGGCATATAATGCTTCATATTTATTATGAATCAAGTAGAGATACATATAACGTGAATAATCATCTATAAATGAGATGAAGTATTTCTAACCACATGAGTCCATATCCAGACTACAAATATCCGTGTGTATGATTTCTAATATTTATGTATTCCTCTTGGCACCTTTCTTTGTTTTGTTAGTCTACTTTCCCTTTATACAGTCCACACAAGTATCACAATCAGTAAAATCTAAAGTACCGAGTACTCCATCATTTACTAATCGCTTAATTCTTTCTATGGAGATATGTCACAATCTCCGGTGCCACAACATAGAGAAATGTTCTTTCACAACATATCGTTTCATACTAGCTTTATCATGAACATGCATCACATTATAATAGGCATTGTCTTGTAAATTAATTCGAAAAAGACCATCAGACAAAGTACCACTCCCGACAATTTCAGATTTAAATGATAAACATAAGTTTGAATATGAAAAGTTAAAAGAGTATTCCAAAGGTACAAGTCTTGAAATTGAAATTAAGTTTCTAGAAAAACTAGGAACATAAAAGGTCTTTTCCAAATCTAAAACAAAACCACTATTGAGAACTAGTCTATATATCCCAATAGCTTCCACATGCGAACGCATCTTGTTTCTTGAATAGATGTTTTGTTCACTTCCCACTGGCTTCCTATGATTTTGAAAACCCTGCAAGGAATTCGAAATATGGATTGTAGATCCAGAATCAATCCACCAAGTGTTATGACTTACATCAGTCATATTAGATTCATAACAAACACAAGAGATTTGATTACCTTTCTTCTCGAGCCAGGCCTTAAATTTGACACAATCCTTCCTTATATGCCCATTTTGTTTACATAAGAAACACTTGGATTCTTTCTTAATGTTAGCTTAGGGAGGTATTTTACATTTTCCCTTATGCTTGCCATAGCCCTTATTCTTTCCTTGTGTTGCCAAATGAGCACTTTCTCCCAATTCCATAATCAGTTTTCTTCCTCTTGAACACACATGGTCATGAGTTCATTAATTGACAATTTATTCTTATGTGTGTTATAAGAGATCTTGAAAGGTGCATACTGTTGTGGGAGAGTGTTTAGAATATAATACACAAGGAAGGATTCAGATATATCAACCTCAAGGTTCTTAAGCTGAGCTGCAATGTTCCTCATTTGCATGATGTGCTCACGCACACCTCTAACACTAGTGAGCTTCAATGATGAAAACTTCATAATTAGGGTCATGGCATGCGCTTTCTCAGAACTTTCAAACTGCGCATCTATGGCCTCCAATAAAGCCTTAGCATTGCTATGTTGAGCAACTGAACCACGAATACTAGGAGATATCTTAGCTCTTATAAACATGGCACAAACGCGGTTGGACCGCTCCCATTGGTTATAAAGAGCTATCTCAGCTGGAGTGCTGGAATCAATAGGAGCATGTGGTTTGTCTTTCCTTATAGCATAGTTAATGTCCATCCACCCCAATTGAAAAAGAACTGATTCCTTCCAAACTTTATAATTCTCACCATTCAGTATGGGAACATCAAACTTAAATTTAGAGAAATTCACAGGTTGCAAAACTGCATATCAAATAATCATGCTTATGTCACAAAATTTGAGGCAAATATAAATAAATCATGTTTTACCAATGTAAACATGTCACAATATGAATCACATAACATAAAAACTACCCGTGGGCTAAGTTTTTAATTTAAATAGAGTCATAATTACTTCATGAAGAAACTACCATATTATATGCCTTTTCTTAATCCCTGTGGATAAATTAAGAAAAATAATATGATATTTCATCCTAATTAATCATATTAATATAATGAAAATTCATGTGAGATAAAATTCATCATATTAATATAATTAATTACAATCAATGTCTATTTTTAAATATGATCCGGAGACTTTTAATATATAATTTAATTAATTAAAGATGCTGTGGCCACTCCCTAATTAATTAAATATATGGACCATTGGACATTTAATTTCATGCACAAAATATTCATAAAATACATGAAATGACAAATAGTAAATAAAAACATTGAAGGGCAGAACAGTAAATAAATCGGCCAAGGGCATGATTGCAAAAAATTTAAAAATGAATGGGGCAACAAGGTAAAAGCAGCAGCGGGTGGGAGACGACGGGCGCGTGCCGAGCACATGCGCGTTTAGCGCACAGGCACGTGCTCGGCACGCACTAGAATCCGCTCGGGCGTGACCCGCACGCGCGTGGTTCAACGCACAGGCGTTGCACGTGCCTGGCAACTGCCGTGCACGTGGATCCCACGTGCGCAACGGTTGAGCGCGTGCGTGAGGGCGCGTGGCGTGTGGATTCCACGCGCCTGCAACCGCAGCGCGTGGGTGGGCTCCACGTGCCTGCAACCGTAGCACGCACGTGGGCTCCACGCGCCTTCTTCCTCGCGAACAAAAGCGTTTTCTTCACCGTTTTTCGCCATTCTGCCGCACTTTCACCGGCTGTTTCTTCTCCGGCAGCCCATTTCAGACACAAATTAATAGTGGGTTTTGAAGAGCATGTCGGCACGACCACATGGGTCCAAGTTTCGGCAAAAATGATTAAAAATTGGCCCCAAATCAGACGAAAGTTTCCCAAAACACAATTCCTTCAACCACCGTGACTTCCGCCGCCCGATTAGCCTCCGGCGAACACCGATATACCGGAAAAACTCATGGCTAATGTTCCTTATGGCGGTGCAACTATGCGGGTCCAAAATCAAGGGGTGGGTCACCGGAATTTGCCCGGAATTTGGGAGTTTCTCTATTGGCCTCAAAATCCGAATTACTGTTCGTCTCTAAAATGCTCGAAAAACACACCAAAAATTCGAGAAAAATAAGGCAGAGACACTAGACACGCTCTGATACCAAATGTAAGATAAAATAATTCATAAGCGGAAGCCAAGATCAATTGAAGACAAACCTCCAGTCATTGTTCTTGTTCGCATTCGTCAGAAAAACCTGAAATAAAAAAAAAAATTGGGACACTCTACTACCCAATTCACTCTCGTACTAATGGTGTATTTTGAATGAGAGAGTTTGAGTTAGACTTTGTCATCACTCATCAGAAACGAACGCACATTCCTTTTTATATCCCGTCTCCCATCAAAACGGTTACTAAATGAGCGATTGTCACGAAAGGATACGAAACGTGAAAAAACTTTATGTCGAACAGTCGCAACTTTAAGAGAAAATGTGGGTCTAAAATGTGGGATCACAAAAAATAAATAACACGTAAGAGTTAAGGCAATTAGTTCATCAAAGCTGAGAATTCCTTAACTATAAACATCTTCTTTTATGCAGGATTTTCGAACCGGCGTAGATGTTTCGTCCTCTGGCAGTTCACAAAGGACAACACGAGGGAGATCGCTCGGAAGTGCTTCCATTCCGAGCGATTTGACATGGATGTCATGCGACTTTCGCTATGATCCATTCGATACCATGAAATGTTAACTCACGGGTTGCAAGCCTATCCGGACCAATTTCGAGTTGTAATCTACAAGGTTCGCAAGCGATGCCGACAGCCATGGACGGGCCGAATTTGGAGAGCCAACGGCTTCACCTAGGATGAGCTGACGCTGGTGGCCACGAACTGCCGGATCTGGAAAGCCAGCAGCGTCCCCGGCGCGTCACGGACCATGGCGGCTCGTCCGAAGCCAGACAGAACAATTCCATGTCACAAAGAAAGTCCACACCGATTTTTTCTTTTCAATTTAGCTCAAGACGCGTGTAAAATTATAAGTAGATGCCAAAGAAATGTGCTTGCCGCGTCAGCAGCTGAGCCGACGTGGCTTGGGGCAACGCAAGGCACGAGGCAAAGGATGAAATCGATTATAACGACGGAGACCCCAAGTTTGCATGGGAGTCGGGACTGCGAGGGAGAGAGTGCCGCTGCTGCTAACTGAATCCTCCCGCCAATTTCAACCGCCGTCATCTTCTTCTTCAACCTCTGCTCAAACCTCTCTCTCTCTCTATATCTCTTTCTCTCTCTATGCACAGAGACCTTCTCCTCTCCTCCCATGTCTCCCTCTCGGAAAACGACCCTCCTCCTCTCCCTCCTCTCTCTCCTCCCCTCCGCCCTCCCATCCCCCACCACCATCACCATCGGCGTCACCTACTCCCCCGCCAACTCCACCGCCGCCCCGGACCGGACGAACAAGGGGAGCAAGCACTTACTAGATATTGCGATACGTAGTGGAGTCAGGCTCGGCAAGGTGTCCGGGGCTTGTACGCACAAAGCCCTTCTTCTTTTTCTTCTTCATCTTACCTCTTCTTTCTTTCCCATTCTCTTCTTTTTCCTCTTTTCCCGAAAGCCCTCAATCTCTCCCTCTTAAGCTGAGCGTTCACTTTCTCTTTTTGCTTTATTTTGTTGACTTTTCAGACTTTTTTTTTTTTTTTTTTTTAATGTTTTAAAGTGGGCCAAACCACCTTATTGAAATGAGTCTTAGTCCTTTACTCCTTGATCCTTTGCTTTACGTGTCTTCACATCATGCCAAGAGTAGGATTGTGAGTGGGATGACCATGTTTCAGTCCTCTGTTAAGCGTGTGATGACCATGTTATGCGTCTTAAAAGTTACAATGAACCGTAAAAGTAGCTAGTTGAAGTGCATGTGATTTTTCTATTGCTTTGATTCATGAATCTTTCAAAATCCCTTTGCCCAAAAGAAGTCCCGATATGCCCAAAAGAAGTCCTGATAGCAAGTCTTGGGCACCAAAATCATTGGTTGGAAATAGGTGTAAAAATAAAATGAAATTAAGGGTCAATATCATGAAAAGCCCTAAATTAGTATATCTATAATAAATTTACTCAATACTAATTTTTTTACCACCAAAACCCTAAATAGGAAATACCACTTCAGTATAAGATTGTCCAGCAATTCTTGTAAAGAGTTCTACTAACATAAAATTTGCAATTTTCTAATAATTTTGCACATCCATCATTCCCCCTCTTGCTTGGTTCCTGTTTTTCCTTGAACTCTTTGTGGGCATCTTGTCACTCCAGTTCACTTAGTTCCATGTATTCATTAACCAGGTGCTTTGGTCTGTCGCAGCAAATTCATTCCTGGTCATAGCAATGGTTGCTAGTACCTTCATGTGCCTTGTCCATCTAGCGATGGGCTTGTTCATACTTGTTTTGCTTCATGCTTTCTGCTGTCATAGTGGCCTATGCAGGTGTGTAATTTATTCCGACACGTCCTTCACATGTTGGAAGATATCAGCACACAAATTAGAATGTCTAAAGCAAAAGCAAAGAGACTAACTGTTAAGATATTCATGGAAATTGTGGGATGTTCTTTATTGGTATTACTGCACTTAAGCGATTATCATTGCAAAAATTCCCTTCTCTGTACACCTGGGACAACTTACCATGGGTCCTTTGTTCGATGACATTTCATAAACAGCTAGTTTCAACTACCCAAGTGGAGCTATGTATGTAACATTTACCAATGTCATCTGTAACTTTCAGCGTTGCCTTTGTCGAATATCAGTTTGCAGAGTGATATAATTACACTGCATTTAGGTCTCCTTTGAAAGACCTGTGACAGTTCAATTCATGAAGTAATTTAACGTGTAGTGTGCAAGCAGATAATATTTGTTAAGTGTAATGAAAAGGGCCTTGTGTACTTCAATATGGGGCTAGCTTGAGAACAAGTCCATGAAATTTATGTAATCTAAAAATTAGGAAGCAATTTAATGAAGATAGCCCAGTGTTGCATGATTGCATGACACTTTTGTCCTGAGCAAGCCTCTTTTCTTTTGTATCATTTAAGGAAGGAAAAAACAGCTGTTTTGCTAGTCCATGTATAGAATTACAGCAGTGCCTGTCAAGTTCTCACCAAGGAAAGTAAGTACGGTCCATAATTGGCTTTCTAGTCGTCCTACAGCTCTGAGGAGTGCATAATGCCGATAATGATTGCTTCCAGTTCACTTACATGGTCTACAAGGAAATGTAGCATTATATTCATTTTGTTTTGTCTCATTGTGGCAAGTCAAAGAGTTGCTCCATTGTTTCTGTAAAACTTATTTTATGGCTTCATTTTGCAATCATACACGAAGGATGGATTTTTCAGAATATAAAAAGGATGTCAGTGAAAGGCCTTCCCATTTTTCTGTTGATTCTTATCATAAATCGAAGGATTCCTTTTTGGGAGATAACTACTCTAGTAGTCCGGAATCAGCCAGAAGTTTTGCAGACACGCGATTAGACTTCTTTCATCAGCGGCATGGCTTCCTGATGTTACATCTTTTGGCGGCACTCATGTTTGTCCCATCACTTGCTGCCTGGTGGCAGGTATATCCCCAATGCCTTCAAAGATTTTAAAAACACTATAATTCTCCTGTATCTTGGTTCATGTTTTGACCTTTTCATACAGAGGATGGGGACAGGTCAGAGCTTCGCATAGTTGCTTGACTCAGTTCTTCGCATGTGCGTCATCCTTCATGGTATTTGCAATGAAGCCCGACTCAATTTTCTTCTTTTCCCTCGTCAAGCATCCTCGGCATGAAATTGAAAATCTATTGTATCTACCAGTTTGCTGGGGTTTATTCTTTTCTCTCTGGTCTGGCATTGGCTCCTCACATAGCTCTCTACGCCATGGCCACGGTAGGATTTCTTTCATCAGTGTTGAATGTCTTACAGAAGAGAAGCAGGGGAAAAGGAGAAGCATATGTAAAAAGGAGAAAGCGTTGTCACAGACACTGAGAAAATGTCAATTAAAACTGTAGGCTTCTCAGTTTCTCATGGTATGTGTGAATAACCTTGAATTTTACAAGGGAAGGCTTAATTTGCTGCTTCTTGTTGAGCGTAATATCTTTTGTGCAAAAGAGGTCAATAGAAAGAAGTCACTCTTCAGCCTTTGCCTAGTGGCACTACTCTAAATATTGTGTAGGTATTGCTTATATAATACTATTGAAGAGGTCAACAAAGATGGGATCATTGTTGGCTTTTGTTTATGAAAATGTTGAAACACTGTCTTCTGGACATTCAGATGGAATTTGGAGGTAAAATATTATGTGGTGTGGTGTGGATTAGGTGAAAAAATCTCAGACCTGATTTTAAGAACATATAAGCCCTCCACCGAGTATGTTTCAATCAGTTGATTTTTTTCCGTTTCTGTTTATATAGAAGTACAATGAGAGGACTCAGAAACTTAGACAACTCTCTAAGTCTCTTAGTATCAGCCTCCACCAGCTTCTCTCAAATGCCTCCTTTCTATCTCTGTGATCTCTCTCTCTCTCTCTCTCTCTCAAGAGTAACATGACTGTTTCTTGGTAGTGGAGAGAGATGGGGGTTGGCTGGTCGAAGCGGTCAAAACGAGGTTCCTCCCCCGAATAAACACCATCAGTGATGATGGCTAATTGAGATTGCAGCTTCCTAGTGTCTACCCAGAAGGCTGTTTAACTTACCCTTTGAATCTAAGGGGAAAGAATTACCCAGCCTCGTATCAAAGTCCAAAGAAGAAAAGTATACGTATGATTGAGTCATCTTCCAGTTCTATCAAAGACAAACAATGCAGTTTTCACAGAGGAGGAACTAGTACTGAATGGTTCACAATGTTTGCACGATTCCCATGTCGTCCTTGAAGTCCAAATTTTCAGTACCTATTGTTCAACATCAGCTGAAATTCTGTCATTTGTGCTTTTCTCCTTTCATCCAAAGCAAAAACCGAATTACTCCATAACCCTTTGGATGGTCTATAATTGGAGAAAACCAGAAACCATACCATGTTAAATGGCCACAGAGGCATTGATCTAGTTCACAATTTTATAGTCATTAACTTAATTTGCGTTGGTTAGAGTCAACTTTATTAAAGGAAGAAAAGTTGCAGCAAACCTTGACCGTTCCTTTTTTCTTCTGTACTGCAAGACTGTTTCAATTAAACGACAGCTAGAGTGTGCATAACATCATTCTTGAGGATCTCCCTGCTCAAGCTTGACATCATTCACTTCCCTTGTTTTTTCACGATCTCATTGAATTAAAAGGTCACAGCTCATTGGAATTTTGTGCAGTACAAGCTCTTGTGAATTGATCTGAAAATGTTTAGTTCATTTGTCAGCTTAAGATCCCAGGTTTTCTTTATCATTTTCACTCTTCGACTGGTGTAACATAACTAACGGCAAAAAATGTTTGGCTTATTTAGAAAATAACAAGTAATGCCCTCGGAAATAATCTGATTCGTCAGGAAATCATGAGACGGAAGTAAACAAAAACGAGACAATATATAGAGATTTGAATTTATTAGGATGTGAGAAGCTCAAAAAACAAACCCAACATATGTAATGCACACAAAGGAAGCACCAAACACCACCAATATCTTCCCCAATTCTACACATAAGAATGAAATGCAACAACACAATGTCGAATCTGAGAAATCGTACATGCCGAGGAAAAACTTAGTAGCCGTAAGAAGAGAGCATGAACGGTAGGAGTGCAGCCAAGCAGGCGAATGATGCGGTGCCCAAGAAGGAAGGAGTAAAAGCAGCAGCAGCAGCAGAAACTTCCCCCAGGACTGGTGCAGGCATGTGGGTGGATGGCGCTGGCGAGTGGACGATGGGCGAGGCTGCTAGCTTGTGGTTGTGCATGTGAGGGGACGGTGCAGGGGAGTGGCCCTCATGGGAATCCGCTTGAGTGCCACTCACCAATGCCATCACCAGGAGGATCATGCAAAGCGAAGCAGACCTAAGTGCCATTGTTGAGACTGACAGAGCAGACAGACTACGCAAACTTCCTTTCTGGTCTGTCTGGTCTTGTGGAACTTGCTAGCTTTTTATAGGCTTGAGAGAGCTAGTCGAGGCCCCAACCTGGGTAGTTCTTTGCATAGCTGGTTCAACTTTCCAAGTTGCGGTCTCAATAGGCGACCCATGAAATCTGCTATGTTAAAAAAAAAAAAAAAAATTGTCTGATATGTAGTCTCATGTAGATTATTGGAAGATCCCCCTTTATTTTACCATGAGCTTCATCTAGGCTTAGTCTCATAGACTAAATCAATCATATGACATCTGCTTTAATCAATTAGTGTTTATGTCACTGCACATCGAGAGTACATGATGTATGACACGAGCCCGGTAATCTTTCTCATTCCGATTGACTTGGTCCGCTACATTAACTGTAAATTATTTCTATACCGAAACTCTCTGTTTACCCCATTAATAATCGTCGAATTCAACAAGCCATAATGGGTAGTTGAGCTCAAACCTGTCGAGTACAATACTCGAGTTTGAAAGGGGTACAGTTTTAAACTGAGGAAGGAGTCGTTAATCTGTTATAGGTGTCTCTGTCGAGTAAAGTTCAATGAACAAAACTTGCAGCATATAGAAATGATTTCTCAGGCTGGACCCTGGGACATATTGAACCTGAAAGAGGAGTTGGTACTTCAACAAACCACAAGTTGGATCAGAACATGGAGTTGAAGAGCTGTACTCATGCTAAATCTCTCGAAAATTAGTTTAGTAATGGCTGTGAAGGCAATAAACTATGCGATCTTTACGTTGTAAGAGCTAAGGCAAGCTCATGCAAAAAATATACCTAGCATACCATAACTCTAGTCGTCTGCAGATGTTGTCGAAACACTGTTTGGTACTAAGAGCGAATGCTTCCTAAAGACATGCACAGATCACCGGGACAATAACCTCACCAAAGCTGAGAATTCCTCAACTATAAACCCAGTCTTTTATGCGAGATGTTCAAACCGGTGTAGATGTTTCATCATCCTCTGACAGTCAAAAGGGACAAGATGAAAAATCAATCAGGCTATTTCGATGGATGTGATTTGTGCGTTGTGGTCTATAAGATCATCATGGAAATCTAACTCACGGGTTCCATACCCATCGGACCAATTTCGGGTTGTAATCTATACGGTTCGTGAGCGACACCGACGGCCACGGACCACCGGATCTGGAGAGCCAGCAGCATCACTGGCGCGTCTGGCGCGTCACCACCGACCATGGCGGCTCGTCCGAGGTCGAGTGGCCGGCCTCGGAAGAACGAGGAAGGCGAAACCAAGGCAGACAGCACAATTCCACGTCCCAGATGAGAAAATCCACATCGATTTTCTTTTCACAATCTCTCTTAAGTGGACGAGAAAGAAAAACGCCCGCCACGTCAGCTGCTGAGGTGGCGCGGGCAACGCACGACACGCAAGGGAGAAAATAAAATCGGTTATAACGACGGCGCAAGTTTGCATGGGACTGCGAGAGAGTGCTGCTGCTAACTGAATCCTCCCGCCATTTTCAACCGCCGCCGTCTTCTTCTTCAACCTCTGCTCAAACCCCTCTCTCTCTCTCTCTCTCTCTCTCTCTCTCTCTATCTCTTTCTCTCTCTATGCACAGAGACCTTCTCCTCTCCTCCCATGTCTCCCTCTCGTAAAACGACCCTCCTCCTCCTCCTTCTCTCCTCCCTCGCCTTCCTCTCTCTCCTCCCCTCCGCCCTCCCATCCCCCACCACCACCACCATCGGCGTCACCTACTCCCCCGTCAACTCCACCGCCGCCCCGGACCGCGTCGCCGCCGCCGTCTCCGCCCTCAGGATCCCCTCCGTCCGCCTCCTCGATCCCACCCCGCGGCTCCTCCGAGCCTTCCTCTACTCCAACACCTCCCTCCTCCTCTCCGTCCCCAACGCCCTCGTCCCCTCCCTCGCCGCCAACCGCTCCGTCGCCCTCTCCTGGCTCTATCGCCACGTCGTCCCCTTCTACCCCCGCGCCCGGGTCTCGGCAATCTCCGTCGGCAGCAGCGTCCTCGACTTGCACCCCAACTACGCCGGCCTCCTCGTCCCCGCCCTCCGCAATCTCCAGTCCGCGCTCCGAGACCTCGGCATCCGCGACGTCGCCGTCTCCACCACCTTCTCCTTCGTCAATGTGATGACGACCACGTTCCCGCCGTCCGCGGCCCGGTTCCAGGAGCCCTTCGCGGAGGCCCTGATGAAGCCCCTGCTTGAGTTCCTGAAGGACACCAACTCTTCTTTCATGGTGAACATCTACCCTTACAATCTCTACCGGCTTCGCTGCGAGATTCCGCTGGGGTTCGCTCTTTTCCAGGAGCACCCCTTCATGTACCGGGACGACTTGACGACCGGGGTCCGGTACCGAAATCTCTTCGACATGATGGTGGACGCGGTGGTCACGGCCATGGCGGTCGCGGGGCACGAGAACATCCCGGTGATTGTGGCCGAGACAGGGTGGCCAAACTCGAGCCCCGATGCAGCAGAGATCGACGCCAACGAGCTCTACTCCGAAATGTACGTGAAGGGCCTGCTGGGGCACTTGAGGTCGGGGCAAGGGACGCCATTGAGGAAGGAAGGCCTTGCGGAGGCTTACGTTTACGAGCTGGTCGATGAGGAAGCAAAAGAGACGACGAGCAGCCAAGCTCACGCGAGGAACTGGGGGATCTTGTATGCGAATTTGAGCGAGAAGTATGAGGTCCAGTTCTCTTGTGCCGCCCGCTGTTGTGGGTCGTTGGAGGAGCTGTTGATTGGGTTCGTGTTGATGCTGCTGATTCTGGTCTGGTTGATATGGTATATACCGAATTCCCCTTGGTGATTCCGTTTCGATTGGGGTTTGATTTCGTTCTTGCTCTTTCTCTTCGATGGAGCGGGTCCCTCTCGAAGAAGATGATTTCTTCCCGTCCGCCTTCTGGGTTTGAATCTTTGATCGTCTAAAGCACTTGCAGCCAGCCGATTCCGCTGTTTCGTTTTTTTCTGTTCTTATGATACGATCTTGATCTTGATATAGTTCTTTTGTTCTTTTATGGGGGTGCTGGATATGTTAGAGATGGATTTGAAATCAGTAGTAATCGGATGAGAAGTGGAGTGATCTGGGATCTTGCTCGATCGAGCAAATTCTTTTCGTCTTTCCTTTCTTTCGCTAGCGAGGCAGAGAATTTATCTTGTTCTTTTCCTTACTGTTGTTTAGCTCGGAGCAAGAAGTTTCTGCAAATTTTAACTGAATGCCATGGCACTGCCGCTGTTACTGGTTTCCTGAATGCGAAATGGGTGGAGTCATATCGAATTTTTCGTAGCAGTACCTGAACTCAAAGTAGGAATTCGGAAGATTTATGCATGCTATCGAGAGTGTGTGGTAAACTGCAATGCCTCGCAAAGCTCGAATCTTTTTAGGTAGAAGAAGAGTCGTAGACGCAGGCAAAGCATATAGTAAAAACCAGGCATTGCTTTGTGCTCAGCGTGATAGACTGGCGGCCCCAATTTGAATTTGATTGAAGATAACCCAGGCTCGATGTAGCATAATGTGAAAGAGGAGATCGATTGGAGTTTTCGCTAACCACAGGGCAAAGAGGTGATTTGATCAAAAGCAAAACCACGTTCAGGGTGAAAGAGGAGGACCAGTGAACTTTTATCAGAACTCTCCAGTACTAATGAGCTAATAATAGTAGTAAGCCTTAATTAGCGGGCTTAATCAGGTTCAGATTATTGAGTAAGTCTGACATATAATCCCTCCGCTGTTGCTTCTAATAAACTCAGGACTTAATCCGAGATCTAATAGTCGCTAAATCGTGGCCACAACTTCAATGGACTCTGTCCTAGAAGTTAAGAACCTTCACCCTGGCTCTTTATGCAACAAGATATTGGCTGGAGCTATCAAAGCAAGGAGATATCCATGTGAATTATGCAAGAGTCAATTGCCCATATCACTCATTATTGTTGGCCTGGAAGCATTTGGCACATCGATAGTAGAGGAAAACTAAAAAGCCCTTTTAAAGTCAAATTGAATAATGAGTTAAATGAAACTCGAAATTTGCTCGAGATCGCATATCATCCGGAGCTAGGGAAAGTTATTTTCGCAAGTACATACCCTTCCAGTTCTTTTCTTGTGAGGGCAGGGTTTCGTTTTTGTTTGTCAAACGTTATTCGCATCGTTCCGATTTTATCGGATGTTTGGAAGAGGGGCACGTCCTGCCAACACTAGTATACAATTTAGGACTTACAGAAGGAAGGGAAAATTTACAGATGCAGTGTTCGGCTTGCTTGATATATCTTCCTCGTCTGTTCATGACCACATAAATAATGAGCGATGGTGGTTGATTTCATGTTTCATCCCCTCCTATATCGCCTTCATTTCACAAAAAGAAGATTACGAATAATATATAAAAAATCTGAGAATGCCACGTGGCAGCTGACGGTGAGCTGCTTATCTTCTGCGATTCAATCCCACCCATTCCTTTTGGTGTCGCATGTCCCAAGAAGGACAACGTTAACCAGCTGAGAGTAAACCGCTCCTCCCAAAGCTCAAGCCAAAAGCAGAGCTCTTCTTCTTCTGCAGATTTTTTTCTTTCATTTCCTCCAAACCAAGACCTGAAGCTAAGGCTCTCCAGCATAGACATGGAGACCGGCGTCGCGTGCTACGCTCGTGGGGCTTTCGTTCCCGCCAAGCATTCCACTTCTCTCGTGTCTCCGTCTTCATTATCTCCATCTTTCACCTCCAAGGTATCTGATGTTTCATCATATGAACGCGTTCGACGATTTGCTGTCGATGATTCTTGCTCGCTCTTTGTTTTCTTGATTGAATGGACCCAAAAGGGTGTATGAATATACGATAATGAATGGCAGAGCCTGAAGTCAAGCTCCCTGTTCGGTGAATCGCTGCGAGTGGTGCCGCCGAGGTCGTCCCTCAAGGCCTCCAAGGCGAAGAACTCTTCTCTCACGACAAGATGTGAGATAGGGGATAGCTTGGTAAGTACTAATCCTTTTCACGAAATTGGTGAAGTTCACTGAGCAAGGTTGGATTGTTGTGACTGACTTCAATGTGTGTGTGATGTGAATATATTATGCGTAGGAAGAATTCCTGAACAAGGCTACTCCAGATAAAGGGCTGATCAGGTTGCTGGTGTGCATGGGTGAAGCGATCAGGACTATCTCTTTCAAAGTCAGGACGGCTTCTTGTGGAGGAACGGCCTGCGTCAACTCCTTCGGGGACGAGCAGCTCGCAGTCGATATGCTTGCTGACAAGCTCCTTTTTGAGGTTAAGACTAAACCTTTTCCTCTATGGCTCGAGTTTCTCGCTAATGCTTTTGTCCAACTGTTCTAGGAGCAATCCTGAATTGTTACGGTAGAGATCTGTTTAGAAAAGTTGTAGATGAAAGAGATCATATACCCTGCAATAAAATCATACCACTTGACAAAAATTTGCAGCTAGCTCTTTCTCTGATAAATGGAGTTGTTTCGAGAAAACTGCGAATATGTAATTATTTCAATGTTTGATGCAATGACACTACCTACTCTGCTCTTTTAGGATCAGTTCACCTGTTGTTGCAGTCTAATCTTAATTAATTTGACATTTAGCCATGAAATTCCAATGCTTCTGCAATTGAGAATGATATCGTGAATTTCACTATTAGGCCCTGCAATACTCACACTTCTGCAAATATGCCTGCTCTGAAGAAGTCCCTGAGCTCCAAGACATGGGAGGCCCAGTCCAAGGTCTGTCAATCTCACTCGTCACAATTACCGACCATGCAGTTTGATTTGAGACCCTTTTTATGAGCTTGTGAGAATTTGTAACAGGTGGGTTCAGCGTCGCCTTCGATCCCCTCGATGGTTCCAGCATCGTCGACACAAACTTCACTGTGGGAACTATCTTTGGGGTCTGGCCTGGAGACAAGTTAACCGGGGTCACTGGAAGAGATCAAGTCGCTGCAGCCATGGGCATCTACGGGCCCCGAACAACATACGTCCTCGCTCTCAAAGACTGCCCGGGGACCCATGAGTTCCTTCTCCTTGACGAAGGTTTTCGGTCATCACAATTCTAGAACTCGCGAGCATTTCATTTAACTTGTTCGCCTATATTTCAAGTCCCCCCTGAATGAGCGTAATTTCTGTCAGGAAAGTGGCAACATGTGAAGGACACAACTGAAATTGGTGAAGGAAAGATGTTCTCACCTGGAAACTTGAGAGCCACATTCGACAATCCCGATTACGGCAAGGTTAGTGCTCTGTGTTCCTTTCTTCGCCCCCTGCACGAATATTGTACCGGCAATTCGTGACGTGGGCTGATGCCGATTTCGGTCATTGAGACTCGAGACTCCAGATGTCAATAACAGACTTACTCTTCCTCGTTTTGCTTAATGCAGCTAATCGAGTACTATGTCAAAGAGAAATACACATTGAGATACACCGGAGGAATGGTCCCAGATGTCAACCAGGTTCATCCTCTGATTTGATCACTGCAATGTGAATCAATCCAGTTTCTTTGCCACCAAAACTGGGCAATCTCAAGGATTTGATCTTTCTTTTCCCCTTTCGTTTTCTCAGATCATCGTGAAGGAGAAAGGTGTCTTCACCAACGTAGTGTCGCCATCCGCCAAGGCGAAGCTGAGGCTGCTATTCGAAGTGGCTCCGCTCGGCTTCTTGATTGAGAAGGCCGGAGGTTTCAGCAGCGACGGCAAGCAGTCCGTCCTGGACAAGGTGATCATTAACCTGGATGACCGGACTCAAGTCGCCTACGGGTCGAAGAATGAGATCATCCGGTTCGAGGAGATGCTGTACGGGTCATCCAGGCTTAAGGCGGGGGTGCCCGTCGGAGCCGCGGCTTGAGGGAGCTGGGGGGGGAAGATTCCGACCCCGTTGGCTTTGTATTTATTGGATGAAAACTCGAGCTACTTTGGTCACACGAATTCACAGGAGAGTAGAAAGCAAAAAAAATCCTCCAGTAATTGCTTTGAGACTCACAAATTTTACGAGCTAAGATCATTATTTGTTTAGTTGGATGAATCCGATCGACCGAATGCTATTCGAGAAGTTCATTGCTTGGTGCTTAACCCTTGAATAACACGATTCGGGACATTTTCCTGCGCAGGGAAAGATTCAAGCAGCTGTTTCATGGTTGTTTGTTGCATTGCAGATTTCCTCAATACGTGAAGAAGACGAGAGTGAAAATGAAATTGAAGAAGAAAAAAATTAAAAAAAAAGAGAAAAATTAAAAAATTGACGAGAAATGACGCGCCAGGTAGGGGTCGAACCTACGACTTTCTGCTTAGGAAACAGACGCTCTATCCACTGAGCTACAGGCGCTTGCTTGCATGTTGTTTGGTTATAAAATTTATATTAATGTTTAACTTGGAGTTCCACCATTTCTCCCGCAATAATTTTCACGGATTCGAAACATGTCGTAAGCAAACTTTTGATCGATTGGTGCTTTAGTTATTTTTTTATTGTTTTTTTTTTTTTTTCTTGAGGAACTGGCCATTAAACAATGTAAATGACAAATCTGTGATACACTGCCTAAGTTTCACACTTAATATACCTAACGCCTCCCCTGGGTTTTAACCCTTCACCTTTTCGTTGAGGATCAGTAGAGTCTTAATAAAATGGAAATAGCGCCACCAGTGGTGGTATTTTTTTTTATTGTTGTATGTCAAATTATCTAACTTTCTAGTACATCAATCTAATTAAAAATTCAAGAACTTAGATTGACATATATGTATATGAATTCAAGAATCTAAAGTGAACTTTTATTATATTTTCACCCAATATTTAAAAGGGTATCAAGAGTAAAAAGACTAAAGAGTCTAATTATTTTAATTTAAGTAACTAGTATGGTTGCAGCCTGTAAATAAAAAAACCCTTCGATCTCACTTCGTTTTGCATAGTAACAATCTTAATCGCAAACAAAATTATAGAGAAGTCTCATCCTTTTGGTGCAGAGCAGTAAGACTTTTTTTTTTCTTTTCATACAATTAATATATATTTAAAAGGATATTTACATGGAATATCCTTCTCTAGTAAGGCAGGAAGAAGTGTATGACACCAATACCCATTTTACACGTATCTACAAGAGTTGTACACCCCAAAATACGTATTTAAAAAATTTGAGATAAATGAGTCCTTTGTAATTATGTTCCTTTGATTTCATATGAAGTTTATTAAATCTGACTTTATTGTATAGCCAACAACAATATGATGTGAAATGTCGGCGTGTAGTTTTTGTATTCGAGAATTATCTCTCTATGACATTTTTGGCCTTTTTTATGACCTCCATGTCAGGTGATAAATTCAAAATTGATGGAAAATTTCTCCATATCAAACTCTTTCTAACTTGATTGACATGACTTATTCAATTAATTGTAACTAAAAAATTTATGCAAAATTTGATGGTAAAATTTGAGAAAAACTATCGGAAGATAACAGGCGTATTGATTTGGAATTTTTGAGGTAAATTTGTTACAACCACACTAACGTCAGATTTTTCCTTAATATTAATCCCTTTAAATATCCAAGTCGAGAAAACTTTCGACTCACCGCGTCCGATCGTCTTCTCCCCGCACTCTCCAATTCCCTCTCTCTCTCTCTCCCCGATCGATGGCGTCCTCCCGCATCCCGCCGCCGCCCACGGCGGCGAAGCTCCTGGAGCTCGACCTCACCGTCGTGAGCGCCAAGCACCTCAAGAACGTCAACTGGCGGAGCGGCGACCTCAAGCCTTACGCCATCTTCTGGGTGGACCCGGACCGCCGCCTCGCCACCCGGCCCGACGACGCCGGCTCGACCCGCCCCGTCTGGAACGAGCAGTTCTCGATCCCGCTCCCCTTCGCGGCCCTCCCGCTCCCGGACTCCGCCGCCCTCACCCTCGAGGTCTTCCACTCGAAGCCCTCCGAGACCCCGAAGCCCCTCGTCGGTTCCCTCCTCCTCCCCCTCCGCGACCTCCCCGACCCCCACGACAGGGACCGGATCCGCACCTACGAGCTCCTCCGCCCCTCCGGCCGCCCCCACGGCAAGATCCGGATCAAGCTCGCCCTCCGCGAGCGCCCCGCCCCGCCCCCGCCGCCTCCGCCGCCGCAGCCCGAGTACCTCTTCCCGCCTCCGCCGACTCCGCCGTCGGGGTATTACTACGGGACCCCCCTCCTCCGGCCCCTTCGCGCTCCGCGAATCTGCCCCCGCCGCCGGCCCCGGTCGCCGTGGCGCGGGCCGTGACGATGCCCCCGCCGCCGCCTGCTTCGGTCCGTGAGTACAGGCAGTATTCTGTTCCGGCCTATGCGGCGGCCCCTCCGCCGCCGGGCCCGGCTCAGTCGCCGCCTGCTTATTCGTACTCGTACTCGGATGCCTATTCTGGGTACTATCCGGGGTACTACTCGTCTGCGCCTCCGCCCCCTCCGCCGCGGCCGTTCTATGATCGGGGCTCGGGTTATGGCGGGCCTAGCGGTGGCCCGTCTGCACCTGTCGATTACACGACGGCATACGAGAAGCAGAGAAGTGGGAAGATGGGGCTAGGGGCAGGATTGGCTGTGGGAGCGGTTGCTGGAGCGCTGGGTGGGCTGGCATTGGAAGAGGGGTTGAACTATGAGGAAGAGAAGATCGCTGACAGGGTTGAGAGTGACTTGGCTGCAAGGGATGATTATAGCGAGTATCGCGCTGATTACTGATTTCATTACAGGATTGCTGGGTATGTTTCTCTACCGGAAAAGGGCGCTGTCGGTCTCTATTATGACGTTCTTATTTGATGAAGTGTTATGTAAATAGCTTGGGTTGGATGAGATCTCTCGTCTGGGACATGTGCTGACTATGTTTTTCCTGAAGATGTAATAAGTGGTTGCTGCTTGAATTCTCAAGATATGTGTTGTGCTGGATGGTGGATTAAGTTAATACTAAGAAGTTATAGAATTTGGGTATGGTAGGTTCTTGTTGTATGTGCTGCTGCTGATGTGTAAAACAAATCCAAAATCATGCCAGAGCGAATAGTCGATTAAGGCGACTCTGGTCGTGTCATGCTCTATAATTGATTGCATCGTCATCTTTACCTCCATTAGTTTTGATTCTATGTAGTCTTGAAGCATAGTCTGGTTATGTCCTCGTGACTGCGTTTTATGATGAGTTACGTTCAGGGATTTGTCTTTAATGTAAGGATAGTTTCAGGAAATGATATACCTTTACATCAAAAATTTAGTTACTAGATTGTGGCGGCATGCTCTAAGTTTGTCTGATGAATCAGAATTCGGTGTGCCACTCATTAACCTTGCAATACGGAATAATCTGTTGGCATTTTTATCCAAGTGATTTTGTGTGATTCCAATAGTTTAATAGTTGGAGAATGTATACTTTTCTGTTCTAAACAAGCTAGTGTCATCAGATTTGTCTTTTACTTGCATGAGGACATGGTGGGATCAAATGGAATCAGTCATTGTGACAATTTCCAGTGTGAGGGTATCCCAGACTATGTACCTTGCTCATGTCATATGAGGGGGTTTGGCAATCTTGATGAACCTGTTCTATAAGACTAGATTGTTTGAAGTCCATAAATTTTCTTTGCATGGCAGGACGGTTGTTATTATTGGTTACAATGCACTCCAATAGTTTCTTGTGTGATTTTGTACTGAGCATTAAACCACAGCATAATTTTTTCTCACATCCTGTTTGTGTGATTGATGATGGGACTGCTACAAGTTTATTGTTTACCCTATATTCAGAGTTTGTGCAACTTGGGCTTCATCAACTTTCATGCCTTTGCCAGTCTCTCTTTTTTGAAAACCCTATTGGTCTTCATGTGAGTGATGTTGAGAATCTATTTCTTCACGTGGCGACACCATACCAGCTGTTACAATTGATGTCATGGGAAGCTACTTTTCTTTATCTTTATTTGTGTCTCTTTCTAATCTCCATTGCCAAGTGTTTGGGTGATCTCCGTCAAGAGTTAATTTGTAGTTCTGGAGGCATCATTTCTCACAAGAAGGTATGATGGAGGCAGAGATTTAGTTGTTGAGTAAGGAGTTTCTTGGGCGTGAGATCACCTCCTATTGGCCCAAAACATTTTTTCTTGATGAGAGAATGTTAGGCTGAAGTGCGTGTAGCTTTTCAGGAGGGGAATGCATATAATAGTTTGAGTAAGATTGGAGAAGTTCCTCTAGAAATTAGGCATTGAGATTTTAGGAGTGCGTCGGAAATATTCACAATGCAGCTAGTCCACCTAAAGTTGGCCGGACAGCATGGGGATTTGAGGAAGCTCTTGCAGTGTAAATTATGGAAATGGGGAGAGTTTGAACAACTGACTAGTATGTAGCAAGTGGTTAGGTGATGCTAACTTGAATTTCAAGGGACCCACGCAATCTGCAGGCCTTCACAATTGTAAATATAAATGACAGAACTTTGTGGTAGCTGTCCTTCTGAGATGGACTATAAATGGGTTCAAGGAGGATGATAAGTCTGCCTTTTGGTGATTTTGTCATGGTCAGGAAGTATCATTGTTATTGATAGGAAGTATCAGAATACCTTATGCAGTGTCCAGTGCTTCAATTGTGGTGTCTAAGAAAGTGTTAGGAGGTATATTTCTTTTTATAGTCCATGCTGCATCTTAGATGAGTGTATTAGAGCAGCTTCTGCGCCCATATCCGGTTCATAGTCTTGGCATTGATTCTGCTCGTAATGTTGGCATTGGAAAAGTTTGGTTGGTGGATATATGATTATTCAAGCTTAAGGTAGTGCTGGCCCAGTTACGCTTAGAATAGCCCCACTGCACATGAGCTCAAACTCCGCTGCATTTGTGTAATGTACCTGGCCATCACTTACGATCAGAAAGCCGTATGCTTGGAAGAATCTTGTACAGTTTGGGAAGGGATTTTGATTGATCAAAAAGAAGAATCTACTCCAACCGATTTGCCCTGTTTTATAATCTAAATTCCCAGGCTTGCTTTAGCCTCGACAGTCAATGCTTCATCCATTATGGTTTGATCGTAGGCTCTGCTTCGTTTTCCCTATCTCCACTTTGTACAGATGCTCGTTCTTATCGTTTGGACCTGGATCTGTATCTAACATGCTTTCGGAGTGCTGTTCGAACCAAGTGGTTGGTGGTACTGTCCGGGCAATGGCTTTTAAGTAATTGCAAATTCTGAATCAGGGCACTGTCATTGGACTTGAGCCGATGCGCTCATTTGTTGTGGGACCTTGGCCGATGTTTCCGCCTATCAGGTGATATGGTTGATTTGAATGAATTAGCCTGTATTCTTCTTCGGAGTTCTTATGTCTGTGTTAGGGGAGCTAAAAAGAGTGATGTAGTCCTGGATTTGAGAAAATGTGGCGAAGTTTGGATTTGTTTTCTTTCCTTCCCAAAGGTTTTTTCAGCTCTTCCTTCCTAGAATTCTCGGATGGTCTAGTGACGTGTGAAAAAGCACGAGTTCTAGTTTTATAGCAATTTTCTCAACAGGGCTCAGCAATTAGGGGTTAGCACTACACCTTCGGACGGATGAGTCAAATCGGATCGAAAATAGTTGGGAGAAAATTGATCCATTTAACATATTTCAATCTATTTTCATACAATATAAATATAGTGACTCATACTTAAAATTAAATTATACTCGGTATATATCTAACCCGACCCTAGAGGTGGCAAATTGATAAGTTGGGCTGGTCATAAATGGGTTCAACTCAAAGTCACCCATTGAACTCATATTGACCAATTTATTTTCTAAACAAATTAGATGGCTTATACCCAATCCAAACGACCCGTGTAACTCACATTTTTATATTTATTAAATTAGCAAATTTAAAAAAATAAAAATTAATAGAAAATAAATATGCCATCCGCCTCTTTCTCCACCCCAACCACTAGGCCATACATGAAACCACTCAGCGTTGAACACTTGTTGTCCAGGTCCACAATAAAAATAATCAAAAATTCACTGTAGCTCCACAGACTCTCTCCTCTATCTCTTTGTCAATCTAGGCCCACATTCAAAATTTATTGTAAACCCTCTCCTCTCTCTCTCTCTCCTCTCCTCGTTGAAATTGCTCCGTTCCATTGCGGAGGAAAAAAAAAATCACTCCATTCATGCTTAGGGTTAAAAAGTTGCTCCATTAACGCTCGCGTTTTTTCCCTCACCCTCTACTCTCTCTCTCTTCTTCATGAAGCGCCTCCCTGCTCGTGAACCACATCGCCAATACCTCCGCCCCCGCCTCCCTAAGCCCCGCTGTCATATTTTCCCCTCTCTCTTCGCGACCACGGCTCTACTCTCTCTTTCTTTCCTCTGCTCGTGAATGTCGACTCTGCTGATGCCTCCATGTCTGTTGTCGTCAACCCAAGCCTCGCCGTTGCATTTTTCCCTCATTCTTCACGACCTCCTCTCTCTCTCTCTCTCCTTCGCAAAGTGCTAGGTTGCTCGTGAACCACAACGACAGTGGCACCACCTCCTCGAGCCCCACCGTCGCCTATCGAAGCCCCATTGGCAGCCCTGATTCATCCCCTGCGTCCGAAGGTTAGGGTTTTCAATAGATTTACTTTGGACTCTACTTAGTAGAGTTCTATGTATGTTAATGTGAAGTTAGTGACTGTGGTAAGTTCCTATTGTCGCCTCCCAAAACCCCTCCTACTCGCCTTGGAAGAATTACAAAAAAAGTCTAAAATCTTATATAATTATGTCAATTTAATTATAAATTTATTTTTATTTTTGACCGATAAAATTTTAAATATTTTACAATTATACTAATTCAATCATTTCGCTCAAAATTGACCAATTGATGCTGACATAGTTGTCAGCGTGCACCAAGCCGCCGATAACAAATTTATTAATAATATTTTATTTTTTCGAATTATTTTATTAATTTTTAATTTTTTAACCTTTTTCTCTCTTTTTTTCCCCTCCCTCCTCCTTCCTCCTTCCTTTTGCTCCGGCAATCGTACAACCCTCACCGGTCGTTGGATTGAGGCGGCCACGCGAGCTCGCCTCATCGTTGCTGGTGAGTCCCCGTCAAATCTAGTAAGTGCTTGCCTTGTCGTTGCTAGGCAAGAGGCAAGGGCCCCTTGTTGTCATTGGGCGAGCTCGCCCTTACCTAGCAACGACAAGGCGAGCTCATTTGACCACCTTAGTTCGGCGACTTACGAGGGTTGGTCAGTTGCTGGAGCCCAAGGAAGAAGGAGAGGAGGAGGAGGAAGAGGAAGGAAGGAAAAAAAAGGTAAAAAAATTAATAAAATAATAAAATGATTTGAAAAAAATGTATCATTAAAAGATTTGTTGCTCGCATCAATCGACGGCCATGTTAGCATCGGTTGGCCAATTTCGGTCGGAATGATTAAATTGCTATAATTATAAAAGGTTGAGAACTCAATTGATTAAAAAAATAAATTTAAAACTGAATTGATATAAGTATAAAATATTTAGAACTTTTTGGGTAATTTGCCCTTATCACCTCCCAAAGCCCTGCCTACGCTGTCCTCGCTTGCCTACTTTTGCTTTGCTCTTCAGAGTTTGACCTTTTCATCTCTCCCTTGCGTGTTCTTTGTGAAGTTGAAGGTAAATTTTCACGTCCTCTTCCCCATCATCATTTAGATTTCCTTCTCACGAGTTAGAGATGACGCTTGAGAGTTCAGAATGACGAAGTTGCATATGGACTTCAAGTTCTTAAGGCTGAGCTTGCATTTGATGTGATTTGTCGGAGTCCTAGTGGCGAGTTGCATATAAACTTTAGAAATTTTGAAGTGAACCTGCATTTAAATTGACATGTTGGATTTGGAGTCTGTCGTCGAGTCAGGTTCCATAATTGTGGTGAGGTCATTATCTTTGATGATGGCATTCTAGACATAGCACTTTGCAAGTTGAAATTGGTTCCAAGCAAATGCACCTTCGATTTAGAGCTCGCTCACTCGTTTGAATGCTTTTCTGGATTCAGTTCATCAGGGGGGATTCGATTCACATCTTGTGATATATGAGCTCATTGAGGTTGTTTTCCACGACCCACTTCTTGTTTCCAAGGCTACTCTATTTCTTCTCTCAAGCTTTTCATTGCCCTCAATTCTTGGCGAGCTCGACTTTGACATACAAGGGGAAAAAAATCAATAGTTATTATTCTTTTTTGGGCCAGTTTTCTTCAATTCATATGGAGATGAAAAAAAGAAATTTTTCCTTAATGTTATGTTCTACATCGAAACATCATAGTGTCACTTTAGAAAGTGTTGGCCATATTGATGCAATGCGAATTCTACGCTGACCAAAGTAAATTTATAGAAAGCCCTAGCCTTTGGACGTAGGGGACGAATAGGAGCCACCAATGGGGCTTTGATAGGCAATGATGGAGTCGAAGGCGGCGGTGTCATTGTCGTCATGGTTCATGAGCATGGCGCCTTTGTGGGGAGTGGGGGAGAGAGAGGGAAAAACACGATAGCGGAGCTCAGGGAGGAAACAGTGAAGGCGAAGGCATTGGTGTTCATGAGCAGAGAGGCGCTTCGTGGAGGAAAGAGAAAAATAATAATAATAATAATAATAATAAATCGAAAAATAATAAAAAAATCAGAGAGCAGAGTAGAGGTCACGGAGAGCGAGGGAAAAACGCGATGGCGGGGCTCGGGGAGGCGACGGTGAAGGTGGAGGCGTTGGCATTGTGGTCCATGAGTGGAAAGGCGCTCTACGAAGGAAAGAGCATAGAATGAGAGTCAAGCGGAGGTCGTGAAGGGTGAGGGAAAAAACACAAGCAGGAATGGAGTGACTTTTAACCCTTCATGCGAACGGAGGGATTTATTCTGTAATGAAACAGAGTGATTTCAATGGAGAGAGAGGTTTATTATAAATTGGGAAAAGACCACCCAAAACCCTAAACTTTGGCTAAAATAACAAATTTATCTTAAACTTTTTTTTTTTGTGACATGAAAAGCCCTCAACTTTGCAAACTGTAACACATTTATCCAATTAATGGTATTTTTATCTTTTATCTTTTCTTTTTTTCTTCTTCTTCTCTCTTCCTTCCGTCAACCATGGCGGAGGGAGAGGGTTGCCCTCGCTTGGGCTAGCTAGAGCTGCCCTCGCCGGCAGGGCGTCGGGCAAGGGACGTGGCCCCTTCACTTTGCCATGCTAACGAGAGAGAAGAAGAAGAAAAAAAAAAATTAAAAAGTAAAAAGACCAAAATACTTTATAGTTTAGGGTAAATGTGTCATGGTTGGCAAATTTCGGAGTTTTCATGTCACAAAAAAAAAAAAAAAAAGGAGTAAATGTCACTTTGGGAAAAATTTAAAATTTAGGATTTTTGATGATTTTTTCCCTTATAAATTTTGAATGTGGGCCGGATCAACAAAGAGAGAATAGGAGAGAGAGGATCTGTAGAGCTGTGGTAAATTTTGAATATTTTTCCGTGTGGATCTAGATGACACGTATCCAATACTAAGTGGTTTCACGTATGGCTTGCGTGAAGTGTTAAACCCGACCAATATTTTCTCGCATTGCCTCTACCCTCCTCTTCTAGGCCTCGAACTTGTCACTATCATGCAACTCCATGTCGCTCGATTTCTCCACTTTGTCCTCGAGCATGTCGTTGCTCATTCGACATGGAAATGCCTCATTGCGAGAAGAAGGCGCAAGCAAATGAGCATGAAAATGCAAAGACAAGAAATCATTCAACTAGAGCACCGCCGCCAAAGCATCGGTGCCCTCATTGCCACTGTCACCTTTTCTTTTGCCCTAGCTACCTACTCTCCTTCTTCGACTCCCTTGGGCACATCCTCAACCACCCACCACCATCACCACTGGCATCGAGATTGTGCAGCTTGATGACTCCATTGGAGATATCGAAGCCGACCACAGCTTGTCCTTCGACCACCCTTAACCCCCCAAACAAAGATTGACATCGTCCTTGACAAGGATTGCCAGTGTCAAACTGACCAATGGTGACTCCAGGCAATTCCGATCCAGAATGCCAAGCAACTAGACTAGGGAGAAGAATATTGCCAGCAAACTCTCGGAAACCCCTAAATTAAGGCATGGATGTGATTTCGATGAGGCAGTTTATTGAGGTGACGATGAGGAATGGGGGAAGGCGACGACCCGTGGAGACAATTCTAGAATTGAAGGCGGAGATCACTGCGGAGAGAGATGAGGTGGAGAGAGCAATTTGCAGCGAAGAAAGGAGGGAGGAGTGGGATAGCCACCTCTACTATGGTTAAATGGGTTCATTTTAAAACCAATTTATTGTGGACTCCATAATTTAAATGGTTAATATTCTGAAAAACCCCACACATGTAACAAATTTACTCTAAACTAATTTTTTTGATTATGAAAAGTCCCAAATTGGTAAATATGTGACAAATTTACCCTAATGACCATAAAAAAATCTCAAACCAGTATACTCGTAACAAATTTATTCCAAACTAATTTGTTCGATCTCCAAAAACCTCAAATTGATATATTTGTGACAAATATACCCTCTGTTAAATTGGATTAATATCACAAAAAACCACAAAAATTATATAATCGTGACAAATGAAGAGTAAAATCCAAACTGGTACACTAGTCAATTATCTTTTTTTTTTTTTTTTTTTTTTTTTTGTAAAACTATATTAGTCAATTGTCACGGGTTATTCAAATTAATAATTTGGCAGTAAAGTTTAATGAAAATTGACATAGGGTAAATTTGTCACAAATGTACTAATTTAGAATAAATTTGTCAAAAGTGTATATGTTTGGGATTTTTTGTGATCAAAAAATTAGTTTATGGTAAATTTGGTAAATTTATTACGGGTGTACCAATTTGGGGTTTTTCGGGGTATTAATCCTAATTTAAAACCCATTTATGACCCATATCTTAATTTTAAGCTAACCAACATGACCCATTTTCATTTTCCATTACGTTGGATTAAAATATGGGTCTATGACCCATTTTGAAAGCCATAACCAACCCATAAGACTAAAATACTTTTATATTTAACCAAATTTAGGAAAATTTATATCCAAATTGTGATGAGAGTGCAAAGTGAGTCAATGCTAGATCCATTGAGAATGAGAGAAAGTGAATAGAGAGTCTTAAATGTGTGTAGGGTTTAAATAAGTTATGAATTCATTTAATGCCCACATTATTTTAGTAATTACCATTCTAAACCCATTTATTAAAAAAACAACTTTTTTAATATGTTAGCCTATCAAATATGAGTTTTTTTTTTTTTTTGGTGCATAAAAAAATATGAGTTAAAAAATTGATCTATCGCATATTTTGACAAATCTATTAGTACTAGTATCCACCGGTACGAAGTTCATAACTCCACAAATAAATTATTAACAAATTCAACTTGGATGTATTATGTTTATGTCTAAGTACTAACTAACTGGACCGACAATCTTAAGTCATCGAACATTGTTAAAGTTACCTATCCAATCACCAAAGACCGGGAGCATGATCGGTACTTTATGCCCGCAACAACCGTAGCTAGATAAATGGGTTTTGTAGCTCTTATAAGGCATTTATTCTCAAAGCAACTTTTATAAGGTGTTTGACAAATAGAGTGTTTACAACAATAGTATTATCAAAGCTGCCACAATCTTTTTATGTGGCAAATTTATATGCACCGGATTAGTTTATTAGGTCGATACAAAGCATACATTGTACCGGGCACATCCAACCATTTTGGATTTAGATGGCGTTGCTCATGCCCGATTGTCAACATTAGCGGTGTGAATAGAGATTACTCCAGTTCTTTTCTCCCTTCCCTTCCCATTCGTTGGAGAAGTAGTCGAATCTAACGAATCTACACGGGCTTATAATTCTTTTCCCGTTAGGAAAATGAGTCTTTAACAGCTTTACCGACAGTGCACCTAGGAACTAGGCAAATAGTACAGTTTTTTAATAGAGCCACATAAAAAATATTGAAAAAGAAACCCAAGTTAGCTTTCCTGTTAATAAAAATATTAATTTCTGAATTATGTAGATGCTTAAAAAATTGCACACAAAACAAATTTTAAGTGATCCACCCCTTGTTATTAAGGCTGAGATTGAGTTTTTTTTTTTATTTGGTCGGTTAAGACTGAGATTGAGTTAAAAGGCTTTAGAAATAGATTAAAAAAAGTTGGGCGGTACCTATTCCTATTTGAGTATTAGATACCACGGATGAACATATTGAATTTGAATAATTAGTTTAGACATGGCGTCCGTGATTATGAGCTTAAAACTGAAAGGTCTCCAATCATTCGTTTTATTTCTCCTCATGCAACCACTTAACTACCTTTACGCCGGCTCCAACGGTCGTCGAAGTCCACTACTAATTCCATCTTTTAGACATTTTTCCTCATTCTGAGACAAATGTTAAAACAAGAAAAATGTGAGAGACAACGACGAACAGAAACCAACCGACCGAGCGACGATTTAGTTGACATAGTGAAAGTATATCATATACTATGGCAATTCAACTATGAGTGACGGCCCATTCCATGAGTTTAAAATCGAGAAATAGACGTAATGATAAACATATGGGTTTTGTTGGGTTGAGATGCAAATATTAAAATCATTCCATAGGTATTGTATAGGTGGTAAAGGACGGACCGTCCGATGCTTGATTAATCACAGTTGATGATGCACAAGATGATGCACACACAATACATCTTCAAGTCATCTCATTCTATCTAGTGATCATTTTAATTTAAGGTCCAATCTATCATAAAATGAAAGATGCCAAGGCTCACTTTATCCCCCACAATCAATGTATCTTCATGTCTGCACCAATGGACAAAGGACATATAAAAACGTGACATAGTGAAAATATAACATATAAAATTCGTGGCTAATATGGCAATTCAACTACGAGTGTCGGCCCACTTCATAAGTTTAAAATTGAGAAATAGACGTAATGATAAACATATGGGTTCCGTCAGGTCAAGATGCAAATATTAAAATCATTCCATTAGGTATTGCATAGATGGTAAAGGACGAACGGTCCGGTGCTTCATTAATCATGGTTGATGATGCACAGGATGATGCACAGGCACACTACATCTTTTAAGTTATCTCATTCCATCCACAGTGATCATTTCAATCTGAGGTCTAATCAATCATAGAATGAAAGATGCCAACGCTCACTTTATCCGCCATAGTCAATGTATCTTGATGTCTGCACCAATGGACAAAGGACAAATTTTACAGCAATATCATTTAACCTACATGTCTCGTCGATTGCTCCATTGACAAGTTCTGTAGTCCGATAAGGAATCGACCATAGCCGGCCTAGGGTTGGTTCAAAGAACCGTCTGACAAAACTATGAGAGAATAAAACCGTGCTAAATAGAGACTCTAACCCTAGAACAAAAGAAAGAAACAGGAAAGGTTCATGAACCCTAACCCTAACCCCTAAAGAAAGAGCAATATTGCTTGGTAGCGTCAACCTTTCGGCTTGTGCAAGATGGAAAACGATGGGTAGGCGTCATCGAATGAAGAGACAGTATTAGGTTCCATGAATCGGCTGGAGAAAATTCATATAGCTCATGTGGGTCCTTGTCTTTGCCTTATCTAAATATATCGGCAACGGAGGAGCGTGCACAATCATTTCGCTGAGTGGTTCCATTGAGCAGGAGTCAGAGATGTTCGGTGCCCCGGGAGCTAATGATTTGTTAAAGTTTAGGGTTCGATTTCTCTTTAAAGCTTAATTTCATGATGAGATAATTCTCCCTTATATAGGTTTAAGACATGATATGGGGTACATTCATTCCCTCCCCATGCATGTTCCTTTCTTGAGATTATACTAATGACTGTACAGAGGTCAATGGCATATAAGATTGTCTTTGATGTCGTTGATCGTTGACCATTTTGATGCCCTACAGGGTTGAGAAGTTCCAACTTTCACAGCCCATGGTCGGCCTGCCCATTGAAGTGATTTTGCCATTTAGCAGCGTCAATCACCCTATTATTGTTATTGGCAAAGTTCTTCAATGGATCTGCTCTATCCAAACGATTGGAAATGGTCACTGTCATATCTTTGATACTTCCATACAAAAGGCGGAAAGTAGGGCTTTTCAATAAGGCGGAAAGTAGGGCTTTTCAATTGTTCTCCACGTTGTTTATTATGGAAAACAAGAGATTTTTTATGCTGAGATTGAAATTTGGCATAACAGATAAATTGCAACAAATTATAGTGGATGGTTAGTATAGATAAGTGACTCATTCTAGGCGTGAGTGAATTTTCAAATCTAGATACATGACTCTGAGCTTCCAGATATAGTCTCCAAGGATGAATGGTATATAGTCTGGAGCATTCTACGTGCGATGTAGACAAAACCTACCAATATGCAGAAATTAAATGCACGACAGTTTTATCTTCGTGCACCAGATCATCTGCAGAATGAGAAGTGTCCTTGCTAACTCTATAGATAAAAGAGGACCTCTCTCTCTCTCTCTCTCTCTCTCTCTCTCTCTCTCTCTCTCTCTCTCTCTGTGTCTCCAGGTTCCCTGCACAAATGTCTTGAAATTAAGTTCATTGGATCCCCCAAAAAAAAACAAAGACAGACGCTATAGGGATAATAAAAGAATCAGAATAACAATTCAATCTAAACTCGATGTGACACTTTCCACATTATTTTATATCCAATATGTGTTTTAGAGGGACTTCGACAGAATACAATTGGCGAGTACCACGTATAGTATATGACGACTTGATCAATGCAATAATGAGAGGAAAAAAAAAGGCAGTCTTTGAATAGATAAAAACATACAGATTTGTAATGGGAGATGACTTATGATAATTTCCTCCAGCAAAAATAATGTTAGCCTTAATAGAAAATCTTTTAGGTCTTAAATGCCACACATATATAAACCATGTTGCATTGATTTTCAGATCTCCAAAGCGTGTGATCCTGTTGAGAAACACATTAAAAGTACTAGGTTAATGATTGTTTAAATGTTAGTTTCTGTTTACAAAAAATGGGCATTAGTAAAAAATCTTTCACCGAAAAGTTAATTTATAGTTTTTTTGTGAGATGAATTCAACTGTGATTCCAGATAGGAGTTCGATCGGTGTTGCAACAAAAATGATCAGCAAATTCAAAGGTAAACGGTTGTAAATGATGAAACTAAAAGGATGGTAACATAAACAAATTGATTAAAGTTTATCGGGATTTTGTATTTTTGATGATAGATCATCTACATAATTACCCACATCCATACCTATAATCCATTGATTATAACCATTCACTAGCAGTTATTATTCTAAGTACGGTTATAACTGCACTTTCGTTATTCCAACCACTTTATCCACCCGCCAATCTCATCTATAAACAGTTGCAACTTTCAAGGCCATCGGGTCACTCGACTGCAACTTTGTATCCTTGCCAATCTCATATGTCCTAATGTTCTTCTCTTGCTTCCAACACTTAGCCAAATTTAGAATGGCTAAGTCTTTGCTTGTTACCATCAACGAATTTTCTTCGTAGACATCGATACTCACAATGGTCGATTATGTAGTAACTTGAAACACTCTCATCGACCGGTCTTTCTTGATCAACTACACTCCGACACTCATCAATAGCAGTATGATATTGCCATCAAAAGTTGTACACTATAGTCATCGATAAATTGGTCAATAACTACATTGTACAAGTTATTGATAACCATGTCGATCATGATCCATCAAACTCTCTCAACCAATTAGACCAAGTGTTTGTCGATATAAAAGAGTCAAGTTATTTTTTTGTGCAAACAATTTCATATCGAAGACACTGTGAATCCTCTATTTTCCTTGTAATATGGGAAGGACTACTACATTGGTGAAGTTATAGCACTCATGACTAGCATAGGGATAGAGCAAATCTCCCATAATAAAGCAATCTTCCTAAAAAATGTGTTAATCTTAGTGATAGAGCTAATCTTCCACAATTTGTGTCAATTTTGCTAATAAAGCAAATTTTCCACAACATGTGCTAATATTATAGATTCTTGTCTTTTTGAAAACTCTTTTCAATTGCAATATTCCTATTCATGTACATCCTATAAATATAATATAAATCTCCACACCAATAAGTGCGCGATCAAATTCAATCAAATTCAATTTCATACTCTTACACTTAGTCGCGACATGGATAATATATTTAACCCGAGCTGGGATTTTAGTTCTAAGTTCAATGCATGTGACTCAAAATACCTTTTGGGTTGTTGGTGACATGTAACCCACTATTTTGCTATCAGCACATACGCACATAAAGAATGCACCACACACGCTTCTCTAATCACTATGATCGAGAATCCACATCGACCCTTTAAAATCCAAAAGCATATGAAGTTACTGAAAAGAAAATTGGGAAAATTCCAAAATAGGACCCGAAGTGCCATCTTTTTCTCAAATAAGGGTCCGAAGTGAACATTGTTTCAAATAGAGACCCGAAGTGCCATCACTTTCTCAAATAAGGACTTGAAGTGGATGTTATTTCAAATGAGAACCTAAAGTGGTTATGTTTGTTTCAAATAAGGACCTGACTTTTCGGCGATCAAGGATATTTTTGTCTTTCCATTTTCCGCCTTTTTTTTTTTTTTTTGGTTCTTCTTCTTCCTCTTCGCTAGTGGCCAGTTGACCACCGGCGATGCCCATAGAGGGCTAGGCGAGACCGCCCACGCCGGTCTTTACTAGTAGCTAGCGAGGGCCAATCTCGTCGATGGCCCCTAGGTGAGGGTCGCCACGCTCAAGCGACGCCATCCCTCACTTGTGACTAGCGTGGATGGCCCTCACTGGCGAAGGCGACCCTCACCCAGCCCTTTGTGGGCATCGTCGATGGCTGGCGGCCATCAACAATGAGGAAGAAGAAGAACCAGAAAAAAAAAAAAAGGAAATAAGGGGAAAATGCCAAATGATGAAAATACCATTGACCGGTCGAAAAATTAGCTAGTTGGCAACCGGCGAGGTGGGGTCCATATTTTGAAACAACCAAAGCCACTTTAGGTTATTATTTGAAACAAAGTCCACTTTGGGCTCTTATTTAAGAAAATAAGGGCACTTTGTGTCATTTTTTGAAATTTTCCCAAAAAAAAAAAAAAAAAAAAAAAAAAAGAGGAAAGAAAAAAAGGCGAAAAATCACAAAAGACAAAAATACCCTTGATCGCTGAAAAGTCAGGTCCTTATTTGAAACAAACATAACCACTTTAAGTCCTCATTTGAAACAACATCCACTCCAAGTCCTTATTTGAGAAAATGATGGCATTTCGGGTCCATATTTAAAACAATGTTCACTTCAACTCTTATTTGAGAAAAAGAGGGTACTTCGGATCCCATTTTGGAATTTTTCCAAGAAAATTTCCCAACGTCCTCTTCGGATTGGAAATGAACTGAGGTTCAATGGGACACGATGCCGTGCCTTCCCTTCAAATCAAAATTGAGTTCTTACACCTCGGAATCGAAGAAAGGGTTGGCACAGTTGGAGTTGAACTGGCACACACGTGGCAACGGGGTGTCAAGGTTCGATGGAACGAAGGGAGGCCCCTCCCTTTTAGGGTCTCAGTGCTGAGGATCAGCGGACCAAATCGAAGGTCAAACATTATAATAAGTCCACCCCGCCAAATTCCTCCGCATGATGCCAAAACCCCCGAGCCTAAAATAATCGATGAATTCGCTGCCACACGCCGACAAATTCAGAAATGGCGGTTCCTCGTGCGATTCTCAGGACGTTGCGGGAACCGACCCTTCCTTTTCTTAATCCCGCCCACCCACCCCACCCCCCCCTAGGATCATCCCGAGCACAAGCTAAACCAATCATTATGGCGAGGGGAGACTTACCGATTCCGCCCCCAATTTGCCATGTACTTTTCAATCTGTCTCTCGACCGACCAGCTTCGGGATGTGGGGAGTGACAGCCAACGTCCAGAATGTAAAAGGCCGGCGGCCCTCTGCATGGATGGATCCATCATCCATTTGATTAAACAAGCTCGTGCAAAACCCCATGTTTTGCCTCGCTTGTAATCCTCCTTTTAATCGATTTGTTTAAGAATTTCGTTCTCGTCTCCCGTCTTAATTTAGGGTTTGATGTGCCTCAAAGTGCATTGTGGGGGATGGTGTAGCTGGATGAGGAACGATCCCCGCGCTCCATTCACTGCATCGCTTGGGCGTGTGCATTGAATTGGACTTGCCACTTGCGCTATGGACATGGAGATGGGTACCTATATGGGCATACGAAAGGACTGACTTTGCAGGGACTGTTTTATATGTGGCGAGGATCGTAAAATCCAGAAAAGGTTCGCAAATGAACTTACCAAGTTTAGCGAAATTTACCGAGTATGTCAGGAACAAACATGCCATGGCCACAGGACTTGACTAGGGTTTGCAAAACTTTGTTTTAATTAGGCGATTGATGACATGAATTCCCATAAAACTGCCCTAGTAACCGGCCTTTGTTTATAAATTTTTGTCTCTTCTTGATTTTGGCACTATTACGAAGAAGCATTGGGAACTAACAAGAGAGGTTATTGGCGCATGCATTATCTTCTTTAACGAAAAGGACATTACAACTCTTTTCTCATTAATGAAAAGAAAAGAGCACGGGTGTAATGAACATTTGTATTGCACCTCGAGCAATGGGAGATCTCTAATTAATTGAATATCTAGAGATGTTCCCAAGCATTCCATACATCCTTGCTACTTAAATTCAAAATTTGCTATGATATAGTATTGTATTGCACAGCTCATTTATTTGGTTTATGGCATTTTATACTCAATTACACTGCAATCTTGTAAATTTTTTAAAAAAATTAAGGAAACGTTATATGGTGATAAAAAGTATTTTTATTTTTAATGAACGATGTTTTCAACGCGTGGTTACGATAAGATAGCGACATATTAAAATTATAAAAATTCTTATTATAAAAATTTTTCTTAGAAAAATTACCTAATACTTCGAAGAATTGGACCTAGGGAATGGAGGCTATCGCAAGTACACGATTTCCCAAGTGATGGCGATCTCCCCCATTTAACCTATCCTCTATAGTGTTATAAGATCAATCTAACTTTTTTTTTAATCTCAAAAGGTATACTATGGAGTTTGAAGTACTTGTTGTCATGCTCGAGAGAATTGTCAATGCTCGCCCCAGTTTTTCCACCATATATCTAGGTAAAGAAGGATAGATTGGATTTACTTAATTGAGAGAATTTAATCTAAGAGTAAACTTCATTTGCTGTCAAGTTAGTGAATTTTGATTTTCATATAGATACCATGTCAACATGTCATAAAAGAATTGGCTTGAATTTGATAAGATATTAATTGCAAAATCAAAAGAAAAAGATTTAGAAAAATTTAGATTTGACAATAGTACATATAGAGATTTGGTGATTAATATCAAATCTCAACTGAAGTGATTAAGAAGTCACTGAAATTAAATGGTCATCAATTAATTTCCCTCTATGAACCCTAAATGCATCAGAGGACGAATCCGACATTGAATTTCGGAGAAACAACAGCAGCTTCCCAATCATGCCAGCAGCTTCCTAATAATGCCAAATAAATAAATAAATATGTATAAATGACAGAATAAAAACAAAAAGAAAATCTGCCACGTCAGCCTGTTCATGAACCCGAGCCGAGCCCTGAGCCAGTGAGCCCTATAAATGTCGTCCCATCTGAATCTCTGCTCCATCTCATCCCTCACTCTGCACTCTCTCTCTCTCTCTCTCTCTCTCCTCCCTCCGTCTCCCTCCGTCTCCCTCCGGCGAGAGCGAGCAGAGGAAGAACCAGAATTATCCACACACAAAACAAAATTGTAAAAAGAAAAGATCTTCCTTTTTGAATTTAGGAAAACAAAGATGGATTTTTCTTCTTCTTCCTCCTCGACCGTCGTCCTCGCCGCCGCCCCCGCCGCCACCACTCTGGTGTCGAAATGCAGGGTGTACCCGTCGCAGGCGTCCGCCATGGACGACCTCAAGCTCTCCGTCTCCGACCTCCCCATGCTCTCCTGCCACTACATCCAGAAGGGGGTCCTCCTCCTGCGGCCCCCCTTCCCCATCCAGTGCCTCCTCTCCCTCCTCAAGCTCTCCCTCTCCTGCACCCTCTCCCTCTTCCCTCCCCTCGCGGGCCGCTTCTCCACCGCCCCCTCCGGCCACATCCTCATCTCCTGCAACGACGAGGGGGTGGACTTCATCCACGCCTCGGCCGGCGACCTCCTCGTCGCCGACCTCCTCGCGCCGTCCCGCGTCCCCGAGCGCTTCAAGTCTTTCTTCCCGATGGACCGCACGGTGAGCTACCGGGGCCACTGGGATCCGATCCTGGCCGTCCAGGTGACGGAGCTGCGGGACGGCGTCTTCATCGGGTGCGCCGCGAACCACGCCGTCATGGACGGGACCTCGTTCTGGAACTTCTTCAACACCTTCGCCGAGGTCTCGCGGATCGGCGAGCGGAGGTTCTCGAGGGCCCCGGACTTCCGCCGGGAGTCGGTGCTGATTTCGGACGCCGTGCTCAGGATCCCCGAGGGCGGGCCGAGGGTGACGTTCAACGAGGACGAGCCGCTGAGCGAGAGGATCTTCAGCTTCAGCCGGGAAGCGATCTTGCGGCTCAAAGCCAAAGCCAACGAAAGGAAGTGGAGCGAATCCGAGGATGGCGACGTCAACGCTGTGGAGATCATGGGGAAGCAATTGCACGACCCGCACGTGACCAGCGGTAACGTGAAGCCGACGCCGTCGTTCCACGAGGGCTGGTTCGCCAGGCCACGTGGCGGGGCGGAGACGCGCGTCGAGACGGCGGAGATCTCGTCGTTCCAGGCGCTGTCCGCGCTACTGTGGAGGTCCGTGACGCGCGCGAGGAAGCTCCACGCGTCGAAGACGACCACGTTCCGGATGGCGGTGAACTGCCGCCACAGGCTGGAGCCGCGGCTGGACGCGCACTACTTCGGGAACGCGATCCAGAGCGTCCCGACGCGCGCGGCGGCGGGGGAGGTGCTGTCGCGGGACCTGCGGTGGTGCGCGGAGAGGCTGAACAGGGCGGTGGCGGCGCACGGGGACGGGGCGGTGCGGGGGCGGTGAAGGACTGGGGGGGGAGCCGCGGCTGTTCCCACTGGGGAACGCGGACGGCGCGTCGATCACGATGGGGAGCTCGCCGCGGTTCCCGATGTACGACAACGACTTCGGGTGGGGGAAGCCGGTGGCGGTGCGGAGCGGGAGGGCGAACAAGTTCGACGGGAAGATATCGGCGTTCCCGGGGAGGGACGGCGGCGGGACCGTCGACCTGGAGGTGGTGCTGGCGCCGGGGACGATGGACGGGATCGAGGGTGACGTGGAGTTCATGCAGTACGTGTCGCGGCGCTGCTGACGTGACAGGTATGCGGTGTCTTTTCCGAGGCAGGTGGCAGGTGGAGGTGGGGACCGCCGGATTTTCTCTGGATTTGGTGGGGGCCATGAGTTTCAACGGTGCGGATCTGGTCTGAGGTGTACATGAGGATTGACTCGGATCCTCTCTCTATTTATCTCGCTTTCGCTCGCTCGCGCGCGACATGTTTGACAGTGACCGCAATAAGTCAACGTTAGTTTTAACCTTTTCTTTTTGTTTTTTTTGTCTTTGGAAACCTTTTCTTTTTGTTTTTTTCGTGTCTTTGGAAACCTTTTTTTTTCTATTAACTTCTTCACATCGTTTCCCCTGTGTTTTTCTTATCTAAATTTGGCCATGTCCCATGTGTCGAATCCCTGTGTATTACCCCATCGAATTTGGTAGTTAAAATCGTTCTCGTCATTATGATTCCAATTACACGTCAGTTCTAAAATGAGCTGATGACACATATGGATGACGTAATCTGACTCGCAGGGAAATTTCTCCTACAGGATCTTTAGATGTTCTTAAAAAAAAAAAGCAAGTGCTCAAAACGCTTTCCTCATAATCTGGAACGGTAGGGAAAAAGCAAAGTGAAACAAATTAAGGGTGCACTTATTTTAGGAAATAATAATAATTTCAAGATTAATTTTTTCAAAATGATTGGTTATATATCTTGAAATAATTCATCAATGAATTTTTTTATTATTGATAATAATTTATTTTCGAATATTTTCTTCAACAATTAAAATATTTTTCATTCCTTTAATCATTTTTACAAAAATATTTCCCAAACGCAAAACAAATGGATCGTAATTGCATGTTTATTTGAGTTAAGCAAGAAATCGGTAAAACTCAAAACATAACTGAAATTGAAAAAAGACTATATGTAAATCTAAGATTGTCTGACATGCAACATGAAAATTTTCATCAGCTTCAAGTTGCTAATTGCACCATTTTGGCGAAACTTGTAATCTAATTGCCTGCTCTGGCGAAATTTTGATTGAGCTAATAAGGCAAAATGCAAAAACAATCCAGACAGGTGCCAAAAAGTTAATCGACTGCTGTTTTGAAGGGAGATCCTAATTGCCCCCATTTTCCGAATTGTACAGATCGATGCACCAAAGCCATCTCAAAGTCCATGGACTTTGCATTGCGTGGTAATTGCAAACTGAAATTAGCTTTCGAATTCAAGTAAAGATAGGGAGCTTCAGCGTCTATTCGAACCAGTGCCAGTTGAAACTCGAATCCCAAATTAAAAACAAAATAACATCTACAGCACAGCACACAAAGGGAAGCAAGAGAATGCACCGACAGTGAATGCATCTCCATCATTAGACTGGCAAAGAAAGAAGATTGTGACTGCCAAAAAGACGGAACGCCTCTCTCACAGTAACCGATATTTGCCGTCATTATCCACTGCTTTCCTTCCATGCCTTTGTTTCTTCTCCACGGCTGCGAGCTCAGAAAAGACATGGCGAGCGCAAACTGTTGATGGAGAAAACACCAGCTGAATGTCAACGGCTTGTACCGTTCCTTGTTCAGCTTCCCGCAGCAGCGGGAACAACAACAGGCTTGGAGTCTTCCGCCTTCTCATGTTCTTTGTTCAAAATCTGAAATAAAAAACCATGAATCTTCAGCTATATTTAAAAATAGTAGTTAAAAGAGTATCAGCAAGCCTCTGTTGACGCCAACTTTTTATTGCCTTCAAAAGATGAAAATTTGACATAACTTTCTGTTCATTAATAGGACTTTTGGGTTCTAAACTTCAATTTTAACATAGTGCTAATCCATCAGTTGTGAGCTCCTGGCTCTTAGTTTTGCAAGTCAATTTATTCACAAGGATATCTGAAGAAAGGTTAAATGCATGGGGAAGATAAATTTTTATCAAGACTAGTGGGGCCAGTTGTAAACAGAGGCAATTTCCATGGAAAACTACCCAATCATGAACCATGCTTCGCATAAAACTTATCCATTCAAGTAATGTGCTTCAATGATATTTTGTTGACACGCTTCACAGGAAGCGCTCTGGCAAAAAAGCAAATATGATGCACATAAAACAAGATGTGCCCATAATTGATTTCATAACTCAGTATGGTAACTTACCTTATTGTTAATCAAGTTGTGGAGAGCAACTACACTGCGAATGAGGGAAGAAAGATATATCACCAGCATCATATCATTTGTTTTCACTGCAAAAGGTGGGATATTTGGAAAATGTCAATGACTATCAAGGCAAGGAAAGGAAAAAATTAGCTTCCATTTCATTTCTACTTTACCAGCAAAAGACTTGACCAGTTCAGCCACATTGAGGTTTGGAAGTAAGTTGAACACGTCCTGGAGGAAGCGTAGAATTATATAATTGTAAGCAGACCATATTAGTCATAGACCAGGCGATTCGCAATCTCTTACCTAGGAAGTTGCTCTCAGTCCACTACGAGGACAAAAGGATGAGAACAGAAAGTACAAAGAATGGTACACTAGGACTTAAAAGGAAAGGCATAGCTATCCGAAAAATATAGCAGAGACATCTCTGAATGCATACTTGCTAGTATTACCAAAGATGCACATGATAAACAAAGGATTAAACACATATTGAACTGATATGACCTTTATCGCCCACAGATCAATCATTGAACATCAATCACAATATCGTGTTGAGCTCTTACACTTACACACAATAAAGGGATTCTTACACTAGATGATAGGGAATTAGATCGTTTTCCCTCTTTCCCCCATTACCCCAGGAAATGGAGATAAATGTGTGGTTGTCACTGCTCAAAGAAAAAATTTGTTGATCATCTGAATCAAATAACTGATTCTCCTCAATTCTAAGAGAGCAGAAGAAGTCGACCAGAAAAAACATCTTGGAAGGTTCAATGAATCCAGTATCAATATTAAGAAATCATCATGACCGTCAAACTAGCTGATGCTGAGATTTGATTTCATTATTTATTCAACAGCACATGTTAAATGGATTCGAAAAGCCGCAAAGGAAATTGCCAGTATGCACAAACAAATCCTAAATAGTCTGTAAGATAACCAACCTGTAAATGGTACAAAATCTCATGGTTTAATGGAAGCTTTTTTTCAATAACAAGATCGAGATAACTCCTTATCTCTTGAAGCCGCGCATCCAACCCCTTCAATGCAGTAAGTTTTCCAGTAACCTTGACAAGAAAAGTATCAAGTTTCAGTGCTATCGCAGTCTCAAAGATTTTATCATTGAAGATGAAAACTAACTTGATACTAAACAGCTCAGTATAATCAAGAGATGAAACCTCTGTAGCAAGTGTGCTGATAGTTGTATCCTTCACATCCCTAAGCAAGTGCTCAACACCTGAGAAAGAACGTGGTCAGTAAGGTGAATCAAAGCAGTACATAGATGTTTGAGGGATACTACCAAATATCAGATGAACAAGAGAAAAGAATGCCTTCCCCATGCCATACCTATCTCCTCAACTTCATGAGCAGCAATTTCTGAAAGTACATGCACAAACACCTTCTGGCTCTTCTGTGTGGCATTCTGCAAGCGATTTTTAAAGCAATTAAGTTTCATGCAGGAGCTTATGTGTTACAAAGTCACAAATTACTATTTCTATAGTCACACTGTGGTTGATTTGACCATGGAGCAGAATGAATCTCCTAGAAGATTACCTCTTTAACCTCTTCAACAGCACAGTATGCTTTGGTTGGTATACCTAGCTCTTTGGGTTGAACATCAATTATGACCAACACAGGATTAGGGACATAGCTGCAATCAATTCAAAATTATATAATAAAAGTTCCATAACAGAAAATACGAAGCAGGAAAAATTATGAAGTTAGAGCTAAACATCCTTTAGAGATACATAGATTACAACCGATAGTTATTCTGTTCCTCAAAGAACAAATTAGGAGATCTCATCAACCAAGAAAAGAACAAGACATATTAGCTAGAAAAGCAAATAGAAGGCGTAATGGAATAAAAGTGCGAAAGGTCAGCATAAACTGATAAACATATTATGTAGATCTTACTCATCAAATAGTCTGTGTATATTGAGGTCATTCTCTCGCAATTTCGGACCAGTGCTGTACCACCCCACAACATGCTCCTTGGCTGAAAGATGATACATCCACGATCCATTCAGTAAACATCAGATCATTTGGAAAAAGAAAGTACTTGTGACTTGTCGAAGACGATACCATTTATTCTCTTGAACATGCCAAACATTGCTTCATGGTAATTGTGGTCGAGAAACCAGATGCTTGGATCCTTCTCATCTTCCTCAAACGGTACTGTTAATTAGGGAATTGTACACGAGTCAAGTATCTGAGACAAGCAAGAAAAGCCCTAATAGAACAACTAAAATAGAACCTTCCCAAACATACAGGAAAGCAGATTTAGGTAAGCCTTAGCATCATAACCTGGCCTGAAACTAGAGTAGGTCCAAGCATTAAAATAATAATGTCTGCACTTTCCAAATTTCCACCGACAAAGTTGTTTCTGACACAAAAAAACTCCCTTGTATCATATGTAGGGGCTCTTTTAAGCATTAGAATTAACGTAATTCCTGGGAGTCAATAATTGCCATAAATATTTTCAAAAGATTTATCTCTTGATTAACAGACTGTTTCACACTGTAGACTTGGTAGTTCATTCCCTCTTCTCCAAGAGAACAAGAGAAAAGATCTGATATTTCATTCACTCTTCTTAAAGAGTATGCAAGAAAATATGCAAGAAAATGAGACATCATTAAATGATTTCCCTCTTGTCCTCACTAAATGCCCTTCCAGGAATGACCGCGCCTCCCTCTTTCAGTTCATTCTAAAAGAAAGCCGAGTAATCAAACTTCACCTTTGGCATACTCGAGAAAGAATTGAAGATATAACACTACATACAGCTGACAGCCGCCCCGGAGTTCTGCTTCACACTCGATGTTCAATTTCAACTGAGCATTGTCCAGGAAACCCAAGTTTCCCATAGTCAAGCTCGAACCAAATGGAAATTCAAGCGAAAAAGCAATCCTTGACCACTGTCTCATTTGCATCCCCCGATTATACAATGCCTTAAAATTAGTATCGGCGCTCGAATCACAGAAATCAGTCCCCACATTTCATCCAAGTGCGCGAAACAGAAGCTCAATTCCACAACTTTACCTCATCCTTTCTCTCCTATCAAATTCATTCAGAATTAAAAAAAAGAAAAAGGAAAAAAAAAATCGAAAGGTGATTACTTCAACTACATCAGCTCGCACTAGGGAAAAAATTTCTGAAGACCTAGCTAAACCCAATACCGAAACCGCCGAAATTCTAGATCTATTCGAAGGACGACGCGCAGAACCGAGAGAAAGAAGCGGTGGGAAGGGAAGCCCCAAACCTGCGTAGCTGTTGGAGACGTCGACAACGCCCTTGAAGGAGCTCCCGAGCAAGACGCCGACGACGCGCTTGCGGGTGTCCTTGGCGACCCTGTTGTAGTTGTCGACGATGCTGAGGAGGACGAGGGGGTGGACGATCACCTTCTCGATCGGCCGCGAGGACACCTGCTGCGTCTTGATGACGTCCATTCCTACGGTCGCCGGAATCGATGTCCTATTCGGAATTCCAAATCCACTTCCCGCCGCCTTCGCCGCCGCCGCCGCCGCTCTTCTCTTCCTTCTCCCAAGCGAATCGGAAGACCGGAACTGAAGCAAGGCAGAAGCTCTTCTGGATGGCTTTCGTCTTCTTCGTGTCGTGGTGATCAAGTTAAAAGAGCGTCCGACCATCGATAGGGGAACTCGATTGGGCCGAAAACACGGGCCGGCCCAGAATTGCGGCCCGAGAGCGTAGAGAACCGCAAGCCTCGGTAGATGTCGAATCACAAACGTGCTCGCTTCCTGAAACCCGAATCACATGACCCGATGACGAGTTCCGAAATTTGTTGGAGCTGCATTCCTGAGTTTCCAAACTTCCTCTTCGTAAAATTTTCTATGGACTTGAAATGCTCAGGTTGGACAAGCTGAAATGTCGCAGTCGAGGATCGACGTAAAGCTCGAGTCCCTTTGGCACACGACCTAGTAATGATTCACAACACATGTGGATATAGATGTACAGGGAGCGATTTGATGCCGGATTGTAAACAGTCGAACGACTACTTTTATTGATCAGTTTGCATCAGCCAACATCAGGGTTGATACGAGGGTTCGTGCGAGCAGATTAGTTATTTCCATATCCCTCCGACTACTTGTGTTAGTCGAACGACTACTTTTATGATTGCCGTCGTGAAGATTGGCTCAAACTAGACCTTAGATTAGATTTGATGCTGTGCTTGGCAACTAATTGCGCAAGCTCCCTCTTAGATTTGGTTAAGTAACAAGACAATCGATATTGTCTGTGGTAGAATGCTTTCTTTGATTCAATTCGGGATATTTCGTTAGAATAGTCGGCAAATTATAGGCAAGGAGGTTAAGTTAACTAGCATACCCTCCACAAAAGCCTATGCATATGCAAACACATGGTGATAATTATAGTCATTGGGTGAAAGTGCTAGTATGAACATCTAGAGGGGGTGAATAAGTGTTTAAACTAAATCTTGGCAAATATATGCGGAATAAAATAAACTTCAAATAAAACAAAAGAATTAGGGAAGAGAATAAGAACACAAGGTTTATAATGATTTGGCTTAATCCAAGCCTACGTCAATTCTCATATGCTAACAGCCTTCTTGGCTGGATTACACTACACAATCAACAAGAGATTACAACTTTGAGTGCAAACACTTAGTAGTAGATCACACTATCTCACTAAGTCACTCTTTTGGTATTTATCTCACGATCACAAACGTTTAAGCTCACAAGAAACGAGTGTTGGTATTTCTCTCACGATCAAGGTTGTTCAAACTTTGATCGAATTATAAATTATAAATTCTCCGTCTCTTACTTGCTCATCGGTCCTTCATCTCCTTAAACACTCCTCCACTTCCAAACTAGCCATTGGATAGCATTTCGAGGACCGTCTTACAATCTACCCATTAGACAGCTCTGTATCTAGAAGATTTGATAGCCGTTGAGTGACAAATGTAGAATCACAAATTGATTTCGATCACCTATACAAACAGAATATTAGTTTCCATAAGTAAAACTTCTTCGTATAGAAAGTTCTTGTTTTCAAGATCCAATCGTCAATCAATTAGATTGAATCAATCAAATCAATCTTGATGTGGAATCCAAACCAGATTACTAGCCGTTATATGATTGGGCTTGAGTTATGTTCTATCGAATCTAGATGTAAAGTCTGAGAGCAATAGACTGTACAATATGAATTTGAGTGCAATAGACTTTACAGGGGAAAAGTGTCATAAAAGTTCTAAACCTTTTGGCTTTGTGCCGATTTAGTCCTAAACCTTTTTTGGTGACAATTTAGTCCTAAACTTTTTTACGTTGTGCCAATTCAGTCTTTACTCAACCATCAAACATTTAGACCGGATTTATTTTGTCATCTTCAAAATATCATAAGGGATTTCCTAACAATTGGCGACTATGAAACTTTAATAATATTTTAATATTTTTGAATATTTTATATTTTATATTTTATTTTCTTTATTATTTTTATACTTTTCTTTTTCTGTTTTCTTCTCATCTTCTTCCTCTTTCAAGTTTGCTTTAATCTCAATAGATCAAGAAGGAAACGCTAGACATAAATGAAAAACTCGAAGTCAAGTCACGAGATTAGGCTGAATCGCCGTATAGTCCAATGTAGATCAGGCCCCTAGCCTAGGCAGAGGCTCCTCGTAGTTGATGGGAGCTGGAATTGGATCAGGACCCGCCTTTGGCAAGACATTGCCACTAGGTAGAGGCTTGGACTCCTTGTTGTTGACGAGAGCCAAAATCGGATTTGGACCCGCTTCTAGCAAGACATTACCACTAGGTGGAGGCTTAGGCTCCTCGTTGTGGACGGCGAGGGGATCCGAGCCTCGCCCATTTGGCCGGCGGAGGCTCCTTGTAGTTGATGGGGCTGCGGATCCGCCCCACCTATGGCTTTGCTACGGCAAAGTCCTCATAGTTGATGGGAGTTGGAATCAAATCTAGACTCATCCCGCCTCTATCCCTGGATATGGATCAAATAAGAAACATCGATTATGCCCAAGGATCGAGAAGGAAATGCTAGACATGAAAAAAGAAACTCCTCCTCCGCTCGTCGTCGGATCATTGTCTCTCCAGGGTTTATCCCCCCAAGGTGACAATTGGAGACTCCTGCAAAACATCCGGCCCCGGATTTTCGCCTTAAACCTCCCGTAGCAATCGAATCGTCGGGGTGGGGGTTTATGTGATTCCCTCGGGTTTTTAGGCATCGTTAACTTCATATTTTTTGGGATGAATTTGGATGCCAGAAGGCTTTACTTCACCAGTATTGCTCAAGGTTGTGGATGAGTCTTCTTGCTTAAATGCCGTTGGGCCGGAAGGAAAATCCACTAGACTTTCTCCATTTGCGACACCAATTGGGGGAGGTGAAGGACCATGTCTTGCTACCTCTGATGGTGAAGGAAAAAATTCAATCGCAATGTTAGAGATGGTCAACTGAAATGAATCAATAAAAAAAAGAGTTAGCATTTTGGAGTCACTTAGGGTGCGCATGACAAAATTTAAAACAGAAATGAATTTACGGCCAAAATTGATTTTCAATTTTATTTTAGAAACTAAGGGCGCGCATGACAAAGTTTCTGTTTCGATTTCTTTCTCTGTTTCTCTGTTTCCGAAACAGGTTTGGAACAAATCCATTTGGTAAACGCAATTTAATTTCTCTATTTTTGAAACAGATTTCTATTCCGAAATAGAGAAATTGAAAAATCGAGCTGAAATTTTTAACTTCTCAATTTCTGAAATTGAAATCAGAAATTGAAATCAAACTATATAAAAGAATCTTACGCTTTCTTGCTAACTTAATTCACTCATAACCAAAAATTCACAAATTATTGCTAATTTTCTTTTTCTTATTTTGCTTGTGTTTTTTTTTTTTTTTTTGCATTTTTTTTATAACTTTATTTTTCCCCAATTTTCAAAAACGACCAAAGCTCTTAAATGCTTACTTAAAAACAATGAGGCTCTTTCCTCTTAGAAAAGGCATGTGCATGGCCAGCTTGAAAAAAATTTCTTACGTAATAGATAAATAAAAAACGTGTCTAGAAATTTAACCTTATTTTTTTACGGATTCAAAATTCTTGCATTGATTACACAATCTTGAATTTTAATTCAAGGCAATAGATTCAAGAGAATTTCTCTCTTTGCTATGCAAGAGTCATTAAAGGTTCATTGAGCAACAATAAAGAAATTAGGGATGAACAACTGGACTAATTCAATTCGAGAATCAAAATAAACCGACCTTCCCCTAATTGGTTCCTAACCATAAACGTTACTTTAAGGTAGAATTATTATATGTTCCTTCACACCATTAATTTTATTTTGTTAATAATCTTGTATAATACTAGTTTTTGATAAAATGACAAGGCTGTATAGGCGCCTTTGATGGCACCCATATTCATGCTTCCGCAGTACTTGTATGAACCTATGCAGGATGAGCTTGCAAACGATACATTGACCGAGGATGGAAACCAAATAAATATGATTAGGAAAATAATTGCTAATAAAATGGCAAGAGATAATAATATACCGGAAATTCCATGAAATTGTATTTTCAACTTTTGTAATGTATTAGTATTATTTTAACTATTATTTTATATTTGATTTTGTATTATTTCGACTATTATTTTGTATTTGAGGATTTCCAATCTAATTAATTTCTATTCCTAGAAATAGAAACTTTGAGTTGTTATCAAATGGGTTTTTTTGCTCAGAAACTTGTATGGGGAATAGAAATTAAGAAATTGATTTCTAACCAGAAATCAATTTCTGTTTCAGAAATTTTGTCATGCGCAACCTAAGAAGCTAAAAATTTTAGCTTCTAATTTTTTCTTCAAATCTATTTCTGGAATAGAAATCTGTTTCAGAAATAGAGAAATCAAATTGCATTACCAAACGGATTTCTGTTCCAAACCTGTTATGGGGAATAGAGAAACAGAGAAATCAAGAAACAAAATTTTTATCATGCACATCCTTAATACTTATATCAACGATGGAGTAGAAAATGCTCGCCACGAGGATGATCACAAAGTAATGGCTTGCCATGGATTATCGAATCACAAGTTACTTGCTGTGGGGGAGATGTGGGAGATTAAGAGCAATGATTGCGCTGCTGAAATAGAGGATTTCTTATTGCTCTAAGCGGAGGTTTTTTTGCTTGCAACTAGAGAGTACTTTAGGGTAAGGAATCATAGAGTCCCGACACTTTCATTAAGTACTCATTTATGTTTCATGTCCGTCTAGAATTTGACAATGTTTTGGACTTACATCCTAATTAAGATAGACAAACTCACATTCAAGTCGTGCTCGATCTTCTTTCTTGTATTCAATGGCAAACAATGGTTGAGTGAGTTGTGAGTTGTGAAAGTGCTAGTATGAACACCTAAAGGAGGGTAAATAGGTGTTTAAACTAAATCTTGATAAATATATGCAGAATAAAATAAACTTCAAATAAAACAAAGGAGTTAGGGAAGAGAATAAGAACACAATGTTTATAGTGGTTCGGCTTAATCCAAGCATACATCCACTTTCCCACGCTAACAACCTTCTTGGCTGGATTTCACTATGCAATCAATAAGAGATTACAACTTTGAGTGCAAACACTTAGTAGTAGATCACACCATCTCACTAAATCACTCTTTTGATATTTCTCTCACGATCACAAACGTTTAAGCTCACAAGAGACAAGTGTATGATCGAAGGTCGCTCAAACTTTGAAATTATAAATTCTACGCTCCGTCTCTTACTTGCTCATCGGTCCTTCATCTCCTTAAATACTCCTCCACTTCCAAACTAGCCGTTGGACAGTATCTTGAGGATTGTCTTCCAATCTATCCATTGGACAGTTCTGTATCTAGAAAATTTGGTAGCCGTTGAGTGACAAAAGTAGAATCCCAAATTGATTCCGATCGCCCATACAAATAGAATATTGGTTTCCATAAGTAAAGCTTCTTCGTATAGAAAGTTCTTGTCTTCAAGATTCAATCATCAATCAATTAGATTGAGTCAATCAAATCAATCTTGATGTGGAATCTAAACCAGATCACTAGCCGTTATATAATTGGGCTTGAGTTACGTTCTGTCGAATCTAGATATAAAGTCTGAGTGCAATAGACTTTACAATCTGGGTCTGAACATATTATGCTTCTGAACATATTTAGCTTTAAGGTTTAAACACAATCTGAATAAGTTCAGCTTAAGCATAGAGTTTGTCTTCTAGTTATTCATTCACGTTCAGTCAGGAATTTGTTAAAATGAGCAGACTTCTGATGTAGAACAAACTTTGACATTAAAGTCTGATAGTCTTCAAACTTTGACACAGAAGTCTGGGAATCTTCAAAATATACTTTGGACATATATTCCGTTCAGTCTTCTAGCAGTTTTCAGACTTTGACAATATCCTTTACATGTTCTGCATGGTCTATTACTTAACCATTTAAACATGTTAGTGGCCTTTGATTTATTTGTCATCTTCAAAACATCATAAAGGATTTCTCTAACAAGTTGATCTCAATGGTGTCCATGTCTCGTAAGAAAAAGAAACAGATAGAGAATGCACTTAAACCAACTTGCAAATCCATATTTGGAGTCTTGATGAGGTTAGAGATAACATGCATTTAGGAGTGTGACAAAAGTAGCCAAGCATCACTTAATATTACAAATAATGATAGCTGTTTTTTGTAATATGTAGGATTAATTGAATGGAAGTCTCTAGCAAGACAATTAGAACTCTCTACAGAAAATGAACTCTAGGCATGTGATAAGTAATTTGCTTAGGGCATTCTATTTGAGAGGGTATTTTTTTTTATGAAGAACACAACAAAGCCAAATCATGCTCTTTGTCATATGTATGGAGAAGGAAGAACAAGAATAAATAGCAATAAAACTTGTGACTTGTTTCCTTCTTTTTGTCATAAGATGTAAGCATTCGATGTCATATTTATTATGTCACATTCTTTTCTTTATTAAGTTGGAGAAGAGAACACGAGGTGGGCATTGCTCTAGCTAAGTCACATTATTTCCGAGAAACACCAGAAAATTCGTTCGATTTCCTACTAAACTAAGATTGATTGGACACCATCCTTGATTTTGGTATTTCAGCCTATAAGCCTCGGGAGTGATCATGGCTTTTTTTTTTTTTTTGGTCGGTCTTACTCTAATCTTACTCTAACACACTCTCTTAGACTTTTGCCTTGCCTCCTTGCAGGGCTTGGGAATCGAAACCCATTCCTAAAATGAAATCGTCCCCACCCTAATCCCCCTAAGAAGGTGGGGATTTGAACCCATAACCTTCCCCTTCCAAATTGGAAGGGTGGCCATTGGGGCAAACCCCCAGTGGTTAGTGATCATGGGTTTGATCGGGGTTGTTGCCACTGTCGTTTGCAAGGCGAGTTTGGTCAATTCATCATAAGCATGACAAATCACGCTGAAATTCCAATCCAAACCGTTGATACCCTGACCGAGGGATCATGGGTTCGATCAGGGTTGTGGCCACCGTGATTTGCAAGGCGTGTTCGGTCATTTCATCATAGGCATGAACCACGGCCATGGTCCTATTTAGACCAAATCGCAAATAAACGGATTTTGACAAAGTCATTTGTTCTCCGGCCCAAACAAATATTTAGGCTTGTCCAAACATGAGAATTTCTTCATATTTTTCTTTATCATCGGTAGGCTAGAACAAGAACTTTGAGCCCTGATATCTGACGCTACCCGATCATAGATCAAGTCTAATTTCAATCTAATAATTAAGCTCGACTAGGGATCTAATTAGCCTACGTTATTCGTGTCTCTCTCATATTTAGGATGAAGTAGAAATGACTAGGATTAAAGGTCAATAGAAAATCCCAATGGAGCTACATAGTAATATCTAAATTTGCCGACTCAGGGTTGGTGCAAAGTTGGTTGGTTAGGTGGGGATTTTCAAGTTAGAAACTAAGGGCTCATTCATTCGAATTTCAACAACTACATGTAAGCTGCTTTGATATAGATCACTTGTACATGACACAGGTCTAAATTAAACCGGGGCCTATAAGGTATTCCATGAGTTTCCAAGTAGTCGAATCTCGATCATGCCTAATATTAAAAACAAGAAAAACAAAAAACAAAAATCCAAATGATAGCAGGGTGCTACTGATTATATTGATCTGTCATTGTATCTTGGTGCTTTCTCTGGTTATATTATATCTCTGTCATAGTGGCTTATTTCGTATTACTTACATTCATGGAGGAAGTTGACGAAATAGTTCTTTCAAAATCAAACACATGGAAATGGTCGAAATTGATCTCGAAAAGAACACGTTCAATGAGGAGATTGAGGGTATCATCCTAGCAGAGGGACAAAGGTACCTAAAAAGGCTTGCAACGACTTTAATTAGTTTAGGAGAGAACTAATTGTTAGATTAAATATAAACTAAAACCTAACGATCCCGATTTATCAATCATAGATAAATTCATACAGAATTCGGGATCGATTTGTGGAAAGGTAAAGATCAACATACCTCCAGCCATTGATGAAATTTGCAAAAGTGGAAAACCTCAAAAAACTCGGATAGATCCACGTAGCTCAATCGATCTGCAATATAAGAACACTAGATCTATACGTCATGTTCTACTAGCCAATACCCCTCAAACCTAATGGTGTGTTTTTCTATAGTGATAAGGGTTTGAACTAGATAACCTGACGTTTTTATTCCGTTTATTACGTTACCGATATCTTCTATCAAGACTGTTATGGTAACATATTAACGGGTAAATATCACGTAATACACGTGGGTAATAAATTGGGTAATAAATCGAAATTTATTGGGATCATATTTAGAATAATAAAAATATATTACATATTATAACATTAAAATTATAACATTCTTTCACTTGATCCCAATATTCCATCAAATGAATTATTAAACCAAACTCACATAAACTTCATACTGAAATAAAACACATGAATCACGGCGATGAGTCCTCTTAAAGCGAGTATTATCTTCCATGTATCACAATCTATTTCATCAGCCCATATGTGATCAAATAACTTAATGAATAAACCTTATGTTTACTCAAGGTCAAACATAATTGTTTTTCTCATAATAACTTAATGTATACAACTGTATTGAGAAAAACATTATAAATAAATAAAAGTCTCACAAATTCTTCCATATAAAGAAAAATTTACATAATTGGACCAATGCCCATTCTAAAAACATGATCCTTATAACTCATTGGTGGCATGCATTTAGTTAAAGAATTAGCTATCATCAATCCAGTGCTTATGTGTTCTATGACCACTTTCTTCTCTTTAACACGTTCTTTGATGGCTAAATACTTGATGTCGATGTGCTTGCTTCAATTACCACTTTTGTGGTTTTTAGCCATAAAAACTGCAGCTAAATTGTCACAATATATTCTTAATGGCTTAGCAATGAAATCTATAACTCTAAGCCCCGATATGAAACTTTTCAACCACACACCATGTGTGGTGGCCTCAAAACAAGAAACAAACTATGTCTCCATAGTGAAAGTGGCAATTAAGGTTTGTTTTGCACTCCTCCAGGATACAGCTTTGCCAGCAAACATAAAAATATATCCCAATGTGATTTACGGGAATCAACGCAGCCAGCAAAGCCTGAGTCCGAGTAACCAACTACCTTCAAGTTGTTCGTCCGTCTATACATAAGCATGTATCCTTTTGTTCCTTGAAGGTACCTCATCACCTTATTTGCAGCTCTCCAATGGTCCATACCTGGATTACTTTGGTATCTTCCAAACATTCCCACAGCAAATGCTATGTCAAGTCAAGTGCAAACCTGAGCATACATCAAGCTTCCAACAGTAGAAGCATATGGGATGTTCTTCATTTGTTCCCTTTCAAAATCGTTCTTCGGGCATTGGTTTAAATTAAACCTATCACCTTTAACAATGGGTGTTATACTTGGTGAACAATCTTTCATCTGAAACATTTCTAAGACCTTATTGATATAGGTTTCTTGAGATAGTCCTAATATACCTCGAGATCTATCTCTATGGATTTTAATGCCAATAACATAAGACGCTTCACCCATATCTTTCATATCAAAACTCTTAGAGAGAAATTGTTTCACTTCATATAACAATCACTTGTCATTGGTTGCAAGTAAAATGTCATCTACACATAGCACAAGGAAATAGATTTTGCTCCCACTAACCTTCTGGTATATACATTGATCCATGACATTCTCTTTAAAACCAAATGAAGAGATGACCTCATGGAATCTTAAATACCATTGGTAGGATGCTTGTTTCAAGCTATATAGAGACCTTTTAAGCTTGTATACCAAATGCTTACCAATACTAGAGAAGAATCCTTCTGGTTGTTTCATGTAAACCACTTCTTCTAATTTTCCATTGAGGAACACCGTTTTCACATCTATTTGATATAACTCCATATCAAAATGAGTAACCAATGTCAAAATAGTACGAAGAGAATCTTTCTTGGATACATGAGAAAATTTCTCTGTGTAATCGATTCTCTCCTTTTGAGTAAATCCCTTGGCAATGAGTCTGGCTTTGTATCTCTCTATATTGCCTAATGAATTCTTCTTTGTTTTGAAGACCCATTTACAACAAATGGCCTTCACACCATTAGGCAACTCAACTAAATCATAGATTTCATTTGATGCCATAGAATCCATCTCTTCATTCATGGCATTGTATCATAAATTAGATTTATCACAACTCATGGCTTATAAAAATGTCTCAGAATTACTTTCAGCTCCAACATTATAGTTAGATTCGTGTAGATACACAATGTAATCATTAGGAATTACTGATTTCTTCATTCTAGTAGACTTTCTTAATGTTGCATCAATATCCTCCTGAGGAATTTGTTATTCAACTGAAAGTTCAACGGTATCTAATAATTGCTGAACAGTTGGGTCTACTAGATCAATATCAGCAGATTGTGGATCTTCAATGATTGATTGCTCAATGCCCGATTGAACTAAAGGGGCGTTGTAAGCAACAACTAATCCAGTACCTAAGGTGAAAGGTTGAGCATCTAAATGATCTTCTTCGGGAACAAAGTCCCTAAATTGATCGCTCCTACTAATTAGATCATTCTTAAGAAATTTAGCATTTCTTGATTTCACAAACTTAGTGGTATGAGATGGACAATAAAATATGTATCCTTTGAACTTTTCGGCATATCCAACGAAATATCCACTTATAGTCCTTGGATCTAACTTCTTTTCCTGTGGATTGTAGACCCTTACTTCAGATGGGCATCCCCAAACACGTATGTCGCAAACTTGGTTTCTAATCTTTAAATAACTCAAAATGCGTCCTTAGAACAGCCTTGGTTGGAACTCAATTTAATATGTACACAGCCGTTTTAAGAGCCTCAGTCCACAAAAACTTAGGAAATTTGAAGTTGCTAAGCATACTTCGCACCATGTCCAAAAATGTTCAGTTTCTTTTTTCTGCAACACCATTTTGGTCTAGTGAACCAAGCATAGTGTATTAGGCAATAATCCCATGCTCTTTAAGAAATTTCGCAAATGGACCAGGTGCTTTGTCTATCTTCAGTGTATCTACCATAGTATTCTTCACTTCTATCCGATCTCACGATCTTAATTTGCTTGTCACATTGTTTCTTTACTTCGTTTTTAAATACCTTAAATGCATCTAATACTTCGTGCTTATTATGAAGCAAGTAGAGATACATGAATCGTGAATAATCGTCTATGAAAGAAATGAAGTATCTCTGACCATTTGAGTCCATATATGGACTACAAATATCCGTATGTATGATTTCTAATATTTCTGTACTCCTCTTAGTACCTTTATTTGACTTGTTGGTCTGTTTTTTATTTATACGATTCACACAAGTATCATAATCAGTAAAATCTAGAGTATTAAGTACTCCGTCATTTACTAGTCTCTTAATTTTATCCATGGAGATATGTCCCAACCTCCGGTGCCAAAACATAGAGGAATCCTCATTCATAACACATCGTTTTATACTAGCATTATCAAGAACATGCATCATATTATTAATTGCATTGTTTTGTAAATTAATTCGAAAGAGACCGTCAGACAAAATACCACTCCCAATAAATTGAATGTTGAATCTGAAAATTCAAAGGAGTATCCCAAAGGTACAAGTCTTGAAATTGAAATTAAATTCCTAGAAAAATCAGGAATATAAAATGTATTTTCTAAAATTAAAACAAAACCACTACTGAGAACTAATCTATATGTCCCAATAGCTTCCACACGCGAGCACATCTTGTTTCCCGAATAGATGCCTTGTTCACTTTTCATTGATTTCTGCTGGTTCTAAAAACCTTGCAAGGAATTCAAAATGTGGATTGTAGAACCATAATCAATCCACCAAGTGTTGTGACTCACATCAATCATATTAGTTTCATAACAAACACATGCGAATTGGTTACCTTTCTTTTTTAGCCAGGCCTTAAATTTGGCGCAATCCTTTTTCATGTGCCCCTTCTTTTTATAGAAGAAGCATTTGGATTCTTTCTTAATGTCAGCTTGGGGAAGTAGAGGCATCTTGCCCTTTCCCTTTTGCTTGCCTCGCCCTTTATACTTATCATGTGTTGCCATATGAGCATTTTCTCCTTTCTTCATTAGTAACCCCTCTTCCTCTTGAACACACATAGTCATTAGTTCATTAATTGACCATTTAATGTTATGTGTGTTGTAAGAGATATTGAAAGGGGCATACTCTTGTGGGAGAGTATTTATGATATAGTATATAAGAAAGGATTACGATATCCCAACCTCAAGATTCTTCAGCTGAGCTGCAATGTTCCTCATCTTCATGATGTGCTCACGCACACCTCTTACATTGGTAAGCTTCAATGATGAAAACTTCATAATTAGGGTCATGGCATGCACCTTTTCTGAAGACTCAAATTGTGCATCGATAGCCTCTAGCAATTCATTGGCATTATTATGCTGAATGACTGAACCACGAATGCTAGCAGAGAGTTTTGTCTTTATGTACATTACACTTGGACGGTTGGACCGCTCCCATTGAACATAATGAGTATGTTCAGCATGAGTACTATTCTTAGTAGGTTCAAGTGGTTCGTCTGACCTTAGAGCATAATTAAGATCCATGCACCCCAATTGAAGAAGAACTAATTTCCTCCATTCTTTAAAGTTATTTCCATTAAACTCGGGAACAATTATACCAGAATTAATCGTAGGTGGTAATACTGCATCATAATCAAATAAAACTTATATATCAATATATTTGAGGCAAATAAACTTAAATCATATTTTACCAATATAAAACATGTTATAAAATATGAATTACATAACATCAAAAACTGTCTGTGGGCTAAGTTTCTAATTTAAATTGATTCATAATTACTTCATGATGAAACTATCAAATTATATTCCCTTTCTTAATCCTTGTGGGTAAATTAAGAAAGATAAAATAATATTTCATCCTAATTAATCACATTAATATATTGAAAATTCATGTGGGATAAAATTCATAATATTAATGTGACTAATCACAATTATTGTCCTTAACTATATGTGATCCAAAGGTTCTTAATGTACATAATTTAATATAATTAAAGATACTGTGGCTAATCTTTAATTAATTAAATATATACGGATCACTAGACATTTAATTTTATGAGAAAATATTCATAAAATTACATGTAAGGGTAGAACAGTAAAATCACGTGCAAAAGGGGTAAAACTGGAATTTTGCACGCAATGTTAGAATTGGAATTTTACTTTTAAGGGGTAAAACAGGAATTTTACGCCCAAAAAGCGCAAAATCATAAGTTTCCATGCCTTGGGGGGGGGGGGGCAAAATCGGAATTTTAAGTGGGCAAGGGCAGAATCGCAAGTTTCCTAAATGCAGAGGGGCAGAATTGAGAAATGCACGCGCGCTTTTCCCATTGCACGCGCCCACTTCAGCCCCTCACGTGCCCGTTGCGACGCACGTGCCCGAAGCCTTCTTTTCCAGGCTTTCTTCTATTCCGTCACTCATTCCGCCGCGACCGGCTTTGCTCCACCGTATGTAGGGGTGAGCGGTTCCAGGTTCCTTACAGGTTCTGCCTGGAACCTGGAACCTACCATCAGGTACATGTTCGTCATTCTAAGGAACCTGGAACCTACCCATCGGAATCTGGAACCTAAAACCTACCCTATCACAAGTTCCAGGGTCAGTTCCAGGGTCCAACAGGTTCCTTTTTTTTTTTTTCATTTTTAATTAAGCAAAACGAAATTGAACACAACAATAATAAACAAGCTTGTCATTTATGAGAGAGAATACAAAACAAATAAAACTGAACAGTGACATGTGGGACTTTTTTCCATGGTAGCTCTTCGACACGCGGGCTACTCGTCATCGAAGTCCTAACAGCAGCAGCATTGTTGACGGCAAAACAACGATGGCAAACAACAAGGTCCAAAGAAAGCACTAACAAAAATTTGACATTCAAAAACACTAATCTCAAGTTCAAAGCATTTCTATGGAATAATATCAAGGCATCCTCTAAAATCAGCCAACTCATCATCGGCCTACTTTGGAAATGTGACAAAACTTATTAAAAAGCTTCCACAAAGAGACACCAATCTATGGAGAGACTAAATATAGACATGGCATTCACGTTTCTGTATTCTAGATCTACACTATATAGTAGAAATCCTAAGAATTCAGCTCTACGAAGCAATGGCAACAAAAATAAAAGAGGTCTCTAACCCGCAATGCTGAGTCCCGAATAGGTAAAACCACCAATGCAAGTAGACATCGGGAGTGTCATTCTCTGGGTTTTTATCTGCCTGAAAGAATGCCTCGAGAATGTTGTGTCCTGTCCTAGATGTAGCTACAAAAGCACCAGCAATAGTCCAAGCAGCAGAAGACTTTATTCTAGCAACACCAAAAAGTGCTATGCCAAAAGATCTTGATAACATTGATCTTGACTAGATGGTTGCATAAGGGAGCACATAAAAAAGTAGTTATGCAATTATAATAAACCAAATGGCTACAAAAAACAGAACTAAATACCAATTCAAGAAAGCGAAACAAAGTGAAACATTTTCAAATAATTTCATAATCAAAGAACTCAGAGAGACAACTAAAAGACTACAATTTTGCCAAATCGATCAAAGTGTTCTTTTTTTCCTTTAAACTTTACCTCTTCAAGGAAGGTACTTCATGAGAACATTGCAAGATCTTGCCCCTCCATTAGAGAAATCAAGTTAACAATTGTTAAGTTGTGTCTAATTTTCCACATTGAAAATTAATTCGAAAGCACAACTAGGTCAAGATCAAAGGGATTTCGTAAACTTCCACCATAACGTAAAGCATGTTTTACTTCGTTGGTAAACATACTCGACCAAACTCAAAGAATCATCGGCTCCAAGTCACCGGTCCTTAAAGCGGTCATCTTTAATGAGAAATGAGTAGATTAAGAATTATCAGTCTAATTTCTCTAAGCCCCATGCCTATTACAAGCACGAAAACAGCAAGACACCAAGTAACTGAGGGGGCAGTGACTCAAATTATTAGAATATTTCAGAATAAACACCAACAAATCTAATTAAGGTCTCAAAGGACAGGAGTAGAATACCATATGTAAGAGGTTGGGGTGGAGGTGGAGGCGGAGGCGAAGGGGTGTGGAGTTAAGGCTGATTGGGGGATTGGGCGAGTGGCGAGCTGCATCGGGACGGCTGGGCGAGCGAGCAGCCTCCACCGGCAGGACGAGCGGCGTCCAACGGCGGTGTCAACAGCAAGCAGCTGAGCGGCGAGGCGAGCGAGGGGTGACGGCATCTAGCGGCGGTGTCGAGGGAGGTCCGACGACGACGAGCACACGGCGACAAAGACACGAGTCTCATGGCACCAACGGCGGCACGGACGGCGCGGCGAAGACGGTGACGGTCGCGGCTCAACCCACGGCCAAGGGGGGAAGAGCTCGGTTCTGGCGGAGGCGGTGGCGGTTCAGAGCAACGACGGCCCGGACGATTGAGCGAGCAGTGGCAAGAGGTGGTGATGGTGGCTTGGGGACGGCGACGGTGGCTCACGGCGACGAGGGGCGGCGCAACGGCGCGATAGCTCATCGAGCTCAACGGCGAGACGGCTCATCGGATGATCGGTGGGTGGTGGTGGTTCGGTGGCCAAGAGGTGGTGGTAAGTAGGGCGTGGGGCAGCAGTGTGGTGGTGGGTGAAGCAGCAGCCAGCAAGAGGAAGGAAGAAGAAGAAGAAGAAGAAGAAGAAGAAGAAGAGAAGAATGGGGGTTTCGGCCAAGAGAGGGGGAAAGAGGAGAGAAAGAAAAGAAAAAAGTAGGGGTAGGGGTAGGAAGTGACGTGTGAGAAGGAAAAAGAAGAGAAAAGAAAGAGAGAGAAAAAAAAAGAAAGAAAGAAAGGGGAAGGAGGGAAAATCGAGGGGGAAATCACGTGGAGAAAGGGGAGAATGAGAGGTTTAGGTTTTTTTTTTTTTGAATTTGACTAGTTCCGGTTCTTGTTCCAGGAACTGAAACCGGAACCGAGAACCGCCGGTTCCTAGAAAAAAGGAACCGGGAACCGGAACCGGCCACTTTAGAACCGAGAACCGAACCGGACCTCCTCCGTTTCGTTCCGGTTCCGGTTCCCGGTTCTACCCGGAACCACGCTCACCCCTAGCCATATGGGTCTTCTCCCACAGCCCATGTCCACCAAATTGGTTGATGGGTTTCGAAGAGAACGTCAGGACGTACGGATAAATTCAAGATCCGGCAAAAATGACCAATGTATGGACTAGAATTAAGCCAAAAAAAAAAAAAAAAAAACGACATGTCCTATAAAACCCTAACCACCAAAATTTCACCACTTGATTAACCTCCAACGATCAGTAATATGCTGAAAAATTTAAGGGTTTTTTTTTCTTCGTAATGGTGGTGTGATCATGCAGATCCATTATCGTGTGGTGGGTCACCCGAATTTGGCCGGAATTCTAAATTCCAATCCAAGCCATATAGAAATCCGAATTTACCCACAAATAATTCAATGAAAATAAATAAAATTCCAAAATTCCATCAAGGCAAAGATTATAAATATGCTCTGATACCAACTGTTAGATTAAATATAAACTAAAACCTAATGATCCCGATTTATCAATCATAGATAAATTCATACATAATTCATGATCGATTTGCGGAAACCTAAAGATCAACATACCTCCAGCCATTGATGAAATTTGCAAAAGTGGAAAACCTCAAAAACTCAAATAGATCCATGTAGCTCGATCGATCTACAATATGGGAACACCAGATCTATACGTCATGTTCTACTAGCCAATAGCCCCTCAAACCTAATGGTGTGTTTTTCTGTAGTAATAGGGTTTGAACTAGACAACCTGACGTTTTTATTCCATTTATTACATTACCGATATCTTCCATCAAAACCGTTATGGTAACATATTAACGGGCAAATATCACGTAATACTCGTGGGCAATAAATTGGGTAATAAATCGGAATTTATTGGGAATACAATATTGGGATCATATTTAGAATAATAAAAATATATTACATATTATAACATTAAAATTATGACACTAATTAATTAGGTGATCCAAGCAAAACAAATTTTAGGTTCGCGATGACTTTTTCAATTGCGCATTCCAGCTCCCTCGTTGACATTTTACAATAGGGCCAGCAATTAGGAAGATAATAAGTGATTTTACTGAAAATTAGGTAAAATGATACATTGTTATTAGTGATACAAGTGGAAAAAAAACTAGGTAAAGATAATATGATTGCCGATCAAAGACTTGAGATATATATGGAGACCTCCATAGCATAGAAGATAACAGTTGATCAAATCTCAGCCATGGACGTGAAAGAAGTTCTCTTCATGAGCAAAGGAGACGGAGAGCAAAGCTACGCTCATACTTCAACCTATACAGTTTTTTAAACTTCAATTTAATTAATACCCCCTTTCATGGTTTACTATTTTTTTTCGACGGAGAGCAAAGCTACGCTCATACTTCAACCTATACAATTTGTTTAAACTTCAATTCAATTAATACCCCCTTTCATGTTCTATTATTTTTTTTCGACTTATTTATCATTTTAGGCTCTATTTGTTTCACAGAAAATGACTTTCAAGAAAACGTTTTTCGGTTTTTCCAGTGTTCATTTCACGGAAAATGAATTAGTTAAGGAAAATGGTTTCCATCATTAGCAAAAACAAAAAAACAACCTTTAAAAGTGAGGAAAATGCTTTCCACTTTCAAAAGTGGAAAACATTTTCCATATCTTCTTCCACCTTACTTCTTTTCACCAATACATTTTCATTTATTTTTATGCTTTCTTTTTCTTTTTTTTTTCTTTTTTCTTTCTTTCTTTCCTTTTCATCTTCTTCCTTGGCTTTGGCCAGTCGCCACCATGGTGGCAGCCGACAACCAGCCACGAGCCAGCGACGCTCCGCCTAGCCCAATCTAGGGAAGCCGAGCTCACTCGAGCACGGCGAACTCGGGCCTCGCCAAATTAGGCGAGGCGAAGCGTCGCTAACCTGGGGCGGAGCTCCGGCCTCGCCCGAGCTCGCCAGAGGTTTGCCGTGCTCTAGCAAGCCGCGAGCTCGCCGAATTTGGTGGTGGAGCTTAGGCTTCCGATCCGAGCAAGCCCGAGCTTCACCACCGATCCAGTGAGCTCGCGACTCGCCAAAGCCCGGTGAACCTCTGGCGAGCTCGGGCGAGATCAGTCGAGCCTCAAGCTCGCCGGATTTGGCGACTGCATCTTGGTCGGCCGTCGGGCAGCCGGCCATCGTCGGGCCTACGACGGTCAAGGAAGGAGGAGGAAGGAGGAGGAGGAAGGAAAGAAAAAGAAAAAGAAAAAGAAAGAAAATATAATAAATAATAAAAATTTTGATTTTTTAAAAATACAAATAATTAAAAATTCATTTAAAAAATATAAAAAAATCAAACTAATTTTTGGTCAATTAAAAATATTAAAATTCAATTTTTTGATAATTTTCCCTAACAATTAAATTAGTTAACAAATGGTGAAAAATATTTTCCACTCAAAGTTCAAGTTTCAACCGAACACCAGAAAATAATTATATTTTCCTGGAAAATAACTTCCTGGAAAATATTTTACAAAAACGCCATGTTTTCCGTGAAATGAACGGAGCCTTATAGTGCGTTTGTTTCGAACAAAAAAAAAAATGATTTGAAAACATTTTTCTAAAAGTGACTGTCTGTATAGCTCATAAAGATGAATGAAATAAAGAAAATATTTAGACACAATTGTTGTTACTGATAAAAGCATTTTTCATTGACTTTCTTTTGAGTGATGTGAGCGATTATTTTTAATCATTCATTTCCTGTGAGACAAATGAAGTCTTAATTTTTCACTTTTTTCTTATATTCCGAGCCTATTATGGAGGATATGGCTCGATAAACTTTAGGCAAAGTCAATCTAATTTTCAGAGTAACAAGCAGGATTAGTCGCCAATCGTGATTCATGAAATATAATTCCTTTTTATGATCTTAAAAGTTGTGATTCGATTTTTTTTTATATATTATAAGATCAGGTTGGTTTATGAGGATGAATCTCGAAAATTAACTGAATTTCTTGTTTTTCTAGTCATTTTAGGGAATGGTTGAATAAAATAGACCTCGTTTCTTATATATTACAGCAAAAGATTGCGTCCGTTGCCAAGCCAGCAATAGCGAGTACGGTCGATTCTCTGCTCGAGGCTTTCTTCCCGTGCAAGCTTCTAAATGTGGCCGATTTAGGCTGTGCTTTAGGTCCTAGTACAGTAACTTTCATGTCAACTGTTATAGAGAGTGTACAGAAGTTCTCTCGCTCGAAATGTCCATTGCCTGAATTCCAATTTTATCTTAACGATCTTCCTGGGAATGATTTCAACACGTTGTTCAAAAGCTTGTCGAACTTCTCCCAGAGCTATGAAAGCTTATCGTGCTTTATAATGGGAGCTCCAGGTTCTTTCTATGAAAGGCTATTCCCTAAAAATTACTTGCACCTCGCTCATTCCTGCTATAGCGTCCATTGGCTATCTCAGGTAAATCCTATTGTATTATATATAAGTGTGTACTAGTATAGTAAATGATTGCTGTGTCGAGTGTCATAGTGACAATTGCATGAAAGTTTGAAATGCCATATAGATCATACGTTAGGTCTAATTGATAGAATTTAGTTGTTTTCTAGTGCAAGATGACTTTCACTCAAATCTCTTCATCATCTCATTCAAATTTAATTGATGGATACCCTAAAAAAATCACCACAAGACATATGATTGATTAATTCTTTGACGGGCTATTTGGTGGATCATGTCGATTATTGATATATAAGCTTCGATAATTTTTTAGTAGACAGACTTAGGTTCGAATCTTGGGATTATCTCATTTAACTTATGCATACATACCTAAGATAAAGCAATAGAATCACGATTTTGTCCATGTTAAATCTACAAGAAATTAGATCTTAACCAAATTAAATAAAAGGTACCGGATCTCACAAGCGAAGACGGTTTCCCGTTAAACAAGGGAAGGATCCACATTTCGAATACCAGCCCCAGCTTTGCGAAGGAGGCCTACTTGGCTCAATTTTTGAACTTCCGCAGGGAAGAGATGGTCGATAACGGCCGCCTCGTGTTGGTACTTAACGGGAGGAAAGATGAGGACGTTGCCAGAATAGACAGCCACTACGTTTGGGAAAAACTTGGAGAGGCAATTGCTGATTTGGAAGGATTTTTATTCACTCACTCATTTAAAACATGGATGTGAAAGTATTGAAGGATTTTTATGCGCAAATTAGATAGCTACTGGGGTTTTTATGTCCATAGCAAGGATAACGTGTTGCCCCGACACATTGACATGTCTTGAAAATGGAAAATTTTATTAGATTCTGAAAGTCGTGTTTTCCTCGTGGAACCAAATCTTTCCATATGTTACAAGATTAGAGATGTTTAAATAAAATAATTTTAATATGATATATATTAGAAATATGCTAGATCAAGGTGTGTGTCATGATGAAACGATTTTCACTTTCACATTTCAATTTTTTCTTTGTTAAAACCTTGTTTAAAGAGAAACTGGACACCTTAAACGCGCCCTATAACACGGCATCTTTGGAGGAGGTTTGAGGTATAGTCGATGAAGAAGGGTCCTTCCAGATCAAACATATGGAGATGATCGAGGTCAATGTCGGAGGGCCCACGCCGAACAAGGATCCTCATAGCAGAGGAAGGAAAATGGCTAAACATGCCAGGTCCTTCACCGGTTCCATAAGCTCGCATCATCTCGGCGAGGAGACCTTGGACAAGCTCTATGGCGAAAAGCTTCCCATCATCATAGGTGACGATTTGGCTAAGGAAAGGAGGAAGGGAGTAAGCATAATTGTTGTGCTCAAAAAGTATGTCCCGCGACTCAAATAATTTCTGCGAAAGCTTTGCAAGTGTCATTTGAAAGTTTTCCTTGTATGTCAGGACGTGGCGATCGTTGGTTGAATTAGGTGGTTGCGACTTATGAGTCATAATAAGGCACTTTTAAGCTGATGATAAGAACAGAGACCAACATGAAGAAATATCAAGAGATCCATTTTATTTTCCTTTAATCATTATTGACAAAAAGGAGATGATATGAGGGATCGAAGAATTATAAGGAGGAGATAATGCCACGACTACTGTACAATCCAAACTCCCTTCGTAAATTTCTATGGACTTGAAATGCCCCGATTGGACAAGTTGAAATGTCGCAGTCGAGGATCGACACAAACTGAAATCCTCTGGCACACGACCTAGTAAAGATTCACACCACATGTGGATATAGATCAAGAAGAAGCCACTTGATGTAGTATTGTAAAAGGTCGAGCGACTACTTATTTTATTGATCGGTTCGCATCAGCCAACATCAGGGTTGACATGAGGGTTCCAATGAACAGATGAGTTATTTCGACGTCCCTCCAACTACTTGTGTTAATTTAGAAGTTAATCCCCACAAAAATAATCCCCAATATTTCGTGTGGAAGCGTGGGGAGTTGTGAGATGCTTGTCCTGCTTGCTCGGCACTTCATTTTGAAGCAAACTCTTTATGCTCCCAGATTGAGCTTTTACGAGTGTCGTCCCAAAGATTCGCTAAAACTAGACCTTAGATCAGATCCGATACCTTGCATAGCAATTGATTGCACAAGCTCTCTCTTAGAATTGGTAAAGTAACAAGACAATCGGTATCATCTGTGCTAGAATGCTTTCCTTGATTCGGTTAGGGAAATTTCGTTGGATTTAGTAGGGAAATTATAGGCAATGGGGTTAACCAGTATACTTTGTACAAAAGCCTATGCATATGCAAGCATGGTGATAGTTGCAGTGTCATTGGCAAGACTTTTAAGCTAGTTAAAAGATTTGATCATTTATTTATTAATGCTAAGAGTGAAGTACATCGCATGATTCAAAATCCACCGCAATTTCAAGGTGAAAAGCTTCAACGTGTATTCCTCCTTTGGGCTTTCTTTGGTTGTCCTTTTTAAAGAGTCCTCTCCAATTGGATCAATTGTAGAATCATGAGAATTAAGCTTTCAAGTTTGCGTTAATATTGAAAAACCAAGAATAAAATGCTAGACATGGAAGAAAAACTCATAATCAAGTCATGAGATCGGGTTGAATCGTTGTACCGTCTACTGTAGTTCAAGCCCTTGGCACAGCCGGAGGCTCCTTGCAGTTGACGAGAGCTGGAACTGGATCAGGACTCGCCTCTGGCAAGACATGTCCACTAGGCAGTGGCTCAGGCTCCTTGTTGCTGACAGGAGCTGGAATCGGATCTAGACCCACCTCCGGCAGGACATTGCCACTAGGCAGAGGCTTAGGCTCCTCGTTTTTGATGGGAGCTGGAATCGGATCTGGACCCACCTCCGGTAGGACATCGTCACTAGGCAAAGGCTCAAGCTCCTCGTTTTTTTTATAGGAACTAGAATCGGATCCAGACCTGCCTCCTGCAGGACTTTGCTGCTAGGCGGAGGCTCCTTGTTGTTGATAGGAGCTGGAATCGGATCCAGACCTGCCTTCTCCTTTATATAACCTGCATATGGATCAAATAAGAAACATCAGGATTATGCTTCTAGGTTTGTGTTAATCCCGAAGGACCGAGAAGGAAATGCCAGACATGAAAAAAGAAACTTAAAGAGTCACCATACCGTCTACACTTCATCTATTTTGGGTTGAGTTTGGACGCTAAAAGGCTTTACTTCACCAGTATTGCTCAAGGTTGTGGACGAGTCTTCTTGCATAAACGCCGATGGACCGGAAGGAAAATCCACCAGACTAACTCCATTTGCGACACTAGTTGGGGGAGGTGAAGGACCATGTCTTCTTGCCTCTGATGGTGAAGGAAAAAATTCAATCGTAATGTTAGAGATGATCAACCAAAATGAATCAATAAAAAGAGAGCTAGCATTTTGGAGTGACTTGATACCATCGGAGTAGAAAATGCTCGCCGGGAGGATTATCATAAAGTAAGAGCTTGCCATGGATTATCAAATCACCGCATGCAATAGAGATTCACAAAGGTGCTTGCTAGGGGATTAAGAGCGATGATTCCGCTGCTTAAATAGAGTTTTCATTGCTCTAAGCAGAGGTTTTTTTGCTTCCAAATAGAGAGTTCTTGAGGGCGAGGAATCATAGAGTCACGACACTTTCATTAAGTACACATTTACATTTCATGTTTATCCATATTCGGCAACCTTTTGGACTTACATTCTAATTAAGACAAATGCATGTTCGAGTCATGCACAATCTTCTTTCTTGTATTCAATGGCAAACAATGGTTGAGTGAGTTGATCTTTATACTGTCTATGTCTTGTAAGAAAAAGAAAAAGATAGAGGGTGAAGTATTTTTTGCACATAAACCAGCTTGCAAATCCATATTTAGAGTGTTGATGAGGTTAGAGATAACATGCATTTAGGAGTGTGACAAAGGTAGCCAAACCTCACTTAATATTACAAATAATGATAGCTGTTTTTTGTAATAAGTAGGATAAATCGAATGAAAGTTTCTAGCAAGACAATTAGAATTCTCTGCAGAAAAGAAGTCTAGGCATGTGATAAGTGATTCGCTTAGGACATTCTATTTGAGAGGGTATTTGTTTTGATAAAGAACACGGCAAAGCCAAATCATGCTTGCCGTCATATTTATGGAGAAGGAAGAACAAGAATCAATAGCAATGAAACTTGTGACCTGTTTCCTTCTTTTGTCATAAGATGTAAGAATTAATGCCATATTTATTATGTCACTTCCTTTTCTTTATTAAATTTAAAGTTGGAGAAACACCAGAAACTTCGTTCAATTTCCTACTGAACTAAGATCGATTGGACACCATCCTTCTCGATTTCAGTATTTCAGCTTGTAAGCCTTGGGAGTGATCATCGGTTCGATTGGGGCTGTGGCCACCGTGGTTTGCAAGGTGAATTTGGTCAATTCATCATAGGCATGACAAACCATGATTGAAAACTCGATCCGAACCATTGACATTCCGGCGGAGGGGTCATGGGTTCGATCGGGGTTGTGGCCATCATGGTTTGCAAGGCGTGTTCGGTCAATTCATCATGGGCATGAACCACGGCCATGGTCCTGTTCAACCCAAATTGCAAGTAAATGGATTTCGACAAAGTAATTTGTTCTCCGGCCCAAACAACGAATTAGGCTTGTCCGAACATGAGAATTTCTTCACATTTTCTTAATCATAGGTAGGCTAGAACAAGAACTTTGAGACCTGACATCTGACGCTTCCCGCTCATAGATAAAGTCTAATTCCAATATAATAATCAAGCTCGACTAGGGATCTAATTAGGCCACGTTATTCATTTCTCTCTCTCATATTTAGGATGAAGTAGAAATGATTAGGATTAAGGGTCAATAGGAAATCCTAGCGGAGCTACGCAGTGATATCTAAATTTGCCAACTCAGGATTGGTGCAAAGTTGGTTGGTTAGGTGGGGATTTTCAAGATGGAAATCAAGGGATCATTCTTTCAAATTTCAACAATCGAATGCAAGCTGCTTTGAAATAGATCACCTGTACATGACAAAGGTGTGGATTTAACCAAGGCCTGCAAGGTATTCCATGAGTTTCCAAGTAGTCGGATCTCGATCATGCCTAAATAAATAAAATAAAAAAGCAAAAATCTGCTAATTATTATATCGATCCATCATTATATCGCAATGTTTTCTCCGATTATATTATACCTGGTTCGTACGGGCTTATGCAGTATTACATGGCATTCATGGAGGAAGTTGACGAAATAGTTCTTGGACAAGTATCTTTCAAAATCAACTATATAAGAATGGTTGAAATCGATGTCGAAAAGAGTACGTGCGATGATGAGATTGAGGGTGTCGTCCCAATGGAGGAACAAAGGTAGCTAAAAGGCTCACAACGACTTTAATTAGTTTAGGAAACTAATTAATTAGGCTGTTCATGGCAAAATAAATTTTAGGTTCGTGATGACTTTTTCGATAGCGCATTCCAGCTCCCTCGTTGACATTTTACAATAGGGACCGGCAATTAGGAAGATAACAAGGGATTTTACTGAAATTTAGGTGCAACGGTACTTCATTATTGGTGATGCAAGTGAAAAAAACTAGGTAAAGATGACATGAGAGCCGATCAAAGACTTAAGGATATCTATACATACATGGAGACCCCCTAGCATAGAAAGCAGTAGATCAAATCTCAGCCATGGACGTGAAAGAAGTTCTCTTTATGAGCAAACGAGACGGAGAGCAAAGCTACGCTCATACTTCAACCTATATGGTTTGTTCAATTCAATTAAAAAAATTTCTTTTTGTTTTTTCTTTCCAAGGTGCATCTATTTTGCAAAGAAAAATGAAAGATCTGAAAACATTTTCCTAAAAGCGATTGTTTTTGTTGCTTGTGAAGATGAATGAACACAAAATATTTTCATCACGACTAGGAAAATATTTAAACACAAATTGTTATTATTAATGATGTTATTTTTTATTGATGAATTTTTTCAAATGATATGAGCAAATTTTTATGGAAATATTTTTCAAATCGTTCATTTTCCACTAGCTAAACGAAGTATTACTTTTTCACTCTTTTCCAATGCTTGGAGCCTAGTACGGAGGATATAGCTCGATTAACTTTAGGTAAAGTCAATTTAATTTCCAGAGTAACGTGTAAGATTAATTGCCAATTGTGATTCAAGGAATATAATTCCTTTTTATGATCATGAAAGTTGTGGTTCGATGTTTTTTCTTCTATACTATAAGATTAGGTTGGTTTATGAGAACGAATCTCGAAAATTTAAAAAAAAAAAAAAAAATCTTATTTTTTTAGTCATTAAGGGAGTGCTTCAATAAATTAGACCCTATTTTTTGCATTACAGTAAAATATCGCGTTTGTAGCCAAGCCAAGAAAATATTTTATGGTATGAGTGTGTCACGTTATCCGCTGACATGACATGCATGTACATGTATCACTCAGATATTGACACATGTTGTGTGAGCGAGCCCGTGCTAGAAAATAGAAAGGCTCTGTTTCTTGGCTAGCTGGCTAGACTTAATGGTGGAAGAAAGGACAATGCAGTAAATGCTAAACTCCCCCTAAAAATGTCTCTCCTCGCTTCAATTTTCTCTTTCTCTCTCAGAGAAGAAGGACGCCCGACAAAGATGACACTTCCTCCATTTTTCTCCTACGCTTTTTCTCTTTCTCTCTCAAAGAAGGACATCCAACAAAAACAACCCTTCCTCTGTTTTTCTTCGCCCTTCCCACCTTCTTGGAGCCTTGGTTGTTGGCATACTTGTCCTTCTCCTCGATTAGGAGGTTCAAGAACACCTCGCTAGCCTTCTTGACATGCTCAAGCCCTGTTTGGTTCAGCTTTTCTAATGGGCTTTGAGCCCCCAAAGCCCATTGGGGAAAATATTTTGCGTTTGAGAGTCATTTTTGAAAGCTCATTGGGCAAATATCAGCATTCCCAATGCCGAAAGCCCAGTGTAGCTCTTGAGGTGCTTTGAGCATTTGGCATTTCCAAAATGCAAGTTCACTGTTCATCTTCTTCCCTATTCATCTTCATCTTCCTTGCCTGAGAGTTGGACTTCTCCGGCAGCCACCGCTGCTGCCTAGGGGTCGCACGTCCTCAGTGATCATTCCCTGAGGTGGGGCAACCCACGACCTAGGTAGCATCGCTTGGTTCGCGCGAGCCAGGCGACTTAGCCTAGGTCCGCGAGACCTCAGGCGGCATTGCCTGGCGCACGCAAACTAGGCAATGCCACCTGAGGTCGCGACCTCAAGCCGTTAGATCTCGGGCCCCCAAGCAGCGTTGCCTAAGATCGCAACCCTAGGCAACCAAATCTAGCCATTCGACGATTGGCCAGTGGTTAGCCGGCCGTCGAATTTAATTTTGAGATTAAAAAAACAAAAAACAAAAGCCCATTATAAATGTGAGTTTTGCCAAACAGTATTTATGCTAAGTTACCTTTCAATATTACAATTTACCAAACGGTGTAACATTTCGGAAAACCCATTTATCTCAAAAGTATTTGTATTCTCCCAATGGTATTTCCCCAAAACCGAACCAAACGGGCCCTTCAATCAGGTTGTCGGGGATCCTATGGTTGACAAGGTGCATGACATCCCAGTCGGTGACAACCTTCCTGAGCTCCTCGTGGCAGCTCTCCCTCACCTTGGGGTCTTCAGACTCTATGTCCTTGAGGCCAATGGTCGAGACTTGAGGGCCCTCATGCTTCTTCTCTTCATCTGCCTCCCCAAAAGCATCATCAATCATTTGCCTCTAGCACATCGCACCCTCGAGAGCCCCGTCTATCGTAGCTAGGTCCCAAGCCCACTCCATCTCCCTGACTATAGCTGGGTCTAAGCCCCCTCTGCCTCCGCCTCCGACTATTTCCAATGTGGAGAGATTGAGCACAAGGTTTGTGCATGTGTTGTTCTCTTGGCAACTTATGGGCCTTCGTTCGATTGCATCCCTCTAATGAATGTGTCATCATGCCTCGCCTCACGTCCTCAATCTTCTTACAGCTTTGAAAGGTTGAACCCAACTATGACCGGCGAGGCTCTCAGGGGCACGATGTGCCAAAGGCAAATGACCAGCAATGCTTTTGGGGAGGCGATGGAGGAGAAGAAGCATGAGGGTCCTCAAGTCTCGACCATTGACCTCGAGGACAAAGAGTCCGAAAACCCCATGGTGAGGGAGAGGTGCCATGAGGAGCTCAAGAAGGCTGCCATTAACTAGGGCATCATGCACCTTGTCAACCACTGGATCCTTGACAACCTGATCGATCGTGTCAAGAAGGCTAAGGAGGTGTTCTTCAACCTCCCAATTGAGGAGAAGGAGAAGTATGCTAATGACCAAGGCTCTAGGAAGGTGGGACATGCGAAGAAAAACAAAGGAAGCATAGTCTCCATTAGGTGTCTTTCTCTAAGAGAGGGAGAAAAAGCCCTGAAGAAAAATAGAGGAAGCGTCATCTTTGTCGGCGTTGTTCTTCTCTGAGAAAGAAAGAGAAGGGCCCACTCACAATACATGTGTCAATATCTAAGTGGCACATGCATGCCATGTCAGCAGATGATGATATCATGGAATATTTTCTCCAAGGCAAGGGATAACTACCTATGAAGCACACACACGATGTCGGAGCTTCCATGTCGTGTCCGACATGTGTCGACATGTCCGACACGCCCGGACACGCTCAAACATGCGATCAACGCGTGTCGAATTTTTTGACACGTGATCAACTTTTCTCGACACGTTCCGACATGCATGTCCGAGAGAGGATTGTTGAAGAAGACAATGGAGAGTGGAGACGAAGGTGAGGGAGGGTCAGAGGAAGAGCATAAACCAAAGTGATTGTCGCAATTACAATGCTGCGATGGAGGGTTGGCGGCGAGACTGAGGTTGCGGCTACGAAGGAGGAAGGGTCAGAAGGGGGTGGTGAGGCGACCGAAAGAGAACAGAGAGGATCGTGTGAGAAGGAGGAGGAGGAGGTTGCAATTAATAGGTGATGGGAGGAGAGGGAAAAAGGGAAAAACCCAGAGGCGGGGGGAGGAGAAACAATGGGTGATGATGGAAGGAGTGGAAGAAAGGGAAAGAAATGAGGCGAGGGGGCCGGGGGGTTGGGTGGTGTGAGGGGGAGCGGAGAAGAGAGAAATGATGGAAATGACAGCTTGGGGGGGGACAAAATCAAAGGGGTGGCAAGTGTGGTAGAGAAAATCTAGGGAAATGACGGGTCATTGGGGAGACAAATGAGGAAGGAAACTAAGGGGGAGGGGGTGTTTGAGGTGGCATGGGAGAGAGAGAAATGAGGGAGGAAAATACATTTTGGGGAATGAGGGTCTGGGAAAAAAAAGAAAATAATTTTTGGACGGTGATATTATATTTATTAAAAAAATAAACAAATTAGTTTTAAATAGTTTTCAAAAACAAAAATATTAAAAGTTAAATAATGATAAATTTTAATTATTATAGAAGATCATAGATTTTTTTTTTAAATAAGTTGATTATGATATTTTGTTAGTCATTAGTTTCATCTATAATTTTTATTAAAATTAGAAATATATTCTCAAATATGGGTATGCATTAATTATTAATATATCTTTCAAATTTCCTATGGATAGATTTATTAATATTATTAGTGTAAATTCATTGTAAGTTCTTTTTTTTTATTTATTATTTGTGAATTTGAATTAAATTAATTAAAAATAAAAATATTCATTTAATAGATAACATGTGTAAACGTGTTGAAATTCTTTATTTTTTAAAAAATGACATATCGCGTGTTGTGTAGTGTTGTGTTACATATCGGTGCTTCTTAACTCATTGTTGGTCATCGGTCATGGCAATGACCGACAATTAACTAGGCGAGCTCACTTAGCCATCGGCGAGGGTCGGCCTTGCGCCGGATGGGCGAGGTCGAGTCTTGCCAAGCCGATTGTCAGCCAAGAAGAAGGGAGAAGGAAAAAGAAAAAGAAAAAAAAAAAGAGATAAAAGAAATATATATATATATATATAGAAAAATTAAAATTTAAAGAAATAATAATTCATAAAAGAATTTGAGATTTTACTAAAGGTATTTTTATTTCAAGAATAGAACTTTTAAATAGTTACCAAATGTTTAGAAACCCATCTAGAGAATAAAATGAAGAAAAATTATTTTTGATAAAAAGTTATTCTCAAAAATAAAATAATTATCAAACATACCCTAGTTGAGCATGCATTACCTCCGCAGAGGGATGATAATTATAATTAGAAAATACAAGAAGTCATCGGAAGCAACTTCATTGCTCCCCTCCTTTAGCATTCCACTAATTTATTTACCCCCGCAATCGTACTGTTCTTTTTTCAGTTGCCTTATAGTGGTAGAGAAAAAGAGAAGGATTGGGTTGGGAAGAGCCCACTTTTGTGCTGGAAGATGTGCATTTGTCAACTTTGATAGGCTGACATGAATCATTCTTATTTGACCAATTCTCCCGGACTCTCAGAATATTGAGCCAATCCTTGTTTTGAAGTTCGATGACCGCAATTTTTGCCCATTTGCTCCTTGAGACTTGAAACTACCTCGGCCTCTTGTGAGAGAAACAACAGGTGATGAGGGGTCAAGGGGTGGGGGGTTGGGGAGAGAAATGATGGAAATGACAGGTTTTTTGGGCGGGGGGGGGGGGGGGGGAAAATCAGAGGGGTGGCGGGGGTGGTACAGAAAATCCAGTGAAATGATGGGTCATTGAGAGGAGAAACGAGGAAAAGAAACTGAGGGCGGAGGGAGGTGGCGTGGGAGAGAGAGAAATAAGGGGGGGACAAAATCAGAGAGGTGGCGGGGGTAGTAGAGAAAATCCAGGGAAATGACAGGTCATTGGGAGGAGAAACGAGGAAAAGAAACTAATGGGGGAGGGGGATGTTTGAGGTGGCGTGGGAGACAGAGGAATAAGGGGGGGAACATAATCAGAGGGGTGGTGGGGGTGGTAGAGAAAATCCCGAGAAATGACAGGTTATTGGGAGGAGAAATGAGGAAAGAAACTGAGGGGGGAGGGGGCGTTTGAGGTAGCGTGGGAGAGAGAGAAATGAGGGAGGGAAACAAGTTTTGGGGAACGAGGGTTTGGGAAAAAAAGGAAGAAATTTTTTTTGGATGGCGATATTACATTTGTTAAAAAAATAAACAAATTAGTTAAAAATAGATTTCAAAAATAAAAATATTTAGAAGTTAAATTATGATAAATTTTAATTATTATAGCAAATCATAGATTTTTTTTTTAAATAAGTTGATTATAATATTTTGTTAATCATTATTTTCATTTATAATTTTTGTTAAATTTAGAAGTATGTTCTCAAATATGAGTACACACTAATTATTAATGTCTTCCAAATTTCCTATGAATAGATTTATTTATTTATTTATTTTTTATGATCTAAAGAAACTCGTAAGTCGACAATCGGCGGGCAAATACTAGAGTCCACGGAAGAACCCACCACCCCCGTGAAGCGGGTAAATCTACCCGCAACGTGCTTTGGGATTTGAACTTCTCCTTTCGTGAGGAGGAGAAAGCCCGGGAGATTTATTTATTTATTTATTTATTATTTTTTTTTTTGAACCTAGCCCCCGAACGCGCTTGGGAGAGAAAACCGGAGCGCCGGGGCCCCAGCTAACCGTGCAACTCTATCATTATGAATAGGTGGTTCATTATGAATAGATTTATTAATAGTGAAAAAATCATGAAAAATCCCATAATTTGCCCAAAATGATAGATTTATCCGCAACTTTTTTTTCACAATGTAAAAAACACTGAACTTTGTCAATTGCAACACATTTGTCCCAAACTTTTTTTTTTGTGATCCAAAAAACCCTGAACTTTTGTTATGTGATACATTTACTCCATAATTATATAACATTTTGGTCTTTTTACTTTTTAAATTTTCTTTTCTTTTCTTTTTCTTTTTTTCTTCTTCTTCCCTCCGCTAACCATGGCTAGCCAACAAAGGGAAGCCGGCATCCAACAAGGGTTGCCCTTGTCGATGTCGGGCGAGGGTCGCCCTCACTTGGGCTGGCTAGGGCCGCCTGACGCCGGCGAAGGCATCCCTCACCAAGCCATCGCCGGCGTTAGGCAAGGGGTGCCATTGCTAGATCTGGTGAGGGCCGTCCTCGCTCAATGCTGGAGAGGGTCGTCCTCACCCATCACCAACGAGGGCCTAGCGAGGGATGCCCTCGCCAGCATGGGGTGAGGACATCCCTCACCCAACGCAGGCGAGGGTGCGAGGGAGGCCCTCGCCCGATCTAGTTGAGGACCGCCCTCACTCAACGCTGACGAGGACAATCCTCACTCGACACTGGCTTCCCTCCGTCGGCGGAGGGAAGAAGAAGAAAATAAATAAAAAATAAGAAAAGGGAAAAACAGAAAAAATAAGACAAAAATATCCTTGATGGGCTAAATATGTCACAATTTGAAAAGTTTTGGGCTTTTTACGTCACAAATTTTTTTTTTGGTAAATATGTTATTTTGAGCAAAGTTTGGAGTTTTTGGAGGTCCTGAGCTAGATGAAGGTGCCACCTCGCAAGAAGGACCGTCCACCTACTTAGTAATCCATCTAGTTTCTCTTGGTAGTTCAACTCGAAAGGGCCGCAACAAAGCCAATAAGGAATTTGATGATATCTATGTTTTCTCCCAATTTCTTATATTTTTCCCCATATTTTGAGTCCTTGGCTGAATTTAAGTGGCGGAAATCCAAAGTGGCTTCCACAGACAATATTTGGTTATTTATCACGTGTTGTTTCTAATGTGTGAATTTCCCCTAACAAGGCGCGATACTATTTTTTGAAGTCTAATTTCTCAATTGATCCAAATAAAATTGAAGTCCTCAATTATATCCATTGGGCATACGTGTTCAATTTCAGGAACCAACCCAGATTTTACCCGCTATATGTGCGCGAGGTTATTGAAGTATTTTATGGATTCAAAGTCTACTTGTCAAACGAGGACGTCTTTGGCATTTAAAAAAATAAAAAAATCATGTAGTTGAAGCAGACCAAGACCCACCAATCTGCTTTTTTCACTCCTTCTCCCACTAAATTTCGGATTATCTTCTCTTGTATTGGACTCCAATTGTTATCGTTCCATCTGTATGAAAAAAACAGAAACTATCCGGTTCTCTTCATGAGCAAAGGAGACGGAGGACATAGTTACACTTAAACGTCTACCTATCCGGTTCGTTTCATTCAATCAAACTCCCCTTTCAGGTTCTTTTTCTGGTCTTTGCGTGCGTAATTTTTCACTCTTTTGTTCGAGTCGATTTAATTTCAAGAGTATTAGGCAGGATCAATTGCAATGGTTCGATTTTTATCGAAACCACGGGATCGGGTTGGTTTATAAGAATGAATCTAGGAAAATTAACTGAAGTTTCTGTTTTTTCCATTCAATTAGGCAATGGTTGAATTTTCTAGATAAATTACATCTCGTTTCTTCCATTACAGCAAAAGATTGCGTCTTTAGCCAAGCCCAAAACAGCGAGTACAGTTGATTCTCTACTCAAGGGAGAAGGCTTTTTCCCGTGCAAGCTTCTGAATGTGGCTGATTTTGGCTGTGCTTCGGGCCTTTAGCACTTTAACTTTCATGTCGACCATTATAGACAGTGTACAGAAAAAGTGTGCACACTCGAACGGCCCAACGCCCGAATTCCAATTTTATATGAATGACCTTCCTGGAAATGATTTCAATACATTGTTCAAAAGTTTGTCCAACTTCTCACAAAACTATGAAAGCTTATCGTGCTTTATAATGGGAGCCCCGGGTTCTTTCCACGGGAGGCTCTTTCCTAGAAACAGCCTGCACTTTGCTTATTCCTCCTATAGCGTCCATTGGCTGTCTCAGGTAAATATGATTGCATATATTTGTGTAGTGCAGATGATTGTTGCCATGATTAATATTGTGAGAGATACAAGAAGACTTAGACCCAAATTTCTCCAATCATCTCGTTCAAATTCAACTAATGCATACTCAACATCTGATTAATAAATTGGACGACATAACATGTGAAGGACGATATTATAAGAGAAAAATAGGCGTCAAATGATTCCACCAATCATGTCATTTATTGATATATAAGCTTGGATAGTTTTCTAGTAGATGGACTCAGGTTCAAATTTCGCCATTATCTCATTCAACTTATGTGACATCCAGAATTTTCAGTATTGTTTTCTATTAAATTAATCGGACATTTCATTGACGCGTCTATAGGGTTGTTCTCAGAGCTGATCACTCTCGAGATAACTAGACTAGCTGGGTAAGCCATTAAAGAATATTAAGGTAATAGACTTGAGAATTCGATCAGGAATCGGTTTCTCGACCGTGTTCATCTTTAGAGGTCATTACTGCATAGTTAAAGATCGAATTGAGATCAAAGATAGGTCGGTTCGACTAAGATGTGTGGCCGATCGTGGGTGACTCCACTAAATTGGAAAATTCTCGTTGACCGACACTAATTTGATTTTTCTGTCATTTTGGTACCCTGTGTTTGTAATCAAGCCCTTGAGATTTTCACAAAAATCGAGAGTCGCCAATGTGTCGAGTGGGTTCATTGTGGCTCGAAAAAAATCGGCCACGAGTCAATTGCCTCAAAAAGTTTTGAAAACTACTAGGTAGTCTAGTTTACGCTAAAAGCGCGCCGGAGTGAAATTAACCGTCAATTTGAGTCATATTTCAGAAATCGAAAGTTCAGTGGTGTCACGAGCTATTTTAGAAACGTCAACTCAGTCTCATAAGATTTTTCGAAGGTCCCGAGATTTTTACGGAAAACCGTTTCGGACATTGCGAAAATTTGGCGGAAATTCAGATGGGCTAAATTGATAGAAAATTGGACTTCAAGACTGAGCCATTGTGTGTCGGGGATTTATAGAAAGTCATTTGGAATTTTTCTTCATTGAAATTGGACCTCAATTTGGAAAATTGAGTGAGGAATTGAAGCTAAATTAAGTGAAATTCGGAATAATGCTTGGATAGCAATTTTTGGCTTCATTTTGGATTAGTTGTGGGATTTAATTTGGTAGAAAGTAATGGAGACTAAAAGATAAGCTTGAAGGCAAAAAGTGGGGATAAGCAATTAAGGCAAAGGCTAAGAGCCTGTTTGGCAACTCCAAACAAAACATCTTAGAGATTCTGATTTTTGTTAAAATCGGTTTTGAACGAGAATCGCGTTTGGTAAACTTTTTTCCGAGAACGATTTTGGACAAGATTTGAGAATAAATAAAAAATTTGATTCTACGTCCAAGAATCGGAAAAGAATCAAAACGGTAAAACCCTTGTTCTTCTCTTTCAACATCTCGATTGTCATTCGCCATCGTCCGTCCCTTGCCGCCCGCCGCGGTCGCCGGAGGCTCACCAGGTCAGGGCGAGGTCCAGCGAGCTCGCCGTAGGCAAGCCCAGCCACCGGTGAGGTCGACCTGGCCACCGGCGGAGCTGGGCGAGGCTCAGCCTCACTAGATCAAGCGAGGCCGAGCCTCGCCCGGCCTACGTGAGGCTCGCCCGGCCACCGCGAGGCCGGGCGAGCCTCGCCCGCTGCCGCCGAGGCTCGGCCGAGAAGGCCGACCTCGCCGAGGGCCGGCGACGCTCCGGTGAGCGTCACCGGCCCTCGTTTGGCGCCGCTCCGGCGACCAGCCAAATGAAGAAGAAGAAGAAGAAGAATAGGAGAAAAGGGGAAAAAAAAGAAAAAAAAAAGGAAAAAAGTAAAGAAATTATTTAAAATTTATTTAAAAATCAAAAGAAATTAATTTGGAACATAATCAATTAATACGCACAAACGCAATTCTATTCCGAATAAAAATTTTGAACGATTCCAAACGCGCTTTTTTGCTTAAGAATCGCCTTAACATAATAAAAATAATCATTTCTACTCGAATCAGCCCCTAATAGAATCGTTACCAAACGCGCCCTAAGATTTCAGAATTTTGGGCCCCTCCTTGGCTTCTCCCTCACGCGAAGCCTCCTCCATCCGCTCGTTATTTTCTGCGTTTGCTTTCAAATCTCTTTCGCATGAAGCAGTCGCACACCCTCCACCGAAATTTCTTCTGGGTTGAAGCTGCTGCCAGGCATCCGAGCGTCCCCGTCCCCACCATCGAAGAACTCCATCTGCCCGTGACTTCTCTTCGTTCGCTTCTTGGTTGCCAACGCATCTTCACGGGTCAACTCCAGCTCCATCTTGTTGACCAAAGCCAAGCGAAGTCGAAGCTGCAGCGCCACACGTTCGCCAGCGAACCCTCCTCCACCGTCTTCTCCAACGAGCTGCCACGTTCGGTCAATTGTGGAGCCTCTCCACCAGTTGGTTGACCCCAACAAATTCCACGCCTCCTCCAACCCATTGAAGACCAAAGCTGCTACCGCTCGTCCAGCAAACCAAAACCCTCCCACATTGATCGCCAGGCGTCCACCAAATCCACACGCCCACGATCCAGTCAACGGTGCCCTCTCCTCCACCGTTTGTTGACCGAAGTCCCCATGCCTCTGCCGTCCACGCGTCTGCCTTCGTTACTCCATCTTCGGCCAACAAATCCCACCGGAGAAACCCCAGAATCCCAGCGAAGCAGCTGCTGCTTCCCTCGTCCACGTCTTCAGCCCTTCATCACCGAGGCCCAACAGCCGCAAGCCCCGCACGAAGTGGACCTATGAAGCTCGGCCCATCTTTAGTGAATTTGGTTCAGTCGCAGCAAGCCCACGCCTTTTGAAGCCCACGGAAATCTCAGCCCATTCGAAATTTGGTCTAGCTCTTTGAAGCCCAAGCCAAGTTGAGTTCAGCGAAGCCCAGAGAAATTATTGAAGCCCAAATCAAGCTCAGCCCAAGATTTTCAGCAGGCCCAAGCCCAGAGTTTCTTCGGGCTTGCGAAGTTCTTGGCCCGGCCCAAGTTCGGCCGTCGTTGCGTCGTCGTCGCAGTGTCCCGCTCTTCGTTTTGTACAAGTGAGTTTTACTCACTAATGCTTTATTAGTAGAGACTAATATGCCTAAGGGTTAATTAGATTTAATTAATTGCAATTAGGTGGATAGATTGTATTAAAATAATTAAATTAGAGACTCGTTGATGCATGTTGGTTAAATTGATGGTGTAATTAGTAGGTAGACATGTCCTATTAATTATTGAATGCATCTTGGGATTTTTCCGTCCCTTATCGGGTATTATTTAAGCAATTCGGACCTAGAAGGAATTTTTAGGAATTTAATATTAATTTTCGAAATTTATTTATTTAATTATTTATTTCCCGGAAATTCAACTGGGGTGGTCAATGATAAGGATTTTATGCTGATGATCGTGGTGCAGTCCGTTTATTTAATTGAGCTTTATATTGTGCTAAATTGAATTTATCGTATTTATTTATTTAATTTTCGAAATTATTTATTTATTTAATTATTTTCCGGAAATTCACCTGGGATGGTCGGTGACCGGAATTTCATGCTGATTGTCATGGTGCAATCCGTTTATTTATTTGGGCTCTACATTGCGTGAAACTGAATTGATTGTGCAAATTAGGGACTTATCCCAAATTAAATGAAATTGAGTGATTGATTGGTTGATGGCTGAGTATGACTATTTAGCATTGATGAGCTGTAAAGTAGAGGGAACTATGAAAGTGAATTGGGGAAATTCTCGGCTGAAACCAATCAAGACCGATGTAATGAGACATACGTGGTTCGGTGATTAAAGGATATCACTGGTGAAAACGGCGCCTTAAAGAACGCACGAGTGCTATCCATTATACACGTCACCTTGGCAGAAGTAATGCCCGAGAGCACTAATGAAGCTCTGTGACTAAGTGTATTGCTGGGGTTGTGATGATGGGAAGTGAAGTGACTCAAAGATTGTTCAATGAGTGATCTAGAGGTTGTGAATTGATTGAATGTTTTAATGCAATATATGAGGCATATGTGCATAACCTTAAATTGCAGGTTAGAAACTGATGCCAAGGTAAGTCATCTGACTCATGTTGTGCTAGGTAACCTGGTGGTGTATTGGTTTCCTAATCGAGTCTTAAGGGGTAGAACTCGCTGAGACATAGTCTCATTGGTTGTTGTAAAAAAACCAATTTCGGGCTCTTAGGTGGAAGATCTTCAAGAGGAGGATTCCAGGAAAAGCCTGGCGAGGAATCAGAAGAGGGTGACGAGGATGATTTTGAGTACGACCTGCAGAAGGATTGAGACCTCCCTCATTTTGAAAACCTTGTGAATATTTGTAGATTTGTTAAATCAAACCTTGGTGAATAGTACTGTGAAGTATAATGAAAGCCTGTTATGCTATGTATAAAAGTTTGGTTATGCGTTTTCAATATGAAAATATGGCCTTATTTTTCTATCCCATTATTTTATTATCTGGGGATTTATAATTGCTTCCGCATGTGCTTAATAATAAGAAAGGGTCAACTTATGCATATATGCCCCAAAATCGAGCTGTAATGCAAGCACAGCATAACCACAACAGAAGTCCATGTTAGTCCTGCACTCATTTGGAACTTAAGCAAATGAAAGGTACGAAATCTCACGAGCGAAGAAGGCTTCCACTTGAACAAGGGAAGGATCTACATTTCGGAGACCAGCCCTGGCATGGTGAAGGAGGCTTACTTAGCTCAGTTCCAGGCAGATTTCTCGACATTTTTAAAGTTCCGTGGTGAAGAGATGGTTGATAACGGTTGATATTTATGGGAGGGAAGATAAGGACTTCGTGAGCCGAGACGGCTACATCTTCTGGGAGAAACTTGGACAGGCGATTGCTGATTTGGTTTCAGAGGTAAGTTTATCTTGATCAGCTTTTCAACTTGCACACCCTTTAAATGGAAAGAGATTAATATTAAAGTAATGAGGAATTCTATGCGCATTTTAGGTAGATGTTGGTGTTTTAATATGTGATTAACAGATACTAATACAAGACAAAGCTAGTATTAATGTTTTGAGCAAGAAACTTTCATCAAGTCCATTGCAAGGATAAATTGTTGTCCAAACGCATCGACAAGCCTTCCAAAGGAATTTTACTAAAAATTATATATCAGTTTGTTATTAGTTCACTTAACGTGTTAATATTTTAATATTAAACTCTAAAATCCATATTTATAATTGGTAAAAATATATTAGTTCTAGCCATCACAGCCAAATCTTTACAAACATAACGAGATTAACCATGCTGAAAATTAATTCTATATATTTTAGTCTCATGTTGCATCAAGGTGTGTGTCATCGTAAAACGATTTTCACTTTCACTTTTTTTATCTTATTTCTCATTTGAACCTCATTTTAGGGATTCATTGAGGAAGAGCAACTAGGCACCTTAAACGTGCCATATTACGCAGCATCTTTAGAGGAAGTTCAAGACATAGTAAATGAAGAAGGGTTTTTCAAGATCGAACATTTGGAGATAATGAAGATCGATAGATACTCGCTGGGGGAGGATCCTTATAGCAGAGGAAGGATCAGGATGATGGCTACACACATTAGATCCGCCACCGGTTCCATAATCTCGCACCATCTTGGTGAGGAGATCATGGATGAACTCTATATCAAAAGGCTTCCCGTTCTCATGGGTGATGATTTGGCTAAGGAAAGGAGGAAGGGAGTTAGCATAATTGTTGTGCTAAAAAAGCATGTCCCATGACTCAGCAAGCGTTCGTCTCCATTACCATTACCGGAGACAATGACAATTTCTGTGAAAGCGTTTGTAGGGGTGAGTTTGTTTTGCTAAAAACTTCACAATGAGGAAAATATATTTTATGTAAGTCATTTTCAAGGAAAATAGTTAGGTTTCATTTATTTGATAGTTTAGAGAAAGTGATTTCCTTCTAACCAAAAGGAAAGCTGTTTTCTCTTAATCTAAGCATGTTGTTTATGATCCATAAAATTTTTTCCATAAATCGATTAGATTTTAGGGATAAATGCTGCAGAAGTCCTAAAACTTATTATGAAAATATAATTTAGTCCTAAAACTTGCAAAAAATGCAATCAAGTCCTAAAACTTATTAAATTATTTCAATCAAGTCCTAAAGTTAACACCATTAGCCTTTTCAATTAAAAATGCTGACGTGGCATTTTAAATAATTTTTTTTTCCCACATCGATTTTTTAAATTATTTTTTATTCATTTAAAAAATAGATTTATTCATTTTATCTTATTTTCACCAAAAACTAAAAAGAAAAGTTAAAATTTATTTTTATAAATCGTTTAAAAAAAAATTAGTGGCTCCTCTCACCCAACCGAGCGATGGTCGTTGACCTTGAGCGGGGTGGCCGGCCCTCACCCGCCCCAAGTGAGGGTTGGCAACCGTTGCCCGCCCTGGGCAAGGCCTCATCGGCCCTCGCTTGGGGCCGATGAGGCTAGGTGAGGGCTAGCGAGCCTCGCCAACCCGAGTAGGGGTGTTAGCGGTTCGTTCGGTTTTTCAAAAAACCGAACCGTTAGGCCGACAAGGCCTCGCCTAGGGCCAACAACAACTTGACCCTCATCATAGTAGCGCACCCCAATTGTTTGATATAATGCGGGATCGACGAATATCGTCGGCCCTCGTGATTGAGCAAATGGAGGCAAGCCGTCGGCGAGGTGTGGTTTTCGGATGGTAGGGGTGTGTCGAAACCTTAGATTGGGTCTCCATTTGGGTGTTCTGGGCAAAGTTTCGCTTCCCACCCGAGGGCAAGGGGTTCCCTCATGACCAGTGTGTGGTCGGACGTGGAGGTCGGGGCGGTTCCGCGGTGGGGCTTGGGGAGACTCGGGCGTGGAAGGCCTGAGTCCATCGTGGACGACCGGTGAGAGGCTCGTCGGTGGCGATGGTTTGGGCGGGGAGAGCCGCAGGCGAGTGTTCGGTGAAGAGAGAGAGGGAGTTGTCGAGGAAGAAGTAACCAAACCGACGATTCGGTTTGAGGTTAACCGATATCGGTTAACCGAACCGATAAAAAAATTTCGGTTTTTAATGAGGCCCGGTTTGGTTTGGTTTTCGCCCACCCCCGCCCAAGGCCAACAATTGTCACAATCATCGGCCCCTCCGACGATGGGTGGGGCGAGGCCTCGTCGAGAGGCCGGCCGCTGATTTTATTTTATTTTATTTTTTTTAAAAAAAAAAAAAATTAAAATTAAGTTTTAACTTTTTTTTTTAGTTTTTAAATCTATTTTTTTAAAAATAATTTAAAAAATCCATCTAAAAAAGAAAAATTATTTAAAAGACCACATCAGCATTTTCCGTTAAAAAGGCTAACGGTATTAACTTTAGGATTCAATTGAAATAATTTGACAAGTTTTAAGACTTGATTGCACTTCTTACAAGTTTTAGAACTCAATTACATTTTCGTAATAAGTTTTAGGACTTCTGCAGCACTTATTCCTAAATTCTATTATCCAAACATCGGAAAGTTGTAAAATTATCTCCCTAAAATAGTTTTCTTTCAAATAAACGAACCTAAGTGTTATTTGAAAGGATTCCTCTTTGTTAGGGTGCGGTGATCTTTGATTATATTAGGTTGAGTTTATTAAGACGCTTACGGCCCATGAGTAATGAATAGTCGTTTGAGCTTATGTAAGAGAAAGAGCCCAACAAGAAGTATTATCAAGAGATTCGTTTTTGCATTACTACAACTAATGATTCTTTTCAAGTATCTCGTTTTTTTCATGACATAGTAAGAAACAAACCGTAATCAAAGGAACAAACTATCATCATTGTCACAAGGAACAAACTATCGTTGCATGATCTAGTATGGAAGCAATTTTGTGTTTTTAATAATACGGCATTAGAAATTATAGTGACTACATGATTGTGACTAGAAGATATGAGAGCTTGTCATAGATATGAGATGGTCATTTATTACGAGAATTGGAGTTCTGCTCAAATAGCACATTGATGTTTTTCATAAGTGCGATAAGCATATTGTAATAAACTATTATTTTATATGTATCACATTCTTCATGCCACTGAGTAATTATTATTATTTACGTATCGATCTCGTTATTCCTGCAAATCACTCATTTCAATGTGTAAGGAGGAAGAAAACAAAAAATGAGTAGCATGTATTAAACTGCGACCTATTGAAGGCATGTTAGATGCAAAGATTACAAAAATGCGATCCTCTATGTGGTTTGTGGTTTTGAAGTTTTTTTAATTTTCCAGTGAATCCAATATCTTCTAAAAACAAAAATAATAATAACTTATCCCCTTGGTTTAAAAAAAGAAACGAAGAAAAAAGACCCCTTCCCCCCGAAGCCATGATCATGGAAAAGAGAATGACACAAATAGCCTTTGAACTTTAACCCAATATGCAATATAGTCCCTAAAATTTTGGTACATATTCAACTTAGTCCCCAAATTAATATTGTCTTTGAACTTAAATTAATAAAAGGGTAACGTTAAACATCTTCCCATACTTTATGGATTAAATTGAGCATATATCAAAAGTATATGGACCACATTCAACTATTAAAAGTTCAAAGACCACATTGCATATTTGACCAAAGTTGAACAAATTAAAAGTTCAAATATCACATTACGCATTTAGCTAAAGTTCAGGGATTGTATTGAAAAAAATAAAAATTCAAAAACCACAATACATATTTTAGCCAAAGTTTAGGAATTATTTTGAGTTATCATCCCATCATGGAAAAATCTACACAAAAATGACATCTTGATCAAGCCGTCAATGGAATTTAAGAGCCTATTTGGTAATGATATTTCTCCTGATTTCTGTTCTTTTAATCCACAAAACAAAAACAAAAAATAGAAATCTATTTGATAACGTTAATTAATTTTTTTATTTCTCTAGAATAGAGAAGTGGTCGGGAATAAATTTGGAACAAAAACAATAAGTGGAAAAAAGTAATTTCTTGTTCTAAAAATAATTTCTTGAAATAAGTTATTCTTTTTCTTTTTCTTTTTTTCTTTTCTTCCTCCTCGGTCCCCACCACCACCCGTTGCCGCCGTTGCAGCCACCGCCACCCACTACCGATGCTGGCCATTACAATCGGCTACCAGCCGCAGTGGCAGCCACGACAAGGAAGAATAACAAAAGAAAAAAAAAAAAATTTTAAAAATATTTTTAAAAATTAAAAGAAATTATATGTTATAAATTTTTTTATAAATGGTACAAAATGCATTTACTGTTTTTTTTCATTTCAAGAATATAAATTTTGTATAATTATTAAACGCATTCTTTTACTCAAAAAATATTATGGAAAATAAAAATAGGAAATGACTTTCTGAAAATAAATTATTTCCCGAGACAAAAGCATTGCTAAACCACCCCTAACCATCAGGAATCCGAGATTGTTTCCCCTACAATGTTTGCTCATCTGTCGCATGTCAATTGTCAAAGGCTCTGGAGGAGAAGCTGAGGGGTTCTGGCTTGAACCTTTAAGGCGGCAGAAAGGCCACGAATCAAGCTGGTCACCTCGCAGATCATTTCGCTTTTTTTTTTTATTTTTTTTCATTGTGTCAAAGGTGGATTGCCTTTTGTCATGGCAAGAGAGAAAAGGTACATCAAGATGATGCGTACATGGATCAGCCTTTGTCTCTTTGATAGGACTAGAATTACTGACGGTGAAATAAGTAAATAGCTAGCATTCTCCACTATATATCTGCATGCTTTCCTAGAAAACCAGATAATCTATTGCAGCTTTCCTAAGATGGAAAAAGAAACTGGTTTTAACATTGTATCTTCTACTAGTAAAAAAAAGGATAAGTGCTGCAGAAGTCTTAAAATTTGTCACGAAAATGCACTTAAGTTCTAAAATTTGTCAAAAGTGCAATCAAATTATAAAATTTATCAAACTGTTTCAATTGAGTTCTAAAGTTAACACCGTTAGCCTTTTTAATGAAAAATGCTGACGTAGTGCTGACGTGACCTTTTAAATAATTTTTCTTTTTTCAGATGGCTTTTTAAATTATTTTTATTCAATTTTTTAAAAAAATAGATTTAAAAATTAAAAAGAAAAGAAAATTTATTTTTAAAAATTGTTATAAAAATAATAATAAAGCAGCTCCTCCCCTGCCACCGCCATCGCCGCCGATTGCCGAGGAGGGGCCGGTGATGGTTGTTGGCCTTGGGCGCGGGTGGCCAACCCTCGCCGACCCTCGCCTAAGGCCAACGAGGCCTCACCTAGCCGGGCGAAGGCTAGCCACCCAAGGCTAGCCACCCACGCCCAAGGCCGGCAAGGCTGCCATTTTTTTTGGAACTATTTTCTTTTTAAAATAATTTTTCACTTTTCTTTTAAAAAATTAAATCTAATTTAAATTTAAAAGATCCACATGAAAAATAAAAATTAATTTTAAATACCACGTTAGCATTTTCTGTTAAAAAAAGTCGACGGTGTTAACTTTAGGACTCAAGTGAAATAATTTGACAAGTTTTAGAATTCAATTGCATTTTCGTGACAAGTTTTAAGACTTCTGTAGCACTTATCCCTAAAAAAATGAATCCTTCAAAGCATTGACTAAATGAGATAAAAGGGTAGTTTTCATACACTTACATGATAGCACGGCCTATGATTGGATTTGCTATTATGCCGCACAATTTAGGCCAATCCATATCAATCATTCTGTTTGTTTTGCAAAAAACTAATGATTAGGGAAACTGTTCAAAGTAAGATTTTTTCAGTTTTTTTTTTTTTAATATAAGCCACAATTTTAATTTTTATTTAATAGAAGGCTTAGAAATACTGCTCAAAATGTCAAGGTTTTTTTCGGAAGAAATTGGTTTCATCGGATAATTAACAAGCTTTTCAACAATGTGCCGACACCAATTCCAAGAAGATCATCTAGATAAGATCAGAATTCACACAAATGGCAATACGAGCGCGCTCAGTTCTTCTGTGCACTCTTTACAATGGTCGAAACCTTCCTCGAGTAGAGAAGTAGCCGTGCTCCCTAGCATAGGCTTGGCTAGAGACGCAATCTTTTGCTTTAATGCAAGAAATGAATTCATGCTCGTAAATCAACCCGATCTCATAGTCTAGAGGACAAAATTGAACCACAACTTCTATTATAATCGGAAATAATCTAATTGGTTGAATCACAGTTGCTAATTGATCTTTTGCCTATTACTCTGTTAAATTGACTTCACCTTATGGGTGAGCGAGGGGCAAATGGTGGGCGGGCTAGTAATGAGGGCTAGTAATGGGAAGAATTTTTATTTTTCATAGCTAAGGAATGATAACGATTGGAAACCAAAACAAAGGAAGAGAATCCGGAATTGATTAAGGTGCTTATGACTCATGGGTGATAAAAACTCTCTTTTAAGCTTATGATGAGAAGAGCCCAACTAGGAGAACTATCAAGAGTTCCATTTTATTTTGCCATCAATTATTGTCAACATGGGTACAAGCAGGAGAGGGGTCTCAAGGGCTTTTTTGGGGCTGTGGCCACCGCGGTTGCAAGGCGTTCGGACATAGAGCATGTTCGGCCCAAACTGCAAATGGGTTTTGGACAAAGTTCTTTGTTCTTCGGCCTAGTAATTAGGCTTGTCCTGACATGAAGCATCTGTTCACGTTTTCTTAATCATATGGAGACTTGATCAAGTACATTTAGACCCGCTTGTCCAAAAAAAAAAGAGTACTTTTAGACCCGATATCTGACCCTGCCCTTCCATAGATTAAGTGAAGTTTTAATATAATAATTAAGTTCGGCTAGGGATCTAAGAGGGCTACCTCATTCATCTTTCTTTCGTTCTTAAATATTGAAATAGGATTTAGAGTCAATAAGAAATCCAAGCAGGGCAACGTATTGATATCTAAATTTGGTGCATTATTAAGTTCGGTTGGTACTTTGAAGGATGTCTAGCTGGCAACCGGAAGTATTCTCTTCAAATCTCGCCATTACATGCAATCTGAGATAATGCTACCAACACATTTTAAAGATTTGAATTGGAAGTATTCTCTTCAAATCTCGCCAATTACATGCAAATGCTCTAAGATAATGCTATCAACACATTTAAAAGATTTGAATTGAACCAGTTCATTTCATAGGGCTCATAAATTATCTTCCAAAAAAAAAGTAATAATAACATGTTTCCTTGGTTTAAAAATATTATAAAAAATTTAAAAAAAAGTTGTCTGTTTCAATCTCTCTCTTTTATCTCATGATAATAAAAAAAAATCACGCAAAAATGACATGAGAGCATCGAAACTCTGACATGATTCCCCCACACAATGTTCGACCATCTATTGCGTGTCAATTTTTACGTTTCAAACTCCACCGACGGGAAGCACAAGATTCTAACTGTGAACATTATTGAGGTCTTAAGTTTTCAATTGACCAAAATAACGTCTAAGTCCTCAATTATAACCAATGGGCAAATTTTTTTAATATAAGTCGCTATCCCAAGCTTGACCCGGTATAATGAGCACAAGGTTATCCAAATAATTTATTCGCGTCGGAGAACGACGTCTCAGAATCGAATAATTGAAGCAGACCAAGACAAAACAACCCTGTCTTGCAGAATGATTCATCATAAAAAACAGTAGACACATCTATCCTAATAACCAGCAGCAAGACCTCGGTGAGCAGATCTTCGCCATGGACGTCAAAGAAGTTCTCTTCATGAGCAGAGGAGACGGAGAAGATAGCTATGCTCAGACGTCAACCTATCCGGTACCCCCTTGCATCTCTTCTTTGTTACTTGCAGCCTACCATGGAGGACATAGCTAGGAAGCTCTAGGTGAAGTCGATTTAACAGAGCATTAGGCAGGATCGATTGTTAGCTGTGATTCTTTTTTAGCATATCAGAAGTGGTGGTTCGGCGTTTTCTCTAAACTCCACGATCGGGTTGGTTTATGAGAATGAATTCAACTCTTGCATTTCAGCAAAAGATTGCATCTCTGGCGAAGCCCGCTGTAGCGAGTGCAGTCGCTTCTCTGCTTGAGGAAGGTTTCTTCCCCTGCGAGCTTCTAAGTGTGGCGGATTTAGGCTGTGCTTTGGGTCCTAGCACAGTAATTTTCATGTCGACTGTCATGGAGAGTGTGCGGAAGAAGTGCGCGCACTCAAAGTGCCCACCGCCTGAACTCCAATTCTATCTAAACGATCTTCCTGGGAATGATTTCAACACTTTGTTCAAAAGCTTGTCGAGCTTCTCCCAAAACAATGAAAGCTTATCGTGCTTCATAATGGGAGCTCCGGGAACTTTTCACGGAAGGCTCTTCCCTAGAAACTGCTTGCACCTCGTTCATTCCTCCTATAGCGTCCATTGGCTATCTCAGGTAAATCTAATTGTATATATCTTAGGAAAATGTGATTTTATATATATGAGCAATGCGAATGATTGTTTTGATAATTGTTATCGCGAGAGATGCATGTAAAGTCAAAACATTTTATAGGTCATGTGTCAAGTCAACTGATACAATTCAGTGGTTTCGACTACGAGATGATATAGGCTTAAATCTCTCCATCTTCTCATTCAAATTCAACTCATGCATGCCCAAAATCTTCACACGACATATGATCAATTAATGACATGCGAACGACAATATCATGAGAGATAAACAGGTGCCAAAGTATTTGACAGATCATGTCAATTATTGATTTCGCAGTTTTCAAGTAGACAGACTTAGGTTCGAATCTCGCTGTTATCTCGTTCAACTCATACATACATAGCTAAAATAGAGCTGTAATGTGAGCACTGCATAGTCACGATTGTTGTCCATTTTAATCCTGCATTAATATGGAAGTTTAGCAACTGAAAGGTTCCGAATCTCACGAGCAAAGAAGGCCTCCCGTTGAATAAGGGAAGGATCTACATCTCAGAGACCAGCCCCAGCGTGGTGAAGGAGGCCTACTTGGCTCAATTCCGAGTGGATTTATCAACATTTTTGAAATTCCGCAGCGAAGAGATGGTCGACAATGGTTACCTCGTGTTGGTACTTAACGGGAGGAAAGATAAGGACTTTACAGGCATAAACAGCCACTACATCATGGAAAAACTTGGAGAGGCGATTGCTAATTTGGTTTCAGAGGTAAGTTTTCTGAATCAGCTTTTCAACTTTCACGCACTCGCACATTTAAGAATATGCAAGTATTGGTGAAATCTGTGCGCAAATGAGATGGAATCGGGTTTTAACATCTGATTAGTACATACCAGTACTCAGACTAAATTAGAGTTTCGTGTTTCGAGTACGAAACTTTCATTATGACATAGCAAGGGTAAAGTGTTGCCCAGATACATTGACATGCATCGCAAAGGAACTTTATTAACAATTATAAATCAGTTTCGCTTAATTCGAGCATATATATGTCGACATCAAACTTTCAAATCCATATTTTCCATTGATGCGAATGAATGAATTGTAGTTGTCAAGATCAAATCTTTGCACTTGTTACAAGATTAATAGTACTTGAATTCTTTTCACCAAAAAAAAAAATTAGTACTTGAATTCAAAAATTTCTGATTCATTTGACTCATGCCATGGTAAAACAATTTTTACTTTCGAGTTTCAATATTTATTTATCAAAACCGTGTTGTAGGGGTTTGTTGAGGAAGGGAAATTAGACACCTTAAATATGCCACATTACACGGCATCTTCAGAGGAAATTCAGGGCATAATCGATGAAGAAGGGTCCTTCGAGATCGAACATATGGAGATAATCGAGGTTGATGTCGGCGGAACCACGCCGGACGAGGATCCTCATAGCAGAGGAAGGAAGATGGCTAAAGATGCCAGATCTTTCACCGGTTCCATAATCTCACACCATCTCGGCAAGGAGATCATGGACAAGCTCTATTATGAAAAGCTTCCCATCATCATAGGTGATGATCTGGCTAAGGAAAGGAGGACGGGAATCAGCATAATTGTTGTGCTCAAAAAGCATAACCTATGACGCAATAAGTGTTCGTCTCCACTATAGACAAGGTCAATTTCTGGGAAAGCTATTCAGGTGTTATTTGAAAGAATTCCCTTTTTGTTAGGGTGTGATGAATTGTTGACTGTATTAGGCTAAGTTTATTAAGGTGCTTATGATTTATGAGTAATAAAGACTCCTTTAAGCTTAAGATAAGAGAAGAGCCCTGCAAGGAGAAATATTTAGAAGTGCATTTTAATTTTCTATTAGTTAATGTTAACATGGATACAAAGGTTAGATCGGTCAAGTCATTATAGGCATGACAAACCACGGCTACGGGCTTGTTCAACCCAAAGTGTAAACACATGGATTTGGACAAGTTATTTGTTCTTCGGCCCAATTTTACTTGTTAGGCTTGTCTGCACATGAGCATTTATTTATATTTTCTTAATCATGAAAAAGAATAGCTAACTCTTTGTACTCGTATATCAAATCTCACATCAGAAAATTAAAGTGGTATGGTATGAAATAGTTAAAATGTCTTAATTGGCCTATAACTCATTTGCTAAGGTTTTTGAATGGAGGATCTAATTGGATATGTTAATAGGCTCGAACTTAAATTCCTTTTTAGCAATCTCCCCCGGTAAAGATATCAGATTTTTGTTGTATGCTCCCAATAAATGATATCTGAGTTGAGAGTTGATTGGTGACGCATTCCCAATATGTATCGGCATTTGAAGAATATCTCAAGGAATATCGTGACCAATGTGATTTTTGGGTAGCTTTCATGGTTCGATCTAGCGTAAGAGACCTATGATGGAAGCGTGTGTAATCATGTTTGAGTCTGGAGAAAAAGACTATAATGAAGGTGGGTGTCATTGTTGTTGTGGTCCTCGCCAAGGCAACAAAGTGCAAACTCAAAGTTGAGACAAGTTATGTAGAAGGATATGTGAATTAGGGGGGACAAAGTTAGCCAAAAAGGCCGTATCTTTCGCTGAGTCTGCATTCTCACACCATCTCAAAGATGAAATCTATGGTAAGAAGCTTTTCTTATTTGGTATCACGCAGAAAAAGGTATTCTCCTATCCGCCTGTTGACTTAGCTTCCATTTCGTAAGCAAATGTCTAAGCATTTGTTAAATATAGATTGCGTCTTTCTACCAAAGAAGAGACATTTTTATGCAAGATTTTCCATATGTTTAAGCGAGAATTGATCCTGAATTCCCTAGCCAAAAACACCAAAATCCATAACTTAGTTTAGGAGTGAACTAATTAGTTAGGTGGTCCCCAATAAAACTAACTGTAGGTCCGTGATGTACAATGATTGGTCGCTCCACAGCGCTTTCCCTCTCTCGACTGTTGACTTTTCATGGTAAGACCTAGCGATTAGGAAAATAGCTGAGAGGCCCCTGTATGTTACTTTATTGGGTTGGGTATGAATTATGAATGGTGATGAGTTGAAAGATAAGGGTAAGATAAGTCTAAAGAGATACTAATGACCTTGAGAATCTTGTTCTCTCCCATCACTAGTGATGCAAATGGAATGGCGCACTTTCCTTGGAAAAATGCGACCCCTCCTCAATTTGGTTTGGGGTCTCTTAATATTCTTAGTTATTTGGTCAAGCCATTATCTTCCCAAAGAGACAGACCATAATAATTTGTATTCTTAATTATTCGGTCAAGCCATTATCTTCCCAATGAGACAGATTAGAATAACTTGTGGCCTTCATCTTAGGGGTGATCGGTTCCCGGTTCGGTCCGGTTCCACCTTGAAACTGAGAACCGGACCAGGAGCACCGGTTCCCAAAATTGCAAACCGTGGACCGGACCGTTTGGTCCTAGGACCGGGAACCAAACCGACCATCGGTTCCGGTCCGGTCCAAAAAAATCGACCCTACTTTTTTGCACTAAAGAACTAAAGAGTGATCGCGCTCTCGACCGATTAATCCAATTCGATTCTCGGGCAATTCAACAAAACTAACCACACGTGTTTCACGTGCAAAATATTCAAACTTCACTCGTGTGATTCACGAGATCTCTTGAAATCTTAATCTTACATCGAAACTAACAAAGATATTTTTTCTATAAATAAAAGAGTAACAAAAAGGGTTTTAATGGTCTATTGGCCACATAAAGAGGTTGCTACCTCAAATTGCAACTTTGGTTGCAATAAGTTATCATGTTTATATGTTTTATTAATTCTATGTATATAAATTATATATAAAAAAATTTGGTTCGGTCCGGTTCCCACCTTGAAATCGGAACCGGACCAATCGCCACCGGTTCCAAGATTAGGAACCGGGACTGGATCACCGACCATGGGAACCGCCCAAAACCGACCGGTTTGGTCCGATCCGTCGGTTCCCGGTTCGGGCGGTTCCCGTTGCATGCCCCTACTTCATCTCTCTCTCTCAGGGGAAAAGTCTAGCTGAAAAGTACATGAGAACCAATTAAAGAACGGAGGATATCTATGCTTCACACAAGTGTCCGGAAGCCGATGTACAATCTTTGGTCATTTATCTATGCTTCACACAAGTGTCCCCCGACAGTAAGTTTAAGACTTAATTGTGATTTTTTCGAAGTCTCAAACTTCAATTGATTGAGATAATGCCGAATTCCTCAATTATTGCCAATGGTCAAATATCTTCAACCTAATTAAGTCACCCAAATTTTACTTAGCGTATATGCACTAGGTTATCAAAGTATTTCATGGATACAAAATTTACCGTCGAAGAAGGAGGTGTTTAATAAAAAAAGAAATGGATAAGTGTGTTGGAAGTCCTAAAACTCGTCACAAAAGTACAATTGAGTTCTCAAATTTTCAAAAATAGCAATCAAATCTTGAAAGTTATTAAAAAAATTTAATTGAGTCTTAAAACTTTTAAAATATCTAATCAAATCTTAAAATTTATTACGAAAATGTAATTAAGTTTTAAAATTTTTAAAATGTACAATTAATGAAATGACTTAGATTGGACTAAATTGGCAAATTTTAGGACTTAATTGCACTTTTTAAAATTTTTAGAATTCAATTGCACTTTGTGAAGGGTTTTAGAATTTAATTACACTTTTTAAAAGTTTTAGAACTCAATTTCACTTTCATGATAAGTTTTATGACTTTAAATGTATTTATTCTGTAAATAAAGTAAATTATGTAAAGCAGAACAAGTCAAAAGAACCAGTAACCCTATCTTGAAGGACAGTAGCAGTTGGAACGATTACGATAGGAAATGATAAAAAAGAAAAAAGTTGCGGAGGTGATTGGGAGGAGTACGAAGTGAAGGAGGACCGAGTCTTCTTTTTTTCTTTTTCTTTTTTAGGTAAAAAGGACCGAGTCTTCTTGATCGTGAAAGATATTCTTCTTCTCCCTATGAAGTGTTGATGGATATTCGCCAAGCAGTCAAAACAGTGTAGAATCAGCAGAAGACAGTGGGAATCCACATCTGGAATATCAACCGATCTCAAGACCTCAGTGATCGCATCTCTTCGCCATGGACGTGAAACGAGTTCTCTTCATGAGCAAAGGAGACGGAGAACATAGCTACGCTCAGACCTCCACCTTCACGGTTTGTTTCCCTCAATTAATAACCCCCCTTTCAGATATAAATAGGCATGATCAATCCCCAATCGCAATTCATGGAATATAATTTCCTTTTCTGATAATATTAGAAGTTGGGATTCAATGATTTCTCCAAAATACGGGATCGGGTTAGTTTATAAGAATGAGTTCGTTTCTTGCATTACAGCAAAAGATTGCGTCCGTAACGAAGCCCACGATAGCGAGCACGGTAGGTTCCCTTCTCGAGGAAGGTTTCTTCCCGTGCAAGCTTCTCAACGTGGCCGATTTAGGCTGTGCTTCGGGTCCTTGCACGGTAACCTTCATGTCGACCGTTTTAGAGAGTGTACAGAAGAAGTGTACACACTTGAACTGCACGTCACCTGAATTCCAATTTTATCTTAACGATCTTCCTGGGAATGATTTCAACACGTTGTTCAAGAGCTTGTCGAACTTCTCAGAAAGCTACGAAAGCTTATCGTGCTTTATAATGGGAGCTCCAGGTTCTTTCCATGGAAGGCTCTTCCCTAGCAACTGTTTACACTTTGCTCACTCTTCCTATGGCGTCCATTGGCTATCTCAGGTAAATCTGATTGCATATATATGTGAGCTTCAAATGATTGTTGTGATGGCTATCATTGTGAGAGATGCATGTAAGGTCGACATGCCTTATGGATCATGTATTACATCAACCGATAAATTTACGTTGTTTCAAGTGCGAGATGATTTAAGCTCAGATCTCTCCATTATCTCATTCAAAATTGTAACTGACGCATACTCAACATATAATCAATTAATTCTTGGACAACATAACATGTGAAGGACAACTTCATCAGAGATAGATAGCTGTCGAACTATTTGACCGATCACATCAATTATTAATGTATAAGCTCGGACAGTTTTCAAGTAGATGGACTTAGGTTCGAATTTCCCCATTATCTCATTCAACTTATGCATATATGCCCAAAATAGAGCTGTAATGCAAGCACGGCATAATCACGACAGAAGTCCATCTTAATCCTGCACTAATTTGGAAGTTAAGCAAATGCAAGGTACCGAATCTCACGAGCAAAGAAGGCGTCCCCTTGAACAGGGGAAGAATCTACATTTCGGAGACCAGCCCCGTCGTGGTGAAGGAGGCCTACTTAGCTCAGTTCCGAGCAGATTTTTCGATATTTTTGAAGTTCCGTGGTGAAGAGATGATCGATAACGGTCGCCTCATATTGATACTTAATGGGAGGGAAGATAAGGACTTTGTGAGCCAAGACGGCTACTTCATCTTGGAAAAACTTGCAGACGCAATTGCTGCTTTGGTTTCGGAGGTAAAGTTTATCTTAATCAGCTTTTCAACTTGAATACGCTCTCACATGGAAAGAGATGGATATTAAAGCGGTGAGGGATTCTATGTGCATATTAGATAGATATTGGGGTTTTAATATTTGATTAGTAGATACGAATGCAAGACAAAGAATTAATATTTTGAGCACCAAACTTTCATCGTGTCCATTGCAAGGATAAAGTATTGTCCATACACAATCAAAATGAGATATATGTGCAATTATAGATTAGGTTTTTATTAGTTCAGGTAACAACTCAATATCTTAATATTAGACTCTGAAATCCATGTTTACTATTGATAAAAAAATAAGTTAATTGTAGTTGTCACAACCAAATCTTTCCAAACATTACAAGATTAACCATGCTAAAAATATTTGACTTTGATACATATTAGACTCTTTCTTTATCAAGTGTGTGTCATGGTAAAGTGATTTCCACTTTCACTTTTCGATCTTATTTTCGTTCGAACTTCATTTTAGGGATTCATTGAGGAAGAGAAACTAGACACCTTAAACATGCCATATCATACAGCATCTTTAGAGGAAGTTCGAGACATAGTCAATGAAGAAGGGTCCTTCAAGATCGAACATCTGGAAATAATAGAGATTGATAGAATGTCACTGGACGAGGATCCTCAAAGCAGCGGAAGAAAGCTAGCAACACTTGCCAGATCGTGGACCGGTTCCATAATCTCACACCATCTTGGTGAGGGGATCATGGACAACCTCTATGGCGAAAAGCTTCCCGTCATCATTGGGGATGATTTGGCTAAGGTAAGGAGGAAGGGAATAAGCATACTTGTTCTGCTAAAAAAGCATGTCCCATGACTCTTTTAAGTGTTCGTCTCCGTTACCATGGACAAGGTCAATTTCTGTGAAAGCGTGACAAGTATCTTATAAAGAATTCCTTGTTTGTTAGGGTGTGGTGATCAAAGAAAATAAAATGGATCTCTTGATCTAAGCACTCTAATAAACTCACATGTTATGCAACAAAGTTGAGACATGTTATGCAGAAGGATATGTGAATTAAGGGGGAGTAGACCTATCATTGAATTCACGCATAAGGGGGAAATTCAAGATATATTGATGCGGAGGGATACTTGAATTAAGGAAAAGTAAAACTATCACTAAACTCACATGTGAGAGGGAGATTGATGCAGTGTGAGTTGTGTTACAAAAATATATATTAACAAATATACCATCACACATAATCTTTCCTTACATAAAAAACTTAGCCATTTACATGTCCGCATAGTGGATTCCTTCATACTTGTCCAAGAATCGGGGTTAGGGTTAACCTAGCACCTCTTATCTACAAGGACAACCTCACAAAGTGGTATCCCTTATGGGTTTAGTACACGTCCATCTCAAAGTACTTTAGCTCGGGTTCGAATAGCCATTATTAGGGCCTGAAAAAAAGGTAAACAATAAGAAGTGAGATAAACTCAGCGAATAAACTTCTTAAACCTCTCATAGGAGGGTTCTTTGCCTCAAAGATGCCCTAAACATGCAGTTTATCAATTAATGGTAGATTAATAGCAAAGCATTCGCTTTACATTATCTATTAACAAGAATTAGGCCACTCAACATGTGACTCTCTATCACACATCCATTTATAGTATAAACAATTACTACGTGAGTGCACCATTCCATTAAGTATACAATGTTCATAATTTAATAATCCAGGTATGAATAGCAATAATTTCATGCTCCATGCAGCAACTTAAATCTCTCGAGTCCCAATTAAAGACATACAAATTCACAACCTTATCCGCGCCTTTCCGACTCAAACATCAACCTGCAGGACTTTCTCATACCTCTCAATTCATAAACAGGGTTGATCAAACCATGCATGTGCCACATAAGTCACTAAAAATGACATTTAATTCATTTGCTTTTCTCATGTAACTCATATATATCCATGCCACACATGTGTAGACCATAGCATCATTCTCATCATATGCCATCAGCATTCATGCACTTTACACACATTGACGTCTCAAGAATATTATGACATCTCATGCTACCATGATATCTTCGAGACCATGCTTTTAGATTATTACAGCCGCCCAAGGCCCAAGGCCAACTCGAAGGTTCACAGTCATCCAACATAACCAAGTATCGTCCCGTCCCATCGAACTAGACAACATCTCACGTAAACGCATCAAGACGGCATTTCTGTTAGGACATCATTCTGAAATCCATCCACGAACAACATCTTGTTGACTTGCGGACATCCAAACTAAATTGGGTATCGTCCCGCATAAACACATCAAAATGGGTTCACTACCTCGCGTAAATGCATCCGGGTCTTTAAATGGTCACACAGGCATACCATCACACAATCCACATCTAGTGTTATCTTTCTCATTAGTCACATATGAATGCATTAATGGCGTGCCAAGCAAAGTGTATCTCATGATCTATCCAAACTACATCAATAAACTAGGCCAAGCATGAAACGAGAGTCTATGGTTTGACACATTATGTTGAGCACCAAAACTTATCCGGATCGGAAACGATATGTCTCAACATCACACCGAGACCAATAAAGGACCAATCCATCGGGACATGATCACCGACCTAAACCAAACTTAGCTCGAAAATAATACGTCTCAATATCGCACCAAGACCAAGAAAAGACTGACCCGTCGTGACATAATCACCGATTTAGTAACAAACTTGGTTCGGGAACAATATGCCTTAGTATCGCCGATCTAAAAGATAAACTTGACCTTGTGTGCTTCCACGCATATCCAAGAACCATCATATATCTCGTCTCATACATCGACCATGGACAATGAACATATGTGTAAAAACTACTTCCATTGAACACATATAAAACATTGCCATTAATATACATCACCTAGAACAAGCACATCCAATAACATCATAAGTCACTTCCAATTGCAATATCAAATCGAACAACCTTAACATATTATCTTTCAAAATAGTCTTTCGTAAGTACTTATTACTTATAAACATAGAATGTCAAGAACACTTACCATTTTTAAAATAAGGGATTGTGGAAGTGTCTACCATCTTTAAAATTAGGAATTAGTAAATGCGTATTACATTAAAAATCACAACATAATATGCACTTATCACAATCAAGATAGGTTATTGCATTCAATAATAACTGATAATGATTGCTTATCACTTCCATTGATAGCCTATCACGATAATTTATCACATCTAACGATAGCTTATCACATCTAACTATCACTTATTGTGATAACTTATCGCATCCACTTATCACTTATCGTGATAGCCTATCACCACTACTTATTACATTAATCCACTTATCACATAATCTAATTACCATTAACCTTAAACTAATCATAATCTTACTCCTTAGCGCAATTAGCACCCTATTCAAGGGCTAGGAAGCTACTCACCTCCAAAAACTAGGCTATAGTGTTTGGCAATGACAGCGACAAGGCTCACAGGCGGTGACGGTGGCTCATGGAAAAGGCACAGAAAGCCTCGGTGGTGGTTGGTTAGCACTTGGTAGCCGACGACAAGGCTACAACAGCGAAGGAACAATGGCACATGGCTTGAGGGAGGTTCGGCAAGGAGTTAGGACTCACGGCCAATGCGTGGGAATGACTACAGGATGAGATCTCACGACAAGGGAGGCCCAGCGAGCTGAACGGTGGACAGTGGCTCACAACCACCACAACCAAGAGGGAAAAGAGAGAAATGGGCATGAGATGAGGGAGAGAGAGAGAGAGAGAGAGAGAGAGAGAGAGTGTGTGAGTGAAATTCGGCCGAAGGGAAGGGTAGAGAGCGAAAGTTAGAGAAATGAGGGAAAAAGAGAAAAACTTTGGGAAAATTGTAGCCTTTTAATACTCCTTGACTTAGTGTTCTAACTTGGGTAGCAAGAACACATCTTGGCCCTCCATTATGCCACATGCTTCACACAAGGTCAATGGCTAGGATTGCTTCTTCAATTTTCAATTATTGAAATGATGACATTCCTAAACTTGGGGAGCACACAATTGCTTAAACTTGGGGAGCAAAAAGCAATCTTGGCGATTCAATAGCCTAAGCTTGGAGAGCAAGGGTTGATCTCAACCATACAATTACTTAAGCTTGTCCCTCAAGCTTGGGCATGAGAGGTTCACCCCTTCTAGGTAAAAAATAGTTTCAAGTAATTTTGGTAATTAGAGTTATTACCTTACCAAACGAGTTTGAAAAATTATAAAAAAAATTAATATGATGTAAAGAGGACTTAAATAACATTTTTCATGGAGAAATCCAATTCTAATTCATTCTGTATAAAGAGCAAAAGATCACCAAAGACAACCCAAAATTTCATTTGTTGAACAATCCTAATGACCGTAGAAGAAAACTCATTTTGACATCCAAATCTTCATAAAACACTTTGAAATTTAGTATGTTGTAGACATGATGTTCTCTACAACTTTTGTGAAGGAAGCATGTTCAAATTCTGAAGGGAAAATTTTATATAAAATTGTGAAGACAAACATAACACCGTTTTACTGCACTAGACAGTTTTCACACGGTAAAATAATAGACTTTTGTACCAACCATTGCACTTTAAAAAATATATATGAAATTAAAGTATTTTATAGATTAAGATGTTTTAAATAACTTTCATCAAGGAAGTTTTGTGAGATTTGAATAACAAAAGCTCTATAAAATTGGAAAATAATGAAGGTCCAACAGTACACACACTATGCACACACATAGGGTTTGGGCTTGAACCTGACAATTTAGGCTTGGACTTAACTCATCCAATTTGGGCCTTAACAAGCTTAATGGGCTTTTAATTAGGTGTGAGGCCCATTGGACCTAACTTGAGCGTTTAGCCCATTAGGCTTCCAATTTCTAGCCCAATTTCATTAATCCAAAAATTTGAGGTTTATTGATAATTAAGGAATTTGATAAAGCAATATCCTATGGTGGTCTCTTAATCCTCTAAAGTTCGATACCCTTAATCGGACTAGAATTTGTGATTGAAATCTATCAAATGCGACTTTAGCATAATTAAAACCACCGGATGGCCTTTAGGGATTCCGTGAGTTCGACCCGTGGTTGATTTGATATCAATCCATGTTTAAATTCTTTTCAATTCATGAAAAATCATCAATTGTCATGTAATCGTGAAGGGTCAATTGTTCATTTCGAAGTACATGATCATTTGGAATTGGTTTAGGGTCATTCGTAATTAATATAGTAATCATGCGGAATCACTTGCAATCCGATTATATACTATTGTCGAATCAATCTATAACCGTTCTTGAATCAGTTTGAAATGCTTAAGATTGTCCATCATTAATCCTTATGGTTGAATTGTCAATCCATGGTTGAGTTATCTAGTTGTGCGTATCGAAATCCTAAATTGTCTTTCCCAATAGATTTAACACTCTTAAATGGTTCATTCATCGTCTGATTCTACTAATTGCGTATTGGTAAAAGTAAACCCCTTATCATATCCTAAATAAGATCGAATTCTAAGAATCTCACAAGAATTCTATAAACGTCATAACTTTTGTATAGTGCTCATTAGAATGTCATAACTTTTTTTATCACTTTAATATCATAACATTTTTCCCAATCACTTGAGTTTCATAAGAATTTTCAATTGACTACTTGAATGCCATAACTTTTAAAAACGATAACACGTTAGATTTTCAACTGTGTGAACTTCTTTTAAATTTATGGCACTCAAGTGAACATATTTTAAAAGTCATGGCATTTAAGTAGTCAAGAAAAAGTTAGAACACTTAAGTGAGTATCATATAAAAGTTATGAAACATGTGATATTCTTATCCTAGATTCGGATTTGGGCCCCTTCTTAAAAATCTTCTTGAGTGAAAGTATCCAATTTATATTACTCGCTCACAAAAAAGTCTACCATTGTACTTCAATGCATATTTAGTTATATGCCATCTGTAGGGCCTTAAGCCAAATTACACGGTGTGGATGGAGGAAGTCAAGGAAATGGTTTGTGGGGAGGTGTCCTAGGAAATCAAACATGTGGAAGATGGTCGAAATCAATTTCGAAGGGACTTCACCTAATTATGAGACTAATTACAGCATGCAGAGGGACAAAGGTAGCTAAAAAGGCCATATCTTTCGATGAGTCCGCATTCTCACACCATCTCAAAGATGAAATCTATGGTGAGAAGCTTTTCTTATTAGGTATCACGCGGAAAAATGTATTCTCCAATCCGCCTGTTGACTTAGCTTCCATTTCGTAAGTAAATGTCTAAGCCTTTGTTAAATATAGATTGCGTCTTTCTATCAAAGAAGAGACATTTTTATGCAAGATTCTCCATATGTTTAAGCGAGAACTGATCCTAAATTCCCTAGCCAAATACACCAAAATCCATAACTTAGTTTAGGAGTGAACTAATTAGTTAGGTGGTCCCCAATAAAACTAATTGTAGGTCTGTGATGTACGATGATTGGTCGCTCCACAGCGCTTTCCCTCTCTCGACTGTTGATTTTTCACAGTAAGACCTAGCGATTAGGAAAATAGCTTAGAGGCCTCTGTATGGTACTTTATTGAGTTGGGTATGAATTATGAATGGTGATGAGTTGAAAGATAAGGGTAAAATAAGTCTAAAGAGATACTAATGACCTTGAGAATCTTGTACTCTCCTGTTGACACCCCAATTTTAATTAGGTTAATTTTATTTTATTAATTAAGTTTTTATTTTATTTATTTTGTCTTTTTCGGAATAATAAACAAAAAAACCAAAAACAAACAAAACAAATAACAAAAACAACAAAAAATAAATAAAAACAAAGGAAAAAGCAAAAGCAGCAGCCCACCCCCTTTTTTTTAAGTGGGATCGCCCCCCCCCCTCACTTTTTCTCCTTCTTCTTCCTTTTTCTTCTTCCTCGCTCCTTCCTTCTCCACCTCTGTAGTTCACGCGTAGCGACGACGACGCGCTCGAAGACAACCTATGGCCGAGGAGGGTAGGCCAACGTCGGCCGGAAGAGATAGATCTCAAGCGCCATCATGAGCTTCCTTCAATGCCGAGCACGCCTTGTTGGAGGAGCTAGGATGGGACGCTGGTTCGGCCGGCCGAGGCCGTTCGGCGTGCGAATACTGGCGGTCGAAGCTCCATCGACCGCAGCCCCCTCGCCTATAAATAGGCTTCTCCCGACAATGGCAAAGGATCGCAAGCTTGGAGATCTTCCCACTGAGAGACTTCGGGGGAGGAATCGAAGAGCGAGCGAGAGAGAAATCGGGTCGCGAGCTTGGCCGACCTCCCACTGAGAGACTTCGGGGGAGGCCACCGGCGAGCGAGTCCGAGGAGGTTAGATCCGGCCGGTGGAGGCTCAAATCTGGCCGGAGTGAGAGAGATCCGAGCGCGAGGGGTTAGATCTGCGAAGGAGGGGGCTGAGCGAAGGGAAATCAGAAGGGGGAGGCTCGGATTTGTCCACCGCCGTGCTGTGATCCCTCCTCGACGCCGTCATCATCGCTCAGTCGCCACCGACGAAACCGCCTGCGCCCACGGCCTCGACGCCGACCATCAACGCCCCCGCGCCGTACTCCCTCTGCAGACAGGTATCAGCCACCACATGTCGTTGTTTTTCCACTTGAAACCCTGGTCGCCGTCCCTGCCTATTGCCATAGCTTCGCCGTTGCTTCCCTCTCGAGAAACTAGCAACCGCTCGTCGTCGTCGTGGAAGACCGTCATCGTTGCCGTCGTCGACGCAAGCCGCCGCCTCAGTTCCTCCATCGGCGCCGCGTCCAAGCAAAAAATGAGGCAGCCCCGCGTCGGGTCAGGCTCAGGGCAGTAGCGGGTCGCGGCCGGTAGGTTTCCGCAAACCGGGTCGCGGCTGTCGGCCTAGTCGGGCTGGGTTGGCATCCGGGTAGGGTTTCCCCGGGTTGGGCCTTCACGCGTGGACTAAATTCGCACGGGCCTCAAAGAAGTGGGTTTATTTTTGGGCCAGGCTTGTTTTCTAAAAAAAAGGGGAAAAACAATCAAAAATCGAGTCGGGCCGTCCCGTCGTCTCGTGGGTTGCGAACCGGCCTGTCGGTCCCAACCCGGGAACCCGACCGGGCCGTTGTTTAAAAAATATATTAATATTAATATAAAATAATATTTTAATAAATAAAAAAAATCAAAAAATAATTTATTTTCCAAAAAATCAAAAAAATCGAAAATGTCCATATTTTCCCAAAAAAAAAAAAAGCCAGAAAAGTCAGAAAAAGCCAAAAGAATGATTTATATTTTTAGAAAAAGATCAAAAATCCAAAAAATACTTTTTATGTCAAAAAAAATGAGAAAAAGACCCAAAAATTGTTTTTTCTTCACAAAATACATGGAAAAATCCATTGAACGTCCAAAAAGCCTCGAAGGTTTAAACAAGATTAGGTGACCGAAAGGGTATTAGTGATTAACTAGTGTAATCAAGTCACAATCCTAATTTCTCTCATTACAGTTGCGCGTGAAAAGTATTTCTCTCGATATTTTACGTTTGGGTTTAATCAACCTACCCCAAATTGATTAGTGGCAACTCCATTTTAAAAATTAACTTGCAGGTTAAAAACTTAGACTATTAAAGTCGTGAATTGGTGGACTTGGGAGAGTTCGGGCTTAACTAATTTCAATTAAGCCATTAGCCTCCTTAGGCGCTTGTACCCAATTGCGGGCGCCGAAAAAACGAGGTCGCAACACTCTCCCATCGCTAGTGATGCAAATGGAATGGCGCACTTTCCTTGGAAAAATGTGACGTCTCCTCAATTTGGTTTTGGGTCTCTTAATATTCTTAGTTATCTGGTCAAGCCATTATCTTCCCAAAGAGAAGACCATAATAATTTGTATTCTTAATTATCCGGTCAAACCATTATCTTCCCAATGAGACAGATCATAATATCTCAAGCGCGGAAAAGTCTAGCCGAAAAGTACATGAGAACCAATCAAAGAACGGAGGATATCTATGCTTCACACAACCGTCCAAAATCCGATGTACAATCTTTGGTCATTTACCATGTGTCATTTCTGACTATTGAAATTCCACCGACGGTAAGTTTAAGACTTAATTGTGATTTTTTCAAAGTCTCGAATTTTCAATTGACTGAGATAATGCCGAATTCCTCAATTATTGCCAATGGGCAAATATTTTCAACCTAATTAAGTCACCCAAACTTTACTTAGCGTATATGCATGAGGTTATCAAAGTATTTCATGGATACAAAATTTACCGTCGAAGAAGGAGGTGTTTAATATTAAAAATAAAAAAAAAAGAGAGAGATAAGTGCGTTGTAAATTCTAAAACTTGTCATAAAAGTATAATTGAGTTTTCAAATTTTCAAAAAAAGCAATCGAGTTTTAAAAGTTATCACAAAAGTTTAATTGAGTCCTAAAATTTTCAAAATGTCTAATTAAGTCCTAAAGTTTGTCACGAAAGTGTAATTAAGTCCTAAAACTTTTAAAATGTACAATCAATAGAATGACTTAGATTGGACTAAATTGACAAGTTTTAAGACTTAATTGCACTTTTTAAAAGTTTTAGGATTCAATTGCACTTTTTAAAAGTTTTAGGTCTCAATTACACTTTTATGATAAGTTTTAAGACTTTAAATGCATTTATCATATAAAAAAAAGTAAATTATGTAAAGCAGAACAAGTCAAAAGAACCAGTAACCCCATCTTGAAGGACAGTAACAGTTGGACCGATTACGATAGGAAATGAAACAAAAGAAAAAAGTTGTGGAGGTGATTGGGCGGAGTACGAAGTGAAGGAAAACCGAGTCTTCTTGATCATGAAAGATATTCTTCTTCTCCCTTCCGATATGAAGTGTTGGTGGATATTCGCCAAGCAGTCAAAACAGTGTAGAATCAGCAGAAGACAGTGGGAATCCACACCTGGAATATCAACCGATCTCAAGACCTCGGTGATCGCATCTCTTCGCCATGGACGTGAAACGAGTTCTCTTCATGAGCAAAGGAGACGGAGAACATAGCTACGCTCAGACCTCTACCTACACGGTTTGTTTTACTCAATTAATACCCCCCTTTCAGTTATAAATAGGCATGATCAATCCCCAATCGCAATTCATGGAATATAATTTCCTTTTCTGATAATATTAGAAGTTGGGATTCAATGATTTCTCCAAAATACGGGATCGGGTTGGTTTATAAGAATGAGTTCGTTTCTTGCATTACAGCAAAAGATTGCGTCTGTAACGAAGCCCACGATAGCGAGCACGGTAGGTTCTCTACTCGAGGAAGGTTTCTTCCCGTGCAAGCTTCTTAACGTGGCCGATTTAGGCTGTGCTTCGGGTCCTAGCACGGTAACCTTCATGTCGACCGTTATAGAGAGTGTACAGAAGAAGTGTACACACTTGAACTGCCCGTCACCTGAATTCCAATTTTATCTTAACGATCTTCCTGGGAATGATTTCAACACGTTGTTCAAGAGCTTGTCAAACTTCTCGGAAAGCTACGAAAGCTTATCGTGCTTTATAATGGGAGCTCCAGGTTCTTTCCATGGAAGGCTCTTCCCTAGCAACTGTTTACACCTCGCTTACTCTTCCTACAGCGTCCATTGGCTATCTCAGGTAAATCTGATTGCATATATATGTGAGCTTCAAATGATTGTTGTGATGGCTATCATTGTGAGAGATGCATGTAAGGTCGACATGCCCTATGGATCATGTATTCCATCAACTGATAAATTTTCGTTGTTTCGAGTGCGAGATGATTTAAGCTCAGATCTCTCCATTATCTCATTCAAAATTTTAACTGACGCATACTCAACATCTAATCAATTAATTCTTGGACAACATAACATGTGAAGGACAACATCATCAGAGATAGATAGCTGTCGAACTATTTGACCGATCACGTCAATTATTGATGTATAAGCTCAGACAGTTTTCAAGCAGATGGACTTAGGTTCGAATTTCCCCATTATCTCATTCAACTTATGCATATATGCCCAAAATAGAGCTGTAAAGCAAGCACGGCATAATCACGACAGAAGTCCATCTTAATCCTGCACTAATTTGGAAGTTAAGCAAATGAAAGGTACCGAATCTCACGAGCAAAGAAGGCGTCCCCTTGAACAGGGGAAGAATCTACATTTCGGAGACCAGCCCCGTCGTGGTGAAGGAGGCCTACTTAGCTCAGTTCCGAGCAGATTTTTCGATATTTTTGAAGTTCCGTGGTGAAGAGATGGTCGATAACGGTCGCCTCATATTGATACTTAATGGGAGGGAAGATAAGGACTTTGTGAGCCGAGACGGCTACTTCATCTGGGAAAAACTTGCAGACGCAATTGCTGCTTTGGTTTCAGAGGTAAAGATTTTCTTAATCAGCTTTTCAACTTGCATACGCTCTCACATGGAAAGAGATGGATATTAAAGTGGTGAGGGATTCTATGCGCATATTAGATTAGTAGATACTAATGCAAGACAAAGCTAGAATTAATATTTTGAGCACCAAACTTTCATCTGTCCATTGCTAGGATAAAGTATTGTCCATAGACAATCAAAATGAGATATACGTGCAATTATAGATCAGGTTTTTATTAGTTCAGGTAACATGTCAATATCTCAATATTAGACTCTGAAATCCATGTTTACTATTGGTAAAAAATAAGTTAGTTGTAGTTGTCACAACCAAATCTTTCCAAACATTACGAGATTAACCATGCTAAAAATATTCGACTTTGATATATATTAGACTCTTTCTTCATCAAGTGTGTGTCTTGGTAAAATGATTTCCATTTTCACTTTTCGATCTTATTTTTGTTTGAACCTCATTTTAGGGATTCATTGAGGAAGAGAAACTAGACACCTTAAACGTGCCGTATTATACGGCATCTTTAGAGGAAGTTCGAGACATAGTCAATGAAGAAGGGTCCTTTAAGATCGAACATCTGGAAATAATAGAGATTGATAGAGTGTCACTGGACGAGGATCCTCAAAGCAGAGGAAGAAAGATAGCGACACCTGCCAGATCGTGGACCGGTTCCATAATCTCACACCATCTTGGTGAGGGGATCATGGACAAGCTCTTGGCGAAAAGCTTCCCGTCATCATTGGGGATGATTTGGCTAAGGAAAGGAGGAAGGGAATAAACATAATTGTTGTGCTAAAAAAGCATGTACCATGACTCTTGAAGTTTTCGTCTCCATTACCATGGACAAGGTCAATTTCTGTGAAAGCGTGACAAGTATCTTATGAAAGAATTCCTTGTTTGTTAGGGTGTGGTGATCTTTAATTGTATTAGGCTAAGTTTATTAGGGTGCTTAGATCAAGCGATCCATTTTATTTTCTTATTAGTTAGGTTGGGGAGGGGTCGAGGGTTTGATCGGGGTTGACTGCCGTCGATGCAAGGTGTTCGGTCATGTCATCATCGGCATGACAAACCACAGCCATGGGCTTGTTCAACCCGAAGTGCAAATACATGCATTTGGACAAGTTATTTGTTCTTCGGCCCAATTTTACCTGTTAGGCTTGTCTGCACATGAGCATTTATTCATATTTTTTAGAGCCAATATCTAACCCTTCCTCATATATCCAGTCTAACTTCGAATATAATAGTTAGGCTCGACTAGGGATCTAATAAGGCTACGTTATTCATCTATCTTTCGCGTTTGCGGTGAATTAGAAGCACTTAGGATAAAGGGACAACTAGGAAATCCTAGTGGGTCTACATAGTAATATACAAATTTACCAAACCCTGAGTTGGTGCCTGGTTGGTTGGTGCCTTGAGGATTTCCTTATGAGGAATTAGTTATCATTTCGTCTAAATCTCACAAATTGGGTGCAAATTATTCTACAATAGAGCTATTTGCACATGTCAAAAATTTGTATTTAACCATTTCATTGGACTAGTAAGGTATTCTATGGATCTCTAGATAGCTAGGTCCCAATGCTCTTGTCCCTACATTATCCAAAAAAGAAAAAGGAAAATCCAAATTTGCCCGCATTTACAATAATAGGGTGCTAATTATCATATTTGTCTTGTCGAGATTTACAAATGAGTTGTATAAGAAAAGTCTCACATTGAAAAATTAGTTTAGTGTAGTGTGGAATAATTAGTATGTCTTAGTTAGCCTATAACTCATTAGTTAAAAAATTTTAATGGATATGTCCAATTGAATATTTGCAGGCTCAAATTTCGGCTCTCTAAAGATATCGGACTTTTTTTGTCTACTCCCAATAAATGGTATTTGAGCCAACGGTTAATTGTTGGCACACTCCCAATATATGGGAGTGCACCACCTAATCAGCCTAATCAGCCTAATCAGCCACACAAAGATGCAATCTTCTGCTGTAATGCAAGAAATGAGTTCATTATCGTAAATCAACCAGATCTCATAGTCTAGAGAAAAAATCGAACCACAACTCCAAATATAATCGGAAAAGATCTAATTGCTTAAATCAAGATTGCTGATTGATCTTTTTGCCTATCACTCCATTAAATCGACTTCACCTAAAGTTTCCCGAGGCATGTCCTCCATAGTAGGGTCGAGCATGTTGTCCTCTCTAATAGGGCTCCTCCATAAATAGTACTACGCGACAAGTTGTTTTGTCTGGGTTTGCTTCAATTATATGATTTATCTTCCTTTTACATCGAAGACATCCGTCTTGGACTCAACTTACTTTGTCCGTGTGAAATATCTCGATAATTGAGAACTTAAATTGGAAATATTTGCCCATTGGTCATAATTGAGGACTTATACCTTATTTTGATCAATCGAGAATGTAACACCTTCATAAAATCATATGCACATGCACGAGATTATTGAAGTATTTTATAGATGGAAAGTCTACCTGTCAAAGGAGCATGTCTTTAATATGAAAAAAAAAAAAAATCATGTAATTGAAGCAGACCAAGACCAATCAACCTGTCCTGCAGTTAGGAGATGGAGAACAATAACGATTGGAAACCAAAACAAAGGAAGAGAATCCGGAATTTAGCCGGAAAAAGGACCGGAATGGCATTCTTGATTATGAAAGATAGCCTACTCTTCATAACCTTTCCGGGAATGGATGTGACGGTACATATTCTAGCAGGGACAGTGTAGAATCAAATGCGAGTGGATGGACTTGCAATTATCAATTAGCGATCGGATCTTCGCCATGGACGTGAAACAAGTTCTCTTCATGAGCAAAGGAGATGCAGAACATAACTACGCTCGTGCATCCTCCTATACGGTTTGTTTCATTCAATTGAACTCTCCTTTCAAATACTTTCTTCTTCTACTTTTTGTGTAAACTTCCACTCTTTTGGTCAAGTCAATTTGATTTCCAGAGTAATAGGCAGGATCAATCACCATGGTTCAATTTTTATCTAAAATACGGAATCGGGTTGGTTTATAAGAATGAATCTAGGAAATTAACTGAAGTTTCTTTGTTTTCTAGTCCATTAGGCAATCTTTGAATTTTCTGGATAAATTAGACCTCCTTTCTTGCATTACAGCACAAGATTGCGTCTTCCGCCAAACCCACGATAGCGAGTACAGTTGATTCTCTGCTTGAGGAAGGTTTCTTCCCGTGCAAGCTCCTTAAGGTGGCTGATTTAGGCTGTGCTTTCGGTCCTAGCACAGAAGCTTTCATGTCGACCGTTATAGAGAGTGTACAGAAGAAGTGCGCGTGCTTGAACTGCTCGACGCCTGAGTTCCAATTCTACCTGAACGATCTACCCGGGAACGATTTCAATACTTTGTTCAAAGGCTTGTCGAACTTCTCGCAAAACTATGAAAGCTTATCGTGCTTTATAATGGGAACTCCAGGTTCTTTCCATGGAAGGCTCTTCCCAAGAAATTGCCTGCACCTCGCTCATTCCTCCTATGGCGCCCATTGGCTATCTCGGGTAAATATGATTGTATATATCTGTCTAGTGCAATTGATTGTTGCGATGATTAATATTGTGAGAAATACACGTAAGGTTGAAATATTTTATAGATAATGCGTTAGGTCAACTGATAAATCTCTCCATCATCTCATTCAAATTTAACTGATGCATGCTCCAAACCTGATTAATTAATTCTTGGACGGCATAACATGTGAAGGACGATATAATGAGAGATAAATAGTTGTCAAATTATTCAACAGGTCGTGTCAATCATTGATATATAAGCTTGAACAATTTCAAGTAGACGGACTTAGGTTCCAATTTCGCCAATCTCATTCAACTATATGCCCAAATAGAGCTGTGCAAGCACAGCGTAATCACGATAGAAGTCCATGTTAATCCTACACTAATTTGGAATGGAACGTAATCAAATGAAAGGTACCGAATCTCACAAGCCAAGAAGGCTTCCCGTTGGACAAGGGAAGGATCTACATTTCGGAGACCAGCCCCGGTGTGGTGAAGGAGGCCTACTTGGCTCAGTTCCAAGCAGATTTCTCGACATTTTTGAAGTTCCGTAGTGAAGAGATGGTTGATAATGGTCGTCTCGTGTTAATACTTAATGGGAGGGAAGATAAGGACTTTGCGAGCCTAGATGACTACTTCTGTTGGGAAAAACTTGGGGAGGCAATGGTTACCACAACAAAAAAAAAAAAAAAAAATATTATTAAAAGTTGTCAACATCACGGTCGGCGTGGGGAGGCAATTGCTGATTTGGTTTTAGAGGTAACTTTGTCTTAATCAACTTCTCAACTTTCATACACCCACATGGAAAGAGATGGATATTAAAGTTTTGATGGATTCTACGCGCAAATTAGATAGATATTGGGGTTTTAATATATGATTAGTATGTCCTAATAAGTTATTGTTGAGTACGAAACTTTCATCACGTCCATTGCAGGGATAAAGTGTTGTCCAGTCACTCTGACAGCATTCCAAAGAAAATTTTACTGAAAATTATGAATCAGTTTTTTATTAGTTTGCGTATCTTAACATTAGACTCTGAAATCCGTTTTCTGCATTTGTAAGGATAAGTTAGTTGTAGTTGTCATGACCAAATCTTTCCAAACATCACGAGAATAATGGTGATAAAAAAAAAAAATTCAATATCTATTAAACTCATGTTACACCAAGGTGTGTATCCTAGCAAAACAATTTTCCCTTTCGCTTGATCTTATCTTCCTTTTTACCTTGAATTCGGGGTTCGTTAAGGAAGAGAAACTAGACACCTTAAACGTGTCATATTACACGTGTTGGATTTGTCGGATTCTCAAAAACCGGATTCGACACTAAATCGAACCCCTAAACTTGTGCGGAAGACGAGCCCAGGAAAAACACATGTATCACCGATCCTAAAGTACACTACGGAATCGAGCATATCTTGTTAGCCACAGATTAAATACCAACGCCAATATGAGGTAGAGAAAACCGATCCCATTCGATCCGATGACGTCAATTGGCCTTGAAGGGAAGATAGCGTCGCCTTTTTGCGTTTGTTTTTCTTTTGGAGGGAGAGAGGGAGAGGAACGTACGTACAAATGCCAAAAGGTGCGTCCTCCCTCTCTTTTCTCCCTTATATACGTCTCCTCCAAAATAGAAACGTACCCCTTCATCATATCCCTCCATCCATGGGCCCTAATATTGCAGGCCGGGCTTTTAGGCCCAACATGGGCGGACGGGCCAACTTAAGCCCATCACATAAAACCATCATCTCTCACTCGCACATGGTGGGCCGAACAGGATTCTCTTTACCTCTCTTCAACATTCATACTGGTGAATAATCCGTGCGACCAGCATACTTTGAGAGCTCGCTTCTATACATCTGTTAGAAATATATAGCAGCCCATAATGGGCATTACATCATGAGTAGATTTAGTATGCAATTCCCTAGATCGATCGATCACATTTATATCTATCTTGATCTCTTTTAAACAATGATATATATATATTGTATTCACAATTATAATTATCCCAAAGATAGTCATGATTGGTTAACCAGCGAATACAAAACTATAATGTGATTCTTCAAATTCGATATTTCTCTTTCCTTCAAACTCTCAATTTCAGTTTAGCTTGCTTTTCAAGAAATGTCACATTAGATTGAATCAACTCATGACCATTGGCAACATCCTAAGATAGCAAACACTAAATAGAAATCTTGAGAATAAATAAGAGTCATGAGAGCACTAAATGTAGCACCCCGAACCCTTCGGCGGTTGCCACAAGCACCGATATGACATCTTATTACCCTTTCATGCCTTACACTTAGAGAAAGCGTCGTTAATTACAGGCATTTTTTTTTTAAAGCGGTCCCAACGTGACTCACTAGCGAAAGCAAAATGAAGCGTCACCATCTCTCCCCCTACCAACCATGATACCAATACACACCACTAATCACCATAATTTTTATAAACAAGCCACAACACTTTATTTACATAAATTTTCAAGATTGGACTTCTTTTGGGTCGGTACATCAAAAAGGAAAAGCTAGGACTCAGCCATGTCCAGCCTAAAACCTCAAAAAGGATCCTCGACCCTCTACATCACATGTGCTCAACTCCCATCATATGTGTCGGCTAACTAACCCAAAAAAAAAAAAAACACAGCCCCTACTCGTCGCACACAGGTCTCGTACCCAGTCCGATGCGTCAGGCCTACGTCGTATGTAACAAAACAGCGCACACGTATGTAGGTGAGTCCAGGCACAGAAGGACAGCTGAACTCCTCACACTCTACCTCGACGTCGAACGGTAACCCGTAAAATGCACCCCGCGCGACGGCAGGAAGCGGTATACTGCTAATCTGAAATGTTGGTTCCCAAAAGGGGTGAGTACAACCACTCAGCAGATAAGGAATCCAACAACCACTCAATGCATCATACAAGTCATACATGCATTGCAAGCGTTACTTACCTTGAAGCCATGCGCATACTATCATGCATCATCATCACAAATTATAACACATACCACCACATCACAAGTCATCATCATCATGCATATCATTATGCCATATCATTTGGTTTGAATTTTCATCAATATCATCATGCATGGGTGATTCATTATTTTCAACATATAATCATTGTCACCACTAATCTATTTTTTGGTGGGTCGATTAGAAAACCCAAGTAAAATAACGGTTTGAGAATTATTTTTAACTCCTACTAATCTATTTTTAGAGACTATGGGTAATGGGGACTTGGTTACGCTAGAATTCTCTAATGCCCTTTCTTGGTACCTTTCTTTTTATTTAAAAAAAATGTTTGACAAGCAGTTTGGATTGATTTTAAATTTATTTCACTAACATGTAAGGTGTTCATGCATGTGCACAATCCACAAATTTAGCACCCAAATAAACAATAAACAAATTACAAAACTTACTTCAAAACAACAAAACATCTGCAATGTTAACTCAAAATCCAAATCAATAATCCTTGATATGGTTTCTAATTAACACGCAATTTCTTTTTTTTTTCACTTATTTAATGAAAATCATGTAATATGCAATGCAATATTAACTAAATGACCTAATTCTAATGACATGTAATTTCTAATTAAATGGGCCTAGCAAAAATACTAAATGACATGCATCTCAATGAATCTAACACTAATGATGTGCATATTAAGTTTTTTTTTTTTTCCTAAAAAATGCATTTTATCCTAAATAATAAAACTAATTTAACCTATGACACTTTTTTTGTATTTTTCAAGAAATTCGAAATTAAATCAAATGTGAAAATTACCTAATTACATTAAGATCCTATTTAATTTATATTAGGAATTAGGTTGAGCTAAATCCTAATTTAAAATAAATATTATCTTAACCAAAATAATCCTAAAATGCAATATATTTAAAAAATACCTAAACTTATAATAAATTAAAAAATTATCTAAATTAAACTAAATGCAATTTTTTATCCTAATATGCAATAACGTGCAAAATGTACCCTAACTTCTACATGATATATGCATGATGATTTTTTTTGTGTTTTCCTTTTCCCCTTTTTTTTTTCCTAAATTTCGAAATTAATAATTGCCAAATAATTAAACATGCAATCCAAGTTAAAAAAAAAAATAAATCTAAATTAATTGATTTGATTTTTTTTTTTTTTGAAAATTCGAAATAAAATTCCTATTATGAATGCAAACCCTAAAACTACATTTTTTTTTTTTTTTGTTTTTTAAGAAAACTAACCTTGAGTAATACCACAACAAATCAAGCAATATTGATACCCAAAATTGACGAACCGTATCTCGCGCATGAGATCGGGTTGGCCAATTTCACATAAATCACGAATCGGATCTCGCGCATGAGATCGGATTGGCAATTTTTTTAAGTAATTGCGAGTCGGATTTCGGGCGCGAAAATCAGACTGATAATCACTAATTTCAAGGCGATTTTATATCATGGAATTATCATCACATAAGAGGATAATTACACTAAAAAGATAAAATAAAAAAAAAAAATAATAAAACAAAAATAAGATAAAGAAAATACCTAAATTTCTTTTGCTTTTCTCTTTTTTTTTTTTTTTTTTTTTTCTGAAAAAAGAAAAAGGAAAATAAAGCTGGTGGCCGGTCCGGCGAGGGGAGATCGCCGGCTAGGGTTCCGGCGAGGCTCCAAAGGATGGCGTCGGACAGGCGGCGCCGTGACCCGTTGTCACGGGTCGGTTCGGGCGCGCGTCGGACAGCTCGACCCGTTATCGTCGGGGCGGCGGCGTCGGGGATGGGAGGCAGCGGCACGAGGAAGGTTGGCTCGGTGGCGGTGCGGTTCACCGATCGGAGGAGGAAAGCGTCGGGGTCTTCATCCGGCGAAGTTGGGAATCTCGGATCTCGGCTTGGTAGCGGCGAGCGGAACGATGTCCGGCGAGGGAGGGGGAGACGGGCGAAGCGCCGGGATCGCGGATCGTGGGTCGTCGGAGCTCGGGATTACGATGGAGGTGGTGCGGTGGAGGCGGCGACGGCTCGCGCGGTGCGGCGTCGGGGTGACGAGCGGCGAGCGGGGACGCTCGGGCGGAGGGCAGCGGTGCTGTGGGTTGCGGTGGTCGACGCTTGGGCGGTGGAGCGGGCGCGGGCGGCGCGGAGACTTGCGAGTGGGGACTCGGATGGTGGAATCTCGGGGCTGGCGGAACGCGATGCTCGGGCGAATGTCGGACGGAGTGGTGTTCGCGAGGCGTTGCTGGTCGCGTCATGGAGGAGGTGGTGATGGAGCTGGATCACGGCGCACGGGCGAGCGTCGAACAAAGGGGGCAACGGGAGACTTTCACAAAGAAGAACAATGCTTCTTCTTTTTTTCCCTTTTTTTTTTTTCTCTGCTGCGCACGTCCCCTCCGCGTCTTTCACTGTAGCTTTTTTTCTCACCTTTATGAGTTGACAAAAAGACTCTTCTTCTTGAACGACAAAAGGAGGGTTTCCTTTTTTTTTTTCTTTCTTCTCACTTTCACGAATTCTCTCACGCTTGCTCTTTTCACGATTTATTTTACCAATTCTTCCCCCCTATGTACGGCCGTGTGTATCGATATGTGTGGCCTCTTTTATCTTCTCCATACGTGGCTATTATATAGGTGAATAATTTTGATTTTCGTGAATTATTTCACTTCCTTTCTCAGCTTACGCATGAAATCTCATTTGATTATGAAATATTTCTTGTCTTGAGACATAGAATATCGCTACAAAATAAATCCACGTGTGATATTCTTCTTGATATTTCATGCTTAAACTTCCAAACTTCTGCAATATATCGCCTCATGTGAATATACAAATAATTACCTATTGGAAGAATAATTTGAAAATACTTTGTCAACTCGTAAATGTGAAGCTGCAATCAAATGCAAAAAATGCAAATTCACCTAAATCTATATGTTATGCAATTAATTATTTTTTCAGGGATAAAATTAACCCCTAATTTTTTAATGCAGTAAATAACTAAACGGGTCGCCAAAATTTAGGTGTCAACAGCTGCCCCTCTTTGAAGGTGAGCTCGTAGAGGTTGCCTTCAAAGACAAATTGAGATCTAAATTTTGGTCATGCTCATGCAATGAATGATTTTTTGTCGGAACACGAATTCCATTTTTTTAATGCAATTTATATAATGCATGGAAATACTAATGCAAATGATAGATAAACCTACCTAGGATAACTTAACTTCGAGGAGGATAAATTAATTTGAGGTAGTGAGTGTTACCTGTCCAGGACCCGTACCATTCTACGGTCGCCTAGAATAGTAACATGACTTTGTGAAGATGCTGCTTTCCTAGGACCCGTACCATTTACGATCGCCCAATATGGCATAAAGGAGCTGCTTTCTCAGGACCCGTACCATTCTACGGTCGCCCAATATGGCAGAAAGGTTTTGCAAGGAACTGCTTTCCCAGGACTCGTATTATTCTACGGTCGCCCAGTACGGCAGAAGTGTTTTGTAAGGAAATGCTTTCCCAGGACCCATACCATTCTACGATCGCCCAGTACGGCAGAAAGGTTTTGTCTAGGACCCGTACCATTCTACGGTCGCCTAAACAGCGATTCATTTTCCAGGACCTGTACCATTCTACGGTCGCCTGAATAAGGGATAGGTGTTATCAAGGACCCGTACCATGCTACGGTCGCCCCGATGAGAAAATTTATTTTTCCAGGACCCGTACCATTCTACGGTCGCCTGTTAAAGCAATAAATGTTTTCTAGGACCCGTACCATTCTACGGTCGCCTAGACTGAGGTTTTGCTTGGCTAGGACCCGAACCATTCTTCGGTCGCCCAACCTTGCGACAGAAATCATCCGACCAGGACCCGAACCATTATTCGGTCGCCTTAATCAGATTGAATCTGGAGGAAAAATCTTTGGGGACAACTCCATTGAGTGTCAATGTAAAGGACTTTGGGCTACGAAAGCATGCCGGGTCGATATAACTAGATAGCTTGACCAAGTCAAGTGTCGATGCACTTGAGAGAAAATACTTGCACAATGACAAGTATTTTAGAGTATGGTAGAGATATACTTACCTGTTGATATTTTTTATTCTTGGGGATATGTCTTTTGGAATTTAGATATCCTGTGGAGGTCTTTTACCTCATGGTGGAGGTTTCTCATATCCTAATATCATGAAACATTCTGAAAGGAACTCGAATTACCTGTCAGACATGATTTAAAGCAAAAAATGATATGCATTCATCAAAGAGATAGACAATCTGAGCTACTCTAGAATGCACATTTCAAAATTCAAGGGTTCATGCATAATGACTTTACCATATTTGCATCACCCAAATTTCAACACGAGATAATTGTCGTTCAAGATAATGACATGGATTTCTTAAAAATGCTAAATGAGAGACTTTCAGTTAGAAAGGACTTTCACTCCCTCTCATTCAGAAGAGCTATTTTACAAGAATCACTCCGTCTCACTATCATCATACCAATAAGGGTCAAAGTATTCTCGCAAGTGGTACGACCTTACCAATCTGAGAGGTCTTTAATAGAGACCGTAATGTGGGCTCGGTCAACGGCTTAACAAAGGGACTCTTTGAGTCAAGGCTATTGAAAGAACAACTCTTTAATCATCTCCGGGTTTACATGTCAAGAACCCTGCAAAATGAGAAAGAAATAATCTTGCTCGTACTTCTTCGAGCGATGCTTAAAAACATATGAACTCCTATGTTAATTCAAGTGCCCTAATCTGAAGAGACTTTGTAAATGACGTAACATAGGCTAGGTTCATGGGTTAATAAATGAAAAGATCATTAGGCTCAAAATGTGTGTGAATGGTGAGAGTTGGTGATCATCTTGGCATTATCACCAGTTTTCTTTTTCACCATCAGGGATTGTCTTCATGAAATGCCCCATTGATTATAAAAACTCAGCATTTGAGTTCTTTGAGTATTGCTCCATCAGGATTCAATTGACAGGCACCTTATCTTGACTCTCTTTTCATCTATGGGCATTGGCCTTGCTTTTATCAGGCACACCGCTTTTTCATGCCCCTAGTTCTTATTCATTTTTTTTTTTCACTTTTTTTTCATGGGCATTGGCCTTGCTTTTACCAGGCACACTGCTTTTCATGCCCCTTAGTTCTATTTTGATTTCTATGCATGCATAAAATAATGACACTCGAACTTTCAAGGGTCTTCATCTGCCTTTTGCCTTGCCCCAGTGTGGGAGATGATCACCAACTGGATTTAAAAAAATTGCAGGCTCAAATGGGCTATGCAAAGGATATAAGTATGTAGGATAGAGAAAGAAATGCTCTTCGTCATCCTAAGGCACTTAAATTACCACACGAATTCAATGTAATAGCATGACTAGAAGATTGATGCAAGTGAGAGCAAGAAAATTTCAATCCATTTTCTTGACCTTATGGTGTTGTCTTACCCTCTAATTTGCCCCAATGTGGGGTGGTTCTTGGCAGGGGTAATTTGAAAGGAATTTTCATAAGTGTATGAAGCTCAAAGTGGTTAAGCAATGGAACACTTGTTGTGTTTGGGATAAAGAAATGAATTGCCCCTCATCATTTCGGTTATCGTACATTTTGCGAGAGAACTCTTTACCTTGTAGATATGGAACTTTCTACACTCATCTCACAAGTGTATCAAGTGTATAAGTAAGGGACTGTGTATAGGATAAGGCTTGCCTTTCATCATCCTGATACGTCTCATTCAGCATTCTTAAGCATTGATATCACTCCATTAAATTGTCTATCTTGACAAATCTCCACATAAAATTGGCGAGCTAAATCAATATGAAAATTCTCTTTTCAAAAGAGTCCAGCAACTTTAAGCATGAAAAGTGTTTGTGACTTCAAAACAAACAATTTATTGCACTCAAAACATGGTTTTAAGCATTCATTCAAGGAATTGTCCCACGAAGGGATTATCTCAGCAATGGATGTCATTGGATTGTCTCTATCAATCAAAAGTGAAAATCCGCTTTTTGATTTGATGAATACTCCGTTCTTGCTTTTGCCCCTGCACAAGAGAACGTGCATGAATAGGATACTATGCAACTCAAAGTAAATTCAAATTGCACAACCATTTTGGCTCGGATTGAGATTTTGTCTCAGTCATGTCACAAAAGAATTAGGATGTTAGATTTCTGCTTCACTAGTCTAAATTGCATGTTTAACTATTTTCATGAACACAATTTATCCATTTCATCCAAGATAGATTATCCTCTTTTGATTTGTTCCATTATTTTCATATGCATGGAAATAACAAACTCTCCCAAAATTATTTATGTTCAAAGACGAGATGACATCTCACACAAAGATGGATGATCCTCTTTTAACTTGCACACATTTAATCAAGATGAAAATTCCATCAAGCATGGAAATGGAACACACTTTGTTTGGGCATCAAGATGGATACTTAAAGTAGATCAGATGTGACCAACATTAACTCTTTAGAAACTTGTTGAGTAACAATTGAACCAATTGCAACTTGATGTGCCTTTTTCACTAGATGCTTTCTTTCGGGTCAAAAAGTAATGCTATGAAACATGAAGTAAATGAGTTAGAAAAACAAACAAGGCTAATTTAATGCATGTTTTTGGAAATGACTTCAAAAATGATTTTTTTTTTCCCCTTTTTTTGGGAATATTTTTTATGAGAAAACATGAAGAAGCCCAAATCCTCGAATTTCTCCATGGATGATATTTTCTTTTTATTGTTGGATATCGTCACCGGGCTGGTTTGGTGTACCCATCATGTCCTCAAAACAAAACTTGTAATTTTATTGATATTCATCAATCGAATTACATTTATTGGAATGTAAAATGTTATATTCAAGCACAAAGCAAAACAGGAGAAATCAATCCCTCTAAAAAGCAATAAAATTCCCACGCGGGGGAAAGTGCAACTAAACATGCCCCTAATTAAATGAGGAAATGGAACAATTTAAGATCCATGAATCATGTGTGCTTAAGTTCTTCACCCTCCTTGATCTTGTGATGCAAACCCTTCTAGGTCAGATATTATTCCATCTAAATGTATCACTAGTCTCTTCATGATGGCATCAAATTCAGCCACCTCGGGAAAATGAGAAGATTCAAAAGGTCTTCTTGGCTCTCTTCTTGAGTCATAGTTTCTCACTAAAGATAGATTGCAACATTTTTGCTTGACGAGATAAACTCTTTTTGATCCATCATTTTTTAACTTCAATGATACGTGAATGGATGGGTGAGCGGGATGAGCGAGATCGCTCCATAATCACCTAAATCAAATAAACGGGAACATGTAAGCATGAGGGTAAATGGAAAATCAATCCATGACAATGATCTAATCAATTTTTCCATTTTTTTTTTTTATTTATTCATGAAAAGTTCTTACAAGAATGTCATTTCCTAAAAATGGATATCCTAGTAAAACCAAATTTTCTAGACATGATGTAAAAACAAATTCTCCAAATTTTTAAAAAAAATGCATCATTCCCTAGCAATTTCTCATTTCATTTCCAATTGACAAATGAATCAAATCAATGATTGACCTAGATTGTCATGGACCGACCCAAGAAAACAAAATAAATTGCATGCTATAAAGGAAAGAACACTTACTTCACCAAGGAAAATAATGGCAATCACATAGACATGCGCATGGCAAGTGGCTCGATTTCTAATTTATAAGGCTTATCAAGGTGGAGCCACAAGGATGATCGGACTAGCCACGGGCTTGTGTACTATGTTGGGTCCTCATGACTCCGGCTTGGTCAAAGAGCCGACCCGGGTTGCGAGCATGCAGACCGAGGTGGGTACTCTTGACACCATGAAAGAAACTTCGGGATTGAGATGGGCGACTCGTACCGCGAGCATGCGGTCGGAGTGGCAAACATCTCAATACCATCCTAGATGATCCTAATGCGGCCCAGGTCCGGCGGCAGGTTGTGTATGCAATAATGTAGTGCAAATGCAAGGCATGCACAATAGTTTAAATCACACAACACTTCATAATGAAAATAAACCATACATTCCCATCTCCAACCTATAAAACAATGGTTAGCAAACACTTTCCCTTATATCTCCCATCCTGCAAAACATTTAACACCTTAAATGTTAGGGACGTACCTAGATCCTCACGCTAAACAAAAACATTTTTCAAAAGAAAAGAAAAATTGGCCTAAGTCCACTAAGAGTTTTAACTCAAGTCCCCAGTGGAGTCGCCAAGCTGTCGCGACCAAATTTTTTCGTCGAGTGTGAACCACCTAGGGTTTGGCTAATGGATTGTTAAGCCTAGACTTAACTCGGGCTCTCCCAAGCCCATACCAATTCGCGACTTAGGTTTGAATTTTTAACATGCAATTGAATTTTAACTAGAAGTCGCCACTAATCTATTTTTGGTGGGTCGATTAGAAACCCAAGTAAAATAACGGGAGAATTATTTTACTCCTACAAACGAGAGACTATGGGTACGGGGACTTGGTTATGCTAGATTTCTCTAACGCCCTTTCGGTATCTTTCTTTTTATTTTGAAAAATGTTTGGCAAGCAGTTTGGATTGATTTTAAATTTATTTCACTAACATATGAGGTGTTCATGCATGTGCCAAACCACCAATTTAACACCCAAATAAACAATAAACAAATTACAAAACTTACCTCAAAACAACGAAAACATCTGCAATGTTTAATTAAAATCCACATCAATAATCCTAGATATGGTTTCTAATTAACACGCAATTTCTTTTTTTTTTTCACTTTTTTAATGAAAATCATGCAATATGCAATGCAATATTAACTAAATGACCTAATTCTAATGACATGTAATTTCTAATTAAATGGGTCTAGCAAAAACACTAAATGACATGCATCTCAATGAATCTAACACTAATGATGTGCATATTAAGTTTTTTTCTTTTTCCTAAAAAATGCATTTTATCCTAAATAATAAAACTAATTTAACCTATGACATTTTTTTTGTATTTTTCATGAAATTCGAAATTAAATCAAATGTGAAAATTACCTAATTAGATTAAGATCCTATTTAATTTATATTAGGAATTAGGTTGAGCTAAATCCTAATTTAAACTAAAATATTATCTAACCAAATAATCCTAAAATGCAATCTATTAAAAAAATGCCTAAAATTATAATAAATTAAAAAAATTATCTAAAATTAAACTAAATGCAATTTTTTATCCTAATATGCAATGACGTGCAAAATGATACCCTAATTCTACATGATATATGCATAATGATTTTTTTTTGTGTTTTTCCTTTTCCCCTTTTTTTTTTCCTAAATTTCGAAATTAATAATTGCCAAATAATTAAACATGCAATCCAAGTTAAAAAAATGAACTAAATCTAAATTAATTGATTTGATTTTTTTATTTTATTTTTTAAATTCGAAATAAAATTCCTATTATGAATGCAAACCCTAAAACTACATTTTTTTTTATTTTTGTTTTTTAAGAAAACTAACCTAAGTAATACCACAACAAATCAAGCAATATTGATACCCAAAATTGACGAACCGTATCTCGCGCATGAGATCGGTTGGCCAATTTCACATAAGTCACGAATCGGATCTCGGGCGGAAGATCGGATTGGCAATTTTTTTTTAGTAATTGCGAGTCGGATTTCGGGCGCGAAAATCGGACTGACAATCACTAATTTCAAGGCATTTTATATATGGAATTATCAATTTCACATAAGAGGATAATTACACTAAAAAGATAAAATAAAAAAAAAATAATAAAACAAAAATAAGATGATTAAAGAAAATACCTAAATTTCTTTTGCTTTTCTCTTTTTTTTCTTTTCTTTTTTTTTCTGAAAAAGAAAAAGGAAAATAAAGCTGGTGGCCGGTCGGCGAGGGGAGATCGCCGGCTAGGGTTCCGGCGAGGCTCCAAAGGATGGCGTGACGGCGGCGCGGGGGTTGTCACGGGTCGGCACGGGGCGGCGTCGATCTGGACCCGTTATCGTCGGGGGCGGCGTCACGGGCGAGCGGGCTTCGGATCTCCCGGCGTCGGTTCACCGATCGGAGGTCGCGATGGCGTCGGGGTCCAAGCTCCGGCGAAGTTGGGCAGCATCCGGATCTCGGCTTGGTAGCGCGGCAACTTTGCGGGCGAGGAGGAGGGGACGAGCGGGATCGCGGATCGTGGGTCGTCGGGACGATGGAGGTGCGGTGGAGCGACGGCTTGAGCAGCAGGGGCGGCGTGGGGTCATCGAAGCAGAGGCGGTGTCGCGCGGGCTTGGCCGCAGGACGCGGCGGTGGTCGTCTGCAGGGGCGAGTGTCGACGATGGGCGCAACAGCGAGACGATGGTGGACTCAGCAGTGTCTTCTGGTCTCGAGCTGCCGCGCAGGGATGTCGGACGAGTGGTGTTGCTGTGTCTGGTCACTAATCGGAGGAGGTGGTGATGGAGCTCGATCATGGCAGCACGGGCAGCAGCGAACAAAGGGGGCGACGGGAGACTTTCACGGGGAAGACAATGAACAGTCCCTTTTCTTTTTTCCCTGTTTTCTTTTTTCTCTGCTGCAGACGTCTTCTCACATCCCCTCTCTCTGTTTTTTTTTTCACCCTGCCCCTTACTCTCTTTTTGACTTTTTGGCTTTTTTGTGTTCTCTTTTCTTCTTTTCTTGTTCGACGAAAAGGAACCCTTGTGTGGCCGAATGTAATATGCGTGGCCTCCTCCAACCCTAGGTATTTTTTACATATTTATAGGGCACGGATTAGGGTTTTAAAATTTTCCAAATTCATCTCCACGTAGATTTCTTTTCGAAACGCAATATTTGTTTTTTCCAAACGGAATATTTGTTTTTTCAATTAAAATCTTACAAAGATAAATCCATAAAATCTCTCCGAGGATATGGGCTTGGGCCGATTTGCTTTTTTCGTGGGCTTAGCCCGACTCATCAAGTTAAAGTCCTTAACCATCAATTTGAACCCATTTGTCACCGGCCAAATGTAAATGCAAATTAAAACATAAATGCACCTAAAACTATATGTTATGCAATTGACTATATTTTCAAGGATAAAATTAACCCTTAATTTTTTAATGCAATAAATGACTAAACGGGTCGCCAAAATTTAGGTGTCAACAATCATCATCATCATCATCATCATCATCATCATCATCATCATCATCATCATGCATATCATGACATGGGTGATCATCATTATTTCACATCATATATCATCATCATCATCATTATGCATATCATCATGCATATCATGCCATGGGTGATCGTCACTATTTCACATCACATTTCATCATCATCATCATCATCATGCATATCGTCATGCATGTCATGCCATGGTTTAATTTCCACTTTTAGCTTTCAATTTGATCACCACATCACCCATTCCTCAAATCATCAATTTCATCATCCCCTCGGGCAAAAACCTCCAAGGCTTCCGGCATTCGGCCATTCCAGGCCACCGGGCATCCGGCCCCCCACATTCCGGGCATCTTGCATCCCAACTGGCATCACGAGGCATTCCCTTCGGGCAGAAACCTCCGACAGGGCTTCCAGCATTTACACTCCCTAGCCGGGCATCCCGCACCCCAAATCCTGGCATCGCGAGGTATTCCCTTCGGGCAGAAACCTCTGACAGGGCTTCCATCACCCCCACGTTCCGGGCATCCTGAATCTCCCAGGGCCATCCGGCAATGCATCTCTCTACATTCCGAGCATCATCCTCCACCACAACCACCTCCTCACTTATCATTATCCACATTTACCATTATTTTGATCTCAATTTAACATGGCATATAGCGTGACATCAAACAAGTCATACTTGGCATAGGATTCACACATGCATCACAATTCAATGTCATACATACACCAATATCTTATTATACATGCTACATGGTGTAATCATTTATGGAATTTATGGCCAATAAAATAATCCATTTTATTTTATTTTATTTTATAAATATTAAATTCAATATCTATAAATTCCCAAAAATTATAAAAATTCAAGCAATCATTAAACAAACCAATAGGATGACAATTTCATGCAAAATTCATGGCCAAATTGAATTTTACACAATCTCACCATTTTCACAAAACATCCTATGATTCTCGGATGAAACCAGAACGCACGGTTTCCGAAGAAATCCAATTAAAATATCCATACGGCCTCCAAAAATTATAAAATTTTACTGAGTTATAGCCAAGACATTTTTGTACAACTTTTATGAAGAACTACAAGCCATATTATTTTTAGATTATTTTATACAGTCTCACGAAGCTTCTGGATCCATTACCGCATCGTCCAGTGTATACTTCTCCGAAATACTGAGTTTTCACCTACCGGTTCTTCTTCGTTTCCTCTGAAATTCAGGTATGTTCTACATCAAGATGTTCTATACAAGTTTCATGAAGAGATCTAAGTCAAATAACCAGAGTGTAGTCATCATCTATGTCCATGAAGTCTCGGGTGTCCCAAAATACATCTCCAGAATTACTGTCTTCAAGATCTAGTCAATTTACTAGGCTATACTTGTTCATTTCACTTAAAATTTGAGTATGTTGTATTTTAAGATGTCCCCTACTACTTTCATGAAGGAATTTAAGTGAGATTCTCAATACAAACCAACATGCACCACAAATCCAACCAAAGGTCAGTAAAATCTTTCCAGATCTGGGGTCTCCGTAGGATGAGTCTTTAACCCCTCAAATCTCCATCATTTTCCACGAAATTTTAGTATGTTTTAGTAAAAGATGTTAGCTACAACTTTTATCAAGAAATCGAAGCCAAAATCAGACTCTAAGCACGCATGAAAGCTCACACAACATTCTGACTCACACTGTTCGAGCAAGAACAGCCATGCCGTTCAAGAATAAACCATCCATGCTTCGGTTTTTCTCACCTAAACACCCAAAAATTCAACATGCAAACGACATACACACATGCAAGAGCAGCTAGAGGACTCCCACTTGCCTCTAGACCGGACGGACGACGGCGTAAGGCGGTGAGCACAGCGGCACACGGCGGACGGACGGCGGTTCCTCCTCCTCTCTCTCTCGGCCACTTCCTCTCTCTCTCGGCCACTTCCTCTCTCTCGGCCGAATGGGAAATCCGGCCACCCTCTCTCTCTCTTCCCTCTTATACCCCCAAACTCTCATCATTTATAATCATTGCTTGCCTTCAAATTAGCCAATGCATGGCATCCTAGTCTAGGCCAATGCATGAAGATTTCTTGCCACTTGTCTTGATGGGCTTTTGGATTTGGGCTTGGGCCGGCCACTATTGGGCCTCCCTCTTGGGCTAGTCGACAGCCCCTCAGTGGGCCTCCATTTGGGCTAGCTAACTTGGCCCATTAAAAGCTTAGGCCAATGGGCCTAAGGCCCATCCCCAAAAATTGACTTTCCCCCCCCCCTTTTTTTGAAATTCTTTTATAAATATTTTTAAATTTCAATTTTCATCTTGGCCAAAGTCTTGGGGCATCTTGTTTATTGAAATTTAGTTTATAAAGTACATGGCCAAGCATAGATTATTAATCTATCAAATTTAAATTTTCACAATCATATGCACAAATCATCTAATTAAAAGACTAATGGCTAAAGTATAAGCCATGGAAATTTTTATCACCTAATTAGAGACTTTAACACACCTTATGACTTGGCTTTGAATTTTTGGGATGCCACACTAAAATTGAGGAACTCTTTTCCTCAAGAGTCTCACACGACATAAAAGTTGAGATCAAACTTTTGTCACTCTTATTAGTCGTCTCATGCATACGTAATATGAAATACATTTTACAGTATTAATTTATTTCCCATGGAGCGTATGCCTACATCTTCAATACCGTACAGATGATAGTTCAGACATACCCAATGTCTAGTTGAGTTCACGTATCTACTCATTCACAAAATTCATCAGAACTCACATCTGACATCATAGACAGATAAAGTAAAATATGTGGGTTATTTTACTTTCGGACATAGTAAGTATTATGTACTCATCTTAACACTCAGTTAAGGCCACAAATATATTTAAGCTTGAGCTCTCGATTATCACCTAGATAATAAACTTAAAAACAATCTCATCTCTATTTATCACACAGTAAATAGAGGCGATTACCCGTGTGAGTGGGCTAATCTTATATCTGTCCGACATACTTTCTCAACTTAAAGTAATGCACTGAGCATTAAGATGCATAAAGATCAAACAAAGATTCATAGGCATTAATGATGAAAAACACAAATTCATCAAATGTGAATACTCTAAGGAAATTACAATATTCAGTACATCAGCCTCTACGTAGTCCTAGAGATTTCGTATGGCCGCAAAACACATTTCTAGGTATTGGCTTTGTCATAGGATCTGCTACCATTCTATGCGTAATATGTACTGTAAGTTCACATATTTTCGTGCAATCATATCTTTGACAAGATTATACTTTGTATCTATATGTTTGGTATTGCCATGATATTTTGGATATTTGGTGTATGTTTTTGCTGCTTAGCTATCATAGTTAACCAACAATTAATCTACAGCACTTCCAGTAACACCTAAATGATTCAAAAAATCTCTTAAGCCAAACACCTTCTTATACTGCTGCTGATAATGCCACGAACACAACTTACATCGTGGACAAGGCTATACACTTTTGTTTCTTACTACTCCAACATATGGTGCCATTATTCGGTAAGAAAACAAAGCCAGAGGTAGATACCTCAAGTCGCATAATCAGCATCTGAATAGCCTTCAAGTCGCAGATCATTTCCTTGATAACTCAGCATATAATCAGTAGTTCCCTTTAGATACCTCAGTATTCTCTTAACGGCCTTCCAATGTGCTTGACCTGGGTTGGATTGGTATCTATTCACCATTCTAATTGCAAAACATATGTCAGGTCTTGTACACATCATAGCGTACATCAAGCTCCCAATAGCACTAGCATAAGGAACATGTTTCATTTGTTCATTCTCTTGTGAAGTCCTTAGACGCGGTTTACGGCTCAATCATTCAGCTTTTGCAATAGGAGTGTCCATGGGTTTACAATCTTGCATATGAAATCGTTCAAGAACCTTTGTATATATGTTTCTTGCGAAAGATATAACGATCTCTTCGAACGATCTCTTGAAATCTTAACTCCAAGAATGTATGCAGCCTTACCCATATCTTTCATCTCAAAGTTGGAAGATAACCAACTCTTAACAGTGTTAACAAACTCCATATTACTTCCGGTAATTGGTATATCATCAACATATAATGATATGATCACAAATTGATCCTTGGATCTTTTGATATATACGCAATGATCCTCATCAATCATTGTAAAATCATATGCCATTATGACATTATGAAAAACGTATATACCATTATCTTGACGACTGCTTAAGGTCATATATCGACTTCAAAAGTCGACATACCTTTTCTTCTTGGCCTTTCATTATGAAACCAGCAGGTTGTTCCATATATATTTCTTCTTATAATTCTCCATTGAGGAAAGTAGTCTTTACATCCATTTGATGTAACTCAAGATCCATACTAGCCACTACTACTAGAACAATGCGAATTGAGGTAAATCTCACTACAGGAGAAAATGTTTCTTCATAATCAATTCCTTCATGTTGGTTATACCCCTCGCCACAAAGCGAGCCTTATGCCTTTCTATCAAATCATCAGCTTTTCGCTTTATTTTGAGAACCCACTTGTTCCCAATAGCTTTGCGTCCCTTTGGAAGATCAACCAGTTCCCAAACTTGGTTTGACTTTATTGACTCCATTTCCTCTTTCATTGCATGAATCCATTTTTCCTTACTATGGCAACTTAGAGCCTCATGTATATTTCTTGGCTCATCCTCATCTTGTGGAGCAATCATAAAATTTTCCCCTTCAATGTCAAAAACGTCGACAGGGAATACTTTGGCGACTTGTTCGCCGTATGGGAGATTGTACACTTTGCACATCATTCCCCATTATACTCCCACTAGGATTGGATAATGATGACGTCGTCTCATCATGTGGTTGCAATTGAGAATGAGTTGAATTCAATTCATCACTTCTCATATTACTCCCACTTGGACGAACTCTACCAATATCATTATCTTGATCCAAGGTTTCAAATAGGGAATAATCTTCACATATTTCGCCCTTCTTAGGAAATTCATCCTCTAAGAATGTAATATCTCGTGATTCAAATTCAGTTATACTCACACTTTCCTGCTCACCTATGAACACATACCCTTTCGAGTGTTCGAAATATCTTATGAAAATACTCTTCTTTCCTCTAGGACCCAATTTCCCAAACTTGTGAGAGGACTCATAAGTATAGGCAGCACAACCCCATGGCTTAAGAAAATTTAAGTCCAGTTTTCTACATGTCCGTAACTCATATGGAGTGGAAGTAACTGATTTGGAAAGCACCCGGTTAAGTATATAGGCAGCAGTTAACAACGCATCACTCCAAAAGGTAATAGATAAGTTAACATGCGCCATCATGGACCTAACCATTTCCAGTAGGGTTCTGTTTCTTCTCTCCGCAACACCATTTTGTTGAGGAGTATATGGAATAGACAACTGTCTTTCTATTCCTTTTTCATCACATAATTTTCTGAACTTATCATATAAATATTCTCGACCTCGATTGGATCTCAATACTTTTATTTTCTTGTCTACTTGATTTTCTTCCAAGTTCATAAACCTTTTGAAACAACTTATTGCTTCAGATTTATGAGAAATCAAATAGACATATCCGAATCGAGTATAATCATCTATAAAAGTGATGAAATAAACAGTCCAATGCCTTCCTCTCACATTCATTGGACCACAGAATCAGAATGGATTAAATGCAGAGGAAATTCAGCTCTTTTACCTTTTCCAAATGGTTTACTTGTCGTTTTCCCTACTAGGCAATACTCACATATGAGCAAATCGACTTTTTCAATGTTGCCCAACAAGCTCTCTTTGGTTAGTCTATTCATACGTTGTTGGCCAATATGATCAAGTCTAGCATACCACACATTCACATCATTATCATATGAAGTAGAAGACGTGAAAAAGGGAATAACAAATATTGACATCACCACAGTCAACATTTAGTACAATAAAACTATCCAGAAAATGACCACAACCATAGTAGTTTGTATCCAAATACAAATCTACACCGCTATTACAGAAGTTCACACTGAAACCAAGCTTAACTAACACTAAAACGGACACAAAATTTCAACGAATCTCCGGAGCATATAGAACATCAAGGTGCGTCCACCACGCATGTTCAATTGGCAGATGCCAATCCCTTTAACTTCAGTTTTGGAGTTATTTCCCACATAAATCCACTTAGTTCTAGTTAGTATCGTCGGAATTCCACGAAGGATTCTCTATCCTTCGCTACATGGTCTGTCACTCTTGAATCTATAGTCCACAAAGGATTGGATTCAACCAATAATACATAACTTGACACATAAGCAAAGTTTTCAAATATACAAGAGGTGTTTACCTTTTTTCGGCTCACAACAGTTGCGAGTATAGTGACCTTTCTTGTCACAATTGTAACACCTCACCCTTGACATTTTCTTCACTTGAGGACATTTTCCTCTCTTGTGTTGGTCAACTCTTGATTTCTTGCAATAAGGACTTGATCTTTTGTATTCCCACATATTGAACGAATCAATACGCTTGCGCTTAGAGGTCAAAGCCCTTTCTAAGCTAGAACCAGCATTGCAAATGTCTAGTTTCGACTCAAATGTCGTTAGGTGGTCCTCTACTAGCTGAAGGTGGCGCACGGCATTCTCAAGATCTTCCATAACATGGTCAAGAGCTTCTAGTGCTTCTTGTTTTTTCAGCACATATTGAATCTTCATATTCAATATTTCACAATTGTTGCTGTTCATATCAGTAATTACGTTCTTAGTTGCTGAAACCATCGATCTAAACACATCAGACATACATGCACGAATAATTAATGCATATCATTTATGCATCCACTTTGCATAGACCCATCATATCAATGAATAATTTCAAGTAAGGTTTCAGAATCAAAAGGTCACAATATTTCCAATCATCCTCCAAAAATCCTAACTTAAAACTATCATTAATATAATTGTCTTATGCAAAATAAATTCTATGAAGTTACAAAAACTTCTATGAACTACCCACAGCAGTCAACAATAACAGAATACAAATAATATTTGACATCCAATAGAATAATAATGCTTTCACATAATACAACTATCCATTACACTAAGCAATATATACAGAGGAAAAATATCAACATAGAAAGAGATATTTACACCCAAAACATCTCAAACTAATCTAAGAAATAAATAGGGAATGTCCCTTCTAATCTATCAGTCAAAATATCTAAGAAATCTGAAGGCACATTTGTCAACCATGGAAAAACTTTTGGAGAGCTTTCATGTCGCCTCCAAGGCGCATTCACTCTGCGCCATGTGGCGCTCAATCTAAGGGTTGAAGTTTTGATTAACTCAATCCTATAATACTCTTTTACAAAATCTACCACTAGCCTCCTATAACCCGGGACCACGTTGACCTCCTATAACCGATCTAACACTGCTTGCCATTCAGGTGGAAGAGTGTTCATCAAAGCCGGCACCTTCTCAAAATCCGGCATAAGATAACCATTCCAGATGATTTCCTATATCATTTGATTGACCCTGACCACATGTGATACTAAATCACCGTCATGCCACCGATAATTAGCTAACTCTGACATCAGCCTTTTAAGTCTTGCACTTCCCCCATCCGTTATCGGTATTGCAGGTATCCGTGCATAACGTATCATAGTTCCTGTAACAAATGCAGAACTAAAAATGAATTACTTATAATCCATAATGTACATAAGGGAAAATACATAATTTTTCATGATTCATGAAACAAATGCAGAATAAATAAAAAATGGATTACTTATAACCCACATAGACTTAATTGAAAAATAAACATTCTTTTTCCCTTTTTTTGGGTCAACGGTCAAAGTCAACGGTCAACGGGTCAACGTCGGAGTCAACGGGCGATGGGTCGGGCCGGTCGAACCGGACGGACCGGTCGGCCGGGTCGGACGAACCGACCCAGCACATGACTCGCACGCGCGGGCGACCGGTCGGATCTCAGGTCGGGTCACGTCTCGGGTTGGGTTGGTTCGACAGTCGCCGGCGATGACGTCATCATGCATCAGTTCGTCGACCGGTGCAGGCCGATTCGCCGGCCAACGACGCCGCGCACGTGCCAGTTCGCCGACCGGCGCGTGTGGCACACGCGCTGGCCGAGCCAGCGTAGCGGCTTCTGGCCATGCGTGTGGGCGCATCCGACGTCTCCCGATGGTGTTCGACCCATCGACGGACTCGTCTCGACGAGCTCTCTCATCCTATGCCATCAGAAATCGATTTCGACTTACAAAAACTCAAAAAATGGATGAATAGTGCTCGGGTGTCGGGATTTTTTGCCCCAATCCGTGTCGGCTGATTATTTTCACGAAAAATCAGTCAAAAATCATTCATAAACATGAAAGGGGTCAGGAAAACATGAACTAGGGCTTTGATACCAATGTTGGGTTTGTCGGATTCCCAAAAACCGGATTCGACACTAAATCGAACCCCTAAACTTGTGCGGAAGACGAGCCCCAGAAAAACACATGTATCACCAATCCTAAAGCACACCACAGAATCAAGCGTACCTTGTTAACCACAGATTAAACACCAACGCCGATATGAGGTAGAGAAAACCGATCCCGTTCGATCCGATGACGTCAATTGGCCTTGAAGAGAAGATAGCGTCGCCTTTTTGCGTTTGTTTTTCTTTTGGAGGGAGAGAGGGAGAGGAACGTACGTACAAATGCCAAAAGGTGCGTCCTCCCTCTCTTTTCTCCCTTATATATGTCTCCTTCAAAATAGAAACGTACCCCTTCATCATATCCCTCCATCCATGGGCCCTAATATTGCGGGCCGGGCTTTTAGGCCCAATATGGGCGGACGGGCCAACTTAGGCCCATCACATAAAACCATCAACACGGCATCTCCAGAGGAAGTTTAAGGCATAGTCGATGAAGAAGGGTCCTTCCAAATCAAACATATGGAGATAATGAAGATCGATAGGATTTCTCCAGGCTAGGATCCTCATAGCAAAGGAAGGAAGATGGCTATAGGTATGAGATCCTTCACCGGTTCCATAATCTCGCACTTTGGCTAAGCATAGGAGGAAGGGAGTCAGCTTGGTTGCTGTGCTCAAAAAGCGTGTGCCGTTTCTTTGATTCTATCAGGTTGAGTTTATTAAGGTGCTTATGACTTATGTTATGATAAGAGAAGAGCCAACAAGGAGAAAATCAAGAGATCCATTTTATTTCCTATAAATTATTGTCAACATGGGGACAAGCAGGAGAGGGGTCTCAAGGGCTCTCCCGGGGCTGTGGCCACCGTGGTTGCAAGGCGTTCAGATGGTAATTTGCGGCATGAGCCTGTTCAGCACTAAGAGCAAATGGATTTTGGACACGTTTTTTGTTCTTTGGCCTAGTAATTAGGCTTGTTCGGACATTGAGCATTTGTTCACATTTTCTCAATGATATGTAGGCTTCAACAAGTGCTTTTCAACCAATAGCCGACCCTTCGCAATCATAGATTAAGTCTAGTTTTAATATAATAAGCTTAACTAGGGATCTAATAGGGCTACCTTATCCATCTTTCTTTTTGTGTTTGAATGATGAATTTAGGATTAAGGGTCAATAAAAAATCCAAGCGGGGCAACATATTAATATCTAAATTCGGTACATAGTTAGTTCGTACGTTGGACGATATCCAACTTGCAACCGGAAGTATTCTATTCGAATCTTACCAATTCGTGCAAATGCTCTAAAATAGTGCCACATACATATTTTAAAAGTTTGAATTTAACCAGTTTATAGGACTTATGAGGTATTTTCAAAAACAGAAATTATAATAACTTGTTCCCTTGGTTTTAAAAAAGGAAGAAAAAATAAGAAATGTGGTCCCTTTCAATCTCTCTCTCTTTCCGATCTCATGATCATGGAAAAACCTACGGCCACGAGCCTGTTCAGCCTAAAGTGCAAATGGATTTGGACTAGTTATTTGTTCCTTGGCCTAGTAATTAGGTTTGTTCGGACATAGAGCAGTTGTTTACATTTTCTTAGTCATATGGAGACCTGGACAAGAACTTCTAGACCCGAAATCCATATGACCCTTCCAGTTCATAGATTAAGTCTAATTTTAATATAATACTTAAGCTCGACTAGGGATCTAATAGGGCTACCTTATTCATCTTTATTTCGTGCTTTAATAATAAATTTCTCCAAATTTACTTATATTTAGTCCATGGGGCCTTATGCCGGCTTACATGGTGTCGGCCAAGGAAGTCAATGAAATGGTTCGTAAGGAGGTATCCTTCGAAATCAAACATGTGGAGACGGTCGAAATCGATCTCGAAGGGATTTCACCCGATGATGAGGTTGAGGTTCCTCACAGCAGGCAGAGGAACAAAAGTAGCTAAAAAGGCTGCGACATGGATAGAGCAAGAAGGATCGAGTTAGTTGGCATCTTTATCACGCTGAAAAATGTATGCTTCGACCCCCCTGTTGACTAAGCTTCCATTTCGTAAGCAAATGTCCAGCTCCTTTGTTAGAAATAGACTGTGTCTCTCTACCGGAAAAGAGACATTTTTTTTGCAAGATTCTTGTTACGTTTAAGCAAAAACCGATCCTAAATTCCCTAGCTGAACACCAAAATCCGAAACTTAGTTTAGTTGTAAATTAATTAATCAGGTGGTCCACAATATAACTAATTATAGGTCTGCAACGTATGATGATTGTTGGCTCTGTAGCACTTTTGCCCTCCCGGCCATTGATTTTTTACAATGAGACCTAGTGATTAAGAAAATGGCAAGGGAGTTTCCTACAATTGGTCGCTTAGTGAGGCATGGTACTTTATTGGGTTGGGTATGAATTATGAATGGTGATGAGTTGAAACGTTAGTCTATAGGGATACTAATGAACCTTAAGAATCTTGTCCTCTCCCATCATTAGTGATGCAAATGGAATTGCGCACTTTCCTTGGAAAAATGTGACCCCTCCTCAATTTGGTTTGGGGGTCAAGCCAATATCTTCCCAAAGAGACAAATCATAGTAAGTTGTGGCCTTCATCTCTCTCTTCTCTCTCATGGAAAAGACCAGGCAAAAAGCACATGAGAGCCAATCAAAGAATTGAGGATATCTATGTTTCACCAACCTCACCCTCTCTCTCCCCACCGGTTGAATTCAAGCGCCAGAAATCCGACAAGCAATCTTTGGTCATTTGTCATGAGCCGTTTTTGATAATTGATATTCTACCGACGGAGAGTTCAAGACTTAATTATGATTTTTTCAAAGTCTTAAATTTTCAATGGACCGAAATAATATCGAATTTGTCAATTATGGACAGTGGGCAAATATTTTCAACTTAAGTAACTAACCCAAACTTTTACTTGGCATATATGCACGAGGATATCGAAATTTCATGGGTACAAAGCTCAAAGAGGCGTTTAAGGTAGAGTTTCAAAAGTGACTATAATAAACATTCTCTCAATATCACAAAAACACTTTATTACGCCACTCATACAAACATATAATGTACTCTCACATTCACACACACCACTCTCACGGTTCTTGCTCTCACCATCAGTTGGTCCACACACCACACAGCACATTATGACCCCCTGTACTCTTGTTTTTCTCTCTTATCACGCCACTCCTTACATCCCTCTCACGAGAGCGGCAGATGCACAGGTTGTGTTCTCCATTTAGTGCACGCTCTCTTTGACTATTAGCCAAGTGACTTGCTCAAGGATTGCCTCTTGGATTCTTCTAAACACTGACGTGGGCTCCTTTCCACCTCTATTTCTAACCGCTTCAAAATATTTGTAAAGATTATGCTAGACTAACTCGAGTAAAACGGATCATATTTCAACATTTAATAAAATAGGAAAGTTAATTGAAGCAGACCACGTCAAAAGCACCAGTACCCCAGTCAGGAACGACGACAACGACACTGGAACGATTAGGACAGGAATCGAAACAAAAGAAAAAGTTCGGGAGGTGAGTGGGAGAAGGCATACCAAGCTTTCCTGATCATCAAAAGATGGCCTCCTCTTCTTCTCCCTCCTGACATGGTGTTGAACGAGTCTATGTTTCTGGTTTGTTTTTTATGTGTTAACAGTCTATTAAGCATTTTTATTATGTGGATTTGTTGCTGTACGTGTGAAGTTAGCGGGGTGTGGTGGTTATTTGTTTTTGTAAAGCTTATATAAAGGCTATGGTGTCAGTTTTTTTTAGTGTGTGGGTGTGAAACAAGACGTTCCTCTGTTTTTGTGCATATCAGAACATTTCCTCTGTTTTTAACACTGTTCTTGTGCACATCTGCATATCTGCATCTCCTCTGGTTTTTAACACATGGAAGAGGCGGTGCATGTTTTGCAAGCAGTGACAACAGTGTAGAATCAGCAGAAGACGGTGGGAATATACACCTGCCGTATCAACCGGTCTCAAGACCTCAGCGATTACTCTTCGCCATGGATGTGAAACGAGTTCTCTTCATGAGCAAAGGAGACGGAGAACAAAGCTACGCTCAGACCTCCACCTACACGGTTCGTTTCATTCAATTTAATACCCCCATTTCAGATATAAATAGGCATGATCAATCGCCAATCGTGATTCATGGAATATAATTTCCTCTTTTGATAGTATTGGAAGTCGTGGTTCAATGTTTTCTCTAAACTACGGGCTAGGTTGGTTTATGAGAATGGTTCGTTTCTTGCATTCCAGCAAAAGGTTGCGTCTGTGACGAAGCCCACGATAGCGAGTACAGTTGGCTCTCTACTTGAGGAAGATTTCTTTCCGTGCGAGCTTCTAAATGTGGCCGATTTAGGCTGCGCTTCGGGTCCTAGCACAGTAACTTTCATGTCGACCGTTATAGAGAATGTGCAGAAGAAGTGTGCGCGCTTGAATTGCCCCCCGCCTGAGTTCCAATTTTATCTTAATGATCTTCCCGGAAATGATTTCAACACATTGTTCAAGAGCCTGTCGAGCTTCTCACAAAGCTATGAAAGCTTATCGTGCTTTATAATGGGAGTTCCGGGTTCTTTCCACGGAAGGCTCTTCCCTAGCAACTGTGTGCACCTTGCGCATTCTTCCTATAGTGTCCATTGGTTATCTCAGGTAAATTTGAATGCATATATGTGTGTGCGCTTCCAATGATTGTTGTGGTGAATATAATTGCAAGAGTTACATGTAAGGTCAACATACCTTATAGATCACGGATTAGGTCATCTGATAATGTTTCATTGTTTAGAGTGCAAGATGACTTAGGCTCAAATTTCTCAACTATCTCACTCAAAATTTATTGATGCATCCGATATAGCATGTGAATGACAATATCATAAGAGAGAAATAGGTGTCAAATTATTCGACTGATCATATTAATTATCGATATATAAGGTTCAGCTATTTTTAAGTAGATGGACTTGGATTCGACTCTCACCAATATCCCATTTGACTCATGCATACATACTCGAAAGAGAGCTGTAATGCAAACACATCATAATTGCGATAGATGGTCATGTTAATCCTGCATTAACTTAGAAGTTAAGCAAATGAAAGGCACCAAGTCTCATGAGCGAAGAAGGCTTCCCGTTGAACAAGGGAAGGATCTGCATTTCGAAGGCTAGCCCCGACCTGGTGAAGAAGGCCTACTTAGATCAGTTCCGAGCAGATTTATCGGCATTTTTAAAGTCCCGCTGCGAAGAGATGGTCGATAATGGTCGCCTGGTGTTGGTACTTCACGGGAGGAAAGAAGAGGACTTTGCGAGCCTGGACAGCCTCGACATGTGGGAAAAACTTGGAGAGGCAATTGCTGATTTGGTTTCAGAGGTAAAGTTATTTTTTATTAGCTTTTCAGCTTTCATAAATTCTACACGTTACAAGACATGGATATGTAAGTATAGATGCATTATGTGCACAGATTAGATAGATACCGGGGTTTTAGTATGTGATCAGTACATACCAAAACACGACAAAACTAGAATTTAATGTTTTGAGTACCAAACTTCCATCATGTCCATTGCAAGAATAAAGTGTTGCCCTGACCCATTAACATGCCTTGCAAAGGGAATTCAGTCATTATTATAAATCAGTTTTCATCTTATTTCGAGCTAACGTGTCAATACAGTCAACATCAGATTCCAAAATCCACCATTTCCATATGTGATAATACTAATGGGACTTCAATTAAAAAAAAATGATCATTCTATATATATTAGACTTACGCTGGACCAAGGTGTGTGTCATGGCAAAATGATCTTCACTTTCGCGTTTCAATCTTTGAACCTTTTAGGGGCTCGTCGAGGAGGAGAAACTAGATACCTTAAATGTGCCATACTACATGGCATCCTCAGAGGAAGTTCGAGGCATCGTCAATGAAAAAGGGTCCTTCCAGATCGAACATATGGAGATGTTCGGGGTCGACGCCGGAGGAACCGCACCAGATGAGGATCCTCGTAGCAGGGGAAGGAAGATGGCTAAACATGCCAGATCCTACACGGGTTCCGTAATCTCACACCATCTCGGCAAGGAGGTCATGGACAAGCTCTATGGCGAAAAGCTTCCCATTATCCTAGGTGATGATTTGGCTAAGGGAAGGAGGATGGGAGTCAGCATACTTGTTGTGCTCAAAAAGCATGTCCCTTGAATTAGTAATTCCAAGTGTCATCTGAAAGGACCCTTTTTGTTTCCAAGTGTTATCTGGACGGATTCCTTTTTGTTATTGCATTAGGCTGATTTCATTAAGGTGCTTATGATTTAATAAGTAATAAAGAATCTTTTAAGCTGATGATATAAGAACAAGGAGGAACACGGAGAGAACCATTTCATTTTCTTACTAACCATTGTTAACACGTATACAAGCAAAGGAGGGCTCAGGGGTTCGATCAGGGTTGTGGCCGCCGACGTTGCAAGGCGTTTGGTCAGTCCATTGTAGGCATGACAAGCCACGGGCGGGAGGGTCCTGTTGATCCCAAGTTGCTATTAAATGGACTCGGACATGTTCTTTGTTCTTCGGCCTGAACCGACTAGTTAGGCTCGTTCGACACAAGCATTTGCTCACGTTTCGTTAATCATGGGTAAGACTCGGGCAAGAACTTCTAGATACGATGTACAGCCCTCCCGCTCCTAGATCTAAAAAGTCTAGTTTCTATGTACGATAGTTATCATTAGCCAAAACGTCGTACGTTTGCTGCCTTTTGTCACACTCACGAAAGCAACGAGCACCTACTACGATTGCTTCATTACATGAAGACGGCCTCCGGCGGAGACGGCGAATATCCGAGCGAAGATGCCATGTGAAAAAAAAAAAAAAAGCAAAGTGGAGTGGGGAAGCTGATAAACATGTCGAGCGTTCTGATGCACATTATTATATTTCACATCACAGAAGACAACAAAATTCAACAAGACGGAATCGATCCATGGTGCTTGAGGACGACTCGGTGGAGATAAAGAGAATACCTTCTTCCTTTTTTTCCTTTTTTCTTTTTTCTCGTTTTACCATAACTTATTTTGATGTGACGGATCACCACCTTCACGATAAAACACATATAATACAAGACGCTGCTTACAGATTGGACCCCCCTTTACATTCCACAGGTCATGCGGGGGGGACCCTCCTTCGGCTAAAGCTGAAAGCGAAAAGAGCCTTTGCAAAGCACTATTGAGAATTACACAAATCTTTAAACACATGCCAGACACACATAGGCAGAAACCAAAAGAAGTCGGGCCCGCCAGCTTTTTTTTCAATCATCTTAGGGTTTTTTCCTTGACGCCGGAAGCGACGGGGACGATTCAGGGGGCATCACCGGGTCTTGAAAGGGATGGCCCTGATCACCACTTGATGGTAGAGTGCGGCGAGCGCTGCACCGATGAATGGTCCCACCCAGAAAATCCACTGCACCGAAACAAGATGCCACTGTTAGTAATCGAGGAAAGAAGAGAGGGGAGGGAGCTGGTACTTGCAGCTCCAGGAAACTTCGAGGGAAGTTAAGGGGGACACTCACGTGGTCGTCCCAGCCACGGTCTTTGTTGAAGATGATGGCCGCGCCGAGGCTCCTGGCCGGGTTGATGCCGGTCCCAGTGATGGGGATGGTGGCCAAGTGCACCAGGAACACCGCGAACCCAATTGGCAGCGGGGCCAGAATCTACATAAGCGCACGGCCAAAGCAATAATTCGATGTCATATATCCGTTGCTTGGTGATGATACTAAAAGGGAATGATATGCTCCGCCCGCTTAATTCTTAGCAGTTAGAGGAAGCTTACAGGGACGTGAGAGTCTCTGGCGCTGCGCTTAGCGTCGGTGGCAGAGAAGACGGTGTAAACGAGCACGAAGGTACCGACGATCTCGGCGCCGAGGCCGTCGCCTTTGGTGTAGCCAGGGTTGACGAAGTTGGCGCCCCCGTTCAGCCTCTCGAACGTGCTAGCCTTTTCGAACCCTTTCACCACGCCGGCCCCGCATATGGCGCCCAGGCACTGCATCACCATGTAGTAGACGGCCCTCGTCAAGGACAGCTTCCTCCCCAGGAACAGCCCGAACGTCACCGCTGGGTTTATGTGACCACCTAGACGTCCACAAATTACCAAATATCATCACTGAAAACTTATAAACCACGGAGAAAATAGCAGACTATAGTGGATTTAACTAGCTCTTGAAAACCTAGCACAGGGTACTTGTTTGATGATAGAGGTGAATAGCTTAGTAAAATGAAAGACAGAAAGAAGGATCCTAAGTAATTACCCGAGATACCGGCGGTGCAATAGACGAGAGCGAAGATCATGCCTCCGAAGGCCCAAGCGATGCCTTGAATTCCGACCGTCGTGCACTTGGTAGGGGCTTTCACTACGCCCATCACGGTCAAGATGGTGATGTACAGGAACAGGAACGTGGCCATGAACTCGGCGATCCCCGCCCGGTAGAAGGACCACGACGTCAGCTCCGAGGGCTCAAAGAGCGGCGCCGGCGGGGGTTCGGCATAGTCCCGCCCGTCCTGGCTCTGGGCCGCCGTCCCAATCGGCTGCCTCTCCGGGAACTTGTTGGCTCCCTCCCTAACGTCCTCTTCCTTCCCCTCCATGCCTCCCTCTTGCTGGTCTCTACGGTTCGATTGTTCGCGACTGGATCTAACTGGCGGTTTGGTCGAGCTCCGATGAGGGACGGAGAGTGGGCGCGGTTAGGTTATAAAGAGTGGGTAGTGGGGAGAGTTTGGCTGGAGAGAAGGTGGTGGGACCCGAGTGGGAGATTAGAGAAGTGAAATTATGATAATTGCGTCATAATATAAGACAACCGACCAATCATGTCAGGATGGCAATTCATTCGTTTTTTTCTCTATGCTTTTTACTCTCGGATGGGTTTTAAATTCAAGCTACTACTTTATAATACGATCGTGAATGCGACATGTCGAACGACTCGAACTTAGTTGGCAAAAATGTGTCCACAAGGGTGTTAAGAAATCAATCTCCATGACGCAGGTCCGGTCACCGACCATTCTGCATCAAGCACATAGAAAAAGAAGCTTTGAAGTCACGCTAGAGAAGGGAAAAGACAAACCTCCGAGGAATTGGTGGTATCAGGTAAAACGATTGGGACATTGTAATTGAGAAATCATGAAGATCTCATGTGCAATTATTGCTTGGTATAGTATCGCGTGTTAGGTTGAAGAGGTGAACTCGAATATGTTATTTTTAAGATGACTCGAAATATCAATTAAATCTCGTTTATTTCCAATTGCAACCTAGTTTGTTATATAGCATAAGTAGCAACATGCCAACCGGTATGGCCACAACCATAACGATGACAAGTCAAATCTTTTTCCGCTAAATAGAATTGTCGTGTCACAAATGATGCATCTATCGAAAAATTACCGATGGACTGTACATATAATCATATAGGAACTTATGCTACTCAATTCGAGGTTAAAAGACAAAGGATTGGAATTGGAAAGGAATCCCATCGTTGTCACATAGATTAAAAAATCACAAAACGATCAGTTGTCAAACAAATTGGTCGGAAATAATTAATAGGTAGTAGACACCGCATTTGCGCTTTGATCATCATCATCAAGACGCTTGATCGAATTATTAATCGACGACGGCCACTGCTGACATCTATAACCTTATCTCGCCCCATTATTTATTTTTCCCTTTCCATGGTCGCCCTTTGCATATTATTTAATATGCTCTATGATTGTCGATAGCCGCGACCAATGCTATCCACAGGTTCGATGGAAGCAAAACGACACGTAGCAGTTCCTCTAGATAAGGACCACCTTGGCTGTGAGACTTTTTTGGCTTATAGTACTACTTTAGCTCACCTAATTTGATTAGACTAGCTATATCAGCGGCAATGAAGGGGATTGAAATTAGTCCGTAACCCGTGTTAGCGAATTTCCGGGCTTTAATTTGCCATGTTTCCTTAATATTTGCTGCAAACTAACGAACGCCATAATTCATGAGTATACAACAGGTCCACATTTGACACCAAAATGCATGCCACATGGCCGTAGCCCACAAATTGCGACCGTGATAGAACATTCGTGCTTACAAATTGGAAAGAATTAAATGCAGATGAAACCCAAATTCAAATGGGGAGAGAGAGAGAGAGAGAGAGAGAGAGTTCTCCAAGTTAGTGAGGATCACATGCTGGCTGAGGGAATAAGAATAGGGACGGAAGCTAGAGGTTGAAAGGGAAATTGTCGCGTGTCTTTCGCTGTAGACTATAGTGGAAGTAGGTTAGAGATGTGAACCGCAGCATATTTTTTAGGTAAAAAATAAAGAGAAACCGTGATAATTTAAATCTGCTTACGTAAATAGTGGTTAAACCCTACAAGTCCCCGCGGGCATGAAAAGTTGTTTGAGAGAGCTCGTGATGAGTATTCATTTTGTTTTTACAGAAAAATATCATCTAAGTTTTAGAAGTGGAGAAAAAGTTAAATATTTATGCGGCTTGAAAGATTTCGATTGTTCAATGTTAAGTAAATGTCGATATTGAAACCCTCCGGTGAGTAGGCAAATGTCACTATCCTCACTTTGTCGTATTGACCAATGACCTGCCAAGTAATTTCTTGCTACATTGTTGTCCACCAATTGACTGGTCAGGTAAAGTTACTTTTGATTGTACAAATGTTAGGATTCTGCCGTCTCCGTCTCATCTTCACATACTTTTCTCCTCCAATTTCTAGGGAGGGGAGGGTTTGAATTAGACCTATCCATTCCTCCCTTTTTCCTTTGTCCTTTTTCCTTTTTCCTTTTTCTTCTCCCTTTTTTCCTTTTTTCCTTTTTCTTTGACTGATGTGTTTACTTTCCTCCCGTTTTGAAGAGCTTTTCTCTTCCGATCTGTTTTAGATCTAGAAGTTTCTCTCCCATTTCGAGAAGGTTTCTATTTCGATCTAGTCTAAATTTGAGATTTTTTTTAGCATAAGATTTCCTTGTTTCTCTTCATTCAGATTTCATTGGTGTACAAGTTCAGTTTCGAATTAGATTAGAGGAATTTTTTGAAGGCTTCACTCACCTTATTACTCCGAATGGTGATGATGTTGGAGATGCCAAATCGAGACGCGCACCACTAAAAAGCAAAATAGTAGTAATAACTAGAATTCTTGGCGTGTGTTTATTACTGAAGACGGATTCAATAATCAGTCACCGATTTCGTTATGAAAAAGTAACAAATATGCTCTTTGAGTGTGTGGTCCCTAATCTTATTATGATGATTCATCTTCTAATAAAGAGTTTGTTTTGTTTTGGATTTATCTCAAATTTGTCTTGATTTGTAGTTGAACTGTGTCTCTATATTGTTTATACGTGAAATGTTTCTTTTTGACAAAAAATAAAAATAAAAAAAGATACTTTTGATTGATTGTTTATTTAAGGTGCCATCCGAAAGGATTCATCTGAATTGTATTAGTAGTAAAAAAATGAATGAACATGAAGAAGACCCTCTTGATGTGCACGTACTAATTCGCAATCTCAACATTGAGAGGACCTAATTTCCCCCGGTCCAATAGACAAAGCTCAAGATGAGTGTTCCAGGTACGCAAGGATTCGAGAGAAAAGTGAAATTTAGCTTGATTTGATGTCTAATGACAAAAATTATGATAACCGGTTGAAGGTTTTAAATGGTTGAATAACAAACTGTTAAGATATGAAATCTTTTTCTGATATTATTTTTGAATATGAAGTCTTTTTGATATCTTTTTTTATTTTCATATTAGTATACCAACTGTAGATGAGTTGGTATTCCATGATTCTTGCGCTATCAAAGATTGTATTTTTCCTTCTCTTTATAAGTGTGTACAATCTGTAAATTATGTGAGATGAAAAATCATCCACAAATTGTTAGCTTCTTCATGGTATCAGAGCAATTATGCTCCTAAGAGCTTTTTGATCTGACTATTCTGCATTTTTTTTTACAATCTTCTGCATTTTGATCTGATTAAATTGTGCTTTTATACGTGTGTGCCCAAGGTCAAACTTTTGACCTTGGGCCCACCTCCTCCTTAGAGCTTCACGGGCAGGGTTCGTGGACTCCTTTCTCTCGGTTCTTCGCGTGGAGAAGCTTCACGCGGCTTTCCTTTTCTGTTTTGTAAAGGATTCCGCAGCAAAGAGGAAACTTTCCTCACATTTTATTTTATTTTATATTTCCTCTTTTAGTCCAGCAACTCCTTCGCAAGTCCACCAAATTTCACATTTTAGCAAACGCTCAAACTCGAGTCATATTTAATAATCTCCACCTTGGCTCGACGTTTGAGCCAAATTACAATCGCTTCGTAAAAATTCAAATTCTGCTGCTACTTTCCCATAGCCCTCCGATGGGTTCAACCGCCACAGATATTATCCAAGTCCAAGCCTCGCTTGAACTTCGCCATAACTGAGGACCTCATCAGAATGCTAACTCCACATGCACCTTTAACTGCTCCGCAAGGATTTTCTGACACAACCTCCTCAATCGCAGATAAAGCAAAACCATTGTTACATCCATATCTATCAGGAGATTGAAAACGTACCTTGTTAATTTCAGCAGTTACAGCAACCATTAGCTCTATAGGCTCCACCTCGCTACAAGCACCATCTGTGTTGATTACTTTGCTAGTACCTATACTTGCTACCTCAAGAATTTCTGGTTGCAACTCCACCTCAAGCTGAACACCATTCAGATCCGTATTAACATTGCTATAATCACTCCTAGCCAGAAGTACTTGAGACTCATCAAGTGTAACTTCTATGCTGTTAACAGGTGAATTTATATCTGGGCACCACAACTGATCACCCCGCTCACCTTGTGCATAGCCATGGAATATGCATCTTGCCCTCCCATCGAGCTTACCATCACTCACTCGAAAATAACACTGGCAATCAAACATTCTAATAATAGAATAATCAGCAACGTTACCTAACAACACTTCTTTAAGAGTCTGTCATTCAATAGCAGTTGATGGGGATCTATTCACCAGGTAGCTTATCATACTTAGCACATCAGCTAGGATTCTCCTAGCAATACCGGCACTAGAGATAATTTTTCGGGCCATCTCTAGTAATGTTCTGCTCATCAATTCTGCAAATTGTTGTGATTTACTGGCACTAGTGCAGTGTTTCACTATGCCCTCTTTCATGTAGAATTTATTTGCCAGCTCTGAGCAAAATTCCATACTATTATCAGTCCACACATGCTTGATCGACTTACCAGTCTCCGTCTTGATCAAAGCTCTTAACTGCGAGATCCTGACACCAGCATCAAACTTGTGCCTTGGCAACAAACACCCAGGTCTTCCTCGAGCAGTCAAAAGACTCTCGAGCAGATGCATCCGACGTCTTCGTAGCGAAATTTATCACTGTCTCACCTTAAAGTTTATACAGGCCATCATGCTTGATTCCTTTCATTATCACCAGGGCACCTCGAACAATCTTCGAACTCCACCTTTTGAAGAATACCTGCAACCAGTGAATCTAGGGCACCCAAGGAAATTAAGTTATTTTTCAATTCTGGAACATGCCTCACTCCAGTCAATCTCCTCACGATACCATCATGCATTCTGATTTTAACATCACCAACACCCACAACATCGCACTCAGTGTTGTTCCCTAACTGGACTTTACCATTACCCGTGCACTGATAAGTGGTAAACCAGTTTCTATTTGGTGTGACATGAAAAGAACAACCATAATCCATAATCCATCCATCAAGCGATGAATTATTAGTGACAAACAAAACATAATCAGCATTATCTGCTACAGCTGCAACATTATCTGCAGAATCAACTATAATTCCCTTACCCTTCTCATTTTTCATCTTAAGGCAATCTCTTCTAAGATGCCCCCTCTTGCCACAGCTCCAACAAACAACATTAGCAGTCCTAGATTGACTACGTCTGTTCATATTAATACTACCATTACCCACACGTGTTACAGATCTTCCTCTATTTTTACCTACTAGAGCAGTAGATACAGATTCGCCAGATTCTCTTCTACGAATATCCTCGCTCAGAATTAAATCTCGAACCCCATCAAACGTCAAACTTGTTGACCCAAAGGAATTACTAACAGCAGTAACGGTAGTATTCCAACTATCAGGCAATGAGGATAACAGAATCAAAGCACGTACCTCATCTTCAAAGTCAATCTCAATTGACTAACAATCACATTAAATTCATTAATATGATCAGCAACTAACGCACCTTCGCTCATCTTCAAATTAAACAGACGTCGCATCAAACAGACCTTGTTGATCGTAGAGGGCTTCTCGTACATATCCGACAAGGCTTGCATCAAATCAGCAGTGGTCTTCTCCTTAAGGATGTTAAACGCCACGTTACGAGCCAACGTCAGCCGAATAACACCCATAGCTCGTCTATCCAAAGAAATCCCAATCAGCTTGCTTCATCGTCTCCGGTTTCTCCCCAAATAAAGGTAAATGCAGATTCATCTGGTAAAGATAATCTTCAATCTGCATCTTCCAGAAACTAAAATCATTCCCATCAAATCTGTTGATTTTCACTTTTACTTCTTCTGTCGCCATCGATTCGCTTCAACTCAGCCAAACCTGGTGCTCTGATACCACTTGTTGCGATGGGGCGAGCGATCGAACAAATATAGACGGAAACAAAAAAATAAATCGGACATCAGATTTACGTGGTTCAGTCGTAAAGACCTACGTTCACGGGGAGAGCAGCAGCAAATTTCACTATAGATCAAGCGATACAAGGAGATTACACACTCAAGTCACTCAAACACTCTCTCGGTGTTTCCCAAACCCCAATTTAACCCAAAACCCAACTCATGGCACAAAGTTACCGCGAGTTCAAGCTCAAAATACAATACTCTACGTACACCTGGTTCACGTACGTACGAAATTGCGTATCTCTTCAAGCTTCTCGCGGAGGACTTGTGGCTTTGTTGATCGTTGAACGTGCAGCTTCTTAGGGTTTCATTGACTTCATGCAAGCCACCGAAAAGGGGGATTAAATTGTGCTTTTATACGTGTGTGCCCAAGGTCAAAATTTTGACCTTGGGCCCACCTCCTCCTTAGAGCTTCACGGGCAGGGTTTGTGGACTCCTTTCTCTCAGTTCTTCGTGTGGAGAAGCTTCACGCGGCTTTCCTTTTCTGTTTTGTAAAGGATTCCGCAGCAAAGAGGAAACTTTCCTCACATTTTATTTTATTTTATATTTCCTCTTTTAGTCCAGCAACTCCTTCGCGAGTCCACCAAATTTCACGTGGCCCCAAGTCTTTAATTGAGAACCGATTAGAGAGAGCATTGATGAAGTCCGAAACAAACTTTTGGTTACTTCCTGTGATAATGAGATCATCCACGTACACTAAAAAATAGGCTTGAATACCACCATGAGAGTAAATGAACAGTGAACTATCATTCTTTGAATTGACAAATGAATTTGCGAGAATGAATGAACTTAACTCATTATACCAAGCCCGCGGAGCCTGCTTTAACCCATATATGGCTTTGTGAAGTTTGCAAATATGTGTTGGCTTTTCTGGGTCTTTGAAACCAGGCGGTTGCGACATGTAAACCTCATCCTAAAGAGTGCCTTGGAGGAAGGCATTGTTGACGTCCATTTGTCTCAATGTCCATCCACGCATTAAAGCCAATGATAAAACCACCCGAATAGTATTTGGTTTGATGACCGGGCTAAATGTATCGGTGTAATCAAGGCCCGGTCGTTGGTGAAAACCTTTGGTGACAAGACGTGCCTTGTACCTCTCAATACTGCCGTCCACATGTCTTTTTATCCGATAAACCCATTTGCAACCTACAACATTCAAAGATGGATCAAAAAGTATTAGTTCCCAAGTCCCGTTACGAATAAGGGCATTGATCTCAACCGACATTGCTTCACGCCATTGAGGATCGCACATAACTTGTATAATTCACGTTGGTTCTATAGTCGGTGGAAGTGGATGTTTGGTGATGATGTGGTTGAGTTGTTTGGGCTTGAAAATATTATTTTGGGATCTAGTGGTCATGTTGTGAGTTCTTGGAGGTGGATTTTTGGGGGTTGATGTTTGGTCATTATTGATAGTGGCAATTGGATTTTCAAGAGATGGCATTTGTGGGGATTGATGTGAGGGTTGGAAAGTTGATGAAGATGCAGCACGTGATGGAGTGTTGCTTCGAGGGGGCACCTGTGCAGATGGTCCAATGTTTGGCACTAAAACTGGAAGTGAAACAGTAGGTTGAGGAGATGAACTTTGAGGAGTTGACAAGACACTTTTAGTATTGAGAAGTGTTTGGTACGGAAATGTGTTTTCTTCGAACACAACATGACGTGAGATATAAAGACGATTATTTTGTGGATCAAAACATTTATATGCACTTTATGACAATGAATACCCTAAAAATATGCATTGTCGAGAGCGGGACATAAGTTTATTTGTGTTGTATGGACGTAACCACGGATAGCAAAGACAACCAAATGTGCGAAGTTTTTTATAATTGGGAGTCATTTGGAATAATGTTTGAAATGGTGAATGCATATTTAGAACGGGTGTTGGCAAACGATTAATGAGGTATGTAGCAGTTTGAAACGCATATGACCAAAAAGAATGTGGTAAATTTGCTTTGTGTAATAGGGCAAGTCCGGTTTCAACTATGTGTCGATGTTTTCTTTCTGCAGTTCCATTGTGTTGTGGTGTGTGTGGCGGTGTAGTTAGATGGGAAATTCCATGTTTTGCGAGAAAATGTTTTAAGTTTTGAAATTCTCCACCACCATCCGAGTATAAATTTCGAATAGCGACAGAAAATTGTTTTTCAACCAAGTTTTTGAACTGTTCAAAAATTTGAGTAACATCTGATTTTTTTCTTATAGGATAAAGCCAAGTGTATTTGGTATAGTGGTCGACAAATATAAGATAGTCACGGAAACCATCAATTGAAGCAGTTGACACAGGACCCCAAACATCAGAAAAAATAATATCAAGTGGAAAATGACTTACAAGAGTTGATACCCCAAATGGAAGTTTGTGACTCTTATTGCACTGACACGCATCACAAGATAACTTAGAACCTACGATTGACTCAGAAGACAAACGAGTTGGAAAATTGTTAAGAACATGACTTAGAATACGAAATGAAGGGTGACCTAGTCGATTGTGCCAAACCATTGGTTTTGTCTGCTCACTGACAAAGGCTGTGAATTTTGGATGAGTCTTTGTGAGAGGCATCCGATACACACCATTGCTAAGCCCTCCTCGAAGTAACGTCGCTCCCGTGCGAAGATCCTTCACCAAAAAGTAATTGGCAAATAATTCGATAGATGAGTGGTTATTGCGACAAAATTGTGAGACGGAAATCAGGTCTTTTGTACTATCAGGTGCACATAAAACATTGGTTAATTTAAAGGATTGGTTTGGATAGGATAAACTAGTAGAACCAACGTGACTAATACGCAAACCTGTGCCATCACCAATGACGATCTCGTCAGGGCCTTCGTACTCTGAGTGAGTGGTGAGGTTGTTGAGATTGCTTGTGACGTGATGTGATGCTCCTGAGTCTAGTAGCCAACCATTTTCTTGACGTGGAGCTGTTGCAACATGAGCAGTAGGTTCGCGGAGACTATTGCGAATGCGAAAACAAGATTTGGCCGAGTGTCCATATTGATCGCAAAACTGACATGTCGGACGAGGCTCTCTGTTGTCCCGATCAGAATACCTCCTATGAGAAGGGCCACGATACTGGTTAGATCTGGAATAATTTTGATGACGGCTGCGATTATTGGGCCAACAAGAGTTGCTTCCTAAGCCACGGCTTCTGTTGCTGTAGTTTGCTGTGACTGGTGCTGCTTCAAGTCTAATTTCCTCCAGTTTTAGTTGGGTTTCATAGGCTACCAATTTGTCATGCATTTCTTCAAAGCTGATTGTGTTTTCACGAGCCCTAATCGCTGCTGCGATTTCTTTGTATTCAGTTCCAAGTCCTCGAAGTGCATGAATGACTAAATCATCATCAGAGATAGGAGTGTCAATGACTGCCAATTCATCAGCAAGGGCTTTAAGTTCCTGCAAAAATTCTGAAACAGAACGTGAGTTTCGACGAGCGGTAGAGAGTTGATCCTTGAGATGCATAACTCTTGAGCGGGATTTATTTGCATATAAATTCATGAGTTTTGTCTAGGCAGCGTGTGACGAATTGCAAGAGGCAATGAGAGGAATCACGGCTTCGGATACGGATGCAAAAATTGCATGAAGCAAGAGCTGATCCTGGCGAATCCAAGTTGTTGCGACTGGATTTGGCACCGTTTGATTTCTAGTTGAAACGGTGAGTGGTGGACAAACAGAAGTTCCATCAACAAATCCCATTAAATCATAACCAATGAGTAGCGCCTGAAATTGAGCAAGCCAAGAGGGATAATTGGCAGCAGAGAGCTTGAATGGCAATTGGACAGTGGCTGAGATCGAGATCAAACCGTTAGGTGCAACTGTTCCTACAAAGACCGGTTTACTTCTTTCTCAACATAAATACATAAGAGAGCTACTTGAGCGCTTCAAAATGGGAGATGCAAAAGAGGTAGCGACACCATTAGCCACGGGTCAATCTCTGTCGGTTCATGACAAACAATCACCAACCAATGCTACAGAGTTTCGAAGCCTCATTGGTGCACTTCAATACCTCAACATCACTCGCCCGGATCTTGGTTTTGCAGTAAACAAGCTATCTCAATTCATGCATAAGCCGACCACAACCCATTGGACAGCTGCAAAAAGGCTTTTATGCTATCTTAAGGGAACATTATTCCATGGGTTGCACTTGCGACGCGACACACATTCTATACTTCATGCCTACACCGATGCAGATTGGGCAGGTAACATTGATGATCGCACATCTACTTCGGGTTTTGTGATTTATATAGGGGTCAATCCTATCTCTTGGAGTTCTCGAAAGCAACGATCGGTTGCACGGTCGTCTACTGAAGCAGAATATCGAGCCATTGCCACGGCCTCGGCGGAACTCATTTGGGTAAAATCTTTACTTCAAGAACTTGGCATTCACATGGACACGGCACCAAGCTTGTATTGCGACAACATAGGTGCTACTTATGTTTGTGCAAATCCCGTCTTCCATTCCCGCATGAAACACATTGAGATAGATTACCATTTCGTTCGGGAACTTGTTAAATCCGGCAAGATGCGAGTCTCTCATATTTCCACCCATGATCAACTTGCCGACATTCTCACAAAACCATTATCAAGGCTGCGGACAATACAATTACGAGACAAGATGGGCGTTTCCGATGGAACGTCCATCTTGCGGGGGCGTGTTAAGATATGAAATCTTTTTCTGATATTATTTTTGAATATGAAATCTTTTTGATATCTTTTTTTATTTTCATATTAGTATACCAATTGTAGATGAGTTGGTATTCCATGATTCTTGCTCTGTCAAAGATTGTATTTTTCCTTCTCTTTATAAGTGTGTACAATCTGTAAATTATGTGATATGAAAAATCATCCACAAATTGTGAACTTCTTCACAAGCAATGAGGGGAGTATTCAGTATTTTCACTGAAAAATGATAGAGAAATCCATGATCTTTACAAATCATAAGTCATAATCTATTGTATGGCTGTCAATTTATGTTGGTAGTAACAAACTAGGAGGTGCATTGTCCCACATCGAAATGATATAAGTACATATGTAGACGAGATTTGGCACTAATCAACAATCACTATTTTCTATTTATTAAAATTATAATTATTTGTTATAAAATAACTAGTGCATCCTATTGAAAACAATATAATTTTTCATAATAGAGTAATGGTTATTTTTAATTATTTAACTTCGAATTTATTATTTTTGCGTAATGGTTATTAGGCACTCTTACAACCATTGGAAAGTTGTGTTTGTTCAAAAATAAATTCTTTATCTTTGAAAGGTTGTATCCGTTCAAATATATTTATTCAACATTTGTGTTCAATTCTTTGCAAAATTTTCAAGTCTTTTTATAATCTTTTTCTTCCATTTTTGTTTTCTTTCGAAAGAATATATAGCTATTATTTCAAATTGTTCCCCATAAAAGACTCTAGAGAAATACTCAAATTGTTATCTAGTATTTTTATTTGAAACTCTATTGTACACTAGAGTATATTTTTGCCGATGACCATTAGTAACGATGTAAGGCAAAATAAATACTCAAATTAAGTAATATCATGCCTCAAAATCTAACTTGATTATTCTATTGATTCGAAACTATATTTTTTGCAACAATTTAGTCATAAACATTTCAATTTAGCCAATATAGTTCTAAACATTTTAACAATTTGTCATTTTTTGCTAGAAATTGAAGATGTAGATACCTTTTACAATTTTTTTTAAAATATGAATTTTATTTTATTTTTTATCTTTTCTTTCATTGTGGCTAGTAGTGAGAACTTGATGTCTCTTATCGACCACAGTTTGAGAGACAAAAGAAAAGAAACAAATTAAAAAAATTAAAAATAAATAAGATTTTTTAAAAATTATTCACATCAATAACGATCATATCACATAAGATAGAGAGCATCAACGTCAGTAATTTTCAGCTAAAATTAGTCGGAATGACTACATTAATAAATTGTCAAAGGGTTAAGGATTAAATTGGTCAAATAAAAAGATTATGATTTTTTTGATAATTTTTCGAGCTGCCCCATTGCTCTAAGCATAATATGATAGTTAAGTTTGTCTATGGGGAGCTGATGAGCGGGCCTGGGATGGAGACCCAAAATTGCAAATCGAATCGAAGGTATCAAAAGAAGGCCACACGTAGAGCAAGAGCCCACGATTGTTCTATAAGCATCTGGTTGCAAGTGAACAGAAGAATGTGACTGCTTTTGCGGAGACGCTAAAGAAACGAGCCGTAACTTCAAGCCCAATTTGTTTAGTGCCGGTCCACCAAAGTCGGTGCAGAATAGGAACTTGCAGAGGCAAGCTTGCTCGGAAAAAGGCTGTCAAAGTGGAGATGATTGATGGCGGACGGGGCCGAGAGTTAGGGCCATTAAAGAACCTGGCCCGAACCAACAAAAGAATCAGTTCTTCTTGGTTCGTGCCTCGTTCTGATAGGGTAATGGTTGAAAGGATTGGGTATTATTTCGGTTCCGTTCGGTTTGGTTCTACAGAAATCCGAATGGTTGAGGGCCCTACTTGATCCATCCTAGGTCGGCCCTAATCTGTTGCCCATCATCTCTACTGCTAGGAACCATACCAGGACAGATTAGATTGGGGAAGTAGCTCCAACATGGTACATCCTAATAACCCGTGTGAAAGTGAAAAGCGACTTATTACTCTTTTCTTGTTATTCATGCAAGATCAACTCCTCACGTGTTGCTTTATGTTTTTCTTCCTCACACTCCCAATTGGGTCAATATATTCATTGAGCCCTAGCCCTGACTCTACCTCTAATTGCTTTACATCCTAGGGATTCCGAGATCCAAAAGAGGCCCAACAGGAAGCCTTTTTAACTATTTCCTTAGGTCAGAAATAAGTTTAAGCTACTAAATGTATAATTTTGTCATAGGATGATTGCCCACTACAACTTGACAAGTCAAAAATTAGCCAGAGCCTTATGCAAAGTCAATGTCCTAGAAAAAGATGTGCCTTGCATAACTATTTCTCATATAGAGAAAGAGAGAGGGACATTATCTATTAGCATGTGAGAAATTGCTCTCTTTCAAGATAAAGGCTCTCGCCCTACTCATATTTTGACCAAACATGACGAAATTCGAATCCACTGGCTCACATGAGTGGCTCTTGGCTTACTTCCTTTAGGCCAGAAAGACTGTGTTGATAAGCCAAAACCACCTCAACCAGAGATTGAAGTGCTTCCAAAGTCAATATGTAGGTTTCAAGAGTTGGAACTGAGGAATGGGGAGAGAAATTGTATCGGTAAATTTACAAGAAGTTGTTTCAGGGTTGTATTTCATCTTTTATGTGTATATTTTCACTCAATAATCAAAAGCTTAAGCCAAGAGAAAGAGCGTTCTTTCTTAATTAAGCTATGCTAAAGATATAATTATAAGAGTATATAGTTGATTTAACACTCAAAAATTAGCCAGAGCCTTATGAGAGTCAATGTCCTTGAAAAAGATGTGCCTTGCACAACTATTTCTCATATAAAAAGAGAGAGAGAGACATTATCTATTGGCATTAAGGGTATGCATGATAAAATTTATATTTCTCTATTTGTTTATTTCTCTGTTTCCCAGAACAGCTTTAGAACAAAAATCCGTTTGGTAACGCAATTTAATTTTTCTATTTCTTGAACAAATGTTTATTCCATAAATAGATTTGAAAAAGAAATCATAAACTAAAGTTTTGGTAACTTCTCAATTTCTGAAATAAAAATTGAGAAATCAATTTCTATTCTAAAAATTTTGTCATACACACCCTAAGCATGCGAGAAATTGTTCTCTTTCAATATAAAGGCTCTCGCCCTACTCATATTTTGACCAAACATGGTGAAATTCAAATCCACTCGCTCCGATGAGTGGCTCTCGGCTTACTTCCTTTAAGCTAGAAAGACTTAGGCAGAGGAATTTAGATCGCCTCTGTATTGTTAAACCAAAACCATCTCAATTAATGATTGGAGGGCTTCCAAAGTCGATATGTAGGTTTCAAGGGTTGGAACTAAGGAATGGGGAAACAAATTGTGTAGGTAATTTTACGACATGTTGTTTTAGGGTTATATTTCATCTTTTATGTGTATATTTTCACTCAAAAATCAAAAGCTTAAGCCAAAAGACGGATCGCTCTTTTTGAATTAAGCTGTGCTAAAGATATAACAATAAAGAGTATATAATTGATTTAACAGGCAAATGGTACTTCGAAATTGATTACTAAAAAATCTCTAGGCTGTTTTTTCAACTCATTTACAAACCAAAATCGCATACCATCTCAAGATAGACTGAGAAAGCTGAAGCTCTTTTACATTCCACCCCATCAATTGGAAGTTGCACTAGAATCAATCCACTATAAAAATTATTATACAAAGAATAAATAATCGATCTCTATCCCTATTCAAATGCAAAAACAAAAGAAGAGAAGAGAGAGAGAGAATTCTATCATTTTTTTTTTTTTGTGGGAACAAAAATTCGGTCAAACTTTGACGAAACAATAACGTATTTGAACGAGTTGACGCTCCCGTCAAAGTCAAACCCGCGCAAGTCTCCACCTTTCTTCCCCTCGCTCGGTCATGGCCGGCCGGTCACCTGACCGCGCTCTCGGCTCAACGAGTCGCTCAGGAACGTCTTAGCGGCGTCCAAGCTGGGGAAGTAGGTCGGCTCCAGGAACATCTGGCTCAACGAGTCGTCCCGCTCGAGGCTCATCGCCGCTCGGCTCGCCGTCGCCTCCAGGCTCCCCACCGCCACCCCGAGCACCTGCCGGTACGCGAAGAAGAACCTCTTCATCGCCGCCTCGATCGCCTGCAGCGCTTGCAGGAGGTGGATCTTGGCGTACTGCTCACTCTTCTCGCCGCCGCCGAACAGCCTCATCGCCGCCTCCTGCACCCTCGGCCCTCCCTTCGGGTCCACCTCGACGCCGAGGATGTACGGCACCTTGTGCTTCAGGTCCCTGCACTTCCTCGTCATCGCGACGAGCCCTCTCGAGCGGAAGCAGAACGCCGCCGCCTCGCTCTGGAGGTCGAGCTGGTTCTTCAGCCGGAGGAAATCCTCCGGATCCATCAGCAGGTGAAGGTCTTCGATCTCCGTCATTAGCTTCCATGTCCGCTCGAGCAAGTAACAGTACGTTGCTGCCGTCTCGAAGCTCTTGCTCTCGATTTGCTCCGCGACGCGATTCAAGAGCTCGTTCGACGCCTGAACCCACGACTCCAGGATCTGGTGCGTCGTGTACAGGTTCTGGTTCTCGTGATTCTGGATCTGGTGATCGTACGGATTCTTCGCGAGGGAGCGAAGCTCGCCGGGCTTGCAGACGGCGTCGTACTCCAGGCTCGGCTTCCCCGTCAGGTTCGGCTCTCCCAGGCCCAGCGTGTAGGGGCACCGCCTCATCTCGCACTCGATGGTGTACAGGATCTTCTGCGCCACGTCCTCCGACGTCTGCCACGTCCCCAGCCTGGGCAGCAGGCTGGCTTCGCTCGTGCGGCTCACCACCGTGCCCGCGGCCTCGCCCCCGGGGAGCCGCCAGACCTCCGCCGAGCTGCAGTTGCGAGCCAGCACGCCGACGCCCGAACTCACGTCCGCGATCGGCGCGCCGCCGCGCGTCTCCGCCTCGTCCTCCTCGCTCTCGATTATAGCCGCTATGATCCCGATCTGGGTCGCGGCCAGCGCCTCGAGCCGCCGCTTCCACTCGCGCCGGTGCGCGTACGGCCTGGGGTCCGACAGCACGGTCGAGACAAGCCGGAAGGTGATCTCGAGCGCCTGGAGGGCCGGGCGGAGGAGGGGCTCGGACTTCCAGTCGGGGAACTCCCTGCAGCCCCAGAGCCGCCGCAGCTCGGGGAGGCGCAGGAACACCTCGTAGGCCGAGGAGGCCGAGCCCGAGGCGGCGGGCACGTCGGTGCCGCCGCGGAACGGCGTGGGGATCAGCAGGTGGAGCTTGTTGGAGAGCCGGGGCGACTTCCTGGACATGTCGGGGGCGGCGGCAGTAGTTGTCGTGGCTCTCTTTGCTTTCCAGTCTAGATCGACCATCTTCGCAGCATCAAACGACTTAAAAAGGAAACGAAAGATTTCTCCCTCCACTCGTCGGTTTAGGTTTGGCTTGGCTTTGGTAATTCGAAATTGAGGAGGAGAAGAGGAGAGAGAGGAGGGCATATATAGAAGGAAAAGGCGTGTGGAATGGAAAATACGGGTGGCATGGGGAAGGGGGAATTTGTCAGAAGGTCCCAGTCGTTCTTTTATTGGTTTAAGAATCGAAATCGAAACGGTGCGGAGAGAGAGATAGAGATAGAGATAGAGATAGAGAGAGAGAGTTATCCACAAAGCCTAACGAAGACGAGATTGTCGGTATGTCGAACGGGGGGTGGATGGAGCTGGGAAATTTCAAGGGGTTGGAACGTGGAATCGTTGAAGTTGGACCTCCCCTTTCTTTTTTGGTCTTCGCTCGAGTAAAATGCGACACTGTCGTCGTAGCGCCTTCCTGCGTGACAGCCCAGTGACACTGCGCCGCGTGGATTTACTGTTCGGGGGTGGGGCCCCCATTTGACGACCAGTGGATATTCTCTAGCGGTAGATGCCGACTTGTGTGGTGGGGACTTAGGTAAAGTACCGAGGAAAAGTATAATTACGACAAACGGGAAGATGGGATCTTTACCTGCAAATTCGGGTCTTTCGAGATAAATCGAGTTTGGTTGTGAGGTGCCCGTTTGCCGATTTACCTACTTTGCTGCCTTCCATGTGCCTATTTTGTGAACGATTCTTATCTAGTTATAGTAATTCGACATGTGGATTGTCATAAATGGGGAGTTACATCATTTATTACCAATTTTACGATATAAAATTAAGTAAATATTTTACACGAAATACTCAATAAGAGCAGGTCTAATGTTTTAAATGTTGTCGATCGTCTATATAGAAAACATGATCATGAAAAGCGAATCTCTTTTCGTCTATCCCTCAATTGAGGTCATTTACATTTTTTATAAGCATATTTTCCATCTTCTGAAAGAATAATTGCCAAAAGGAGACTATCTAGCGGTAGATATCATACGCATTTGTTCTAATGAATCCGATGAGAATCGGATGCTCCGAAGTTTCACAAATTGAATGCTTCTAGGCTGCTTCGTGGGTGTACAAATGCGAGGCACGCCGGGTGCGATGAGCAACGTGATGATTTATGGATTTTATTGTCTGCTGCTTCTTTTTTCTTTCTTTCTTTTTGGGTCTTCCTTTTTGAGGTCCACGATTGCTGCTCGCGCCGCTGTCGGACTGCACCAATTAGGGGACTCGTGATTTTGTCCCTGCTTCCCGACAGCCCACCTTGGAAAATTTGAATGTGATTTCCCGGCCGCCTCCGTGGGGCATGAGATCTGGAGTTCGGAATCGCGCCATGATGGCTGGAGGATTTTGTGGATAAACCCTGGAATCCGCTCGCCTTTTCCTTTCCGGCGAAGTTAAACCTTCGCTGCGGAGTTGCGCCATGGCACACGAGAGAGAGAGGAAAAAGGGGAGAGGAAAAAGGGGGGTCCCGACAAGGTTTTGAGAGCTGTCTTATATTGGCTTTATTGGAAAGTAAAGGTAATTACGCCCACAATCAACTACAGAAGCACTAGTGGTCGTTCGTTTATTATCTCCTCTCTTGCTCAAAACTTTTCTTCGGCTGCGCTGCACCAGTGCTTCCGAAGATTCAAATTTGTCCCCATTAACAAACATCTATTCAAAAACCTTAAATGAAAGTGCAGTTCAACATTTAAAACATTCTTACTTTACCAAAAAAAAAACATTTAAAACATTCTAATATTCCCATTCACATGTAAGATGTACTTTAATGTCTCACTAAACGTGAAAGTACATAATGAGAGAGGCAAGATTAAATGAATAAATGGGTTCAAAATGAATTTGTGAAATTTTATGAGAGCATTGTTAATAGTTATAAAAACTTACGCGGATAGTTGATGGTATAGTTTAATAATTAAAAAAAGTTTTAATGTTTCGTTTTTTTTTTTGGGTTGCTTTGTGGACATTTCACTAGATAGGATTAGACTATAGCAACCTGGTGTCTTTCTTATCAAATACAGTGGATGTTCTGAGCGAGTGTGCTAGGTCCTATCAAATTGGACTTGCACCACTACCATCGCTAGCCTAGCAAAATCCTCTATTCCTCTTATCATACAGGAAGATAAAGTGGCCCATTCTTTAAAGATGGCTAGACTAGAGCTTAATTTTTCAATCTCCTCCTGTCTAGTCCATAAAATCAACTCTGGATCAAGCCGGTGGGTCCGACCCTATCTTGGGTGGGGTTTATCCTTCCAAAGAATAGAGACATAAGTCGACGTTGGAAATTTCAAAACAAAGTCGGGAGAGTCCACACCTCGTGCTAATGGATGTCGCTCGCCTTGAACATGTCAAATGGCCTACCTTTACCTTGTTCCGCAGACCAAACCCCCATCTACTTTCTAGGTCTGCGAGTTGAATATTCTTCTTCCTGTTTTCTTGGTGGTTCCGATAATGTTCCAAACTAGGCTATCAGAGGGCGCTTGTCGCGGGAACTCATGGACATTGATTTTCATAGTGGATGTATCGAGTGATTCATGGTAGACCGTAAGCGACCACTTAAAGAAGTGGGTCTCTGCTTTACTTCATTTAAGTGACATATTCATTTCTTAAATTGAAAGTACGCTCAAGTATCTTCAATGGGTCAAGATACTCCACAATTTTAGGGAAGAAAATGCATGTGTGGATTGGCTAGCAAATTGGTTATCCAACCCAACAATGCAAGTGATAATCATGTATTAGATAGAATCAATAGGTTTGCCTCCTTTATAATTAATGGATTAGATCGGATTATATTTTATTAGAAGAGTAATCAAGTGGGTCATCATCAATACCCTAATAGCATATTATCACAGTCGCTTGATACAAGAATTTCTTGATACAATCCAAAAGATTTTTTGATACCAACTTAAGGAAGTTTTTTGTTGTGACACACCGGACAAATAATTTGGTGCTAAAAATGAAAAGACAAAAACACCCTACGACTTGATAAGTCTACGGCGATTTTTGAGAAGAAATCTTATCCAAGTTCAAAGTATGCGCTACGAATTATATAAATTATAAACTTGGCAGACCAAATAATTTAATAATTTATAATCCGATCCCAGTTTCGCGAATCAGCGTTCCTCGAGTACTTCGATGGACTCGGCCGCAGAAGAAAAGAAGCTTCTCCGAGGTGGACTCGATCCCCGCGTTTACCGGGTTCCGATGTTGCGCCGAGCCAACCCCCCCGCACCGCCCCCGAGTGGGACGCGTGTCCGCGGCCGAGACTCGGCTCGGTTGGCATCCAAATCGGCGGCGGCGGCGGCGGCGGCTGCCCTCCTTGTTTTCCCACCTGGCGAGTCCCATCTCCCAGCTGGTCACGCGGCTGAGCACGTGCCGTTCTCCTGATCTGATCCCTCCACATGCGCTTTCAGTGCATATGCCCCCCCACTCCTCACCCGGCCGATGCCGTCCCGCAATTATTAGTGCGGTTGTCACTTCCAGGGTACGATCGCACGAGTGCATGAATTGATCGTGTGTAATTGATGAATCTCTATTGCTTCTTCGGAATATTTTTGATCTTTTTAACCATGTTGATGTGCTTTTCATCAACCACATGAATTACAAGCATCGGTCTGACCTATTCAGTGATGACATGTATCACGTAAGTTGGGCTATAAAAAATCAATACACGAGCGACGTAAATTTCGACATTCTTGGATCAAAATCTAAGAATTGACTTGCACATGGCATGCAAGTCAAACTTGACATGGATTGAGAGATAAATTGGCTAATGTGCGGAATGATGGAAGTGGGAAATTAGATAGAGAGCCCCACACACAGGATGATTGATCAATCGGGGTACGAAGGTGGAAGACTCGGTATTCCAACGTCATGGTGAGGATTTTTACCCAAAAAATTAAGCTTTTAATGTTTAGGAATTTTTAGAAAGAATTATATTAATCTTTTTTTTTTATATATAAAAGAAGTTAAGTACACCGGTACCTTCAACGACGGATGTTCTTGTGAAACTACGATCTTTCACAAGCAATTGAAATTAGTAGACTCGAAAGAATAGAGAGTCAACATTAACGGGCTAGCTCTATTGTGGATAAGGATTTTGACTTTATGAAGGAAGTCAAAGTCTTCCCCTCCCTCTTTCCCTTCTTCTCTCTGAGTTTCGGTCTTCCTTGGCTTCTTCAATTTTCAGAGGGGAGGAATTTGACGTAGATCTCTCCATTCTTTCCCTCTTTGGTTACTTTATTTTTTAATATTTTGTTTCTTACTCCATTGTCTCAAATATAGATTTAAATCTAGATGGTCTACTCCCTTGATTTAAATTTGAGAGTTTTTCTCTCTCGATCTTAATAGATAAGTATTTCACCCTTATTATATTCACAATAGCTCCAATATCAAATTTATTTGTGTTTCGACATGTTTTTGTTAAAAGCTCTAATGTTTCGTACTCGCTAAAATGCTTGCTCTAACAAGTGTTAGATCCAAACTTCTTACCTCCGATTGCGAGAACCTCTTTGGATTCAATGCAGTTACATATCTGTTCTTAAATGGTGATATACCATGTTATGGTAATATACCTTGATTTATGGATTTTTGTTTGTTTTGCCCCTGTATGGGTTGCCTATTTTTTGGGGGTCTCAGAAATGGACATGCTTCTTTGCGGTGATTTAGGATTTTTGTATAGATCTTTCCATATATTATTTTGGTGATTTCCCTTCAAATAAGTCACAGTCTAAATCAGTTGAATTTGAAAAACGAATCCCATTGCGTGGCCGATCCCATTTTCAGAGGAGTGAACGATTCGCACTTCTTCCTCTCTCTCCTTTCTTGGGGTCACCTCTTCTTACTTTTTCCTTAACAATAATCTAAAAAAGTGACTGCATAATTGTCGATATTTGCACCTACCAACTTAAAAAGGTGATCTAACATGGCAGCAATTTGCCCCGATGTCCACATACGCAACAATAATTCGGATATTAATTACAAATAAAATCAAATCAGGATCGCATCGGACGAAGACGACGTAGTATTGAAAAGATTTAAGAAAAAAAGAGGCGATTATATGGACATATGAAGTTCCTTTCACCTTTTTCCTGATAGCAAAGGACGAAAAAGTTTGATAGATGCGTCCAGCATTTGATTCTAGAAGTTGAAAACTTGTGATCTACGAACGTAATTGCTGATCCAATATGCTTTTGGCAACATATGCCGACGACGTGAAAGGTCCCCAATTTCGTGACACAAGCGCCCTTCGCTTTGCTTCACGGTTTCTTATTTCTAACCCTCGTCGAACTTTCATCCTCTTGCAATTAGGGTCTTGAAAACTACATAGGACCAATGGGTTCGATCGGTATAGTACCACGTCGAAACGACTTCCACTATGAGCTAGCTCACACCCATTGAGAGGGTTTTCCTTTTTTTTTTTTGTTAAGAAAGGTTTCCTTGTGAGAAATCTTCAAGGCGATCATGAAAGGAAACCCATCACATCTCCAAACAGTAGCTCATCCTATCCATTCAGAGATAATTGTCCAAAAGTTTAGGGCAACCAATTTCGTTCTAAATCTTTTGATTGTTTCTCAATTTACTCTTAAATTTTTTTGTGTCAGTTTAGCCCATCTTCTCGTAACCAGTGCCTTGAAAACTACGTAGGACCAACGGGTTTGATCGGTGTAGTCGCATGTTGATACGGCTACCAGTAGAGGTGCTAGCTCATGCCCATTATAGGTTTGCTTATTTTTCATTAGGAAAGGTTTCCTTGGGGAGAAATCTGGAAGTCGAGCGTGGAAAAGAAACCCATCACGTGTCCAGACGGCGGCGTCAATGTTGCTGCTCGACCGCTGCTAATCGTGTCCCCGTAATGAAATGAAAATCCGTCGATTCCCACACATAAAAATATCGCGGATAGGGCATGGTTCTGGCGAGCGGCGGCAATCGACCGACACATATACAATGTCGCATTGATTGCCCATCGTCCCCCAGATGTTTCCACGTGTTATTTTGGATTAGGGTTTGCCTTAGGAACCCGATGCATTAGTTGCGGTCGGCATAAAAGAATTCTAAAAGTTTGAAACTAATCTGAAGTTGAAATAGCGTTCACCTTGGGGTCAGCGAGGTAGCATCTGCATTGACTATTGAGGAGAAAAATAAGTAGGGGGGGTGCTTCCAGAAGCGTAGCGCCAATTTCCGCTGTCTAAAGTTGGATTAAGAGTAATGCACGGGAGAAGGTTGGTGACCTACTCTCGTGACTTGACATTGTCAATGAAGTCCAATAATTAGACAGAATTAACCAACGAGAATATAGGGAAAATTGTCTAAAAAGTTGTGAATTTGTCATACGACGACCAATTCAATATTGAACCTTTTCATTTTACTAATTTAGTCCTAAAATTTTTCATGATTTGCCAGTTTAATCATAAACCCTTTAACAATTTATCAATATAGTCCTTGCTAATTATCCAGTTAATGACAAAATTGAGATAATTGAAAGGTTTAGAACTAAATTGAAAAATCGTCAAAATGTTTAGAACTAAATCGGCATAACTTCAAGATTTGAGACTAGATTAGCTACTGGTATAATAGGTTTAAGACTCTTTAGACAAGTATTCCTATATATAACACAAATAAATCAGACCCTAATAATTGTGCTAGATTGAACTAAAAATGCCGTCTAATAAAATTATCCAACTTAATAAACACCTTTAAGGTTTTTTTTTTTTTTTTTTTGGTAAAGGGTAAGAATAACACCTTTAAGGTGTTGATGGAAGAAAATAATTAGAAAATGAATAAAAATCGTCACGGGTCATGCTATAATTAATTGGATAACATATGATGAATATAAGAGCAAATAAACATAGATTGTATTTTACAATTTCTCACGATCTCTTTATGTAGTCAAATTTATACGTGTAGACGTTTTCATGATCATCGAAAATGCGACGTGTTCCCCGAAACACGTACCGTCCATATTCATCCTAATCATGAATAAAGTTTTTCCTATTGTCAGGAGCTATCATATGTTATTTTGATTTGGTCATGTCATTTTAACACGATTCTTAGACAAAAAGCGTATAATAAGACTCTTTATAAACCTTTCCAGATAAGCGTCGGACCGAGTCCGAGAGATGATAAGGAAGGCCGCGCGGCCATTTGCGAAAAGATAACGATGCTTAGCTTTTACGCAGAAATTGATTTGTGTTCATACTTGTCTCCTTTTCTTAAAACGATATTCAACTGGTGTCGGTTTTATTTATTGCAGATAAACCCCAGTTTCGTTGACCCTTCCAATATGTCGGGACTAGGGTCAACTATTTTCTAGTTTAGGGTTTATTTAAACTTGAAAGCTTGCAAAGATTTAGGTCCGCTTCTTTCGTTGAGCGCCGGGTAAGAATGGAAAGAGTAGGGGTGGCAAAGTTATCCGGATGGGATAGAGATGAAGTCGAATTCACGGTTCATTTTGATATTAAATCTCGGTTCCATCTAATAATGATGATATATCAACGGATACTTATAGAGCATCCTTATCTTATTTCAAGCCGATACCGGTGTTCCTCGCAGTCAATAATTTTTATGCCATCGACTTCAAAATTTCGAGTAACAGAACCATCTTAGACCCTAAGCCTTAGGATCCTAGGTCCATTACTTTTCCTCCAATGATCATTAGCCCAGCGGAATAATGACCGTGATTACATCTAAGTTTCTGGAATCAAAGTCAAGTGAGAAGCGGCGTGTAGCATGCCTAGCGATTTTGCTAACCCATGAAGACTGTAGCTCTATAGCCATGCTACACATACTAAAATTTCACTAAAAAAAATACTAAACGTCAAGGTAACCAAAATAGGACGTCAAATCTATTCTTGAGGGGATGAGAGTGTACATTTAATTGTAAACTGTGCTTTGTTATCTGCTTTCTGACTTTTGATTTTTTAAGCAGTTATCTAGGATTTGCTAGGTTTGAAAGTCTTCTATGTACGTTTCAAGTATTATTTTGATATATGAAAGGTATGTTTCTTTCGAAAAAAGGAAACGAAGGATGTGCTGTGTTTTCTAGTAGCATGTGTTTAATTGAACCGTGTCGCTCCTTAAAGGGCTTCTTACTTAACCCGATGGGCCAATTTGCTCTTCTCTGGAGCGGGCCTAAGCTTCGCTTCGTAGTTTCTTTTGGGCCCGGTCGAAAGACACGCTATTCTTTTATGCCCATGCTTGCCCAATTGGGCCAGAATAGAATAATAATGATGTAATTATTATTATTATTATTATTATTATTATTATTATTATTATATATAATAGTAATGGTGATGACTTTTATACAAACCACATATTTCTTTTTCTTCTTGGGAAGCGGAACCTATCATCATTGATTTGATATATTTGATTGCCACAGTAATTATATCTTAAATCTGGGGATGACTTGCATAAAAGAAATTGTTTTGTATGCCAAGAATTTAATTTCAATAAGAAGTTTATCCTCTTTTTTTTGAGTTAATATCATAAGAAAATTTGTTACACATTTATAATAAATTTACCTAAAATTAATTTATAGTCACTAAATACTTCAAATTGATACATTTATAATATATTTATCTTTTGTTAGCTTTTATCTAATTTTACTGTAAAATTATTGAGATAACTCAATTGACATAGTAAGTTCATATGAAAATTCATATTTATTTTGATAAATCTATTATAAATGTATTAATTTAGAATAAATTTGTGTCAAATATCTGATTTTCCTTGATATTAACCTTTATTTTTTCTAAGCGAAAAGGAAATCAATCCAGAGGCAAGTATCTCAGCCACTCGTCAAGTCACGATTCGTGCGCCTGGGTTCGCGCGGCCACGTCGATAGCCAGAGAAAGGAGTAATCCGTGGGCGGGTGTCGAAGAAGCAACGAACCGGAAAAAAACGGATAATTCCGTTCGCCTCGAAAAGATAAGATCTTCTCCTTCGAACTCTTCGAAAAGATCTTCATGGTGGTCGAGCCCGCCCACTTCACCAAAAGTGGCATCTTTCCCGTTGAAGTAGAGCTCCCCATTTTCTCAATTCTCTAGAGATCACCACCACCACCACCACCACCACCACCACCATCATCGTCATCATCGTCGCTTTCGAGGATGAGCGTTTCCGCTGCTTTTCGCGGGAGTCTGGTGTCGGTGTGGCGGTGCGGCTCGTGCTGCGATCTCCGTCTCCAGCCTTGTTTCGATTCCTCCGTGATCTCGCGGCGCCGGCGCGCGGCCTGCCGGAGCAGCTTGAAGCTGTTCGTCTCGAGGTAACGAGTTTTTTTTTTTGGTCGTGCTGGGCTTGTGGGTCCGTTGGTTTTGCGCATTTCTTTTGGTTTTTTGGATGCGGTGGCTGAATGGGTCGGAACTGGCGTTGCAGTTCGCAGTTGAGGTTGCGTAGCAAGAGGAGGTTTTTGTGTAGAGTGACGAACGCGGAGACTGAACCCGAGAGCAATGACGATAAGGTACTTTGTCTTTTTAGCTTATTTGGCATCACGCACACGGGGGCGGATGTTGCGATTTCGAAGTTTAGAAGTGGGATGCTTGATTGTTTAGACATGCCCCCGTTTTGGTTTCCTGTGTTTGGAAAATGTGAATGCAAAGGCTCTAGTGAGGTTCAGCTTAGACTTTTGGTTTCCAAGAAATTTGAACTTTGCTTTTGTCTAATTTGCTCAAATCCGTGAAATCGTGCTTGTTACGGCCTGTGGTAGTTTAATTGTCGATGAACATTATCGGGGAGATGGAGAGACGGTTCATGAAAAACTCAGCTTTGAGGATGAGAGCCTGTCTCATCCAGCTAGACTAAAGAACTAATTCTAATTTTGGAGTAGGAGAAATGTTCTTGCTTTTGAGTAGATAGCTTAAAACGAATACCTGCTTTGGAAAAAGCTAAAACCATTGAGATGAGCATGGCTTTGTCTCGAGCTAGTTCACTTCCCTTTTCTCTATGTGATGTTTGCACGATAAATCTGAGCATTAAGTAAATCATGCCATCTGCTCTCTCTCGGTGTATTTAATGAGCATGCTAATTGATCTACTTTAATTGCACCTTGCTCTTGTAGGAGAAAGAAATGCATGAGGATGGAGAAAAAGCATCCTCTGCGGATTCCTTTACAGAAGGGCAGCTTGGTCCTCAATCTTTAGGCACAGATGAAAGCATCAATAGCGAATCAGAAAATAAGTTACAAGATGGTATCCAGGTGCCTATTTATCTTGATCGGCCAATATAAGTGAAGCTCAAATTTTCTGTTTTAGCTATCATGTAGGTTACCATGAGTCAATATCTAAAGCGGTACTTTTGTTGTACATGGATGCATTTTTATTTTATTTTATTTTTTTATATATTCTGCTTATTACAATATCTTATAAAAGATTAGCTTACAAGAAGTTTTTTAGGCTATATCTTCTAACACTGAGCAGGCACTGGAAATTGGTTTGCGTCATCCTAATTGGTTGGTTGATACTTGAGCAGGGTGTTGATGATATACAAGTTGCTAGTGGCTCGCCTCTTCCAGGTGTGAAGGTAGTCATGATTACTATATTGCAATATTCATCCACTATAGACTTTGGGTCTCTCTCTTTCTCTCCTGGCCTCCCTCTTGCCACATGAACATGTTGATGTCTTATATTTGACTTTGTTCCAAAAACTTGTTGATCCAGCCACAACAGCTAGATGAGTCAATAAGGATCTCGAAGGAGACAATTGAAGTTCTTAAGGACCAAGTATTTGGCTTTGACACGTTTTTTGTGACCAGTCAGGAGCCATATGAGGTATGCACACATAGGAAGTTTCTCTCTGTATTCATTGCAATTTACTTAGAGAATTTTCTTCTGAAAGAAGTGAATGAGTATAATGCAGCAAAAATTCAGCTTTAGGTTAGGAGATTTGATTGAGTATGACAAATTTCTGATGTAACATGATTGTCTAGCATCAAGATTTCTGCAAACAGATTAATCTATGCCTTTTTCTTTTTCATGCTGTCTATTTTTACCTTGTGCTTTATTAAGGTATTTGCCAAGTGTTTGAGTCTTCTCTTTTGCCTTTGACAGGGTGGAGTGTTGTTTAAGGGGAACCTCAGGGCGCAGCCTGCCAAAAGTTATGAAAAGATATCAATCAGGATGCAGGTATCAACCTCCTCCTTTCACATCGTTTCATGACTTCTTTAAGTTTCTCACTTGTCACCTCAAATTCCATGCACTCCCATATACAGAATAAATTCGGGGATCAATATAAGCTTTTCCTTTTGGTCAATCCAGAAGATGATAAACCTGTGGCAGTTGTTGTTCCGAGGACGACTCTGCAACCAGAGACAACTGGTAATTAATAATTATGGAACTCTCCCTGCAATTTTCATTCATGATATCTCTCAGATTATTCATCAATAGTGTGTGAAAGTTTGTGGTCATTGAACTACTTACCAATTGATGATGATGTCAACATCTTGTTTTTCCCCCCTTTTGCAGCTGTCCCTGAGTGGTTTGCTGCAGGGGCTTTTGGATTGGTCACAGTGTTCACTTTACTTCTGCGGAATGTGCCTGCGCTACAGTCCAACTTATTGTATGCAATTGACTCTTTGGTTATTCATTAGTTACGCAGAGCAAAAACAGTTTTTTTTTTTTTTTTTTTTTTTTTGGGGACATGTGGGACATGATTTAGCCAGAGAAGGAGAGTTATCTCTCTTTCCTTCTTGAAACTTTGACATTGTCTAGTTCATAATGGCATTTTTGCTACTACTTCAGGTCAACATTCGACAACCTTAACTTGTTAAAGGACGGTCTACCTGGAGCCCTTGTAACTTTACTGATTCTTGGGGTCCATGAACTCAGCCATATTTTAGTAGCAAAGAGCTGTGGAGTTAAGCTCGGAGTGCCATACTTGGTTCCTAGTTGGCAGGTGAGATCTATGGTTTTTCCATCTCACACAAACTTTTACAAGAGAAGAATAGACAATACTCCAAAGTGCGCTATAAGGCCATTCTACTTAACACTTGTCCAAAACAAAATATGGTGGCATTAGCATGGTAATTCATTTTGTGCTTTTTCTTGATAAAAGATTCTAATCATCGAATACTGCTTGCTTGAGGTAGAAACTAACAACTTCAGTAAACATCCATAAATAGAGCTAGTTCTGAAATGTAGAAAGTATGCCAGAGTGCTGAAAATCACTCTCCCCTCCCCCCTCTTTTCGTGGATATTCTAAATGTTTCATGGGAACGAGTTCTGGTACCAATTTGAACTCTAGCCACCAGAAGATACAATTTCTTTTGGAAGTCCTTTCTGGGTTTCTCCAGCTGCAATGTTCTGGAAGATTTTTATGGCCTTTGGCATTGTTGAGACATCTTAGAGATTTGAGGCCTTTGAGATTTGTGCAGACAAATCACATGATCTTGCCGCTTTAACTGTATGAACTGTACATTCAGGACGCTTTCATACACTGATGATGCTGCACATTCAGATTAAAACAGTTCACTTTATTCACTAAAAATACTAGGGATTTTGCTTCAAAGCATCAGCCTGCAATGCCGCCACCAGGAGTAAAAAGAATTATAGTGTTGCTGAAGTGCTAGTAATGTTATTTTTTCCTTTAAAAGATAAAAGAGCTAGGCTGCATGGTAGATGATGCCCTTATAAACAGTTCAGATTCCAGTTGAAGGCTTGTTTTTTTCTACACCTTTTATCGGTATTACCTCCAAGCACTTTTACTATCTCTCTTGGTTGGCACTTCTGTTTTTATTTTACCTATGCAGTCTCAGTGATGCAACCGCAGGCATCTCCTTGTGCTGCATAGGTCCTTGTTTGCACACACAAAGGTGACATTGTGCTCGAGTGTCTATGTAAGCCGTTTGCATTGTCTAATTTGTTCTGTTGGTGGCAGATAGGCTCTTTTGGTGCTATAACAAGAATTGTCAATATTGTACCCAAGCGTGAAGATCTTCTGAAGGTTGCACTGGCAGGACCTTTGGCTGGATTTTCCGTTGGTCTTGTGCTTTTGCTTTTAGGATTCTTTTTACCACCTACGGATGGCCTTGGTGTTGTGGTTGATGCTTCTGTGTTCCATGAGTCACTTCTTGCTGGAGGAATAGGTGAAGCTCTCTCAAAAAGTGAAAATTAAAGCTAATAGTTTTTTTTTTTTAATATAAGTATGCAGCTATGGGAAAACTATGGTAATTGCTGTGTTTATGCAGAAGAGAATTTAAATGGTTGGATCATATCTGTTTTAATATATCGGGTGCGTTCTTATTCGTATCACCCCATCACTTGCTGAAGATCTTCCAAAAAGCTTCCGACTTTATTATTAATGAGATAAAGATAATGCTTTCTTTACAGCAAAGCTTCTTCTTGGTGATGTGTTAAAAGAAGGCACTCCCATATCTGTCAATCCTCTTGTTATATGGGCATGGGCTGGACTTCTTATCAATGCGATCAACAGTATCCCGGCAGGGGAGCTTGATGGAGGGCGAATATCATTCGCCATCTGGGGAAGAAAGGTATGCCATAAAGATTTAGTGATGGATGTTTGGTGCATGTATGGGTGTGTTGGTAGTTCTCAAACTAAACCAGAAGGGGCATATTTTAGTGGGAAATTCTTTGACTTGCCTAATGTATGATCCAGAACTTTGGAGATATCTGCTTCATTTTTTTCCTTATAAAAAGATGAAGAGTTTGTGTAAAAAAAGAGCAACTGGGAAACTAATCTGCACATTAAAAAGTTTCTTCAATTGTGCAGGCTTCTTCTCGATTTACAGCTGCCTCAATTGGGCTTCTTGGACTATCCTCTCTGTTCAACGATGTTGCGTTTTACTGGGTAGCTTTGATATTCTTCCTGCAACGGGGCCCAATTGCACCTCTCTCAGAGGAAGTGACTGATCCTGACCAGAAGTACGTTACACTTGGAATCTTAGTGTTGTTCATAGGTTTGCTGATATGTTTGCCCTACCCATTTCCTTTTACTGATGAAGTCATGAGCAGTTTCTAGTTATAAATGCTTTGTATACGTTGGTCTTATGTAGAATTTGAGAATATAGTCAGTAGGAGGTAGCAAAATAAGGGAAATGCCCAGTCGTTCAGTCTATTTTTCATGATTTCACTTTTGAAAAGGAAATGGTCTCTGGATCCATTCATGTACTTCAAGCTATGTCCGGGATAGTAGGGGTGACTTAGATGCGGGGAGTAAATTTCCTGAATATCTGTAGTGAAAGTCAATAATGAGCAATTGCCAAGGCGGCATTTTTGATGAAGTAACTTCATAGTTTGCTAGTATTGTCTGTTGCTCGAAAGAAGAACTTGTCTTGGATTGGCCGTATGTTAACTGCTGTATAGACTACATATTCTTATCAAACATGCTTTCTCGTTAACTTCTTTAATGAAGTTAAAACACTTAAGAAGCCAACGATACAAATGTTAAAGTCCGGCGAGCCGCTCCCTGTCCAACAATACAGACGTAAATCTCTTGGATGAATGTATGGATCTATAACTGGTAGCAAGTCTAAAACATCACATAACATCACTAAAATGTGCGAGCAAGATGCTTGCGGTCCTATGGGTGACAGCTATGAAGATGTAAATGAGAACAAAGAAAGGGGTCATCAAAGTAGATTCTTCAAGAAGCCCTGAGCTGCTGATATCTTGCAATTTTTCACTCATAATATTTGATAACCATTCTATTCCTGGAATAATTTTATTCAAAATGATTTTTTCGATTTCTCAGTTTTTGAAAGCGTTTGGTAATTATCCAAAATTTGTATTATTCGAATAAAAATGCATTTGGTAGAATTCTTAAATTTGTTTTATAATTTTTTTTAATACTTTCTTTTTGTTTTTTTTTTCTCTCTCTTATTCGTCCTTTGTGGCTAGTCGTTGGCCACCGGTTGGATGAGGTTCAATGAGTTCACTGGAACCTTGCCTGGTCATCACGAGGCTTGTCTGGCCATTGGTGAGGCTTCACCTCGCCTAGTTTTAGCGAGGTCAAGCCTTGTGGTGGCTTAGTGAGGCCAAGCTCACCTAGTCACTAGCAAGAGCTTGGCCTCGCCTGATTTGGGCAAGGTTGACCTCACTGAGCCACAATGAGGCTTGGGCCTATAAGCCTCATCGTGGCTCAGCATCGCCAAGGGCTGGCAAGCTCTGGTGAGGTCGCAGGCTATGGCCGAGGCCAGCAATCGGGCAAAAGTAAGAAGAAGAAAAAGAAAGAGAAGAAAAGAGAAGAGGAAAGAAAAAAATCAGATTTGATTATAGGAATTATTCCCGAACAAAAAATAAATTTTTTTTTTCTTTCTTGATTTCATTCCAAATTTTATCTTGAGAACAAAAAAATGGATTTTTATTTTCAGGAACAAAAAATTTACCAAACGGACTTCTGTTCTTTTTTTTTTTTCCAGGAACAAAAGAATAGAATCAATTATTTTTTAGAGTGTTACCAAACAAGTCCTTAGCAACCGAATAATTTTACACAAAAAAAAAAAGAAATGAAATGAACAATTTTACTATTCATAGAAATATTGGAACATTGAACATTCCAAAATAATAATAATAATAATAATAATAATAATAATAAAGCCCCCGTGCATTTTACCGTGTTGATGAGTGTTGAGAATGTGGCCGGACATCCAGAACCTTGATGCCTGGAACTAGTGTCTGATCAAAAGCAAACCAAATACAAATTAAAGCCACCTCTATGTTGGAGGAAGAATCTCATCTTATCCGTTTAGATTACAATCTTGTAATTGATATAGCAAATCATAGACATAGAATATTTTTAGGAAAACAATATTGTGTGTATATTCTTTCTGATTTGCTTTTTCTTTTTCTTGTACTACAAATACCGGCACTTTCTTGTACATTTGATACAATGAAATATACAGAAAAGTCTTTCCTCCATTGACCCACATTTCCTTTCACTCTAAGCAGAAGCTCAGATAGAAGCCTCATTATCAAGCAATGTGAGATATATTCAACATAAGCACATATTAAGCCAAAAAGGGACAAGTTTGATCACATTTGCAGGGCATTCACCTTCTTTGTAATTTTTTTTATTGCCATAAAAACTTTGGATAGGAGAAATGATAAGATGTGGAGTGCACTCGTCGTTTTGTAACACTACTCAACGATGCACTACGTGACCATCAACGGAGCGCTGCTTCGCTAATTGCCATTCCAACTAATTCCACAAAATTTAGATCCTATGAGATTCTTGAAATCGTGATGGCTTTTATCCATCACTTTAAATGGGATAGTAGATTCTTTTGATCTAGGAGAGGTTAGTTTTGACTAACGTTTACCTCACTTCAAATTCAAGGAGTCCCGTCTCTGAAAATCCCGGTATCAGCTGGGCCTGAAATTAATTTGGCCCGACAAGAAGGCATCAGGCCCATAAAAGAGGCCCATTTGCGTCCCACGAGATGGTATCTCCTCACGCGCTTCTGATTTCCTTTCCGTTTCGGCCGAGCCACTTTCGCTCGCTGAGAAAATCCAAAGCCTCTTGCAACTGAAAACTCCGAAGCGACAGAAGAAGAAGAGGAAGAAGAAGACAGCGACGAGTGCGCGACTCACTCCCTCATTTCACTGATCACGATGTCCTCCTTCTCCCAACTCGACGGCGACTCGGTCCTCTCCCCGGGGTTCGAGCCCTACGCGGCTCCCCACTTCGCCGAGTCGGACTCGGTCGCGGAGGAGGAGGAGGAGGAGGACGACGGCACCGCCGGCTTCGATTCCGGGGACGGTTTTTTCTCGGAGCAGGCGCCGGCGGCGCCTCCGGTCTACGCCGCGGCCGGGGAGTTCTCGGCGGAGGAGGAGGCGGACGGCCCGGTTTTGCCGCCCCCGATGGAGATGCTGCCTGAGGAAGGATTTGCTCTGAGAGAATGGAGGAGGTGAGTCTCCCGATGTTGCGGAATTCTGGGTTTGAGGCTTTTTTTTTTGACGGATCATTCTGTCTGGGGAGAGCCGAGCTTTGATATCTTGTGGTGATCGGTGTGGTGGTTTCAAGAGCTTCGTGCTCTGATCAGAAGTGCAGTGCGATGATTAGGTTAAAAGGCAATTGTGATGATTCTCGCGCTTTAGCGATGCTCTAATAGCCGAGTCGAATCAGAGAAAATAAACTTCTGCGAGAAAAAATCCACACTTTTAAGTGAATAGAGGGGATTCTTTTGGCTATTAGAGCATCTTAGTAGTGTGATCATGTAGGATCACTTCAGATGACCTCGTAGTGGCGCTAATTTTGTGTGGGAAAAGCTATGATCTTCCGCAATGATTCAGAAATTGAATTTGTAAGTTGGGGATTGGAAGGGACCTGGAACAATTTAGGAAGAGAGAAACCCTCAGAATTCTGTTGCTTCTTGAAAATCCTGTTAACTTTGTCTGATTGTCCTGGGGCTTACAGAATCTCAAATTCCCATCTGCTTATGAATTTTCATTACCTTCACAACTGAGTCCATGTGATCTTATCTAGATTTTCAAGAATGATTTTGCCTACCCCACTTTTTTTTTTTGTGAGGTCACATGCATTTTGTTGTAACTATATAGAAAAAGCTTTAATTATTCTTGTTTGATCTAATGTTAACCAACTTGGGCGATTGTAGAAGCCCTCGAGAGGATAGGGAGGGGAATTGAGGGGAGGGGGAACGTTGAAATCAAAGCCAATGACTGCTTATTGATTGAAGGACCAAACCACCGTGAAATAATGAGTGGATTGCTTTAATAGCTCTGAAAGTATGATTATTGTGTAGCGTCAAAGTATTGAAGGACCCCAAGGATATAAGGTCTTGATTTACTTGTAAATCCCTTCAGTGCTGGCGACTGTTAACCTTTATTTTGATCAAAGCAAAATACCTGCTTTTGTTGAGCACTATTTACTTTCATTTTCTTGACGTCATATATTATAAGACTGTTGTCATTTAAAATGTTTTGCAATGCAAAGACAAAATGCAGTTCGACTGGAAGAGAAAGAGAAGATGGAGAAAGAACTATTGAACCAAATAATTGATGAAGCAGATGAGTTTAAAATTGAGTTCTACAGGAAAAGGACGATAACCTGTGAGAACAACAAGACAACCAACAGGGAAAGGGAGAAGGTGAGCCCTACCAAACTACTGTTGCAAATTTAATCCATGATATTTATCTTTTGTTAATACTTGAATTTTATTTTATTCTTTTGTGATTGTTTCTGTAACAATTTTGCCAGGGGGATCTATATGATTCCTTTTTATCACATCAGTGCATCAAATTACAATCTTATACTTTCATGGATATCATGCTGAAGACTGTTAGTGGATTATTCAAGCCATGGTATTTGATTTTTAAATTTGCAACAGCTAATCAAATCGATTTAAAATTGATCTTTCATAATCATTGTGAAGAATTGCTTAATGCTGACTCAGAGTTGAAAATTAAGTTCCAATACATCAGCTTTCTGTTAATATCTGAGGTATGAGATGCATTAGTGGCTCCCATGCTTGCAAATTAGAGTGAATCAAGTTAAAGTACCCTTAGAATCAGTTCTAAGTACCAAATGTCCACTACAATCATATAATAGTTATCCAAAGGAGGAGTGCGCCAATGGTATATATTGTGTTTGAACTGCAGTTAAGCCTCATTCTTCATGATTATCGTAGTGCACACCATTTGGACATTATTTGATATGACAAGTTAAATGAATGCGTTGTAGTTGGTGGAGAAGGATGAATGGGCAAGGTGTATTTGGGAAATCATTTCTAGTGCTATAAATTCTGGCAATTATGTGGAGTATATTTTAGGACCAAATTAAAGTTGATTTCATATGATATAAAAGTTATTAGGATCTCAGTTATTCCCTTGGACTCTTGGCTATCATGCAGCATGGGAAAAATCAGAATGTCTTTGACCTCAACTAGTTGGAAGTCTGACCAATGTCAATTTTATACTTGTGACAATACATCTAGGACTTGATCTATTGTGACTGGGTGAAATAATTCAATCATTGATAGCATTATTAGTTGCATAAAATGGGGAAAAAACTGAATGTGGTTGAACTCAAGTTAAAACTGGTTAATGTCATAGGTTACACTCGTTATGATATATCAAGGACATCTATTGTCTAATCTAGTACAGGTTATATAACACAAAAAATCATAGCACCGTTAGTTGCGTAGGACCATTGCTTACACGCCGTCACGTTTGGTGGTCTGGTAGGGGATGTTGTCATTGTTCTTTTAATCACAAAGTAAAACCTAAATGTCATTGGCCTTTTCTGATCCTATGTCTTGGTGTTTCAGTTGTTTTTGGCCAGCCTAGAGAAGTTCCAAGCTGAGGCTGACAAGAACTATTGGAAGGCGATTGCAGAGCTCATCCCTAATGAAGTTCCCACCATAGAAAATAAGAGAGGAAAGAAGGATCAAGGGAAGAAGCCCTCTGTTGTCGTTGTCCGAGGCCCTAAGCCAGGAAAACCAACCGAACTTTCAAGGATGCGGCAGATTCTCTTGAAGTTGAAGCACAGTGCTCCGTCCCACCTGAAGCTTTGTCCGCCATCAGCACCCAACACAGATGACCCTAAAGTCAGTGGTGCCGTGGTGGCTGATGCTCCCAAGAAGGCGGCGGCGGCGGCCCCTAAAGCTGTTGTTGCTGCTTGAATGGGACTATAATTTCGTTATTGTCGTTCTTGTTGGATAGCTTAATAGCGAAAATACACCCTCTGGAATGTCATGACTCGTGGAGTTCCTCTTTTTGGAACACGCGTGGTCAAGTGTCTCCGATGGCACAGAACTAGCGAGGTCAAACATCGAGGTACAAAGTGATAGGGTCTTCCTAGATGCTGATACTATGCTATCCTTTATGTAATCAACGTTCCAGGTGATGGTCTTGTCATTTCTTCACATCAAGTTGAAGGAAGAAAATATTGGATGCCTCTCGTAGCCGCACAACAAAAAAAATAGGGATCTAAAGTGGTGACACGTGTCCAAAGTGGGTCCAAACATCAGTCCCCGGCACGCTCTCCTCTCTTCTCTAAATTGTCTAAATGCTGCATGCTCTCCTCTTTCTCGCCCGACTCTCTCTCTCTCTCTCTGCGCCCCCCTCTCTAACCCGTCGAGCCCTCAACCGACCAACGAACTTCGTGCTGGCAGAGGCAATCTTTCTAGGCAGAGGCGGAGCTGCGCGGTGGTCCGTCGACTCTCTCTCTCTCTCTCTCTCTCTCTCTTTGCCGCCCCCTTTCTATCCCATCGAGCCCTCATCCGACCAACGAACGTCGCAATGGCAGAGGCAACCTTTCTAGGCGGAGGCGGAGCCGCGCGGTGGTTCGTCAGAAGAGCCATTGTGCCTTCGTCCAATCGACAAGCCACAGCGCCCATTCGATGACGACTTGCTGCACCCTTCCGGCTGTTCTCTCTCTTCTCTCCGAGTCACAATTGAGCCCAACCATGTGGTTTTGCCTCTGCCTGTGCAAATTCTGTCGGTCGGACAAGGGCTCAGTGGGATAGAGAGGGGGCGGCAAAGAGAGAGAGAGAGTAAGGCGAGAGAGAAAGCGTGCAAGGGAGAGAAGAGAGAGAGAGAGCAGAGAGCGTGTGCAGGGGAGTTTGGCATTTGGGCGAGAGAGCGTGCACGGAAGTTTGCCATTTGGGCTCACTTTAAACATGTGTTATCATTTCAAATCTTTTCTTTTTGTTGTAATAGTTTCATAAGAGGTGCTCAATGTTTTCTCAAGTTGAATGCCGGGCTGTTCTGTCCCGGGCTTCTAGATGCACAGCCCCGGGCTTCTAGCCCCTGTGCATCATTTTCCAAGTCGATATGAATAGGGCCAGGATTGACTATTTAACTACTAATTGTTTTTTTTTTTTGTTTTTGAAACTCTCAGGTGACATTTAAGTAGGAGGACCTCTGAGTCACACTTAATACACTTAGTGTCTCTCCTGGGTTTTGAACCCTTCACCTTTTTGTTGAGGATCAGTAGAGTCTTAATCAGTGGAGCCACCGCGTCTGGTAATAATTATTAGTTGTTCTTTCCTTTTTTTTTTCTTTTTTTTTTCTCCTGATGTTGAGTGGACTTACCTTTCCATCAACGTCATCATTTAGCAAAGGCGGCAATGGAAGTCCCTGCCAGGCTGCCACGACATCTTTCTTAAAACTTTTTGTTGGTTAGTGGGTATAGCGCTGTCATTATATTTTGGGGATAGAGATAAGACTTAGAATGTGGCAATCGGAGCAAGGGAGATATGACCGAAATACATCGCGAGTGCGCCTTGATGGGTGGAGAGTGTGGATATGATAGAAAATACGTCCATATACATCTTTCGCTTTTGGTCCACTTACTTTTCACTTTCCTACATTGCACATCAATTGTGTATCGTGCGTTTATAATCTTTTCCGTTTCTCTTGTACGAACCGTGGATTATCAAAACCCAAGACCAACTAATACTTTCTTAAAGGAAAATGGACTTTATGTCATAATCGAAGTTTGAACCATCTTAGTAAAGAGATTAATATCATGAATAATCGTAAATTGATACATTTATACTAAATTTATCTAATTAATTTTTTTCCCCACACAAAATCTCAAAATAGTATATTTGTAATAATTTTATTATCTATTAGTTTTCACTAAATTGAATTGATACAATGAAAAATCATAAACTAATACACTTGTGACAAGCATAAGATAAAATTCTAAATTGATACACTTACTAACTATCACGTGTAATTCAATTAAGCGATTTGATCATAAAATTTAACGAAAATTAACGAATGATAAATTTAGTACATGTTTATTGGTTTAGAGTTTTCAATAAATAAAAATTTAATTTAAGATAAATTTATTATAAATATGTTAATTTGAATTTTTTGATAATATTAACCATTCGCTATAGAAACAATCCTGGGGAAGAGAGTCCCGGGGTTTTTTTTTTTTTTTTTTTGGTCGAAAATGATAGCTACTTTCATTCATTAAGTGCGAAAATTACAAGAGTTCGATAGGTAAGATTCCGCACATAAAATTTCCGAAAGAGCTGCAGGAGGGGATGATTTCCAGCTTTGAGGGAGTGAACCGGTTCGGTGCATCTTCGCAATTAAATCTGCTGCGTTGTTTGCTTCCCGCAGGCAGTGAGTCAAAGTCTTCAATTTGGAGATGGAGAGCTGGGTTCTGCATTGTTCAGCGATGGGCTTGACTGTCCAAGGAGGTTCGGCCCGGCCCGTGATTATTTGTTGAGCTGATAAGCTGTCCGTTTCACACCAAACTAGTTGACTTTGAAGTGCTTTGTCGACTTCCTTCTCTCCCACGTGCAGTTGTTCTCTGAACTCCAGAAACTGCAACCCGTGCAAAATCGCTAGGGTTTCAAGATGAAGGGGGGAGGAAGCTCGAACCTGTCGTGCGAAGCCGTCTACGAGTTGGCCAGTGTGATCCCGCAAGATCCCAGGCAATGGATCCGACCTGTTCTCCGTGGATCCAAGAGGCGTCTACATTAAGTTTCAGCTGTCCTTTCTCCGGTGGAATCCATCTTCGCGGTGAGTTCGGGTTTGGGGGTTTTGCTGTCTCTTTTTTGTTCTGCCATCTGTTAAAGTTTTGGAGGTGTGCTTGTGCCAGGTCCACGATGGTGTTTGGATCCGGTCGTTTGGCTCTAAAAATGGAGTTGTTGCGGGCTTTCCAGACAAACCACAGCACCGTCGCCACCAACTCCTTTTCGGGTAAGTCTCTGGTACCTGCGAAATTGTCCATGAACCATTTATCAATCCGGGTTATGGTGTTAGGATTACAAGTGAGATTGAGCCGTGGGTCTTTCCATATGTTCTTTGTCCATTTGCAGAGTAGGAACAGATGCTCGGTCGTCTCCGGACATGTATTGCAAAGCGAGCATATTGGATCAGGTAACAACTTTCGCTTGTAGAGATTCTCTCTTGTTGGAATAGCATTATGGCAGATACTCCACATAAAGATGCGCAGCTTTGGGGGAATTGATAAGTGCCATAGCTTTGTCCATAATGTGCGAGGAGGCTGAAAAGATATTGATGCTCTGTTTTGTTCTGCTACTTTGGTCTGCACATAACGTATTATATCCACTTTTGACCGTGTATTTGCCAACCTTGTTGCCCTTCCACATTAGTGTATCTTCCTGCTGGTTGGGATTTAGAGGAATAGATAAGATTTCATTTGCTACTCTGTCTTCAAATAGATTCAGCACCTCTGTTTCTTTCCATACCCCGTTTTCCTCATTAATAAGTTCGGCCACTTTGATATGCGGGATCGTTTTGATTAGCCGGGCCACCTATCACACCAAATTCCAGCCATCGATCCTCACGTATACTAATATTCTTGCCATCACCTACCCTCCATTGAACCTCCTTTTCTATAGTTTCTCTCCCCATTAGAATGCTTTGCCACCCCCAAGATGGACGCTGCCCTTTACCTGCCTTCCACATATCTCCATTTGGGAAGTAAACTCCTTTAAATATTCTGCTCCATAAGGCTGAAGGAGACTGAGATAACCTCCAGGCTTGTTTTCCCAACATTGCTTTGTTGAAATTTACAAAATCTTTGAATCCTAGCCCCCTTCATCTTTTCTTGTTTTCAAAACATCCCACTTCTTCCAATGCAAACCCCTGCTTGTATCGTGTTGTTTCCACCAAAAGGAGGCGATTCTTTTTTCAATTGCTTTGCATATTGAGATGGGTACTTTAAAGAGCGACATGGCATATTGGGGGAGAGCTTGTACGACGCTTTTGATGAGCGTTTCTTTTCCCCGCTTTGGACAGAATTTGCTCTTTCCATCCCTCCATCTTCATATTTACTCTAGCTAGGATCCACGCGAACATCTCTTTTTTGAACGGCCCCAATCCGTCGGGATGCCAAGATATTTTCCTGTCTTGTCTATGATGGGGACTCGAGTTCTTGCGCCAAATTTCTTTTCAAAATCAAAGGGCAGCCACTTTGCTAAAACTCACTCCGATTTATTTAGGTTGATAGCTTGGCCCGTAGCATAACAATATTGATTTAGGACTGCTGCAAGGTTTTGGCACTCTGAAATGGTCCCATCCAAGAAGAAAATAGAGTCGTCGGCAAAGAGGAGGTGTGATAAAGTAGGGCAATGTGTATTCAAGGTTATCCCTTTTATGCTCCCGTCGTCCATAGCCTTATGCATTAACCATGACAAACATTCGACACTAATATGAACAGATAAGGTGATAAAGGATCACCTGTCTTAAACCCCGGAAGGTTTGAAGTATTCCATAGGCTTCCCGTTTACTTTCACACTAAAAGTGGCTGTGGAGACACATTGCATTATCAACCCTACCCACTTTGGATCAAAGCCCAATTTCAGCAAACAATCACTCAAAAATCCCACTCCACTCTATCATACGCTTTTTGCATGTCGAGTTTCAGAATAGCTTGAAACTTCTTTTTTCTCTTCTTGATTCTAAGTTGGTGAATTACCTCCTGAACTATTAAGATATTGTCTTGAATTTGCCTCCCTTGCACAAAGGCGCTCTGTTCGAGGTAATGATGTCTGTAGCCATCTCTTGATCACATTTGCCAAAGACTTTGGCAATAATTTTGTAGCTGAAATTACATAGGCTAATAGGTCCGAACTGATTTATACTTTCTGGGTTTTTGACCTTTGGAATGAGGGTGATATATGTTTGATTTAGGAAGGGATCAAGAGAACCTGTCTCAAAGAAGAGCCGTACTAGCTGAAATACTTCATGCTTCAAATCCTCCCAATAGTACTGATAGAATTGCCCATTTAACCCATCGGGACTGGTGCTTTGAGTGCACCCAACTGGAATACCGCCTCCTCTACTTCTTCTATTTGCACAATTTCCATCAGCTGTGAGTTCATTTCTTCATTTACTGGGCTGGGGCACTGATCTAGTACCGGCTGAAAGTTCCTCGGACCCACGGTTTCATAGAGAGTTTGATAAAATTCCCTGATATGTAGCTTCAAATTGATTCGGTTCCCCTGCACCATGTATCTTCATTAACCTTCAGCATTGTTATTCGTTTTGCTGCCTTCTTTGTACTTGTTGTGGCATGAAAGTACTTGGTATTTTTGTCTCCCCATTTAAGCCAATTAATTCGCGCCTTAGCCCCCAATACTTTTCCTCCCGTCTCCATAATTTTTCAAGTTGATCCACTACTTGTTGATATTCCTCCTTGCTGAAATTTCCGGACTGTCTATTAGTGAACTCTGTTAATTTCCTCTTTAACTCTCTTATGCAAATAGCAGCGTTTGGAAACTTTTGCTTGCTCCATTTTGCTAGTGCTTTAGAGACATCTTGCACTTTATCTCGAGAAGCTGTTTTCATCGACAAGATTTCCCTCCCATATTTGCTTTATAACCTCCCTACGGTCTTCTTCTTCCAGCCAATAAGCTTCGAACCTGAATTGTTTTTTTCTGTTTCGCTTTTCGGGGTGCGTTACTAGAAGAAGTGGACTATGGTCGAGCCTACAGCTGGGAGAGCCAGAGCTTCAGCATTTGGGAAAGCCACCCTCCAGTCCATGGTACATAGAGCTCGATCTAACCTTTCTTTCACCATCTCCTCTCCTGCTCTTTTATTTGCCCAAGTATAGGCACAGCCTTTACTTTCTATATCTATTAGGGAGCAATCATTCAAGAGTTCACGAAACGCTGCCATTCGGTAGTAATCACCGTGCTCTTCCCTTCCTTCTCCCAGCCATAAAGAATTTCGTTGAAATCCCCCATACAAATCCATGGGATATGATTTTGTGACCGAATTCCCCTTAGTTTGTCCCATAATTTAAGCTGTCTCCATAGTTGGTAGGAGCATGGAGAAAAGTTATTCGCATGAGACATCCACTTGTCCGATCATTACATTCAACATCTATGAGAGTTTTGTTTAAAATTCACTCTTAAGTCCACCTCTTCACTCCACATAAGTGCTAAACCTCCTGCAATACCTTCCGGATTCTCTATAATTCTGTTCTGGAATTTTAGGCGTTTTATGATTCCCTCAACCTTCGACTCCTTGTTTTTAGTTTCCATTAAAAAGAAGATAGTAGGCCTTTCATGAGCAACTAATGCTCTCAGCTCTTGGAACGTCAGGGGGTTGCCCAGCCCCTGACAGGTTCCAAATTATGATCTTCATGATGTCTTCGGTGGCTTATTAGGGCTAGCCACCAAAGCCCAGTCATTTCCTTCCTTCACTATCTGAACAGGTGTTTCTAGCAGCTCCATGTCTTCAATGTGGAGAGAAGTATGGTCCACTGATCTCTTTTGTTTTTTGGTTTTCTGAGTCTTCAAATGTTTTTTACTGTTGCTGTCCTCAGTCTGAAAGATAACTTTAGGAGGATTAATACACATGATTTGCTTCCCTTTGTCTTTTTTGTTGAGGTCCATGGTAGAGCCTTCGAGTAAATAGTGAGAATCATCACATTCTGCCCTTTTCTTGTTGCGATTAGTAGTAGCCTGGTTCTCCAAGTCATTTCTCATGCCACTTTCCACATCATTTTCTGTTGCAGGCGTTTCAGGGACGACATCATCAGCATCATAGGTTGTCTCTAGTTTCCCATAGAATGCTTCCCAATGAGGACTGTGATCTCGCACTTCCGCTTTTAGCCAAGGTCCGTACTTCCCTACCTTGTTTTCTACCCGTTTAGTCTGGTCATAGGGAATTTCCTCACAATTTGTGGCGTAATGACCGATTCTCCCACATGAATAGCAATAATGTGGAAGTCTTTCATACTTGAATTCCACCCAGAGCTTCTTATGCCCTATGTCCAAGATAGCCCCGATTTCAAAGGTGAATTTAAATCCAAATCTACTTTCACCTTCCCTGTTTTGTAGGGTCCGTTTGCTCTTGCTTCCAGCTGTATATCAATAACTCGTCCCACTCTTTCAGCCAAATCAGCAAACACATCCTCTCTGAACCATCCTGGAGGTATTCCTCCCATTCGAACCCAGAAAGCGCAACTAGAGAAATCATAACAGTGTTCTGGAATCTCTGGTTTGCACTGTTTCAACTAGAAGATTACTTGTAAACGACCATGGACCAGTTTTAAGGATTCTATCTTTCTCCTCTTCATTTTGAAAAACAAAGGAGAATAAGCCTGGCTCTTTTTGTGAACAAGCAACTGAGTCTACTTTCCATGCATTCTTCATCGTGCTAGAAAAAGCTGGAAAGTTAACATTAGGTTTTGAGAATAGCTTACCAAATAGAGTGAGATTGCATTCCTGTCTTTTGTTAGGAGGGATTTCTGTTGACACCTCGACAACATCACTTGCTGACCAGAGGTCACCCAAGCTTTTACACAAAGCAGCTAGTCGCAACTCATTCTCATTCTCACCCGCCATCTCTTCCTTTTTGCAGGTTGTCTCACTACTCTTTATCTGCAACAATTTAGGGCTGAATGCTCTCAAAACCCCAAAATGGGTTCCTCGGTTGGTGCAATGGTTAAAAACGTTGAAGTTTGGGGATGAGATTGAAGGGAGCTCTGGATGTGGCGAAATGATTAAAAGACGACATGGACTTGGGGATAGGGTTTCCCGATGATGGATCGTGATTGATTAGTTTGTGTTCAAAGAAATCTGGAGAAATCAAGGGTTAGGGTTCTGGGATTAAGCAAACCAGATCTGCAGAGTGCTCGGATCCATCTGGGGTGAGCGTCTACTCCAGAATCATGGTGGTTGAAGGAGGTGATTTGCACTATCTGCCATGAAAGCAGAAGGGGAGACTCTGCCCTACGGAGAGAGAGGTGCTCTTACGAGAGAAGAGAGGCGTGGATTGTATCTACCACCTGTGAAGTCTCAGTCCCGGGGTTGAACAAGCGCAAATTGCCGCCCCATTTCGGTGGGCCCTCCCGGTAAAAAAGGTCAAAATTGTGGCCTCCTCCGGGAATTATCCTCAGAATACGTCACCAAAAAGCAAAAAAATAAAATAAAATGGAGATTATACTTTTCTTTTTGCTCTTTTCCAAGAAAATATTCCGGATTAGGGGGTTAAACCAACTAGCGGAGTCAAGAAGAGCTCGAAGAAGTAGCCCGACTGATAAAATCCAAATTCCGGAAACGGACTGCGGCCGGTCCCGGTCGTCATTTCCACTCGACCGGTTCGAAGCTCGTATAAATAAATCGGAGACGCCGGAGGAAAGGAGCTTTCGGTCGGAGATGGCGGCCAACCGTCGCAGCGAGGCGAGCAGCGGCGGCGGCGGAAGGGGGGAGTCGGTGGTCGTGGACTGCGGCCGGCAGAGGAGCTCCTGCGGGTACTGCAGGTCGCCCAATCGGTCCAGCATTTCTCACGGTCCGTACGGTTTCTCCTTCGTTTCTCGTGGTTTCCCTCCCCTCCCCCGTCGTTGAGTGCGGTTTTTGCCCGGGCTTCGGTGGCTCGGGATTTCGGGTTGGCCGGGGCTGGAGATGCCGTGCTTCGGGGTTTGCTTTTTCCCGGCTTTTGTCGTCTGTTGTGACGTTCACGGTCGCTGGAATTGCTCATTTGCGTTTAGTTTTTAGTTCCAATCCGCTGCTTCGTTGCGTGCGTCGGCTTGCGGCGACGTTTTCTTCCCGTTTCGGATTGTTTGTTTTTTAACGTCTCTTCGACTTGGATCGCAGGCTTGATTGCGCAGAGCCTTACCGTGGATGACTATCAAGGTTGGTGCGCAATTTCCTATTTTGAGAGTCTGGGCAGCTCTGGACTGCCGATTCGCTGTTGCTAATATCTGCTGATGTAGTTTCAATATGTGCGCATGTCTGATCGAAAGAACTAGAGAAATTTGAATTGTTTGATCTGTATGAGGGAAATTATGCGTACTCATTCTATCAACTATTAAGACATGCGCGTTTGCTTCCGTATGTGCGTATTCAACTGCACGAGCTCAGAGAAACCACGTTGCTGAAGTTCCGACTCGAGTCGCTTCTATCCGTGTCTTTGCTTTTCCTTTCATTCTTCTTTCAAATGTACCTCATGGATAGTTTTCTTACTGTGGCAATGATGGGTCGGATAGATGTTATAGTACATTTGATGATTGTGCATTTTTCTTTTGAGTGGCAATTCATACTTTGGTACTCATCCTGTAGATCTCCTTGATCGAGGATGGAGAAGATCTGGGTCTTTCCTTTACAAGCCAGATATGAGGACTACGTGTTGCCCTCCTTATACTATCCGCTTAAAAGCAGCAGACTTTTCTCCTTCCAAGGAGCAAAATCGAGTACGCAAACGCATGGAAAGGTATTATTTTAATAACCTCTCTGCATTGGATTCTATTCATTGGATCGTTGCATCTTCGCATGATTTTTTTTATCATTCGCATTTTGCAAAATCGACCACCACCCTGTTTTCAAGACAGCATTCGGGTTTGGAGTCCATTCTTTGTCAATTGATTAGAGCAGCGGTCATCAAAAATACTATTTGCCCACTCTGAAACTATTAGGCATTGGAATGGTATTTCAATGGACAACTCCATGAGTGGAATTTTAGTTTGATGTCACCAAGATTTCCAACTTTGGAGATTTCTCAAAGTGAAAGAGCTTTGCTTTTTGGCTCCTTGAGAAATTTCTTGGACTTTTTTACTCCATGAAGCTAAACTTAACAAGTGCAATGGTTGCAAAAATTGTTAGGCTACTTGTGCATTTCAACCGAATTATACCTTTGAGGTGAGGATTTAGCAAATCTGCATACTCTGGATATAATGTACAAGAAATTCTCACCATGGTGATTAGTTTCTAGGTTTTTGGATGGTACACTGGACACCAAAGCCAAGCATGAGCTCCTGGATGATTTAAATACTTCTAAAGTGGCATGTGAATGTGAATGTCATGGAAGGTCAAGCTTGGCAACAGTTGAACCTTCTATGGATGTGGAGGAGGATAAGAATGAGCCGGAACAATTTATGCATTACTTGTCTGATGCAATTGATAAGGCTGTGCATGCATGCATTGAAAGTGAGACGTTTCCTGCCAATCTTCAATTACCTAAAGCTTCTGTCAAAGGAGTCTTCCCAACCAAGAAGAAGAAGCTAGTTAAAGGATTGGAAAATCTCTTGTATACCAGTAACATTGCTTTCCAATTGGCTGCCACTTTAAGGCGTGCACGGTCAGAAAAAGAGGATGAAAGACAGTCAAAATTCTCTGGAAACTCAGCAGAAGACCAACTGCCTTCTGAGTTGACACCTCGAAGTATTGGAGAAAAGTTGGCGCAGTCATTGTCTCAGATGGGTGAAACATCTGGCTTCTTAATCCAAGCATGTGACGGACATCTGAACTTTTATTCTATCTCAGAGCACACTTCAGCAGATAAGACTGGCCAAGAAAAATCTCTCTCTAAAGAATCTCCAAGGAGAAGTGGAAACAAGAGAAGATGTATGGTGAGGTGCTGTAAACGTTGTTCAGGAAATAGGCAGAAGCTTGAGATTCTTCTGAAAAGATCCACTTTTGAGCCTGAAGAATTTGAGTTGTATAGGCAATATCAGTTGAAAGTGCACAAAGACAATCCAGACCATATCACAGAGAGTGCGTACAGGAGTTTTTTGGTTGACACACCATTGGTATTTGTTCCCTCGACCAGTGATGGTTCAGTTCCTCCCTGCGGTTTTGGGTCTTTCCATCAGTCATATGTTATTGATGGCCGATTAGTTGCAGTTGGTGTGGTGGATATCCTTCCTAAATGCTTGTCGAGTAAATATTTATTTTGGGACCCTGACTTTGCCTTTTTATCTTTGGGAAAATATTCGGCTTTGCAAGAAATATCTTGGGTGAAGGAGAATCAAGTTCACTGCCCCAGTCTTCAGTATTATTACCTTGGCTATTACATTCATTCATGCAGCAAGATGAGATATAAAGCAGTGTATGGGCCATCTGAGCTTCTATGTCCCCTTCGTTACCAGTACGTCCCTCTTGCACTCTCCTTCTTCTTTGGATGAAACTTTATTTCTCGAGGGTATTCCAAATTGCGAGGAAGTGAACTTTTAAATTCATCATCCCTCCTAGTTCAACTACTTCACACTTAATAGTCATTTTGTGAGTTCTGTTATTCTTTTACATGTGCAATAAGTACCTGTGCATATTGTCAAAGTTAATGTGCAAGCTAGTTAATGCATATCTCAGGTGGGTTCCCTTCAACGTTGCAAAGCCTCTGCTTGATAGAAGTAAGTATGTTGTCCTGTCAGATTATAAAGACCAAGATGAAAAGCCAGTGCTGCCTCCCGTTTCTGATCATATCAGTGAACATCAGCATGAGGAAAGTGAGCATAAGGACTTGAATGATTGTTTAGTTGGAGATGAAGAAATGTTTGACGTTGATGAGGAAGATGTTGAATCAGAAAGTGAAAGCTCTAATGTAGAACTCTATGAAACAGAGGATAGGGATATTGGAAATGCTCTAATAGGATTACCAGGGTCTCGCCTGAGATACAAGGTATGAAAAGTTCATTGGTAACTCTAAATCTCCTTTCTTATTGGTTCGGAAGCTCCTTTTCCGTCTGTTATTTGATGTTTCACTGTTGAATGTCATTTTGAGTTTCCACTGGCTTTTTGGTTAATATAGAGAAGAGAAGCCAATGGGTTATTGTCTGGACGGTTCTTCAGCTAGTGCCCTGCTATTCTCTAATTCATGCCACCAATTATTTAGTTGATTTTACCCCTCACAGAATAATAATTAGTGTGTTTTTTTTCAACTAATGGAACTCACATAATTGCATGATCTACTTGGTGTCTTGAACAGAGATCCATCTTGTGAGTTGCCTGTATGTACACTTGATACACCAAATGGCTCACTGGTCTTTTCTTCTATGAAGGACCTGCGAGGGGCCTTTGGTCTTGTTGAGCGGAAATACCTGGAAGCCCAAGTGCAGAGGTACGTGAGAGTGGTTGGTCGAGAGTTGTCTGAGCGAATGGTCTATTCACTTGGTCACCGAGGAGGAGGAGGACGACGACGCCGGTGGCTTCACTTCCTGGGATGGTTTTTTCTCGGAGCATGCACCGGCCGATCGTCTGGTCTACGCCGGCCGGGGAGTTCTCGATGGATGAGGCGGACGGCCCGGTTTTGCTGCCCCTGATGGAGATGCAGCCTGAGGAACGATTTGCTTTGAGAGAGCAGAGGAGGCGAGTCTTGCAATGTTGCAGAATTTTGAGTCTGAGTTTTGTTCTATGGATCATTCTGTCTGGGGAGAGATATCTTGTGGTCATATCAGTGTGGTGATTTGAAGAGCTTCGTTCTCTGATTATAAGCGTAGTGCGATGATTAGGTTAAAGGGCAATACCGATGATTCTCGTGCTATGAAAGCGATGCTATTATTGCTGAGTCAAGTCAGGGTAAATAGATTTCTACAAAGAGAAAGCCGCACTTTTGAGTGAATAGAGGGAATTTTTTTGCTCTTAGAGCATCTTAGTACTGTTATCATGTTGGATCACTTCAGATGACCTCGTAGTGGTGTTAATTCTGTGGGAAAAATTATGATCTTTGCAACGCTTCAGAGATTGAATTCGCAAGTTGGGGATTGGAAGGGACCTGGAACAATTGGGACGAGAGAAACCCTCAACACTCATACCCACCTAATGGCTAACAGCAGCCTCAGAATTCTCACTTCTCGAAAATCCTGTTAACTTTGTGTGATTGTCCCGGGGCTTACAGAATCTCAAATTCCCATATGCTTATGAATTTTCATGACCTTCACAATTGAGTCCATGCGATCTTATCTAGATTTTGAAGAGTGATTTTGCTTACCCCAATGTAAAACTATATATATATATTTCGGATACATATGAATTTTGAAGAGTGATTTCCGCAAGATCACATGCATTTCGTCGTCCCTCCTATAGAAAAAGCCTAAGCACACAATAACAAAAAAATGCCGTAGTGAATGGAATTAATTCTTGCTTGATCTAATGTTAACCAACTTAGGCGATTGTAGAAGCCCTCAAGAGGAGAGGGATGGGGATTGAGGGGCGGGGAACATTGAAATCAAAGCCAATGACTGCTTATTTATTGAAGGACCAAACCACCATGAAATAACGACTGGATTGCTTTAATAGCTTTGAAAGTATGATTATCGCCTAGCTTCAAAGTTTTTAAAGGATGATAGTGGATATTGGACATACAAGAGTTCCAATATAATATTATCCAATGATTAGGTACGAATTTAATTACCCATGGTTCGATTTTGTGCATAGACTTTGCTAAAGAAATAATATAAGGTCTTGCTTTACTTGTAAATCCCTTCAGTGCTGGTGATTGTTAACCTTGATCAAAGCAAAATTGCTGCTTTTGTGGGGCACTATGTACTTCCTTTTCTTTTCTTTTTTTCTTCTCTACGTGATATATTATAATAAAAATTTGTTGCAATGCAAAGGAAAAGTGCAGTTCGATTGGAAGAGAGAGAAGATGGAGAAAGACAACCAACGGGGAAAATGAGAAATCGAGCCCTTCCAATCTACAATTGCAAACTTAATTCATGATATTTATCTTTTGTTCATACTTGAATTTTATATGTATTTTTTTAACAATATATGATTCCGTTTTATCACATTAGTGCATTAAATTGTAATAATTTAATTCATGGAAGTTGTGCTGACGAATGTTAGTGGAATATTCAAGCCATGGTATTTGATTTTTAAATTTGCAACAGTTAATCAAATTGATTTAAAATTGATCTTTTGCAATCATTGTGAAGAACTGCATAATGCTGACTCAAGAGTTGAAAATTAAGTTCCAATGCATCAGCTTTCTGTTAATGTCTAAGGTATGAGAAGCGTTAGTAGCTCCCATGCTTGCAAATTGGAGTCAATCAAGTTAAAAGTAACCTTTATAAACAATTCTAAGTATCGAATGCCCACTACAATCAAATAGTATTTTTGCAAAGGAGGAGCACGCCAATGGTATATCATGTGTTTGAACTGCTCTTTAGCCTTATACTTTTTATGGTTGTGCACACCATCTGCACATTATTCGATATGATGAGGTAAAATGCATTGTAGTTGGTGGAGAAGGGTGAAGGGCACGATGTGTTTGGGGAATCGTTATTAGTGCTATAAATTCACTGGCGATTATGGGGAGTAGATTCTAGGACCGAATTAAAGTAGATTATTAGCGTGTGTTCATATCATAAGAAAGTGATTAGGATCTCAGTTATTTCTTGGGACACTTGCTATCATGCGGGATGGGGAAAATCATAATGTCTTTGACCTCAACTAGTCGGAAATCTAACTAGTGTCAATGTTGTACTTGTTACGATACATCTAGGACTTGATACTATCGGGATGGGTGAAATAACACAAGTTACATATGATGGGGAAGAAACTGAACGTGGTTGAACTTAACTAGTCTGAAATTAAATTGGGTTAATGTCATAGGTTATGTTTGTTATGATATATCAAGGACATCTTATCTATTGTTTAATCCAGTATAGGGTGAAATAACACGAAAAATCATAGCACTGATAATTGCATGGGACCATTGCTTTTATGCAGTCACCTTTGGCAGTCTGGTAGGGGATGTCGTCATGGTAATGTTATTGGCCTTTTCTGATGTTATGTCCTTCGTGGTTCAGTTGTTTTTGGCAAGCCTAGGGAAGTTCCACACTAAGGCTGACAAGAACTATTGGAAGGCGATTGCAGAGTTCCTCCCTAATGAAGTTCCCACCATAGAAAATAAGAAAGGAAAGAAGGATCAAGAGAAGAAGCCCTCTGTTGTCGTTGTCCGAGCCCCTAAACCAGAAAAACCAACCGAAATTTCAAAGGTTGCAACAAATTCTCTTAAAGCACAGCGCTCTGTCCCACCTGAAGCTTTGGCCGGAATCGGCACCCAACACAGATGGCCCTGAAGTCAGTGGTGTTGCAATGGCTGATACTTCAGAGGAGGCGGCAACTGCTTTGGTGGTGGCCCCTGAAGCTGTTGTCGCTGCCCTGAAGCTGTTGTCACTGCTTGAAAGGACTATAATTTTGTCATTCTCGATTCTGTTTGATAGCTTAATAGCGAAAATACATCCTCTGGAATGTCATGACTCATAGAGTTCCTCTTTTTGGAGCACACGTGGGGTCAAGTGTATTTGATGGCACAGGACTAGCGAGGTAAAACATGGAGGTACAACTTGTTATTCTGATAGGGTCTTCTTAGGGTGCGTTTGTTTGTGTTCTTTTTTTCTTGTCATGAACACAATTTCTGTTTTTTTTTGTTTAGGAACAAAAAAAAATAAAATGCGTTTGTTTATATTTTTGTTTGAACTTGTTTTTGTTTTAGAACAAATTTGGAATAAAATAAGAAAAACTTGTTTTAATTCCCATAACACTTTCTAGAGACAAATTCTTTCTCTCCTATTTTTTTCTTCTTTTTCTTTTCTTCTTCTTTTTTCTTTGGCTAGCAACCCCGCCGGAGCGTCGCCGGCCCCCAGTGAGGCTTAGCCTCGCCGTGGTTAGGCGAGGCCGAGCCTCACGGGTGATTGGGCGAGCTCGGCCTCACCCATCCAAGGCAAGGCCGGCTCGCGCCGATCGGCGAGGCCGTGCTCGCCTAGCCACCGACAAGCCTCGGCCTCATCGAGGGCTGGCGAGCCTTGCCGTGTTTGGGCGAGGCCGCTAGCCAAAAGGAAGAAAAAAAAAAAAAAAAAAAAAGATTAAAAATGAAAAGAAATAAAAAAATTATATAAGTTTATTAAACGTGTTTTTGTTCTTTTTTTTTTATTTCTGGAAAGCAAAATTTTGTAGTTCTACCAAACTTATTTTTTGTTTAAAAATTATTTTCAAATAGTTTTTTTTTTAATTTCTATTCTCCTAATAATTTTTCAACAAAAACATTACTAAATACTTTTAGATGATGATACTATCTCATCATCTCTTCACATCACATATAAATTCACTAGAGTTGAAGGAAGAAAATATTGGGTACCTCTTGTGTAGTCAACATGACAAAAAAGAATAAACCTGAAATGGCGACACTTGTTCAAGGTGGGTTCAAACATCACTCCCTTGCACGTTCTCATCACTCTCTCCTCTCCTGTCCAGATGCTGCATGCTCTCCTCTCCTCTCTCCTCTCTCTCGCCCAAATGCCAGACTCCCTTGCACTCTCTCCCTCCGCCCCTCCCTTGCAAGTTTTCTCTTCACTGCCCTCTCTCTATCCCATCGAGCCCTCGTCCGATTGATGAACTTTGCATTGGTGGAGGCGGAGCCGCACGGGGGTTTGTTGGATGAGGGTTCGGTCGTGACTCAGACAGAGAGAGAGAGCACATTTGATGGGGGCAGCAAGCCATTGTCGTATCAGCGCTTTGGCTCGTCGATCGGACAAGGGCATTGTGGTTCATCCAACGAGCCACCGTGCGGCTCCACCTCCGCCGATGCAAAGTTCATCGATCGGATGAGAGCTTGGTGGGAGAAGAGAGAGAGTGTGTGAGGGAGTTTGGCTTTTGAGCAAGAGAGGGGAGAGAGCATGCGGGGGAATTTGACGTTTGAACCCACTTTAAACACGCGACAGCATTTTCTCGAGTTGAAGGCCGTTCCTTTTGTCCTGGTCTTCTTGCCCCTCTGCATCATTTTCCAAGTCGGTATGAATAGGGCCAGGGTTGACTCTACTAGTTGTTCTTTTTTTTTCCTCTGCTGCTGGTGTCGAGTGGAGTACCTTTCCATCATCATCGTCATCTAGCAAAGGCCGCGATTGAAGTCCCTGCCCGGCTGCCACGACATCTTTCTCAAACCTTTTGTTGGTTAGTGGGTATAGGGCTTTAACTATATTTTGGGGATAGAGATGAGACTTCGAATGTGGCAATCAGAACAAGGGATATGAACGAAATACGTCTCGCGTGCGCCCTGATTGGTGGAGGCTGTGGATGTGATGGAAAATAAGTGCAAACATATCTTTCCATTTTGGTCCCCCTTACTTTTCAATTTTCCTACATTGTATTAACTATGAATTATCCAGACCCAACATGGCAACACCATCGCTACTTTCTTAATAGAAAAATAGGCTGCGCGTCGTAATTGAAGTTTGAGCTGAAAGAGGTTAACATCATCCAAAAATTCAACCCGCTAAATTTATGAAAAATTTACTCAAATTAATTTTCTTACCATGAAAAAAATTTAAAATAGTACATTTGTGACAATTTTACTATTTGTTAGTTTCCGTTAAATTAGATTAATGTCACAAAAAATTACAAATTAGTATACATGTGACAAATAAAAGGTAAAATCCGAAACTAATATATCCGTTTATCTTTATACGTATACTCCAACTCAACAATTTAATGATTAAATTTAACAAAAATTAAATGAGGGTAAAATATTCATAGGTTAATTTAGAGTTTTTGATAGTTAAAATATATACTCCAACTCAACAATTTAATGATTAAATTTAACAAAAATTAAATGAGGGTAAAATTTTCATAGGTTAATTTAGAGTTTTTGATAGTTAAAATATTAATTTATGGTAAATTCGTCATGTACTGGATTGAGATGTACTAATTTAAGATTTTTTGTGATATTGATACTTTAATAAATTACCCCGATCCAAACATATAAGGGGAAGAGGGTACCGGGGGTGAAAACCCTACCCTTACCCCCCCCGGGGATTGCCGCCCCTTTCGAATTTCGATGGGCCGTTCCGGCAAAAGAGGTGAAAATTGTGGCCTCCTCCGGAAATATTCTCAGAATACGTGACCAAAAAGCAAAAAAATTAAAAATGAAGAGCTCGAAGAAACAGCCCACGATTCGAAGCTGGTCCGTCCTGCTCGGTCGTCCGTCATCATCTTCACTCGGCTGATTCGAAGCTCGTAGAAATCGGAGACGCCGGCGATTTGGTGATGAACACTTGAAGGGAAGGAGCTTCGATAGGAGATGGCGGCCAGTCATCGCAACGAGGCGAGCGGCGGCGGCGTCGGCGGAAGGGGGGAGTCGGTGGTCGTGGAGGGCGACGTGGAGTGCGGCCGGCCGGGGAGCTTCTGCGAGTACTGCAGATCGCCAAATGGGTCCACCATTTCTCACGGTCCGTACGGTTTCTCCTTCGTTTCTCGTGGTTTCCTCCCTCCCGTGTCGTTGAGTACGGTTTTTGCCCGGGCTCCGGTGGCTCGGGGATTTTGGGGTCGGCCGGGACTGGAGATGCCGTGCTTCGGGGTTTGTCTTTTCCGGGCTTTGTCATCTGTTGTGACGTTCACGATTGATGGAATTGCTGATTTGCGTTTAGTCTTTAGTAGTTCCAATCCACCGCTTCGTTGCGTGCGTCGGCTTGCGCTGACGATTTTTTCCCGTTTCGGGTTGTTTGTTTTTTAACATCTCTTCGACTTGGATCGCAGGCTTGACCGCGCGGAGCCTGACTGTGGATGACTATCAAGGTTGGTGTGCAATTCCCTATTTTGAGAGTCTGGGCAGCTCTGGCCTGTTGATTCGCTGTCACTAATCGGCTCTCGACTGATGTCGTTTCATTATGTGCATATACCTGATTGAAAGAACTAGAGAAATTTCGAATGTTTGATCCGTATTGAGGGGAACTTATGCGTACTCATTCTATCAACTGTTAATACATGGACTTATTTTTCGTATGTGCGTATTTAACTGCATGAGCTCAGAGAAACCATGTGGGAGCTACGGTAGATGCTGAAGTTCCGACTTGAGTTGTTTCTGCTCCTGTGTCTTCCCTTTTCCTTTTATTCTTCTTTTGAATGTACCGGTTGGATTTCTCTGCTAGTTTTCTTACCGTGGCAATAATGGGTCAGATAGATGTTATATAGTACATTTGATGATTGTTGTTTTTCTTTTTAGTGGTAATTCATAGTTTGATACTCATCCTGTAGATCTTCTTGATCGAGGATGGACAAGAGCAGGCTCTTTCCTTTACAAGCCAGATATGAGTACTACGTGTTGCCCTCCTTATACTATCCGCTTAAAAGCAGCGGACTTTTCCTTTTCCAAGGAACAAAATCGAGTACACAAACGGATGGAAAGGTATTACTTTGATAACCTGTCTATATTATGGATTCTATTCATTGGATCGTTGCATCTTCACATGTGATTTTTTTATCATTCTGTCATTGTTGCATTTTGCAAAATTGACTACCACCCTGTTTTCAAGACAGCATTCAAGTTTGGAGTCCATTCTTTGTCAATTGATTAGAGCAGTGGTCATCAAAAATACTATTTACCCACTTTGAGGCTAGTAGGCATTGGAATGGTATTTCAATGGACAACTCCATGAGTGGAATTTTAGCTTGATGTCACTAAGATTTCCAACTTAGGAGATTTCTCAAAGTGAAAGAGCTATGCTTTTTTGCTCCTTGAGAAATTTCTCCAACTTTCTACTCCACGAAGCTAAACTTAACAAGTGCAATGGTTGCTAAAATTGTTAGGCTACTTTTGCATTTCAACCAAATTGTACCTTTTAGGTGAGAATTTAACAAAGTTGCATACTCTGGATATAATGTACAAGAAATTCTCACCATGGTGATTAGTTTCTAGGTTTTTGGATGGTACACTGGACACCAAAGGCAAGTGTGAGCTTCTGGAGGATTTAAATACTTCTAAAGTGGCATGTGAATGTGAATGTCATGGAAGGTCAAGCTTGGCAACAGTCGAACCCTCTGTGGACACGGAGGAGGATAAGAGTGAGCCAGAACAATTTATGCATTACTTGTCTGATGCAATTGATAAGGCTGTGCATGCATGCATTGAAAGTGAGACGTTTCCTGCCAATCTTCAATTACCTAAAGCTTCTGTCAAAGGAGTCTCCCCAACCAAGAAGAAGAAGAAGCTAGTCAAAGGATTGGAAAATCTCTCGTATACCAGTAACATTGCTTTCCAATTGGCTGCCACTTTAAGGCGTGCACGGTCAGAAAAAGAGGATGAAAGACAGTCAGAATTCTCTGGAAACTCGGCAGTAGGCCAGCTGCCTTCTGAGTTGACACCTCGAAGTATTGGAGAAAAGTTGGCGCAGTCATTGTCTCAGATGGGTGAAACATTTGGCTTCTTGACCCAAGCATGTGATGGACATCTGAACTTTTGTTCTACTGCAGAGCACACTCCAACGGATAAGACTGGCCAAGAAAAATCTCTCTCTAAAGAATCTTCAACGAGAAATGGAAACAAGAGAAGATGTATGGTGAGGTGCTGTAACTGTTGTTTAGGACGAAGGCGGAAGCTTGAGATTCTTCTGAAAAGATCCACTTTTGAGCGTGAAGAATTTGACTTGTACAGGCGATATCAGTTGAAAGTGCACAAGGACAATCCAGCCCATGTCACAGAGAGTGCGTACAGTAGATTTTTGGTTGACACTCCATTGGTTTTTGTTCCCTCGACCGATGATGGTTCGGTTCCTCCCTGCGGTTTTGGGTCTTTCCATCAGTCATATGTTATTGATGGGCAATTAGTTGCGGTTGGTGTGGTGGATATCCTTCCTAAATGCTTGTCTAGTAAATATTTATTTTGGGACCCTGACTTTGCCTTTTTATCACTGGGAAAATATTCGGCCTTGCAAGAAATATCTTGGGTGAAGGAGAATCAAGTTCACTGCCCCAGTTTTCAGTATTATTACCTTGGCTTTTACACTCATTCATGCAGCAAGATGAGATATAAAACAGCGTATTGGCCATCTGAGCTTCTATGTCCCCTTCGTTACCAGTACGTCCCTCTTGCACTCTCCTTCTTCTTTGGATGAAACTTTATTCCTTGAGGATCTTCCAAATTGCGAGGAAGTGAACTTTTAAATTCATCATCCCTCCTAGTTCAACTACTTCACACATAATAGTCATTATGTGAGCTCTGTTATTCTTTTATATGTGCAATAAGTACCTGTGCATATTGTCAAAGTTAATGTGCAAGCTAGTTAATGCATATCTCAGGTGGGTTCCCTTCAACGTTGCAAAGCCTCTGCTAGATAGAAGTAAGTATGTTGTCCTGTCAGATTATAAAGACAAAGATGAGAAGCCATTGCTGCCTCCAGTTTCTGATCATGTCAGTGAACATCAGCATGAGGAAAGTGAGCACAAGGACTCGAATGATCGTTTAGTTGGAGATGAAGAAATGTCTGACCTTGATGAGGAAGATTCTGATGTTGAATCAGAAAGTGAAATCTCTAACATGGGACTCTCTGAAACGGAGGATAGGGAAATTGGAAATACTCTGATAGGAATAGGGGGGTCTCGCCTGAGATACAAGGTATGAAAAGTTCATCGGCAACTATAAATCTCCTTTCTTATTGGTCGGGAAGCTCCTTTTGCGTCTGTTATTTGACGTTTCACTGTGGAATGTCATTTTGAGTTTCCACTGGCTTTTTGGTTAATATAGAGAGGAGAAGCCAATGGGTTATTGTCTGGACAGTTCTTCAGCTACTATCCTGCTTTTCTCTAATTCATGCCACCAATTATTTAGTTGATTTTACCCCTTGCAGAATAAGACTTAGTGTTTTTTTTTTTTTTTTGATAATTAACTGATGGAACTTACATAATTACGTAATCTACTTGGTGTCTTGAACAGAGATCCGTCTTGTGAGTTGCCTGTTTACACACTTGATTTACCAAATGACTCACTGCTTTATTTCTTTTATGAAGGATCTGCAATGGCCCCTTGGTTTTGTTGAGCGGAAATACCTGGAAGCCCGAGTGCAGAGGCACGTGAGAGTGGTCGGTCAAGAGTTGTCTGAGCGAATTGTCTATTTACTTGAGGAGGATGACGGCGACGACAACGCCGAAAGCTTCACTTCCAGGGATGGTTTTTTCTCGGACTAGGCGCCAGCCGCCCATCGGGTCTACGCCGTGGCCAGGGAGTTCTCGACGGAGGAGGCAGACAGTCCGGTTTTGCCGCCCCTGATGGAGATGCAGCCTGAGGAAGGATTTGTTCTGAGATAGTGGAGGAGGTGAGTCTCACGATGTTGCAGAATTTTGAGTCTGAGTTTGTGTTCTGCGGATCATTCTGTCTGGGGAGAGATATCTTGTGGTCACATCAGTGTGGTGGTTTGAAGAGCTTCGTGCTCTGATGAGAAGTGTAGTGTGATGATTAGGTTAAAGGGCAATACTGATGATTCTCGCGCTATGAAAGCGATGCTCTAATCGCTGAGTGAAGTCAGGGAAAATAAACTTCTAGAAAGAGAAAGCGGCTTTTGAGTGAATTGAGTGAGTAGAGAGAATTTTTTTGGCTCTTAGCGCATCTTAGTACTGTTATCATGTAGGATCACTTCAGATGACCTCATCGTGGTGCTAATTCTGTGGGAAAAATTATGATCTTTGCAATGCTTCAGGGATTGAATTCGCAAGTTGGGGATTGGAAGGGATCTGGAACAATTGGGATGAGAGAAACCCTCAACACTGATACCCACCTAATGACTAACAGCAGCCTTAGAATTCTCTCACTTCTCAAAAATCCTGTTAAACTTTGTCTGATTGTCCCGGGGTTCACAGAATCTCAAATTCCCATCTGCTTATGAATTTTCATGACCTTCACAACTGAGTCCATGCGATCTTATCTAGATTTTCAAGAGTGATTTTGCTTACCCCAATATATATATATATATATTTTTTTTTTTTTTGAAATCAAAGCCAATGACTGCTTATTGATCGAAGGACCAAACCACCATGAAATAACGAGTGGATTGCTTTAATAGCTTTGAAAGTATGATTATTGCATAGCTTCAAAGTTTGTAAAGGATGATAGTGGATATCAGAAATCCAGGACTTCCAATATAATATTACCCAATGATTAGGTACGAATTTAACTACCTATGGTTCAATTCTGTACATAGACTTTACTAAAGAAATGATATAAGGTATTGCTTTACTTGTAAATCCCTTCAGTGCTGGTGACTGTTAACCTTGATCAAAGCAAAATTCCTGCTTTTGTTGGGCACTATGTACTTTTTTTTTCCATTGACGTCATATATTATAAGACTGTTGTCATTAAAAATTTGTAGCAATGCAAGGACACAATGCAGTTCGATTGGAAGAGAAAGAGAAGATGGAGAAAGAGCTATTGAACTAAATAATTGATGAAGCAGATGAGTATAAAATTGAGTTCTACAGGAAAAAGGACGATAACATGTGAGAACAACAAGACAACCAACAGGAGAAAGTTGAAGGCTAGCCCTTCCAATCTACAATTGTAAACTTGATTCATGATATTTATCTTTTGTTCATACTTTAATTTTTTTTTTTTTTTTTTTGAGTGTTTTTGCCGGGTGGGTTTATATGATTCCGTTTTATCACACGAGTGCATTAAATTGTACTCATTTAATTCATGGAAGTTGTGCCGACGACTGTTAGTGGAATATTTGATTTAAATTTGCAACAGTTAATTAAATCGATTTAAAATTGATATTTTGTAATCATTGTGAAGAACTGCATAATGCTGACGTGAGTTGAAAATTAAGTTCCAATGGATCAGCTTTCTGTTAACGTCTAAGGTATGACATGCGTTAGTATCTCCCATGCTTGCAAGTTGGAGTCAATCAAGTTAAAGTATCCTTTAGAAACAATTTTAAGTATCAAATGCCTACTACGATCAAATAATATTTTTGCGAAGGAGGAGCACGCCAACAGTATATCAAGTGTTTGAGCTCCACTTTAGTCTCATACTTTTTATGGTAGTGCACACCATCCAGACATTATTCAATATGATGAGGTAAAATGCATTGTGGTTAGTGGAGAAGGGTGAAGGGCACTATGTGTTCGGGAAATGGTTATCAGTTCTATAAATCCACTAGCGATTATGGGGAATAGATTCTAGGACCAAATTAAAGTAGATTACTAGTGTGTTCATATCATATGAAAGTGATTAGAATCTCAGTTATTTCCTGGGACACTTGCTATCACGCAGGATGGGGAAAATCAGAATGTCTTTGACCTCAATTAGTCAGAAATCTGACTAGCGTCAATGTTGTTACAATACATCTAGGACTTGATCTATCGTGACTGGGTGAAATGACACAAGTTGCATAGGATGGGGGAAAAAGCTGAATGTGGTTGAACTTAACTAGTCTGAAATTGAATTTGGTTAAAGTCATAGGTTATACTCGTTATGATATATCGATGATATATTATCTATTGTTTAGTCCAGTTCAGGGTGAAATAACACAAAAAAATCATAGCATTAATGGTTGCATAGGACCATTGCTTTTATGCGGTCACCTTTGGCAGTCTGGTGGGGGATGTTGTCATGGTAATGCTATTGGCCTTTTCTGATGCTATGTCCTTCGTGGTTCAGTTGTTTTTGGCCAGCCTTGGGAGGTTCCACGCTGAGGCTGACAAGAACTTTTGGAAGGCGATTGCAGAGCTCCTCCCGAATGAAGTTCCCACCATAGAAAATAAGAGAGGAAAGAAGGATCAAAGAGAAGAAGCCCTCTGTTGTTGTTGTCCGAGCCCCTGTACCAGGAAAACCAACTGAAGTTTCAAGGATGCAACAGATTCTCTTGAAGCACAGCGCTCCATCCCACCTGAAGCTTTGGCCGGCATCGGCACCCAACACAGATGGCCCTGAAGTCAGTGGTGCCGCAATGGCTGATGCTTCAGAGGAGGCGGCAACTGCTTCGGTGGTGGCCCCTGAAGGTGTTGCCGCTGCTTTAATAGGACTATAATTCCGTTATTCTCGTTCTTGGTTGATAGCTTAGTAGCAAAAATACATCCTCTGGAATGTCATGACTCGTGGAGCTCCTCTTTTTGGAACACACATTGGGTCAAGTGTATCCGATGGCACAGGACTGGGGAGGTAATACATCGAGGTATGACTTGTTATTCCGATAGACTTTTCGAAGAAGCTGATACCATGCCATCCGTTATGTAATCGGTGTTCGAGGTGATGGTCTTGTCATCTCTTCACATCACATCTAGATTCACTAAGTTGAAGGAAGAAAATATTAGATGCTTCTTGTGTAGTCAGCACAATAAAAAGAAATGAACCGAAATGGCGACACATGTCCAAAGTGGGTCCAAACGTCACTTCTTTGCATGCTCTCTTCTCTCTCTCTCTCTCATCCAAATGCTGCACGCATTGTTCACTCCACTCTCCTCTGCACTGTTCTCTCCTCTCCTCTCTTTTGCCGAAATGCCAGACTCCCTTGCGCTCTCTCTCTCTCTGGGTGCATTTGGTTGGATTTTTGGGAAAAGCTTTCAGAAAAATACAAAAAACTTTTAAGTTAAATAAGTTTTTCAATATGCAAATTATTTTTAATAAATCGTAATCTAAGAGTATATTGTGAAGTACTTTTGAGTAAAAATATTTGGAAAAATTATACTGACAAAACATTTTAATTATTACAGAAAAAATAATAATAATTGGCCCTAATAAACCAAGGGTAGGTGGCCACTTGGAGATCACTGGCAAAGGCCGCCTAGGTTTGGGCGAGCCCTGGTTAGTGTTGTGCGAATTACGCAACCCTCACAAAGGTCACTCGACCTGAGCAAGGGCCAGTTTGGTCGTGCAAACCCAAGTAGCCCTTGCCGACATGACCCCTGCGAAGGTTGCTCAACCCCAACAAGGGTTAGCTAGGTCAAGTAGCCCATGTAACTCCTTGTTGAGGTCACTTGATCCCAACGAGGGCCAGCTGGGTCACGCAAACCCAGGCAACCTTCACCGGCACAACCGTCGTGGAGGTTGCTCAACCATAATGTAAGCCAACTAGGTTTCACGAAACAAGCCGATTCTTGTCGAGGTCGTGTGACTGTCGAGGGCAGTCTACTGTTTGGATCGAGTAACCTCAGCCTGGCCTGTGCAACCCATATGGCACTTGCCTAGGTTGCATGATCCCCTGCGATGGTCGCTTAGGTCGCCGCGATTGTGCCATACTCTCTTTGGCCCATTGCCAACCCCTCGTACCCATAGCAGCCACACTAGCCAGCCCCAATGAAGAAGAAGAACAATCGCAAATAAGGGCAAAATCGCAAAATCAAAAAGTCAGTGAGGATAATTTCAGAAGAAATTTTTTTACCTCCCGTGGCCTTCTTGCATACCGAGAAGGCTGAAAGCCCAAGAGCTTTCAGCTTTTCAAATGCAAACTTTTTTTCGAGGTGGATTTTGAAAATTTTATCACACGCCCAATATCCTCATTAACTTTTTTGTTTTTCAATTTTGCCCTTATTTGCGATTGTTCATCCTCTTCTCCATTGGGGTTGGTTAGCGCCAATGGAGGCAACCTTTCTAAGAGGAGGTAGAGCCGCACGGTGGTTCGCCGAACGAGCCACCGCGCTCAATCGACAAACTTCGTGATGGTGTAGACAACCTAATGGTCAGGCTGTGTGGTGGTTCGTCGAACAAGCCATCGTGCCCTTGTCCAACCGATGAGCCACAGCGCTGGTCTAGTGATAGCTTGCTGCCCTCCATCGGCCGTTCTGTCTTTCCCCCTTCAAGTCACAATCGAACCCTCGTTGGACGAAAAACCGTGGCTTTGCCTCTGTTGGGGCAAAGTTTGTCAGTCAAACGAGGACTCAGTGGGATAGAGAGAGGGTGGCGAAGAGAGGGAGAGTCGGGCTAGAGAGAGATCGTGCAAGGGAGAGGAGAGAGAGAGAGAGAGAGTGTAGAGGAGTATGCCATTTGGGCAAAGAGAAGAGACAGGAGAGAGGAGGGAGGAGAGCGTGCATGGGAATCTGACGTTTGGGCCTGCTTTAATCGTGTGTCACCTTTTTAGATCTCCTGTTTTTGTTATGCTAGTTACATGACAGGCACCGAATATTTTCTAGGGTGATCAGTTCCCGGTTCGGTCTGGTTCCACCTTGAAATTGGGAACCGGACCGGGAGCACCAGTTCCCAAAATTGCGAACCGTGGATCGGACCATTTGGTCTTAGGACCGGGAACCGAACTGACCATCGGTTCCGGTCCGGTTCGGTCCGGTCCAAAAAAATCGACTCTACTTTTTTGCATTAAAGAATTAAAGAGTGACCACGCTCTTGACCGATCAATCTAATTCGATTCCTGGACAATTCAACAAAACTAACCACATGTGTTTCATGTGCAAAATATTCAAACTTCATTCGTGTTATTTACGGATCTCTCAAGCCTTAATCTCACATCGAAACTAACAAGAAGATTTTTTCTATAAATAAAAGAATAACAAAATGGGTTTTAATGGTCTCTTGACCACATAAGAGGCTAATTTCTTTTAAATCGCAACTTTGGTTGCATAAAGTTATCATGTTTATATGTTTTATTAATTCTATATAAAAAATTTGGTTCGGTCCGATTCCCACCTCAAAACCGGACCGATCAACCGCCACCGGCTCCAAGATTAGAATCGGGGACTGATCAGAACTATGCAATGGGAACCGCCCAAAACAGACCGGTTTGGTCCGGTCCGGTCGGTTCCCGGTTCGGGCGGTTCCGTTGCACACCCCTAATATTTTCTCTGAGTTGAAGGCCGTCTGTTCTGTCCCGGGCTTCTAGCCCCCCGTGCATCATTTTCCCCTTCAATATGAAAAGGGCCAGGATCGACTATTTAACTACTAGTTGTTCTTTTTTTGTTTTTTTGGGCTGGTGCTGAGTGGAGTACCTTTCCATCACCGTCGACATCATCATCTGAAAAAAGGACGGCAATCCCTGCCAGGCTGCCACGACATCTTCCTCAAAACTTTTTGTTGGTCAGTGGGTATAGGGCTTTTACTATATTTTGGGGATAGAGATCAGACTACGAATGTGGCAGTCAGAGAAAGGTGCGTTTTGATTGGTGGAGAGTGTGGATATGATAGAAAATACGTGCAAATACATCTTTCGATTTTGGTCCTCCTCTACTTTTCAATTTCCTACATTGTATCCTTCGTTATTATTCTTTCCCTTTCCCTTGTATGAACTATGGATTATCAGGACCCAACACCAACTGATACATTCTCAATTGAAAACGGACTTTATGTCCTGGAAAAAAAAAAAAAAGAACTTTATGTTATAATGAGCTATTTTATCAACGGATTAATATGATGAAAAATGATAAACTGATATATTTATGATATATTTATGATAAATTTAATTTTTTATCACAAAAAATTTTAAAATAATATATTTGTGACTATTTTACTCTACGTTAGTTTCTATCAAATTATATTAATACCATGAAAAATTATAAAATATTATATTATGATAAATAAAAAGTAAGCCCCCAAACTAGTATGCCTATTAATTGCCATATGCTATCTAATTTAGTAATTTAATGAAAAAATTTAATGAAAATTAACGAAGAATAAATTTATTACAAATCTATCAATTTGGAGTTTTTAATAATTAAAAAATTAATTTAAAATTAATTTATTGTAAATATATCAATTTGGAGTTTTCATCGTATTGATTTTGATCAAAAATATTAGGGGAGAGACTCTCGGGGTGAAGAAACGCAAATTGCTGCCCCCTTGCAATGGGCCCTTCCGGTAAAAAAGGGTGAAAATTGTGGCCTCATTCGGGAAATATTCTCAAAGTATGCCACTAGAAAGGCAAAATAAAAATAAAAATGGTAATGGAGATGATACTTTTCCTTAAAATTATCTTCAACTTTTTCTGAATGTGATAGCCTTATCTCGGATTATTTTGAAAAATGGTTCTTCACGATTGAGACCGAAAGAGGCTGATTTGTGAAGATATGCTATGCCTATTTTTTCCAAATGAAATGGTACTTTTCTTTCGTCTCTTTTCCGAGGAAAGATCCTGGGGGAGGAAAACCGGAGAAAAAAGGGCCTAAACCACCTCGCGGAGTCAAGAAGAGATTGAAGGAAGAGCCCACGGATTTATATCCAAATTCCGGAAACCGACTGCACCCGGTCCCGGTCGCTCCTCGTCTTCTTCGCTCCACACCAGATTCGAAGCTCGTAGACATCGGAGACGCCCTGCGATTTCCTCTCCCTCTCTCCCTCCCCGGTTCGGTGATGAATAGTTGAAAGGAAGGAGCTTCGATCGGAGATGGCGGCCCATCATCGCAGCGAGGGGAGCAGCAGCGGCGGCGGAAGGGGGGAGTCGGTGGTCTTGGACTGCGGCCGGCGGTGGAGCTCCTGCGGGTCCTGCAAATCGCTAAATGGGTCCGTTTCTCACGGTCCGTACGGTTTCTCCTTCGTTTCTCGTGGTTTGCCTCCCTCCCGTGTCGTTGGGTACGGTTTTTGCCCGGGCTTCGGTTGCTCGGGACTCGAGACGCCGTGCTTCGGGGTTTGCTTTTTTCCGGCTTTTGTCGACTGTCGTGACGTTCACGGTCGCTGGAATTGCTGATTCGCGTTTCGTCTCTAGTTCCAATCTGATGCTTCGTTGCGTGCGTCGGCTTGCGCCGACGATTTTTTCCGTTTCGGGTTGTTTGTTTTTTAACGTCTCTTCGACTTGGATCGCAGGCCTGATTCCGCAGAGCCTAACCGTGGATGACTATCAAGGTTGGTGTGGAATTTCCTATTTTGAGAGTCTGGGCAACTCTGGACTGTCGATGCGCTGTTACTAATCGAACTCGGCTGATGTAGTTTCGATATGTGCACATGTCTGATCGAAAGAACTAGAGAAATTCGGAATGTTTGATCCGTATGAGGGAAATTATGCGTACTCATTCTATCAACTGTTAAGACATGCGCGTATGCTTCTGTATGTGCGTATTTAACTGCACGAGCTCAGAGAAACCACGTCGGAGCTACGGTCAATGCTGAAGTTCCGACTTGAGTCGCTTCTATCCTGATAGTTTTCTTACCGTGGCAATGATGGCTCAGATAGATGTTATAGTACATTCGATGATTGTGCATTTATCTTTTGAGTGGCAATTCATACTTTGATACTCATCCTGTAGATCTCCTTGATCGAGGATGGAGGAGATCTGGCACTGACCTTTACAAGCCAGATATGAGTACAACATGTTGCCCTTCTTATACTATCCGCTTGAAAGCAGCGGACTTTTCTCCTTCCAAGGAGCAAAATCGAGCACACAAACGGATGGAAAGGTATTACTTTAATAACCTCTCTACACTATGGATTCTATTCATTTGATCGTTGCATCTTTGCATGTGATTTTTTCATCATTCTGTCGTCGTTGCATTTTGCAAAATCAACCACCACCCTGTTTTCAAGACAGCATTCAAGTTTGGAGTCCATTCTTCATTAATTGATTAGAGCAGTGGTCATCAAAATTCATAAATACTATTTGCCTGCTCTGAGGCTAGTAGGCATTAGTATGGTATTTCAATGGACAACTCCATGAGTGGAATTTCAGTTTGATGTCACTACGATTTCCAATGTAGGAGATTTCTCAAAGTGAAAGAACTTTGTTTTTTGGCTTCTTGAGAAATTTCTCGGTCTTTTTACACCATGAAGCTAAACTTGACAAGTGCAATGGTTGCTAAATTTGATATGCTACTTGTGCATTTCAACCAAATTATACCGTTGAGGTGAGGATTTAGCAAAGCTGCATACTCTGGATGTAATGTACAAGAATTTCTCACCATGGTGATTAGTTTCTAGGTTTCTGGATGGTACACTGGACACCAAAGCCAAGCCTGAGTTCCTGGAGGATTTAAATACTTCTAAAGTGGCATGTGAATGTGAATGTCATGGAAGGTCAAGCTTCGCAACGGTTGAAACTTCTGTGGACGTGGAGGAGGATAAGAATGAGCCAGAACAATTTATGCATTACTTGTCTAATGCAATTGATAAGGCTGTGCAGGCATGTATTGAAAGTGAGACGTTTTCTGCCAATCTTCAATTACCTAAAGCTTCTGTCAAAGGAGTCTCCCCAACCAAGAAGAAGAAGCTAGTCAAAGGATTGGAAAATCTCTCGTATACCAGTAACATTGCTTTCCAATTGGCTGCCACTTTAAGGCGTGCATGGTCAGAAAAAAGGATGAAAGACAGTCAGAATTCTCTGGAAACTCAGCAGAAGGCCAGCTGCCTTCTGAGTTGACACCTCGAAGTATTGGAGAAAAGTTGGCGCAGTCATTGTCTCAGATGGGTGAAACATTTGGCTTCTTGACCCAAGCATGTGATGGACATCTGAACTTTTGTTCTACTGCAGAGCACACTCCAACGGATAAGACTGGCCAAGAAAAATCTCTCTCTAAAGAATCTTCAACGAGAAATGGAAACAAGAGAAGATGTATGGTGAGGTGCTGTAACTGTTGTTCAGGAAAAAGGCGGAAGCTTGAGATTCTTCTGAAAAAATCCACTTTTGAGCCTGAAGAATTTGAGTTGTACAGGCGATATCAGTTGAAAGTGCACAAGGACAATCCAGCCCAGGTCACAGAGAGTGAGTACAGGAGTTTTTTGGTTGACACACCATTGGTTTTTGTTCCCTCGACCGGTGATGGTTCAGTTCCTCCCTGCGGTTTTGGGTCTTTCCATCAGTCATATGTTATTGATGGGCAATTAGTTGCGGTTGGTGTGGTGGATATCCTTCCTAAATGCTTGTCGAGTAAATATTTATTTTGGGACCCTGACTTTGCCTTTTTATCATTGGGAAAATATTCGGCTTTGCAAGAAATATCTTGGGTGAAGGAGAATCAAGTTCACTGCCCCAGTCTTCAGTATTATTACCTTGGCTATTACATTCATTCATGCAGCAAGATGAGATATAAAGCAGCGTATTGGCCATCTGAGCTTCTATGTCCCCTCCGTTACCAGTACGTCCCTCTTGCACTCTCCTTCTTATTTGGATGAGACTTCATTTCTTCAGTGTCTTACGAATTGCGAGGAAGTGAACTTTTAAATTCATCATCCCTCCTAGTTCAACTACTTCACACTTAATAGTCATTATGTGAGTTCTGTTATTCTTTTACACTTGCAATAAGTACCTCTGGCATATTGTCAAAGTTAATGTGCAAGCTAGTTAATGCATATATCTCAGGTGGGTTCCCTTCAACGTTGCTTGATGAAAGAAAGTATGATGTCCTGTCAGATTATAAAGACCAAGATGAAAAGCCAGTGCTGCCTCCAGTTTCTGAAACGGAGGATAGGGATATTGGAAAAGCTCTAATAGGAGTACGGGGGTCTCGCCTGAGATACAAGGTATGAAAAGTTCATTGGCAACTCTAAATCTCCTTTCTTATTGATTGAGAAGATCCTTTTGCGTCTGTTATTGGATGTTTCATTGTTGAATGTCATTTTGAGTTTCCACTAGCATTTTGGTTAATATATAGAAGAGAAGCCAATGGGTTATTGTCTTGACAGTTCTTCAGCTAGTGCCCTGCTTTTCTCTAATTCGTGCCTCCAATGCAATTACTTAGTTGATTTTACCCCTCACAGAAAAAGAATTAAGTGTGATTTTTTCAACTGATGGAACTCACATAATTACATAATCTACTTGGTGTCTTGAACAGAGATCCGTCTTGTGAGTTGCCTGTATGTACACTTGATACACCAAATGGCTCACTGCTATTTCTTCTATGAAGGATCTGCAAGGGGCCTTTGGTCTTGTTGAGCAGAAATTGCTCGAAGCCCAAGTGCAGAGTTACGTGAGAGTGGTCGGTCGAGAGTTGTCTGAGCGAATGGTCTATTCACTTGAGGAGGAGGAGGAGGATGACGACGATGACGACGCCGGCGGCGGCTTCGCTTCTGGGGATGGTTTTTTCTTGGAGCATGTGCCGGCCGACCGTCCGGTCTACGCTGTGGCTGGGCAGTTCTCGACGGACAAGGCGGACGGCCTGGTTTTGCCACCCCCGATGGAGATGCAGCCTGAGGAACAATTTGCTTTGAGAGAGTGGAGGATGTGAGTCTCGCGATGTTACAGAATTTTGAGTCTTCTATGGATCATTCTGTCTGGGGAGAGATGTCTTGTGGTCTCATATCAGTGTGGTGGTTTGAAGAGCTTTGTGCTCTGATCTTAAGTGTAGTGCGATGATTAGCTTAAAGAGCAATACCGATGATTCTCGTGCTATGAAAGTGATGCTATAATCGCTGAGTCAAGTCGGGGAAAATAGACTTCTAGAAAGAGAAAGCCGCACTTTTGAGTGAATAGAGGGAATTTTTTTGGCTGTTAGAGCATTTTAGTACTGTTATCATGTAGGATCACTTCAGATGACCTCGTAGTGGTACTAATTCTGTGGGAAAAATTATGATCTTTGCAATGCTTCAGAGATTGAATTCGCAAGTTGGGGATTGGAAGGGACCTGGGACAATTGGGACGAGAACCCTCGACACTCATACCCACCTAATGGCTAACAGCAGCCTCAGAATTCTCTCACTTCTCGAAAATCCTGTTAACTTTGTGTGATTGTCCTGGGGCTTGCAGAATCTCAAATTCCCATCTGCTTATGAAATTTCATGGCCTTCACAATTGAGTCCATGCGATCTTATCTAGATTTTGAGGAGTGATTATATATATATATATATACTCTCTTTTTTCCGTGAGATCACATGCATTTTGTCGTAGCTCCTATAGAAAAAGCCTTAGCACACAATAACATGAAAATGCCGTAGTGAATGGAATTAATTCTTGCTTGATCTAATGTTAACCAACTTAGGCGATTGTAGAAGCGCTCAAGAGGAGAGGGATGGGGATTGAGGGGAGGGGGAACGTTGAAATCAAAGCCAATGACTGCTTATTTATTGAAGGACCAAACCACCATGAAATAACAACTGGATTGCTTTAATAGTTTTGAAAGTATGATTATCGCATAGCTTCAAAGTTTTTAAAGGACGACAGTGGATACTAGAAATCCAAGAGTTCCAATGTGATATTACCCAATGATTAGGTACGAATTTAATTACCCATTGTTCAATTCTGTGCTTAGACTTTACTAAAGAAATAATATAAGGTCTTGCTTTACTTGTAAATCCCTTCAGTGCTGGTGACTGTTAACCTTGATCAAAGCAAAATTCCTGCTTTTGTGGGGCACTATGTACTTCCTCTTCTTTTTTTTTTTCCTTCTCTACGTGATATATGATAATAAAAATTTGTTACAATGCAAAGGAAAAATGCAGTTCGATTGGAAGAGAAAGAGAAGATGGAGAAAGAGCTATTGAACCAAATAATTGGTGAAGCAGATGAGTATAAATTGAGTTATACAGGAAAAGGACGATAACATGTGAGAACAACAAGACAACCAACGGGGAAAATGAGAAGGCGAGCCCTTCCAATCTACAATTGCAAACTTAATTCATGATATTTATCTTTTGTTCATACTTGAATTTTATATGTATTTTTTTAACAATATATAATTCCGTTTTATCACATCAGTGCATTAAATTGAAATAATTTAATTCATGGAATTTGTGCTGACGACTGTTAGTGGAATATTCAAGCCATGGTATTTGATTTTTAAATTTGCAACAGTTAATCAAATTGATTAAAAATTGATATTTTGCAATCATTGTGAAGAACTGCATAATGCTGACTCAAGAGTTGAAAATTAAGTTCCAATGCATCAGCCTTCTGTTAATGTCTAAGGTATGAGAAGCGTTAGTAGCTCCCATGCTTGCAAATTGGAGTCAATCAAGTTAAAGTACCCTTTAGAAACAATTCTAAGAATCGAATGCCCACTACAATCAAATAGTATTTTTGCAAAGGAGGGGCACGCCAATGGTATATCATGTGTTTGAACTACACTTTAGCCTCATACTTTTTATGGTAGTGCACACCATCCGACATTATTCGATATAATGAGGTAAAATGCATTGTAGTTGGTGGAGAAGGGTAAAGGGCACGATGTGTTTGGGGAATCGTTATTAGTGCTATAAATACACCGGCGATTATGGGGAGTAGATTCTAGGATCAGATTAAAGGAGATTACTAGCGTGTGTTTATATCATATGAAAGTGATTAGGATCTCAGTTATTTCCTGGGACATTTGGTATCTTGTGGGATGGGGAAAATCAAAATGTCTTTGACCTCAACTAGTTAGAAATCTGACTAGTGTCAATGTTGTACTCGTTACAATACATCTAGGACTTGATACTATCGGGACTATGTGATATAACACAAGTTGCATAGGATGGGGAAGAAACTGAATGTGGTTGAACTTAACTAGTCTGAAATTAAATTGGGTTAATGTCATAGATTATGTTCATTATGATACATCAAGGACATCTTATCTATTGTTTAATCCAGTACGGGGTGAAATAACACGAAAAATCATAGCACTGATAGTTGCATAGGACCATTGCTTTTATGCGGTCACCTTTGGCAATCCGGTAGGGGATGTTGTCATGGTAATGTTATTGGCCTTTTCTGATGCTATGTCCTTCGTGGTTCAGTTGCTTTTGGCCAGCCTACGGAAGTTCCACACTGAGGCTGACAAGAACTACTGGAAGGCGATTGCAGAGCTCCTCCCTAATGAAGTTCCCACCATAGAAAATAAGAGAGGAAAGAAGGATCAAGAGAAGAAGCCCTCTGTTGTCGTTGTCCAAGCCCCTAAACCATGAAAACCAACTGAAATTTCAAGGTCGCAACAGATTCTCTAGAAGCACAGTGCTCCGTCCCACTTGAAGCTTTGGCCGCCATCGGCACTCAACACAGATGGCCCTGAAGTCAGTGATGCCGCAGTGGCTGATGCTTCAGAGAAGGCGGCAACTGCTTCGGTGGTCGCCCCTGAAGCTGTTGCCGACCGAAGCAGTTGTCGCTGCTTGAATAGGATTATGATTTCGTTATTCTCGTTCTTGTTTGATAGCTTAGTTGCGAAAATACATCCTCTGGAAGACTCGTAGAGTTCCTCTTTCTGGAACATACATTGGGTCAAGTGTATCTAATGGCACGGGACTAGCGAGGTAATACATGGAGGTATGACTTCTTGTTCTGATAGGCTTTTTGTAGATGCTGATTCTATGCTATCATTTATGTAATCGACGTTTGAGGTGATGGTCTTGTCATCTCTTCAGATCGCATCTAGATTCACTAAATTGAAGAAAATATTAGGTGTCTCTCGTGTAGCTAGTATAATAATAAGAAAAAAAAAAAGACCTGAAATGGTGACACATGTCCAAAGTGGGTCCAAACGTCACTTCCTTGCATTCTCTCCTCTCTCCTCTCTCTCGTTCAAATGCTGCACGCACTGTTCTCTCCTCTAGACTCCCTTGTGCACGTGCCTTTGGTTGGATTTTTGGAAAACCCTTTGGAAAAATATAAAAAAGTTTTAAGTTAAAGAATTTTTTCAAAATATAAATCATGTTTATTAAATTGTAATCTAAGATTCAATTGTGAAGTACTTTTAAGTAAAATAATATTTGGAAAAATTATACAAACAAAGCATTTTAGTTTTTCTTTTTAAAAAAAATAGCCAACCCTAATAAACCAAGAGCAGGCGATCTTGATTTGTTGTTGATGGTGGTCATCTACGCTGGAGACCACTGGCAAAGGCCGCCTATGGTTGGGCGAGCCCTAATGAGTGTCGTGTGACCCATGCTACCCCTCATAAAGGTCACTCGACCCTTGTAAGGGCCAGCTGGGTTATGCAAACCCAAGTAGCCCTCACCAATGTGACCCTCGTGAAGGTTGCTTGACCCCAATGAGGGTTAGCTAGGTCATGTAGCTCGCACAACCCCTTGTCGAGGTTGCTTAACTCCAATGAGGGCTAGTTGGGTCACGCAAACCCAGGCAACATTTGCCAATGCGACCCGTGCGGAGGTCGCTTGACTGTAACGAGGGCCAACTACTGTTCAGATCAAGCAACCTCAGGCTACCTTGTGCAACCTAGATGGCACTTGCCCAGGTCACATGACCCTCGGCAACGATCGGCTAGATCACTGCGATTACGCCAGCGTTTCTTTGGCGCATTGCCGACACGTTAGCTAGCCCCCACGATGAAGAAGATAAACAGTTGCAAATAAGGGCAAAATTGGAAAATCAAAAAGTTAATAATGATAGTTTAAAAAGAAATTTTTTTACCTCCCCCCGCATTCAGCATATCGACAAGGGTGGAAGCTTACGACCTCCTCGAGCTTTCAGCCTTTTAAATGCAAACTTTTTCTCAAGGTGGGTTCAAAAATTTTATCAAACACCTAATATCGTGAACAATTTTTTGGTTTTTCAATTTTGCTCTTATTGGCAACTGTTCATCTTCTTCTTCCTTGGGATTGGCTATTGGCAAGTGCTAGAGGAGGTAACCTTTCTAAGCGGAGGCGGAGATGGTTCTCCAGACGAGAACTTTGCGACCGCGTAGACAACCTCAAGGCATGTGCGGTGGTTCGTCGAACGAGCCATCGTGCCCTTGTCCAACCGACGAGCCACGGCGCTGGTCTGATGATAGCTCGCTACCCCCCATCGGACTGTTCTCTCTTCCCCGCTTCAAGTCACAATCGAACCCTCGTTGGACGAATAAACGTGGCTTCGCCTCCATTGGGGCAAAGTTTGTCGGTCAGACAAGGGCTCCTCGGGAGAGAAAGTAGAAAGGCTGCCACGACATCTTCCTCGAAACTTTTTTCGGGTTAGTGGGTGTAGGGCTTTTACTATATTCTGGGGATAGCGATAAGACGACGAACGTGGCAATCAGAGCAAAACGAAATACGTCACCTCTGCGCCTTGATTGATGGAGAGTGTGGATATGATAGAAAATACGTGCAAAATACATCTTTCGATTTTGGTCCCCCCCCCCCCCCCCCTTACTTTTCATTTTGCTACATTATATTCTTAAATTATATTCTGTCCCTTTCCCTTGTATGAACTGTGGATTATCAAGGCCCAACACCAACCGATACTTTCTCAATGGAAAATGGACTTTATGTCGTGATCAAAGTTTGAGCTATTTGAGCAATGGATTAACATTATACAAATTAATATATTTATGATAAATTTACTTTACATTGACTTTTTTATTATCAAAAATATCAAAATAGTATATTTATGACAGTTTTACTTTACTTTAGTCTTTATCAAATTAGATCAATACCATAAAAAATCACAAATTGGTGTATATATATGACAAATAAAAAGTAAGTCCCCAAACTAGTACGTCTATAAATTATCATATATTATTAATTTAATGGTAAAATTTAATATAAATTAACGAAGAGTTTATTAGTTGGAGTTTTTAACAATTAAAAAATTAATTTAAAATTAATTTATCATAAATATATCAATTTAGGATTTTTATCGTAGGATCTAATGGCAAATATTAGGGGAGAGACCCCCGGGGTGAAAAAACGCAAGTTGCCGCCCCCCTTTCGATGGGCCTTTCCGGTAAAAAAGGGTGAAAATTGTGGCCTGATTCGGGAAATATTCTCAGAGTAAGCCACCAGAAAAGCAAAAAAAAAAAAATAAAAAATGGAGATGATACTTTTCTTCTGTCTCTTTTCCGAGGAAAGACCCTGGGGGAACGAAGGAAAACCGGAGAAGTGGGGTTAAACCGCCTCGCGGAGTCTAAGAAGAGATTGAAGGAAGAGCCCACGGATTTATATCCAAATTCCGGAAACCGACTGCACCCGGTCCCGGTCGCCCCTCTTCTTCTTCGCTCCACACCAGATTGGAAGCTCGTGGACATCGGAGACGCCCTGCGATTTCCTCTCCCTTTTCCTGCCTCTGCTTTGGTGATGAATAGTTGAAGGGAAGGAGCTTCGATCGGAGATGGCGGCCAATCATCGCAGCGAGGCGAGCAGCAGCCGCGGCGGCGGCGGAAGGGGGAGTCGGTGGTCTTGGACTGCGGCCGGCGGAGGAGCTCCTGCGGGTACTGCAAATCGCCAAATGGGTCCGTTTCTCACGGTCCGTACGGTTTCTCCTTTGTTTCTCGTTGTTTGCCTCCCTCCCGTGTCGTTGAGTACGGTTTTTGCCTGGGCTCCGGTGGCTCGGGACTGGAGATGCCGTGCTTCGGGGTTTGCTTTTTCTCCGGCTTTTGTCGTCTGTCGTGACGTTCACGGTCGCTGGAATTGCTGATTCGCGTTTCGTCTCTAGTTCCAATCTGATGCTTCGTTGCGTGCGTCGGCTTGCGCCGACGATTTTTTCCGTTTCGGGTTGTTTGTTTTTTAACGTCTCTTCGACTTGGATCGCAGGCTTGATTCCGCAGAGCCTAACCGTGGATGACTATCAAGGTTGGTGTGGAATTTCCTATTTTGAGAGTCTGGGCAACTCTGGACTGTCGATGCGCTGTTACTAATCGAACTCGGCTGATGTAGTTTCGATATGTGCACATGTCTGATCGAAAGAATTAGAGAAATTCGGAATGTTTGATCCGTATGAGGGAATTTATGCGTACTCATTCTATCAACGGTTAAGACATGCACGTATGCTTCCGTATGTGCGTATTTAACTGCAAGAGCTCAGAGAAACCGTGTCGGAGCTGCGGTGGATGCTCAAGTTCCGGCTCAAGTCCTTTCTGTCCGTGTCTTACCTTTTCCTTTTATTCTTCTTCCAAATGTACCTGATGGGTTTCTCTGCTAGGTTTCTTACTGTGGCAATAATGGTTCGGATAGATGTTATAGCATATTTGATGATTTTGCATTTTTCTTTTGAGTGGCAATTCATACTTTCGTACTCATCCTGTAGATCTCCTTGATCGAGGATGGAGAAGATCTGGCTCTTTCCTTTACAAGCCAGATATGAGTACTACGTGTTGCCCTTCTTATACTATCCGCTTAGAAGGAGCGGACTTTTCTCCTTCCAAGGAGCAAACTCGAGTATGCAAACGGATGGAAAGGTATTGCTTTAATAACCTCTCTACATTATGGATTCTATTCATTGGATCGTTGCATCTTCACATATGATTTTTTTCATCATTCCGTTGTCGTTGCATTTTGCAAAATCAACCACCACCCTGTTTTCAAGACAGCATTCGAGTTTGGAGTCCATTCTTTGTCAATTGATTGGAGCAGTGGTCATCAAAAATACTTTTTGCCCACTCTGAGGCTGGTAGGCATTGGAATGGTATTTCAATGGACAACTTAATGAGTGGAATTTTAGTTTGACGTCACTAAGCTTTCCAACCTAGGAGATTTCTCAAAGTGAAAGAGCTTTGCTTTTTAACTGCTTGAGAAATTTCTCGGTCTTTTTACACCATGAAGCTAAACTTAACAAGTGCAATGGTTGCGAAAATTGTTAGGCTACTTGTGCATTTCAACCGAATTATACCTTTGAGGTGAGGATTTAGCAAAGCTGCATACTCTGGATGTAATGTACAAGAATTTCTCACCATGGTGATTAGTTTCTAGGTTTCTGGATGGTACACTGGACACCAAAGCCAAGCCTGAGTTCCTGGAGGATTTAAATACTTCTAAAGTGGCATGTGAATGTGAATGTCATGGAAGGTCAAGCTTCGCAACGGTTGAAACTTCTGTGGACGTGGAGGAGGATAAGAATGAGCCAGAACAATTTATGCATTACTTGTCTAATGCAATTGATAAGGCTGTGCAGGCATGTATTGAAAGTGAGACGTTTTCTGCCAATCTTCAATTACCTAAAGCTTCTGTCAAAGGAGTCTCCCCAACCAAGAAGAAGAAGCTAGTCAAAGGATTGGAAAATCTCTCGTATACCAGTAACATTGCTTTCCAATTGGCTGCCACTTTAAGGCGTGCATGGTCAGAAAAAAAGGATGAAAAAGGGTCAGAATTCTCTGGAATCTCAGCAGAAGACCAACTGCCTTCTGAGTTGACACCTCGAAGTATTGGAGAAAAGTTGGCGCGGTCATTGTCTCAAACGGATGAAACATCTGGCTTCTTGGTCCAAGCATGTAACGGACATCTGAACTTTTATTCTATTGAAGAGCACGCTTCAGCGGATAAGACTGGCCAAGAAAAATCTCTCTCTAAAGAATCTTCAACGAGAAATGGAAACAAGAGAAGATGTATGGTGAGGTGCTGTAAATGTTGTTCAGGAAGAAGGCGGAAGCTTGAGATTCTTCTGAAAAGATCCACTTTTGAGCCTGAAGAATTTGAGTTGTACAAGCGATATCAGTTGAAAGTGCACAAGGACAATCCAGCCCAGGTCACAGAGAGAGCGTACAAGAGATTTTTGGTTGACACTCCATTAGTTTTTGTTCCCTCGACCGATGATGGTTCAGTTCCTCCCTGCGGTTTTGGGTCTTTCCATCAGTCATATGTTATTGATGGCCGATTAGTTGCGGTTGGTGTGGTGGATATCCTTCCTAAATGCTTGTCGAGTAAATATTTATTTTGGGACCCTGATTTTGCCTTTTTATCACTGGGAAAATATTCGGCTTTGCAAGAAATATCTTGGGTGAAGGAGAATCAAGTTCACTGCCCCAGTCTTCAGTATTATTACCTTGGCTATTACATTCATTCATGCAGCAAGATGAGATATAAAGCAGCATATTGGCCATCTGAGCTTCTATGTCCCCTCCGTTACCAGTACGTCCCTCTTGCACTCTCCTTCTTCTTCGGATGAAACTTTATTTCTCGAGGGTATTCCAAATTGCAAGGAAGTGAACTTTTAAACTCATCATCCCTTTTAGTTCAACTACTTCACATTTAATAGTCATTATGGGTGCGTTTGTTTTGTGTTTCTGTTTAAAAATTGTTCCAGGAACAGAAATAGAAAAGTGTTTATTTTCCGGAGAACAATTTTTGAACAAAAAACGCATTTGGTAAACTTGTTTCGGGAATAAAAATAAACAGAAACATGTTTGGTAAATTTGGATAATTTTTTGGCCGGCGACCGGCCGGCGAGGGTCGGCCTCGCCTTGATCCAGCGAGCCGAGCTCGCCCGGCCGGGCAAGGCGCGGCCTCGCCGGGCCACCGCCGGGCGACGCCGACTTGCCCGAGATCCGGCGAGGCCGAGGCTCGCCGGCCGGCTGGCGAGGTCGGCCTCGCCGGATCGAGCGAGATCGAGCTCGCCCGGGCCGGCGCAAGGTCGACCTCGCCATGGCCGGGCGAGCTCGGCCTTCTGGATCTGGGCGAGATCGACCTCGCCCGGGCCGGCGTGAGGTTGACCTCGCCCAGCCATGGCGAGGCCGCCGGCCCTCGTCGGCCGGTCGCCGGCCATGGCCGAGGCCGGCGACCGGCCAAAAGAAAAAAGAACAAGAAAATAAGAGAAAAAAGAAATAAAAAAAAAAGTGTTTCTCATTTGTGTTTCTTGTTTCTGTTTCTTTTTTGTTCCTGGGAACAAAAGAACAAAAAAGGAACAGAAACGCGTTCTGCTCCTTTTTTGTTCTCAGGAACAAAAAAAAAGAAAAAGTGTTTAAAAACAAAAAAAAGAAATACAAACAAACGCTGCCTATGTGAGCTCAGTTATTCTTTAACATGTGCAATAAGTACTTCTGCATATTGTCAAAGTTAATGTGCAAGCTATTTACTGCATATCTCAGGTGGGTTCCCTTCAACGTTGCAAAGCCTCAGCTTGATGAACGTAAGTATGTTGTCCTGTCAGATTATAAAGACCAAGATGAAAAGCCATTGCTGCCTCCAGTTTCTGATCATATCAGTGAACATCAGCATGAGGAAAGTGAGCATAAGGACTTGAATGATCATTTAGTTGGACATGAAATGTTTGACCCTGATGAGGAAGATTCTGATGTTGAATCAGAAAGTGAAAGCTCTAATGTAGAACTCCCTGGAACAGAGGATAGGGAAATTGGAAATGCTCTAATAGGATTACAGGGGTCTCGCCTGAGATACAAGGTATGAAAAGTTCATTTGCAACTCTAAATCTTCTTTCTTATTGGTTGGGAAGCTCCTTTTGCATCTGTTATTTGATGTTTCACTGTTTAATGTCATTTTGAGTTTCCACTGGCTTTTTGGTTAATGTAGAGAGGAGAAGCCAATGGGTTATTGTCTGGACAGTCCTTCAGCTAGTGCCCTGCTTTTCTCTAATTCATGCTACCAATTATTTAGTTAATTTTACCCCTCACAGAATAAGACGTAGTGTGTTTTTTTCAACTGATGGGACTCACATAATTACATAATCTACCCGGTCTCTTGAACAGGGATCCGTCTTGTGAGTTGCCTGTTTATGCACTTGATACGCCAAATGACTCACTGGTCTATTTGTTCTATGAAGGATATGCAAGGGGCCCTCGCTCCTGTTGAGAGAATCCTGGAAGCCCGAGTAAAGAGGTACGTGAGAATGGTCGGTCGAGAGTTGTCTGAGCGAATGGTCTATTCACTTGGGTGATCTATTTTTTCGAGAAAGAACTCGGCAAGTGTTACCATCTATTTTTTTGAGAAAGAACTTGTCAAGTGTTACCAGATTGGACAGGTGCTGTTATGCGGCTGCTCATTTGCGGCTAATGTCATCTTTTCAGGACTGTTAGGAAGCTCCGACTGTTCCTTCGCATGATCAAATGTCAATGCTTCCCCTAGTCTTGATCGATGTAAAATGTGAGTGCGTGCTGGTATGCCTTACGATGTTCTTCCATTGAACTTGTTGAGTCAGTCGACGAAATTTCAGATGAACCTTGCCCCTGCCGGGCATTATTTTCATGTGTCGTGAATGTTGCATCATAGATAGATCCGAAAAAAGGCATTGCCTGCGCATTTTTCTTAGATTTTTCCATCATTACAATGGCTCTGTCTCTGTCTCTCGTGCATGTGTTCTCAAATTTTTTTTTTTGGTAAAGATGTGTTCTCATATTGTTTTCTTCATAGTACAAGATAAAATATCAAAACGCATCCTAACGTTTCAACCTCATGGGAATTTGCATCTTGAGCTTTCATAATTTACAATTAGCATCTCAAGTTTCTTCTAACATTTGGTCCTATTTACAAATTGTTATTTTCATTCCAATTTTGCCCCTCGCCATTTGAAATCCACCCACAATGAAAATTCACTTGCTCAAAATCTTAATCCACCAGCCCCTCTCCTCTTGGTGCTGTAAGCGCATTGCCGCCACCTTCGGCTCCAGTTGAGCTGTACCTCATCAGCCTCTGCTGGCATTGAGCTCGACTCAAAATCTATGGAGTTCTGCTGGTGTCGAGCTCGACTCATATTTGTCAAGATCAACCTAGATCTGAGTTGAGCTCGATTCGATAGACTTGTCTGAGCTCTGCCCGCTTCAAGCTAGACTCAGATTGAGTTTGACCCAAATCTGAGGTCGCATTCTGCCATAGCCATGAGATAGAGAGATGCACAAAAGAGCTCAGTTGGGGTTGGTGGCGATGCAGCATATTAGGTGTCGGTGGTGGGAGCTCACGCTGCTGGGGCTGAGAGAAAGAGTAAGGGTGAGAGGGAATGAGGGAATGAGGGAATGAGGGGGAGGAGGAACGGTTTAGAGGTTTGGATGAGATTTAGGGTGGATTGGTCTTTTTGAATTCGATGGTTCTATATGGAGATGCGTATTGCGAGTTTTCAAAACTCATGATGCAAAATTGACGTGAGAATGGAAAGTGGAGAAGGTTTTCAAATTTTTTCTCGTAAAATAATTTTCATGCGAAGAAGTTTGAAATTGTAAGAATTAACAAAGATGCAAATGACTTGCATATACGTAAAAATTGACATTTAAAAGATTCTGTGAAGTTACTTTATTACGAGATATTTGATATTGGATTTGTTAATTAACGGAATGAAATTATTGAGGCAACACAAAGAAAATGGGCACAAACATATAGAAAGAAAAATGTCAAGATTATTGTTTCTTTTAATGAGTTTAGGATGACATGATTCGAAGTTTAGAATTGAAATGTCTTGAAAAGCATATTAGAATCACAAATTTAGGCCTTTATCGATAGATAGAATATGTATAGGATAACTAATTAATGATAAAGCTATCCTAAAAAAGTAAAATGTTCTCTTTACTTTATATAACAGCATATGGTTATAAGCGTGTAACTTTGAATGGTCCATTCTCCAAAATTTGAGTTTCAGGATTGAGCCACTGTCTTGTATGGTACAAATTCCAACCCCTCTAGGAGGGTTCCTCAGTAAACGGAGTCCCGGACATCCATCCATAAAAATGCGGTCCCACTCGCTCAAGTTTATCCATACTTTGATGATTTGAAGCATATAATACGCTCACTCATCGAAAGGATTCAATCATGTCTATTTAGTTTGGTCTGACTACCATGGTTACAAAGCAGAACTGTAGAGCACTAAAGCAGGACGTTCAGTTGGGAATGACCGGTTGGGTGGATGAGATCGTATCGCTTTCTGCAAAACGATAAAGAATTCTCGGAGATCCGGATTTCACTCACCAATCGTCACCTATGCCGTCGAATTAGATCTTTGTCGTTTCTGCAAAAGGAGGGAGGAGGAGAGAATTTGTCCTCCTCTCATCCCGGGCATGATGACCAGTTGGTTTGACAAAGCGTGCCCATCAATCATTGAGACCAACATTATAATGATACTTTATATCATCTCCAGAAGCAGTTGGGCTTGACGAAAGGCGATAACGTAATTGAAGTTGGTGGCAAATGGTGGCCAGCGGGAATCACTAACTCCGCCGAAAGGGATGAACATGAGATGCTTTTTGGATGGTGAAGTCTCGGAGTTGATGCGTAAGTCACTAGTTTCGTGTCGCATTCGAGGCCTTACGAAAGAACTTCAAATAGGGAAGATATTTGAGTTGTGGGGATGAGTGAAATCAAAACAAACGACGGGCGCCGAACTCACGCGAAGGGGATGCATCGCCCCCGAGAGACTCGAGGAAAGGTTGCGTTGTTGGTATGGGAAGATAACGCAGTTCAAGATTTGGTCGATGCAATGAGTAGCATCAACGGAAAGGAAGTCCGCTTTTATCCCGTGAGCGGTAGGTAAATGATTTCTTCTGAATAGGGAGATAAAGAAGTTCTTCGCTTGGATGCACTTTATAACTAGTCAAATAATAACTAACTCTAATCTTTTGTTTCTGAGAATAAATTTAGAATAGAAATTCATTTGATAATTATTTTATTCTCTAACAAAAAATCTATTTTTTGTTCCCGAAAATAAATTTAAAACAAAATTAATAAGTAAAAAAATATATTTCTTTATTCTAAAAAATAATTCCAAAAATCAAAACCCAAATTTATTTTTCTTTTCTCTGTCTTTTTTTCCCCTTCTTTTTCTCCTTCTCTTCTTCCCCCATTAATCATTGGCCAATGCTTGCTTGCTATTAGTGCTGCCAACGACAATAGCCAACCATCGGCTAAGCGAGGTTCACAGATCTGGAAGAGGCCGAGCCCCGTCGATGGCCAAACGAGCCTCACCCAACCTAGTAAGCCTTGCCAGCCACCAACGAGGCCCAAGTGATGCTAGGTCGGCCTCTCTCGCAATGGCTAGACGAGCATCCCATGAGCTCGCCAAACCTCAACCTAGCCTGGCAAGGCTCCAGAGAGCTCGCCGAATCTCGCGTAGCCGACTACTCAAGAGGAGGAAGAAGAGAAAAAGGAAAAGGAAAATAAAAAAAATATAATAAAAAATAAAAAAAAATTAAAATTAAAATTAAAAAAGAATTAAGAATCTACCTAACGCATTTCTATTATGAGAATAAAAAAAAATTGCAATTACCAAACGCATTCAAATGTTTAGAAATTATCTTCGAGAATAGAATTAAAAAAAAAAATCATTTCTAATAGAAAATTATTTCTGAAAACAGAGTGATTACCAAATATACCCTTGAAGTTGTAACTTCAATTATCCTCTGAGAAGTCACGGGTAGAATGAAGGGAATTCGCTGGGATTGAAGTGATTATCCTGTCCTTGGTTCGTGTCCAGCTCGTGACCAGGACCCTGTATGGCTCTAAGATGCTATCGTGTGATGTCTCTGATCAATTTTCACTTGTTCAACCATACAAATAACCAGCAGCGAGAAAATATACCAGTCTCGTAAAAAAACAAAAAATGCGTACAGGAGAAGATTGAATACTCAATTTGGATCAGAATGAAACAATCAGATGTTTTTTTTCCAATCATGTTATTCAACAGCAAGTAGCAGCTGCTGCCAAACGAGAAATCTTCAGTCGCAAGTAAATTCACATTAGCTGAAGAAGAATATTGGAGGTTATTGTATGTACATTTAGGGAGTTCAAATGGGCAATCAAACGTCATCAGCATCGCTACCCCCGATGATATGTGCTTCATGAGAGGCCCAGTAATTGCTTCCATCAGGACCAACCAACTTATTCCTGCTCAACAACAGAACATTTTCAATTCGTACAACCTTAATCCCCTTAAGTTTTCCAACGCACAACTAAAATGACCATCTGTAATTTTACAATGTCTACTGACCGCTCAAGAACAGATTTTCCTTCCTTGTACTTCTGACCCTTTTCATGAGCAGTCTCCTGTAAAAACCACCCGAATCACTTGGAGCAACAAAACTAGTGTGTTTAAGCCATCATTTTAAAGTCACAGCATCCTGATCTTACATATTTCCACCCAACAATTGCTCCACAACCAACGCAGAAAATGTCAGCAACGGTGTGCATCCCAGTCATCATCATTCTCTCTTCTCTCTCACCAATAGACACATTTGCTCTGCCAAATAATTGAGAAAATGAACAAACATGCGATAGAGAGAACTTAATTACTGTTCATCACCCATCATTTGAGTATGCTGGTGGAAAGCGTCATTCAATTTCACCACTCTAGCTTATTGACATTTTCATGAATACCTGCAGACAGATATCCTAATTTCTCCATTCACAAATGTAATAAGCACAAACATAGAATTTCAGATGCAGGTTATGGCCAAAAGGGCTGCCTCTTCAAGTCAATTGGTCCCAATCTTATACAGCTCAGGAACATTCTAATATCATCAAAGGAAGCTGAAGCTGTCGAGTAAATAGAGCCCTAATCCAATGACATGCTTCGGATATATCAAGCAGACTGAAAAGCCCCTCCCCCCCAATGAAGACATGATTTTCTATACTGACATAACAGATGCAAGCTAAAATGTTTTCACTTAAAAAAGCAAGAGAATTAACTCTCATGTGCATCCATTTAGTTTCTCCTCCCAATTGGCACATTGGACCAATACAAAAGGGCGCCAAAGTCAAGAAAAACTTACACCTTGCTGAAGAGGTAAGCTCTCCCATGCCTGCAGTGGAAAGACTGAGTGCAAGAACACGAGCAAACAAGATGTCAGAATGTGCGAGCGAGCTGACGACAAACCAAAATATCCTATTGCGTAACGTAAGTTGCAGTAAAACTAGAGACTGATCTATTTATTAGCACTTGGTATTCTCAATTTGCTCCTAGAGAAACCAATTTTTGTAAAGTACTAAATCAGAAGTTGAAAGGGTAGATGATAGTACTCTCAACTTATCGAGGATCATAAGTAGGGAACTGATGCAGCATTCAGCATTACAACCTCATTCACACTCTATAAGTGGAAAAGGACAACTGGCAGTTAAGGTTTCTCATTAATATCTGAGGCATCCTGAGTTCTATTTATAATTTTGTCTTGGAATAACTACCCCGCTCTAAGATTGGCTTCCTCATAGCAAAGAAACACCAATTGCATTCTCTTATGAGGAGGAAACTCCAGTTCTTCCTTCAACATCCAATAAATATCAAATCTTAAAGATGACACAGGAAACAACTGCAAGAGTGAGAAGCCAATCTTTTCTCAAAACACACAAGAGTGGAAAGAGGAACTTAGCACACTGGAGAATTTTTTTCATGTTTAGCAAAAGTGAATGAATTCTGAGAGCATCAATGAGGAACCGATGCAGAAGTATATGACATCCATGGTCCTCCCACCTCCCCAAGCGATTACCATTTTTGAGAACCAAACAACAATCCTTTCTTTTTTCCAAAATAAGGATATAGCCATCACAATTTCGCATTGTCATTTGTTAACTAGAAAGTAGCCCACCCCACCACCTTCACCAACGCGGAAGGCTACTATACCAGCCTACCAGTTCCTCAAACATCCCTTACGAGGTGCAGTGGAGTCTACCCTCCCCACCTGAAGGGCCCCTTAATGCCTGAGTGTAATTTTTTCTTCCCCACCCAGGAGAGAATACCCCCATGTTTTATGTCCCGGAGTTCAGACAAAACGGTTTTAAGACATACTTGGGTCCAGCTCCGCATTTTCATATGTTACCTAGAAAGTAGCCAACGATCGTCCCGTCGAACAATCCTGGGAATCAAGTCAACCCTAAAAAAGCTCAGCTGCATAATCCATACACACCGACTCGAGGCACAAGCTGCTCAAGATGCCCCATTAATTACTTCAAACTAAGACCAGATCTATAATTCAGCATTGTGACAATCATCGACTTAGAGAGCCACAGTCTTTGCTCCTAGCCAGTTTAGCTTATCTCATTTTCTCCTGTACGACGAAGAATGCCCACCACAAGAACTCCAATCGAGGACGTAATCCCAACCCCGACCCCGGCGATCATCAGAGTGACCTCACCTAGTGACGTCATCGTCGTCGCTGTCGTCGTCGTCATCGTCTAAAAGCTACGGACAACGACGGCGACGACAGCGACAGGAGCCACGTGGGGGATGATCATCATCAGATCAGCAAGCAGGGGGGAAAGACCAAAGGAAAAAGGGACCGAAGATCCCACCTTAGAAACGATGTTTTCGGCGATCGCGAGGTGGGTCTTGCAGTGCCGGCAGGTGTAGATCTTCCCTTCGAGGGTCACCGCAAACACCCTTCCCATACCTCGGAAAGGATCCACTACCCACGGATGCACAAACAACCCCCAGGTCAAAGATGGGAAGGGAAGGGAAGGCAAGAGAAGAAGAAACAGAACACCAGAAACGAAGCAACGAAGGCGGCGGCGGCGGCGGCGGCGATGCAGATGGAAATGGGTGCCGAGGCAGTCGGCGGAGCAGGGGCAACGGAGACGAAGGGTTGGATTAACGTAAAGAACTCGAAATTGAAGAAGGAAGGTACAATAGTTTCTGCGTTTGATGGGAAATTAAGCCAAGCCCAATCAACGAAGTCTCTTCCTCGAATCGAGTTTTCCTCTTTTTCACTTTCCTCTCTCTGCTTTTTTGTGCGCAACGTTGACGTTGCGTAATTGAGAGAAATGCGGACCTAGACAGAGACAGGGAGACACCATAGCAAGCAATCCACATCTACACGCAGATTAAATTAAATTAATTATATAAAGTATTATAGTAGACTAAGATAAAAAAAATAAACTGAGTTAAGAAAAAAAAAACTTAAAAACAAAGTGTTTTTGCTGAAGAAGGCTGCGAACTTCTTCTTTTTCTTAGGCCCAGATATTCGATGTGTTGTTATTGAGCCCGTTGAATGGGTGGGTTGGATCGAGATGGTCTGGTGCAAATTGATCAATTTAATCTATTTTGGCCCAATTTAATGTAATACAAATCGAGTGACTTATATCCGACCCGACTCGACTAGATCCATGTGACCAAAGCATTTTCATATTTTCACTTAATATAAAAAGCTTCACCCAAATTTAAGTGAGGGTGTGAGATCAAGTGATAAAAAATAGGAGTAAGCGATTCCAAGTTTCATACAAAAACCACTTGAAACTTGGAACTTATGAAGTATGAATACTTCTCGAGAGTCTCCTTGTTGCATCGGAATATTCAATACGCTTTATCACGCAACAACACATGTCAAAAACTTCGACACGCAATCAACTCGAGAACACACGCGTCCGGAATTGCAAAAGGCATAATGTGTTTATGGGGTGGTTTTTAAGTGTAAAGGGAGAGAGGATTGTTGAAGAAGGCAAAGGAGGGTGGAGGCAAGGGCAAGAGAGCAGAGGCGAGGCCACGGGTGACAACAAGGCTGTAATTACAGGGGAGTATCAAAGGAGGAGCAGAGACTGACGCGACTGAGAGAGTCGCAACTACAATGCCACAATGGAGGGTTGGAGACAAGGCTACAATTACAAAGGAGAGATGGCTGGAGGCGATGCGATGGACGACAACGATGAGGCGATCGAGAGGAAGAGGATTGTGTAGCGGTTATTGAGGTTCCTCTTTTAGTTTTAGGAAGAAGAGCAAAAAAAAAAAAAATTTGGGGCAATTGAATGAGAGGCTAAAATAAATGAGTAATTTATTTATTTATTTATTTTAGAGGAAGGGGAGGCAAGGTAGAGTGTGATTTCAATTTTCAAGACTGACAGGTGAAGTGGGGCAGGAGAAGCAACGAGAGAGTTATGAGTGGGGCCCATTTACCTTCACCCAAAAAAAAGCACTAAATGTTGAATAGATTTATTAATAAATGAGTTGGGCTAAAAAATAAATAAATGAGTGGGATGAAAAGTGATTTTCAGAAATAGAAACAATCGATGTTGAATAATGATAAATTTTGATGACCGTAGGAGATTATAGATTTAAACTTTAATTTCTTGTTAATCATTTGTTTCATTAATAACTTTTGTTAAAATTAGAAAATGTCTTTCCAATGTTGTGAATAAATTTACTAATGTTATGATTCATTCTAAGCACTTTTATTATTTATTTATGAATTTGAATTAAATTAATTTGATTCATAAAAATAATAATTATTTAATATATCTAATGTGTTTTAATTTGTTGAAATTCTATATTTTTTTAGAAATTACATGTCGGTGTATCGTACCTATCATGTCACATGTTACGTGTCCATGTTGGTGCTACTTAACTTGGAACCTACCTATTTACAAGGTTTTGAGAACCAAACCAAAAAATCAATATTAGACCAAATTGAATTGAAATTTCATGCATTTTCAGTTTGTCGAATAATTGAAAAATAACCCCTTTTTTTTCGGTTTGATTAATGGAGCCGAACAAAAATTCTTAACTTACCACCCAGTGCTACAGCGCAGTTGGCTCAAGCGTTTGTTCTTCTCGCAAAGGTCCAGCGTTCGAATCCAGCTGCGTCGTGCTAACTTACACAGGGAATAAGGATGGTGGTGATTCTACTTCTCCCCAGGATCTGCCGCGAAGTGGCGCACGGTTCCCTAGGTCAATAAAAAAAAAACAAAAATTCTTAACAAAAATTAAACATCCAACTTAAAATCTCTCTATTATTTTTTTTTCACCCTTTATTCATTTCAATTCCAATAAACAAGGCAAAAATAAGAAAATCGAAAAAGCTAACAGAACCGAACTGGGTTCTACTTATACAGTTATACTCGGTTTAGGTCGGATTCACAGAAAGTGTCGTCTTCTTCCCATCCCGCCAATTTTGCAGCGACCGCCCTCATAAAAATCTGTAGCGTCAGTGCAGGGAGGGAAAGCAAAGAGCTGGGAAAATGGAGTTCACCCTGCAAGCAGCAACGCCTTGAAGACCTTGGGACATGCTTATACATCCTGGCCCACGATGCATCAAGCTCAATTATAGCCATTGATCATGGCAAAACATATCTCATGCAAGAGTTAATTTTTGCACACAATTTGGCTACAATTTGGAAAATCGGTTATGATTTCTTGAAAATCTGAACCAAATTAAACTAAATTGAACCTTTGACACCTCTATTCATTGGAACGGGTTTCTCAATTTTTTTTTTTTAACTTCAAACTTATCATATATACCCTAAAACCTGTAAAGTCTACCCAAATTCCACCTTTATATTATCATTAATTGAACAATTATAGCGAAGTATCACCTTTATATTATCATTTTTTGTTACAATTTACTGACCATAATTTATATATAGGCAGTATTAACAAAATAAAAATCTTAGTCATAAAATGGAAACTAACTCAGACTAATAGTTCGAGATTATATGCTCGTCATCAAGTGCCATGGATACCGTAGAATTGTGCAAAGACATAGAAAGGAAAAACATAAAAAATTATTGTAAGTTTTAAATTATAAGTTTCAAGTTCCATCACTTGGAACCTAGAAACTACCATCAAACAACACCGAAGCGTGACATGGACAGTAGTTTTCAGGGTCAAAACCCAAATTCATAATGAAAAATAGAGAGATCATGAGTGAAGGACGCGATTTCTTTCATTTTTTATTTTTCTTTTTTTGCACCAGCATCCATGTCGGCAAGAGTTTCATACACATCACTCTCAGGCAATCAACCCCGTCAATTGGATTTTAGCCGAATGCACTATTGGAGGGAGGGAATTGATGAGACAATTTTGTATACGTAGAATGGCTTGATTGGAAAAATTAAACGAATATAAACTTTTTTTTTTTTTTAACAATTTCAGTCCAATTCCAACCCAATGGACCGTGGGTACAGTACCACCCGAATCGACGACATCGGAGTTGCTCCCCAGCGCCAGTTCAGCACTCGATCCGGTCGCTGTGCTCGATCATGGCGGATTTCAATCGACGACTCTCAGGACCGACAATCATCCCTATTCCGTCGTCTCGCTTCCGCTTCATCTTCTCCTCCTCCTCCGGGTGAAGCGGTTCGTCTTTCCTATCTTTGCCCCTTCTCGACTGCATGTCGGACTCTACAGTAACAATTTACGCACGTGAAAGAAATAAAAAAGATGGCCAAGCAATGTTTCTACAGCAATTTTTTGCATACATATATGTGGCAATTACGCACGTGAAAAAAAGGCTAAAGCACTGCTGCCACAGTAATTTACCGCAAACATACTACGTGGCATTTACAAATGTGATTGCGTGTCGTCTTTTAAAAGAAATTTGTATGCTCTCAGCCTCTCGCTCCTGCTCGATCAATTACACTTCTTTTCGTTTTTTGCCGGACCAAAGAATTTTTGGGTCACTAAAACAAACCCAAAAATAAAAGGCCAATCTCGAACCACAGTATCATTATTGGGCCTCCATAACCCAATTGCATGCGCAAACCAGTTCAAGCCCATCTTCGGATATTCGTTTATTTCCGATGCTTCTCCTCGTGTCATCCATCCACTGCAGTCGGGCTTTCGACGGATGGATTTTCTTCATGCGAAAGAAAGATATAAAGAACTTCGTCGCAAGTTATAACCGCGACTCTGCCGGCAATGAGATGATCATCGTTCGTCCGATCAAATGGTGTCCTCTGAGAAATTTGAGCTAAAGGGAGGTTTTTTCGGGATGTTGAATTTGAGTGGTGTCTTCTACAAATGGGGCCTAAATGAAGAATGAAGTTTGTTTGGTGCGTAGCGTGTGATCCGAGCGAATCTTGAAGGCCCATCTGGGCGAGTGGGATGGGGTTTTTGCACTAGCTATGAGATAACCACTAGGATTCGCCCCAGTGGCCACCTTTCTAACATGGAAGGGGGAGGTGAGGGGTTCAAATCCCCACAATCTCAGGGGGGGATGGGATGGGGATGCGTAAGTTTCAGTAGTGGGTTTCGACTCCTATGCCCTGCAAGAGGTAGGGCACAAGTCTGAGAGTGAGCCTAGAATAGGCATAGAGTAGGATTAACCAAAAAAAAAAAAAAGCTAGGACAGTAAAAACGATGTCGTTTCAAACTTTCTTCCTAAACCACCTCTTCTCTATCCCTCTGTTCTTCCCTTAATCTTTGAGTTCTACATCCCGGCTCGCCCCAAGCTAAATCAATTTTAAAGCCAGGTCGATTACCAATCGAAAATCGATCACAAACCGGGGATCTCCAGCAGCATTCTACTGAATTGGTTGAATCCTAGAAGCTTGCCAAGTTTTTATTTTTTATTTTTTTATATAAGAAAATACAAATTTTGTTGCGTAATATAAAAGTTATAGTTCTATTATTTCGTAGAAAATGAATAATTTGAAAATTGTTTACTTGAAAATAACTGTCCACATTGCTTAGAGAAATTAAGTAAATAATATATATTTACATTATCAATAATAATTTATTCTCAAACACTTTCGTCAGTGATGAATATTTGTTCATTCATTTTTTATAATCGATATAAGCGATCTTACGTTTTTAATTTTCACAAAACAAACTAATCTAAAATACAAGAACTCTTCTTTGTCAAGCGGCTCATGTCGGTGGGCGTCAATATTGGAGCCCATAGCTCTAACAACCATAAAAACTGTTCTTTTTCTTAAGTTCAAAATTGGTTCTGCCCACAATTCTACACGCAACAAAGTCCTAGCTTTTTGAGAATTTGAGAAAAAATAGGGTTTTTGGCTAAATCTCAAGACTCCATTTACTTCATGAAAAATGAATAGTTCGAATTCTTTTTTAAATGATCGCTTATATCGCCTACAAAAATAAACGAACAAATCGTATTTTTATCTTCCATAAAAATATTTAGATATAAATTAATGTCAATAATGAAATTTATGGACTAATTATTTCGAGCGATACAAATAATCTTATTTCAGAAAAATGTTTTCCGAGCTGTCCTCCTCCATATTTAGCATCTCTCAACCTAATTTAAGCTTTGGGATTGAATTTAGACATAAGACGCAGTCAAGGAATGAGGAACGTCCTTGCCTGGCAACCATGATAAGAGAGAGAGAATAGAGAGAGATTGGTCGAGTCTCAACTGGAGATTCTCAACCAGCCGTACTTCCACGTTAAATCAGGACTGAACTGTTGGGACGAATCCTTCTTTTTTGGGGTTCTCGAAACAGGAACGCCTCCCAATTTTTCTAATTTTCTCCTTTTGGGTAAGCGCCATCGAGCCTTTCCAGAACGATGCACCTCGCTGCTACACAGCAACAACACGACCTACTGTCCACACACGTAGTACCTTCGACTGCCTCGTCCTTGTCATGGTCACAGCGCACGAGGGGAGTCGCCGTTCGATGCCAAAAAAACAATGCCAAATTGCAAATAGAACTCTCATTTCGCCACCGGACACAACACATGCAAGCACCCGAAGAGTCAAAGGACACAGCGCCGTGCAGGAAACAGCGATGTGTCAATCGTCCGTCCAAGCGGTTCTCGATCGGAATTCGAACCACCCTCAAATAAAGGCGACGCACTTTCGTGACTTCGCCGGAGAACTCGGTCGGATGGGCATCGATCGAGAGAGCGATGTTTCGTAAGATGCCGTTCGATGATTGAGATCGATGTCTTCAATGATTTGTCGACACGACAATACGAGATGTGTCGCAGTGAGTTAAAGTCCATGTGAACCCCCCGCTCGGCGATAAGAGAGGTCGCTGTCGGACCGACTTTTTCCAGAGCCAGGCCGTACCGCACGTGCAAAGACTGGCGGGGGTAGGAGGGGAGGGGGCCGGGAAACCCATTCGTGCGAAGCAGACGTTGGGAAGCGAAACCAAACCCTCCTTCTTTTCCTTCCTTCGTTTCGTACGCTTGGTGTCGTCCCTGCGCCTTTCGCCGCACACGTGTGGCGCAGACCTCGTGTCTCGTGGTTGACCGCCGTTTGACGCCCCCCGCCATTAATGCCTCCTCCTCTTTAATCCTCTGGACTTAGAGCGGATTCGCGCTGAAAAGGGCAAAAAAAGTAGAAAAAAAGGGGAGAAGCAGAACCCTGATGACCGAAAGGTTCTTGGGATTGGTTCGTGCTAATTTAATTTTTTGTTTTTTTTTTTTTAGTATGAAGTCCGATGGTGATTTTCGAATGTGCAAAATGAAGATGGAGAAACGAACGTGGCTCTCCGTTGCAGTCGATTTCCATTTGCAACCGCATGCTTCTCCCAGCAGTCACGTCTCTTCAGAAGCACAGTGATTTGCGGGTCTTGGTCATTCTTCGTGTCATAGCTGCTGGCTAGTATAATAAATTCATAAAAAAAGTAAAAAAGAAAAATGATATATAATAATTCATAAATTTATGTAATGTGATATATGAACTTTAAATTTATTCTATATGCTTTTTATATTTTAAAATTATTTAATAAAATCCTTAAAATGTTCAATTTAGCCCACAAACTATATGAATATATTCAATGTTTTAGGAACTAAATTGAACATCTATCTTAAGTTTAGAGATTATATTGAATAAATTAAAATTTTAGGCTAAAATTTATTACCCATTTATGTCATTTTCTTTGTATTTTGTTACTTTGCCACCCATGACCACCCATATTTGATTATGACCCGACAA